>BSBM01000001.1:20068750-21340000 GCA_027924585.1 Larix kaempferi
AAGGAATCTAACGGAAGTAATACTGAAAAACCTTCCGCCTCTACGTCGGACATTCCCTCTCCCCAAGGTCCTCTCAATATTTAGAAACCTTCATTTGATTTATTGCTACGTCCACCCAAGAGCATGATTAGATAAGTTGTTTTCAATCCCAATGCTCAGGATGCTAAAAAATACAACTTTATAGAGGAACTAGCGCAAGCTTTTTATGCTATGTCGACATTGGATGTCTTACAAAACTATCCCAGTCAGCGTAAGACTCTCCTCACTACTCTCGGTGCTATAGATCTCGATTCCTCAAACACCATTATGTTCTGACTCAAGTACTTCAAATCAATGCTTTCCCACCAACTTGTGTTCCAAATTGTTACCAACTTCACTGGGAAAATCATCCATCGTACGGTCTTAGACGAAGGAGCATCCACCTTGGTAATTTCATTATCTTGTTGGCGAGCCATCATCTCTCCCGAGCTGAACCATTCTCCTACCACTTTGAAATCATTTGACAGTCATGGATTCCAACCACACGGGCTATTAGAAGCTTCGAAAATCAAGTTGTGGGGGATATCATTTCCAGTAACGTGGAGGTAGTCGCCACCCCATTGGATTATAACCTACCCCATGGTCGTAATTGGTTTTATGCCATGTCTGCGGTCGCATAATCTGTATTCCGCATAGTACAATTTCCCCACCAAGGGAAGATTGTCACCATCGACTAAATAGATTTTTGTACACCAGACACCACTACTCACCATGTGTACAATGTACCACTCTTAGGTCATTCGTCGCAGATATATGAGAATGTGGGGGTAGGACTCCTCAAAGAATCATCCCTCATGGGATTCTTTCCATCCTTGGATCCCCCTTCCCATGTTTCCACTGTGAACATGATTTATTCTATGATCCCATCACCATCCATCTCCAATGACCAACGGCTCGTTCCCAAGCTTGACAAGTTGGACTCAATTGTAGATGCTATGCCTCTCACACTAGCAGAAGCTATCTACGAGGATATCCAATCAGCCTCCAATTAGCACTTTTCAGTGGCATCTACTCCTCATTCTCCACCCTTACAACAAAGCTCATCCCAACCAGATCCTCTACTCCAGTCTTTTCATTCTGATGAGTCGATTATGGAGATCATGAGCGTGGATGAACCCCCATGGGAATACCTCCACCATCGATCATCTTTCCTCCCACTGCTAGATTCCGTGGAGAACCACATTGAAATAATAATCTCTCCAAATATATTTCCCTAGCCGCAATTTCCTATCCTCACTTGTAATACGGTAACTGAGGGTAACTTGGAAAACATTAAACCTACTTTTCTGATCGACATCTTGGTCACACCCGGAGTCGTGGAACATATTCGTATAGGCCAAAACTGCTCTCCTAAAGGGATTATCTCATATATGGATTTATTCAAATAGTTCCACGATGTAGTTTCATGGAGCTATGAGGAAATGCATGGGATTGATCCTGCTATTGTTTAACATGAGATCCAAACATATCCTAATGATAAACCCGTATGACAAAAATTACGTCCAGTGCACCCTAGGAAAACTGTGACTATAAAGGCTGAAATTGAAAAGCTGTTGAAGGCTAGTTTCATTTATCCTATCCCCTTGACAGATTGGGTCTCTAATGTCATCCCTGTTACCCAAAAACATGGCACCATTAGGGTTTAGGTCGATTACAAGGACCTTGCTATGAATATTTAATTAATATTATTATTTATAAATTAATAGATTATTAGGTTACTAGTGAAAGGTCGTAACCCTTCATTATGATTGCTCAAGCCCTATAAAGGCAAGCTTATTGTAAATTTATCATTATCATCTAATATATTATTCTTATTTATCATTCAATATGAGAGTCGGATTCGACTATTAACAGTCCAACTGGATATGGTTGTTGCATTTGGTATTAGAGCAGATTCACTCCTTCTCCCTAAGCTTGGATTCAGCTCATCCTCCCTCCCTCATCTCCAAGCTACTGTTTTAGCCATCATTTCCCTTCTTCGCTGCCACTCCCTCCTTCCGTTTCTCATCCCACGTCTCCCATTTTCCCAGCCTCCTACCTCCCCCACACTCTTCCCTTCCTATGCGTTTCTGCACTACCTCCTGCTACTCCTTTTCCCCTCACTCTCCACCTTTCCCATGTTCCTCCCACACCTCCTCCTGTGCACTCATCCCCATGCCCCATCCTCCTATCCCTCCCTCCCTCCATCCTTCTCCTAGTGCCCCAACTCTTCCCATCCTCCATCCTCCACCCCCACTGCCGCAGCCAGCTCACCGCACCCTCAGCTAGCTCGTCTCCCTGTGCACGCCCGTGTCCGTCCACTTTCCAGCCCACCAGCACCTCCCTTCCTCCACCCTCACTCAACCTACTCTATCGCCCCCCTATCCTATGCACTCCTCCATTCCAACACCACCCTCCACCTGCGCGCAAACCCTACACTTGCGCCCTCCCCCATGTTAGAAAAACAGGATCACGGAGCAATAACAATAAACAAAAATGCAAATATAATTACACACACATTACAAGAGAGACACAGATATATCATGGTTCACCCCAACTTGGGCTACGTCCACACTGAAGTTGCCAATCCTTATTATTATTTCGTCCAACAAAATGAAGGGATACAACTTGCAACATAACTGCTGCACTTCCTCTTCACTGTCTCACTGTCTCTCTTCTGATCTCAGAGATTTTTACAATGCATAAAACCTAATACATCATTAACCCTAGCCGTGTTACAATGTCTTTCTTTTATAGGGAAATACAATGGTAAAATACCACGGGTTACCCAAAACCATGGGCCCGAAAATTGGTGGCGAAAACAACCCCAAAAAAATTTCCTTTGGGGCTATGCCCCCATACCCCCCATACCCCCTGAGCGTCGGGACGGGATCATAACAAAACCTAGGTTACGGACACAACTGAATCATCATCTATGAGAATAGAAGATTTGGCTTCACAACCAACAATCTCCCACTTGGAGACTAATCACAACAACTCCACCACTGTTGTTCTTGCTAGACTTGGACTTAGTAAATTTCTCCTCTTCATCTTAATGCTAGAAGGCCAACTAAAACTGAGCAAGAACTCAGTTTCTCTCTAGTCACTACCTTTATGAACATGTCTGCAAGATTCTGGCTAGTATGTATCTTTTCCAGCTTCAATAGTTCATCTTCTAGAACAAAGCGTATGAAATGGTACTTGAGCTGTATATGTTTAGTCCTGGAATGGAATGCTAAGTTCTTTGCAAGATGAATGGCACTTTGGTTGTCACTATACAACCTGCTATCCTTCTGCTTCTTACCCACTTCCTCCATAAACCTCTGCAACCAAATAATCTCTTTACTAGCCTCTGTAATAGCAACATACTCTGCTTTCGTTGTTGAAAGTGCAACAACCTTCTGCAGTTTCAAAATCCAGCTTATTGTTGTTCCACCTATAGTAAACACATACCCTGTGGTGCTCCTCCTACTATCCTTATCACCTTCCATATCTGCATCAACATATCCCTATAGAATAGTATCTGAACCTCCAAAACATAATGCCTGAGTGATGGTACCTCTCAAATACCTGAGAATCCACTATACTACCCTCCAATGTTCTTTACCTGGATTGTTCATATATCTGCTCACAACTCCCACTGCATGTGCAATATCTGGTCTTGTGCACACCATGGCATACATCAAGCTTCCAACTGCTGATTGATAGGGAATCTTGGACATGTAATCTGTCTCTTCCTATGTCTTGGTACACATTTCCTTACTTAAACTGAAATGGCTGGCCAAAGGTGTACTAACTGGTTTTGTAGTCTGCATTCTGAACCTCTCCAACACCTTTTGTATGTACTCACCATGAGACAGTGTCAATTTGCAATTTTTCCTGTCTCTTGTTATTCTCATACCAAGGATTTACTTTGCAACACCCAAATCCTTCATCGCAAATGAATTAACTAGCTTCCTTTTGATACATTTATATCCTCCATGTTAGACCCTGCAACAAGCATGTCATCCACATACAATAACAAGATAATATATCTTTCATTGTCTAGCTTCTTGAAATAAACATAGTGGTCAGAATGACATCTACTATAACCTTGTTCTGTCATGAACCTGTTAAATTTTAAATACCACTGCCTTGGAGCTTGCTTCAAGCCATACAAACTCTTTTTCAACCTGCACACCAAATTCTCCTTACCTTTGAACTCATACCCTTGTGGCTGCTGCATATATATCTCTTCCTCCAAATCCCCATGGAGAAAGGCCGTTTTTACATCTAACTATTCAAGATGCAAATATTCTACCGCCACTAGGCTTAAGATAGTCCTAATTGAATTCATCTTAACAATAGGAGAAAATATTTCATCAAAATCTATACCTTTCTTCTGTACAAACCCCTTTACAACAAGTCTGGCCTTATACCTCTTCTTGCCTCCTTCTTCTTCCTTCAACCTGTAAATCCATTTGTTCTGCAATGCTCTTTTACCAGCAGGCAACTGAACCAATCCCAAGTCTGGTTTCCTACCAATGAGTCCATCTCCTAATTCATGCCTTGCTCCCACTTCTTTCTAGTTTCCACCTACATTACTTCTTCATAACATTATGGTTCACCAACATCAGTCATAAAAAAATAATACATTGAAGGAGAGTATCGTTCAGGGAGTCTACTTAACCTGGTAGATCTTCTTGTAGTTGCAGGAGTTTCAGGTACTTGCTGTTGTTCTTTATTTTCTGGCACCTTTGGAACTTCATTTTCTTGAATTTCATCAAGTACTGTGTACTCTATGGCTTCCTTTTCCTATTTCTTTCCCTGCAACTGATCTTTATACATGACCTTTTCATTGAATATGACATCTATACTTCTAATTATTTTATGATTTTCATAATCCCATAAATGATAACCAAAATCATCAACCCCATATCCAATAAAGGTACATTTCTTGGATTTAGCTTCAAGCTTTGTTCTATTTTCTTTATCAATATAGACAAATGCTTCACAACCAAACGTTCTCAGAAATGAGTAGTTTACCTTTTTATCTATCCATGCCTCCTTTGGAATACCACCATCCAAAGCACTTGAAGGTCCTCTGTTTATTAAATAAACAATAGTATTTACAGCATCTGCCCAAAACTATAAGGCAACCCTACATGCAGTCTCATACACCTTGCACGCTCCATGATCATTCTGTTCATCCTTTCTGACACACCATTTTCTTGTGGTGTTCCTGGGACTGTCTTCTCTCTACGAATCCCATGGTATGAACATTAACTATCAAACTCCTTGCCGTAGTATTCACCTCCATTATCAGATCTGAGACACTTCAACCTTTTCCCTGTCTCATTCTCAACCAAAGCTTTCCACTTATTAAAAGTAGCAAACACATCAGATTTCTGTCTAATGCAATAAACCCAAGTTTTCCTAGTTGCATCATCAATAAATGTAACATAATAATGAGAGCCACCAAGAGATTGTACCTAATCCGGTCCCCATACATCTGTGTGCACTAGCTCTAACTTTCATTCTTCTTCTGTTTCCCAACCCTGAGAAATCTGACTCTCTTATGTTTTCCATAAACACAGTTTTCACAGAATTCCAAACTTACCTGTTTCAAATCTGGCAGCAACTTCCTTGAGTGGATAATCTACATCCCCTTCTCACTCATGTGGCCAAGCCTATGATGCCACACTGTTGTATCTGTTCCTGTGGAAGCTAAATAGATAGAATGGTCAGTATTATGAGGACATAAATACAACGTACCTATCTTGTCTCCTTTTTCTATCACCATTGATCCTTTAGTGTTCTTCCACCACTTTTCTCCAAATGTAGATAGACAGTCGCCATCTCCCAACTTCCCTATTGAGATCAGATTTCTTTTCATAGTAGGAATATGCCTAACATCTTTCAACAACCATTCAGTTCCATTCTTAACTTTTATCCATACCTTACCCATTCCAACAATTTTACATGGCTCATCATCACCCAATAAAACATGTCCAAAATCGCCAAGAACATACTCATGAAAGTATTTCCTATGGGGTGTAGCATGACACGAAGTTCCTGAATCTACTACCCAATAATCACTAGTATTATCTAATGCAAGAATCAAAGCATCTTGTAACACATCACCTGCTACATTTGCTTCCTGGGTAGTTTCCTTCTGTGCATCTCCTTTCTTCTTTAGAGATCTGCAGTCTTTCTTCAGATGTCCTTTCTTTCCACAGTTCCAACACTCTATTTTTCCCAGTTTGGACTTGGATCTGTCCGTTTTAGACTTGCCACATATACCTTGGCTCTTTCCCCTCTACTTTTGTCTTCCCCTACTCTCCATGGTCAACGCATTACCTGATGTCTCATCTGTGCTTTTTCTTTGCATTTCCTTGCTAAGAATAACACCAATAACATCATCAAATTTCAAGGTGTTTGAACCAAAGACAGAGTTACTTACAACCATGAACAAGCTATTCCAGCTTTCTGGCATTGAACACAAGATTAGAAGAGCCCTAACCTCATCATCAAAGTTCACACTTACAGAACTTAGTTGATTTGTAAACGTATTAAACTCATGTAAATGATCAGTAACAGATCCACCTTCAGACATCTTCATATTAAATAAACGTTTCATTAGAAATACCTTGTTGGAGGCCGAGGGTTTTTCGTACAACTTACCCAATGCACTCATCAAACCCTCTGTTGTTGTTTCTTTCAAGATATTGAAAGCCACCGACGAAGCCAGGCTCAACTGTATTGTTCCCAGAGACATTCTGTCAAGAACCTCCCATTCTTTGTCCTTCATGGCTGCCGACTGCTTTGCTCTTCCTCCCAACGGTAGGAATAAATCCTTCCAGTACAGATAGTCCTCCATTTGCATCTTCCATAACTAGAAGTTTTGGTCGCTAAATTTCTCGGTCTTAAACTTTCTTTCTTCTGCCATTGCTCCCACTCGAACCAGAAACCCTAGCTTCCTATGGGTTTATCTACCAAATAGACCTTTGGCTCTGATACCAATTGTTAGAAAAACAGGATCGCAGAGCAATAAAAATAAACAGAAATGCAAATATAATAACACACACATTACAAGAGAGACACAGATATATCGTGGTTCCCCCCCCCAGACCCCCTAAGCGTCGGGCCGGGATCATAACTAAACCTGGGATATGGACACGATTGAATCATAATCTATGAGACTAGAAGATCTGGCTGCAGAACCAACACCCCACACGGTCAACTTGCCCTCGCTGCTTCTCACACCTCCCTCTCCCACTTGCACCCACACACTCCCTCTCCCACTGCACTCCTGCCATCTCCAACTTCACCACTACTCCTTTCCGCCACATCCCCCACTGCTACCGTGCTCCATCTCCCTGCCTCCTCCCTTCTGCCACACCCTCTGCTGCAACCACCACTCTCTCTCCTCGCCATCTCCCCTCCGCGCTTCCATTCCCGCCAACCTTATCCATGGACAAACCCCCCTCCAAAAAAATTTAAAAATATATATATAAAGTTAAAATAAATATTATATTTAACTAAATATTATATTCTAAACTTTAAAATATATAATAATATTATTATTTCAAATAATAATAATTACTATATTATTATTTTTTTCTACCACTTGACTTTAATAATAATAATTATTATTAATCAATCAAGCACACACACAAATCTCTCAAATATCTCGAGTATCACTTCACCCTCATGAGCGTACCAAAATAGCGTCGAAGTACACACATCCGCATACAAGGTCCAAAACCATGGCGGAACTAAAAGAGCAAATCAAAAAAATGGAGAAGGACATCAAATCCCTCGTTGCTAACCAAAAAAACTTGAAGGAATAAATGAAAAATAACAATACAATGCTTAAAAAACAAATCAAAGATGAATTTGTTTTGGTACTAGAAAGAAGGATGGATGAAAAATTTGACATCCTGAATGAAAAACAAAAAGACTTAGATGGAAAAATGAGTACTATGACTCAAAACATAAACACCATAACCCAGAACTTGAGTACCATGGCGTAGAACCATATAACATTAATGGAGGTGTTACAAAGGCTAGTGCCTAAGACAGACCAAGGCAGCAGTCCAGACATGCTAGATGCCTCATTTCATATTTTCACATAGGAAGCACTTTCCAAGAATCAAGAAGAATTGCAAAAAGAAATAAAGATTAACAATGCGACGCTTAAGCAAGATATAGAAACAAAAGTACTGCCAGATATGGAGGCATGATTAAACAGTAAAATACAAGCTATCAGTAAGATAGTAGAGAATAAAAAAGCTAAAAATCACCGCCAACAACGAAGAAGTTCAAATATGTCACTTACATCGTCCAGTAGTTCCGATCCACCATCAAACCATAAAGCAAAAGGAAATCAATATCACCCTTACATAGCGTACCCACCTAAGGAAAAAATAAAGTTGTCGAAATACAATGGAAGTGAAGACCAATGCGTTGCTTGGCTAAACAAAGTGGAAGAATACTTCAACATTTACAATATTCTCTCTGACAAGGAGAAGGTGAAATATGCGTCAATGCATATGGAAGGGTATGCCTATAATTGGTACTTATGGTGGAAGAGAGACAATTTTGCCTACACCTAGAACTTGTTCAAAAATGAATTTTTTAATAGGTTTCAAGGAATCAAAGAAGATGAAATTTTTAGTAAACTTACTAGATTACAATAGGTTGGAAGCGTGGAGGAATTCACACATCAGTGGGAATCCTTATCGACATGAGTATTTGGGCTGTCTGAAAAGCAAAGACTCGAAACCTATTTAGGAGGTCTTAAACCACACCTCCAAAAAGAGTTAAAGTTACATGACATACCTAATGTAGAAGTAGCGATAACCATTATCAATAAGAAAAAGAGACACAATGTAGGTACTGTGAAGATACTGGGTCACCCGGCCATCAATGCCACAAACCTCAACCATATGCCTATGAAATGGAAAATAGATCAAAGTCATCTAACAGTTACTCTGATAATAGAAAAACGAAGAAAAACATATGTTGTCGATGCGGTGATGATTGGACCCCAGGCCATAAATGCAGGAACAATCAGACAATACAGTGCAAAATCATCAATGGGAAGGAAGTCCAAGTATCTGTGCAAGAAATCTCGTTTGATTCTAATACCGACGCCGAATCTGAATGAAGGACGACATTAGGAAAAATACTCAAGCTTTGAGGACAAATCTTTCCTAAGGGGAAGGCAATGCTGTGAATATTTAATTGATATTAATATTTATAAATTAATAGATTATTAGGTTAATAGTGAAAGGTCGTAACCCTTCATTATGATTTATCAAGCCCTATAATAGCGAGCTTATTGTAAATTTAACATTATCATTTAATATATTATTCTTATTTATCATTCAATATGAGTGTCGGATTTGACTATTAACAGTCCAACCGGATACGGTTGCTGCAGACCTCAATAAGGCTTGTCCCAAGGACAACTACCCTACCTCGTTTATCGACCAAATCATCGACAACTATGCCAGAAGCATCATCTTTTAATTCATGGATGTCTTTTCTGTCTATAATTAGATTAAGATCCACCTAGCCGATCAACATAAAAATACTTTAATTATTCCCGTGGGGTACGTTTTCATATCGCAAACTACCCTTTGGCCTTAAAAATGTTGGTGCCACATTCCAACGGGCTATTTCGTACGCTTTCCACGACATGAAGGACTTTGTAAAACTGTATCTTGATGATCTCCCTGCTCATTCGAATCGTTTTGTGTTCCACATTGACCATCTAACGTCAGTATTCCTCAGATGTAGGCGGTATAACATTCGTATAAACCCTCACAAGTGCATATTCTGAGTTGAGTCTGGAAGCCTCCTAGTCTTCATCATTTAGAAACATGGGATCCGCATTGATACCCTAAAGGTGGAAGCCATTGTTTCTCTCTCACCCCCAACGGATATACCAAAACTACAGAGTTTGCAAGGGAAGGAAAACTACTTAAGGCATTTTATGTGTAATTTCGTCGAGAAAAAACAAGGATACATGAGATTGTTAAAGAAGCACATCCCATTCATTTGGGATGATTCTTATCAGTAGTCCTTCGACAACCTAAAACATGCTATCACCCATGCACCTGTGCTTCAACTTCCCAATTACACCAAGGATTACATCCACTATCTTGCTGCTTCCACTACCACTATTGCTATGGTTTTGGTCCAGGAGAATAGAAATGCCCAGGAACATGTTATTTACTACCTTATTAAGGGTCTCATCAACTCTAAAATACGATATTCACATGTTGAGAAAGTAGCTCTCGCAACAGTCATTGTTGTCCAAAATTTCCACCATTATATCATCCTATGCACTACCACTATTGTTTACGACTCTAACCATATGTACCACGTTCTCACACGTCAAGTGCTGGGGGGGAAGGATTTGTGCTGGATCGACATTCTTCAAGAATTGGACCTGCAGTTTTAGATGACCAAGTCTAAAAAGTATTTGGTTTTTGCGGAGCTTATCTGCGATCCTTTCACATACTGATATGGAAATTGAGCCCATGGAATCTCTCCCCTTTGAGTCCTTGTTTCTTATTAGTACTTCTGAACCATGGTATGGATTACTAAATTTGTATCTCCAGACACAACGCTTAAGTCCTCAGTTATCTCATGACAACTGCCGTCATGAGCATCACCATGCCACGTACTACCTAATCATTGGTGATACCTTATACCATCGTGGTGTTGATTCTATCCTCTGACGATGCTTAACCCATGAAGAAGCTTAACACATTCGGAATGATTGTCACTCAGGGGCATGTGGTGGTCACTTTTTTGGGATGGATACAGCTCAGAAAATATTATGCGCTGGATACTATTGGCATTCCATCTCTAAATATTGTATTGAAGTAGTCAAGAAGTGTTGTCTTTATCATCTTTTTCATCATAAAAAGTGCTCTCATCCAACCCCACTACAACTTGTTATGTTTTTCGGCCCCTTTGCAAAATGGGGAATATATTTCATGCATTGTAAACCTACGTCAGTCGGGGGCATGGTTACGTCATCGTTGCCATTGATTATTTTACCAAGTGGGTTGAGGCCATGCCTACATATAACGAGGACGACAAAATTTCCAAACTCTTCAATAGACAAATTTTGAGGTCTAAAATGGGCCTCCTAAGGAAAATTATAAAATAATAGTGGAAATAATAAAATAATATTAGCATACCTCATCAAATTTTGGAGGAAAAAAGAAAAACTACTTCTTCAATTCGTGTTTTCAACTTATCTCCCTGTATATTCACTCAAATTTCAATCACGAGTAGCCGTTGGATGGGGAATTCAAATCTGCATCCAACGAGCACCCAATCGGCATACTTTTGATGGACCCCACTACCCCAAAAAGAAGAAATACATGAAAAAAATGTGATGATGACATCACCATCACGTTTTTTCATGTATTTCTTCTTTTGGGGGGTAGCGAGGTTGATCAAAAGTATGCCGATTGGGTGCTTGTTGGATGCGGAATTCAATTCCCCATCCAACGGCTGCTCGAGATCGAAATTTGAGTGAATATACATGGCGATAAGTTGAAAATACAAATTGAAGAAGTAGTTTTTTCACTTTGACCTTTATTCCTTTTTACTTTTTTAGCCAAAAATGGTGATTCATCCCCCATGGTTGACATCATCACCTTGAATCCTATTGGTTTATTTTTATAGTACATTTCTTTTGTTTTGAGGCCCATTTTTTACCTCAAAATTTATCAAATGTATGTTTAATCACATCATTGCACGATTTGGAGTTCGTCAGGCCATCTTCACTGATCATGGAAGACATTTCCAAAACAAGATGGTGGATGAATTAAGCGCCGGGTTGGGTTTTCGACATGAGAATCAACTGTGTTACCCACAGTCCAATGGACAAGTAGAGGCCATCAATAAGGTCTTAAAAACCATGATCCAATGCATGGTGGGTACACAAAGGTCTAACTGGAAGAATATGCTTTTTTCATCCCTATGGGCATATAGAACCTCCGTCAAAACTGCCACCATATTCACACCTTTCCAATTAGTCTATGGACTGGAGGCAGTCTTACCTATTGAGTGCGATATTCCATCATTGAAACTTGCAGTCGAACTTCTATCGAACACCACCACTAAGGAAGAACGCTTTCTGTACTTGGACAAACTAGATGAAACCTGCTGCGATGCAGCCATTTCTAATGAAGCACATAAGAAGCGCATCAAGGCCTAGCACGACAAATCAGTCAAACCTTGTATCTTTGACGAGGGATATTTGGTACTTACCTACGACCAAAAACATGATAAGTTGGGGGCAGGAAAACTTCATTCCATGTGGCATGGCCTATATGTAGTTAAATGTGTTTTGGAGAAGGGATCATATGAATTAAAGGATTATGACGGGATATATTTAGGAGAGCCTCGCAATGGACTCTTCTTGAAGCGGTACTATGCCTAATTATTTTATGCATTATTACTATGTATATATTGTACATGATGTGTGTTTTGTGTGGTGTGATGCTTTACTTCAAGTGTGTTAGGATCTTTTATTTACACTTATAACATGTTCTTCATGTATGTGCAGATGGAAACTTATTTTGGATTAGTAGATGGAGCCAGCTGGCATACTCATAGCCTCTCTTCGGAAGCATGGGTACTATATTCCCATACTGGTGAGATCACTAGCTCAGGAGGGAGTTGTCTAAGAAAAGCAACCAACAATGCTGCTGAGTACCATATGGTGATTGGATTGTTGACCGATGCTCTTTCCCTGGGTATGGACCACATTATTGTCCACCTTGACTCACAATTAGTGGTCTCTCATCTTAACCATGTCTACGCTATCCGCGATCCTATGTTTCTTCGTCTATTTTGAAGAGTATGTCTCTTGGAGAGGTATTTTGAGTCCATTCAATACCTGCATATCCCTAGAGACATGAACACTGTCGCTGACTCCTTGGCCGATTTCATATTGGATTGGTACATTGCACATTCATAAACATTCTATCAAACAGATGCATAAAAAAGACATAACATGTGAATTATCTATAGTATAAGCTAAACATGAACACGATCCCATAATCATCAATGAAACATAATATATAAATCCGTGAACAATATTTTGTATATATATATCATCATGACGGTAAAATACAAAAAATGTAGTATTGGTAAAAAATATGAAGCATATGAGCTTTCAGTAGGTCATATATACAAAAAGTCTAAAGCTCGTAGATTTCAATACATATACATCATGTATGAGATATCCTTGAGGATTGTCATGATAGCAGATGATCGCTCAGGCTACTCTATGAAGAAACTGCTTAAAGCATCCAGAAACGCCAGTTGTACGGCGCTGGTACCCACAAGGAATATCATCGATGGATATGTCTAGAATATCCATTGTCATTCTTTGGAGGTTCTCCTACATCTCATATAAATCCTTTGTTACATCCCGTTGTGAACCCCCTATGTCTCATACCACTCCTCTCCTCTCGATGGGAGAAGACCCTGCCAGCCGAGATGGACCAATATCTGCATCAAAATCACATATGAAACATCAGCACTACTCAAAAACATCGAAAAACTACAAAATAAAAATCACAAACAGAGTGTTGTTCTTACCTAGGTTCCCCCACTTCTCACCCGCAGGTAGGGTCAAGTGTGGGTAACCTCTGAAGTCTTTTCCTGTATGCAGATAGTCCTCCACCATGAGGAGTTGTATGCATAACCACCTGAAGAAGGTGGGACCATAGCTAATGATGGGATCCCTGCCACCATGGAGGGCCATAACCTCATACCACTTGACCATGTGAGGATCTTGCGGATAAAGATCCTCTATCTCCACCTGTGGCCTCAGTAGTGGGACCCTTTCCAAGAAGAATGAGACCACAATCGAACCATATTCGAATTGTTTTAGTTCACCCCAACAATGCTTAGTGAGTTGTTCTCTAACATTGGTTAGGAGCCCCTCACACCAGTTGAAGACTATGGGTGCCATGCACTCAATGGCATAGAGTATGTGTGCCTTGGTGGCATTATGAGGATCTCTACTCCCTGCCACCCTATCGATAGTAAACGGGATCATCCGTAGTGGTATGTGTCATACGTGCTTGATGGGATTTTTCCCAGCAAGCATTTGGGTACCCGTACTAGGTGTACACCACTAAGCAACCAAGTCCTCTATAGAATGATCGCTGCCCCGCGGGCCAGATAATGAAACTGGGGCTGCCCTCCTAGATAACCCCGTCATAAAATATATATCCTCAACATCCAAGGTAAGGGTGTGGGAACCCACATAGAATTGCTAATGATATGGATCCCATAATCCGATCAGGAAGTCTAGTAATTGTACTTGGGCCCTCATGCCCTGTACATGAAAAAACTTCAACAACCTGCATTCCCATAATGCATTTAGCGAGTTCGGGTCATGTGCCACTTGGGAATCTTCCATTTCATGCTCTCTCTCCTTCCATTGGACCATGGTGTGAGTCCAAACTTGTCCAAAAACCAATTAAATAAGCATTAGTATCATTCTCAACCATTGGATTAGACAATTTTTGTCCAATTTTTTAGTTTTTCTTATGGGATTGTGCTGACACACCCCAACTTTGTATACAGTGTGTTGGTGATGCGCTTCCACCATATGAGAAGTGCATCTGAGATAACTCGATGCAATTCTAGTAAGGGGAAAGCGTGTGTAATATCCCAGCCAAGAATAGGCCAGAATATTAACTCAAACTTTCAAATTGATTACGATTTTAACTACTATTTTTTAACAATCTTTTTATGGTGTGCAAGGTGTAAGTGAGGAGTACTGATTCACTGGTCAAGGATGATGTTAAAGAATTTAGGTTCTGTATTTTATATGGAATAGTGTGCAGAAGCAAGGTATACAGAAGAAAAAAGTTTAGGATCCTTTGTACAAAGTACAGTGACCATTTATGTTTTGAACATTGACACCGCCGAAGTCTACCGCAATGCTTCTGGATACACCCGCATATACAAACCAGATAAGGGTGTTGGGAAATATTATTAAACTGATATTTGTGTTCATGAAGGTCTTTGGGCATCAATAATCAACAATTAAAGACTGGATTAAGAAATTGGAGGAAATTGTTGTGACTTGGGTTGTTGAGCTAGTCTTAATGGTTGACTTCCAAAACAGGGTAAAATCCTCCCAAATTTTGTAAATAAGGGTCAAAATTTTTTCTTTGTCCTTTTAATGACCAGTAGCAAGTTATTGAATATTTATTGGGTTTACATAACTCATTTTACAGTTAAAACAATAAGACTAGTTATTTGTATTGCTCAACTAGTTCGACTTCTAGTGAACGCAAACACTGTACGACATGAACTAAATGGAATTCATAAACTTGGATGTGATTCAGGGGTCTTTATATGGACATAAAAAACTTACAGAACAGAAAAATGACTCTCACAACTTAGTTTATAGCAAAATTGGCAAAACTAGTAAAAAATACAAGCAAGGAGAAGCAGCCATCGGGACATAGTCTTCATTTAGCCAAAAATGGTTTAATTTATAAGTTTTTATGTTTTATATGAGATTTATATCAATATTTATTCCTGAATTAAATAATGTGACAACATATAACCCTCCATTGGATCTTCATCAACAATTTCATACTAAACTAGTGAAAATTCATATGCAAACTAGCCAATAATTGCTTGAGGAGAATCATGGCGACCTCTGTGAATTTCATTACATTATTTGCAGATTGGTATATGGCTATTATAACACCATCAGCCTCATTGATAAATATATAACAACTACTATCCTGAAAATTCTAGTTTTGCACAGAAGAACTCATGATTTGATGTGCATCCTTACAATACATTAAACCATTTCTTCAAGAAGATCATAAGAAGATATTAGCTCACTATAATCAGACTATAAGGAGAGAAATGTATATTAAATGGCTCACAGAAGATGAATATGCATCATATTGATCTCTTAAAACTCCTCCAATAACACAATAGCCTTTGACTTGAAAGGATATCACATGAACTCTTCCACAACTTCAATCTTGGGTGCTTCTCTCTGCAAAAAGCACTAGATATTCATGGATGGATGTCTTCAATACCTGCAAAAAAGTTCTCCACAGCTAAAAGGGAAATAAGGGGATCATAGCAAAATAGGGATAATGAGAGAATGGGGCACATCACCCATAGAGTGGCTTGGGCGCATCACCAAACCTAGAGGAGCTTCAAAGCTCTCATACAAACTTCACAATGACAGAAGTTGTGAAATGGAGTGGGAATCATTCTTGTATAGAATTGAGGGTGACCTACTGATAAAGTTGAAGAGCTTGGTGACCTGTGAGAATAGGCCACCCATGAGTGGACATACCTTCCTTGCTTTTTCCTTACAATCTTTTCTCTCCTTTAGAAACTACACCCCCCTTTGTCTCCACATGTTTCCTGCTTTGTAAAAGTTGTTTGATTTGTAAATTGGCATCCCTTTTGGAAACTGTGCCCTCCTTTTTCTTTTCTGGTTATTTCCAATTTGAAAACCGAGCTCTCCTTTAGAAACTGCGCTCTCCTTAACTTTTTTGGTTGTTTCCACTTTTTTTTTGGCATGTCTTTACACCTTCTCTGTTTTTCCTCTGTTGTTGTTTTCTTGCTTCCAGTTCTAATTTGGAAACCTTTTCCTCATGAGGGTGCCCTCTTGGCCCACTTGCACACATATTATCAATTCTAATTACCAAAATTAATTAAAATTAATAAAATTCATTTCTCCGGTTGACTTATGATAAAATTTATTCTATGCATGATTAGTATAATGAAAATATTTTCCTTAGGGTTTTTTTTGTCCTTGTTTACCCATGGTCACTGAATTAGCCCAAAATTGGGGACATGACAGTCCTCCCTTACCAAAATTTCTTGTCCTCAAGAAAAATATTCCAAGAGTCCATCATGATTTTGCTACACTACTCTGATCATAATCATATCTCCAAAGACAAACAATGCCATGATACCATTGCTTGTATGACACTCCCATGGATCTGAATACCGTCCAACAAAATCCACCAGGCAAAAGAAGGTCTAGATTACACTGCTTCAACTGCTGTTTCCAGGTAGTAGTGTCATGTGTGGAAAACTGTCCTCCCATGGAATACCAGGATCCCACTAATCATAATGCATCTCACCAAACATTAGTAACAAGAGAAAATAATCATCATATGAAATGCTAGGAGGGATGAAAACATCATACCAACACATTTGAAAATCATCCTTTCCAATGCAACTCTGAAACTTTGAAGGCCCCTTAGTCAAGATATGCAACTCTCCAATGTAAGGTGGAATCAAAGGAAGTCTATCCATCACCAAATATGCTTCCAAAAGGTGAGGCCAAAACTCCACAAGTCTTTCCATTCCAACTGAAAAGTTCTTATTTGACCAATGTGCACAAGGAACAAGTTTGTTATCCATGAAACTCAAGTGACAATGGTGAGGATCCCATGTCCTAAAATGCTGCTCCAAAAGAGAGCAAGTTGTATCAAAATCAGTCATGTTCATGTTTTCCTAAAATAAATAGGTATCATCGTCTCTATGGAACTCAATAGGTGATCCCCTCTTCATCCAATGGCTCAACTCTCTGACATGATCCAAGGGTGCAAAACACCATCAATTGACCCACGCATTGAAGGTAAGTGTATATCTGATTCCTTCTCGTCAAAAGTGGTTGCACACACATGCATGGGCTGCCTCAACTGCTACGGGTTAAGGAACTTGTCATTAGCCTCAATTTTAGGATCCTCCTGCTCATCATGTGACACAAAGAGGAGGACCCAACTTTCATTCCCAAAATTTGTGGCTAAATGTGAAGTGGGGAATGAAGGATGGTGAGCCATGCTTTTGAACATTTCATCCACTGAAGTTGTGGATGTATCCTCTCCATTGATGGATGATCCATCTATGGTGAACTCATCTGCCTCATCTGGAAAAAATCATGTCCTTGTTTTTCATCCACTTTTTTCTGCACATTCTTCAAGCACATACCGAATAGACTGTTCCTCATGGTCCACACACTCATGAGGTTCCTCCATGGAATTTTTTATGTCATTTACCCAAAAGGTATGACTCTTAGGAAAATTTGAGGATTCAGTCAATTCTTGCCACTCTTGTTGGAATTGTTCTATCTTCATTTGTGATTCTAAGAGGGCACTTTGAGTGTATCTCAAAGAATCTTGGGTGGCCAACAAATCACATTTGAGCTTGTAGTTCTCTTCTTCATAAATGCAAATAATTTCTTCATCATGCAGTGATGCTTCCCGAAACAACTCAACAAGCTCAAACATGTCATTTTTATCTGAAAGAAATTGTGAGAAATTACCTTTGATTGTGGACATTGTTTTCTGGATATTCTCCATGGCTTCAAAGGAAGATTGGTCTTCCATTAAAGTAGCTTCCCAACAAAAATTTGAAACTGAATCATGAGTTTCATGGATAATTTTTAGGGCCTCTTGGATATTCTCTTCATCCATCTTCAATGACCCTGCAAGAAGATGAGGTTCTTATAGATGTTCCCCCTCTTCATTTTCCATCACCCGATCAATTTGATGTAGTGCACTCAAGGTTTGAAATATGATCCATATGTTGATTCTGCAATATATTCATCTTTTAGGTCCTCAAAAAAATAATTTGGGTTGCAACTTAGGTGATCATTCATCCTTGGTGCACCAGAAATATCTTCTCTCAAAGTTCCAGCCTTCTCCAACTCATGAACCCAAACATATGAGGGCTCAACCATGCCAATCTTTTCATTAGACGTGGCTACCACTTTAGTTGGACACATAGGCATATAAAAATCAGAAATTAATAACTCACCATGTGTCATGTTCTCCTCCTTATGTGGTGGAATTATGATGGCTTGTTCATCCACCCATTTCTCTGCTTCACACCCAAATGATATGTGCTCAATTTCTGCATCCTTGTGAGGCTCAAGGGGTGACTATAAATCTGAATTGTGTTCCTCTTTTGGATCAGATCCCAAATATGTCTCACCATCGTCAATATACCCCATATATTCTACACTTATCTTGAAATAAGCCACAAATAAATTGGGAGTGATTTCACCTTCCACATTACCAACAATCAAATGTTTGACTGCTGGATCTTCCAGTGTACATTGACCTTCTTCATATACTTCTTGGAGTAATGGGGCACCAGCGAGGTCTTCTTGGTCATTTATTCCCAAGAAACTTAATGTCTCTCCATCTTGTGTGGTGCTCATATCGCAACCTTTGGACTTCCATCTTGAAGGAAAACCAAACAGACTCATAATGCTTGATATTTCCAATGGCCTCGATGAGTCTTCCTTCTTGATTTTTCATGGATGTGAGGACACATCTTTGTCCTTCTCTTCAATCTTAGCTCCTAGTGGAAAAAGTGTTGTTCCCACTTCTTTGCACATATTCTCAATGGTAAGTGCAACCATCCTTTTTTTATTGATCATCCTACCTACCTCAATTTCACAGTAATCTTGAAAAGATAAGAGATCCCAGATCTCTTCCTTTAAGGCATAGTATTCCATAAGGTACTGGAATGATACCTTTTGATTCCTTCCACTAAGTGTTTTTCCATTAACAAATTCAGACAAACAATGATGGTGTTGGGTGCCGTGGCGCCACATCGTTTATCAGGGGGACAAACGATGATGGTGGATTTTGTGCTGAGGGGGACCTATTATGCATGGGGTCAGATGTTTTTAGCTGGTGTTCGGAGAGATCTGGACAAGGTCAATCGGGAGGGGGGAGAGTTCTGCTATGCCTCCTTTCTGTGTTCTTTTTTCTTTGAGTGGGTACCGACTTTGCGACCACGGGTGCCCATTCGTGATGGTTTAGTGAGCGAGCCGCGGATGGTGCGGTGGGGGCAGATGATGCCTCGCGGTGGTGGTGGTATCCGCGGGTTCTTCTCGCAGGAGATGTATGAGCAGTGGGAGCAGATCCCCCTGCTGATTGAGGACTATCCATATGCTGGTATGGATTACCAAGGAGATCCGGAGATGCCTCGAGCCCAGGGACAGGCCTGGGGTTTAGATGGTATGTTTTGTTCTCTACTATATCATGTGTTTCTAGATTTATTGGTTATGATTATAGTTAGATATGTATATGATGGTTTATTTGCATTGTGCGGATGTTGGTCCTGTTCCTCCGGCTGACTATGTGGCTCGCAAGGGACGGGCGATGGTGGTTGCTCCACCTTCGGCAGCTGTACCACCTCCACATGGTCTAGGATTTGGGGCTCGTGGTCGAGGGGATGGCCCTCGAGATGATGCTGTCGCTGATGTTCGAGAGACACTAGATATGATTCTAGAAGGATTCCCAGAGGATGGGTGGAGAGACTTAGATCGGGACATTGTCAAGCGGTGTTTTGATGCGTCATGTGAGTGCCACTCGATCCTGCTGAGGGTAGCGTTGCTGGCAGCCGAGTACAGGGATGGTGGTCGGGATGATCCGACAGGGTCGGCGGAGAGGAGGATTCGTCTACGAGATGATCCAGTGGGGCCGATAGAGCGGAGAGTTCAGGCTCAGCATGATCCAGCGGGGCCGACGGAGGAGGCGCTAGAGGAGCCCAGGGACCGTGATGAGTAGATGATATGTATTTTCCCCCAAATGCTGATGAGCATATGGGGAAGCACTTTTTTGTACGGCTGATGTATTTTTGTATATTGGGTGCTGAGGGCACCTATTTCATGTTTTGACTATACTATGATGTATATATATATATATATATGATGTTGACATATAGTCGTGTATGCACATGGATGCATTTGTTGTCTTTTTGTTCGCCCGTGGAGGCGTGTTTGATTTTCTGTATGCCCATGGAGGCACATGTTGTGCATGTGGATGCAACATTTTGATTTTGTGTATATGCCCGTGGATGCACATTTTGTTTTGGTATATGCCCGTGGAGGCACATGTTATTCACATGGATGCATGTTCTTTATGAAATGATTTGATTGGTGTGCCAGTCAAGAACGTTGTTGGCCATATGGTCTGCTACACTATTGAGGTTTCTTGGGACATGTGTGAATGAAATGGATTCAAACTGTCGAATCATTTGTTTAGTGCACATTTTTTTTTGGAAAAGGCAGGGATCGCGTACCTAGTAATCATTGTTGAGCTAGGAAACAAGGAGTTGTGAGTCCAAGAAAACGTTAAGGTGATGTATGCTTATTTGGAGAGCTGCGGCCAGGGGGCCGGTCACGACATCATATTCAGCTTGGTTGTTGGTGGCAGCACCTAAACACACTCCGTCGATGTGGATCAACTCATGTGAAGGGGAATATATTAGCCAGGCTACGGAGGACATATTAGGGGACCAACGGCTTGCACCATCAGCGAAACCAATGTAGCAGAGTGGAACATGTGTGTGAAAGGGATCAATGGCAGGGGTCGATCGGACATAGGGGTATCCAGTGGAAATCGTGTAAATGGTGTTAATTTCTTCCGAGGAGGAAGGTGGTGGGGGATGAATGGGTCGTTGTTTCTGACGAACGGGGGGGACATCAGGCCGTGTGTCAATGTGGTGCTCTATAATGGCAGGGTCACGACCAGGCATTTCGGTATAGGACCAAGCAAAAACATCATGGAATTCTTGGAACAATTTTTTGTATTCTCCAATCTCATGCTCACTGCAGGAGGCTCCTAATATAATGATTTCAAGGGCACCAGGTGGGTCAGAGATATCGATGTGGATGACGGATGAGATATTGGCCATGTTACCTTCCTCAAAGGCATCAGGAGTAGGAATAGGATCCTTAAACCAGTCGACTTTAGCAAGAAGGAAATCTTTGGACTCAACCGCGAATTGGGTAGCGGTGGTGGATAAGGTCTCTTTTGAGAGGAAGTATGAACGATGGTGCATATCTTCCCAGGGGTAATCGGGGGTAGTAAGAGCCTCTAGAATCTCCTTATCATTGCGGAAACTTTGAGTGGTCAAATCAGTTGACGAGGTAGTAGTAGTCGAAGAGATCATATAAATGGTGTTAATCTCTCCGGATGAGGATGATACGGGAGGGTAGATTTCCTCGATGAGGGGAGGAGATATTTCTAAATCGACGTTATTCAACTCGTACAATGCTGCTCTGTAATCTAGGATATCAAGACAGTGATGTGAGTAAACGCCGTAAATACCGCATATCACACAAGGGTGGTTGGTATGCAGTGATTTATCATGAGGCTTGGCGTTTGAGTCGATTTTGACAACCGGGATGTTGGGGTCATCATCAAGAATTTGCATGTGTTCATGTAATGAAGGTAACTGTGGACATTGATGAGTTGGATGGCCTAACTCATCACACAACGAGCATTTAGGAGGAGCACGAAACACGGGGGGAGGTTTAACTGCTTTGGGTGGGGGTACCGGAGTGTATGGTTATGGGCCTCTGCCCCCAGTGGGCCTGATGAGAGGAGGGGGATTCGTAGATGACGAAGGGGTAGTGATACTGGGAGGTGGTTGAGTAGAAGTGACAATGGGTTGCACCGGTTGCAGGATGACATTTGGTGTCGGCGGGGGAACGGGAGGCGAAATATACCACACGGGTAATCCCAATGTTAACCCGGGGAGACTAAGGGTATCCATAGCCGGAGCACTTACTACGCCTGAGGGAGGAAATAGAAAGGGGATTGTGTGGATGGGTGTAACACCAATGTGACTAGGGACCAATGGTGGTTTAGGTAACGAGGATGGTTGATTGTTGGGTGTTTGTGTATTGTGTGAAAGAGTACAGAGGTCAGCAACGTGGGTCTCCGGTGACGGTGGAGGGATGGATTGGAATGTAGAATTCATCGGCGCATTGGAGTAAAGTCCAGGTCCCACAAAGGAAACAAAGGAGGTAGTTGCACCACAAACAGGTTGTTCAACCATAGGGAGAACATTTCCAGGTGCAGCGGGGGCCTTGGGATTGTAATAGGTGTGTTGATCAACCTTAACCATGCATCCGTCATGAGGGAACATCATGGTACGAAAAATGGATGAGGCAACAACCCGCATGGCATACATGTAGCTGCGGCCGAGTAAGAGGTTATAGTCAAGTTGGGCATTGATGACCTCTATGTCAATGAGCACGGTTTTACCAGCCAGCTGGACAGGGACATTGTAATACCCCAATTTTGACCCTTAGGAAATATTGGCTCTAATGTAAATATTGTAAATACGCGATGTATGTTTCCCTAGCGTGGAGCTCAAGGCCAAGGCCCCGCTAGTTTATGCTCGGATTTTATTTAAATTAAACATGCTTGATATTTTGTTACCCACGTGCTATTAAGCCATGGGATATTGTAAATTGATGCAAATGTTTAATATGGAAATAAAATACCAAAAAAACTGGCTATGGGGGCAACGAATGAGAAGGGGCCACGTGTATCCACTAGGGAGTGGTGAGGGGGGGGCTATGAGAGTAAACCCTAGGCTGCCATTTGTCATTATGAGAACCCATTGACTTCCCTAGGTGACATTAATGCCTACTGTAAGAAGGTGGTTGAGATTTCAGCCCATGGCTTCAATGGAGCATGGGCAGCCCTGAAATTCGTATGGGTGGGCATGGGCTCTGATTACTTGGGCAAGAAGTCACTCAACCTCATGGGAGGTTGCTTGATTCTCACCCCAGTCGATTGTGAAACTATCTAGCATCATTCCCATCCAAAAAAAACGAGGGCCAGCAGTGAGGAAATCAGAAAATCGCGACCTTGAGAGAACCCAGATTTTGAAAGACCAAAAACGTCCAGATTTGGCATGGAACAAGGAAATCCAATGGGGAATCCATTAGCATGAACCTTGGGGCGAATTTGGGAGCATTAGCTACCCCGAAATCAATGGGAAAACCCAGTTTTTGCCGCTCAGAAGACGAGTGACGGATTTGAGTATTTGGGGAGCAGAACAGAGAGAAATCAAGTTGGGATTGACTATGCAGAGGTTGGGTGTGCTTGATAAACCCTGTGAAGGCTAGGATCTCAAGGGTCAGCAGCTGGACCTTTCTATGCCCATCCTGAAGAGCACTGGAGGGAAGAGTTGCCCGAGGGACTGTGTAACAGAGAAGGGGATCTTCCTTGTGTTGGATGTGGTAGGTAATGTGGGTGCCTGACTGTTGAGCCCACTTGAGATGCCTGTAGCTCTGTTGTTGAGCTCGCTGGCTTAGCACTACCCTCCTCTATCTGTTTGGATGCTTGACTGAAGCCATGGCTATGAATGAACCCAGCTAGTCCTCCTTAGTGGATACACAGCCCAGCTCGGGGGAGATCTCTCAGCTGAAGGAATATAGGCTGGATAGAGATCTACGGTTGGGAGGAACGTTGCCTTCACGTAGCCAGTTGTTGGACGTCAAATTCTCAAGATAAGTGTTCTGTGGATTCTAACTTGTTCCATTTTGTGTTCTGCAATATGTTAAATTGCCCATGTGTAATGAAATGAATTAATATAGAATCCATGCATGGCATATGAATGCGCTTGGGTCTCTGTAGGTGGAATCATTCTCTACTGTGATTGATATGATTGCAATTACTGTCTGTTTGAGTGCTTGTTAGCATGTTCATTCCGCTGTGTTTTATATGGAAACGAATTTGCATATAGAAGTTTTAAAATGTTAGGAATTTAAGTGCAAAGATTATTGGGTCTAAGTCTCCGATAAGCCCGTGTGTTGTTAACGTTTCCCTTCCTTGCACTTGATGATTGACGGGGGCGTTACAGACATTAGCGAGGAGACATTGGGGTTGAGCCGAACAGCCGTTGTCGGCTCGTAATGCGGTGGTGGACTGCTGGAGAGTAGGAGATCCCAGCTTCTGCCAAACGAATGTGGACATAACGCATGTAGAGGCACCTTCATCGATAATGCACCGATGGATGACAAGATTCCGAACGGAAATGGAAACTTGGAATGCTAAAGTGGAAGGCAAGCGTGGTTCAGACTGGTCTGAATCGAATTCCATCAGTTGTGAATCATTGGGGTCAATAGCGCCAATGGCAGAGAGCAAAGTCTTGCGCTGTGAAGGACAGTTTTTTAAGACTTCTAAAGCAGACATGGCTGCGAGAGATTGGGCTAAGTCATCTACAATGCTATAATTCGACGCAGCACGAGCTTTGGGATTATTGTTGATGCGACGAAGTGGGAAGCGAGGTGCTTTAGAAGCGCCATCGAGTGGAGCCGGAGGTATACATAACGTCTGATCTGTGGGATGAACGTTAGTGTTCTTGTCGTCGGGAAGGGCTTCAAGGGTGGAGCCATATTGGTTCCGGCGGGTTTGGAGGTTGGCATCTGCAGATGACATCATTAACAAGTGGTGGGTATCTAAATCAAACATGGGTTGATCAGGAGCGGCATAAGTGATTTGTTGTTGTGGTGGTACGTTGCCCTGAGGGGGAGCTAACGGCTGAGTGTTCACTACGCCTTGGGTTGGAAAGGGGTTTTGTAGCACCAAAGGTTGATGTTGAGGTGGTGGAAGGTTGGGTGGCGCCTGAGGAGCCGCTTGCCCTTGACGATGGGCATCGTCAGTCCAGAGTTGCCGAGCTCACTCCAAATGTTGGAAAGCATGTGTGTAATGACCATAGACCCCACAAATAGAACAAGGATGGTTTGTTCTGAGGTTATTGTTTTTGGGCTTCCTGGGATGACGATCTGGATTCTGGTTGGGAGGAGCAACATTGTTGTTATTCGAAGGATTGGGAGGTGGTGGACCTTGATTATGCTGTTGATTGTTGCCGCGGTTACATCCTATTCCACGATTTTTTTGTCCACCCTGGTTGCGTTGGTTGTTTTGATGTTGGGGCTGATTGTGTTGTGTGTACACTTACCCTTGAGCAGCGGGAGGATTTTGGTTTGCCGCAGGTGTAGGAGCAGGTTGCAGTGGATAATAAGCTGGTGGGGCTGGAGGTGGTCCAGTTACCTGCTGGGGTTGTTGGTAACCCTGAGCTATTGGAGGTGTTGGGTTAGCTGTTGTAGCTTGCTGTGGGTAATACGCTGGTTGTGGCGGGAACTGAATTGGGTTCTGGGTAGCCGGTTGGCTATAGTATGTGGGTGGTACATATGTCGATGGTGCTTTCCCATAGCAATGTTGTGGACAAGAGGGTCCATGAGTGTGATGAGTCTGATTCGTTGGAGCGTACGAAGTTGTTGCTCCAGAATTAGATGTAGCCCTAGAGAGTTCTGGGGCATTTATGGTGCTCACCATGCTAAAAGGTTTAATTTGCGGTGTGACCTGGCCAATAATACCATCAACGGCATGTGATGACTCCAGCGCGTCACCGCGTGAAGAATCGCCTCGTGGGGCGTCCAGTATAATGGTGTAGAGATAGCCTGATTGGGCGTAAATTAGGTCAAATTGCTGAGCTTTTAGGATAGCTTCTTCCTCTGACTGGGGTCGTTCAGAAGCAACGTCCTTTTGATACGAACCGTTGCACCAAAACCTCAAGGTGTTAGTGAAGGCCGCCCACTAGGATCTTAACATCCCACCACGCTCCGCAATCCAGACTCTGGGCTAGATGTGCGCCTGTACGGTGGTGTCCCCTTTGCGCCGTACAAGCCCCGGGCGAACACTGCAATGCCGGCGTTGCCACCCGCTCTGTGACTTGAACCTGGGTGGAGGCTCTGATACCAAATGATACGAACCGTTGCACCAAAACCTCGAGGTGTTAGTGAAGGCCGCCCACCAGGATCTTAACACTTTTGCTATGAGGGGTAGGAGTGATTTAAGGAACCAATCCAAAAATATCCGGTCATCTAGTTTAATCTTATAGAGGCTACGACACTTGCGCCACTCATGGATGTGGTCCGTGATGTGGGTAGTTGTGTTTTGTCTGCAAGAAAACAGTATTTCAACTCCCGCATCGTAACGTACAGGTAGCTGAAAAAATTGAAGGAAAGTGGAGGCGAGAGACGTAAAAGTATGGTGGGTCCCATGTGGTTGTTTGATGTACCACTTGGCTGCAGAGCCAGTGAATGTTTGTTACAATAGTCTTAGACAAATGGAGTCATCCACTATGGAGTTAGATGAACACCATAGGTGAAAAGACATTATGTGGTTTTGAGGTTCCTCCCCAGGTTTTCCTTCAAACTTGGGTATGTCCGAGGGGAGCTTCGTAGGCATGGGTGGCCATGTAGGGTTGTGTCGGATAGGATCATTGGTTAGCCTGGCTAATTCTAGTAAGTTCAGACTTGCCATGTAAGGTAAACTAGCAGATGGGTGTGGCGTAGTGACTGGGACATGACTATTCATGGTGGCATGATGTAGTGGTCCAGTAGCCCCTAAGGGTATGATAGGTATTGAAGGTATGTGTCCTCCAATAGTTGTGGTTTGGTATGGGCCAGCATTTCCAAGTGCAACCTGGGTTACACCGGGGTTAGGAATAGTAGTAGGAATTCCTGGGATCTGGGTTGTGGTAATGAGAGGGGGTGTGAGCCCTATGTTTGGCATACCCATAATAGGAGGTAGTCCTGTGTTGGGCATTCTTAAAGGTGGAGTGCCCCCCATATTAGGCATACCTAGGGGGGTGGTTGTTTCCATGGATGGCACCACAGTAGAAGGGTTTGTGGATGTATCTCCTATAGTACTGGTAAACAGTGGGTCGAATTGTGTTCCAGCCATGAGGTTGGTTGGTAATAATTCAGTAGGGTTTTCGGATTCAACCTTAGAATCAGATGTGAAGTGAGGCGTGTCAGAATCGGATGACTGTATGTTTGGCCCATGACGTGTCGAGTCAAGGGATAAGGCTAGACGTCGGTGACGTGGAGAGCCAAGTAGACTGAACTGAGGGGGTTCACCCTGAAGATGACGAGATCGTCTAAAATTCTCAATGGTGAGAAATATGTTTTGTAAAAAAATTTCAGTGTAAGATGGTGATGTATAAAAAACTCGAAACCCTAATGTAACCAAGGGTGCAAAAAAGGGGAGTGAAAATAAAGGCTCTCAGGCCAAAAAATCAACCTAAAAAAGCACTTATTATAGTAGCTGTGCTATAATAAGTGGAGGGATGTAACAAAAAATGGTCAGAATACCAACAGTCAAACAGCTTCTAGAAAAAAGAGGTGCTACTAGACCAAAGGTGGATTGTATCATGCAAACACCTAACTAGAAGTATTGTGAGTCAACAAACGATATTCTTTGCAAGGTGATGAAATCCAAGTCAGACAATATTGAGTGTTGAATCAACGACTAGATATCCCCCTACTGGGAGGGACACCGGGTAATCAATCCTAAAGAATGGCAACTAGGATACTCCGTTCATGATACGTTCAGAAAAGGTGAATCTTCCGTTTGGTCCTTTTACCGCAATACCCCCATACAGGGATATCCCGAGAACTGCGAATGGTAGCCTTCGGTTACTGAATGGATTTTGGTATTCCATTCAGGCTTCGAGAACCATCCTCGCGACTTCAACCCTCCTAGGGGAGAGGCCCTCTGATAAACTGGTTGTGACCGTGCCAAAAAATACTAGGCGATTTTGGTTCCCTAATGGACAACAGCTATGTCTCAAATGTAATAACTGAGGGGTGTTATTGGAACACCTATCCCCCCAATTCTACCTAGCTACAAAGTTCTTTTAAGTGCTCCCCAAGTGGGGTTAAAATTTGGTTGAAGTTAGGGTAAATTTTAAGGCTCAGTTTAAATTATGTGTTTGAGTGGGTGCACGTGTGGTATTTTAAACTGAAATTAAATGCTTTGCAAAAACTATTCAAAAAACAAAGGATCTTTGAAATAGGAAAGCAAATAATATGAATTCTTCAAGAAATAAATGGATTTCTTTTAAACTTTGCTATGGGAAAAATATCAAGTAAACAGTAAAATTTTTATCTAGATAAAATGCAAATAAATCCTTCTTTCAATTTCTAAAATTTTTTAAAAAGACTTTTTAAAGGAGCATTCTAAATAGTAAAATATTTCTATGGCTGTAAAAAATGCAGGAATTTAAATACTGTAAAATAGCTAAATGGGCAGAAAATACAGCAAAAAATTACTTTTTTAATGGATTGGCCGAATTGAAAAAACTTGCATCGCGGGTTTTGGCAGAACAACCGCGATGGACCGCGCGGGTTTCTGTCACACAATCACGATGGGCAGCGCGGGATTAAGCCGCGAAGCCGCGATGTGCAGCATGGGATTTCGTCACACAGTCGCGATGTGCAGCGCGGTAAATGGCTGTGAAGCCGCAATGTACAACGCGCAAATTGGTCGCAAATCCACGGCGAGCCACGCGGAAAAGAGCCGCAAAGTCGCAATGACCCACGCGACTATTGGGAAAAAAGCCGCGAGGCGAAAGCTGTACACGAACGCCAAAAAACGAACCCAAAAATTGAAAATTTCGGGCTGTTAATGGCAATAAAAGGGGCCAAGATGTAGAACAACAATGGATCTGCTGTCTAGGGTGGCAGATCTATGAATTAAACTGACTAAAACTAACAAAAACTAAGATCTAAAGCTAAAATATGAGATCTAAGAATTCTAAGCCAACAGAGTCGCCAAAAACCGTTGGCTTGGTTTTGCAACCAAGCTTAGTGCTATGGGCACCTATCAACAAGTGATAGCAATTTCAAATTTGAAAGCAAAAACAATTGTAAACCTAAATCTAAAACTAAACTAAACTAACATGTGCATTTGAAAACAAGAACAAGAAATAGAATAAAGAATAACTTTGTATTAAGAATAGGGGCAAGCAAGTGCTTGCAATGGTGATACCTCCAAATGGTGAAGATTGTTGAGTAGCTCCAAGGGTGAGCAGCTCCAAACTCCAAAGGTCCCTTCTCCAAGGTAGCTACAATGGCCAAAAGCTCATGGGAGATTTTGACAGCATGAGGATAGGATGATGGATGGATGGAAAGTGAGGAGCCCCTACCACCTTTTTATAGTTTTTGGTGGTTGGGAATACCATTATGGTTTTGAGGAAACCAATGGTATTGACCAACATGGTTTAGGAACTTTTTCCCTCCTTTTTTCTTTTTTGAATATTTTTAATATTTTTATTCCCCTTTTAATATTTTTGGGAATTTTGGACCCTTTTTGAGGGTTTTTTATGCTTTTTGAGGAAAAATATTCATTTTGAATGGAAAAAGGGGTGTATTAAGGTCTTTTGGTGACCTTTTGGTGGCTTTAGAGGCTCAAATGGTGAAAAAGTGGACAAATGGGTCATGTGAATAAGGAAATGAGCTAGTAAGCACTTTTTGGGTGTTAACAATAAGTAACCATCATCTACTCTTGGTAACTGAAAATCTCCGACAAAGACCACCTCTTCTTCATACTGTTCAAATTCTTCTTCCATCACTGGTAGGAGCCTCATACTGCAACATTGAAGATTTGATCTGCAATATTCTTCACCAGAGAGATTCTCTCTTTCCACAAGGGTGGAGGAAAGTGATCTGATACCACTATAATATCCCAGCCAAGAATAGGCTAGAATGTTAATTCAAACTTTCAAATTGATCAGGATTTTAACTAGTAATTTTTAACAATCATTTTATGGTGTGCAGGGTGTAAGTGAGGAGTACTGATTCACTAGTCAAGGATGATGGGAAAGAATTTATGTTCTGGATTTTATATGGGAGAGTGTGAATAAGCAAGCTAGATAGAATAAAAATGTTTAGGATCCTTTGTACAAAGTATGGTGACATTTATGTTTTGAACATCGGCACCGCCGAAGTCTACCACAATGCTTCTGGATGCACCCGCATATACAAACTAGATCAGGATGTTGGGAAAGACTATTAAACTAATATTTGTGTTCAGGGAGGTATTTGGGCATCGATAATCATCAATTAAACACAGGATTAAGAATTGGGAGGAAATTGTTGTGACTTGGGTTATTGAGCTAGTCTTAATGGTTGACTTCCACAACAGGGTAAATGCCTCCCAAATTATGTAAATAAGGATTGGAAGTTGTTATTTGGCCTATTAATGACCAGAATCAAGTTATGGAATATGTATTGGGCTTACAGAACTCATTTTACAGTTAAGACAATAAAACTTTTTATTTGGACTACTCAACTAGTTCGAATTCTAGTGGACCCAAACACTGTACGACATGAAATAAATGGAATTCAAAAACTTGGATGTGGTTCAAGGGTCTTTCTATGGATATAATCAACTTACATAACATAAAACTGATTCTCACAACTCAGTTGATAGCAAAATTGGCAAAACTAGTAAAAAATAGAAGCAAGGAGAAGCAGCCTCCAGGACATAGTCTTCATTCAGCCAAAACTTGTTTAATTTATGAGAGTTTATGTTTGATATGAGATTTATATCAGTATTCAGTCCTGAATTAAATAATGTGACAACATATAACCCTCCATTGGATCTTCATCAACAATTTCATACTAAACTAGTCAAAATTCCTATGGAAACTAGCTAGTAATTGCTTGAGGAGAATCACGACGACCTTTGTAACTTTCATTACATTATTTGCAGATTGATATATGGATATTATAACATAAACAGTCTCATTTATACATATATAACATATACTATCCTGAAAATTCTAGTTCTGCAAAAAAGAACTCATGATTTGATGTGCATCCTTACAATACATTAAACAATTTCTTTAAGAAGATCATAAGAATATAGTAGATCACTATAATCAGACTGTAAGGAGAGAAATGGCTCACAGAAGATGCATATGCATCATATTGATCTCTTAAAACTCCTCCAATAACACAATAGCCTCTGACTTGAAAGGATCTCACATGAACTCTTCCACAACTTCAATCTTGGGTGCTTCTCTTTGCAAAAATCACTGGATATTCATGGATGTATGTCTTCAATACCTAAAAACAAGTTCTCCATTGCTGAAAGGGAAAGAAGGAGATCATAGCAGAAGAGGGAGAATGAGAGAATGGGGCACATCACCCATAGAGTGGCTTGAGCGCATCACCAAACCTAAGGGAGCTTCAAAGCTCTCATACAAACTTCACAATGACAAAAGTTGTGAAATGGAGTTGGAATCCTTCTTTTATGGAATTGAGGGTGACCTACTGAGCAAGTGGAAGAGCTTGGTGACCTGTGAGGATAGGTCACCCATGAGTGGTCATACCTTCCTTGCTTTTTCCTTACAAGCCTTTCTGTCCTTAAGAAACTGCATCCCCCTTTGTATCCACATGTTTCTTGCTTTGTAAAAGTTGCCTGATTTGTAAACTGGAATCCCTTTTGGAAACTGCACCCTCTTTTTGAATTTCTGGTTATTTCCAATTTGAAAATTGAGCTCCCCTTTAGAAACTATGCCCTCCTTAGCTTTTTACGGTTGTTTCCACTTTTTTGTTTTTGGCATGTCCTTACACCTTCTCTGCTTTTCCTCTCTTGCTATTTTCTTGCATCCAGTTTTAATTTGGAAACCTTATAGTTACCCCAATGCACCCTGCCTTCATGCAAGGAGTGTCAAATTTAAGGTGACGCACTCTGCACCTTAGTAGAGAGCATTGCTGACGCAGTGTGCATTTGTACAGGATGCGGTGATCTACTTCTGACACAGGTTGTCTTCGTGCAAGGTGCATCAGAGTTGGTTAAAGTGGATAAAAGGAAGCTTCGAGCGATTTATTGAAGCTTGGTGTTGTGGAGGCTTATCCATAGATGCTTGGATAGGTGGCTCTCGATCCCCTAACCTAGTAGGATGATCCCTTATACCTCTCCCCTAAATCCTCAACCTATTCTATCCCTGTATCCCTATATATACAACCCCCCTATCCATTGTTAAGGGGGGGAAGGATTATGCACCCTCATGCTGGTTGAATTCACTCAGAAGCATCTTCTTCATCCATAATAAGTTAGGAGGCTTTGTATCTTTGAGGCAAGATCTCTCATATTGGAGTCGTGACATGAAAGCTTTGGTTGTAACTCCCCTCACTTTGTATCTGCTGCAATTTACATTAATATAAACACCTTTCCATAAATGTGTTATTTCTTGTAATATCATTTATGATTTGCTTCTCTAATCGCTTATCTAGTTAGATTCATAGATATATGCTTTCACTTCATTTGCTTATTTCCATCTCTTCTATCTTGTGTTGTAGTCAGAGATCGAAGGATCGAAATTAAATCAAGCAAAGAGAAAGGGATTGCGATTACAGGGTAATTCATCTATCCTACATTCTTATCTAACTAGGAAGGATTTTATGTTGTGTACTCTTTTGTGATAGATCTATACCATTTAGGTCTAGAGAAATCCATTTTCTTCCGCATTAATAGATTGTCTACACAAAAATACCACCTGATGAAAAATTTCATGCAGTGAAACCTCTTGTTTAACAACCTAACATTTTGGAAACAATCATTCAACACATTGTATCTCATCCCACGATTGCAACTCCACAACAGTGAAGTCAAGAGTTCCAAAATACAGACCCATCTTCCATGCCACCATTGCAAAGTGTACGTTGAAAAAACTCATAAGCACATTCAGGTGGATGAAAGTGTTCTAGCCTCACTCAAAGGTAAGTTACATGACCGTACCATTTGTTATCAATCTTTTAAAATTATTAAACAATATTTTGATTCAAAATCTGATGTAGATAAATGTCAATTATTTTTTTCATTGTTGAAATCTAGGAGTCTGATTGTTGTTAGACGAATTTTAGGGATTAAAATGGTTAGAGTTTTGGAAAAAAGTAATCATATTTTTAGAAGCATTGTTAAATCTTTTCACAAAATTGGTCGAAAAACTTGTTCTAAAGACCGTAATGCAACTCGGTGTGTCTTGACACAATCAATCATTACCAAGGGCACAAGCAACATAATTTACACAAAGAAACATCCCATATCATGAAATTCAATGTGAAAACCCTTCAAAAGTATTATATTAGATGATATAGCCTTGACACAGGTTTTCCTACTGATTTATGGGCCTTCACTGGTAGGCTACCTTGTTCTGACATGAAGTTGATTGGAGTAGTTGAGGGATTAGTACAATATTTTTTGGCACGAGAACACTAGGACCAGATCCAAATAGAAATATGTACTAAAATTGAGAAGGGGTTCAAGAGACCATGAACCACATATTAAACATTTTCTCAACATGACATAGACAAAATTGTATGAGAAATTCAAGAATGCATATATTCATCTTAACTTGGGTCAAATATATTTCAAAAAATGCAAGCCTTGGTATGTTAGAGTAAACACAACATGTAAAACATGCTCTTGTCGATATCACATTGAATATGGTTATTATTATGATATATATATATATATATATATATATATATATATATATATATATATATATATCATGTTTTGCATAAAAACCTTGTGCAGAAATGATCATCTATGTTGTCTTCGACATAATCTAGAGACTGCATAATACCATATTCCCAAGGGTTGTAAATTTTATCAAAAAGACTGCTTAGATGGCACATGCCCCGGGTGTGGTGGAATGGCATTACTACGTAGGTGCATCCATGTGAGCGATGAGCATGAATTGGGGCAGATGGAGGTTGATTTACAAAGCTTCAAATATGTGGTGCATAATATTCCTAGAGGGAATGAAAGAAAAAAAATTAGAGTTGGTCGCTTCCCAGGTTTGTGATAAGTACTTCAAAATATTATATTTCATTTATGCTTGCACTTGTATATCCTACATTGTATTGGCATATATATCACTTCATTGTTGTTCTACCAGGTGCAAGTCTATGACTTCATCAAGGAATTCTTTGATAAGACGGGCATTGCCCAAATAACAGTGAAGAAAACAAAGTAATTTTGAAGGAATGTCACTTCTACATAAGTGATGATAGGTGCCACGACCTAGAATATGTACAACATTGCTTTCATATGTTCTATGACAACTTGAAGAAGCATAATGTAAAGATGGATCAACATTGTATTTGGTCCAATGGGTGCACAGGTCAGTTCAATAATTCCCTTATATTCCAATGGTTGTGTGTAATACCCCTGGCTGAGACCCCTGAACTGATCATATGTATGATGTAAATATTGATATGCAAATTCCTGTATGGAAGAGAAAATGTATATTTTGACAATACTAATATTAAAAATCTACAATTGGCTCAGCTGAGGCAGTACACTGAAGAATTGGGGACTCGTGTATTCACCGGAGACAATAAGGGGGGTAGAATGTCCTAGGGGAAAAATATTCCATGAACCTTTTATATCCCTTAGACACTTGAAAAATATCCTAAGTCATTATTAAGCCTTAATTCCATTTATCTAAATTAAAACCTGATTTAAATCATGATTATGATTTAAATAGATTTAAGTTGGATTGGGGGGGGGACTTATATGTTTTTAAAATATATATAAAGATGGGAAACGCGGCTCTCTTAAAGAACCCATGTGTTTCCATCTTGCCATGCATAAAACTAATGCATGCAAATGCAAATTTCCTTATGCAATATTCTTTCATATTGGAAGAAGAATGGTGTGCACAGCGAAGGTATGAGATAATAGAGAAGGATAAATGATTTTATGAGATTGGGTGGAGGAGAACCAGAACCTATGAACAAATTTCTGAATGGTATTGACAAAACTCATTTTATCCCTGAACCATTAATAAGCACATGATTGACTACTGGGTTGTGGTCAATGAAATGATGAATTGTGCATGAACCATTATGGTGGAATTCTTTTGTACTGGTTAAGTAGTGATGGGTTTTTACTGTGGTACGATTGGAAAGAAGCCATAATGGGAATTGTGTGTTTTGGCATAGAATTGACTGTAACCTATTTCCTGGATGCCTGTAAACCTGTGTTAAATCTCTATGAATTAGGAAGATTGTTGAGTGATAACTCCTGTTATGAAATGAAATTCAGGTTAAATGAAGAGTCTCCTGGTGAATTCACATGTCCCATCCTAGGGGTGGTGTTCTGTTGAGAGATGAATGAACATAATTACCTATGGTTGGGTGGAGCGTGCCTCACACATAGCCAGTTGCCCATTTCCAGAATTTTGTAGACAAGTTTTAAATTTTTGGAAAAACGTTTTAATTTCTCGATTTAGTTTAATTGTTCAATGTTAAAGAAAATTACACATTTTAATTCATGATTTGTTTGTTTGAATTCATGTACATGAAATTGACACAAGTTTATTTATGCAATTATTTGTTGTTAGGTTATGTTTATGGGTTTTTAATAAATGAAGGAATTTATGCATGGCTTGGTTGAATTCCTAATTATGGAATGAGTGTAAGTTTAGTTCCATGATATGCTTGACAGTAAGGTATAAATTACATAAATAGAACCAAAATTTTATGAATGCTCATTCTTTAATAAAGTTGAAATGTGAAAAATCAATTTTCTGCATTAATTGACCTGAATGATTCCCTATTCTAATTTATTTGGGAATGGGTTATGTATGGATTTCTAGGTTTAACACACAAATTGTTTGTCCATATGTTAATGGTTGTTAATTAAGTTTAGCATTGAATGGCATATTGTATTTAGAAACCACAGGATGATTTGCATACCATGGATTAAATTAGTAAGGAATTGGTTATTACAATACATACTTTAACTAAACTGGTAATTGTTATCTTAAGTAATTCATGCATTTAACCTTTTGCACAATTAATATGTTGAATTACTAGCTTTATTGGGAAATTATTATATTTGAATATTACATTCCATGTTTTGGAAGGAATGGTAATTGTTATCCTTTTTAATTTATACATTTAAAGTTACTGAGTTTGGAATATTACATTCCATGTTTTGGAAGGAATGGTAATAGTTATCCTTTTAATTTATGCATTTAATCTTGTTGCGCAGTTATTTTGTTGGAATATTAATTTTACTACATAGTTAATGTGTTGGACTATTGTAATCTATACTTTGAATAAATTGGTATTTGTTATCCTACCCGATTTTCCCTAGTTATTATGTTGTAATATTAACTTTGATGCACACTTATTAATACAATTTTTTTATTGCATAGTTCTTACTGTACTATTTTACTATGCAGTTCTCAATAAAATGTTGATTGCGTGCTTCTGGAATGAATGTCTAGAATGAATGTATAAATTAAAATTTGGAAATGTTACCTTCCAAGCCTTATTTTTTTTTGGTTTGGTGTAATGCAAATTATTAGGAAATACATTATGGTATTAAATATGGTACCAATTTATATGGGATAAATGTGTGACACATGCAAATATTTATGCTTCCACAATTATAAGATCATTATGTGCATGTGTTTTTTATTACTTTCCTATAGATTAAATTATGCTTCCGCTAAAATACTTTTATATGCTATGCATTTTGCATGCATGGTTTTGCATTTGCTAGAAGAATGCTTATAAGCATTATGCATGTGGCTATTATACATATACGTTTTATATAAAAAATATTATCGCGTCTTAAGTCTAGTGTGATGAAGGGTGCATTACAAAGTGGTATCAAAGCTAAGGTTTTGACACTTAGCCTCTGGGAAATGTTTGAAAGTGCTTGAATGCAGTTAACAAATTTTTCTCTTTGATCATTGCATTCATGTGTTTGGGTTTCAATGTTTGGATTCTTGTTCACTGTCATTGATGTGAACTGATGTATGAATTAATAATGATACCACACTTATGTTAAATTATGAAAATAAAGCTAGATGAGATGAATGTGCATTCTTACGATTTATATAGATTAAACAAAATGATCATGTTTGAAATCTAAGATTGGATTGTTTCCATTGAATTCAATTCCAGGTTATAGGACAGTGGAATGAAAGAATGGAAGAAAGCCCTGAAATGTATCACTTTGTTGAAGAAGTGAGAATGGATGATCAAAAGAAATAATCCGATGGTAACCAGACAAGGATGGGACAAGGGGACATGTATCATACTCTGAAGAATATACAGGCGGGGAATGATCGAATCATGCAAGGCCCGGAGTAGCAAAGTTAGGTGAATCTGCAAGTGATGCAAATTTTGATACAACTACAAAATCAAATGCATCAAACATACTCTTTCAAGGAAAGCGAAGAAGAGGAATATTTAAACCAAGGATTTCCTAAGAGATACTAGTATCCGAGAAGTAAATTTGAGTGTAGGAAGAAACATCATACTCATCCTCGTCCAGTCAAAAGCCATCATGGAAAAGATTCATTCAATGAAATCAATGAATCTCTATATAGAATGCATCAGAAGATAAAAAGAGATGGAAGTGCACTTTAGGGAGACATTAGAAGTATTAAACCTCCCACTTTTAATGGTGAAAAATACGGTGAAGTTGAAGAGATTTGGCCTCTAGAGATGAAGAAGTATTTGCAATTGCATGATTATTCATATAATCAAGAAGCTAGAATTTCCATCTTGTAATGCCCCTAAAATGACTGTGGAATTTAAGGGCACTTGTCGAGTGACTCAGCGGAACAGACTTCAATAAAGTGTCTCTTCGAGTTAGGATGTGTCTTAATAAGGGAGAATCACCTGATGATGTGCATGACTACAATTGATAAATGAATTAATGAATTATAATGATATGTGTGGAGTAGGATAATTGATTGATTACATCTTGATTAATGATTAGCCCTGATTGATCAAGTCAAAGTGCAGTAGGACAATTACAGTCCTAGCTCTGCGACTTGGGAGGACGCAACTGAGATGCGTCGTAGCTTTCCATTTTTTTTTTTTTATTCTGAACTTCGGGACGAAGTTCTAATTAAGTAGGGGTGTATGTAGTGCCCCTAGACTTGTGTAGACATTGAGGGCACCTGCTGAGTGACCCAGCTGATTGAAACATTAATTAAATAACCTTTTGACCTTATTTTTTTGAGTATGTGTATCTGAACTGTTGAGGTAAATGAATAATTGCATATGTTAAACGATTAGCTATGACTATGGAAAATTATGTTGATGGATAATGCTTAACGACTAGCTGTATGGTGATTATGTATTTGGCGACGAAATGTATATTTGATAAGATGAATGAGCAGTTTGAATAAATCATAAATGTTTAACAATGCTAGAGTTAGAAACCAGATGATGATTGTTGAGAACAGTGCTACTAATAATTTGTTGCGAGAAGTGTGTGTAGAAACAAGTGAGACGGTTCACCAATGGACACACAAAGGAACATGGAGGGTCGTAGAGTACGGGTAAATCACACACAGGGGAAGCGACGACGATGTCAACTTCCGACAAGAATACCACGCATGAGCAGATAAGCATTGATCCGCTTGCTCAAGAGGAATGTGTGAGGACGTACGAGGTGGGCCACGACGGAGCTGGTCACGTACGAGTTGAGGGGCGCGCAGTGAGAACGGACTCACTCCTCAGCGCCATTAGTCCCTAGATAGCATGTAGACGGAGGATGGATGGTAACGATTCCTAAAATCCCTACAAGAGTTCCCGCAAGTCAAAACGGAAAGATGGTGGCAGAAGGGCCCGACGATGTGGTACCCTGTCGAGAACGGAAAGAATGGATGCAAGGACCCAACGATGCGGTACCATGCCAAGGAATGGAAACCATGGATGATTGGACCCGACGGAGTGGTGCCATGTCAAGGAATTAAAATTAAGGAACTAGGAGCCCAACGGCGCGGCACCGTGATCCTAGTGAGTTTGATTGTTAAATTTAACTGCATAAAAACTTATGAGAATAACTCTAGATCATTACTTAGCAAATGCATAAAAATAATTTAGGCATTTGCACATGAATAGTTATTTTTGTTGAGCATTTAAAATAATAGAAATCATTATTTAGGAGCAAAATAGAATCCTAAGATTAGACACCTAGTCAACTAAAAGCTAGGAGTTAATTAAAATATCTGGGGGACAAACTGGAGCAAACTTAGGGGTGTTGGTGCACTTCCTAGAGAAAATGACACTTGGATGGGTGAGTGTTTTAATTAAATAATTAATTAAAAATATTTAATTATGCATGAAGCGACATGTGTCGCATGAGATTTTCCTTTATAAGGAAGACTTGGGGAATGGGTAAAGGGCCCATAATTTGGACGATTGTCGTAATTTTCGAATGCCTCAAAGACTTGCTGCTATCTAAGGGTTTGGCTTAGAAATCCTGGTGGGAAGGGAAGCCCAAGCTGAATTTCTGAAATACTTGTGTGAGCTCTACGACCCAAAGCTCGGGGGAGGCCATGCGACTGAAAGCATGAGCGTATGGTTGGGTGGCGAAGCTAACGGTTGCTTCGCCTATGGTTAAACGAGCTTTGCTGGAGGGATCCTATGGAAGACGCAGACAACAATGGACCAGCTGGATCGGGTTGACAGGTTAAGGTTTGCTTATTTTTGTTAAGTTATTCACTCTTTTATTTTATTTTTCCAATAACTATAATGGCTAATTTGTTTGTATGAAGTTTTTAAAGTTTCAGGTTATGTTCAAGGGGACCCTAAAGGAGGGGTCCTACACATCTATAATCTCTAGGGGAAATCTTACCGATGGTGGAAGCAATTGAAACACGTAGAAAATTTGGATGAAAGAAAAATTTCCTGGAAGAAATTTCAGAAATTATTCAAGCATGAATAATTGTCTCAGCAGTACTATGATAAGAAATTGCAGGTGTTCTTTGAACTCATATTGGGAAATAAATATATGGAAGAATATGAGAGAAGTTTCTTGGAACTTTTAAGTTATGTTGACTTCATTCAGGATGAGAAGGTCAAAGTTCAACATTTTCTCAGTGGGTTACCAACATTTTAGAAAGATAAGATCTATTATGATGAGCCCCGAACCTTAAAGGAATGCATTCGGAAGGCTAAGTGCTTGTATCAACAGGGTACGAGCAAACACGTTGAACATAAACTTAAGAATGATAAGATGAAAGAGAATCATGATATGAAGGAAAAATAAGTTAAACCTTTTGATGATAAGAAGGACCAGCACAATCCTTTCAAGCTACCAATTCTGAAAAGTGAAGCGAAAGTGGTAGAGTCAATGGGACATAAATAAATTTTTCAAGTAAAATGTTGGAACTGTGGAGGAGAATATTATGTCAGGCATTGCGCGAAGAAAAGAGAGAAGCAAGAGGCCAGTATAAACATGGTATAGGCAGCTACTATAGTGGAAGATGTATCTATAAATGTACCTCTAATGTATTCGACCTTGGATAATCACCAAGTAGATAAGCAAGAAAACATGATTGAAGTTGAAGCATGACGTATTTGGAAATTCAAGAGCACCCAATTGGTACATTGGTAAGTGGGAACTGAAAGATAAGATGTGGGAAGAGTATCTCCATCTTATTGTTTTGAAAATTGTACATTTGTAAATAAGTCTGAAAAATTTTGCTCATGTGTTTGAACAAAGGAACACCAAGGACGGTGTTGAAATCAAGGGGGAGGGGAATGTAATACCCCTAGATGAAACCCCTAAACTGATCATATGTATGATGTAAATATTGATATGCAAATTCCTGTATGGGAGAACACATGTATATATTGACATTATTAATAATAAAAATCCACAACTCGCTGTGTTGAGGCAACACGTTGAAGAGATTGAGGACTCGTTTATTCACCAGAGACACTAAGGGGATTAGAATGTCCTAGGGGAAAAATATTCCTTGACACTTTTATATCCATTAGACCCTTGAAAAAATATCCTAAGCCATGATTAATCCTTGATTCCATTTATTTAAATTAAAACCTGCTTTAAATCATGATGATGATTTAAATGGGTTTAAGTGGGATTAGGGGTAAAAAATATATGTTTTTATTTGAAAAATAATATATATATATAAAGATGGGAAACATGGATCTCTTGGAGAACCCATGTGTTTCCATCTTGCCATGCATAAAACTAATGCATGCAAATGGAAATTTCAATATGCATTATTCTTTCATCTTGGAAGAAGAAGGGTGTGCGTAGGGAAGGTTTGAGATAACCAAGAAGGAGAAATGATTTCATGAGATTGGGTGGAGGTGAACAAATTTTTGAACAGTATTGACTAAACTCGTTTTCTCTCTAAACCATTAATAAGCATATGATTGACTGTTGGGATGTGGTCAATGAAATGATGAATTGTGCATGAACCATTATGGTGGAATTCTTTTGTACCAGTTAAGCACTGATGGGTTTTCACTGTGGTATGATTGGAAAGAAGTTGGAATCGGAATTGTGTTTTTTTGGCATGGAATTGACTATAACTAAATTCTTGTATTCCTGTAAACATGTGTTAAATCCATGTAAATTGGGAGGATTTCCGAGTGATAATTCTTGTTATGAAATGAAATATGGGTTAAGGGAAGAGTCTCCTGGTGAATTCACAAGTCCCAGTTCGGGGGTGGTGTTCTGTTGAGAGATGAATGAATAGTAATTACTGATGGTTGGGTGGAGCATGCCTCACACACATCCAATTTCCCATTTCCAGAATTTTGCAGATAAGTTTTCAAGTTCTGGAAAAATGTTTTAATTTATCAATTTAGTTTAATTGTTGAATGTTAAAGAAAATTACACATTTTAATTCATGAGTTGTTTGGTTGAATTCGTGTACATGGAATTGACACAAGTTTATTTGTGCAGTTATTTGTTGTCTAGTTAAGTTTAAATTATTTGTAATAATTCCTTCATGAAATCTAACTATTAGTAGAAGATGGGTCTGGACCTATCTTGCTTAATTGATGGTAAAAACATTTTTACTAAGACTTAACTTATGTTTTTTGCATTTGAAAACTATGGGATGGAAATTATAAACCACGGGCTAGAATGAGTGCTAATTGCTTTGAAATGTACATAATTATCCTTATTTTGCTTAATTGTTAGTTGTAAACAATTTCCATATTTTAAGGGTTGTTATTTAAGTTGAGCAAATTTTCATACCATGGATTAAATTAGTAAGGAATTGGTTATCACAATACATACTTTAACTAAAATGGTAATTGTCATCTTAAGTAATTCATGCATTTAACCTTATGCAGAGTTAATATGTTGAATTACTAGCTTTATTGAGCAATTATTATATTGGAATATTACATTCCATGTTTTGGAAGGAATGGTAATTGTTATCCTTTTTAATTTATACATTTAACCTTACTACAATTAATACTAACTTTATTGCAAAATTAATATTTTGGAATATTACATTCCAAAACAAGGAATGGTAATGGTTATCCTTTTTAATTTATGCATTTGGAATATTAATTTTACAGAGTAGTTAATATGTTAGAGTATTGCATTCTATACTTTGGATAAATTGGTATTTGCTATTCTACTTATTTTATGCATGTAACTTTAGTGCATAGTTAATATGTTGGATTATTAACTTTATTGAACAATATTATTTTTATTGAATTATTGGGGTACTATTTTTAATTAAATATGTTGGATTGATGATTTCCTTATATTGGAGTATTGGAATCATAGTAGGTGGTTCGTAGTTCTTAAAAAAAGTTTTTAACTGAGAAGTTCTTAAGGTAATGTTTTAATACCCAGTTCTCAATAAAATGTTAACTGTGGGCTTCTTGGGAATGAATTTATAAATTAAAATTTGGAAACGTTACCTTCCAAGCCTTAGTTTTGTTTGGGTTTGGTGTAATGCAATTTATTAGGAAATACATTATGGTATTAAATATGGTACGAATTTATATGGGATAAATGTGCTACACATGCAAATATTTATGCTTCCACAATTATAAGATCATTATGTGCATGTGTTTTTTATTACTTGTGTTCTAGATTAATCTATGCTTCCGCTAAAATACTTTTATATTTTCATTTTTCATGCATGGATGTGCATTTGCTAGAATAATGCATATAATCATTATGCATGTGGATATTATGCATAGACATCTCCATTTCCATTTGCATGCATAGGTTTATGCATGCAAAACTAGAACCACGTGGAATCCCTCATCCATGTTTCCTTATTTTATGTAAACACATAATTTCCCCAAAATCATAATTATTATTTTAATAATAATTATTTAAGTCAATAAAATGGGATCAATATTTAACCATGACTTGCGATAAAATTTTAGGGATATTTTAAGGTTCTAAAAGGTATATAAGGGCGATGGCATAGTTTCCTCCTACGCCACTTTTAATCCCCCTATTGTCTCCGGTGAATACATGAGTCTCATTTCGAGGGTGGCATTTTGCTGAGAGATAGATGAGAAAAATTGCATATGGTTGGGTGGAGCATGGAAGCCACACATCTAGTAAAAAAAAACGTTCTTAAGTCTATTGTGTTGAAGGGTGCATTACATTGTGCATGCTACATAAAACAATGAAAGTGTTTCATGTTTGAAACTATTTCGAGACCGGACATGGAAAATATGAGCACGATGGAGTAGGTGCCTACATCAAGACTACGCTATGTAGGAAAGAAATGAAGTTCACAAATGTTTCCTCTATTTGAGATGCAAAATCCATTGTAGAATGGTGTTATTCAGTTACGAGGGAGCGAGAATAGAGACACCAAAACACACATAGACATTTTTGGGAGGTAGTCAATGTAAATCGATTACAATTGTATCAATGCAAGACAATCCAGGTCATTCCTGGATTTCATTTAATTAGAACATTGAAAAATTCTATAGTTGAAATATGGACGAGAAAGTTGTCTTGCTTTTGTGGTCCATGCAGTATAGGAATATTTTGAATCCACAAGATGGGTTTATTTTTGGGATTACGTTTCTATCCCCATCGGTCAACGTATAAGTTTGGAAATATCCTAGTTGGATGAGGACCTGTAGAACTCCTCCTTTAGGGTCCCCTTGAAATGAACCTGAAACTTTAACAACTTCATACAAACAAATTAGCCATCATAGTTATTGGAAAAATAAAATAAAAAGCGTGCATAACTTAACAAAAATAAGCAAAACCTTAACATGTCAACCCGATCCAGTTGGTCCATTGTCGCCTTCTTATTCTGTAGGATCCCTCCAGCAAAGCTCGTTTAACCATTAGCGAAGCAACCGTTAAACGAGCTTTGCTGGAGGGATCCTACAGAAGAAGAAGGCGACAATGGACCAACTGGATCGGGTTGACATGTTAAGGTTTTGCTTATTTTTGTTAAGTTATGCACGCTTTTTATTTTATTTTTCCAATAACTATGATGGCTAATTTGTTTGTATGAAGTTGTTAAAGTTTCAGGTTCATTTCAAGGGGACCCTAAAGGAGGAGTTCTACATTTGGTATCAGAGCCGGTCGAGCCTTGAGGGCACCAGACTCAAAAAAAAAAAAAAAAAAAAATTGATATTGGAATGTGTTAATTCTCTCTTGCGGAAGATTTGGTTTTACAGTTTGTTCATGGATTGTCCTGTGTGGACCTAGGCTACATCAAATTCAGGATCCTCAGCGTCCATGGTATCCTCGTCTAGACAGGTACTTGTTATTGAATCCTGATTTTGTTTAATGAATAGAATTAATTTAGCATCTGAATGATTCCATTTCTGGAACAGAAAATAAAGGCTTTGTACAATCGATATGATTGATTGATAACTATATTCACGATTGCATGCCATAGATTTAAGTCATAGATCTATGAGAAGGTCCGATTGAGAATCTGATTATTATTTCTTCCCTGCAAAGAATTAATTTTAAATATTTAGATCTGTCAGAAAAGTCATTCAAATTCCATATGGCTAGTTGCATTATACTATGAGTTCGAATCCGGGCATTACTTCTGCCCTGCAATGAATTAATTCTAATATTTAGATGTGTCAGAAAACTCATTCAAATTCCATATAGCTACTTGAATTATTCAAATTCATTCCGTATTATTTCTTCCTTGCAGAGAAATTTTTTTTTTTTCTTACCCATTATTTAGGTCCATCAGGCCTTCTTCAAATTGCTTACAGTCGAACGTAATATGCGATATCCAGTGTTATGCCTTCCCCGCAGGAATTATCCCATTCCTTAGATCTGAACGAAATTCTGTTATTTAAGTGGTACACTGATTTGAATTAAAACTATGATCTAAAATAATATAAGCCTGGCTACAACCCTTCTCTATTATGCATTGATTTGTGTAACAGATTGGATCTCTTTGGGTTAACATCCTGGTCGCAAACATTGTATTCACCCTAAAATGCCGAAACCCTGTAACGCAGACCTTCCTTGAATGCAAGGTCGAGCCGATCTCTGTGGGTCTTTAACTCTGCGGATCTATAAATCTGGGATCAATGTTGGGTTGTGACCGATCTATGCGGGGGTTAAACTCCCCATGGCACTACAAACTCGGCATGTATCCCATTTCGTCCACCGTAGGGGATATTCAATGTCTTCTATGGTAGTCTATCTACCACTTACAGGTCCACCCATCAGGAGTTCCGTGTAAACTAGTTGGCGCAGACTTCAGAAAACTATAGTTAATTCGGTGACATCGATCGATACTCCCGAGGTAGCAAACTAATTTCTTAATACGAGTATTCCCTTGAATTACTGCTAACGATTATCATTGTGGGATAGACGGAGATACCCACTGGCTGAGTTGTACCAACTACCACCATCTTCTACTCCTCTCCTTAGATCTTAGAAGATCTCCGCCTGATGTAGAGACCACTGCGATGCGATGCATGCTGCACAAGCTTCTCATGCATGCTGCACAAGCTTCTCTTAAATGAAAAGCATTGTGAGACTAATTTCCTCAGACTTGGGATGACGTGGAACTCTGCTATACTTACCTACCAGACTGATTGTTCATTTTTCTTTATTATTTTAAAATTTGTGGTTAAACTCCCATCCTCTGCGGAAATACCTCCTAGACGCTGGAATGGTAGTGTATAAACTGTGATAATTATTAATGAATTGTGAGATTGGTTAAGATATTGTTATTCTCCACCTAGTATTTGTTCTTTCATTTTGAATTTTGGAATGTTTCTATCTACGCTGCTTACCCCTACCTTCTTCAACATAGAAATTATCGATGAAGTGTAGTTCGTAAATCTCTGAATATTCTTGAAACCAGAATAGGGGCTTCACTTTATATAACGTAACTGACTGCAGGTAATTATTATTATGTAATTGTTGAATTAAATGTTCACATCACTCCGTTGTACGTATATCTTGATTGAGAGTTAAAAATCCCTTTAAATTTATGAACCAAGATCCATTTCCAGATATCTCATACGGCCTCCCAAATCTTAGATTTGTTCTGATTTTGCTTTTTAAATAATTATGTACTTATTAATTGCAGAATGTATATATATCCAAAATGGAGTAAATCTATACCAACTCCCTACCAACTCCCCACGCGATCCATGGCCCTCATTCTGATCTATACGATCGGAATACTCTGTACGAAAGAACATATCTGTAACTGCCCCTTGGGAATGAATACTATCCGATTTTAGCTGAGGATGATTTAAGTTCAATGAATTAATTATATAAATGGCTATTGCAATTTATAATTGCATTCCAACTGTAAAGTATTGCCGAAAGTGTATCTTGTGGTTAAAATGTAATGGAGAAGTAAAAGTTTAATTAACTTTGGAAACCAAACTTTGTGTCTTTAGTTATTTTGTCTATCGAATGGAAGATCCTTTAACCAAGATTAAGGATCCTTGGTTAACTTGCATAGTGCATAATAATTTGCATAATCTATAAGTTTGAGAAATATATATATATAGCCCCACTATCTTGTTCAAATTCATTAGTGGATTATTTACTTGGAAGTGTTTTTTTTTAATTATGAATATTTTGCATATATATAAAGTTACGAATTTATATATGTACCCTATTATCATGGTTGTAGACCATTAGTCAATTATTTATTAGGAAGTCTTTTAATTATAAATATTGTATATAATTTATAAAGCTAAGAAAGTGGTATATATATATCTTATCATTATTTATAGGTATTTTTGTTAGAAATAAGTGGTACCCGAGTTATCCAAGTGAACCATGAAGTGATACCCGAGTTATCACATTAAAAGACAGTCAAGAAGTAGAGGTCAATGTGTGCCTTGTATTAATTGTAGTTAAGGAATGGGATTGAGACAAGAATGATTGTTCATGTACATAAAGTGATTGTTATAGTATTTAATAGGAAAATAATATATGTCCCTTTTATATCGAATTACAGTTTATGTTATAGAAGTTTCGACGATGGATTCCACAAATCCATTATAGTCATATTGTAGAGACGATTCACCACTATATATATATTTTATATTCGAATGAAATGCATTAAATAGGATATGTCTTGTTATATTTCATGTATACATGAAGTTAAAAGATCAGATTTGATGTGGTGCTAAAATGAGGTTCCATACATATATTATATATTTTATATTCAAATGAAGTACATGGAATAGAATATGTTATATTTATAATTCATTTGGAATTTTATTTTATTTTTATGTTAAACTTTATGAGATGATTTAAGTTGATTATTTTATTAGAGTAGTAACAATGATAGAAGTTGCTTTTATTTGAATATTAGATTTGAAGCTTGCATTATAAGTATAGGTATACATATAAAGTTAATAAAAATGGAAAAGAATATATATATATATATATATGATATGTTAGGTACATGTTATCACAGTTAGTTTATTAAGGATTTGATTGTGATGAGTTAGGAAAAATGGAAAGGTATATATTTAGATTGCTAGGTTGTTATTTTATAAGTTTATTTATTAATGGTTAAATAATGTTTAATATTAGTACAAAAAGGGAAAAGTACATTTTAATTTAATACAAATGACATGGCATCAGTTTAGTCGAGAAGGAAATTCTAGTGAAAATGTCATCTAATTATGGTTAAAAAGTAAGGGAAAGAATGGATCTAGGATAAGATAGGCTGTAGAGACTATATTGATCACATAAATTATATTTCAAGGGAAATGCACTAGGAGAAAGGAACCAACATGAAGGATATTTTTTAACTTTTCCTACATAGCAGTGATGAGAATACTAATGGACTGATGCATTGGGAGAATTTATTAAATGTTGGGAAATTGAAAAATTCTTAACTGACCAAACACCAAGATGATTACGTTGACGAGACTTTGACAGGGTGTCAAGGAAGTGAAACAAACTTAAAATTTGAAAAACGAGATATCACTATGATCAGAAGGATGAGCTGAACTCAACGACATTTTTTTTCTTTATGAAAACTAAAGACTACAAAATTGACTTTAACCATGATATGGCAATGGGAAAAAAAATAAACTTAGCAAAACTACCGAAAGAGCCAAATGAAGACGACTTTAGTAAAACGAAGTATGGAGACAATCAACACGAAAAGTTGAGCACAACGATGCTAACCACCTGAAAAGATGCACTTAAGTGAAGAGATGACTAGTTCTGATGATAGGACTCAATGAGATTAATGATGGCCCATACGATTAAGAAGACGTTGCTGAATCGATCATATGGATTTGAAAATAATGAAGGAAGTAAGAACGTGATGAGCTCATTAACCTAGACATGATATTACCGATGAAAGAGATAGGAGTTAAAGTTTAATATGTTCGACTAAGTTTCCAAGTTCCAACACTTTGGAACCATGTCATATTGAGAATCAAACACTAAAATTTATGGAATTGGAGTAGTCTTACAGAAATCGGTTTTGGATTATTTGACAGTCGCTCTTCATTTGATTATTGGTATTTTACTAAATACTATAGGATGTTTATCTTCACGCCTTAGAGGAAAGGATAGCCAAACAAACTTGAATTCTTGCTTGGATTTTGTTATACAAAAGGAGGACTGGGTAACTATTGTGTGAACTACAGATGCAATATGGCTTGTAGTTAAATTTTATATCATGGATCTTCATGAATGAATAGGAGATAAAAGAAATCTAGTTGGGACTGACAACCCGTGAATGTATCATCGGATTGATATTATGAGAAATTACGATTGAGTTCCCGAGGATGCATTGGAACCATACTAAATGAGATAGGAAATAATGACTTGATCCACTTTTGCTTATAGCTATGATTGTTGGAGAAAAATAGAATAGAATGACAGAAGATGAGAATAGAAATTAAGATAAATCCTAGCGTCGAAAGTACTTGAACAAAAATTAACTTCGGGACGAAGTTCTATTTAAGAGGGGGTGTATGTAATGCCCCTAGAATGACTGTGGACCTTAAGGGCACCTTTCGAGTGACCCGGCTGCAACAACTTCGATATAGTGGTCTCTTGAGCCTTGTTATGTCTTAAATGATTAAGGAAAACCTGAAGATGTGAATGACGATAGTAATTGATAAACGAATTAAGGAATTAAATTATATGTGTGGAGTGGGATAATTGATTGATTACTTCCTGCTTAATGATTAGCCTTGATTGATCAAGTCAAAGTGCAGTGGGACAGTTACAATCCTATCTCTGCGACTTGGGAGGACGCAACTGAGATGCGTCATAGCTTTATGCATTTATTCTGAACTTCGGGACAAAGTTCTAAATAAGTAGGGGTATATGTAGTGCCCCTAGACTACTGTAAACATTGAGGGCACCTGCTGGGTCACCCTACTATTTGAAACATTAGTAAAATAACCCTATAATTTTATTTTGAGTATATTTATGATTACGATTAACTTTGATATGAAAACTGTACATACGAATAATGCTTAACGACTAGCTGTGCAATTGATTATGTGATTAGATGAATGAGTAATGATTAAGTAAATTATAGATGCTTAATGAAGCAACAAATTTATAAACCAAATTGTGATTATTGAGGACAATGCTACTAATTTACGTTTGTGAGAAATGTGTGTAGCGAGAGGTGAAACGGTTCACTGATGGACACACAAAGGAATATGAAGGGTCGTAGAGTATGAGTAAATCACACACAGGGAGAGCGACGACGATGTCGACTTCCAACGGAATACCACGCTTGAGCAGATAAGCACTGATCCGCTTGCTCAAGAGGAAAGCATGAGGGCGTACGAGGTGGGCCACAACGGAGCTGGTCACGTATGAGTTGGGGGGCGCGCAGTGAGAACGGACTCACTCCTCAATGCCATTAGTCCCTAATAGCGTGTAGATGGAGGATGGAAGGTAACGGCTCCTGAAATCCCTACATGAAGTTCCCGCAAGTCAAAACAGAAGGATGATGGCAGAAGGGCCCGATGGTGTGGTACCCTGCCGAGAACGGAAAGAGTGAATGCAAGGACCCAACGATGTGGTGCCTTGCCGAGGAATGGAAACTACGGATGAATGGACTCGACGGAGTGGTGCCATGTCAGGGAAATTAAATTAAGAAACAAGGAGGCCCAACGGCGCGGCACCGGGTCCCTAGTAAAAGTTGATTGCTAAACTTAACTGCATTGAAATGTATAATTTTGCACCTAGAACTTTACTTAGAAATGCATTTGAGTACTTTAGGCATTTGCACATAAATGATTACTTTGGCATTTAAATAATATTAAGTGTTATTTAGGCATTGCACATGAAAGGATATTCCTAATTACTTAAAAATATTAAAAATATTTATTTAGGAACAAAATGGAATCCTAGGCATGGACACCTAGTTAACTCCACCTACACCACAAATCTAGGAGTTAAGTGAAATATCTAGGGGACAAACATGAGCAAACTTAGGGATGTTGGTGCATATCCTAGAGGAACTGACACTTGGATGGGTGAGTTGTTTTTCATTAAAGAATTAATTAAATAATTATTTATGCATGAAGCGACATGTGTCGCAGGGGATTTTCCTTTAAAAGGGAGACTTTGGGGATGGGTAAGGAACCCAGACCCTGGATGACTATAGTAATATTGAGTTACCTCATGACTTGCTGCTATTGAGGGTTTGGCTGGAAATCTTGGTGGGGGGGAAACCCAAGCTGGGTTTCTTGAGAATTGTGTGTGAACTTTACGACCCAAATCTCGGGGGAGGCCATGCGACTGAAAGCATGAGCCTATGGTTGGGTGGCAAAGCTAACAGTTGCTTCGCTAATGGTTAAACGAGCTTTGCTGGAGGGATCCTACAGAAGAAAAAGGCGACAATGGACCAACTGGATCGGGTTGACAGGTTAAGGTTTTGCTTATTTTTGGGTGCCCTTAAGGTCCACAGTCATTCTAGGGGCATTACAGGACCAATCAAGTATCTCACCAAACTATGATCACATCTCAGATCTCGTACAACCAGTTTTGGTTATCATTTTATGTATTTTTATTAAATAGAAAGAATTTAGTATGCTTCATTTATGTAGTGGACTCACATTTTGTGTCTTGTTTTCTTGTAGGGAACATATATGTAGTGGTTTTCCCGAGAGGCAATGAATGGGGAACTGACTATTGTCTGGCATGTTGCTTGGAGAGGAAGTAGACCCTTAATGTCTCATTAAGGGACTCTAATGGAAATTATTTTCCAATTGGGTCGATGGTTATCAAAGGAGAATATTTGACATAGGTTTCCCACCCATAAAATAAAAAAAACGGTATGTATTTGAAGATTATAGACTAGTTCAAATTGTATACCATTATACAAACTTAGTTATTGGCACAAACCTCCTGCTACAAACAATGCCAAGGAAGAACTGATAAAAGGTACGATAATTCTTGCCTTACTCTGAGCATGAGAGGTTAGAGGATATTGTTGCTATTAGAGGTGATCCTAATGGTCTACTTGAATGTCCAAAGGTAGGTAGTCAGGTATGTTGTATGCATGTTATATTATGTACTTTGTTATAGGTATGTGGTGTATATGTATGTTATGATTTTGTTTCGTGGTCTCATTGATTATTGACATTAATATTTTGACTATTGCAGCTAGACACTGACATCTTGATAGATTGATAAATTTCATAGACATAGACACCTTGATAAATGACATAAGCTTCATCATGTATTTGTTGTCTTACATTCATACTTACATGAATCGTGCAATCTTTCCCTATAAACCTAATCTATCCCGATAAACCTAATTTAGAATCCTCAAAACCAAATATACAAACCTAGAAACCTAATCTAGCACTAGAAACCTAATTTAGAATCCTAGAGAACTAATCATTAGAGACATAATATTCATCCATGTTAACAAGGATATCTTACTAGTTGAATTGAATAATACTCTCGAAGTCTTAAATACCTTACACCTGCTTCCCCAAAAATATTCATTGATCCATAAAATTTTATATCCATGACAAAATATTTAATCCAACAAGCTTAACAAAATCATTGATCCATATCACTAGGGGCTTATTTTTTACTTGTTAAAGTTTAACCTAATCTAGCACTAGAAACCAAATCTATCCCTAGAAACCTCCTCCTCATAATATCAACTAGGGTTTCCTCATGAACCCTATCACATCACAAAGATATTAATCCATATGAGAAAATCAAATGAGTATGTGATGTGTTATAAGGAAGGACTATCTTCTTCCTCTATTTATAAGATATTCCAAAAATACAACAAATGTTGGCCTAAGCCTTACTAATCTTATGATCGTCTTAGGTATGCCATTGATTGAGAAGGTTGTCACAAGTGTACATATCCATCATATACAATTTTTCATGCTACAATCAATTTCAAACCATTGATGGGATGAACATACACCATTCACCCTAAATCTCATGAGGAACCCCAAACATCATGTAAACACTTTTATAATAACCAAAAACTCTACGCTCCTCTTTACAAGGAAATATTTTACACCAACACTTATCAAATCCCTTTACAACATGGCCAAATGAGTTATATGCAATAAATACTAGTTATGGTCCTAGAATCAACCATGATCATTTGCAAGAAAGTTTTCAACCATGCCATAACAATATTTCAATAATCCAATAAACAATTAACATCACCTTACCTAGGATGACCTCTCAAGTAGTAGAGATAATCCAAATGTTGAATATGCCCTAGAAAGGGTTACTCAACAAACCCTATCCCTCCAAGTGAAAGAATCCTTCAAACAATATCAAATGAACAAAGAAAACTATCAAGAGAAAAAAATCATTCACCTCCTCATATAATCCACTAGGGTTTCCTCATGAACCCTAGTGCATGAATAATAGATCACTCATCCCCATGCCGATTTTATCCATCCCCAAGATCATTGTACCATCACTATTGTGCTTCATCAACACCATCATCATCACTCAAGCAAAAACAACTTATTAAGCATGGGAAGCTTTTTATACCTTATCTTAATAGTTTCATTGTCACTGTCATTCCTCGTCATCCTAATCCATCATATGTCATCCACCATTGTGATTTTGTTTACAACAATGTGAGCAGAAAACTGGTTTTACTTGCCCCATAATGATTTTTTGACAAATGTATGGAATATTGTAGCAAATCCCAAGAACAAAGTACATGGTTACAAATTCCACCATCTAATAGAACTATGATAGACTTTATATCTCTGAAGGGATTATTATCAATGGAGTTCTAGCATCAAATTAGTGTTTCTAGGGGTATATTCATTTTCTAGGGTTTCTAGGGCTATGTTGGGATTTTAGGTTTGTAAATTTGGTTTCTACATTTCTAAATTAGGTATAATGATTTGGATTCAAATGTATGCATGTGAATATATGTGTGTGTAATGATTTGGATTCAAATGTATGCATGTGAATATATATGTACAATGAAAATGATTTAATTTGTATATGTATTATAATTTAGGCAAGGTCTCTCACTAAAAAATAGGGTTTACGCTGCAAACTAGGGTTTTTAGGTTAGGATCTAGGGTTTCTATGCTAGGATCCAAGCTATGGGGTTACCAGATTAATGTTAAACTCCTCTATAATGAACTCATTGTCACCATCACCATCAAACCTCATCACCCTCTTACTCATGTTGCAACCAGCCTCGTCCCCATCAATCACCATTGTCTTCCATCATCCTCATGCACTTTCTCTCATTGTCACCATCACCATCCCCATCCTTGTTCCTATTATCACCATCATCACCATTGTTTTCATTGTCACCATTGTTGCCATCATGCTCATTCGAGTATAGGCCATTTAGCCTCTTTGTTTATGTATTTTGGGTCAGATATGGATTGCAGTTGATGTTTTTTTAGTTGTATGCACCCTTTCTATATGCATGTCATAAAATTTGCATATAAGTGTAAAATGATTTGGATTCAAATGTATGGACATGAACATATATGTACATTGAAAATGATTTAATTTTTATATGTATTATAATTTAAGCCACGTTTTAGGCTACAAAATAGGGTTTTGAGGGTTTAGAATATAAACTAGGGTTTACACTACAAAGTAGGGGTTTTAGGATAGGATCTAAGGTTTCTAGGCTATGCTACCGGCTCTAGGATTATAGGATTAGTTTTGAACTCCTCTATCATGACCATAACAAAAATGTAACTCTCATTCAAGCAAAACCACTTATTAAGCATGGGAATATTTTTATACCTTATTTTAACACTTGCATTACGAAGTTTCGTCAAATCTTAGGGAATTGACTAATGTCCTTGGAGGACCACCTTTGATATTCAAGGTAGAGGAAGGGGATATATAATAGAGGAGGGGGCACAGGGTGATATTTATAAATAGCATCCCAATATAGAAAAGGATGTTGATATGTAATTATTTTTTTGTAGCTTGAAATGTTTTGGAATCTGTAGGCCATTTAGCTCATTTTCACCATAACACCATCCCCATGTTCATAGTCATTATCCACATTATTATTGTCACCATGACTATTGTGATTCATCAACACCATGCCCATTGACAACATGATCATCACCACCATCCTCCTCATTCCCATGTTGTCACCATCGAGACCATGCCCATTTCCAACATCAACGTCACCTCCATCCTCCTTATTCCCAGTTATAACCATCACCGCCATCATCATCCCCATCCCTGTTAGTCCCATCCTCATGATTTCATAAAGTAGGGTTTGGAGTAGTAGGAGAGAATGCAAGTTTTGCGCAACAGGGTCACCTTTGGAAATTCCTCGAACGTGAACTAGTGGCTAGCATTCCCATGTCAAACCTGCCCAAACACACTTCTAGGATCTCATGGAACTCAATTTTGCTACCTGGATCAAATCATATGCCCTCAGTAGGGATTCAACATGTGTCCCTGGAATCCTTGAGGAGGCGAATTTAAATCAACCATAAAACAATGACCATGGCTCGTATCGATGAACCATAAACTTCATTGGAATCGAGACATCAAGATAATGGTAGGGGTGCCTCTCTCGCATGGGTTCATGGCGTAGATCCCATCCTATTTCATGATTTCATAAACTAAGGTTTGTCCCAATAGGATACAATGCAATTTTTGCACAAAGGGGTCAAGTTTGGAAATTCCTTGACCATAAAATCATGGCTAACATTCCCATGGATAATCTCCCCAAACATACTTGCAAGGTCTTGTGGAACTCAATTATGCTTCCTGGATCAAATTCTATGCCCAAAATAGGGATTCAGCATGTGTGCCTGAAAACCTTTAGGAGGCTATTACACCTAAATCTCATCATCATGAGTCTCATGTTAACTCAGTGCCCTAATCCCTGAAGTTCCCTTCAACTAGAGTCATCTATAGCAAGTTGTGGACCCTTTGTCCATGTTTTCTAGTTAGGTCAGCGCATCTTTTCCTCTAGCAGGATGCACCTGACTAGGCTTGGTGCATAATGCTACCTTGCATCCTGCACCGGTGGCTCAGGTTTCCTTCATGCAACCTGCGCCTTCCCCTTCCTGGCGTAATTTTCCCTCATGCATCATGCACTAGGGTTGGTTAAATTGGATAATGGTGACCTTTGAGCGAATTCCCAAAGGTGGATGAGGTGGATCTCTATCCCTAAAACACATATCTAATTAAAATTGGAAAAAATTTATTGCAAGGACATTACCAAAATTGAGTTTTTTGGTTATTTTCAAATTCTAGATCCATATTTTAATTCCAAATTTAATGAAATATGTGTTATAACTTCTAGGTGAGTTGGCATTCGGTTCCCTAACCTATAGGGAAGATCCCTTAGACCTATCCCATCATTTTTCAACCTACTCTATCCACTTGGTATTATAAATATGAATCTCCTCTCCATTCCAAATGGAGGAAGTATATAGAACTTACATGCTAGTGGAATTAACCTAGAAGATCCCTATCCATCTATTGGGAGGCATACATTTCCTTTGGAGGTGTTGGCTTGGCTTGTTGGAGGAGGATTCCAACGTTAAGGCTTGGGTTGTAATCGTCACTCTTCTTTGTATTTCCGACTTTATTGATAGTAATATAACTTCTTTCCATAAATGTTGTTGTGTTTGATGATATTTAGAGTTCACTTCCTTAACTGTTTGCTTAGATCAGTTAGTGTTTATATGTACTTTTACTGCTCATTTTGTCTTTATGTGCTTCAACAGGTCTTGCAGCTACCGATCTGACGACCACGAAGCTTGGAGCGATAAAGAGGAATATCTACAGATCTGAAGGTAAGACATCTATTTCACTCGATCTCTAATTGATATAGGAAAGTAGTGTTATGTTCAGTTTCCATTTGTTCTAGATTCACCTGAACTAGGGAGATCATGCTCGCGTCCACTCGAGTAGATTGTCCGATAACAAATCTGGTGACCATACTGGGGAATAGAACATACCTTTGATTTCAATTTAGTTTGATTTCATTGATTTCTTAAGTGATCCATTTTCTAGCCTCCTAAGCCCCTCCCATCATTGGATTTTGTCATTAAAGAGTTTCTTGGATTCCCTTGATTCTCTTTGGGATCAGTTTTAGGCCTCTTGCACTTCTACCTTAGGAGATCTAGCCATTTTGCTGCTTTTTATTCAATAGGCGCACCTGGGCTGAGTCTTTCCTGCACCACTATCTGGCTGGCTCACTTTGCCTGAAGACAAATTGCGCCACTGGCACACTCTTCCTGTGTACAAGGTGTGTCAGCCCCTATCTGGTGCTCTCGTGCAGTGTCTTAGGGTGCATCAGCCCCTTAAATCTTAGGGATCAGCAAGTATTTTCTCCATTTTTGGTTTTTGGTCTAACTTATGAGTTTTGTGTGTTGCACTTTACAGTCACAGAACCCCTAGACACAACATATTGTCATTTTCCTCCATTTTTCGGTCTTTTTGAGATTTGGATCCATGTTTCGCCATTTGAGTCAAAACTAGTGTTTTGCTTGCATTTTTCAGTGACCCATGAATTGTGTATCCTACAGTCGTTTTGACCCATATTAAGGTTTTGAGATAATTTTTGGTTTGGTGTGGATTTGCTTGTTTTAAAAGACTCGAAAAGTGTGGGATATCCATGCCTTTTTTATCCTCTTTTCCTTGGGTTGTGCATCTTTTTCCCATTGCATACTGAATTATCTAATGATTGTTGGGAAAGATTGATCCCTTGTCTCCACATTAGTTCAAAGATAAGCTTGATTTTTTCCCTCTTTTGATAGATTCGCAAATTGGAATAAATAAGTATTCTTCTTGCTTTAACTTGATCATTTGACATTCTTGGTCTTACACTCATAAGAAGAAGAAAGGCTTGTTTCAGATTTATGCCACATTTGAGTTAGATAAGATTATTAAGTGATTTTCTTTGTCTTGCATTCGATTAGAAACGTTTGTGGAATCTTTCTTTCCATAGCTTAGATGTGTCTTTTTCGAGCGTAAAGAGATAGGAAACATATTAGAATTATAGCATTTGGTGTTCATAAAAAGATCTATTTTATTGCTTCGAATTAGTTTTGGGTGCATCTTTTACTTCTTTCTATCATTTTGAAAAGAACTAAAATTGCATTTGCATTGGGTTGTGCATTTGGGAAGAAAATATATATCTCTCTCTCCTTCTTAAGTAGAACTTCAGAGAAATGAAGACTTGCATTTTCATATAGAACAGATTTGCATCTTGTTTAAATTCCAAGTCTTCACTTCATGGATTCACTTAACTGTATAAGATAAAATCAAGCACTATTTTAAGTTAAAAACTTTTAGCAACTTGTGTGTTAGGTAAGTGACGTGTTCCCGTGTTGTTAAATGTGGTAGCTGTCATTATCTTCCTGAACTGCATTCTAGGGGCCTGCAGTTCTTCCACGTACCAACCGGTATATCAGAGGCTCTTTCACGTACCCTTGGGTATATCGAAAGGCACTTCACGTACTCAATAGTTAATCAGAAGGATCTTGTCGTACGGTTGTACATTAGATAAAACCACTACGGATTTGAAGCTCCCATGTACCTTGAGTATATCTGGAGACCCCATTACAATTCCTGGAACCATCCAAGCAAACCCTTTGACCGTCTTGTTGTCGCAATACACCGAGAACAACACTCAGAGAGATTACTACACATGTATTTTTAGGTAGTCGAGTTATACGACCAAGGGTACGGTCCCAATCATCCTTAGTTAGTGCTCTGAAAAATTGGGCTGAGTATAACTATTGGACCCTACAGTATAGCACGAGTTGTGATAGCTTGACACACATATGAGGATCCGGATTTTACATCCCTCCTATTCACAATTTTTCCTGTTGCTTTTAGTTTGAGTAGCATTTCGTGTGCATGATAATTAGAAGGAATTAGAGAGTTTAGATATGGAAACCTCTTCTGGGACTACCAATCAAGAGGCTCCTTTTCAAGGGGTACCCTTTGTCTTTCCTCCAGTTGGAAATATTGGTCCTCCCTTTATTTCCACTTTAAATCTTCCTGGATTAACCATAGGATTACCTGTATGGTTATTCAATCCGGTGATTCTGGCTATACCCAATTTTTCAAATGTTAACTCTCCACCACGAGAGTGTCAATCCCAAAATGATCCTTCCCCTTCTTCTTCGAATGCTTCTTCTTCCTCCCCCGATCAAAGCAGTAGTGTTAGTAATCAAGAGGATAAGAAGAAGAAAAAAATGAATATAAAGAAGAAGAAGAAGGATAAGAAAGAGACCAAGCATCAACCAATTTCCTCTAATGGCACTCATTCTATGAAAACACCTCGTAGACCTAAGTTTCCTTGCAAGCTTTGCAAGGGTAATCACCTTCTCAAGGATTGTCTCAGTCTTTCCAAAATGTTAAAAGAGTGGTATAAAGCCTCCAAACCACCTATATCATTAGCCTCTAGACATCATACTGATGATACCCCATCAGCTAATGATAAAAACTGTTACACCAAAACCCCAAGGTGTTAGTGAAGACCGCCCACTAGGATCTTAACATCCCACCACAATCTGCAGTCCAGACTCTGGGCTAGATATGCTCCCATATGGTGGTGTCCCCTTTGAACCGTAGTAGCCCTGAACAAACACTACAATGCCGACGTTGCCACCGGCTCTGTGACTCAAAAATGGGTGGAAGTTCTGATACTATATGTGAAAAACTGCAACAATTAATTGATAAAATGCACAATATATGAGATCACATAATATTTTATTGATTGCAGGCCACTTCGAGGGGGCAACCTCCTTTGAGCAAGCTCAATACAAACAACTTCGCGGTGTCTTCATAGGCCTCAACACACACTTATATACTAAGTCTATGCCCAATACTATTGGTCAATACCATGTGACATATAATACTATGGAATGACATATAAAGTATATGCGTCCAATACTATGGGTCAATACCATGGGCAAATACAAACTATGGATCAACAAATACTACAGGACGACTTACAAAGCATATGCATCCAACAACAATGTACTAACAAAGTAAATATAAGGGTTGACACGGGTTCCTAACATCCCCTCTCCCTTAGAAAAATATTTGTCCTCAAAGATTTAGATGTGGAAAATGATGCAGAATCTGAAGGAGTGGTTCCCCTGTAGCATCGTCAGGTTGCATTCTGTGCCACTGAATTAATACATCTGGGATAGATTAAGAGATAAGCTAATGCCTTTTGAGTGTCAAGGAGGATTGCTTGGAAGGCTATAGATGAAGAATAACCATATCACCTACATGAAAAGTGCACTCAGAACGATGTTGATCGGCTTGTTGTTTCATTTGAATTCTTACCATGTGAAGATTTTCTTGCAAAATGAGAAGAATTTGATCGTGGGTTCGAAGAACCAAGTCAACTGCCTGAACCGGGGAACTATTGAGGGTGTATGGAAGAATAACTGGTGGTTCCTGTCCATAGATTGCTTCATATGGTGTCATTTTAGATGTGGTATTGTACCACTGGAGCACTTCACATAAATCCATAGAAATAGCTGTCCAAATATGTGTAGGGATGGGAAAGGGTTCGAGCAGTCCTAGAAGGAGTGGCATTTCACCCTTGTGGGCCTGGAAAGTATCATAATCAACCAACATCTATTGAATTTTCATTGTCAGTCCTTGCCAAAAGAAGTTACACTGTTCCCAGTCATACATTTTGAGGAACCCAAAGTGACCTATCGATGGAGAAGCAGGGAGTTCATAGAAGACATATCCCTATTGAATAGATTGCAACTAATTTGGAACAAGCATAGAAATAGATGAAAGATAAACTGGGTCATCAAATCTGCGAGAAGGAGAATTCGCCACTAGATTTTCCTTACCCTTATTGTAAGTGATCGCATAGGCATAACCCATGAGTTGGCTAACCCATTTCAGGTGTGCTGGGGAGGACTCGTTGTTCCAGGAAATGTTTCAGACTCTAGTGATCAGTCATGATGCAGAAATAATTCCATAATAGGTATGGCTTCCACTTCTGTACTACATGCAAAAGAGACACCATTTCCTTCGCAGGATGTAGATGTGGATAAATTCTTACTGAAAAGGTCTCTTGAAGGTGGCAAGCCAAATGGTTCAGCAAAGACACCTACATATCTATCTAAGGAAGTAGTGGAGACCGTTGATGGGTGCATTTGAATGGAATGGAGCTGAGAGATGACACCATGTGAATTATTCTTAAGGATCTTTTCCGGGTGATGTGAACTGATGATGCAGAGAGACCCTGGTTGTAAGCCCATAAATGTGTGTTGTTTCCCATTGACTGAAAACTACATCCAAAGTTCGGCAAAATCCCATAAGATGGGGCCAACTGTGCGTAACCATCGAATGCCCAAAACCATATCACATCCGCCTAAGGACTTGGAAAACATGTCAGAGTGTAGGCTATAATATTCCATAGAGATACGCACATTGCAACACTTCCCATTGCAAGGTAAGGTGCCCCCATTGGCAATCATGACTTCAAAGTTGGAGCAAGGATGGACAAAGCAATCAACCTATTTGGCAATCCGAGAGTCAATGAAGTTATGAGTGCTACCGGAATCAATGAGTATTGTAAGAGGGATCTTCTTGAAGTAATGTCATGTCCCAAATTTGGCATTGGGTCACAATGGCCTAATCAAATTGGCCCTATTCATTAGAGTTTGTCAAATTGATGCTAAAGGTCAAATAATTGCCAAGGAGGAAAATTACTAGTTTCCTAGGTTTGGGGTGGAAGCTTTGGGATTTGGAATAATGGGGATAAAAAATGATGTTGGAACATTAAGATGGCATAAATATTGAATAAATTAGATAAATAAATATATACAAGTGAAAATCAAAGTGGCATTTGATCATGAAGACACATGGAGGAAGTGGGACCCACACAAGCTAGAATTTATGTGCCACATGGCATCCTCTTCTTGCAATTTCGAATGCATGGGAAGCCTAATGTTATTGGGATGAGTTTTAAAGTCAATAATACTCAGAATGAGTCAATTACGTCTAAATATAGAGGAAGAGTAACTCCCATGGAAGAGGAAGAGGCAATTTGGAGCTAGTGAGACACTTGGGCTAGATTCCCCAGCTCTATGACAACAATGATGAAGATGATATGACACCTATGACACAAATCAGACTTGAAGGCTGACATATGACATATATGAAATGTCAGGGCTAAAAATATACTCCAAGAGGGTGCTCAAGGGTGTTAGGGTAGCTAATATGCTTCCACATGTGATTTGGTGGAAGTGGGAGACTGGGAATTGTTGTACAAGTTGCGTTCTTGGGAATCTCTTCCCAACTTGAGTTGGCATGAGTCTCTTGGAAGGAATTCTACCCATGGAGGAAATTAAAAATTTATAAATGTCAAGAAAAAAGAATGAAACCAGCTTTTGATCATTTGTAGAATTTGTAATTGCATTTGTGAAGAGGGAAAGCTAGTGGATGACTAGTTTCTTGCCTTAGCCAATTTCAAGGGTGAAAGATTCCAATCCAAGTTGGTAATTGGAAAGGCCATTCAGACCTTTCATTTGGATATTTAATGGAGTCTTTATTTTCATATGTAAGATATAGTTCAGCTCATGGTTTCTTCTATTGCAGCTCACTCCTTCAACCATTTCTATTTTTGATGGTATATTCTTGATCCTTGAGGGAGGGCATTTTGGGTGAGCTATTTTACTCTTTGGGGGAGATTCTAATGCCCCATTTATTTTTTAATATGAATTAAATACCATCTCCAAAAAATTTCAGGTGGAAATTCCAAGTAGAAATGTGTAAATCTCATTTTTAATGAAAGACCAATGCCATTTCCCCACTACCTTGTTGTGAACCAATGTAATGATGATGATTTTGAATGAATGGATGATTATATGATACATTTGTGATTAATATATTTCCATGGATGTATTTTACAAGTTTCATGTACTGTACTTGAGCATTTGAAGTATTTTTACTCAGTTTAATTACATTGGGAGAAGAAATAGTGTCATTTCCCCAAGGGTCGAATGGTTGAATTTTGCAGCTGAATGAGAGAGGGTTGGAATAGATATAATAATATATTAATGGTGCACATGAGACCTTAATAATATATTTAATACATTCCCTTCCTCCGTTCATAAATTTCAGTGGGTTTGGAGGCATTTGGGAAGCCATTTTCAGTATTTATCCCAAGGGGATTTGAACCCCAAATTACTAGTAAAATTGCATACTTGGTCCAGAATCTTAAGAGAATTTGCATAGGTCTTTTGGTGGCCATATATCATCCCTGAATATCACATTCAATTCCTAATATCATTCATACACCTTCCTTTAATATTTGAAGGCATTTGGAGTCAATTTGAGACTTAGAGACCAATACTAGTCAAAGGAAAATTACTAGTAAAATTCCCTACATTGGCCATAATTGAAAGAGGATTTGCAGAAGTATTTTAAAGGTTCAAAAACATCCCTGAAACACATATTTATGTTATAACATAATCCATATACCTTCTCAGAATATTTGGGAGCAATTGGAGCAATTTGGGGACCTAGAGCTCAAAACTAGTCAAAGGTTTAACTAGGGAAAAAAGTGAAAAATTGCCATTTTAATAAAATTTCTAACAAGGAACATTACAGTGGTATCAAAGCATGGTCCTTGCACCTGTGATTTAATATCATACATTGAGGAATAAGTTTCAGCCATGTCTTACTATTATGATGAGTCCTATGAGTACAATTCTTATGAGGAATATGCAGATGCTTATGAACAATATGAAAGAGAATGTGAATGGTATAAGGAAGAGGTGCCATCATGCAACACTTACAATTTCAAGAGGAATGAAGATTATGATTATGACCCTATGTATGATAAATATGAGGATGTCACACCACCAAAGGATAATTCTATGGATGATTTACAAAGATGGAGAGAAAAATATAAAACCTTGCCCCAACAATATCAAGAATATCTTACTTTGAGCAAAAATACACAAAATTCCATGTCTTTTGAGTACTATGCTGAACATATTTTTGAAAATAGGCCCAAAAATGAAGATGTGGAGTTAGTAAAGAAACGTTTATTCCCTTCTTGTAAAGAACCTTGGAGTGAGTATCATATATGTGTGCATGAAATAATGTCCCACTTGAGGAGAGCTTTTGGGAATTCATCAAAAAGAGATTCCAAAGATATTGATCCTAAGGAAAACAAGGGGCAAAATGCATCAGCTTGCTTGAAGGAGAAAAATGAAGAGACAACACAAGAGCATGAAGAAGATTCTATTGAAAATATGGAAGATCATTTCGAGAGACCTTCTAGCTTAGACATGAACCAAAGGGCATCTACTGATGGATGCTTAAACTATGAAGGAGTACCTACTGATGGGTGCTCACACCTCTATGTTGGTGTCATAGAGATCACTTTTGAAAGTGTTTCTGCAAGCCCAAGTTCTATTAAGCATGATAATGAAGACCTTGTAGCAGTTGAAGAAGAACCAAGATCAACTTCCCCATCACCACTTGAGCTTCATGAATTTGGTCTAAGCAAAAATGAAGAAGATGAGGAGGTTCATTTGCAAGAGCCTCATTTTCTTGAAGGGTCCTTAAATATGAATGAAAAGAAGATCCAAGAGTCTCTTGGCATTCTCCATGACACTCAAGCATTGGTGTCAAATTATTGTTGGGGAGCTACTTCTTTGGAGGAAACATCCTTCCTTGAAGACATGGAGAAGATTCAAAGAGCAATGTGCCACATCAAAGGTAATTTCATGTCTTTGCTTTTTGACAGAAACCATTTGTTTGAGCTTAATGAATTGTTACATGATGCATACTTGAAGAATAATGAGGATACTCAATTCAAAATGAGCAACTTCTTGAAAAGTTGCAAGATACTATTTTTTCCTCCTATGTTTCAGATTGTCAAGTGGTAGATTGTTTGGAGCATTCTCATGACATGGTGGATCATGAGAAATGTGGAAAATTGAATGTGTTTTATGTGTTTGAAGATGAACTTGAAGAGATCCAAACACTTGATGTGGTGGAATAGGAACTTGAATTGTCTATTGATGAAGGTTATGCAATTTTTAAAGAAGAGAATGATTCCTCTACATTGGAACCAATCTATGACAAAGGTTTCACACTTTTGAAGGAGCTGCATGATACTACCCATATGGATCCTTCCCATGATGAAAATTTTGCACTTTTTTATCATTTGGGTGAGTTATTTAATTCTCATACATCCTACAATTCCATGTTCTGCAGCATTAGTATCAATGAAGAATGGGTGAAAGGGTTCTTTTTGATGGTGCCACATGAGGAGTATGGAACTCCTCGATTTACTTTTTATGGTGATATGATTGGAGCACATTCTTATTGACATTTGCAGTAGCATCCTTTGTTACTTTATGATGATGCACATCTACATGGATGCATCTATGATATGCATTTGAGTCACTTGAAAACTCATGGTTTGTTTTGCTCAACACTTGATTCATTTGATGTTGGAGGAACTTCATCCAACACTTGGGTGACTAGATTTATGATTGGAGAACATTTTGGTTGGAAGCCAAATACTTTGTTATATCTTTATGATTCTCACATCCAGGGATGTATGGGTGAAACTCCTTTGAGTCATTTGAAGTCTTCTTGTTTTTTCTGCTCATTATTTGGTTCATATTTTAGTGGAGATTCTTCATTCACTTTTGGGATGAAAGAATACATGGCTGAATATTTTGATGCATATCACATCCTTTTGGAGTAGCATTATAGGACATGGGATCCTCACCTATGTCATTGGAGCATATTTGATTGGTCACTTGAAGCTTGTATGCACTTGGAAAATGGTGGTCTACTTGCTTGGAGGTATAAGCACTTTCATGACTCTTTGATGAAGCATATCCTTGATGTAAATTTTCATTATGTTGTTATGTACTTTGATGATATATATTTTCTACTCATGATGTTTGGAAGAATGCATACAAGAAAATGGGATCCAGGAATCCTCTTATCTAATGGTGTGGGTTGGAGAGCACTCTTAATTGTTGGGGTGCAATACAAGCAATGGGATCCTGGAATAATTTTTATCTCATTGGTTTCAATTGTTTTGGAGAAACAAGCAATATGTGAGATGGGTTTCCCACTTAATAAAGTGATTTTTATCAGAGTAGTGCAGCAGCAAGGATGGTGGTTCCTCTCTAAAATCTTCATGGAAACTCAAAGACTCAAGGTTGGGCAATTCAATGGCAAGTTCAGAGAATTATACAGAAAGCAAGTTCTTCAACACCCATGTTTGAAATTGCTTCAGGACAAGCAATATTGGGAAGGGAGGATTTTTCATGTCCCAAATTTCGCAATGGGTCACAATGGCCTAAGAAAATTGGCCCTATTCATTAGAGTTTGTCAAATTGGTGCTAAAGGTCAAATAATTGCCAAGGAGGAAAATTACCCGTTTCCTAGGTTTAGGGTGGAAGATTTCGAATTTGGAATAATGGGGATAATAAATGATGTTGGAAAATTAAGATTTCATAAATATTTAATAAATGAGATAAATAAATATATACAAGTGAAAATCAAAGTGACATTTTATCATGAAGACACATGGAGGAAGTGAGATCCACACAAGCTAGAATTTATGTGCCACATGGCATCCTCTTCTTACAATTTCGAATCCATGGGAAGCCTAATGTTATTGGGATGAGTTATAAGGTCAATAATACTTGGCATGAGTCAATGAGGTCGAAATATAGAGGAAGAGTAACTCCCATGGAAGAGGAAGAGGCAATTTGGAGCTAGTGAGACACTTGGGCTAGATTCCCTAGCTCTGTGACAACAATGATGAAGATTCTATGACACAAATCAGACTTGAAGGCTGACATATGACATATATGACATGTCAGGGATAAAAATAGACTCCAAGAGGGCGCTCAAGGGTGTTAGGGAAGCTAAGATTCTTCCACATGTGATTTGGTGGAAGTGGGAGACTAGGAATTGTTGTAGAAGTGGCGTTCTTTGGAATCTGTTCCCAACTTGAGTTGGAATGAGTCTCTTCGAACGAATTCGATCCATGGAGGACATTAGAACTTTATAAATGTCAAGAAAAAATAATTAAACCAGCTTTTGATCATTTGTAAAATTTGCAATTGCATTTGTGAAGAGGGAGAGCTAGTGGATGACTAGTTTCTTACCTTAGCCAATTTCGAGGGTGAAAGATTCCCATCCAAGTTGGTAATTGGAAACTCCATTTATAAATTTGATTTGAAGCTTTAATGGAGTCTTTATTTGCAGGTGTAAGCTACAGGTCATCTCATGGTTTCTTCTATTGCATCTCACTCCTTCAACCATTTCCAGTTTTGATGGCATATTCTTGATCCTTGAGGGAGGGCATTTTTGGTGAACTATTGTACTCTTTGTAGGAGATTATAATGCCCCATTTATTTTTTAATATGAATTAATTACTCTTTTATTCATCTCCAAAAAGTTTCAGGTCGAAATTCCAAGTAGAAATGTGTAAATCTCATTTTTAATGAAAGACTAGTGCCATTTCCCCACTACCTTGTTGTGAACCAATGTAATGTTGATGATTTCGAATGAATGGATGATTCTATGATACATTTTTGATTAATAGAATTCCATGGATGTATTTTACAATTTTCATGTACTGCACTTGATCATTTGAAGTATTTTTACTCAGTTAAATTGCATTGGGAGAAGAAATAGTGTCATTTCCCCAAGGGTCGAATGGGTGATTTTTGCAGCTGAATGGGAGAGGGTTTGAAAAGATATAATAATAAATTAATGGTTCACATGAGACCTTAATAAAATACTTAATACATTCCCTACCTTTTTTCATAAATTTGGGTGGGTTTGGAGGCATTTGTGAAGCCATTTTCAGTACTTATCCCAGGGGGATTTGAATCCCAAATTACTAGTAAAATTGCATACTTGGTCCATAATCTTAAGAGAGTTTGTATAGGTATTTTGGTGGATATATATCATCCCTGAACGTCATATTCAAGTCCTAATAACATTCATGCACCTTCCTTGAATATTTGAAGGCATTTGGAGTCAATTTGAGACCTAGAGACCAATACTAGTCAAAGGGAAATTACTAGTAAAATTCCCTACATTGGCCAGAATTGAAAGAGGATTTGCAGAAGTATTTTAAAGGTCCAAAAGCATCCCTGAAACACATATTTATGTTCTAACATCATCCATATACCTTTTCAGAATATTTGGGAGCAATTGGAGCAATTTGGGGACCTAGAGCTCAAAACTAGTCAAAGGTCTAACTAAGGAAAAAAAGTGAAAAATTGCCATTTTAATAAAATTCCTAACAAGGGACATTACAAGTAACCACTAACATTAGAGTAAATATGGATGAAAAATGGGTCTTTTAACCCTAAAGTACAATTTCTTTTCATCACATATTAGCCAATCAAAATGCTTTAATATTCAAATAAGGTGCACGTAAAAATATTGGAGGGAAAAAATAAAAACTACTTTTTTGGATCGTATTTTCAACTGATCTCCTTGTAGGTTTACTCAAATTTGAAGCGGGGGGACTTATTTGATGCATAATTATATTATGCATCCAGCGAGTACCCATTGTTAACAATCAAATTGACACCCTTAGTCATGTGACAGAAGAAGCACATTTTTACTATGTGCCGACAACATGAAGACATAACACAAGTACATTCAGAGACAAGTCCTCTATGATCTAATCACTTATCCCATAAATGGAAGGATTAGGTGAAGACAGTAAGAACCTAAAGAGACCAATTTTGGTCATCGAACCACTCATAAAAGTTCCAAAACTAAGCTACACTGCTCAATAAATGAAGAGAAATGCATTAAAGTGCATTAATTGTACTTAAAGTATGCTAAGTTGTGTAAAAAAGCCTAAAAACTATGAAAAGTGGGTTTTTGAGCAAAAATTAAAAAAAAAGAAAAGATGAAAATGGACAATCCCACATTAAAAAGAGAAACATGAGGGCTCATTTCCGAATTCTATATAAGAAAGGCATGGGAGGCATTGTAGAATACACACAGGAAGAGCAAAGCCATGCTGGAGAGATTCTAAAGGAGGAGAAAGAGCTCAAATTCTTCAAAAGCAAGGGTGAAGGAAGGGAAGCTCATGGCAATGGAGGAGGGATTCACACCAAGATACTTGGTAAGGATGTACTTCTTCCTTGTTTTAATATGAATGGATTCAAGTTTCTACCATCTAAGAGTTTGAATTTTACTTATCATGTATGAATTTAATTCTTAAATGGTTTTAGATCTTAATGAGTTTTAATGAATGAATATAGATCTTTGTAAAATTATGATAATATTTTCATGTTGGTGACATAGGAACTCATCATTTCTTAGTAAGATAGATTGATATGTTGCAGATATAACTCCCTACTTGGAAACAACTTCATCTATTACCAGATTGGCGACCATATGGCTTGAAATCTCTTAAAATTACTTCATATTTCATGATTTTTCTTCATTTTTTGGTGATCTCCATCCTTTAGATATACTCACTTGGAGCTTAAATATCCTTTATAGATCCATAGATCCAGCAAGGGAAGCTCCAAACTAGGATCCCCACACTCTCCATTCAGCAAATACTTCAAAAAACGATTCTAGATCTCGTTTTTCTGCATTTTAGATCTCGTTTTTTTTTGTGCATTCTAGAGCTCGTTTTTGTGGATTTTGCAGCCTTTAATGCTTGGTTTTGCTTCCCTTGGAGTGGTGTTGTTGTATGCTTTGGTTTAGGATCTGATTAACTTAAATTTCCATCCTCCTTTTATCAGATCAGATCCCTCCTTTGCTCATATATTTGGTGAAAATTTCAATTCTGTTTTGCTTCATAAATGTGCATATGCTGAAATATGTGATGAGATCTCTTGAAGTTTGAACCTATTGGAAGGATTGATATGTATGTTTGCAGACCTGTTTAGAAGCTTATTTTGTTGCTTATGATCATCCTCTCACTATTAGGATATTCCTATACTCCATCCTATTCCTACTAGCATTTTCATCCTTTGCATTTTCAGTCATGCATGCACTTTTAGGGTTTGCATGCATTATTTAGGGTTTACATGCATCCCAGTCGTCCATCCCAGCACCTAGCCCTCAATTAGCTAGCCCACGAAGCTTCTTTCCACTCATTTTTATCCCTCCTAGATCTTAGTGCACCCTCCTTTCATCTACCATTTGAGAAAGGTACCCTTCCTTACCTACCATTCAATTATCTTCAATTATCTTCAGTTCTTTCCTTAATTTAAGGCTAGACTGACTCTCAACTGACTGTATCATTCCGATGGACCTCCAATGAGACTTGACTGCCCATTATGACTTCAATTAGCTCCTCATGCGCCCTCCATCGATCCTCCTTCATTCAGTTAGTTCCAGTTACACCTACCACACTCAGTTAGACTCAGTTTGACTGATGGTTGATAGTTACTTGAGCATTGATGACTCCACTGATGATGAGATAGACTACTAGTTGTGATCCGATGACACTCCAGTGATCTTTTGATCACTCCATGAAGGCTAATTCGAATTTCCACCTTGGAATTCGAATCCTCATGCATTGTAATACTTATTTGTCCATATTATGATTAATGAATTAGTGTGTGTGTGAAGTATTTTTGCTTCTATCAGAGTTCTACTGTATTGTTATTATGTTGCTCATTACACTGCATTGACCACTCTTCTTCTATCTTCCTGCTTAATCATAATTACTCTTGTGAGGTATACATAATCTTTTAGATCCGCTGTGAGGATTTTCACATGGTATCAGAGCATGTTGCGAGTATTGTTTATCTCCATTCCTAAGAGTTTTTGTAGGTTATTATCAAGATTCTGAGTGCATCAATTTCTGCATCTTTTGCAGTAGTAACAGTTGCATACTTTTCTATTGTTTTTGCAAGTCTTCTATAGCTTTGATGTATTTAGAAGAAATTCCTCCTCTTCCTCCATTCAACTATGATCTTCTTCTCCATTCTACTATGATGAATGGAAACCGAAAATGATAGCATATTTGAAGAAAAATGATCTCTTTGATCATTGTTTTTAAAGAGAGTTCGAATCCTCTAAAGAAGAGATTGACTGGTTAAATAAAGGTGACAGAGTCTATGGAACAATGATGTTTTCTTTTCCTGAATACATGATATACCAATACCTTGATGATGTTGAAACTCCAAAAGATCTATGGGCCCACCTGGATGAAAGATTTGGCAGACATAATGAAGGGATTGGTCCAAACCCCTTCAAGAGCAAGCAAAGTGATGCATTCGCCCTTTTCATCCTTTGCATTTTCAGTCATGCATGCACTTTTAGGGTTTGCATGCATCCCAGTCATCAGTCCCAGCACCTAGCCATCAGTTAGCTAGCCCTCAGAGCTTCTTTCCACTCAATTTTATCCCTCCTAGAGCTTAGTGTGCCCTCCTTTAATCTACCAGTTGAGAAAGGTTCCCTTCTTTACCTACCATTCAGTTATCTTCAGTTCTTTCCTTGATTTAAGGCTATACTGACTCTCAACTAACTATATCACTTCGATGGACCTCCAATGAGACTTGAATTCCCATTCTGACTTCAGTTAGCTCCTCATGCGCCCTCCATTGAGCCTCCTTCATTCAGTTAGTTCCAATTACACTCAGTTACACCTACCACACTCAGTTAGACTCAGTTAGACTCAGTTTGACTGATGGTTGACAGTTACTTGAGCATTGATGACTCCATTGATGATGAGATAGACTACTAGTTGTGTTCCGATGACACTCCAGTGATCTTTTGATCACTCCATGAAGGCTAATTCAAATTTCCACCTTGGCATTCGAATCCTCATGCATTTTACTACTTATTTGTCCACATTGTTATTAATGAATTAGTGTGTGTGTGTGAAGTATTTTTGCTTCTATCCGATTTTTACTGTATTATTATTCCGTTGCTCATTACATTGCATTGACCACTCTTCTTCTATCTTCCTGCTAAATCATAATTACTCCTGTGAGGTATACATCATCTCTTAGATCTACTGTGAGGATTTTCACACTCACTCATGTTAAGTCCCTCCTTTCCTCATGTTTCTTGGCTTTAAATATTTACATCTTATGTTTCCAATTTGCAGCTCATCCAACTAGTTTGTAAGAGACTTGTTTTAGATCTGTTTTGAAGGCATAGAAAGTGTATTTGCAGACTTGTTGTGGAAGATCCTTTTGCTGCTCGTGATCATTCTATCATTCATTTGATAAGTGTTCATATGATTTGCATTGTTTGGGCCTAGATCCTTACCTTTGGACTCATCTTCCAATAAGTACTTTCCAATCTGCTCCAAATTTGAATCTCTTTGTCAAATTGTCATGGATCTATTACATCTTTGCATGTGTTCTTTAGCTTAAGATATTTTTTCTAATCATAATTAGTTTATTACTCCTTTTTTAGAACCTTTGAATTTTTTTTTGCCTCATTTGGATCAAAGATGTCTCCCATTGGAATGACCTTCCAAAAACTTTAAAAAATGCTCCAAATTTGCTTTCTCTTTGCAATTTTTTCTTCAAGTTGTGATAGTTCTTGTAGCTTGAGAGCATATTAGCTCATAGATCCCTACTTTAGGATACATATGACTGATCTTTAAATTCATTTGAATCTCCTTTACATCTTTGCAAAGTTTACACACTTTCCAAGCACATTAATTCAAGCTTCTAACCTTACACTAGTTGGTGGAGATCTCTTTAACTTTTGGATCTGTTTGGAGACCTGTTTTGTATGACATTTACACACTTGTTTAGAGCCTTATGTGCAGATTGAAATCAGCCTTATACTCCTCTTGAAAATTTAATAAAGTTTCATAACATTTGGATCAAGACATTTACAATTCGAATTCACTTCCAAACACCTTTAAATCTACTCCAAATTGTAATTAATTTTCAATCTTTTTCAATTGGTAGTAGATCTATTTTTCTTACAACCTTATGCGATGATAGATCCCTGTTTTAACATGTTTAAGGACTGATATTAACCTACATTTATGTCTCTTTACATGGTTACAAGTCTCCCAAGGCATACTTAAGAAATTGTTCACCAAAACACCTTAAGCACATTCAATATTTCAGAGCTTTAAAATATGTTGATTGGAAACATTAATCAAACATAAACCATACACATTTGGAACCACCATACACACTTGAAAGACCCTTTCACAAAAATTTGCATTTGAAGAACACCTTGAACATCACATGATTGAGATAATTCGAAAATAATTTCTTTCCAAAAAACAGAATTAAACTTTAACTAGTTGCATTTTGTTATGGAGTTAGAATATTTTCATGATTTTCATGCACAATTAGAGAGAGTTGTACCTTTAGTGTTCATTTTTCTTGAGATATATTGTGTATGAGGCACCGTATCATTTTCAATCACATCTTACGATGATCTTGTGAATGAGAAATTGTATCTCGCTTATAATAGTTTAGGAGTTCATTTTTTCAAAGCATCTTATATCGAGCCACCGTATCCTCTTCACTTGGGCCTTATGGTGATCTTGTGAACGAGAAAGTGGATCTTACTTGTAATAGAGTAGATTTAATTTTTGCATACAGTTTTTTGAGCCACCGTATCCTCTTCACTTGGGCCTTATGGTGATCTTGTGAACAAGAAAGTGGATCTCATGTGTAATAGTTTAGGATTTAATTCAAAAGCATTCCAAAGGAATCTGCATATCCTATTCACTTGGGCCTTATGGCGATCTTGCGAATGAAAAAAAGGGATCCCCTGTGTAATAGAATTAGATTCATGTTTACTTGAGATATCTGTTTGGGTTACATTGGTCTATACTCATCAATTATTACCCATATTTCAGAAGAAAAAAAACTGTGCATAAACATACGAAATATACCGGAAATTTAGCATGTCTGAAAGAAACTCATGAACCTCTAACTCTTCCTCAATTAAGAATATTCATCGAATTGAAATGTAGAGTAGTGAGCATTTTGCATTGTTTGGTTCATTTTCTTGTTTTCGAGTCAACACACCACCAGTTTCATTTCCACTCCTCAAATTAAGAAATCTACCCTTAAAATTGGCGCTAAATATAAAATTAACAAAATTTTGATTTTCATATCACCAACAAGATTAGGTTAGTGCCCTGGATCAGGTTTGGAGAGTTAACACTCTTGGGATGCAAAAAATTGAAACTAACATTGATTAAAGAGAGAAATCCATTAGTAGCATGAAGCGCCTGTCGGGAAAGTGCTTCTGAAACATGCATTAAGCACGAGGTCAATCTGGATAAGTAAAGGGTGGTTTCCCCCTTTTTCTTGTTTAGTGGGACATGAGATCATCAAGGAATTCTATGTGAAGTGACAAGTCCTCGGGGTGACATCACTTTTCTAGAGTGCCTGGTTATGAGAGTTGTTCCTGACTTTCGACTATTCCGCCTGACCATGAATTGTGAAGTGGTAACTTTAGTGGCTTTTCTTAGGACATCGCATAGGATGTTGTGAGTGGGACACACTTTCAATACCTGAGACAGACTTTGGAACTTTTACTCCTTGGGAGGGTGATTGGTCAAGAACCAACGTTTGCACCCCTGGCGATTAAAGTTTATTGCACCTTCACTGCTAACAATTGTATGAGGACATGAATTCCCTTAGCAGCTACTAGTTTCGAAAGGCCCTCCAATCCAGTTGGTCACTAAGCTTCGATTATTTGGAAAATTAGTTTGCTTGCTTGAAATCTCTAGGGAATTTTTACTGTGTGGACACTTTTTTCTTTTTGAGTCTAGACTGCCTTAGGATTGTTTGATTCAAATTATCATTTTAAACACATCCTTTTATCAACTTCTTAGAAGTGGCTACTCTCCCGATCCGTCAATCACGGCGACAACAAGGTGAGTCACCAGAAACTAAAGGCCCTTCTACATTGCAGAGATAGATACAAAAACCACATCCTAATGACTTGGAAATAGAATTGATTGTAAAATCAATTAATATTACTCGAGAAGAACAACATCAAATCAACACTGAGAATTCATCACCACATCACGAACTGAATACAGACATAGTTGATAATCTTACTCGAGTTGAAATTGAAACATTGAAACATCACACACATGCTCATGTAATTCCTCCTTTGAAGAATCTTTCAGAACCAGTTGCACTTACTATCCATGAGTCACTGGATGATATCAAACCTCTTTTTTTAAGTTTGAATGACATGCAAAATTCAACAAATGACCCTATGGATTCATCAGGATCACAAGGGACTACATTGTCGCAACATCAAACAATTGTTAGAGGTAGCAATACTTCTAATTTGGCGTTTACATCAATCCCAACAGTTAGTATACCTATTAGTAGCACAAGTTCAAGCAACACTTCAGTGCCAGTTGGTACAGTTTTTGGTTTCAATCTCGAAAGTACATCCACTTTGTCTGCAGGAATCCCTACTGAAGGGTATGCCTTACCAAACATTGGTTCTCCATATGGTTCGGCTAATCAAGGTCAAAACACACAAGTAGTAAAGCAGAATCCTCATGGTATACAAAACACTTGTCCAAATTCTACTTCCGGGGGAAACCCTTCACCATGGAATGGTAATATTCCTAGCGAAAGCAATGAATCATGGAACATTTATGCCAATTGGGGCTATGCTCCTTAGATTAGTGGAAATTCCCCAGGGGATTATCCTCCGACTTATCCTAGCACAATGCCTAGCAGAAATCCACCCATGAACCCCATTTCACCATGGAGTGGGGAGGTTTCAAGAACTATCCAATCTTCTTGGGGCCCACCTTCGCAAGGAGGAAATCAACCTTGGGACGCTTATCTAAGCCAAGGAAACAATCAATGGTTTGGTCAGATTCCGGAAAGTAACCAATATTTTTGGGGCCTACCTCCGCAAGGGGGCAATCCATCCATCCATCCCATTTCACCATGGAATGGACAACATTCAGGAAGTAACCAATCTTTTTGGATGGCATCTTTGTAATGAGGCAATCAACCTTGGAACGCATATCCAAACCAAGGAAACCAGCAATGGAGTGGTAATGTTCCACCAAGTAACCAATCTCAATGGAACATACCCCTGCAAGGGGGTAATCCACCTATAAATCGCAACTAGCCATGTAGTGGTAATGTTCCACCAAATAACCAACCTTATTAGAACATACCTTCGCAACGGGGAAATCCATACATGCAACCTAGTTCACAATGGACTAGGCAACATCCAGGAAATAACCAATCCTTTTGGATGCAACCTCCGCAAGGAGGTAACCCCTCTTGGAATAATTTTCATGCCCAAAAACCACATCAATGGAATGGTCAGGTTCTAGAAAGAAAACAATCCTTTTTGGGCCTAACCCCGCAAGAGGGAAATCCAACCATTAACCCCATTCCACAATGGAGTGGTCAGTTTCTAGAAAATAACCAATCTTTTTGGAACTAACCTGCAAGACCTGTGTTTGATCCAGCTAGTATGCCACATGGACATCATGTTAATGGTATGATGGATTCCGTCAACCATCTTGAACAGATTAACCCACATCCGGGATAATTTCTATTCAGAATTTGCAACCCACAGTTGGTCAAGCAATGCAGGAACCTGCCAATCCTTCCAACCATTCTAACATCCTCATAGTCTCATCCACAGACCTTAGAGGAAAAAAGAAGAAGTACAAGAGTAAGCGTAATGCTAACTCTGGGAACAAAGATGCACCAACTATGCTTCAATGTGGTGGGAAACAACAACCCACTATTTTTACACTGGTACCCCCCCGCTAGGTGGAAACCACCCCCCCCCCCCCCCCCCGCAAAGGTGCAATGATGTTAATGCCAATGTCTTCATGTGTGATCATGAGATGAACATTCAAACAAGACTTGATTCTTATGATGTCTCTCCTAGTACATCAGATCAATCAATATTACAACCAAGTGGTTATCTCTACATTGAAAAACCATCCATAGACTTAGTACCATACCCCCCAAATGTGTTCTACGTAGAACAATGCATAATCCTAACACACGATATGCTCAGAATGGTAATGTTCTTGAGGACCTAACTCAAGTACCATGTTCCATGTCATCCTTGGAGGTATTGCAATATCATTCTATGCAAAAAAAAGAACTATTGTCTACCATTGGTGTTGTTGATCCATCTGACGAGACTTTGATCACATCATACATAGACCATTCAATATGTAGGATCCTTCTCGAAGTTGGTTTTTAGATTAAAGTAATGAATCATGATAAGAACATATGTCTAACGATAGTAGATGAAGGGACCTTAGCTTGTGTGATGACATTTCCATGTTGGCAAACATTTGGATCACCTTTATCTGTCATAGAAGTTTCAAACCAAGCTACTCAAATAGCTTCGGCAGATTTGGATCAAAATATTTCCTTGATGGAGGAATATGATTCAGTTACCTGGTCCATTTTGGCTGCGAGATATCCCAGCTCACATGACTTCTTGGATTACATTTTATCATCAAATGAAGATATCCCTAAAGTTGTAAATATTTAGTTATACCCACCTAAGGACATCTTTTGTGGGGCCACTGGGAGCATACTTGATATAAACCTACCCAAGTATAGGAGCACGATCTGCATGTTCCTCGATCTTATCTGTTATATTTGGAAACTTGCATATAGGTTTAGGCCATCCCTTTGTGAAGATGCATTTGAACCTTTTGCAACCCAAACTTTCTATAGGGTCAAACCTGTTGGAAATTGGTGGGTCAGCCCTTCATATCTATATTTTCCGCCATTCCAACAGCAAAGCCTACCAAACATGGGACACCCTAGTCAGCACCCCATTTCCATTTTGGTTCCCATGCTGAATTATTCCCATAGGCCCGGCATCCCTATTAGTTCCATCATGACTTGGAGTTTGAGACCACATATTTCTCTTTCATTCAGTTTTTACCATATCTTGATGGGCTCCCAATTTTTTGTCATTTTACATAAGCTTGTGTTAAAATATCCACTTGAACATCCATGCAAACTGCTGCGTTCCTTATTGCTTATGTTTTTTATTTTCCTTTGCAGTCACTTTCTATTACAATATGCTTATAAACCATAGCTTCTGTACATTTGACCCATACCCATGGAGGAAACATCTGTAAGAGTGTACATATCTAGCTCAGCCCTTGTTTGCAATATGGATCTTTGCCTTGGCTGATCCATTCCCTTGACATTTAGGCGCATGCCCTTGAGACACTCATTTCCTCTAATGTATCATAGCATGTTTTATTCTTTTTTCAAGCTAATAAATGAAAAAGGTTAAAAAAATTGGAAAAAAAAAATCCAAAAAGGGAGAGAATTGAATCACTTCATATTATAAACTTTGAAGAAAACGGAAACAGTCAGTCCTTGTCTCCCTTGAACATGGCACATAATATTGTATCCATTATCAGTACACCATCTACATTTTCCTTAGGAAACTGTACCAGTATTTTGAATAGATCTCCACGGATGGGTTATCCTTCCCATCACCAATGGAGCTTTCATTAATGCATCTAGAATTAGCAAATTTCATTAAGGTCAGTTACTCAAAGTCTTATGTTGCCAAGTGTCCATTCTGTTTCGTGTTATGTTTTCAAGGAAAGTCCAAACCGAGTCGGCCATTCCTCAAATATTCCTGACCAATTATGTCGGCCTTCCTTGTGTCATTATACAATGTTGGATCTTTCAGTTCTACCAAATTATATCAGACTATTGATCTTTGTTTCATATCGGTTAATGTGGGATGTGTTAAATTTTCAAAATTTACTTCAATCTGATCTAGGATCTTAACTAAGAGAACAACATGTACAACAAATCTACAGCATATCAATCATGGACACAATAATGCAAGCACACAAAAGACACAGAGTTTACTTGGGGAAAACCATAAAGGTGAAAAAACCCAATAACTTCCTCAGAGATAGATAGAGCAATGATACAACCAGAATACAAGAGATAGTCTTCTCCTAGCAGTAGGGCCTCCTCCTCCACAAGTGCACCACCCTCCAAAGTGTGAGTGAGAGAATAGAATGTGTAAAATGAGAGAGACACACTCTCTATTTATACACTAACTTGACTTGACCTTTACTCAACTAGGTAGGCCTCAACTTAACCACTTAACATAATGCTGATTGGGTTGACCCCCCACTAGGGTGGTCTAATAACCCTTTGACCCACATGGTCGACCCCCAATAGGGTGGTCTAATAACCCTTTGACCCACATGACTTATACAGGGCCGACCCCGACAAGGTGGTCTAATAACCCATCAAGTATAAGTTACGACACTTACAATATAAATGACGACACTTTCGTATAGAGGAATAATAACATCTCTATAGGAATACAATATACATATATGTGAAATACATTCCAAAGTTACATATACATCAACACTCCCTCTTAACTAGGAAGGTATTTCTCGACATAGGTCTTCTAGCACAATTCTTCTTCTCTGGATCATCGTCACTGGATAATCGTCATCAAGTCATCAGCATCGTCACTGCTGCTGCTATCTCAATCAATCTCTAAATCTACTCATCATAAGATGTTCTATAGAGCCAGTCCTTTTTCATACTGGATGTAGGGCCGACCACCTGCAGGTCTTTGTCATCACTGGCCATACTGTGGAATCCTCAAGAATTATTATATGTGACCTCACCACAAAACCTTGCAAGAGCATCCCAGGCTGTTACAAGCACACAGCTCTACCTATAGGATCTCCCAGGGACAGATTATATGTGGTCACCACAAAAACTCACAAGAGAATCCCAGGCTGTTACGAGCACATAGCTCTACCTATAGGATCTCCCAGGGACAGATTATATGTGGTCATGGCAAAACCTCGCAAGAGCATCCCAGGACTTATTACAGCCCAACCTGTTGGATCTCCCAGGGACAGATTATATGCCATAGGACAAGACCTCGAAAGAGCATATGCCAGATATCCCAGGGCCAGATTATATGCCATAGGGAAAACCTTGAAAGACTATCTGCAGATCTCCCAGGGCCAAATTATATGCCCTCCCAGAGCAAAACCTCGAAAGAGAATTTGCCAGATATCGCAGGGCCAAATTATATGCCATAGGAAAAACCTCGAAAGACTATCTGCAAATCTCCCAAGGCCAAATTATATGCTCATCTGCACAACCTGATACACGGCCATAGAGTATCAACCTAATACTCACCATACATCATCCTGATGTATACATGATCATCTTGATCATCATCACTGCAACATCCTGCCGCAAGTCATCTGGAGCAACATCTTGAATCTCGTCATCCACGATCATCCTGATCATATCATGCATCTATCTGATGAATACCAAGTATCTACCTGATACATATCATCATACATGATCCACCTGATCATACAATGTATCCGCCTGATACAAATACAAATACATGATCCACCTGATCATACATGATACATATCAACATACTTGATCTACCTGATCATACAATGTATCCACCTGATACATATACAAATACATGATCCACCTGATACATATATAGATACATGGTCCAAGCATCCAAAATGATGCATATTGTAGCTAGGGTTTTACCCCTAGCTTGTGCCAATGAGCACCTACTAAGGAGAATGGACTCCTTAGTAGCAGTTCAGTATATTAAACTAATTAAGCTTAAAACAACAATTAACAAACTACTTTAAACATTGCATGAGACATAAATGAAAGATGTAAAAAATGGTTTTATATTAATGTTACCTTGAGTGTCAAGGTTTGATGAAGCCCTTTGCAGTGTCCAAGAGGATGCTCCAAGCTTCAAGATGCTCCTTCTCCTTCTCCAATGGTGGGGATGGGCCAAAAGTGGCTCTCAAGGTGAAAATAGTTCAATGATGAACTAGGGTTTCGAGAGAGATTTTGGCAGAGTAAGGGTGCTTATGATTGTGGATATGGAATAAGGGATCTCCATCACCTATTTATAGTTTTTTGGTGGTGGAGTGCTGACCCATGGTTTTAGGAAACACATGGTTTCGGGCAGCTGTATAGGGTTTTTTTCCTCCTTTTCCTCATTATTTTATATTTTTTATTCCCTTTTTAGGGGATTTTTGCTATTTTTGGAGGAAAAGGGGGTTTTTTAGCCTTTTTTAGGCTATTTTGATGGTTTTGTGGCCTTTTGGAGGCATTTTAGGCCTTTTGGAGGCCTTTTAATGGGATTTTTGGGGTTTTTAAAGGAAATATGGTAGGAAAATGGACAAATGAGCCATATAATGTGGTAGATGAGGTAGTGAACACTTTTTGGGTGTTAACAGATTGCCCCCTGATGTGCGAGGTCAGGAGCTCATCGTATGGCCGATGGACATCATAAGTCATGAATGGTTTTCCTGGGATGTGGAGAGAAGAGAAGAAACAAACTGAAGCCTGGAACAACGATCCCGAACAACTGCAAGAACTAAAAGTACATAACCTCAATAAAGGATGAGGAATCATCTGATCATATGGACGAGGCGGGCATTCCCATGCTCGTATCAGGATATAACATAACAATAACAATGGGGTCCAAAAAATGGGGACCGGAAATATACATGACCTCAAATACTGACTGAGGAATAATTTCAATATATGGACGAGGCGGGCATACCCATGCTCGTATCAAGATACATAAACAGAACTATGAGGCCCAAAAAAAGGGGGACCTGTAAGATACATGACCACTGTGTACATCATAAGAGTCCAGAGGGGACACAAATCTGGGACATACTGCTGAGCGGATCATGTGTGAACTGCAGAACTGGTGCACTGGAATAATCAACAGTGCTACTGAGTGTGGTACCAAAGGAACTGATGAGCTGCTGGAGCATAGTGACTGGGGTCATACTGTCCATGGTACACTGAACTGGAACTGATACTGGGTACTCAAGGAAGCATGTAACGGAATGGCTTCCGAATACAAACGCCAACGTAGCCCGGACATCCACAGGAACATAGAACTGGGCGTTCCGAAGTGACTCACCAATGTGCTAGAGTCGGGGGAAATCCGGGGTCTTCGACTAAAAACTGATGGGATATAATCCTACGCGATCCTCAACGATGCGATCAAGGTGCTGAAGTCGAGCATGTGAGGAACAACCACTCGGAGAGGCAATGATGACTCCTCGCAGAATGATCCGTAGGAACTTACCACAGATGGTGATAAGTCCAAGGCGTAGGGACCTCTGGGCCTATCCTCTGGAATAGAGGAGCTGTCGTCGACAGAGGGAGACCTGCCCCTATCAAGGAAATGATGTTTCCTTGACAGGAGCGCGAGGTAGATAACCGAAATGTGGTAGTACTGATGGCAGGACTGATCAAACTGTGGGTGGATAACTGGGCTAGTAGAGTGGGTGGACTCAAACTTCCTTTGTTCAGAGTATGATAATGGGAATGATCTGGCAGCATATGAAACTGACTGAGGGGAAAGGGATCATAGCTGTAATGGCTTAGGGAGGGTGACGGGTCTGAGGTTGACTCAAGCTGGTATAAAATGGCAGGAGACTGCAGAATACTCTGAACAAAGGCGACCTGATTGGGGGTGCTGCCGAGATGATCGATCATAGTGCCATGAGGCACGGGAGGATACTTCTTCATGGGTTAAGGAACTAGAAGAAGTGTGTGGATAAAATGATACTGTCGTGTGGATTTTACGAGCCCAGGACAGTTCATGCTCGTGGTTGCTTTCAATTTTAAGGAGTCTGAAAGCAATAAGAAGACTCTGAAGTAAAGGAATGGTACTGTCGTGTGGATTTAACGAGCCCAGGACAGCGCATGCTCGTGGTTGCTTTCAATTTTAGAGAGTCTGAAAGCAAGTAAGAAGACTCCAGGGGGTTGCTTTTTCGTAGATTTAGTCTCCAAGGCCCAAAGAAGCATAAAAGGATGCAATGAAGAACTCTTCTAGCCGGTGTGACTAGAGTATTCCTTTTTCGTAATTAGTCTACCAGGTCCGGAAAATGGTTAAACTTATACCAGATAGACGCCCTTTCAGGTACTTTAACGAGCATGAAAGGAAGCAAGATTGCTCGGTGATCTTTTCATTCTTTTAGGAGTCAGAAAAGAGCTTAACGGAAACTCCCTAAGTGCCTTTTTCGTAAAGGACTTGTCCGGCCCGAAAAAGGGATAAAATTATACCGAACAAAAGGAATGGCCAGGCAAGGAGGAAGTGTTCAATCAAGGATCAGTAATGATGACCAAGAACGAGGGTTGGGGGGAACATCGGTGGGCCTCCTTGCGGGGTAGATGAAATGGTGGCAAAATAACGAAACATTTGCAGTATGACAGGAGTGAATGGCTCATGTAAAAGTGTGGAACAATCCGATAGCGGCCGATGTGGCGCGCAAACCGAGGCAGCAAGGTGTCGGGACACAATGTTGAAATTGCACCAAGTGAGAGCGAGAAATGATCTCAAGCATCATCACGAGCTCAAAAAAATGAATCCGACGATATAAAGGATGTCAAAAACGGGTAACGGTCGATGTGGCACGCACACCGAGGCGACGAGGGCGTTTTGGAAAAATACCCGAAAGATCGGGGGGTGAGAGCGAGAAATGATCTCAAGCATCATCACCAGCTTGGAAAAATGAATCCGATGATATAAAACATGTGAAAAATGGAGAACGGCCGATGTGGCACGCAAACCGAGGCGACTAGTGGTGTCTAAAAAATGGGCAAAAAATGACGGAACAGAAATAATGCAACGAGGTGACCATCATGACGGTCTCGTCGTGCTGATTCCAGTGGTGGAAACGGTGTGGAAAACGGACAAAAACAAAACGAAAGTACTGTACAACGCAGACCAATGAGGCCGCGAGTTATTCCAGGGATAGAGACTCCGTAGGATACAACCCAGCATAGGGGTTGCGCAAAGGAAGGCCTTCAGAGTCAGTTTCTATATGAATAGGAAGTTCCTCTGGCCGTGTGTCCATGTGATGTTCGAGAATGGCGAGGTTGAACCTAGGCATTCCGGGAGAGGGCCAAGCAAAGACATCACGGAACTCTTGGAAGAGTTGTGTATAATCCTCAATCTCCCGCTCGCTGCAGGAGGCTCCTAAAGTGATGAGTTCAGGGGCATATCCTGGGAACTTTGAGGGAGGAAGAGGATGTTGTTTCTGACGAACGGGGGTTACATCAGGCCATGTGTCAATGGGGTGCTCTATAATGGCCGGGTCAAGACCAGGCATTTCGGTATAGGACCAGGCAAAGACATCACGGAATTCCTTGAAAAGGTTTATGTAGTCCTCAATCTCTTGTTTACTGCAGAATGCTCCTAAAGTAATGAGTTCAGGGGCACGACCTAGAGCAGCGATATCAACTTGGATGACAGGTGAGATGTTGGCCATGTTACCTTCCTCGAAGGCATCCGGAGCAGGAATAGGGTCCTTGAACCAGTCGACCTTGGTGGGGAGGAAGTCTTTGGATTCAACCGCGTATTGGGTAGCGGTGCTAGAGGAGGATTCGTCGGGGATGAAATAGGAACGGTGGTGCATATCATCCCAAGGATAATCCGGGGCAGTAAGGGCCTCAAGAATCTCCTCATCAGTACGGAAAGTTTGCGTCGTCAAATCGGTTGACGAGGGGGTAGTGGTGGAAGAGATCATATAGATGGTATTAACCTCTCCGGAAGGTGAAGAGTCTGGGGGGTAGATCTCCTCAATGGTAGGTGGTGCCGTCTCAAGATCCAGATTGTTCATCTCATAGAGAGCCGCTCTGTAATCCGGGAGATCGGGACAATGATGTGAATAGTGCCCGTAAATACCGCAGATGGCGCAGGAGTGGTTGGTACGTAGGGACTTATCTTTAGGCTTAGGAGTGGGGTTTAGTTCGACAGTTGGGATGTTGGGGTCATCATCGAGCATTTGCATGTGCTTCTGCAATGCGGGTAACTGTGGGCATTGGTGGGTCGCATGGCCCAACTCGTCACACAGCGAGCATTTGGGAGGAGCACGAAAGACTGGAGGGTTTTTTACTGTCTTTGGAGGTGGTACGGCAGTGTAGGGTTGGGGACCTCTGCCCCCAGTGGGTTTGGGAGTAGGAGGAGGTGTCGTGGAGGACGAAGGGGTAGAGACACCGGGAGGTGGCTGAGTGGTAGTAGCCATGGGTTGCACCGGCTGGAGGACGACATCTGGTGTCGGCGGGCGAACGGGAGGCGAAAGATACCATACAGGTAATCCCAATGTTAACCCAGGAAGGCTAAGGGTAGCCATGACCGGGGCGCTTACTACTCCCGATGGAGGGACTAGGAAGGGGATCGTATGGATCGGTGTAACACCAATGTGGCTAGGTACCGATGGTGGTTTAGGCAACAAGGGTGGTTGAGTGTTAGGTGGTAGGTTGTCGTGGGACAAGGTACATAAATCAGACATTTCGGGCATGGATGACGGCGGAGGAATGGATTGAAAGGTGGAGGTCATCGGCGCGTCTGGGTAGACTCCAGGACCCGTAGAGGAAACAAACGAGGTGGAGGCAGGAGAAACAGGTTGTTCAACCATGGGGAGAACATTTTCTGGTGCCGCTGGAGCACTTGGATCATAGTAGGTGAGCTGGTCAATCTTAACCACGCGTCCTTCATGGGGGAACATCATGGTGCGAAAGACAGAAGAGGCAACCGCCCGCATGGCATACATGTAGCTGCGGCCAAGTAGAAGGTTGTAATCCAATTGGGCATTGATTACCTCTATGTCAATAAGGACTGTTTTACCACCTAACTGGACTGGAACGTTGGGTAGAAGGCCTTGGGGCTGGGCCAAACGACCGTCGTAGGCACGTAACGCAGTGGTGGACTGCTGGAGAGGAGGGGATCCTAACTTCTGCCATACAAATGTAGACATAACGCATGTGGAGGCACCCTCATCGATGATGCACCGATGGATAACAAGGTTCCTAACGGAGACAGTAACTTGGAAGGCTAAGCTGGAAGGTAGGCGTGGTTCAGACTGGTCTAAATCAAAGGCCATCAAATGCGAATCGGTTGGGTCAATCCCCCCAATGGCAGAGAGTAAAGTCTTGCGCTGGGAAGGGCAGTTCTTCAAGACTTCTAACGCAGACATGGCTGTGGGAGATTGGGCTAGGTCATCTACGATGTTGTAGTTAGACGCAGCGCGCGCGTTAGGGTTATTGTTGATTCGGCGAAGTGGGAAACGAGGTGCTTTCGCAGCGCCGTCTATGGGAGGCGGAGGTATACGTAATGCTTGATCGGTGGGATGAGCATTAGTAGTTTTATCCGTGGGAGTGGCTTCAGAGGTGGAGCCATATTGGTTCCGACGGGTCTGGAGGTTGACGTCAGCTGATGACATCATCAGTAAGTGGTGGGTACCTGAGTCAAACATGGGTTGATCAGGAGCAGCGTAGGTGATCTGTTGTTGTTGGGGTTGCACGTTAGCTTGAGGGGCCAACGGCTGAGTGTTCACCACGCCTTGGGTTGGTAATGGGTTTTGCAGCACCAAAGGGGGTTGCTGAGGTTGGGGGGGGTTGGGAGGTGCTTGGGGAGCCGCATGCCCTTGGCGATGGGCCTCGTCAACCCAGAGCTGCCGAGCTCGCTCCAAGTGTGGGCAAGCATGTGTGTAATGTCCATAGACCCCGCAAATAGAACAAGGGTGATTTGTTCGCAGATTGGGGTTTTTAGCCTGCTTGGGCAGGCGATCAGGGTTTTGATTAGCGGGGGCCGCATTATTGTTGTCAGGGGGATTAGCCGGTTGACCAGCTTGGTCTGCAGGTTGGTTGTTTCCCCGATTACGGCCCTTGCCGCGGTTCTGTTGGCCCTGGTTACGTTGGTTGTTCTGGTTTTGCTGCGGATTCTGTTGGGCGTAAACTTGCCCTTGGGCAGCAGGTGGATTCTGAGGTTGCGCAGGTGCAGGAGCAGGCTGCGGGGGATGATATGCAGGTTGAGGCTGAGCAGGTGTAGCAACTTGAGGGGGTTGCTGATAGGACTGCGGAGCAGGTTGTGGATGTGCCGCAGGGGCTGCCTGGGGCGGATAATAAGCTGGTGGGGCTTGTGAAGGCGCAGGAGCTGGGGCAGTCTGCTGATGGTAGTAAGGCTGAGGGGCGACTGGAGGAGCATAAGCAGGAGTCGCATACCCGAAGCACTGAGGTGGACATGAAGGTCCATGGGAATGGTGATGTGTCATGGGAGCATATGAGTTGGTTGCTCCAGACTGGGAGGTAGCCCTCGACAGGTCGGGGCCAGGGGTAGGACGTGCTATAGAAAATGGTTGGGGATGCGAAGAAACACGGCCAATGATACCATCTGCAGCGTGGGATGCCCCCGGCGCATCATGATGGGAGGACTCGCCGCGAGGGGCGTCAGGTATAATGGTATAAAGGTAACCCGATTGGGCGTAAATGAGGTCGAACTGTTGTGCCTTAAGGATGGCTTCTTCTTCAGACTGGGGTCTTTCTGAGGCCACATCCTTAGCAATAACAGGGAGAAGGGATTTGAGGAACCAATCTAGGAAGATACGGTCGTCAAGTTTGATCTTGCATAAGCTGCGGCGTCAACGCCACTCATGGATGTGGTCCGTGATATGGGTAGCCGTGTTTTGTCTAAAAGATAGAAGGATCTCAACGCCCGCGTCATAGCGGACAGGCAACTGGAAGAACTGCAGGAAGGTCGAGGCCAGGGAAGAAAAGGTGGCGTGGGTCCCATGAGGCTGCTCAATATACCACTTGGCTGCAGAGCCAGTGAAGGTGCGCTGTAAGAGACGGAGGCGAACAGAGTCGTCCACTATGGAGTTAGAGGAACACCATAGGTGAAAAGACATGATGTGGTTCTGTGGGTCCTCACCGGCCTTGCCCTCGAACTTAGGGATGTTCGAGGGGAGCTTGGTAGGCATATGAGGCCATGTAGGGTCGTGTCGAATAGGATCGTTGGTCAATCTGGCCAGGTCAGGTAGGTTGAGGCTAGCCATGAATGGCAAACTGGAAGAGGGATGTGACACAGTAGTGCTATGGACCAAGTTGGGGCCAGTGCCCCCAAGCGGAGGGACAAAATTAAGGGTGGTGCCCCCAAGTGGGGGAACTGAGGTAGTGGAGGATGGTCCAGCACCACCATGGGTAGTGTGAGCCACTGATGTAGTGGGCATGGGTATTCCCGCTGTGGGTATAGGTACCGTGAGGGGAACTGTAGATGGTTGCCCCATGGAGGGCATACCAAAAACAAATGGAGTGGAAGTCGTACCAGCCATGGGGCTAGTAGGGGCAGTATAAATAGGGTTCTCAGACTCTTCGTCAGAATCAGAGGTAAAGTAAGGGGCGTCACTATCTGGTGACGGAGACCTACGTCGCTGACGAGTGGAGTCAAGTGACAAGGCTCTAGATCTGTGATGAGTGGTATCAACGGACAATGATCGGAATCTACGACGAGTGGTGTCAAGAGAACCGTGCTGTGGGGGTTCGCCCCTGAGGCACCGAGAATGTCTCGGGGACTCAATGGTGACAGATGGTGTCTAGTCTCTGTGGGTTGAGGTGAGTATAAAAACAGCTCAAAAATCCTAATGCAACCGAGTGTGCAGAAGGAGAGCTAAAAAACAAGGCACTCAGGCCAACAACCAACTCAAAACACCCACTGCAACAGCTGTGCTACAATAGGTGGAGTAACAACAAAGATGGTCAGAATACCAACAAGCAGCAGGTTTCCTAAAAAAGAAAAATGGTGGACTCACTAGACCAAAGGGAGGTAAAGGAGTATGCAAACACCTAACTAAAAGTATTCTGACTTAACTAAACATATCCTCTGCAAGGTGATGAAATCCAAGTCAGACAATATGAGTAGGAAAGCCAAGTGGCTATGATATCCCCCTACCGGGAGGGACACCGGGTAGTCAATCCTAGAAGAATGGCAACTAAGATACCCCGTTCATGACACGTCCAGAAAGGTGAATCTGCCGTTTAGTTCGTTGACCGCAATACCCCTATACAGGGATATCCCGCGAACCGCGAAAGGTAGCCCTTCGGTTACTGAATGGAGTGCGGTATTCCACTCAGGCCTCCGGAACCAGTCTCCTGACTTCAACCCTCCTAAGGGAGAGGCCCTCTGACAAACTGGTCGTGACCGTGCCAAAAAGTACTAGGGGATTTTGGTTCCCTATTTGGACAACAACTATGTCTGAAGTGAAAGTGACCGAGGGGTGTTATTGGAAGCCTATCCCCCCAACCCTACCTAACTACAATGATTCTTTTGTGTTCCCCAAGTGGGGTTAGAATGTTGGTTTAGTTAGGTACTTTTTAAGGCTCACTTGATTTTATGTGACAGAGTGTGTGCTCGTGAGGTAATGATCCCAAAAATAGAAGTGCCACAAGGGAGGGCAACTTCCAATCTATCAATAATGCTGAAATTGATTTTTAACTTGCAAAATTTTCTGAATTAAAAATACTGAAATTTGAAAAAGACTCTGTAAAGGGAACAGAAATTTGGTTGCAGAAAGGCTGTAAGGAAGTAGGCTGCAGGTGGGACAGAGGGCTGTTCAAATGCAGAAAATATTGCAGCAAGAGGGGCTGGGCTCAAAACAGGAAAAGAGCAGAAATCAGACCGCGGGTCTGTGGCGGATCAGAACAGGCCGACCGCGGGTTTGAGGGAAACAGCGGCGGTCAGGTCGCGGCTATCAGGCCAACAGAGGCAGTCGGGACGCAGGAAACAGGGGAAAAAGACACAGTCGGGTCGCGGCTATCGGGCCAACAGTGGCAGTCGGGACGCAGGAAAAATGGAAAAAGACACAGTCGGGTCGCGGCAAAAAGGCTAACAGGCGCAGTCGGGACGCCCGAAAGAGGCAGAAAGCCGCAGTCGGGACGCGTGAAAAAGGCCGACAGGCGCAGTCAGATCGCGGCAAACAGGCTGATTAGCCACGGTCGGATCGCAGGTAATAGACTTGAATCCGCCGGCGGAGCGTCGGAAGCAGTCTGAGAGCCACGGTCGGATCGCGGGTAAAGGTCTGAAAGGCGCGGTCGGGACGCGACTGCAGAGGGAAAAAACGCGGTATGCGGCGGCCGAAAGGGACAGCCGAAAAGAAAAAATTTAAAAAACGGAAACCAGAAATTCGAAAACTAGGGGAGTCGCCAAAACTGTAGCTAGGGTTTTACCCCTAGCTTGTGCCAATGAGCACCTACTAAGGAGAATGGACTCCTTAGTAGCAGTTCAGTATATTAAACTAATTAAGCTTAAAACAACAATTAACAAACTACTTTAAACATTGCATGAGACATAAATGAAAGATGTAAAAAATGGTTTTATATTAATGTTACCTTGAGTGTCAAGGTTTGATGAAGCCCTTTGCAGTGTCCAAGAGGATGCTCCAAGCTTCAAGATGCTCCTTCTCCTTCTCCAATGGTGGGGATGGGCCAAAAGTGGCTCTCAAGGTGAAAATAGTTCAATGATGAACTAGGGTTTCGAGAGAGATTTTGGCAGAGTAAGGGTGCTTATGATTGTGGATATGGAATAAGGGATCTCCATCACCTATTTATAGTTTTTTGGTGGTGGAGTGCTGACCCATGGTTTTAGGAAACACATGGTTTTGGGCAGCTGTATAGGGTTTTTTCCTCCTTTTCCTCATTATTTTATATTTTTTATTCCCTTTTTAGGGGATTTTTGCTATTTTTGGAGGAAAAGGGGGTTTTTTAGCCTTTTTTAGGTTATTTTGATGGTTTTGTGGCCTTTTGGAGGCATTTTAGGCCTTTTGGAGGCTTTTTAATGGGATTTTTGGGGTTTTTAAAGGAAATATGGTAGGAAAATGGACAAATGAGCCATATAATGTGGTAGATGAGGTAGTGAACACTTTTTGGGTGTTAACACATATACATATGCAGAGTAGTAACTGGAGCATCGTCTTGATGCTCATCATCCAGCGCTTACATCCACAGCCATGTGAAGGATCCTCCTTCCAACATGCTTAGAATGGCCTCTGCAAATGTGTCCATCACTTCTTCCTCGAAGTGTCATCAATCCGAAGAACACCAGGCCTCTCTCTGAAGTACTCGAACTTCACTCTAGCTAGTGGTTTCGTCAGCACATCTGCAATCTGCTCGTCCGTCGCAATGTACAGGAGCTTCACAGCTCCTCTCTGCACCATATCCCTGATATAGTGATATTTGATCTCTATATGTTTCGACCTATCATGAAACACTGGGTTCTCGGACAGCTTCACACAACTCTGGTTATCACAAACGATACCAGTAGCATCTAATGGGAGATCAAACAACTCAGACAGTAGCTTCCGTAGCCATACTGCCTCACAACTAGTTGAACAGGTTGTAACATACTCTGCCTCAGCTGTACTCAGTGCTATGCAGGACTGCTTTCTACTAAACTAAGAGATCACACCTGATCACTATTTGCAGCACTGCCTGCCCAATCTAAATCAACATAACCCTGCAGGTTAAACTTTTGATTCGCATCATACTTGAGCCCATAATCAACTGTACCCCTCAGAATATGCTTTACAACAACTAGGTGAACACTCCTCGGATCCGTAAGGAACTGGCTGAATGTGTTCACCGCAAAGCAAATATCTGGTCTCATGTTCGTTAGGTACATCAAGGACCCAATCATTTGACGATACATACTGATATCAACCGGCTCAGATGAAGCATCACATAGAAGCTTCAGGTTCGCTGCCATAGCCTTGCATTCCATCATCCCAAACCTATTTAGGATTTCTACTGCATGCTTCCCTTGTCCAAGGAAGATTCCATCTGCACTCTGCTACACCTCCATGCCAAAAACAAATAGTGCATCATCCCCAAGTTCTTCATCTCGAACTTAGCAGCAAGATTTTGCTGCATGTCGACAATCAATCTATCCTCACCTGTTACAAACAGGTCATCCACATAGTAGTATCACTGGATTGCCTTCCTCAACCTTGTAGTAAAGGTTGGAATCCTCTTTATTCTTGGTAAATCCCAAACTGGATAGAAAGCTGTCTATCCTACCATACCAAGTTCTGCACATATATGACTCCCTGTCATGCATCTCAGAACCAAGTGGCTTCTCCACATATACTTTTTCTTCAACTACACCATTCAAGAAGGCTGTCTTGAAATCCATCTGGTGTATCTTCCACTTCATCACTGCAACGAGAGCAAGTACGGATCTAATGGAAGTGTATCTAGCTACAGGAGAAAAAGTCTCTATGCTACCACCTGTAGCATGCTTGATATTGTAGCTTCTCTTGGAAGTCACTAGAGACTCCCCTTCAGGTCTTGGGACTGCATCCCAAACAACTTCGGGATTGACTGGTACTCCTCGATCATGGAATTCTTCCCAGATCCTAGGAACTTCAATATCTTCAATATTTTCAATAGATAACTTTGTTGCTGAACAAATGTTGTATTCCTTCTTCTTGTAGGTGATAGTATACTATATTTCCTACACAACAAGTTAAATTGCATGATTAGAAAACATCTCATAGTTTTCAGAACAAATTCTTACACATAAAGAAATATGTCATACAATTATCTTAGCCAATGCTTCAATACAACATTTATCCATATTCCGTAACTTTCTAGATGCCTTCCAAACTCTACCAGAACATTGTTAAGAGTGTGCACAACTCCTAACATGTCAGCAAAGAGGTTTCATTCTAGATAAGTAGCAATGGAATGTTGTACAGTTCCATAGGCCACTTACCCATGTATATTAGTAGTATATTGTTCATCAATGTAACTATTCTAATATGCATAATACACAACCTAATTCTAGGAACATAAGCATATACATCATTGAATAACATTATTTAAACAAACAACTATGTAAGAAATGACAATTCAAATACTTATCTTTGTTTGATTGTTGGGTTGACTCCCTCTCAGTCTTTGCTTCTTTTCTGCAACTCCATTCTGATGTGGATTGTGAGAAGTGGTCAACTCCCTCTGAATATCTGCATCGTTGCAGAAACTACTGGAGTGTGCTCCCTCTTGATCTTTGCTTCCTGGATTACCTGTCCTTGAACTTATATTCATTCTCGATCCCTATGCATGCTTCTTAGTACCATCATTGTGTTATCCTCTAGGTCTCATACATAATAAAAAATTCATTAGTATAATCTTAATATTATCAAAACACAATAATCTAAAGCATGTATAGTTGGGATCATTTCATACACAGATAATAAACATTAGTATTCAAGGTTTCAGGGAAGTCTTCTTTTACACATGCATATTCTTATTTGATCATAGGACTCTTCTGGTTCATTAAATCATTAATCAAGATAAGAGATATAATATGCATAAAACATGTCATTACTCAAACCTATACCTTCATGATTCTTTTGGTTAGTCATATCATCAATTATGGTAACAAACATAATATGCATACAACCATGACTATTCAAACCTATGACTTCATGAATAATCATTATCAACAACACAACAATATAACATCCAGACACAAGGTAGGATTCTAGCTTGATATAGGAAAAACATACCTGGATTAGCATGCTAGCTAGTTATGTCTAACATACCCACATAATGTCTTCTAGTTCTCTTCAATGACTTGTGCTAGTAACCTGCATGTCTCATAAGTTATCCATTGTAGAACCAAGTTATACATACCTTGTAAGTAGATTTTATAAGTGATCCATGACAATGGATGAATCTTTGTCTTCATGTCATCATGATCATATGTTCTTGAACTAGAACATGATTTGTCTTTCTTGGTGTACCTTTCATCATAGCGAACAACATAAACCTCATACAAAATCACAATGCATTAGTACAATCATAAGTGTCAAAACCTTAATCAATGAATATCTTATATTAAGGTAATACGACAAGTCTAGTAATTAATCAAGATTGTATTGTAATGATATGAAGACAAACATATCATAAACTTAACTATGAACAGAATTCGAAACATACCTGTAAGCCATACCTGTCAAGATTGCTTGTAATCTTCTTATGGAAGGCCTTAGCCTCATCTCCCTCTGAAACAAGAACTTCTTCACTTATGCAGGTGACCAATCCATCCTCTTCTAGTATTAACCCAATCCACTTGATTTGCAGGAACTGAATCTGGAGCTGTAATAGGGTTTGTTAGAGAAACCCCAAAAATTCAAACTTTCGAAAGGATAGAAATATGTGCCTTGATGAGCTAATCAGGCTGGTATATTCAGAATTTAAAAACTGCAAAGTTCCACTCCTCAATTTTTCCTTTGAAACTTACGGATTCACTGGACGTGACCCCAAACTGGGGTTTGATGAAGCCCACTCTTCTTCCCAATCAAAAGGTTTGATCCAAAGCTCTAAGCTTCTATTTTTATGAGGAGCTTCCAGTCGTGGTCACAGATTTCAAAAATTTTCCATTTTTGCAGAAGCCCTAATTTTCCACTTTTTTTATCAAAGTCCCCGAACTAGGGTCTGATTAAGCTCGGCCTTTTTCCCAACCAAAAATTCTGATCTTGGTTTCTAAATTTCGATTTTGATGAGTAGCATTTAGCCGTGGTCTCCGATTACAAAAATTCCAACTTTATCCGAAACCCTAAATTCCAGAAGCCATGAATGAATGTGCTAAAAAATAATTCTGTTTTGATAGAAATATGTACCTGATTGTTTCTGGTGTAACTCCAAACTTTTCGATCCACAGGGTCTGAAATTTGTTTTTGAGATAGCTCAACCTGTCATCTTTCCATCCCAATAGGTCTGACATCAATTGGATTCTCTGAGAGAGACTTATTCCAAGTGTTGTAACGTTATTTGTTTATGGGATAAAACAATAGAGATAACTTGTACGGCGTTCCATGTGTCACTTGTTCAACTTTGGCCTTTGAATATTTTTCCTGAGATAGCACAGTCTGTGTACTACCTATCGCATTTTATGAAATTTCATTTGGAGCTTCCTAGCCCAAGTTATGACCTTTTTTCCAAGGTCACCTGTTTTTGACTCAGATATGGAAGAGGCAGAAACCCTATATTGTATAGATCATAAAGCACACAGTACAACGAATTAGAGGTTTTCCTTTGGACACAAGGTACATGGGGATCTAATCTTCGACCTGTAAAAGTTTCAAACTCGAAACCTTTTCCAAAACGGATTTATAGTGAAAGTGCTACGATGACTGGTTTTTGCTATATCAATCCCTAACATCGTAAGTGCAACAAGTGTCATACATGCCATATCATGCCTTCTTTCAAGCTAGCTCTGATACCATGTTAAATTTTCAGAATTTACTTCAATCTGATCTAGGATCTTAACTGAGAGAACAACATGTACAACAAATCTACAGCATATCAATCATGGACACAATAATGCAATCACACAAGAGACACAGAGTTTACTTGGGGAAAACCATAAAGGTGAAAAACTCCAATAACTTCCTCAGAGATAGATAAAGCAATGATACAACCAGAATCCAAGAGATAGTCTTCACCTAGCAGCAGAGCCTCCTCCTCCACAAGTGCGCCACTCTCCAAAGTGTGAGTGAGAGAATAGAATGTGTAAAATGAGAGAGACACACTCTCTATTTATACACTAACTTGACTTGATCTTTACTCAACTAGGTTGGCCTCAACATAACCACTTAACATAATGCTGACTGGGCCGACCCCCACTAGGGTGGTCTAATAACCCTTTGACCCACATGGCCGACCCCCAATAGGGTGGTCTAATAACCCTTTGACCCACATGACTTATACAGGGCCGACCCCAACAAGGTGGTCTAATAACCCATCAAGTATAAGTTACGACACTTACAATATAAATGACGACACTTCCGTATAGAGGAATAATAACATCTCTATAGGAATACAATATACATATATGTGAAATACATTCTGAAGTTACATATACATCAACAGGATGCATTAATGCCTGTTAAGATTCAATATGCTAAGACATAAAATATCAGCATTTCATTTCATTTCATTTCACAATAATAGCATATACAGGATCACTGAAGAAACAACAAGCACAACATAAATACAAGAGACACAGATTTATCCTGGGAAACCCTCATGGGGTAGAAAACCCAGCAAAGCTTCCTCAATATAGATGACCAGCAATATACAAAGATGCAAACCAAAGACATGGTCTCCTCCTCCTCCATAGCAGACCTCTCTCTCACAAGTGCGCTACATTCCAAGCGAGAGAAGTGTGTCAAATGAGGAACACACCTCCTCTATATATACACATCTCTGACTTGTACTTTATATTAACTAGGTCGGCCCCAATTTTACCAATGGGTTAAACACCCCATTACAACTGTCTTGGCCGACCCCACTAGGGTGGTCTAATAACCCTTTGACCCACATAACACATACAGGGCCGACCCCCATTAGGGAAGTCTAATAACCCAAGTTACCACAATTCGACAGAGGAATGAACATCTCCAGATATACAATAAGATCTTCATGGGGGAATGAAACATCTCCGAAATAATAAAGTACAAATATAATATTCTTAGAAGTTACAATATTCAACACTCCCCTTAACGAGAAGTATATTATAACAACATCTGCAGGAGCAAGGAGTCATCGACTACATCATACATGATACATCTATAAATCATTGGGAGCTTTCTCAACATCATCAGTAACTCAACCAGTTACTGGAATATCTTCAATACTGGAACATCAACATCTTCAGTACTGAGTCTTCTGCAGCACCCGAATAGCTACAGCTTCATCATCATCTGGATCCACACGATCAACAGCATCATTGTCATATGATCATCAACATCGTCATCATACAATCATCAGCATTGTCATCATACGATCATCAACATCATCATCATACGATCATTAGCATCGTCATCACATCATCTCGATCTACAGCATTTGGATCATCACGATCTACAGCATCTGGATCATCTCAATTTACAGCATTTGGATCATCATAATCTACAGCATCTAGATCATCTCGATCTATAGCATTTGGATCATCATCTCGATCTACAGCATCTGGATCATCTCGATCTATAGCATCTGGATCATCATCTCGATCTACATGATCAGTAACATCATCATCTAGATCAACACGATCAGCAGCATCGACATCTAGATCGTCAGTATTAGTATCCACACCAATACAAGTATACACATCATCAATACAAGTATACATACAAGTATCCTCATCAACACATCGATACAAGTATCCTGATCAGTCAAGTATACATAATAGCAGCATACCCTACAACACACACGATCATATTACAGGATGATCAAGCCCTCTCTCTTTACGACATAGGTCCATGGATGATACAATCCTATCATGTACCTTTTGAACCGAGGTTTAGGGATGATCCAGTTCTATCATGTACCTTTTGAACTGAGGTCTAGGGATGATCCAATCCTATCATTCAATTCTCGGAGACCTCTGTCTACGGCTCAATTCAAGAGACCATAAATCCAGGGATGATCCAATTCCATTCTCGGAGACATCATGTCTACGGCTTAATTCAAGGGACCATAAATTCAGGGACAATCCAATCCCATTCTCGGAGACATCATGTCTACGGCTCAATTCAAGGGACCATAAATCCAGGGACAATCCAATCCCATTCTCGGAGACATCATGTCTACGGCTCAATTCAAGGGACCGAAGTCCGGGGACGATCCAATCCCCACATGTCCACCAAGTACTTCATTTTCGGAGACATCATGTCTATGTTTTAATTCAAGGGACCAAAGTTCGGGAATGATCCAATCCCCACATGTCCACCAAGGACTTCATTTTCGGAGACATCATGTCTACGGTTCAATTCAAGGGACCAAAGTCCGGGGACGATTGAATCCCCACATTTCCACCAAGGAATTCATTTTCAAAGAAATCATGTCTACGGTTCAATTCAAGGGACCAAAGTCCAGGGATGATCCAATCCCCACATGTCCACCAAGGACTTCATTTTTGGAGACATCATTTCTACAGTTCAATTCAAGGGACCGAAGTACGAAAATGATCCAATCCCCACTTGTCCACCAAGGACTTCATTTTCGAAGACATATGTCTACAGCTCTCTTTAGGACTGAAGTCCAAGGATGATCCAATCCCATCCTGTCCACTAGGGACTTCATTCTCGAAGACATACGTCTATGGATATCTTTAGGACTGAAGTCAAGGGATGATCCAATCCCATCCTATCCACTAGGGACTTCATTCTCGAAGACATACATCTACGGATCAATTTAGAACATGTGTTCAAGGATGATGCAATCCCCTTGTCAACTTAGACCCTGTCTAAGGACCATCCACCAACCTCTCTGTCAGCATTACCAATATAGGTATCCACATAATCGACCTCACTGTCGATGCAGGAAATCTAATCATAAGTGACCACATCACTCTACCTTTCGAGGAGGGTCCTTCTGAACTACACCAAGCTTGTCTTGGTAGTACTCAAACTTTACTTGAGGTAGAGGTTTGGTTAGTACATCGGTAACTTGTTCATTTGAGGTAGAGGTTTGGTTAGTACATCGATAGCTTGTTCACTTGAGGTAGAGGTTTGGTTAGTACATCAGTAACTTGTTCCAAAATTCGAACTTTATAGTTCCTTTCTGCACCATATCTTGTATATATGGAAATGTCAGATCTCTTTGTGCTTTGACGTATCTTGGAACACTGGATTCTCTGCCATCTTGATGCAACTATGTTTGTCACATAGGACCACAGTTGGGTCTATCTCTAAGTCAAACAATCTTGAAGCCATATTGCTTCACAACTAGCAGAGCAAGCAGCCATATATTCCGCTTGTGCTAAGAGCCACACTAGACTGCTTCCTGCTAAACCACGAGATCATGGCTGATCTCAGACAATAACATCCTCTTTATGTGATCTTCCTATCTGATACACTTTCTTGCCAATCAACATCTGTGTAGCCATCTGAAGTCATGATCTCCAAGATAACATAGATCAAAATCTATCGTATCCTTTAGGTACCTCATCACATGCTTTGCAGCTATCTGGTGAACATACCTAGGTTCCACATAAATGACCCAATAAACTGTCTGTACAAAGTCACATACACTAACTCTGATGAGTCATAGGCTAACAGCTTCAAGTTGGAATCCATGGGAGAGGCCATGGCTTCACATTCCAACATATCAATTCTTCTCAAGATTTCCACAGCATACTTTCCCAGGGTGAGAAAGATTCCTTCTGGGCCTTGCCATACTTCCAGACCTAGGAAGTAATGCATCAATCTGAGATCTTTCATTTTTTCAATTCTGCAATCATCTTCTTCTTGCTTTTCATGATCTATTTGTAAAAATAGATCATCCACATATAGTAATAGTATGATAGGTTCATCATTCGTAATGGATCATCTTTACTTTTGGTAAAGCCCAAGCTTATCAAGAAAATGTCAATTCTCCCTTTGTGACTGAACATCATTCACACTCTGCATTTGAGTGATCTTCTCCATATCTATCTGTGCCATCTTTCATCAGATGGGTCTACTGATATGAGCCTCAATATCATTTGAACTCTGTGGTGAGTTCCTTCTTGCATCCATGCCATATGTGTATAGAAACCATATTCAACCTTGTAGCAAAGGTTGAGATCCACATCACCCATGGTGATCATTAAGCTCATCAATTGACTATTGATCCTGGGTACCCAAACAAAGCTTTCTTCTATTACATCATTAAGATAATGGTCTTATCTAGCCACTTGGAGCAAACATCTCATCATGATTCTCTTCCTCTTTCTAAGAGAATCTTCTAGCCACGAGCCTTTTATAGTGTGTTTGATTTGTAAATCTATTTGTTGAACATCCATCATTTGTTCGGTGTTCATATTCTTCATGGTCTTTCCTACAAATTAAGATTAAGTACATGATTAGTAATGCTTCATAATCATCAAATCATGTTGACATGATAACCTATTATGCATACAAATATCATTTACATAGTTATGCAACTATCTTGACCAATACTTTGGCACAACACTTTTCTATATCATGTATGCATACAGTGGCTATCTAGATGGCTTCCATCTCTACCAGAACATACTATCGAGAGTGTGCACAGCTCTCAGTATGTCAGCAAAGAGGTTTCATTTTAGACAAGCAACAATGGAATGTTTTCCAATTTACCAAACATATGCATATTAGTAGTATATTGTTCAATGCTATATGAATGTTTACACTCAGCATGATATATTATAGGAATACAAATGTGTATACAACTATTACAAGCAATATAATTTACTATTTCAAATAACAACTCAAATACTTATCTTTTATGTTTGTGTGGTTGCCTCCCATTTGATCTTCTATATGTCTTTTGAACTTCTATTCATTCTGTACCACTGTGCATGCTCAAGTGTGCACTAGTGTCATCCTCATGATCTCATACACAAACATACATTCATTAGTATATTCTCAATATTATCAAAACATTATAATTCTAAATATTCTTGAATATGTATAGTCATGATCATAGATAATAAACATTAGTATTCAAGGTTTCAGGGAGGTCTTCTTTTTACTCATGCATATTCTTGTTTGATCATAGGACTCTTCTGGTTAGTTAAATCATCAATCAAGATAAGAGGCCTAATATGCATAAACCCTTGATTACTAACTTCATGAATAAGCATAACCAATCATACCAAGTATGTTTATATAAGGGATTCTAACACAAGGTGAGATTCTTACTTGACATAGGAAAACATACCTGGATTAGTATACCTGCTTAGTTATGTCTAACATACCTAATCAATATCTTCTTTGTTCTCTTCAATGATTTAGAGATCCTGTGTTGGAACCTGCATATCTCATAGGTTAAGCATAATAGAACAAAGTCATACATACCTCGTAAGTAGAAATTCTATGTGATCAAAGATTATGGAGGAGTCCTTGTCTTCATGTTGTCATGGTCATGGAACTTGATTTGTCTTTCGTGATGTACATGTATCTTGTTAGCAGACAACATCAACCTCATACAACACCATAGTGCATTAGTACAATCATATAAACCTAATCAATGAATTTCTTCTATCATTCACATTCATACTTTTATTAGGGTGATAAGACAATTCTAACCTAAATAATATGAAGCCAAACATATTATGAACTTAATCAAGAATCAGATTTCAAGACATACCTGTATCTCCTTAAGTCATACCTGTTGAGATTTCTTGTTGTCTTCTTATGTAAGGCCTTAGCCTCAACTCCCCCTGAAAATGGATCTGGAGCTTGATTAGCGTTTGTTAGAGAAACCCTAAAAATTAAATCTTTGACTTTCACACTTCTGAATGGATGAAAGGATGTGTCTTGCTGAGCTAATCAAACTTGCATACTTCAATTTTGAAATCTCCAAAATTTGACCCCTCTAAAATTTGAAACTTCTGGATCTTCTGGATAGGATCCCGAACTAGGGTTTGATGGAGCCCACCCTTCTTCCTAATCAGGAGATTTGATCCAAGGCTCTAAACTCTTATTTTCTGAGGAGATTTCAACCATGGTCACAGACTTCAAAAATTCCAATTTTTGCTGAAGCCCTAATTTTCCACCTTTCTGATCAAAATCCCGAACTGGGGTTTGATCAAGCCCGGTCTTCTAACCAACCAAAAATTTTGATCTTGGTCTCTAAATTTTTATTTTGATGAGTAGCATCTAGCCGTGGTCTCCGATTAAAAAAATTCCAACTTTCTCCAAAACCCTAAATTCCGGAAGCCATGAATGAATGTGCTAAAAAATAATTCTGTTTTGACAGAAATATGTACCTGATTGTTTCTGCTGTAACTCCAAACTTTTCGATCCACAGGGTCTGAAACTTTTTTCTATGGTATCCTGACCTGTCATCTTTCCATCCTAATAGGTTTTACCTCAATTGGATTTTCTGAGAGAGAGGTATTCCAAGTGTCGCAACATGACTTGTTTATGGGATAAAAATGGAGAGCGAACTTGTACGGTGTGCCACGTGTCACTGGTTCAACTTCAGCCTCTGAAAATGTTTTTTGAGATAGTACAGTCTGTGTACTACCTTTCACTTTTTATGAAATTTCATTTGGATCTACCTAGCCCAAGTTATGACCTTTTTTCCTAGGTCACCTGAATTTGACAGAGATTTGGAAGAGGTAGAAACCCTAACTTGTACGGATCATAACTCACAAAGTACAATGAATCGGAGTATTTCCTTTGGACAAAAGGTACCGAGGGATGTTATTTATGACCTGTAAAGGTTTCAGATCCTGAACCTTTTCCAAAATGGATTTATAGCGAAAGTTCCACGATAACTGATTTTTTATATATAAAACCCTAACCTTCCAATTGTTGCAAGTGAAGCAAGTGTCGTAAGTGCCATACATTGCCTTACTTCAGGTTAGCTCTGATACCATGTTAAGATTCAATATTCTAAGATAGAAAATATCAGCATTTCATTTCATTTTCACAATAATAGCATATACAGGATCACTGAAGAAACAACAAACACAACATAAATACAAGAGACACGGATTTATCCAAGGAAACCTTCATGGGGTAGAAAACCCAACAAAGCTTCCTCAATATAGATGACCAACATTATACAAAGATGCAAACCAAAGGCATGATCTCCTCCTCCTCTATAGCATACCTCTCTCTCACAAGTGCACTACATTCCAAGTGAGAGAAGTGTGTCAAATGAGGAACACACCTCCTCTATATATACACATCTCTAACTTGTACTTTATATTAACTAGGTCAGCCCCAACTTTACCAATGGGTTAAACACCCCATTACAACTGACTGGGCCGACCCCACTAGGGTGGTCTAATAACCCTTTGACCCACATAACACATACAGGGTTGACCCCCACTAGGGAAGTTTAATAACCCAAGTTACCACAATCTGACGAAGGAATGAACATCTCCGGATATATAATAAGATCTTCACGGACGAATGAAACATCTCCGGAATAATAAAGTACAAATATAATATTCTTAGAAGTTACAATATTCAACAATGCCCTCCTTCTGATGGATCTATTCCTATCGACATCAAATCATCATCTAGGACATGGATTTAGAAACCCAAGAGTACCTTGGATCTTCCAGTCATTAGTGGCAGGTTTCCTCGCAAATGACAGTGGGTATACATCAATGACCCCTGATTGTTTGATTCTACAAGTATTCGACTTCAGAACATCTATTCACACTTGTTAGTTTGTACTTAGTACCTTAGAGTCCATCATCATTATCGGTGGGTCTCTTCACATTTGTTAACGGTATACATCAATGACCGGTAATCCGATGGTGTTTTATTATGCTCGACGTCAGCTCACTTATTCGCATGATATAAACTCGTACTATCGTCGATTTGTATTGAATACCTCGGGAAAAACAGTTGTATCACTCATCGATGCACTGCCCAAGCTACGCAAGATTAAACTGCCATGTTAGAAGTTCAATAAAGACTTTTTTCTCACACTCATCAAAGTGCATGTTTACATTTCAGAAAAATTTGCTTTCGACATGGACCCACTGTGTATTGTTCGTGTCCATGCTTGTTTACTGCTGAGCATGGGTATGCCCGCCTCAGGAAGATATTATATATTTGAGAAATTGTTATATTTTGCAGGTGTGATCCTCAATCCCGTGCCTATGAGTTTTCCTTCCCTTATCCTTTCTCTGAACGATAAAGAGTAACAGTACAAAGAGTATCAGTATACCGAGTATAAATTTTAGTAATGTATTTCGGCCCTTAGCTCTATTTCGGACCTCACACATTAGGGGGCATCTGTTAACAATAAAATTGACACCCTTAATCATGTGACAAAAGAAGCACATTTTTACTATGTGCCTACAACATGAAGACAGAACACAAGTACATTCAGAGACAAGTCCTCTCTGATCTAATCACTTCTCCCATAAATGGAAGGATTAGGTGAAGACAGTAAGAACCTAAAGAGACCAAGTTCGGTCATCGAACCGCTCATAAAAGGTCCAAAACTAAGCTACACCAATCAATAAGTGAAGAGAAATGCATTAAGGTGCATTATTTATACTTAAAGTATGCTAAGTTGTGTAAAAAATCTTAAAAACTATGAAAAGTGGGTTTTTGAGCAAAAATATTAAAAAAAGATGAAAAGGGACAATCCCACTTTGAAAAGAGAAACATGAGACCCTGATGCGGAGAGACCTTGGTTGTAAGCTCGTAAATATGTGTTGTTTCCCATTGACTGAAACTGCATCCAAAGTTCAGCAAAATCCCATAAGATGGGGCCAAGTGTGCATAACCATTGAATGCCCAAAACCATATCACATCGGCCTAAAGACATGGAAAACATGTCAGAGCGTAGGTTATTGTGACACTTCCCATTGCAAGGTAAGGTGCCCCCATTGGCAATCATGACTTCAAAGTTAGACCAAGGATGGATAAAACAATCAACCTGTTTGGCGATCCGAGAGTCAATGAAGTTATGAGTGCTACCGGAATCAATGAGTATTCTAAGAGGGATCTGCTTGAAGTAACCCCTAACATTAGAAGAAATTTGGATGAAAAATGGGTCTTTTAACCCTAAAGTACAATTTCTTGTCATCACATATTAGCCAATCAAAATGCTTTAAAATTTAAACAAGTTGCATGCAAAAAAATTGGAGGAAAAAATAAAAGCTACTTTTTTGGATCATATTTTCAACTTATCTCCTTGTAGGTTTACTCAAATTTCAAACGGGAGGACTCGTTGGAAGCATAATTATATTATGCATCGAACGAGTACCAATGTTGCATACTTTTAACAACATCCACACCATGAAAAATCTAAAATACATTAAACGTTTTTTTAATGTATTTTCAATTTTTCAGGGTGTGGATGTTGTTAAAAGTATGCAAGATGAATACTCGTTGGATGCATAATTTAATTATGCATCCAACGAGTCCTACCGCTTGAAATTTGAGTAAAGCTACAAGGAGATAAGTTGAAAATACGATCCAAAAAAGTAGTTATTTTACTCTCTCTCTACTATTATTTTATTATTTTCCTAAGGAGGCCCATGTTTTACCCAAATTTACTTGAATGCCCACATTGTTTGTTGGGTGGTGAATCCGGCTAAAGCATGGAGACATATCTCTGGGTGGTCATCTAGAGACGAAGGGTCAATAGGCAGCTATTGAATGTCGACCTGATCATCTAGTGTATCTAGAGCTTATGCACCAAGTTCAGAGGCAGGTGAAGAATCCACATCTAAGAGATAGAGATGTTGCTCACCAAAAGTGGATTTGGAGCGTTGTTGGGTTGTGATCTTGTCCTCCACCAACTTAGCAAACCCTAGGACTTCCATCATTGTCTTCGGACAAGACAATCTAACTTCTGAGTGGATTTCATCCTTAAGACCACTGATAAAAAAACACCTGTATAATTCATCAGACAATCCTTATGTGTGATTGGCAGGTTTCTCAAATTCTGTTTGATACTCTCTCATAGTTCCAAATTCGCAAAGTTTAGTGAGCGCTCCTGTGAAGTCATCAAAATCACTAGGAAAAAATTGTTGCAAAAGGAGTTGGCAAAAATCTGTCCATTTTGGCTCGTCGTGAGCCTTAATGTACCAACGGTACCATTGAAGGGATTCTTGTTACAAATGAAACGATGCAAGTAGAAATTTTGGGACATCAAAAGTATTATGAATACTGAAATATTTTTCTGCTCGGTATATCCATCCAGTCATATCATTACCATTGAAGCGAGGAAAATCAAGCTTTGGCCCATGAAAATTGTTGGAAGAAGAGAACCTAGTGTTCATGGTTGAATGTTGAAGATGGAGGTTGAGAAATTTTTCATCCAAATCTTGGAGTTTGGTTTTGAGGGATGCAAGTTCGTTCTCCATGATTTGTGCTCCTGCGCGGGTGACAACCATAACCAGGAGTTTTTTTTTGTGAATGGGTAGAAAAAAAAAAAAAAAAAACTTATTTAATAAAGTGAAATTTGGATTTGGGAAAAAATCTGATGGATAATTAGGGTTTGACTAGGTTTTGGACACTTTTGAATGGACAAGGGACCAGAAAATGTGGATTTCAGAAGCGGAGTGAAAGAATGGGAAACTTTGTCAGAGAGGGACAAAGAAGCAGAAACAGGGAATGAACACGGTGGAAATGTTTTAAGGTGATTGGGTGAAAATCGAAGAAGTTATGGCAAACCCTAAAATTAGACAAATGTGGGCTTTCTGGCTTTGGGAAGTGGAATTTGGGATAGGGTCCTCAGGAAAGAAATATGCAGAATGGGATTGCAGGGGTTTCAATGAAGTTTCAAGGGAAACAAAGTTAAAACAAAGGAGATATGGTGAAAAAACATATATTTATACTTTTTTTTTTCCAGAATGGATCTAAAACAACGGGATATGAAACAACTCAAAATGGATCAAAAACAACTAGATCTGAAATGACTTTCAGAATGAATATGAAAACAGTTGGGTCTAAAACTGATCGGAATGGATCTAAAACAACTGGATCTGAAACGACATTCGGAATGGATCGGCAACAGTTCAGCTGAAAATAGATATGGACCCCAGGTATGCTCGGCTTCCTAAAGGTTCAGGGGGTTCACTCGGCCATAAATGTTGTCTGACAGCTTGTGTATTGGGGTAGTACCCCTCACTCCATGGCTCAGGTAAAACTGATAATCACTTTGCCACAAACGACAGCTCTTGGTTTACCTCACGGGTGGGGATTAGTCAATCAGGTAGGGGTCGTTGCCCTTTTCGCTGACAGGTCCTCTCAATGGGCCATCTACTTCGAGGTTCCTATGGTTATTATCACAATGATTTTTAGGGATTATGCCCAAGTACTTCCCACAGTTAAGCAGATAGTCCAAGATCTGAACCTGCAACAGATGCGAAAAAAAATTTTGGCGAAAATTTCACCCAGCGAGCCCAAGAAAGTGCTATGATACCAAATGATACGAATCGTTACACCAAAACCCTGAGGTGTTAGTGAAGGCCGCTGAGTAGGATCTTAACATCCCACCACGCTCTATAGTCTAGACTCTGGAATGGATGTGTGCCCGTACTGTGGTGTCCCCTTTGAGTCATACGAACCCCGGACAAACATTGCAATGCCGATGTTTCCACCCGCTTTGTGACTCGAACCTGGGTGGACGCGCTGACACCATATGTGAGGATCCTACAATAGTTAATTGATAAAATGAACAATATATGAGATCACAGAATATTTTTATTGATCGTAGGCCACTTTGCGGGGGCAACCTCCTTTGAGCAAGGTCAATACAAATAACTTCATGGTGCCTTCATAGGCCTCAACACACACTTATATACTAAGTCTATGCTTAATACTATGGGTCAATACCATGAGACATATAATACTACGGGACGACTTACAAAGCATATGCGTCCAATACTATGGGTCAATACCATGGGCTAATACAAACTATGGATCAACAAATACTACGGGATGACTTACAAAGCATATGTGTCCAATAACAATATACTAACAAAGTAAAGAGAAGGGTTGAAATGGGTTCCTAAGATCCCCTCTCCCTTAGAAAAAGCTTTATCCTCAAAGCTTTAGATTTGGAAAATGATGCAGAATCTGAAGGATTGGTTCCCCTGTAGCATCCTCGGGTTGCATTCCATGCCACTGAATTAATACATGTGGGATAGATTGAGAGATAAGATGACGCCTTTTGAGTGTCAGGGAGGATTGCTTGGAAGGCTATAGATGAAGAAGAACCATATCACATGTGTGAAAATTGCACTCATAATGGTGTTGATCGATTTGTTGTTTCATTCAAATTCTTGCCATGTAAAGATTGTCCTACAAAATGAGAAGAATTTGATTGCGGGTTCGAAGAACCGAGTCAATTTCCTGAACTGGGGAACTGTTGAGGGTGTATGGAAGAATAACTAGCAGTGCCTATCCATAGATTGCTTCATATGGTGTCATTTTAGATGTGGTATTGTACCACTAAAGCGCTTCAAGAAAATCCATAGAAATAGCTCTCCAAATATATGTAGGGATGGAAAAGGGTTCGAGCAGTCACAGAAAGAGTGTTGTTTCACCCTTGTGGGCCTAGCAAGTATCACAATCGGCCATCATCTATTGAATTGTCATTGTCATTCCCTACCAAAAGAAGTTACACTATTCTTGGTCATATGTTTTGAGGAACCCAAAGTGGCCTGTCGATGGAGAAGAAGGGAGTTCATAGAAGAAATATCCCTGTTGAATAGATTGCAACCAATTTGGAACAAGCATAGAAATAGCTGAAAGAGAAACTTGGTCATCAAATGTGTGAGAAGGAGCATCCGCCACCAGATTGTCCTTACCCTTATTGTAATTCATTGCATAGGCATAACCCATGAGTTGGCTAACCCATTTTAGGTGTGCTGGGGAGGAAACCCGTTGTTCGAGGAAATTTTTCAGAATCTGGTGATCAGTCTTTATGTAGAAATAATTCCCTAATAGGTATGGCTTCCACTTCTGTACTACATTCAAAAGAGCCATCATTTCCTTTGCAGGATGTAGATGTGGCTAAATTCTTACTGGAAAGGTCTCTTGAAGGCAGCAATCCAAATGGTTCAGCAAAGACACCTACATATCTATCCAAGGAAGTAGTGGAGACCGTTGATGGGTGCATCGGAATGGAATGGAGATGAGCGATGAAACCATGTGAATTCTTCTTAAGGATCTTTTCCAGGTGATGTGAACTGATGATGCGGAGAGACCTTGGTTGTAAGCCCATAAATGTGTGTTGTTTCCAATTGACTGAAACTGTTAAATTTTCTGAATTTAATTCAATATGATCTAGGATATTAACTGAGAGAAAAACATGTACAGCATATCTACAGCATATCAATCATGGAGACAATAATGCAAGCACACAAGAGACACAAAGATTTACTTGGGGAAAACCATAAAGGTGAAAAACTCCAATAACTTCCTCAGAGATAGATAGAGCAATGATACAACCAACCATGAGAGATATACATAACCTAGCAGCAGATCCTCTTCCTCCATAAGTGCGCCACTCCTCCTTGAGTGCATGAGTGAGAAGTGAGTGAGCAAATAGAGTGCCTCCCACACTCTATTTATACTTTACTTGACTTGCCTTTTTACCTAACTCATGTAGGCTCGAACTTAACCACATAATATAATGCTGACTGGGCCGACCCCCAATAGGGTGGTCTAATAACCCTTTGACCCACATGGCCGTCCCCCAATAGGGTGGTCTAATACCCCTTCGACCCACATGACTTATACAGGGCCGACCCCAACAAGGTGGTCTAATAACCCATCAAGTATAAGTTACGACACTTACAATATAAATGACGACACTTCCGTATAGAGGAATAATACCATCTCTATAGGAGTACATACAACATACATATATGAAATACATTCCGAAGTTACATATACATCAACACTCCCTCTTAACTAGGAAGGTATTTCTCAGCACAGTTCTTCTAGCACAAGTAATCTTCTCTGGATCATCGTCACTGGATAATCGTCATTGATTCATCATCATCATCACTATTGCTGCTATCTCAATCAATCTCTAAATCTACTCGTCATAGGAAGTTCTACAGAGCCAGTCCTTTTTCATACTGGATGTAGGCCCACCACCTGCAGATCTTCATCATCACTGGCCATACTGTGGAATCCTCAGGACTTATTACATGCGTCACAAAACCTAGCTGCAGCATCCGAGGCTATTACGAGCACACAGCTCTACCTATAGGATCTCCCAGGAGCACATTACATGTGACCCATCACAAAACATGGCTGAAGCATCCCAGGCTGTTACGAGCACGCGGCTCTACCTGTCGGATCTCCCAGGAGCACATTACATGTGATCTCACCACAAAACCTGGCTGAAGCATCTGAGGCCTTTTTCATCTTGTCCAGATCTCCTAGGAGCAAATTACATGTGGTCATGGCAAAACCTGGCTGAAGCATCTGAGGCCTTTTTCATCCTGTCCAGATCTCCCAGGAGCAAATTACATGCCATAGGACAAAACCTCACAAGAGCATCTGCCAGATATCCCAAGGCACCGAATTACATGCCATAGGCAAAACCTTGAAAGACTATCTGCAGATCTCCCAGGGCACAAATTACATGTCCTCCCAAGCAAAACCTCGCAAGAGCATTTGCCAGATGTCCCAGGGCACCGAATTACATGCCATAGGAAAAAACTCGAAAGACCATCTGCAAATCTCCCAGGGCACAAATTACATGCTTACCTACACAACCTGATCCACGGCCACAAAGTATCATTTGATACTCATCAAACATCATCCTAATGTACACATGATCATCTTGATCATCATCACTGCAACATCCTGCTGCATGTCATCTGGAGAAGCTCGTCATCCACGATCATCCTGATCATACAATGCATCCATCTGATGCACACCAAGTATTCACCTGATACATACATAGATACATGATCCACACAATGTATCCATCAATCATACATGATCTACCTGATCATACAAAGATACATGATCCAAACAATGTATCCATCAGCATACATGATCTACCTGATCATACAAAGATACATGATCTACACAATGTATCCATCAGCATCCAACATGATGCGTACATACAAAAATGATCCAACTGATCATATCCAGCATGATGCATATACAAAATACATACACATGATCCAACCGATCATATCCAACATCCAACATGATGCATAAATATATACATATAATGATCCCACTGATCATATCCAAGCAGAAACCAGAACATTATCCTGATGCTCATCATCTAGCGCTTACATCCACAGCCATGTGAAGTGTTCCCCTTCCAACATGCTTGGAATGGCTTCAGCAAATGTGTCCATCACTTCTTCCTCGAAGTATCCTCGATCTGAATCATGCCAAGCCTCTCTGAGAAGTACTCGAACTTCACCCTGGCTAGTGGCTTCGTCAGCACATCTGCAATCTGCTCATCCGTCGCAACATACAGGAGCTTCACAGCTCCTCTCTGCACCATATCCCTGATATAGTGATATTTGATCTCTATGTGTTTCGACCTGTCATGAAACACTGGGTTCTCGGATAGCTTCAAACAAATCTGGTTATCACAGAAGATACCCGTAGCCTCCAACGGGAGATCAAATAACTCAGACAGTAGCATCCGTAGCCATACTGCCTCACAACTAGCTGAATAGGCTGCAACATACTCTGCCTCACCTGTACTCAGTGCCACGCAGGACTGCTTCCTGCTAAACCATGAGATCACACCTGATCCCATACTGAAGCAACACCCAAATGTGCTCTTCCTATATACAGCACTGCCAGCCCAATCTGAATCAACATAACCATGCAGGTTAAACTTTTGATTCACCTCATACTTGAGCCCATAATCCACTATACCCTTCAGGTACCTCAGAACATGCTTTACAGCAACCAAGTGAACACTCCTCGGATCCGTCAAGAACTGGCTCAATGTGTTCACAGCAAAGCAAATGTCTGGTCTCGTCTTCATCAGGTACATCAAGGACCCAATCATCTGACGATACAAAGAGACATCAACCAGCTCAGATGAAGCATCGCATAAAAGCTTCAGATTCGATGCCATAGGTGTGGCCATATCCTTGTAATCCATCATCCTGAACCTCTTCATGATCTCTACTACATACTTCCCTTATCCAAGGAAGATTCCATATGCACTCTGCCACACCTCCATGCCAAAAACAAATAGTGCATCATCCCCAAGTTCTTCATCTCGAACTTGGCAGAAAGCTTCTGTTGCGTGTCGGCAATCAATCTATCTTTACCTGTAACAAAAATGTTATCTGCATACAAAAGTAGTATCACTGGATTGCCTTCTTCAACCTTGTAGAAAAGGTTGGAATCTGCTTTACTCTTGGTAACGCCCAAACTGGATAGAAAGTTGTCTATCCTACCATACCAAGTTCTGCACACATATATGACTACACCATGCTGTCTTGAGATCCATCTGGTGCATCTTCTATTTCATCACTTTTAAATTTCTCAATGCTGCCATCTGCAACATGCTTGATCTGATAGTTCCATTTGGAAGTCATAACAAACTTCCCTTCACGTCTTGGGACTACATCCCAAAAATCATTCTTCATGATCGACGGATCATGGCATTCCATTTCTTCATCCCAAATCCTGGGAACTTCAATATCTTCAATAAATATCTTTGTTGCTGGAGAAAATGTTGCAGTCCTTTTGTAGGTGAAGATATGCGGTCTTTCCTACAAAACAGGTTAAATTGCATGATTAGAAACATCTCATAGTTTTTAGAACAAATTCTTACACATAAAGAAATATGTCATACAGTCATGCAATTATCTTAGCCAATGCTTCAATACAACATTTATCCATATCCCGTAACTTTCTAGATGCCTTCCAATCTCTACCAGAACATTGTTAAGAGTGTGCATAACTCCCAACATGTCAGCAAAGAGGTTTCATTCTAGATAAGTAGCAATGGAATGTTGTACAGTTCCATAGGCCACTTACCCATGTATATTAGTAGTATACTGTTCATCAATGCAACTTTTCTAATATGCACAATACATATCCTAAGTCTAGGAACATGAGCATATACATCATTGAACAATTTTACTTAAACAAACAAATATGCAAGAAATGATAATTAAAATACTTATCTTTGTTTGTTCATTGGATGGACTCCCTCTGAGTCTTCGCTTCCTTGCAGGAGATACTGGAGTCCTAATCTGAAGTAGCTTCTTCTACACTTTTCTGTTGTGGAATGTAGAAAGATGGTCAACTCCCTCTGAATATCTGCATCCTTGCAGAAACTACTGAAGTGTGCTCTTTTTCTTTCTTGCAGGAACAACTGGAGTGTGCTCCTTTGCTTTCTTGCAGGAACAACTGGAGTGTGCTCCTTTGCTTTCTTGCAGGAGCAACTGGAGTGTGCTCCCTCTTGATCTTTTCTTCCTGAATTACCTGTTCTTGAACTCATATTCATCCTTGGTCCCTATGCATGCTTATTAGTATCATGATTGTGTTATCCTTGTGATTTCATATAAAATCATACATTCATTAGTATACTATTAAAACACAATAATTTCAAGCATGTATAGTCATGATCATTTCAAACAGAATAATAAGCATTAGCATTCAAGGTTTATGTGGGATTCTTATGGTTAGTCATATCATCAATTATGGTAAGAAACATAATATGCATACAACCATGATTATTCAAACCTATGACTTCATGAATAATCATTATCAACAACACAACAGTATAAGCTCCTAAACCAAGGTAGGATTCTAGCTTGATATAGGAAAAAACATACCTGGATTAGCATGCTAGCTATTTTATGTCTAACATACCCGCATAATGTCTTTTGGTTCTCTTCAGTGACTTATGCTAGTAACTTGCATGTCTCATATGTTAACCATTACAAAACCAAGTTATACATACCTCGTAAATGGATCTTCTATGAGATCCATGACAATGGATGAATCTTTGTCCTCATGTTATCATGATCATATGTTCTTGGACCAGAACATGATTTGTCTTTCTTGGTGTACCTTTCATGTTAGTAGACAACATAAACCTCATACAACACCATAATGCATTAGTACAATCATAAGTGTCAACACCCTAACCAATGAATATCTTCTATCATGCATTCATAATTTTGTTAAGGTGATATGACAAGTCTAAAATCAAGATTGTACTAACCGTAATAACATGAAGACAAACATACCATAAACTTAATCATGAGAAAATCTCAAAACATACCTCGATGAGTCATACCTGTCGAGATCGCTTGTATTCTTCTTATGTAAGGCCTTAGCCTCATCTCCCTCTGAAACAAGAACTTCTTCACTTATGCAGGTGACCAATCCATCTTCTTCTAGGATTAACCCAATCCACTTGATTTGCAAGAACTGGACTTCGAGCTGGATATGCGTTTGTCAGAGAAACCCCAAAAATTCAAACTTTGAATTTCAAACTTCTGACAGGATAGAAATATGTGCCTTGATGAGCTGATCAAGCTGGTATATTCAGAATTTGAAAACTGCAACGTTTCACTCCTCAATTTTGCCTTTGAAACTTTCGGATTCACTGGACGTGACCCTGAACTGGGTTTTGATGAATCCCACTCTTCTTCCCAATCAAAATTTTTGATCCAAAGCTCTAAGCTTCTATTTTTCTGAGGAGCTTCCAGCCATGGTCACAGATTTCAAAAATTCCCATTTTTACAGAAGCCCTAATTTTCCACTTTTCTGATCAAAGTCCTGAACTAGGGTCTAATCAAGCCCGGCCTTCTGCCCAACCAAAAATTCTGATCTTGGTCTCTAAATTTCTATTTTGATGATTAGCATCCAGCCGTGGTCTCCAATTACAAAAATTCCAAATTTCTCTGAAGCCCTAATTTCCGGAAGCCATGAATGAAAGTACTCAAAAATAATTATGTTTTGACAGAAATATGTACCTGATTGTTTCTGGTGTAACTCCAAAATTTTTGATCCACAGGGTCTAAAAAGGTTTCCTGCGATATCCTGACCTGTTACCTTTCCATCCTGACAGATCTGACCTCAATTGGATTCTCTGAGAGAGAGTTATGCCAAGTGTCGCAACGTGACCTGTTTTGGGATAATTCAGGAGAGCGAACTTGTACGGTGTGCCACGTGTCACTGTTTGAACTTAGGCCTCTAAAAACATTTCCTAAGATAGATCGGCCTGTTTTCTTTCCATCCTGATAGGTCTTACCTCAATTGGATTCTCTGAGAGAGAGTTATGCCAAGTGTCGCAACGTGACCTGTTTTGGGATAATTCAGGAGAGCGAACTTGTACGGCGTGCCACATGTCACTGTTTGAACTTCGGCCTCTGAAAACGTTTTCTGAGATAGTACAGTCTATGTACTACCTGTCGCTTTTCACTAAATTTCATTTGGAGCTTCCTAGCCCAATTTATGACCCTTTTCCCAAGGTCACATGATTTTGACTCAGATCTGGAAGAGGCAGAAACCCTATATTGTACAGATCATAAATCACAAAATACAACGAATTAGAGGTTGTCCTTTGGACACAAGGTACCTGGAGATTTAATCTTCATCCTGTAATAATTTCAGATCCGAAAACCTCGCCAAAACGGATTTATAGCGAAAGTGATACGACGACTGGTTTTTGCTATATCAAGCCCTAGCATCGTAAGTGCAACAAGTGTCATACATGCCATATCATGCCTTCTTTCAGGCTAGCTCTGATACCATGTTAAATTTTCTGAATTTACTTCAATCTGATCTAGGATCTTAACTGAGAGAACAACATGTACAGCATATCTACAGCATATCAATCATGGAGACAATAATGCAAGCACACAAGAGACACAAAGATTTACTTGGGGAAAACCATAAAGGTGAAAAACCCCAATAACTTCCTCAGAGATAGATAGAGCAATGATACAACCAACCATGAGAGATATACATAACCTAGCAGCAGATCCTCCTCCTCCATAAGTGCGCCACTCCTCCTTGAGTGCATGAGTGAGAAGTGAGTTATCAAATAGAGTGCCTCCCGCACTCTATTTATACTTTACTTGACTTGCCTTTTTACCTAACTCATGTAGGCTCGAACTTAACCACATAATATAATGCTGACTGGGCCGACCCCCAATAGGGTGGTCTAATAACCCTTTGACCCACATGGCCGACCCCCAATAGGGTGGTCTAATAACCCTTCGACCCACATGACTTATACAGGGCCGACCCCAACAAGGTGGTCTAATAACCCATCAAGTATAAGTTACGACACTTACAATATAAATGACGACACTTCCGTATAGAGGAATAATACCATCTCTATAGGAGTACATACAACATACATTGATGAAATACATTCCGAAGTTACATATACATCAACAGAAACTGCATCCAAAGTTAAGCAAAATCCCATAATATGGGGCCAAGTGTGCGTAACCATTAAATGCCAAAAACCATATCACATCGGCCTAAGGACACAGAAAACATGTCATAGGTTATAATCTTCCATAGAGATACGCACATTGCTACACTTCCCATTGCAAGGTAAGGTGCCCCCATTGGCAATCATGACTTCAAAGTTGGAGCAAGCATGGACAAAACAATCAGCCTATTTGGCGATCCGAGAGTCAATGAAGTTATGAGTGCTACCGGAATCAATGAGTATTGTAAGAGGGATCTGCTTGAAGTAACCCTTGACATTAGAAGAAATTTGGATGAAAAATCGGTCTTTTAACCCTAAAGTACAATTTCTTGTCATCACATATTAGCCAATCAAAATGCTTTAAAATTTAAACAAGGTGCATGTAAAAAAATTGGAGGGAAAAAATAAAAACTACTTTTTTGGATCGTATTTTCAACTTATCTCCTTATAGGTTTACTCAAATTTCAAGCGAGAGGACTCGTTGGATGCATAATTATATTATGCATCAAATGAGTACCAATGTTGCATACTTTTAACAACATCCACACCATGAAAAATCGGAAATAAATTAAACATTTTTTTAATGTATTTTTTATTTTTTACGGTGTGGATGTTGTTAAAAGTATGCAACATGGGTACTCATTGGATGCAGAATTTAATTATGCATCCAACAAGTCCTCCCTCTTGAAATTTGAGTAAACCTACAAGGCGATAAGTTGAAAATGCGTTCCAAAAAAGTAGTTCTTTTACTCTCTCTCTACTATTATTTTATTATTTTTCTTAGGAGGCCCATTTTTTACCCAAATTTACTCTAATGCCCGCATTGTTTGTTGGGTGGTGAATCCGACTAAAGCATGGAAAGATATATCTGGGTGGTCCTCTGGAGACGGAGGGTCAACAGGCAGCGGTTGAATGTCGACCTGATCATCAAGTGTAGCTAGAGATTCTGCACAAAGTTTAGAGGCAGGTGAAGAATCCACATCTAAGAGATAGAGATGTTGCTCAACAAAAGTGGATTTGGAGCATTGTTGGGTTGTGATCTTGTCCTCCGCCAACTTATCCAACCCTGGGACTTCCATCATTGTCTTGGGACAAAACAATTTAAATTCTAAGTAGATTTCATCCTTAAGACCACTGATAAAACAACACCTGTAGAATTCCTCATACAATCCTTCTGTGTGCTTGGCTAGTTTTTCAAATTCTGTCTCATACTCTCTCAGAGTGCCAAATTAGCAAAGTTTAGTGAGTTCTCCTGTGAAGTCATCAAAATCAATAGAAAAAAATCATTGCAAAAGGAGTTGGCAAAAATCTGTCCATTTTGGCTCGCCATGAGCCTTGATGTACCAACAGTACCATTGCAGGGCTTCTTGTTCTAAATGAAAGGATGTAGGTGGAAAGTTTTTGACATCAAAAGTATTATGCATAGTGAAATATTTTTCTTCTTGCTATATCCATCTTGTCGGATCATTACCATTGAAGCAAGGAAAATCAAGCTTCGTCCCACGAAAATTGTTGGAAGAAGAGAACCTAGTGTTCATGGTTGAATGCTGAAGATGGAGGCTGAGAATTTTTTCATCCAAATCTTGGAGTTTGGTTTTGAGGGTTGCAAGTTCATACTCCATGATTTGTGCTCTTGCGCGGGTGACAACCATAACTAGGAATTTTTTTTTTTGTGAATGGGTAGAAAAACACAAACAAAAGCTTATTTAGTGAAGTGAAATTTTGATTTGGGAAAAACTCTGACGGGTAATTAGGGTTTGATTAGGTTTTGGAAACTTTCGAATTGACAAGGAAGCAGAAAATGTGGATTTCAGAAGCTGAGTGAAAGAATGGGAAAATTTTTCAGAGAGGGACAAAGAAGCAGAAATAGGGAATGAACACGGTGGAAGAATTTGAAGGTGACTGGGTGAAAATCAAAGAAGTTATGGAAAACCTTAAAATTAGACAAATGTGGGATTTATGGCTTTGGGAAGTGGAACTTGGGATAGGGTCCTCAAGAAAGAAATATACAGAATGGGATTGCAGGGGTGTCAGTGAAGTTTCAAGGGAAACAAAGTTAAAACAAAGGAGATATGGTGAAAAACAAATTTTTATACCTTTTTTTTTTCAAAATGGATCTGAAATGACTTTTGGAATGGATCTGAAACGGCTCAGAATGGATCGAAAATGGTTGGATCTGAAACAACTTTCAGAATGAATCTGAAAATGATTGGGTCTGAAACAGATTGGAATGGATCTAAAACGACTGGATCTGAAATGACATTCAGAATGGATCAACAATAGTTCAGCTGAAAATAGATATGCACCCCAGGTATTGTTATACCTCAATATTACACATTACATATTAGTGTCGCATCCTTGCATTACCGACCTAAACGACAGTTTCCCTTAAAGATCATCTGAACATCCAGAGTGAAAACCATTGACTGAATACTGAAAGCAAAACCTTTTTCTGCCATCTTCCAGCCCAACTTAGCCCTGTTTGTGAGCACTACCGCTCCTTGCACATCTACAAGGGCGCGGTAGTTAGCACTACCGCGCGTTGCTCCTTCTCTGGGGCGCGGTACTACCGCGTTATGCTCAGTTATAGGGGCGCGGTAGTCTGAAATTAGCCTTTTTGCCTTGGATTTTGGGATTTCGACCTTCGAGGAGATTTTGTTGGGATTACTACCTTTGGTTCGATCCTAACTCCTTCTTTGTTTAGCTGGCCTGATCCACTAAACCCTCCATAGATCCACACTTCTCTCTTGTTGGTTAGCCTTCTCATGTGCTATAAGAGAGAAGCTTTCCATGAGCCAAAGGGAGGACTTTTGGGGCATCAAACCTATGATCTTGCAGCCTTGTGGAGATAGCTAGAGGAAGCACTTGGAGCTGGAAGTTGGCTTGGACATCAAGCAACTATTGTATATGACTTCAAGTTGGTAATGGAATAACTTGTCTTGTTTTCCCAAATCATGTGTGTTAATTTTGTTTTAATGATATGATTTGTATCTTTCATAGATTTAGATCCTAACTCATGTTTCAGGTTGCTAGAGAATAGTAAATTCTTGTGTCTTGGTTCCATTTTGACAGGTTCATTCGTGAGGGATTGGAGATTGGAGCAACTACAAGGACAAGCGTTTGGATAGAAGGTTAGTTAAACTTCTTCTACTCTTTCTAGCATTTTAATCTTGAGACGTTTGTTATATCTAGGGATTCAAGGTAGCATTTGTTTCTTTTTTGTCTTAGTATAGAGTCAGTACATCCTGCTTTATCCTAAGAGAGTTTCTACCTATCCGTAGGGAGAAATTTCTACAACAGGTATGCTCGGCTTCCTAACGGTTCAGGGGTTTCACTCGACCACCAATGTTGTCTGAAAGATTTCGTATTGGGGCAGTACCCCTCACTCCATGGCTCAGGTAAAAATGATAATCGCTTTTCCACAAATGACATCTCTTGGTTTACCTCATGGGTGGGAACTAGTCAATCAGGTAGGGGTCGTTTCCCTTTTCATTGGCAGGTCTTCTCAATGGGCCAGCTACTTCAGGGTTCCTATGGTACTGCTCACAATGATTTTTAGGGATTTTTCCCAAGTACTTCCCATAGTTAAGTGGATAGTCCCAGATCTGAACCTGCAATAGATGCAAAAAAAAAAAAATCGCAGAAATTTCACCCAACGAGCCCAAGAAAGAGCTCTGATACCAAATGATACGAACCGTTACACCAAAACCCCGAGGTGTTAGTGAAGGCCTCCCACTAGGATCTTAATATCCCACCACACTCTGTAGTCCAGACTCTAGGCTGTATGTTCTCCCATACGATGGTGTCCCCTTTGAGCCGTACGAGCCCAAGACGAACACTACAATGCCGAAGTTGCCACCCGCTTTGTGACTCAAACCTGGGTGGAGGCTTTGATACCATATGTGAGGAACCTGCAATAGTTAATTGATAAAATGCACAATATATGATATCACATAATATTTTTATTGATCGCAGGCAACTTCGAGGGGGCAAGCTCAATACAAATAACTTCATGGTTCCTTCATAGGCCTCAACACACACTTATATACTAAGCCTATGCCCAATAATATGGTTCAATACCATGGGACATATAATACTACGAGATGACTTACAAAGAATATGCATCCAATACTATGGGTCAATACCATGGGCTAATACAAACTATGGATCAACAAATACTACGGGACGACTTACAAATCATATGCATCCAACAACAATATACTAACAAAGTAAAGAGAAGAGTTGACACGGGTTCCTAACAACTAATGACTCTATGGTTAAGGGTCAAAAAGGTAAAGTCAAGAATCCTTGTTTTTTATGCAAGGGCATGCACCTTACTTACCTTTTTCCACGCATGGATTAAGCTTCACAATTGTTGGAATACAATAATGTATCTCAGAAACATTTTCCGACTGAATATCATAAGTTGTCCCTTGACCCCCCATTGGTTGCTGAAGTGGTCAATCCAGTCCCATCCTTGGTCAATCCCATTCTTTCTTCAAAAAGTGATGTTGAAGTGATCGATTTGATATCGCCTCCACTCGATCCCACTCTTTTATTGGAGAATGCCTAGACTAAAGTAGTCACCATGATAAAATCTTCGTCTCATCCTAGTCTTCCTGTTGAAAGTGAATTAGAAACCGCTAATGTTTTCCTAGTAAGTTCATATTGTTCTAAACAAGGGGAAACCTTGTCCCTCTCCACAGGACCACCTCCAAGTACTGAGGTCATTTCCTTTGATTGGAATGGTCTAACAGAATCTCGTCTTCCTTCGAGTGTTCCTTTCCAGATATTTGTAGGAGTTTCCGATAAGGAAATATTTCGCACTATAGTTAACGAGGGATATTTTGATAGTATTTTATCCTCAACTACTTGGAAAGCTATAGGTTCTCCTCAGCTTGTGCCAGTCACTGATAAAGTATTGGATTTTAATAGAATTCCCACTAGACATTTAGGGATCCTTCCTCAGTTACCTATCACTTTAGGAGGGAAAACTATCTGTGTTGATGTTATGGCAATCCAAGGTCCCTTAGATTTTAATCACTCCTTAGACGAGACTATTTTTATGCAATGAAAGCTGTAGTGCCCTCACTCTTTCGAGTGATGTATTTTCCTCATCATGGGAATATGGTCACCAATGATTAGCTTTCCTTTGTGACACCCACTCATCGCATGATTCCTAGTCATCAGACTTCCTTGAATGTTTCACTTGTTTTATTGGTTTCTTCCCCCTAAAGATGGGGGGCATGTCTCTAGCCTCTGGACATCATGTTGGAGTTGCACACTACCAACCTCTGGACATCATGTTGGGTAGGAACTAGTCCCAAGCATAGTTTACCTTTGTTTTCAAACCTGTGTAAAAATGAAACCAATCCCAAGCATAGTTTACCTTTGGTTTTAAGCTTGCATAAAAATAAAACAAGCCCCATGAGCATAGTTTCTTTTTGTTTTAAGCTCGTTAAAAAATAAAATGGGTCCCTTCAAGCATATTTATTGTCTATATTAAGCTTGTGTAAAAATGAAATAGATCTTCCTCCCATTAAGTCAGATCTCCCACTAAAGTAATGACTTGAACCTTCATTTCATCTTGTTGTGTCACTTGATTCTCATTCTTCGTACCCCCATGATGAACATATTCATATTAGTATCTAGGATTTTAATTGGAAAAAGAAGAAGAGTAGTCAGATGAAACAAATATTGGGGGGGCATGTTAAGCCATTAGCAATCATGTTGGGGGCATCCACCAACCGCTAGTTATCATGTTGGGAAGGAACCCATCAATGGGCCTTAACGCAAGCATGGTTCTATTCCTTTGTCAAGATCGTTAAAAAATGAAACAATACCCCATGAACATAGTTCTATTCCTGTGTCAAGCTCGTTAAAAAATGAAACAGACCCCCTCCCCTTGAGTCAAGCCTTTCGTCAGATTTAATATCTGAACCTTCATTCGTTTGCATATGCTATTTAATCCTATTTTTTCATCCTCCCATGGTGAACATATTCCTATTAGTAACCATGAGTTTTATTTGGATGAAGAAAAAGAGTAGACGAACGAAATGAATCTTGGGGGCCATGTCTCTAGCCTCTAGAAATTATACTAGAGGTAAGCCGCCAACTTCTTGTGCTGGGGGAAAACTTCCAACCTATGGGTATCATGTTGGGGAGAAACCTGCCAATGGGCATTATACTGAGCATAGTTTATTTTATGTTACAAGCTCATTATGAAGCAGACATCATGAGCATTATTTTCACCTGTCTCTGAGCTCGTTAAAAATAGTAAGATGGTATTGAGCTTACTTTTCACTTTTTCCATGCTTTGGTTGAAACATGAAAAGTGGTTTGAGCTTAATTTTTACTTTTTCATGTTCTATTTCAATTATGAAAAATATTTCGAGTGCTTTTGATACCATTGTCGTGCTCGTTTAAAATTGAGTAAAATGGTGTATCTAATGAGTATAGTTTTATCACTTTATCCGGCCTTGCTAGACTACTTACGGAAAAGGAACTGTGTCGAGTTTACTTTTTCTTTGTCGTACTCGGTTACCGACCATGACAAATTTGTCCATGGAGTCCTCTTTAATCTCTTTTCAGACTCCCTAAATAGGAAAATATCGCCAAGCGATCTTGATGATTTCACGCTTGTAAAATTATTTGAATGATTGTCTTTCTAGTGATAGTTTACCCCTATTTTGGACCAGGAGGTACTATTTACGAAAAAGGAGCACTCCAGCCAATCATGACTGGAAGAGTTCTCTCTCGCGTTGTTTTACCCTTTTTCGAGTGAAGATACTAACTTTATGAAAAGGGAACTTTTGAGTCTTCTTTAGTTCTTTTCGAACTCTCTAAATATGAAATGACACCGAGTTTACCTTCTTTGGACTCATTAAAATTCAACATCGAAGGGCCCATTTTGGGACGAACCCCTCCTATTCTAGGTTCGTAAAAAATTTTGAGATTGGACTCATCCAAAGGATGAGCTATACCGAGCATTTGTTACCCTCCTCAAGCTCGTTAAAAAACAAAAGAGGTACTCATCAGTCATGGTAGGGAAAAGGAAAGAGGTTGTATTACATTGTAATTTGTGGTAGTACATAGTCACTCATGAACAATGCACTCATTTGCATATGCATACAGTACTTGGGTAATCCGTTTGTCATCAAGTCCCGTTGGTCCTATTAGTTGTTTTACTCCTTTGGGTTGTCCAAAGAATGCTTCCAACATTACTTGCATTAGCGGGTCAACATCATTCTCATCATGTCAATACTTCCAAGTCATTCCATGCCCATGCTCAAGAGGATTTTTGGTCATTTGTTCAGTATCTGCAATCAGTTCACCTTCCATCATGTCGTTCGTATTTGAGTTAGTCTTACACATTATTGTTTGATTTACTTCAAAATTTTATGATCGTGTTTCGTGTCGATGATGTGGGATTCATCATGGCCCTCCTTCGATGGATTTATCCTTGTCGACTTCAACACATCATCTAAGGATTGAATCTAGAAACCAATCGAGTACCTTGGGCCTGCATTGCCTCAATGGCAAGTTACCTCTCTTTCAACATGAGTTCACATCATTCAATCTTGATTGAAATATTCCATCAATTGTTCGACCTCATTTCATTGATTCACATTCGATGGTATGTACTATGATACATTGGGAATCATTGACATTAATGGTGATTTCCCTTGCGCTTGTTAACAACCAGTAATCAAGTGGTTTCTACCATGTTCGACTCCAAAACATTGTAATCACATGGATAGATTCGTATCATTGCGGGTTCGGCTTGAAGACCCTGGGTTGTTCTCATATTTCACCCAGGTTGCGATGGAGATTGCTTGAGTCATATTACACAGATCCACTTTGTATTGGTCGTGGCTGTGTTATCATCTCATCATGGATCTACGATTGTCTCCAATATCCATGATTGTGTTCATTCGGTCTCTACTACTATGGATCTACTTTGTATTGGTCGGCAGCCATGTTATGAGTCATGTGAGACTAGTATCTCAGCGTCAGTTGTATTGCAGTAGTTTCTTCCATCCAACAAGTCCTTGTCGTCAATCCTTCGCATTACAAAGCATTTCACCTGTCTTATTTTACCAACTTCATGCTTTGGGGGGAATTCTGTTACACCTAAATCTCATCATCATGAGTCTCATGTTAACTCAGTGGCCTAATCCCTGAAGTTCCCCTGACCTGGATTCATCTAGAGCAAGTTGTGAACCCTTTTTCCATGTTTTCTAGTTAGGTCGGTGCATCTTGTCCTCTAGCAGGATGCTCATGACTAGGCTCGGTGCATAATTCCACCTTGCATCCTACGTCGGTGGCTCAGGTTGCCTTCATGCAACCTATGCTTGCCCCTTCCTGGCACAATTTTCCCTCATGCAGCATGCACCGGGGTTGGTTAAATTGGATAAAGGTGACCTTCAAGCAAATTCTTGAAGGTGGATGAGGTGGATCTCCATCCCTAACTTCTAGGTGAGTTGGAATTCGATTCCCTATCCTCTAGGGAAGATCCCTTAGACCTATCCCATCATTTCTCAACCTACCGTATCCACTTGGTCATATAAATATGAAGCTCCTCTCCATTCCAAAGGGAGAAAGTCTATAGAACTTACATGATGGTGGAATTAACCTAGAAGATCCCTATCCATCTCTTCGGAGGCATACATTTCCTTTGGAGGCATTGGCTTAGCTTGTTGGAGGAGGATTGCAGCATTAAGTCTTGGGTTGTAATCATCACTCTTCTTTGTATTTCCCACTTTATTGATAGTAATATAACTTCTTTCCATAAATGTTGTTTTGTTTGATGATATTTAGAGTTCACTTCCTTAACCGTTTACTTAGATCAGTTAGTGTTTAGAAGTACTTTTACTGCTCATTTTGTCTCTGTGTGCTTTGATAGGTCTTGCAGCTATGGATCTGACGACCACAGAGCTTGGAGCAATAAAGAGGAGGAACATCTACATATATGAAGGTAAGACATCTATTTGACTCGATCTCTAATTGATCTAGGAAATTAGTGTTATGTTATTTTTCCATTTGTTCTAGATTCACCTAAACTAGGGAGATCATGCTCGTGTCCACTCGAGTAGATTGTCTGATAACATAGGCGACTTTAAATGGTCCATAAAATGATGACCATGGCTCAGATCGACAAACCATTGAATTTTTTCGAATCAGGACATCGGGATAATGCTATGGATTCCTCTCTCACATCAGTCCATGGTCTAGACCCCATCTTATTTCACGATTTCATAAACTAGATTTTGTCCCAATATGAGATAATGCAACTTTTACACAAGGGGGTCAACTTTTGAAATTCCTCGATCGTGAACTTGTGGCTAGTGTTCCCATGTCAAATTTTCCCAAACAAACTTGTAGGATCTCACAGAACTCAATTTTTCTACTTGAAACAAATTCTATGCCCCCATCTAGGATTCAACATTTGTCCCTAAAACCCTCCAGGAGACAAGTTTAAACGGGACATAAAATTATGACTGTGGCTCGAATCGATGAATCATTGAATATATTAGAACCAATACATCAAGATAATGCTAGGATTTTCTCTCTCACATGGTTCCATAAACTAGGGTTTGGCTCAGTAGGAGACAATGCAATTTTTACACAAGGGGTTCATCTTTAGAAATTCCTTGATCGTGAACTTGTAGATAGATTTCCCACGTTGAACCTACCCAAACGCACTTGCAAGATCTCATGGAACTCAATTCTATTTCTTGAATCAAATTCTATTCCCCCGATTGGGATTCAAAATGTGTCCTTGAAAGCCTCCAGGAAGCAAGTTTAAATAGTACATAAACTGATGATCATGGCTCGAATTGATGAACCATTGACTCTGTTGGAATTGGAACATCAAGATAATGCTATGGGTGCCTCTCTCATATGGTTCAATGGCTTGGATATCATCCTATTTCACTATTTCATAAAATAGGGTTTGGATCAATAGAAGACAATGCAAGTTTTGCACAATAGGGTGAACTTTGGAAATTCCTTGACCGTGAAGTCATGACTAGCATTCCTACATTGAAATTTCCCAAACACACTTGCAGTATCTCATGGAAATCAATTATGTTACCCAGATCAAATTCTATTCCCCCAGATAGGATTCAACATGTGTCTTTGAAATCCTCCAGGAGGTGAGTTTAAATGGGCCATAAGATGATGACCATGGCACAGATCAATGAACCGTCAAATCGGTTAGAATCGGGACATTGTATTAATTCTATGGATTCCTTTTCGAGTTTTTGGAAACTAGGGTTTCACTCAATAACATACAATGCAATTTTTTCATAGAGGGGTCAACTATGGAAATTATTCGACCGCAAACTTCTAGATATCATTCTCATGTCGAACATGACAAAACAAAGCTGCAGGATGTCATGAAACTCAATTTTGCTGCCTACTTCTAATTCTATGCCCCTAGCAAGGATTTTCCATGTGTCCCCGAAAGCCTTTGGGAGGCCAGTTTGGACGAGCCATCAAATGATCACCATGTATCGTATCAATGAATCATCAACTCCATTGGAATCATGGAATCAGATTAATTCTAGGGATGTCTCTCTCCTCTGGGTCCATCACCCGAAGCTTGTCTTGTTTGAAAACTTTGAATAGTGGGGTTTCCCTTAGTAAGAGACATTGAATTTTTTGCACAAAGTAATTTATTGCATAATGTTTGCACATTGATGATGATGGAGATGGTGTTGGTAGTGGTGGTGGAAGTGGTGATGGTTATGGAGGAAATGATGATGATGAATACACCAGTGGCCACCATGGTAGTGATGATGATGGTAATACAGACAACACTGGCCACCATGGATATGACAAACAAACATTAATTTTGTTTCCAAGTGGAATATCAACATCATTATGATGTTTTGTACACAAAATATGGGTCTTAATGCCTTTATCATGGTTGATGAAGAACACCAACATATAAAGGCACAACTGATGTAGTCATGGCTCCTAGGACATGTGTAGGATACCAATTCACTACATAGGCCCTATAAAGGAAATATTTGACTCATGAATCTAATATGGGAAACATTATGAGTTTTCTCATACCAAGGACATGTGTCATTGCCAATACCATTTTTGGTGATGAAAACAAATGCCTCAGGTCCAAAAAGATGCTTTTAGTTTTCATTATCCATACACATGGTTTATAGAAGCAATCTTTTGATGGTCAATGTAATCTTGATATCATTATGAGGATTTAGGCACCATATATGGGTATTGGGGCCCCCGATATTGGGTAAAGTGGAACACCAACATCTTAAGTCCCTAAAATATTATTTTATGGTTCATAAACCATGCATTGGGTCCCAAAACACCACATGTACCCTATATAGGGAATATTTGTTCCATGGGTGTAATATTGACGCTAATACAAGGTTTTTCCCATAATATATGGGTCTTAGGGACCACTAGTGTCATGGGGTCTAAAGCATCCTTCTAGGCCTCATGGGACATGCACGTGTTTCCAAGCCAATACATATGCCTTGCAAATAAAATCTTTGTTTCATGGGTGTAATATGAGTTCCAACAAGGTTTTACACATGAAAAATCATTATTGAAGTTCTAACAATGATTTGAGGATGAAAATGAACATGTTAGGGCCTTAAATATGAATTTATGGCTCATGATCCATGAACAGGGTATCAAACCACCACGTAAGCCCTTTACATCTATTATGTGTCCCATGGATATAATATGGGAACTCCTTTGAGTTTTTGTACACTAAATATGGGTATGGGACTTGTCCATGATTTGAGGATGAAAATAAACATCTTAATATAGCCTAAACGATGATTTCAAGTATAATGTGCCATGAATACAATATCAATCACCACACAACCCATATAAAGGAAATATTTAGATGATGCATGTGTGTAATATGGGCACCATTATGAAATTTATCATCCAAGGGATGGGCTCTAGCTACAATATAATGATGAAAATGACTGACTTGGCCTTTAGGGCTTAAAATACGCTTTTAGGTTCATGAGGCACACATAAGGTCCAAAAACTCAATGCAATCCCTACATAAGTTTTTTTGTTGCATATGAGTCTAATATCAACACCCTTATAATGGTTTTTGCACCACAAATGGGTCTTAGGGACTTGAATGTGATTTGAGGTTAACATTAGCATTTAAATTCCTAAAATATGATCTTATGGCCCATGGACAATGCAAAGATTCCCAAAAAACATAGATTCCCTATAAAGTGTGTATTTGGCCAACCAATGAATATGGATTCCATGACAAGGTTTTGTGTACCAGGATGAGTCGAGGGGCCCTAAACATGTTCTAAATAAGAAAATCAATTTCTTTGACCTAACATATACTAGGGACCATGGGTGATGAGCATTGTCTCAAACCACCATATATGCACTATAAATAACATACTTGGCCTATGAGTGTAATATGGGTGTCATTACAAATTTTTATCCATTGTAGATTGTTCTTTGTTCCATAACTATGGTTCAAGGATGAAACCAACATACTTGGGCTTAAACATTTTGTGCACCACAAATATGGCTTGGGACCTTAACAATGGCTCAAGGATAATAGTAGTGTCTTAGGATGCAAAAGGGACTTTTAGGGCTCACAAATCATGCACATGGTCTCAAACCACTACATGTGCTTTATGAAGAGAATATTTAGACCATGGGTGTAAAATGAGCACCATTACAAAGTTTTGTTCACTATATATGGGTCTATAAGCCTTGAACATGGTCTGGGGATACAAATGTTTTAGGGCATACAATATTTTTCTAGGGCGCATGGGCCATGCATAGGGTCATAAATTACCACACATGCTTTGTAAAGGGAATTTTGGCTCATGGATACCATTGCTAGGTTTTGCACACCATATAGGAGATTGGGGCCTTGATCATGCTTTGAGGATGAACATGAATTCCTTATAGCCTAAAACATGATTAAGGGGTGTTTACCATGCATGGGGTCCCAAACCACCACACGTCCTATAGAAGGAATTATAGAAGGAATATTTTTCCCACGAGTATATCATGTGTTTCAATATGATATTTTCTACACCATTGATTGGGCTTGGGTCATTGGTTGTGGTTGGATCATTACCATCATTGGGTGCTAAGTGAAGGAGGCTTTATCACTATCTAGTGTGCCAATATATACCTATTTTTCTTGAATCTTAAATGGAAAAACCAAATACACATGCACCACGGTTGTTGCTTCAGTTTATCAATGTTGGCATTAGCTCCTCAGAGGTTTATTCTAGGCATCCTCGTAGTCATGCATGAGACCCGAGATTGTATTTGGAGACATTTTGTATTTTGGTTTTCTAATTATGTTATGAGGCTATGAATTATGTATTTGAACTTGCTTCCATTTTTTATTTTTATCATGGAATCATTTTCATGTTCACTACTTTATTATTTGTGTACAAATATCAATTGTGTTATGTTGTATATTATCATAGTTTATGAGATGATGTTATGAATTTTTGCATAGACTATAGTTCAATCCTATTATGAACAATATTTTCTTTAAATATTAGAAATAATATCCAATTATATATAGAGGACAATTCATCATGAAGATAATCATAGTCATCATAATCATAATCATCATCATCACACACACACACACATACACACACACTCACACACACAAACTTATCTCTTGGATGTACATTTTTTTACAAAATGGCACCACACTCCCAATATACAAAATGACATCTCATGCCCAAAAATGGAGACTATCACATGGTTCCCTAGATACAAAATGGAATTAATTGGTCACTCATTGACGTCTATCACCCTTTCCACTATCATCCTCATCATCAAAATCAATCTTTCTCTTTATTCTAGAACTAGAAGATGGGGTGTTTCTCAGTCTTTTTATTCTCTCCTCTCTGAAGAATGTCCACAAAAAAACAACATAATAATAATAATTTTTCCACGATGAGTTAACACACTCAAAAATCGAAACATAACAATTCATGTCAAAAAAATCACAGAAGAATCTACAATCAATCAAGAGGGTTGTGTCCTTCTACGTGACCCCAAACTCTCATTTATGCCAACCTATAAAGGTTAAAAGAACTAAAGAATATAATTTAAGGAAACATAATGTAAATAAATTGCACTCGTGATACATAAATAAGTCATCAATGAATGATCTTACCATGAAAACATGAGATGATATTGGAGATTCGATAGCAAATGGAGCACTTGGTTGCAATGGTTGATCCAAATGAACATCTCGTACCACATCCCCTGCAATATCATCGCGGGATGATAGTGGGGGGGGGGGGGGGCGCTCATGGGGACTAGGTGGTGAGAATAAAGTAGATGAGATAGTGATTGATAGGGGTGGCTTTTGAATATGTTCACACAATGGAAAACGTGGTGCAAATGGGATATGATACAACCCCACGAGTTGTACTATGGAAAATAGACCTCAAGGAGGTGAGACTAGAATCCCAAGAGTCAGGGAAAATTAGCCAAATGTTGGCCTTATGAATCCTCTTGGGAAAAAATATGGATGGAATTTTAAAAATAGTGTGACATGGACATATTGTATCACCAACATAGGAGGGAATGCGGCCACCTGCATATGCATTTACAAATATTTTAATTAGTTAACCAAATAAGATTTAACATCATTCGCATTCGAATAAGATTTAAACTGATGGCATGATACCTGTGAATGTGGTGATTCCTCCACCCTAGGTGGACATGGCCCCTCACTACTTTGTGCCACAACCTGTATAAGTATAAAATGAAGGAACACATTATACACAAACTAGAAGCACATTCAAAATGAAAGGATATTGAATATGGATTGAAAACATATGATAAACTATGAAAAAAGAGGTCACTTTAAATCATGAATCACTTAGTACAACATTGTTATTTTTTCATCATTTAATTCAATATGATCTAGGATATTAACTGAGAGAACAACATGTACAACATATCAAACATATGAGACAAGAGACAAGAGACACAAAGCATTTCACTGGGGAAAACCAAGAAGGTAAAAAACCCCACAACTTCCTCAGAGATAGAATGAGCACCAATACAATGATCACAAAGATCAAACCCCAAGAGATAGACGATTGTAGTAGCTACTCCTCCTCCACTTGTGTGCACTCATCCTCTCTCTCACTAATGTGAAGTGAGTGAGTGAGTGAATGAATAGAATGAGAGAGACACACTCTCTATTTATACAATGACTTGACTTGCCTTTAAATCTAACTGGGTCGGCCCCAACTTAACCAATTAACATAATGTTGACTAGGCCGACCCCACTAGGGTGGTCTAATAACCCTTTAACCCACATAAATCATACAGGGCCAACCCCACCAAGGTGGTCTAATAACCCATCAGATATAAGTTATGACACTTACAATATAACTTGTGACATTTGCAACTACAAATGATGACACTTCCAATCGGAGGAATAATACATCTCCGTTGGGGATACAATAAAGTACAAATGTAATACATACAACATACAAGTGAATAACTTTCGAAGTTACAAATACATCAATGCTCCCTCTTAACTAGGAAGATATTCTCTTGACACAGGTCATCAATCCATATAGGCACAAGTCTTCAATTTTGGAGTTGGATCATCCTCATTGGATCACGGAGCATCAACGTCATTGTTGTTGTACTCTTCATCTCGATCACTGGGATACCTCTCAATTCTTCTCCTCATAGGAATTTCTATAGAGCCAGCCCTTTTTTCATGTTGGATGTAGGCCTAGCCTCCTGTAGGTCTTCATCATCTCTGCGAGCTGGCCATCTTGTGGAATCCTCAGGACTGATTACATGCATCAACAAAACTTCGAAAGTGCATCCCAAGAATTTTATGAGCGCACAGCTCAACATATAGGATCTCCAGGATCTTTTACATGTGACCACCACAAAACCTCGAAAGAGCATCCCAAGACTTTTACGAGCACACAGCTCAACCTATCGTATCTACCAAGATCTTTACATGTGGTCAAGCAAAACCTTAAAACAGTGTCTTGCAACCTGCAAGATCTCTAAAGAGCATCCCAGGACTTTTACGAGCACACAGTTCAACCTATTGGATCTCTAGAACTGATTACATGCCTTCTGTAGCAAAACCTCGAAAGAGCATCCCAGGACTTTTATGAGCACATAGCTCAACCTATCGGATGTCCCAGTATCTTTTCTATGCTACCTGTAGCAAAACCTCGAAAGAGCATCCCATGACTTTTATGAGCACAAAGCTCAACCTGTCGGATCTCCCAGGATCTTTTCTATGTTACTTGCACAACCTATCCATGGCCATAGATTATCGACCTGATGCTCATGATCCACTTGATCATCCTGACATGGAGCATCCTCCTAATGCTCATGATCATACTGATCATCATACAAAGCATCACCCTGATGCAAATGATCCAACTTATCATCATCATAGCATCGTCCTGATGCATATCATCTGGAGCATCGTCCTGATTCTCATCACACAGCTCTTACATCCACAGCCATGGGAAGGATCCTCCTACCACCATTCTTGGAATGGCTCCTGCAAATGTCTCCCATCACTTCCTCCTCACAATATCTTCTATCTGAAGAACACCAAGCGTCTCTCTGAAGTACTCGAACTTCACTCTAGCTAGTGGTTTGGTAAACACATCTACAATCTGCTCATCTATAACAACATACTGGAGCTTCACTGCTTCTCTCTACACCATATCCCTAATATAGTGATATTTGATCTCGATGTGCTTCGACTTGTCATGGAACACTGGGTTCTCTGACAAATTCACACAAATCTGGTTTTCACAATAGATACAAGTAGCATCCAACTAGAGATCAAATAAATCAGACAGTATCTTCCTTAGCCATACTGCCTCACAACTAGCCGAACAGGCTGCGACATACTCTGCTTCGTTTGCACTCAGTGCTCCACGGGATTGCTTCCTGCTAAACCAAGAGATCACACCTGATCGCATACTGGAACAGCACCCCGAAGTGCTCTTCCTATCTGCAGCACTTCCTGCCCAATCTCAATCAACATAACCCTCCAGGTTAAACTTTTGATTCGCATCATACTTGAGCCCATAATCAACCATACCCTTCAGGTACCTCAGAATATGCTTTGCAGCAATCAGGTGAACATATCTTGGATCTGTCGGGAACAGGCTTAATGTGTTCACCACAAAGCAAATATTTGGTCTCGTGTTCGTTAGGTACATCAAGGACCCAATCATCTGACGATACATTGTGGCATCAACTGACTCTGATGAAGCATCACTCAATAGATTCAGGTTCGATGCCATAGGTGTGGACATGGCCTTGCAGTCCATCATCCCAAACCGTTTCAGGATCTCTACTGCATACTTCCCTTGTCCAAGGAAGATTCCATCTTCACTCTACCACACCTCCATATCTATAAAGTAATGCATCATACCCAAGTCCTTCATCTCAAACTCGGTAGCAAGCTTCCTCTTCGTGTCGGCAATCAACCTATCCTCACCTATCACAAATATGTCATCCACATACAGTAGGAGTATCACTGGATTTCCTTCCTCAACCTTGTAGTAAAGGATGGAATCCGCTTTACTTTTGGTAAATCCAAAACTAGTCAGGAAGCTGTCTATCCTGCCGTATCATGTCCTGGGTGCTTGCTTCAAGCCATACAAGGCTTTCTTTAATCTTCACACATATGACTCCCTATCATGTGTCTCGAAACCAAGTGGCTGCTCCACATACACTTCGTCTTCGACTACACCATTCAAGAAAGGTATCTTGACATCCATCTGGTGTATCTTCCACTTCATCACTGTAGCCAGAGCAAGTATTATTCTGATGGAAGTGTATCTGGCTACAAGTTCAAAGGTCTCTTCATAATCTATCCCTTCTTTCTGGGAGTAGCCACGAGCCACAAATGTTGCTTTGTATTTCTCTATGCTACCATCTACAGCATGCTTGATCTTGTAGATCCACTTGGAAGTCACAATAGACTTCCCTTCAGGTCTCGGGACCACATCCCAGACATCATTCTTCATGATCGACTGGTACTCTTCGATCATGGCAACCTTCCATTACTGCATCCTGTATCCTGGGAACTTCAGATTCTTCAATATCTTCAATAGGTAGTTTTTTGGATTTGTTAAGTCTTTGTCGCTTGTTCTTTGAAGCAAGTCTCTCTTGTAGGTGATGGTACATGATCTTTCCTACAAGACAAGTTCAATTGCATGATTAGAAACATCTCATATATTTCACAACAAATTCTTACACATAAATACATATGTCATACAGTCATGTAATTATCTTATACAATGCTTTAATACAACATTCATCCATATCCCGTATTCATACGGTAGCTTTCTAGATGCCTTCCATCTCTACCAGAACATTCTTAAGAGTGTGCACATCTCCCAACATGTCAGCAAAGAGGTTTCATTCTAGATAAGTAGCAATGGAATGTTGTACAGTACCATAGGCCACTTACCCATTACTATATTAGTAGTATCTTGTTCATTAATGCAACTTTTCTAAAAAAATGCTTAATATACATCCTAAATCTAGGCACATAAATATGTACATGACTAAACAACATCATTTAAGTAAAAATATACAAGAAATGATAATTCAAATACTTATCTTTGTTTAGTTGTTTGGTGGACTCCCTCTCAATCTTTGCCTCCTTGCAGGAACTACTGGAGTGTGCTCCCTCTTGATCTTTGCTTCTTTGCAGGAACAACTGGAGTGTACTCCCTCTTGATCTTTGATTCTTTGTGTTAGTTTTTCATCATTTAATTCAATAGATCTAGGATCTTAACTGAACGAACAACATGTACAGCATATCAAGCATAAGAGACAAGAGACAAGAGACACAAAACATTTCACCGGGGAAAACCAAGAAGGTGAAAAACCACGCAACTTCCTCAGAGATAGAATAAGCACCAATACAAAGATCACCAAGATGAATCCCCAAAAAACAAATTTCTACAGTAGCTACTCCTCCTCCACCTGTGCACACTCCTCCTCTCTCTCACTAATGCAAAGTGAGTGAATGAGAGAATGTGTCAAATGAGAGAGTCACACTCTCTATTTATACTTTTACTTTCACTTGACCTTTACTCAACTAGGTTGGCCCCAACTTAACAACTTAACATAATGTTGACTGGGCCGACCCCATCAAGGTGGTCTAGTAATCCATCAAATATAAGTTATGACACTTACAATATAACTTGCAACACTTGCAAGTACAAATGACGACACTTCCAATCGGAGGAATAATACATCTCCGTTGGGGATACAATAAAGTACAAATGTAATACATACAGTATACAAGTGAATATCTTCTGAAGTTACAAATACATCAACACTCCCTCTTAACTAGGAAGGTATTCTCTTGACACAGGTCATCAATACATATCGGCACAAGTCTTCAAATCTGGAGTTGGATCATCGTCACTGAATCACAGAGCATCATCGTCACTACTGATGTACTCGTCATCTCAATCACTGGTGCTATCTCTCAATTCTTCTCATCATAGGAAGTTCTATAGAGACATGCCTTTTTCATGTTGGTTGTAGGCCTAGCCTCCTATAGGTCTTCAACATTTCTGGCCATCCTGTGGAATGTGGGTCAATAAAACCTCGAAAGAGCATCCGAGCTCAAATTATCAGATCTCCCAGGATATTTTCATGTGACCACCACAAAACCTCGAAAGAGCATCCGAGCTCAACTATAAGATCTCCCAGGATATTTTACATGTGAGTTAGGAAAAACCTTAAAAGAGTGTCTTGCAACCTGCAAGATCTCTAAAGAGAATCCTAGGACTTTTACGAGCACACAGCTCAACCTATCGGATCTCCAGGACTAGTTACATGCCTCCTATAGAAAAACCTCGAAAGAGCATACGAGCTCAAACTATTATATCTCCTAGGATCTTTTCTATGCTACCTGTAGCAAAACATTGAAGGAGTATCTAAGCTTAGACTATCGGATCTCCCAGGATATTTTCTATGCTACCTACACAATCTGTCCATGGCCAACCTATAGCAAAACCTCAAAAGAGTATCGGAGCTCAGACTATCAGATCTCCCAAGATCTTTTCCATGCTACCTATACAATCTATCTATGACCAACCTATAGCCACGGGGACTTCACTAGAAGGCAATATAATATCACGTTCATTCATATTTCGGTATTAAATATTCATGAAAACCTAAAAATTATATTGATTATGTATTAAAAAGCAAAGGTTTTTTTTATTTAATGTAACAATACAAAAATACTTTGGGGTCTTTTTTATATGGGCAGGTTGAAAAAATCTACCAAATGGAGATGGCGGGATCATGGTCAAATGAGAAATCGGGTTGAGCCAAGGCTCGGGCTTACTAGTACATAGGGAAATCGCATCTTGAGGAATGCTTGAGGCCATGGGTTTCGTGGTGAAGTAGGTTTCCAGTCGATCATAGTCGAGAGACAGTGGTCATTGACAACCAATTGTTACCAATAGCACTCAGCCAGTTGTTACCAATAGCCTTGGGAGGCTCTAAGCCTCCAGGGCCTGTTATAGGCCTTCGATAGGCCTTGGGGGATTGAATACCCAACCACTCATGCCTATTACAGGCCTTGGGAGGTTTAGTCAGCCTCCTAGAGCTTGTTACAGGACCTGGGGGCTTGGATACCTAGCCCACAACAGGCTTAGTCAACGATTGGGGAACTGCAACATGCAATCTAAATGTTGTACTATGGGCATTGGCTCTAGTCACATACAAGAAGTGATCTCCTATCTCTTCATTAGACCATTAGATGTTGCAAATCATAATGATATGTGGTTGAGTAATTGCATTGTGGGTGAAGTAATGTGCATCCACGATATACACCGAAAGAAGTAAGGTGCATTGTAGAATGCATGTGGGGTCATAAGAGGGGTATCATATCAATATACTAGGTAGAAATATAAAGGGGCATAAAAAATGTTAATGAAAAAATTGATAAATACAATATCTACTAAAAATAGGGGTTTTTTTAAATTGGGAAGGCATATTGGGAGGGGGGTAAAAAAATGATTTTGGACAGTATTTTCCAATATTTAGTGAAATTACGGGTATTGTTTCATATGCCACGATCGAACGTGCTATGATAGTTGTTTATTGAGTGAATCCCCCGTGCCTATAGAAAAACCTTGAAAGAGTATCCGAGCTCAGACTATCGGATCTCCTAGGATATTTTCTATGCTACCTATACAATCTATCCACAGTCATGGAGTATCATCCCAATACTCATGATCATACTGATCATCATCATATAGCACATCATCCTGATGCACATCATCATCACATGATAACCTTGATCATGTACACAGCATCATCGTGATGCATATCATCTGGAGCATCGTCCTGATGCTCATCACACATGATCATCCTGATCATCATCATAGCATCGTCTCGATGCATATCATTCGGAGCATCATCCTAATTCTCATCACACATGATCATCCTGATCATCATCATAGCATCATCCTGATGCATATCATCTAGAGCATCATCCTGATGCTCATCAGACATGATCATCATAGCATTTTCCTCTTCATATCATCTCATCATCCACGGAGCACAGCCCATATGCACATCATACAACACTTACACCACCAACATGGGAGAACGAATCTACCACCATTCGGGGAAGAATCTAGCCCTTAATTTTTCACCATGGGAGAACACATCTACCACCATGCGAAAAATGGCTCAACAATTACATCACGACCATGGGAGAACACATCTACAAGCATGTCAGAAAATCTCGGCAATTACATCATGACCATGGGAGAACACATCTACAACCATGTCAGAAAATCCCATGTGCATTTGCGTCTTTTGGACTCATCACTTCCCCTTGGAAGGAACCTTGATCTAAAGTACACCAAGCCTCTCTCTGAAGTACTCGAACTTCACTTTGGCTAGTGGTTTGGTCAACACATCTGCAATCTACTCATTTGTCGCAACATACTGGAGCTTCACTGCTCCTCTCTGCACCATATCCCTGATATAGTGATATTTGATCTCGATGTGCTTCGACTTGTCATGGAACACTAGGTTCTCTGACAACTTCACACAACTCTAGTTGTCACAATAGATACATGTAGCATCCAACTGGAGATCAAATAAATTAGACAGTATATTCCTTATCCATACTGCCTCACAACTAGCCGAACAAGCTGACACATACTCTACTTCGGCTATACTCAGTGCTACGTAGGATTGCTTCCTGCTAAACCAAGAGATCACACTTGATCCCATACTTAAGCAGCACCCCGAAGTGCTCTTCCTATCTGTAGCACTGCCTTCCCAATCTGAATCAACATAACCCTCCAAGTTAAACTTTTGATTCGCATCATACTTGAGCCCATAATCAACCGTACCCTTCAGGTATCTTAGAATATGCTTTACAGCAATCAGGTGAACATGTCTAGGATCCGTCAGGAACTGGATCACAAAGAAAATATATGGTCTTGTGTTCGTCAGGTACATCAAGGACCTAATCATTTGATGATACATCGTGGCATCAACCGACTCTGATAAAGCATCACACAATAGCTTCAGGTTTGATGCCGTAGGTGTGGCCATGGCCTTGTAGTCCATCATCCCGAACTGCTTCAAGATATCTACTGCATACTTCCATTGTCCAAGGAAGATTCCATCTGCACTCTGCCACACCTCCATACCTAGAAAGTAATGCATCATACCCAAGTCCTTCATCTCGAACTCGGCAGCAAGCTTCCTCTTCGTATCAGCAATCAATCCAATCTCACCTTTCTGGGAGAAGCCACGAGCCACAAACCTTGCCTTGTATTTCTTTATGCTACCATCTGCAGCATGCTTGATCTTGTAGGTCCACTTGGAAGTCACAACAAACTTCCCTTCTGGTCTCAGGACCACATCTCAGGCATCATTCTTCATGATCAACTTGTACTCTTCAATCATGGCATCCTTTCATTACTGCATCCCGGATCCTGGGAACTTCAGATTCTTCAATATATTCAATAGATAGTTTTCTTGAACTTCGTTGCTGAAAAACATGTTGTTGTCCTTCTTTTGTAGGTGATTGTACACGATATTTCCTACAAGTCAAATTCAATTGCATGATTAGAAACTTCTCATAGTTTTCAGAACAAAATCTTACACATAAGAATATATGTCATACAGTCATGCAATTATATTATCCAATGCTTTAATACAACATTTATCCATATCCCGTAACTTTCTAGATGCCTCCCATCTCTACCAGAACATTGTTAAGAGTGTGCACAACTCCCATCATGTCAAAAAAGAGGTTTCCTTCTAGATAAGTAGCAATGGAATGTTGTACAGTACCATAGGCCACTTACCCATTACTTTCATATTAGTAGTATCTTGTTCATTAATGCAACTTTTCTAAAATGCATAATATACATCCTAAATCATAAGTATGTACATGACTGAACAACATCATTTAAGTAATCATATATATAACAATTCAAATACTTATCTTTGTTTGGTTGTTGGGTGGACTCCCTCTCGATCTTTGCTTCCTTGCAGGAACTACTGGAGTGTGCTCCCTCTTGATCTTTGCTTCCTTGATTATCTGTCTTTGAGCTTATATCCATCCTGGACCACTATGCATGCTTAAGTGTGCACTAGTGTCATGATTGTGTCATCCTCAAGATCTCATACATAATCATACATGCATTAGTATAATATCAATATTATAAAAACATTATGATTCTAAATAATCTTAAACATGTATGGTTATGGTCATTTTATACACAGGTAATTTATCACAAGTGTTAGTATTCAAGGTTTCAGGGAGTACTTCTTTTACTCATGCATATTCTTATTTGACCATAGGACTCTTCTGGTTTTCCATATCATCAATCAAAGTAAGAAGTATAATATGGATAAACCCATGATTACTCAAACCTATAACTTCATGAATGATCATAATTAATCATACAAAAGTATACTTATATGAGATCCTAACACAAAGTAGGATTCCAACTCGATATAGGAAAACATACATGGATTATCATGCTTGTCTAACATACCCAAACAATGTCTCCTTTGTTCTCTTAGATACCTTGTGCTAGCAACCTATCGGGATTGCTTGTAGTCTTCTTATGCAAGGCCTTAGCCTCATCTCCCTTTGGAATGGGAATCTATTCACTTATGTAGGTGTCCAAATCATTATCTTCTAGGATTAACCCAATCCACTTTGACTTGATGAAGTTGGATCTGGAGCTGGATTAGGGTTTGTCAGAGAAACCCTAAAAATTCAAACTTTGAATTTCAAACTTCTGATTGGATGAAAAGATTCACCTTGCTAAGCTGATCAAGCTGGTATACTTCAATTTTGTAATATACAAATTTGACCCTTCAAAAGTGCCTTTGAAACTTTCGGATCTTCTAGTCAAAATCCCGAACTAGGGTTTTATAATGCCCAGGATTCTGCCCAGCAAAAAGGTTCGATCTTGTGCTCTAAACTTTGATTTTTCTGAGGAGAATCCAGTCGTGGTCACAGATTCCAAAAAATTTCAACTTTTGCAGAAACCCTAATTTTTCACCTTTTCGATCAAGGTCCCTAACTAGGGTTTGATAATGCCTCGGGTTTTGCCCAACCAAAAGGTTTGATCTTGGTCTCTAAATTTTGATTTTCTGAGGAGATTATTCCTATGCTGATATCACTCCAAAATTCCAATTCTATCAAAAGACCTAATTTCCCGCAGTAGTGACAAGCCAAAAATGAGAATGCTCAGAATCAAATTCTATTTCACAGAAATATGTTCATTATTGTTTTTGGTGCATCTGTGAAATTTCGGATCCACAGGATCTGAAACTTCGGCCTGTGGTATCCTGACCTGTTATCTTTCCAACCCCACATATCTGACCTAAAATGGATTCTCTGAGAGAGAGATATTCCAAATGTCGCAACGTGACCTGTTTATGGGATTAAACAGTATAGCGAACTTTTACAAAGTGCCACGTGTCATTGTTTCAACTTTGGCCTTTGGAACCTGGACCTGTGAAACTACAGTCCATGATATTGTTTTCATGTTTTACAGAATTTCATTCGGATCTTCCTAGCCCAAGTTGTGACCTTTTTTCCTAGGTCACTTGTTTATGACTGAGATTTGGAAGAGGCAAAAACCCTAAATTGTACGTATCATAAAATAGAAAGTACAATGAATTAGATGTTTTGCTTCGGAAACAAGGTACATGGGGATGTTACTTCGACCTGTACAAGTTTTAGAACCTGAACCTTCACCAAAATGGATTTATAGAGAAAGTGCCATGATGATTGGTATTTACTATACCAAGCCCTAGCTTCCAATTTGTCACAAGTGCAACAAGTGTCATAAATGCCATACCATGCCTTCCTTCAGGCTAGCTATGATACCATGTTAGTTTTTCATCATTTAATTCAATATATCTAGGATCTTAACTGAAATAACAACATGTACAGCATACCAATCATAAGAGACAAAAGACAAGAGACACAAAACATTTCACCGCGAAAAACCAATAAGGTGAAAAACCACGCAACTTCCTCAGAGATAGAATAAGCACCAATACAAAGATCACCAAGATGAATCCCCAAAAGATAAATGTTTGCAGCAGCTACTCCTCCTCCACTTGTGCGCACTCCTCCTCTCTCTCACTAATGCGAAGTGATTGAATGAGAGAATGTGTCAAATGAGAGAGTCACACTCTCTATTTATACTTTTACTTTCATTTGACCTTTACTCAACTAGGTCGGCCCCAACTTAACAACTTAACATATTGTTGAATGGGCCCACCCCACTAGGGTGGTCTAATAACCCTTTAACCCACATGACTCATACAAGGCAGACCCCATCAAGGTGGTCAAATAACCCATCAAATATAAGTTACGACACTTACAATATAACTTGCGACACTTGCAAGTACAAATGATGACACTTCCAATCGGAGGAATAATACATCTCCGTTGGGGATACAATAAAGTAAAAATGTAATACATACAATATACAAGTGAATATCTTCCGAAGTTACAAATACATCAACACTTTGAACTTCTATCCATCCTAGACCACTATGAATGCTTAAGTGTGCATTAGTGTCATCATTGTGTCATCCTCAATATCTCATACATAATCATACATTCATTAGTATAATATCAATACTATCAAAATATTATTATTCTAAGTAATCTTAAACATGTATGGTCATGGTCATTTCATACACAGGTGTTAGTATTCAAGGTTTCAGGGAGGACTTCTTTTACTCATGCATATTTTTATTTGACTATAGGACTCTTCTGGTTTGTCATGTCATGAATCAAAGTAAGAAGCATGATATGCATAAACCCATGATTTCCCAAACTTATAACTTCATGAATTATCAATACTACCAAGTATACTTATATAAGATCCTAACACAAGGTAGGATTCTAACTTGATATAGGAAAAACATACCTGGATTATCATGCTTGCTAGTTATGTCCAACATAGCCACATAATGTCTTCTTGTTCTCTTCAATGACTTGTGCTAGTAACATGCATATCTCATAAGTTAACCATTGTAGAACCAAATTATACATACCTCGTAAGTAGAGCTTCTATGTGATCAATGGTTATGGATGAGTCTTTGTCTTCATGTCACCATGGTCATATGTTCTTGATCTAGAACTTGATTTGTATTTCTTGATTTACCTTTCATGTTAGCGGACAACATCATCCTCATAAAACACCACAGTGCATTAGTACAATCGTAAGTGTCTTATATCATTCACATGCATTCATACTTTTACTAAGGTGATAAGACAAGTCTAAAATTAATCAATATTGTACTAACCTCAACATTATGAAGACAAACTTAGTCATGAACAGATTTCAAAACATACTTGTATCTCTTCAAGTCATACCTGTCGGGATTTCTTGTAATCTTCTTAGGTAAGGCCTTAGCCTCATCTCCCTCTGGAACTAGAACTTCTTCACTTATGTAGGTGTCCAATTCATTCTCTTCTAGGATTAACCCAATCCACTTTGATTTGTTGAAACTAGATCTGGAGCTGGCTAAGGTTTGACAAAGAAACCCTAAAAATTCAAACTTTGAATTTCAAACTTCTGATTGGATGGAAAGATGCGCCTTGTTGAGATGATCAAGTTGGTATACTTCAATTTTGAAATCTCCAAAATTTGACCCCTCAAAATTGCCTTTGAAACTTCTAGATCTATAATTTTTGGTTTTCTGGTATTCTCGTCAAAATCCCAAACTAGGGTTTGATAATGCCCGGGGTTCTGCCGAGCCAAAAAGTTCTATATTGGTCTCTAAACTTCTATTTTTCTAAGGAGCATCTAGCCGTAGTCTCAGATTTCAAAAATTCCAACTTTTGCAGAAACCGTAATTTTCCACCTTTCCGATCAAAATCCCCAACTAGGGTTTGATGGAGCTCGAGGTTCTGCCAAACCAAAAAGTTCGTTCTTGGTCTCTAAATTTTGATTTTCTTGAGGAGAATTCAGCCTTGGTCTCAGATTCCAAAAATTCCAACTTTTTTAGAAACCCTAATTTCCCACAGTAGTGAAAAGCCAAGAAAGAAAGTGCTCAGAATCCAATTATGTTTGGACAGAAATATATGCCATATTGTTTCTGGTGTAACTCTGAAATTTTGGATCCTCAAGGTCTGAAACTTCGGTCTGTGGTATAATGAACTGTCATATTTCCAACCCCACATATTTGATATCTAATGGATTCTTTGAGAGAGAGATAAGCCAAGTGTCGCAATGTTACCTGTTTATGGGATGAAACAGTATAAAGAACTTGTACGGAGTGCCACGTGTCACTGTTTCAATTTCGGCCTCTGAAACCCAGACTTGTGAAGCTACAATCCATTCCCTGATTGTCACATTTTAAGGAATTCCATTCGTAGCTTCCTATCCCAAGATATGACCTTTTTTCCTAGGTCACCTGTTTAGGACTGCATTCTGGAAGAGGCAGAAACCCTAACTTGTACATATCATATCTCACAAAGTACAACGAATCTGACGTTGTATTTTGGACACAAGGTACATGGTCATTACATATTTGACCTGTAAACATTTCAGATCCTGATACTTTGCCAAAACATATTTATAGTGAAAGTTCCACGATGACTATTTTTTACTATACCAAGCCCTAGCTTCCAATTTGTCGCAAGTGCAACAAGTGTCATAAATGCCATACAATGCCTTCCTTCAGGCTAGCTCTAATAACATGTTAGTTTTTCATCATTTAATTCAATATGATCTAGGATATTAACTGAAATAACAACATGTACAACATATCAAACATAAGAGACAAGAGACAAGAGACACAAAGCATTTCATCGAGGAAAACCAAGAAGGTGAAAAACCCTGCAACTTCCTCAGAGATAGAATGAGCACCAATACAATGATCACAAAGATCAAACCCCAAGAGATATATGACTGCATCAGCTACTCCTCCTCCACTTGTGCGCACTCCTCCTCTCTCTCACTAATGTGAAGTGAGTGAGTGAGTGAATGAATAGAATGAGAGCGACACACTCTCTATTTATACAATGGCTTGACCTGCCTTTAACTCTAACTGGGTCGGCCCCAACTTAACCACTTAACATAATGTTGACTGGGCCGACCCCACTAGGGTGGTCTAATAACCCTTTAACCCACATAACTCATACAGGTCTGACCCCACCAAGGTGGTCTAATGACCCATCAGATATAAGTTACGACACTTACAATATAACTTGCGACACTTGCAAGTACAAATGACGACACTTCCAATCGAAGGAATATACATCTTTGTTGGGGATACAATAAAGTACAAATGTAATACATACAACATACAAGTGAATATCTTTCGAAGTTACAAATGCATCAACAAACATACCTGGGTGTGTGGCACACCAAATGAACATGTTGCTACAACAATAGCATCAATGTCATATATTGACAATGCTAAATTAGCTAGTTTCAATGGAGTGATTTATGGTCATTATACCAACTACAAACACGATATAATTAGATACATAATGATAAAATATAATAAAAGATACAATAATCAAGAACACAAATATATTCAATGAAATAAACTCCATAAAGTTGTCGGGTATGGTGGCCTCCATTACCCCATAACAAGGTTTCCCATAGCTCAAACATTTGTGAGGTTGACGTGAGGCTCCATGAGGTTGACGTGAGGCTCCATGTAGTTCCTCCTACTCGGAGTTTGTTGTAGGGGTGGAAGGCTCGACTCCTTCCCTAATGTCAAATGTTTCTCACTCCTAGAATGATAGGGCTATCAAAGTATTGTGTTGCACTAGTTTATGAGCCATAGCTAATAGGGATGCTTGTGTATATGAAATTATCCTCCCCTAAAGGTGGATAATGGATAGGGTGTGGTTTGTCTTCTGGAAGGATGAGGAACTGATAATGAGTTGCGTCTGACATTCTCTCTATCTTGTGCAGATCCATGAACCCCCCCTTGAAATCGCCAATGTCAAATTTGTTGACATGGTACCCTAGCTCAAACTTTGCTTATATTTCTAAGAAAATACAGAGGTAGCTACCTATTATTGCAAGGAGGTTTGTAAAACACCATAAACCACCTATCCATCCAATGTTATATGAATGGTTGGTAGATGCACCAATCGATGGAAATGTGTTTCTTTGGGATTGGTGGATGTTGTCTAGTGATTGGGTCAATAAATAATTGCAGATCAACTATTTTTTGGCAATCTTCAAGTCTCTAACTTGCTCTTTACTTAGCCTAGTCCTATAGTACTCATGCATTCTAGCCCTATAGTTGGAGATACTGGTTAATTTTCCTTGGGAATTTCCGATAGAGGATATTATTTCCTCTAACAAAGTCTAAAGGGACAATCAAGAGGGATCTCTAGTGTTTTGCAATTCATTGAAAAGGGTTTGAAGAGATCTTAAACTGGCTTCAATTTCCATGTCAATGTTTGGTGGTTCAGGGTTCATGTTTTGGTTGTCTTGGGGGTTTTTTGGATTGTCTTCTAGATTCATTTTAGTCAATGATGCTACAGTTTAGTGAAAGAAACAAAAAAAAACTAAAAAAAATACACATTGCTTGCAAACTACCTGAAAATCTAAGCCATTGGTGCTAAAAATTGAAGCAGGGGGTGTCAATTCTTCTGTCAACACTCTTCTTCTCCATGTTCAACGCGCAATGTGATCTATGCATAATAGGCCATCCATTGCATTTATAAATAGTATTAATAGGATCATGTTCGCGTCAAGGGTGTGTGGGCATCAAATCCACGTTCAAATCCGCATGCACGTCATATGCGTGTGCGCCTTTAAGTTACATGGTATCCCCATTGGAGGTTTAGGAGTGCCCAAATCAACATTGCGCCTGCACTCGTATTAGTGTCAGTGCGATCCTATAAGTGTACATTTTATTTTACCCTATTGCCACTTTCGGGGCCACCAACTTCATGCACCCACCTGTCTATGCTATGCTATTAGATCATGTGCTGGCGGGACATCTGGCCTAGGTAGCTATCTATGAGGTGGAGGTATTGGGAGATTGGCGTCTTTATGCCTAGCGTTGGGATGGTTTTGAGGCATCCCTTCATCAATTCCTTGGAAATCCAACATGTCAAAATAATTAACATGTTTTCCCAGCACAAACTTGACATACATCTTTCTAAGGAAATATAAGGAAATTTCCTTGTTGTTATGGGGCAGCACATCAAAATCCATATACCATCGATCCATCCAAATATCTTGGAATGGTGGATGTATGAGCCACTCAATATAGATGTGGCCTCTATTTGTGTTTGGAACTTTCCTTGTTTGGAGCTCTCTAAAAAAGGAAAATATTTTCTCTTTAGAGATATTTAGATTTTTTTTGTCATTTTAAGTCAATCCATCCACATATTGTTTCCTTTTTTGTTCTCTCTACATTGTAATGTCATATAGGGAACCATTGGATTGGGTAATGGTGTTTATAATTCCATCTAGTGAGTCTACAAGCAAGCAGTGGAGCTGGTCTCCACCCCTCCACGTCCCCCCAATCTCTATGAGCCTCGCAATCTCTCTTAGTGTCTCTGCATTGGGATCCATAATAGCCACTGCAATCATAAATACAAAAAAAAATATTAGAAGCATATACATGGTATAATGAGATCTCCTAGAAATGAAAAAATGTACAACATGTGTTATAAATAATGACATGAGTTTTATAATTTAAAATTTAAAATTGAACAATTACACTAGAGAATCAACACAAAAAACTGCCATGTTAATTTTTTGTTAAACTGGCCATGAAAATGCATTCCTACACACTAAGATGCTCCTCAAATATGAAGAATTGTTATTACTATTGAAAATTAAGCCTTGTGACATTAACCTAGAAGCTCTTTATATGCTTGTAGCTATGTGGAATTTTGTTTTTAGTTAATGACATTTATACATATTGAAGAAGGTAAGCTTAGAATAGAATATAAAACACACGCGTTTTACAATTAAGTTACAATATAAAATACATGATCGGGATTATTATTGTCTCATTGAACGTGGTCCCCAACCACCTTGACTACTTGTTTTTCTTTGAGTGTGCTATGTTGGTTGAGTTATCACCACTTTATGTAAGGGATTATTGATAACTAGGTCCATTTTTTTAGTTAGTGTCTTCTATGTGGGCCCTCTTGGTTACAAGTTGGTGTTATCACAGTGCAATTTTTCGACTACCCAACTAATGCCAAAAATACTTGGCCTAGCCATAAGATTTCTATAACCAATAAGCTTTGCCGCAATACTAAATATGGAACTTGGTGCAACTATAACATTAGATATCTTAGTGCAAAGAAAATTTTGGGCAATGAGAGTTTTTCATGTTCTAGCGCACCAAATTTTGTTAAGTTTCAAGCATGAAAAACACTACTGAGGTTTAAGTACATATTGAAAAAGCTACATGTAGTTCAATTTGCATAAAGAAAAACCTTAATATGGGAAAATATTCCCTAATACCCCACCTAAAACTATAGGAAATTGCATGTACTATTACACTAAAATCAAGTTTGAAACTCTATGAACTATGCAGAATCTTCAAAGAAATGAATCAGATAGGTGCATGAGAGTCATAAAGAGGATCCCTAGGATTCCAATGTCTCTTTTGAAAAAAATTAGATCTTTCACACTCAACCTCCCAATGAAAGTTTTCAGGTATAAAAGGACAAATTGGGAAGTTTATACATCAAGCCACTACGAGACAAGTTAGAGTATTTTTTCCATGTTAACAATACCTAAATAAACAGAATGGGGTCATGTTGATTCTCTCTCACATACACCAAACCCTCTCACAAATGAACAATATTTTATTTGAATGTGGAAAATTGTTTTTGTTGGCTCAAATAAACAATATCTTCTTTGAATGTGGAATTTTTTTGTTGGTTTGTGATTTTTTTGGTTATTTTGTGAGCTTTTAGAGTTCATTGTAGGGTTTTTTAATGTTCTTTTAGCATAAAAATTGAATGAAAATAGAAGGAGGGAACAATATTTACTTGTGGGGGAGAGTAAATTCATTGAAAATGCATCTATGTGCCATAATCATGCCCATATTTTTCCTTGGTTTTCAGTCGGGATGAAAATCAACATAATGTGAAGAATGGGGTCACATGATGATTTTAGGGGATAAAAACATTATTAAGGAAATGTGCACATGTTTTTGTTATACAAAACATGTACGTATTTTGGAGAACAAAAATGCATGCGTGTTTTGATTCCCTATCCTTCGTGGCATCCCAATTGCTATGTATGACTTCTCCATTCCTAGAACTAAAAAATGTGTACGTGTTTTCAAATTATACAATGGATGTGTGCTATGAAAACATCAATTGCATATAAAAGGTCCTTCATCTTCTTGCGAAGGCCCCAAAGTGCGTGTAATGTGCAAGTGAAGAAATTTTGCAATGGGAACTATAAATAGGAAAATGAATTGAGGTAATTTTAATGAATATATTGTTTATTTTTAATTCCTTTTGAATTACCAATAACCTATGGTGTATCTTATGTTTACAATTTACCAAGAACCTGCAGATGTACTTTTTCATCCACATTCTCTCAACAACGGTCTCATGAAAGTTATTATTGTAAAAAATAGAGTTTAACACAAAGTAAAAATGAAACAACATAATATAAAAAATTTCTATATTACAGTAACTTCAATTTTTATCTGTAATACCCCCATTTTGACCCTTAGGATATTTTGGGCTATAATGTAAATATTGTATGCATATTATGTATGATTCCTAGCGTGGATCTCAAGGCCAAGGTCCCGCTAGTGAACGCTCGACCTTAAAGAGGCAAGTATTGGATTTTATGCTACCCATGTGCTAGTGAACCATGGGGATTGTAAATGTGCATTTTAATATAAATTCCCGCAACTGGCTATGCAATGCAACAAGAGATGGGGCATGATGTTTACAAGGAATTGGGAGGGAAATATTCAAACCTTTGAGCCAATCAAGTCAAGCCAAGTGTCAATGAGAGAACCCATCAACCCTCAACTACCCATGTTGACTTTTGTACCCAATCATTTACTCTCTCAAAAGTTGGTTGAGGTAGTTAATGCCTTGGGGAATGGAGAGGTATGGTTATCCAAATTCGGGTATGGGCAAGCCACCCTTCATGCAAAATCATGTTTGGCTTCGTGGGAAAGAAAAGAGCCATGAATTGCTCCCTAATCCATGGTTCATCCATCAGTTTTGCTCTCTCATCAGTTTGGAGCTACCTGGGCGTTTTCCTCCATGGTTTTGCTTTGTTTTCCTTCATTCTCCTAGATGGGAAGGGCGTTTTTGTGTTGCATAACAATTGGGAAGAAAGGGAAATCGATTTGGGGACCATAGAGGTTGTTTTGGTTCATTGATTGCTTGTATATCTGTGGGAGAAATCGTTTTCTTCCCCATGGTCGAATTTCCCTCTCACAAATCCGTTTTTGGTGTACCCACATTTTGGGGAAAACCCATGTCCATCTAATTTCTAAGTCCCATTGCTGAAAATGTGTTTCCAAGGCCATATCTGAGTTTTGTGTGTAAAAGAATGCTGGGGTTGAGATGGGTATCCATTGCTTTGGTTGAGCTGAGCTTGAGAGTCCCAATTTCCTTGTAGATATCATGCCCAGCTCGAGGGTGGTCTCTGAGTGCTGAAAGAATATAGGCTGGGCAGAGACCTATGGTTGGGTGGAACGTTGCAGCGACATAGCTAGTTGCTTGGGACAGCATTACATCAAGATGAGTATTTTATTGTGTTTACTTCTGCAATGTTTAATTTGATGGTTATTTTGATATGTTGGATAAGTATGAAATGTGTGTGGATGATGTTTTATTCCGCTGTGCATATTCAATTGATTTGCATCTGCACACATATGCATTTTACTGTAATGCCATATCTTTTATTCATGATGAATTTGGCTAAGTTGTTCTAAAAGCCCAGATTTTAGTGCCACTTTCCCTTCCTTGCATTGGATGATGAGAGGGGACATGACATTATTCAAAAGATCAAATGAAAAATTTGTTTGAAATGTTTGAAATTATTATTGTGCTTTTCTTTAAAATGTTTTTTTTGTATCCATTTATATATATATATACATATATATAGATAGATAGATAGATAACATATGAGATTCATGAATCTGGTCATTATTTTCTCACGGTAAAGTTAAAAATAGTATGAATTATCATTCCCAAAAATAGTATGTTAGCTAAGCTTCTATATTTTATTTTTTGAGTAAGAGATAGTAATTTTATTACTAAGTGAAACAAATTGTACATATAGTTACAAAAAAACCCTTCCTAGGTCGCGAGTTTCTTGTGGTTCCTTCGTATCTTCTTATCAACTTTACACTTTTACAATCTTTAGCAAAAGACTGTTGTAACAATATTTTGACAAAAAGAATCACATCCAACATAATTTACCTTCCCCCTATAGATGTGGTTCCCCACTTAAAGTCTTTCCACACTCAGTCTATTTCCCAACACACCCTTCTAATGATTATTGGTTAAACTACGCCCCCCAATACATGCCCATCAACCGGATTTACAACAAAAATAATCCACATTATTTTCCGTAGCCCATGATTGTCTTCTGTCTTTATTGGCATCTGAGGCTTTTGTTTGCAAAATTGGGATGTATTACCATTACAATTCCTGAAAAAAACAAAAAGGAGAGAGTTCCATAATTTACTCATGGGAATAAATCTATCGTTGTTCCATCCCGCGCTCCCACCTTTGGCCCTCCATGCGCCTCCTCTATAGCTTGGTTCCTAGCTACCTCCTGCACCCGAGCAGTCTCCTGAACCTTGGCCTCATTTCTTGAGGGATCATTCTGCTGGTCCTCCTTCCCTCGTTTCGAACGCTCCGCGATGATTGATGGTGGTTCCTCCTTCTCTGCTCGATGAACATAAGGGGCCTTTTCCAGCCCCATTACCCCCTCCATATCCACGAGGTTATGCACCATATACTCATTGAAATTGTTGAGAACCTGCATCACTGGGTCCCCAAAAATTTCCCTCTCCGGCATGGTTTTAGCGAGTAGCCTTCTCATAATCTAGTATGGGCTCAGCCCCACCGGTGCTCCCTAGTCTTCCAACCTTTCTTCCATATCCTCTTCCTCCATTCCAGATGTGCATTCATTCACATATTTAAGAATTCCCCTCATCTACCATTTTCTTCTTCATTCTCCATCACTTCCTTAGTTCTTTTGCTTCTTCCACCCTGCTTGCTTCTCATCCTCTCGTGGGGAGCAATGCTAACAAATTTCACCAACAATCCTTCAAGATGACACCTACTCAGCAGAGCCTCGATTGTCCTTCGCACCTCATGTTTCTCAGCTTCATTCTAATTATACTGCTATCCTCCATGGTCACATTCATTGGATGACTTACATGGCAAGTAGATCTTACATTGTGTTAACCGATATTAACGACAAAGTTAAAAACACTTTGAGAAGATAAACGCAGACACTATCTGACATATAAACTTCGCATGCAATAAATGAACACACAAATCTTTCCCATCGCAAATAAATTCAATCGTTACTCATGTATAAATATGATTCAGACTAACATAAAGCAAAACTATAATTCTAACAGTAAATACTTAACATAAGAATTTTATTAAAAAAATACAATTCTATTTAAATTGATTACAACTTTAACTTCCAAATTGTTTTGGCAATGAAATCTTATTTTAAATTTTAAATTTCAATCTTAAAACCATCCAAATTACCAATCCAACCACTATAAAAGCACATGAGTTTATTTTACTACAATCAAAGAACCGAATAAAAAAAATAAAAAAACACCAAAACTGAACTGCAAAGCCATTTTATATTTCAAAGCCTCTTATTGATACAGGCATGATGTCAAATTAGAGTGACCTTTCTGGAAACGGAATGCAAAATGGTTCTGAGATTAAATTTATCTATTAAACATTCCTTAACTCAGTCAACGCAGTTTATATGTAAATAACATATCTCATGCTACTCTGAACAGCTAGGTAATTCCTCTCTCCAATGGCGGGATCGGTGGCAAACCATATATTTGTCATGTTCTCTCCATATATTTCTCTTCTAATTGATCCTCCGCCGTCATCTTCTTCCCCACCGTTTGAGCCACGCTGCGAGTCATTGTTGAGAAGAAAAGCCTTGATGAACAACCATAAATAGCCGAAACCACCTGTATATCCGCTACTGCCATTGCTCCTATTCACCTGCATGTTCTCGTCTGCAACACGACGATTCCTGCATCTTCTCTTCATTATCACGAAGCAGCTCGACATAATGATTACCAGAAATCGATACAATACAACCCAAATATAATCTTCCCAGAATAAATGAATAAATATTGTCTGGGAGCCTAATACCCGAAGTCAAATACCACCAGCGGATTGTGTCCTGGTGTTCTCCATGATCTAATGGGATTGCAGAGATCTTTGTATGTGTGATAGATGGCCAATCACACACGGGCACTTGCTGCAGGCGATAAGACGGGAGCAAAAGTGGCATAGATATGAAGCAGCGGAGACCAATGTGCATTACAGAACGAAAATCGAACGGCGGGAGTGGGAGTGGAAGTGGGAGTGGGGGCATATTATCGGAAACAATGTCATTGATTGTGTCGGTAGCCTCTCAAAAAACAAGAAATGAGAACGACGTGGTTTCATTAATGCTCTTCTGATTTGATCTGCGAGGTGTCCTCCACCACCTCCCACCCACAACACTCGCAACTTTGGGCCTTTTTTTTTCCTTTTCGGAGTATGTATGTATTCATCATCAGTTGATTGAATTGGTTAGTTGAATGTGATAATGCAATTTCTAAACTTCCACGATGAATACAAACTCTCAAAAGTATTTTTAAGTATTTTTTATGCAAGTTGTAGAGAATAGATAATATAATTTAACTTTAGGCACTGGAGCTGACTGGTTGCAATAATGATAACGTATGACTAAGTCCAGATCGGACTAGGGATGCTACCTCCTGTTAATACAAGCTCCATGATATCAACGACAAAGTACTTGTTGCCTTTTCCACCATTTAAACTATTTTTAGCAAGCTCACTTTGTAGCGTCTTCCTTAGTGCTGTTCATTGGAAATTTAAATAGTTTCTCAAACCAGAATAGAAAAGAAAACGTAAAGTCAGTGGGAAAGGTATCCGTGATTGAACAATTTTAGTTAAAAATAGTTTAGTGCTGTCTAGTGGAAATGTAAATAGTTTCTCAAACCAGAATAGAAAGAAAATGTAAAGTCAGTGGGGAAGGTATCCAATGAACAATTTTAGTTAAAAATAATTAGGTTTCTTAGTCTTCAGTCATAATACATGCATATGACTTAATACATGCATATGACTTGCGCCAACTGATATATTGGAAGATGATCTCATTATACTTCATAATTCTAAGCCATTGAAAAGGGAAAGAGTCTCTTTCACGTCTTAATTTCTCCATGGCACTCCTCGAGATCTGAAAAGCCTGAGAAAATTATTTATATGATAACGTGTGCATCGTTCTCCATAGGACTCCTCGAGGTGTGAAAAGCCAGAGAAAAAGAATGAGTTGACGTTTGGAGAAACGGTCTTAGAAACGACAGGTATCATAATCGCTGTTTCAAACTTTGAAGAGAAAAGTTAGATTTAAAAGAAGCTTTGAAGAGAAAAGTGAGATTTAATACAGTAAGAAATAAAATAATAACAATGTAAATTATGATCCTATGTGTTAGGTTTAAAAGCAAATAAGAACAGACACACACATAGAACCAAAGAAGATTTTATGGTGCAAATTCAAACATGGAAAACCAGTAAACAATCGATCTATTTTTATTGGATTAATTCAGTTATCATTGGCCACACTTGGGTCTACTTTAATATAACATTCTTTTTGAATTTGTGATTTGGATAATCACCGATCCCTCAAAGTTTTAACCTCTATGTGTCTACCTAAATCTATATCTAGACTTTCATATCTAACCTACCAACCAAACCTAAATCTATATTTAGACTTTCATATATAACTTACCAACCAAAGATACGCATACCTAACACTAGTGTGTCGATCACTTCTTCATCTAATATGTAATTTTCTAGAAGAGATGGTTAACATTAACTTTATAAATTATTAATTCATAAATTTTAAAAATTTGGAAAATATTGACTTTATTATTATTTACTTTAAAAATATCATATTATCTATTTTTATTTAATTCAATATATTGATTAGATTAAAATGATTAATGCATAATTACTATTAAAATTAAAAAATAACAAATTTCTTAAATTTTGCAATTGTTACATGTGAAAGTATTTGAAATATTTGAAATTATAATATTATATAAATATGCAATTATGAGTTTTACAAACAAGTATTAAATTTAATGTTCAAAATTAAAATTAGATTATTATTATTATTATATTCACAAAAATAATAAAAATTTATTGAAATTTATTTTAAGAAAAATTTAAATTCAAGTTACAACTTTTGAATATCAATATTTTTTAAGTACATCAACCTAGATCAATTTAAACTTTCAATCTTAATAAATTGTAAATTAAGACGGATTTAAGTTGGTTTACCCTCAAAATTATATATCATCATTCTTATGTATATGTTTTAGATAAATTTTGTACCTTGAACTTTATTAAGTATTGTCTATAAAATTAACATGATTATAATAAAGTAACGATGTTTAATGATGAAGAAGATGGATATTGATAAATTAATAAAATGTATATAATACATGGCTAGTCTCCATCTCTCTTAGTCATCTTTTATTTTCTTCTCTTGTTTCTCTTTCTCTGTAGTATTAATAATTTCTTTATCTAGCCTTTTATGTTCCTCATAATTATGATTCAATTTATTGGGTGAAGCTGATTTTAATAGATTATATATACTAATACAATCTAGATATCTTAACAGTGCATCTATCTTACTATTATAATAGTTTTAATATTATATACAAATTTCCATTTTTTAAAATTTATTTAATATATCCTAAAGTGTGTCATTCCTAAAAATTTATTAACCTAATGATTACTTCATTTATGCAAGGTCCACTTACATATATTACACAATTTCGATAATAGAATGAGAAACAAACAATATCTACATAAAATATGAGATAATTGAAATACAAACAATTTCAATATTAGAATTAGACACAAACAATATCTACATAAAATATGAGATGATTTGAAGAGATGAGATGTAAACAATTTCAATTCATTTTTACTAACTAAAATATGACATGATTTTAGTATTGATGTGAAATAGAACCAATCAGACAAACAATTTCATCCATTGATTATTTATTTTTAATTGTTTGTATTTAAATACATAACATATTCAACCATGATACCTCATACTTGCATATTGTTAGTGCCTCATTGTTGTGTGCACTTGTGAAATTTTTTCCTAAATTACTGAAAGACAATATTATCATATATTCTGCACCTCATAAGGTTTATTTTCATAAATTGTCAACATATGGAAAGGAAGGACTGGCTTGTAGTTGAATTTTACCCAAGTCAACCATTGTTAGAATTAGTGTTTGAGAAAATTGGCATAGAATATCCCCTGATAGCCATGCAACCTTGGAAAAGTACAGAGTCATACATTTTGTGGTACGTTAATGATCCTCAATTTCATTTGGGAAACAAAGAGGTCAAATTAATCCCATATACCAAGTGATTGGGTCTTAATAGTCCACATTCCTGTACTTGGGAGTCATTTCATGGGAGGAACTTTCACATTTGGAACCAATACTTTGAAGACCTTCATTTTGGCTATAAAATGAAGGAATGGGAATGCATTTTATAAGGAGAAAATAGAGCAATGTTATGTTATATGAATTGAATTGGAAGACACTATCTCCATCTATTCATCTACTAGCTATTGACCTCCATGACTGCTTGGCTCCTTCCCTTAAGGAGTAAGCATTTTTCTTAATCATTCCCAAGTTTGTTTAATACCATTTTGGAGATTAATTTTAAAGGACCTTTTCCAAAGAGAATGTTAGATTCCTACCAACATCATTCCTTAAGGTGACATCATTATATTTATTCCTTTTATTGGACAATTACAATAAAATTGAATGCCTCTCTCTATTTTCTTGTTTGAATGTCATTTTATTAGTTTAAATATTTGGTTAGTAGCCCACATGTTTTGCTTTATTTGTTTATTAGCTTAAATACATACGTACTTGTCATACTAATCATAATTTTCTCTTTTCTCTTGTTTGCAACCTACAAGGAAAGAGGAATTTGCTCACCCTTTAAAAGATTTTTCCACAACACCTATATATGCCCCTTTGTGCACAATAACTATAATTGTATTTTGTATTTCTTCATTCAAATTAAAATGACTTCATTTTTGCAAATTCCTTAGCCAACATTATTATTATTATTATTATTATTACTGTGTTTTTTGTTTTTGTAAGATTTAAAATTGACTAGAGTGACAAATTGCTTTGTTAAATTTTTGTTGTTGTCATATGTGGAGGTTATTGTTAGGATATTTAGACACTTAGGGGTTAGTTAAGATCAAATTGTTATAATATATCCGTTAGGTAAAGTTTGTTTCTTTAGTATGCATTAGTATGAATTTGTGCATATGTGAACGGTCACGATATGTTCTTGACATAGAGTGATCCGATGATTCATATTCTCCTCGATCTTAGTGACCATTGATCTCTAGCTTAACCCCTTATTGGTCTATGGTCTCTGTTTAAAGATCATAGAGGGCCATTTGCTAGTTGATAGATTATGAGAAGCTCATTTGTAATATTATTTTCTTTTGCATAATAATATTTCCTCGAGTAGCTATTTGGCTAAGCCTTGGAGTGTTTCCCTCTTTGAGGGTTTAAACCATGGAAAAACATCGATGTGCTGATCTGTGATCTATTTGTGTGAGAATATGCTTAAGGTGTTTAATCTTTTGGAAGTATCATGTAATAGTAAAACATGGTATCTGAGCTCTTATGAAGTTCTACTTCCATTGGTGATCTAGATCTTGAACTGGTATTGTTGAGGCTATCAAAGGATTTATGGTTTTGATATTTATCTGCATTTATGGGATTTGAGAAGTTTTCCATTGCATCTAGAGCATCATTTCCAGTTGGAAACACTTTTCATTTCACTAAAAAATGTTCTTCGTTTTCTCAAGATATAATCATTTTACCATATCTGGAGGTGTACTTTTTACAGTTATGCATTTTTAAATTTTGTGCTCATATTCTTTCACATTTCTACCTAGATTTCTGATTTTCTACCTTTTCAGTGTACATATTCTCATTTCTATACACTTTGTGTGAACTCGACAAATTAAAAACAAAGTGGCAAAGGTTTTCTTTACTGCGTATTCTCTTTGCTATGTGCTTTGTGTGAACTTAGTAAACTATAAATGGTGAGAAAAATTGCTTATTTTTTGGATATTCTAAAGATGTAAAAGGTTATATACTTATTCAACCACATTCTCATGATATAATTATTAGACGAGATGTTAAATTTGATGAAAATCTCTTGTCGTACGAGCCTAATTTGGAAATTATTCCATCTTCTACTCCCAACTTCCTTAAAAGTGTTCCTACTCTAGTTTATGATGATGATAGTGAGGATGAAAATCCACCTCCACCTACTCATTTTCCTCTAGTTGCACTAATACAACTTCTTCCTTGATGGGCTCATACAACATGTTAAGCGATTGGTGATCTTGTCGGTGATCCTAGAGATCAAAATTGAACACATTCTCTATTCTAGTGAGCCACTTCTCTTTTGGTTGAATTTTAAAAGAATCATGATACATATATATTAATTGTAGAAGCTTCAAGGAATCCATATTGGGATGTAGCTATGGATGAATAAAATCGTTCCTTGGTGGTGAACGATACTTGGGATCTTATACCTCTTCCAAAAGGAAGAAACTTATCAGATTTAAATGGATCTACATAACTGAGTATGCATCAGATGGAAGTTTTGAAATGCTGAAGGCGAGGTTAGTTTCCAAAGGAATTTCCCTAGTTGAAGGAATTGACTACAATGAAACCTTTTCTCCTATTTCCAAACTAAACTCCATCTACCTTGTTATTTCGCTTGTAGCCTTACATAAATGGAAGGTCCATTGTTAGTTATAAAAATAGTCAAGTGTAACAATGCATACAAATCTTAAGCATAAACATAAAGTAAAACAATAGCTCACACACATTACACATATACTTTCCCCTATAAACCCTTAATAACGAAAACCAACTTAACTAGAGCTTCACCGCTCTCTTTGTTTCTTTCATTGTGTGTTAACTCAACTGTTTACAATATAATATATAGGTCTTTACTAACCTTCAAAACCCTAATTCCTAGACCATATTCAAAATGAAATGGGTTGAAAACCATTGGACGAAAATAGCCAAAAAATGGGGCAAAAAAATCCCAACAAAAATTTTCACCCTCTTGATGCAAGGACTAGCCCTCGAACTCCTTGTAGAAGAGGGGTAGTCGTCCAGAGAATATAACACATACCCCAAATCCATAAAATGGATTTTAAGTCCGCCTTCTTTAATGGGGATTTGCAAGAAGAAAATTACATGGAACAACCTCCTCACTATGTTTAGAATGAATCTAGCCTTGTTTGTCACCTTAATAAATCCTTATATGGCCTTAAGAAAGCTCCTCAATCCTAGTATGCCAAAATGGATACTTTTCTCCTTGACATTGGTTTTTCTAGATGTCATTCTAACCCCAATTTCTATACCAAGAATGTATGAAACCATCTCATCATCCTTTTTATTTATGTTGATGACCTTATTCTTTCACAGGTAGAAGTCATTATTGGAAAAACACATAGAGTACAAAAAATCCACATGGTTTTATCCATACAAATCTCCAATAATGACCTTATTCGTATTGATAGCGACCATAAAATTTTAACCCATGTGAAATCCAACCTTAATAAGAACTTTGAAGTGACATTCTTTGGAAATTTGCATTATTATCTTGGACTCCAAATCCTCCAAACCAAAGGGAATATTTCTTTCTTAGTCTAAGTATGCTTGTGACCTTCTTTGTCGCTTTCACATGGAAGATTGTAAACCATCCCAATCTCCCTTTCAGTCTAGATTCAAAATTTATGCCACTTGTGCTGTTAGGTAATTCCTATACTCCATCCTAGTCCCACCAGTATTTTGATCATTTACATTTTCAGTCATGCATGCACTTTTAGGGTTTGCATGCATTCTAGGGTTTGCATGCATCGCAGTCATTAGTCCAACACCTAGCCTCCAGGAGCTTCTCACTATTCATTTGTATCTCTCCAGTTGCTTAATGCACCCTTCTTCCTTGAGTTTAGGGAGCAACTCGCCCTTCTTCACCTACCAGTCCAGTTGTCTTCAGTTTACACTCAGTTACACCTACCAGAGTTAGTTTGACTGATGGTTGACAATTACTTGAGCATTGATGACTCCACTGATGATGATGAAGACTTTCAGTTGTGCTTCGATGATCATGAGGACACCTAGTTGTGCTCCAATGACACTCTATTGATCTTATGATCACTCTGAGAGGCTAATTCAAATTGCCACCTTAGGCATTCGAATCCTCTCTACCATTGTACTATTTATTTTTCCATACTGTGATTAATTAATTAGTGTGTGTGAAGTATTATTGCTTCTATCCGAGTTCTACTGTACCATATTATTCTGTTGCTCAGTATACTGTATTGTTCACTCTTCTTCTATTTTCCTGCTTAATCATAATTAATCTTGTGAGGTATACATCATCTCTTAGATCTGCTGTGAGGATTTTCACATGGTATCAGAGCATGTTGAGAGTATTGTTTATCTCCATTCTTGAGAGTTTTTTGCAGGTTATTACCAAGATTTCAAGTGCAGCAGTTGCGGCAGTTTCTGCATTTTTGTAGCAGTAGAAGTTGCAGTTATTCTATATTATTTTTGCAGGTCTTCTACAACTTCAATGAATTCAAAAGAAATCACTCCTCTTTCTCCTTTTCTCTCCTCTCAGCTATGATGATTGGAAACCAAAAATGATAGCATACTTAAAGAGTCATGATCTCTTTGAATGTTGTTTTGAAAGAGAGTTTGAATCTTCTAAAGAGAAGGTTGATTGGTTAAATAAAGTTGATGAAGCCTTTGGATCAATGTTGGATGCTATGTTTGATTGGATGTTATATGACCTCCTTGATTTTTCATCACCAAAAGAGCTATGGGCTCACCTAGATGAAATATTTGGCAGAGAGAATGAAGGACTTGGTCCCAACCCATTCAAAAGCAAACAAAGTGATGCATTCGCTCCTCTTGATGGTCTCTCAGATCATGAACCAATATCATCTCATATTGAAGTTGTTGACAAAGAACTTGCAGATTCTACACTCATGCTCAAACTTTCTTCTCTTTCTATGCTAACTCACACTCTAGATATTGCAGAAGGTCCTAAATCCTCTCTTGCACCAGAGTTTGTTGGTTTGCATCATGATCACATGATTATTTCGAAGGTCAAAACATCTATTGAAGGTAATGCATTCGCTCCTCTCCAGCTATCTCCTCTTTTATACTACTATATGATCATAATTCCATGCTTTCAAAAGGTCATTGAAGAATATGGCCATTTCCATTCACTTGGGATAAATTCTCATGCAATTACTGGTTTTGATCTCACCTCTCATGGTTCAAAGGAGATCTCAAGAAACTGTTTTTTAAGTCTTAAATCTGATTTTGATTTCAAGCAAACATGTAATAGTTGTTTTTGGCATAATCTCACCCATGGCGGTTCGAAGGAGAAGACAAAATACTATATGCACTTTCACAGATTTGATCCTACCTCAGCTGATTCGAATCACAGGTTCAAGGATCATTCTCATACTATTGGATTTGTTCTCATCACATTCGATCTGAAGAGCAAGTACAAACACATGATTTTTGAGCATGATCCACTTCTTCCCAAGAAGAAGATACCTCCAGACATATGACCAAGCATCACACCTGCTTGAGTTTGGAGCATTTATTTTTGTGTGTGCCTTACAGTCTGTTTTTTTGAGGAGGGGGTATGTTTCCCATGAAATTTTCCCACTTCCTTGGTTTATTGACTGTTATTATTCATTGTATTGGGTGACCTTTGGTCTTAGTTACCAGGGCCCAGGATGGATTAAGGGGGGGTGTTAGGATATTCCTATACTCCATCCTAGTCCCACCAGTATTTTGATCATTTACATTTTCAGTCATGCATGCACTTTTAGGGTTTGCATGCATTCTAGGGTTTGCATGCATCCCAGTCATCAGTCCAACACCTAGCCCCCAGGATCTTCTCACTATTCAGTTTTAGCCCTCCAGTTGCTTAATGCACCATTCTTCCTTGATTTTAGGGAGCAACTCGCCCTTCTTCACCTACCAGTCCAATTGTCTTCAGTTTATACTCAGTTACACTCAATTACACTCAGTTACACTCAGTTACACTCAGTTACACTTAGTTACACCTACCAAAGTTAGTTTGACTGATGGTTGACAGTTACTTGAGCATTGATGACTCCACTGATGATGATGAAGACTTCCAGTTGTGCTCCGATGATCATGAGGACACCTAGTTGTGCTCCGATGACACTCTATTGATCTTATGATCACTCTGAGAGGCTAATTCGAATTTCCACCTGAGGCATTCGAATCCTCTCTACCATTGTACTATTTATTTGTCCATACTGTGATTAATTAATTAGTGTGTGTGAAGTATTATTGCTTCTATCCGAGTTCTACTGTACCATATTATTCTGTTGCTCATTATATTGTATTGTTCACTCTTCTTCTATTTTCCTGCTTAATCATAATTACTCTTGTGAGGTATACATAATCTCTTAGATCTGTTGTGAGGATTTTCACATGCGCTTCACCTGAACTAGATTCCATCTTGTATCATTAGCTTGTTGGTAGTATCGTATACTTGACTCATACATGTCCTGATCTTTCCTTTGCCGTTGGTCTTGTTTTCTGCTATATGAAAACACCCCATGAAATCCATTTCAAAGCAACAAAAAGGATACTTCAATATATTTGGGGTACAGTTCAATTTCATATTCATTACAGTTTAGGGGGACTCCTTATGTCCTGATCTTTCCTTCACCGTTGGTCTTGTTTTCTGTTATATGAAAACACCCCATGAAATCCATTGCAACGCAACAAAAAGGATACTTCAATATATTTGGGGTATAGTTCAATTACATATTCATTACAGTTTAGGGGGACTCCTTTGTTGGTTGGTTTTCCTGATTCAGATTGGGTCGACGATCCTGATGATCAAAATTATACTATAGGTTATATTTTCATTCTTGGTTTCAGGCCTATAATTTGGGATTGTAAGAAACAACAAGACCTTGCTCTTTCTTTATCAAAAGCAGAGTATCGAGCCGTAATTAATGCAATTTAGGAATCTTTGGGGCTTTGATAGATCCTTTCAAAGTTTTGATTTGAGCAACAACATATGACTACCCTTTGGTGTGACAATTAGAGTTCCATCAAGATCTCCAAAGATCCAGTTAAACATCAAGGCAAGAAACACATTGAGATACATATGCACTTCATTAGAAACCGTGTTCACGATCATGTTCTCGAAGTTATCTTTTTCCCTATAGATGATCAAGTTGCATACATCTTCCCAAAGTCTCTTACAGAAGCAATGTTTTCCAAACTTTGATCTATGTTAGGAATTCATAAATTTGTCATTAAGGGGGATAGGCTCTAATGCATCCTTCCTTCTCCTATAGTGTCACTTTTGTAAATCCTTCAATCATATCCCAAGTTGTTCTTATGGGGGGTGTTAGGATATTTAGACACTTGGGATTTAGTTAAGATCAATTTGTTATCATAAATCTGTTATGTAAAGCATGTTTCTTTAGTATGCATTATTATGCATTTGTACATATGTAATCCGATGGTCATGATATGTTCTTGAAATATCGTGATCCAACGGTTCATATTCTCCTTGATCTCAACAAACATTGATCTGTGGCTTAACACTCAATTGGTCCATGATCTCTATTTAAAGAGCACATAGGTTCATTTTCTAGTTGATCAATTGTGAGAAGCTCATTTGTAATATTATTTTCTTTTGCATAATAATATTGCCTCAAGTAGCTATTTGGATCTGTCCTGGAGTGATTCCCTCTTCATGGGTTTAAACCACGTAAAAACATCATTGTTTTGATCTATGATATGTTGGTGTGAGTGGCTTCTTAAGGTGTTTGAACTTTTTCCAGAAGTATCTTGTGATAGTTTAGCAATTATGTTGTGTGATAACATCTCCCCCATACTGTGTTGTATGCCGCTTGTTGATGCAAAAATTAGATTCTAAGAGTGTGCATATTTATTTTCCAAAGTGTTAATTGTTATTCCAAAAGTGTGAATTTTAAATTGTTTTGATTACAAAGTCTAAATTTCAATTCCAAAAGTGCACTCTTCAATTTAAAATGTGTGAATTTTGATTTCAAAAGTGTTGATATCAAACTGCAGCAATGTGATTTGGAATTCAATATTTTTACGTTTTGTTCTAATATGTATATTTCAAAATCTAGTGTTAATGTACAATTGTCAAAATGTTATTTTTGTATGTGAATGCATATTATAACTATGCCATCCATTGCTTATATATCAGCATTTAAGAGATGCAATAAAATAAAAACAATTGATAACAATCATTGCATTGTATATTTTTATGTTTTCATATAAATATTTAAGGAAACATACAATAAAATTCCATATAAATAAAGTATTTTTGTAATGTCTCAAGGAGACTCAAATGATGGCGATGCCAATTCTTAGAATAATGCATTGAAGGAGCATCCCTTTGAACCCTTTTCACAACTTGTATTTGTTTCTCTCTTTGTGTCCCTACTGTCAGAGATATGGATCTAACTCAACTAGCTTACCTATATATGCAACAATAACATATCACATTAAATAAGAATAGAAAGAGAACAAGAGAAAAGAGTACACTGGATATACGTGGTTCACCCAATTGGGATACATCCACAGGAAGTTAGTCTTCTATTATCTCCAGAATATATCCTCAAGCTTACATAGAGCAATTCCAATAACCCCAATACAATATGATCGACAATGGATGAATGATTCACAAATGAATGATCCTCACAAAAGGATAAAATTGAGAGACTCCCTTGACTCTATTATATACCAAGAGATGAGGAGGAATTACTCTCACATATTACATGTGGGACAATGTAATTCTCCATAATAACATCTCTTTATATAATAATGAATATCAAGAGTATATTTTACCATAATGAATATGGGATATAATGTATTACTCTTTACATAAGATTGTGGATATCTTCCAACATAATACAAAGACATTATTACCTTCAAAGGAATATAAAATATTCCAACACTCCCCATTAATAATGGCTGGGAGAAAATCCCACTAACAAAGGAAGGAAGGAGTCATTACTGCTCCCCCTTGATGACAACTTCTAGAAGAACCAAAGCTATAAAATGGAATTTGACGAAATTTGATGAAGAACAATCGCTTCTCACTGAATCATGAAATTGCACACGAACCAAGTTGTACGATGAAATACCAACAACAATATGCCTAGATCTAAAGATAATCCAACATGGCTACGAGATCCACAAGATGTCGAGAACATGTGATGCAATCCAACAACAAGGTGCCCAAATATAAAGAGAAGCCAACATGGCTACAAGATCCACAATATGCCTAGATCACCACAAGAATCATCATAACCATAACTGATAGTTGAAGAACTATTATATAACATCCACACCAGTGTATAGATACCTTCTGATGACTGATACAACAGAACATGTGGCGAAGAACACCGTAACAGTGTACAAAAATACCCAGATGGCCAATACACATGTGGATGGCATACATTCTTCCAGTCAAGGTGCAATAGAAATATCTGTAGAAGACCTCAAACATCGAAGGAACAAGACCCCAATGGTCTACACATCGAAAATGATATCATACAGATGAACATCATGACTTTAACAGTAGAAGATGGTGCTTCAATATTTCTGGAATAAGATGAAAGCCTAAATAGAAAACTGATCTGCACAAGAACTTCCAAGATTAAAGCATATAAAGATCATAAAAGAAAGGTGCTCATACATAAATGAAAATGTTTATACACCAAAGGTAAGAAAACATCATATAAAAAGATGGCAACATAATATGATCAAATAAAATATTAACTTGCTCATTAAGAAAAATGAAGTTACGTTTACCATTAAGTGTCAGCCACAACATATAAATAATGAGCCCAAGATGTCACTTAAATATATGAAAATTTAGTCATCAAGCAACTAATCTTAAGCATATGTGCATTTCTTATTAGTATGATGTTAATATGCAAGAGATGCATGTCACATGTCAATGCTTCCATATAGGAATGTTAGAGACAAGTAGGAACAAGATAACCTTTGCAATCATAAGAATAGAAATCCCATTGCAACAAGAACAAGGTTCTCATGAAAAATATTTCAAGATTATAATATTGCTCAAAGCCATATAAATATTGAGTAAAAGATGATCGAAATAAACATGACATGAAAATAAATCAAAATGTTTAATATGATCAACATATAGCAAATTATGATCAACTCATGATATCACTTATAAATTATGAAATGACAAGTCACTAATGATCTTAGTCATGGGTTCATTTCTTGTTAACACTGTGTAAATATGCAAGAGATTAAATGCCTTGGAAATGTCAATGCTTCCATATAGGAATGTTAGAGACAAACAACACATGTCAATGCTTCCGTATAGGAATGTTAGAGACAAATAGCACAGGAACTATAAACAATCTCTGCAATACATGAAAAAGAAACTATATCCCAATTAAATAACTTATGACAAGCTTACCACTAAATATCAATAAGTGGTAGTACAACATAATTTAGGAAATTTGGTTTCAATTGAAGTTATAACTGCTGTAGGGAATATTTTTTTACATCATGAATTATGAATAAAGAGAATGTTCAATCTATCAGTATATATGGCTTCCCAAGTTCTGATTTCTTGAGAATATGCAATTTGTGTAACTTCCAATTGATTAAAATGGTTTTAAAATTGAAATTTCCTTCATATACTTTATGAAATTTCAATTATTTGAATTTAGATGCAGGTTTGGAGCTAAAGAACTTTAGCGATAAAATGCCAATCACGGGTTTTCACTAACAATAAAATGGCAATCATAGGTTTTATGTACAGAAGAAAATGATGTGTTACATGAGAGCAACATCAATTTTGTTTCCTTTTTAATCGTTTTTTTTATGAACTCATTATTGTTCGTTCTCATAGTACTGGCCAAGTTGTACTTCTATATTTCCTTCGCAGGCCTCAACACGCGCCAATGCCTTTCATCATTACACATTGATTTTGCTTGCTTGAGTTTCCAATTAATCTGCTTCTACTTCCAAAATTGATAGAGGCTGCCATTGAAGATCAATTGCATCTCAAGTCATGAAAATTCACCAATGTCAATATTTATTAGGATATCTTAAGTACCGAACAATGACACCAATTTTTATCACCTACAACCAACTTCTATCACCTAAATCTGCACAAGTAGATTCACCTAATAATTGTAGGAAAACCATCCCTAGCCACAGTTGGAAACCTATTCATTCATATTAGTATTTTCCCAGTCTCAAGGGAATGTCCCTAGGGGATGTATGTTGTTATCAAACTTATAATTTGTAGATAATATCAATTGATTAGCACACCAAAGACTCAGTCTAGAACTATCCATTAACAATATTAAAGGGAGGATAATTTTTAAATAAAATTGAAATTGATTGAGATTAGATCCTTAAGATAGTTATAACAATGAATTAAAAAAATGGATAAAGCGAATGTGCATCCTAGGTGAAGATAAACCAAAATAAATGCACTCTAACTACCCCAATATTGCAATACTAAACCAACAAGAAACCAATACAATAATTTTTGTGTAGTTATATCTTCTTGAATGTATTGGTTCAAGAAGATAGATACCAAGCATAATTGAACCAAATAAATAGTTACACCAAGAGAGTGACTACATCACAGTTAAGGACAATTGGCAAGTTGCATTCGGTCTCTTGCATGTATTGGTATGAGGGTTTGAAAGGTGAAAGAGTGATGATCTTCTAATTCTCCAAACTATTCAAATCTAATTCATCCTAACTTATGGAGAAAAATAAAAGAAAGCACACTAAATCCAAAAGGATTTGCATGCATACCAAGTGCATTATCTTGTTGTTTAGGCAAGACTTTTTTCTTTTTTGTATGACCTAGAGGGCATTTCTTGATATTTACTCACTATCTAAAATAACGACCTTTTCCTCCCAAATTGAATTCATCCTATCCAGGTTAGAAGGTTTCTAACACATGAACTTCATATTCATTCCCATCTGTCTCAAGTTATTGCTTTGATTGACCTTTCTATGATAAAGTAAAGTTGTTGTTTGAAATTCCTTTTGTGCTCCTTCCCTAAAATAAACTTGACACTTGGTTGTTCAATAAACCTCCAATGTTGAGTTTGACTACAATAGCTAGCATACATTGTTGGAATTCATACCATCACAGTCATCCTCCTAAAAGAAGAATTATAACGCTAGTATCCATTAAGTTTTATAATTGTTTCCAGCAGTGTAATGCTTGAAATGATGTTGTCATCAAGCATGGATTCCCTGAACTTTGACCTATATATATGTACTTCAATTGCTAAAATATTATTCCACCTCACCACGCCATTCCCTATCCTTTAAGATTGATTCTAAGTAGATCCCATATGATATCATTGGACAAAAGAAGAAATTTCAAGAACATTTTTTTTCTTGGAAAAGTTAGGATATATAATAATAATGACAACCAAGAAGAATTGGAATTTTGTCTATCATGCAACAAAGGTCAACTTAGTCTTTAGGCATAGCCAAAAATATCACAACTAGTTTTTTATGCACAGGCTACCTTGATTTGGAGAAGTATTGTTGTTCTTACAAATTATCTGCCAAGAATTGTATTGGGAGGGCAACAATAGGGTTGATAATCTAGTTTAGGGCCCATGATGTACCTAGGAGTGGATATGAGGTTGTTCTCTGTTGTTTATGTCTTCCAACTTACTAGAATTCTCCCCAAAACTGCGCAGGATGCCTTCTCATGTGCCAAGATTTGAAATTTAGGTCCTTTACACTGCTGTTCATGCCCATAATTGATTTTAAAAGGTTGTTTACATCCCTTTTCCATGAAGAAAAGTGCCCCAAATTCATCTTTCATGCTGTAAGAGTGCCTAGGTCTGATCTTTATGTCCACATCCATGCCCAAAAGTGAGCTTTGAGGCTAGTTTATGACTGTTGTTTGGGGGAATGGCTTCATAACACGCCCAAATTTGAAATTTAAGGTTATTAAGTGTCAAATATGGACCCAAACTATCTAAAAATGATCAACAATTGTAGAATATAGCCCATATCATCTTATATTGTGCCAAGAACTGAAAAAGCCTCATACAAAACTCGTTTTAAACTACCCACAACTCAACTGACATGTGCTTGAGTCATTGGTGTTGTTTGTTGAGTATACTTCTAATTCTCCCTAAATTGCAATTTTAGAGAGCCATCTGGATGTTTTCTATTCAAACAATATATCAATAGCAACAATCCCCATTTCCAATTCATTTTTATTGCCTCACTATGTAATAACCACAACAAGTCACACAAATGACCTGTTCAGTGATGATTCTTGATTTGCGAACAATAGCCTAAAATTTTCTGAGCTTGGGAATCAAATTAGAGGTTTGTTAATTAAGTGTTGGGATCCTGCACGCACTTCACATGCACAGAATTAGCCTCATCCTTAATTAAATACAATACCCATTTACCCACATTGCACAAATCGATTGCGTTGACAATTTGCTCTGCTTGTTGGATTGATATATATGTGTGTACATTGTAGAAATCGTATATAATAGGTAATCTATGAATTAAACTCTCTATTCAAGGAATAATTTCCTTTATAGACATCTCCATGCAATTATATTTGTATATAGTAGTGGCCAATGTAAAGTGTTTTGCATCTTTTTAATTGCTTGAAAGAAATCACTGGCACTATTAGGAAATTTAGAACCTACAATGTGTGTTGAATCTTGTCTTATTTGCCTCAGATTTTGAGAAGAAAATAACTTCAGACTCATGTGCATTGAAAATGGTGCAACAATTATGTGCAGCAATAGCTCAAGACCGCTCCAGGAAAATATAAAAAAACAGCCAAAAATTACCAAGAAGCACAATAAACAAAATCCAGAAAGATTGGGGATACTGGATTTTTTTGGGGGGGTTTGTGTGAATCCGATGCTTAAATGAAAAAGGCGTGAAAATAAAAATGGGAGAGGTGTGGGTAGGTGCGTATAGATGATACGTATCAAAACCAGATACTCTACTGAGCCCTGTGTATGTGGCGCTTCAGAAATTCGCCTCGTTGTCGCATAGGTGGTATGCAACGTGTCGATCCATTTCATTCCATTTATTTACATGCCTTTAGACACCTCCAATACATTTGCAAGTTCACTCGGAATTCAATTGTGAATTTTCTTGAGAGGAAGACAAGAAAGAAGGAAGGAAGAATTAGCAGAGTACTCTGTTGCAATGGCATGTTCAACAGATCCCATGGTAGTAGGAAGAGTGATAGGGGATGTTATTGATATGTTCGTGCCTTCTATGGACATGGCGGTCTACTATGGATTCAAGTAGGTCACCAATGGCTATGAGATCAAACCCTATGCTATTGTGGACGACCCAAATGTGCAAATATCCGATCTACACTTCGACGACAATCTCTATACTCTGGTACCCATCTCATGAATAATTAATTCTAGAGTCCCTCATTTCATCTTTCATAGAATGAATATATAGTTTTGTTATCTTTATCAGCTTTCATACATTGTTCTTCTTCTCTGAATGCATGCATTTACATTGCTTAGGTAATGACAAACCCAGATGCTCCTAGCCCTAGCGAACCGAACATGCGAGAATGGGTTCACTGGTATAATTGATTCCCTCCCTTCTCCTCTCTTCAATTTATACACAATACACACAATAAGATAAGTGAGAAAGATTGTAGGGTAGAGATCCTGTAATGGGAAATGATTTTAAGGTAGAGATCCTGTAATGAGAAATATTGTAAGGTTGAGAACCTATACTGGAGTTATTGGTTATTCTTATGCATATAGAGGTTGCGGGGTTCATATCTCCAGTTTCAATCTTCTCGAATTTCATATATCAGCTTGCTGGAATTACAACAATCCTCATAGTTATGCTACTATCTAGCTGTGAGCTCTTTTCTTCTAATCCTTGGCATTTTCATTCCACGTTTCTATGGATGAACAAGAATTCTACTAATTATCTTATAAGTGCATCTCCAACATTTTAGTCATTTTTATATATTCGTTGGCCATTTTAGAACATTTGCATCAGAATTCTCGTCATATTGATAAAAGGCTATATTTGTCATTTGTAGTCTTATAAGAGGATTTTAATGTTTTTAGACTTCAATTTCGAAATTGGTCACGAACTCTAGTTCAAAAGAAGAAATTCAAGGTGAAATATTAATCATATGAGGTAATCCTGTGACATTGAGGTCCAATCGCCGAGGGCCGAGCTTCAGATCAGCAAAGAATAGAAAAAGGTGAAAGCCCATCGCAGCTTCAGATCCTTCCTATTGAAACAGAGATATCCACTTTCTGACAAGGGAGACTCAGGGATCATTGGATCAGCCTTGCGTGCAGAATGGCCACGATCAATGAGAAGCTATTTATTTCCCCGCATAAAAATGAGCAAGAGCAAGGCGTTGATAATATGGCATAACCAACGGTGGTGATAAAACCTTGCCGCAAGCGGACAGAACCATAACCATCCACATGGCAGCATTCCATTCGCTCTATGAGCCAGGAATCTAGCTGACGTGGATGGTTATGCTTCTCCACGGTGAAATGCCTACGGTGTAATTATTTTATCTCGAACTATGATACATTTGTCTTTGTGATTATTATGTCTAACAGTATTAAGAAAAATATCCCTTCCTATCGTCAATGTCACTTTTATATAATCATATAACACATATTTCATTAAAAATAGAATAATATGGTGGGTCTAGAATTTAGAACTTTAACTAGATTGAGTTTTTTCGAAATGAGGGCACACATATTTCATTAAAAATAGAATAATAGAATAATACAGTGGATCTAGAATTTAGAACTTTAACTAGATTGAGTTTTTTCAAAATGAGTAACTCCTTATACTTGGTTTCATTACATTATTGCACTAAGAGGAGTGAGGTGCTCTACAACCCAGTATGGGGAAGATTTTTTCATGTAAGGTAATGTATGTAACATAATGCAAAATATAAAATATGGAAATTATTAAAAGTAATGAAAAAAGTCGATGTTCATCAATAAAAATAAAAAATTAAAACTTAAACCGAGATCTATCAACCAAGAGAAATCAAATTTCTTGAGTTTAAGTTTTTTTTTTAATTACACATCAAGAAATTGGATCCCTTCCAGTACTTGATAGATATAGGTTTAAGATGGGTCTATGCTATTTTATTTTAATATTAATTATAGTTTGTATTAAAAGCTAAGTTGGTTAAAGTTATTTAATGACATCAATACTGTGCATGTTACTATGATTAACCATTTATTTATGATTTGATATAGTAACTACTATGTCTATCAATTGATTTACTATGCAAGTAGAAGGTTCGCACAATTTTAGAACGACCCGCATAAAAACTATTTAATAACATAATACCAATGTGTTTGTTACTATAACAATTTTAATTATAGACATATATAGTAAATATTGCTTGTGTTGAGTATCATGTTTTATTGATGATGTCGATGATAATGATGGTTGTTAACGCCCACAGAGACCTACTTTGGTTTGTTGGACCTTATGAGAAATTATTTGGTTTGCTTTAAAGTTGTATTCATATGCTCAAAAAGCATGAGGAGAAGCATTTGGAGTTCACCATAATTCTGCCTTATAAGAAGGCTAGGAAGGTCTGTATTGCAACAAAGATTATGAAACTAAAATATTATGTGGTTGTACACTGGACAATCTAAGAGAAAGTGATTTTCATTTGCAATGCTCATAGTCTCACAGAGATGGAAATTTTGTTTCGCCAACATCATTTTAGGAATTGTTCAACGCCTTGTTTCACTATGGAGCTCATGAGAATTTGTTCTTATCTTGGCTATATTAATTTTTACTTTAAACTAGTCAATACATAGAGGTACTTTTAATATTCTAGATTAGGTTTAACGACCTCCTTATAATATCTCAATTTTTTTAACCTTTATACCCTTATTGCACCACATTTTATCTTTAAACTTAGAAGTAAGAATATTTTTTATGTAATGAATATTTTGTAGAATGACATTTTCATCGATCTCCCAATGGTTTAACCAATCCATAGTGTATTTATACCAACCTCCCTTGCTCCGAAGGTGGTTTTGACTATATTTTTAAGGGCATTTTAGAGAGTCTATGATATCCCATGTTATTTATCTTGTACTAGTACATCATAAACATAGTCTTAGCCATGCTCTCGATGGGGGAAAGACACACTTCTCTTAGGAGAATAGGGTAGGGCATGTTGCTTTTAATTTTGAGGTTATAAGTTATAAAATGTTGCTAGATTTGCTCAACAATTCTCCAAGATTCTTTAGAGATGCTACAACCCCAAACTTCACAACCATACAAGATAATCATACACTTCATAACCATACAACCATACAACCATACAAGATTTTTATTTTTATTTTTCTATTAAAAGTTAAGTCGATCGAGGATTGCGTCATGAATATAGATTGTGAAAAACAATTCTTACATATTATTAAAGTTATTTAATGGCATTTATGATTTAATAGTAACAAACCTTATATAACATCGAGTTCGTTACTATTCTTATATATATGATTTAATATATAAGGTTCGTTACTATTATCAACTTGTATTTTTCGTTATAATTTGATATTATATTAACTATTGTGTCTAGGTTGAGTTTCCATAGTTAGTCTAGGAGATTGACATCATTAAATTATAGTGATCTATAATGTTGTGAAATTATGACATCATATAGGCATTGTATTTGTTACTACAACAACTTTAATTATTGTCATAGTAACTAATTTTGTCTTTGTTTAGTATGATGTTTGATTTTAGGAAGTTAGCACCACTTTATAGTTGTAATGTCCCGAAAATCATAAAAATTTTAAAATTTTTCCAGCCTGCAATATTCGTCAATTTATAGTAAAAATATTCATGCATTAATCTAATGTCATTAAAAACATCCATACTTGTACGAAACAATTGTAAGCCTAAGATTTCTGTTTTACATGGTCTAATATATGTGTAAGTTTAGAATTGCGGAAGCAGTGTGGAAAAAATAGGCTAGCATGTTTTTGTTACAATTGTACATACTAGTGAAAGTTAGAAGTACACTCCTTACTATTTTAAGAGTCCTGTGATTAAGTTTGTAAATGTCTAAATGACACCTTCAGGTGATTGGACCATTATTGATGAAAGGCTGAGTCCATGATGGAACATTGATAACAACCAAGGCTATGGAGGTACTCCGGCAGGGTTGTTGAAGGTAAGAGTACTTGTGGAAAATGACTGGACTTACTTAGCACTTCTGCTAACGTGACAACTCTTGTTGTAATGCAGGTATAACTCTCCCTGGGGGTGTTGTGCAATAACAACTCTATCTTTACAGAAACATCAAAGCGTATGTAATGTAATGGCTCTAAACTTGTAGATTGTAAACCCTAACTTTGATGGCCTAATATCTTACCATTTATACCCATGGATATGGTGATAAGGGCTTTCCATGATGGAGAACTTTGTTATAATTGAATGTTTAAACCGAAATGAGTTGTGGTATACTTATGCGACTCAATCCTATAGTCTTGTAGGAAATATTTCCACTCCACTAGGGTGTGGTTGGTGGACCACTTAAATGCCCCCTATGGTGGGTGACAGGTTGTAAGAGGGGTTTACGAAAAGCAAGGATGGGGATTTGAGTCCTCATTTCATCCAGTGTTCTGTCGGTATGATAGTCTCTCTCTGCCCTAAATGGCGTGTGTTTTTTGTCTTCAGTCCCTGACCTTAGCATGGCTCATGGTCAGGGTTGTCTACGTTTATCCTATTGCGACGAGGTGGACTCCCAACTTGGTTTCAGGTAAACGTTACCATCTTTTTAAGTTATGCTAAGTTCCCCCCTTTTACATAATAACATGTTTATGAAAGGATGACAGGCTTGATCGTATTCTATATTGTAGGTTAGCAGCGGGGCCTATCATGGTCGTGGTGAGTACTCTGAGTTTATGGTGGCTATGGCAATGTCCATGGTAAGTCTGGTCATTCACACTACTCCATCTCTGAAAATCCTGGTAGTGTACATGTATGTTGACTTGGTTTTTATGGAGCTTCCCTGAGTCTTTGGCTCACTGGTTTTTTTTAAAGCTTTGAAGGGTCGCTTTAATGGCTAGACCACCGAATACTTGAATTTATGGTTTTGTAATAATTTAGTGGTGAGAGGAAAGTCCTCGGTGTAACTTTTAAGGGTTTTAAATATTATTCCACCACTGGCATGGCGCTTTATCTTACTGTCGAATTCATGTCTTGGGACCCTAGCTGGCGAGTGATGTGGCCCTTGAAATCTATGATGAAGCTGGGGTTTCCCCTTTTTTTGTATAGCAACAATGCCTATGTAATTTCTTTTGGATGTGAAAATGAATGGTGTTGTTTCTTGTACAGTCTCCTTTCTCTTCTATAATGAAATTCATAGTTCAAGGGAAGGTCATGCTTTGTAACACAATTTATGAATGTATTCTCGGTAATTCGACTTCTAAGCTGTGTAGGTTATGTTTTGATGGCAGATGCATCTATATGTGTTGGAATTCATAAATGATACTATTCTGTTACCGTAGCTTTGAGACATTCCAGAATACCCTAGAAGTGTCTGGTATTGGATTTTATGGGCAAAAAGCATTTTTATGAATTCTACAGTGTGGTTTATGAAAGGCAGAACGCCCAGGCGACCTACTATGTGTCTAATTACTTTGTTGAACTTAACTTGTAGGTAGTTGTTTTATGGAAGGTTGTAAGTTATCTAACCTGTAGCTTACAGCTAGATGTTGATGTATTTCTTGATAAACGAAAAGATGGTGGGGTTCGACCCCAGTACCTATACTAGTTTTGAAAGAGAAAATTTAGGGACTACGTTTGGATTTCTACCTTTTGTTTGCGTCTAATTAGTGTGGTTTTGCAAGAGTTGGAAAATGAATCGAAAGATTTATATATATATGTGCCTGCTCTGTAATTTTAATTTAGAATAAAAAGATGTTTGGAATTAGTAGGAGACGATCTCTGTCCTATCTGTTATCTTTGTTTTAAAAGTGGTAATGGATATATATATATAATAGTCGTGGTTTCAGAACTGGAATAAATGTGAATGCCTACAAGAAATGATAACTGTGTGTAAAGTTATACGACTGGGTTTTAAAAAGGTTAGCATAGTGACTAACGCCTTTTACTAAAAGAATGTTCGAATTCAATGGTTGGATAGACATACTACATCTCTGACTAAAATTTATTGATAGATAAGAAGAAATGAAAATATATTCGATGAATTAAAATAGTGTATAAAAATCCCCAACCTTGGAACATGTTTGACTAGCAAAGACTAGCTGGCTAGACCTTCTAGTCAGTGCCCTGGGATTCTGGTCAAATCTTAAATTAAAACTTATATACAAAAAGAAATACTATTATAATATTTCCTATAGAACAGAGATATAAATTGTGAGAGGATTTTATCAAGATTTCATACCTGTTGGTTCCTGTAGCCTATTCCTGTTGGTAATGTCCTGCTGATCCCTATAGCTTGGCCCTACTGATATTGCCCTGCACACTCAATCAACTAGTTAATGAAAAACTCCTAAACTCTTAGCTTACCTAATAATTGATCTTGGATTGGATGACTTTGGGACTACCACGTTCCTCCCAACCATGATTCTACAACCATTCCTGGTTCACTATGAATCCCCCCGAGCTGGTTTTGACATGCAAACTGAGAAGTAGAGGCCCTAGATGTGTAGCTGGTTCAGAACTGAGAATTCTATGGGAAGAGTTCACTTCTTGGAGCAGAGAGTTCTTCTTGGCATAATAATACCAAAAGAAAAATATTCCCCAAACTTTGGGGTCTGTCCTCCTTAAGTAGGACAAATCTTGAAAATAGGACTGTTGGAATTTACTGGTTTCTTTAAAACAATTTAATTCTAAAAAATATTATTTGTTTACTTAACTGGTAGTTTATTAGGTACTTGCGGGGTGGCAGGAGCGGGTGGGATTCTTTTCGATCCCGGCGGAAACAAAATCGCAGACTTTGCTTGGGGATTAGGCAGGAAAACTAATAATGAGGCAGAATGGTTAGCTCTCATCCTCTCATTAGAAATGGCCTCCAACTACAGCATAGCCAAGATCAAAATCTATGGAGACTCCAGGCACGTCATCCAAATCATGCGAAGAGGATATGCCTCGCCAGGCTCAAAAGCAGATAGATACATGCAAAGAATTAAGACCAATACATTATTCTCAAATGCCTCCTTCTTTCATATCCTCCGAGAGAACAACAGGGTGGCGGATTTAGCGGCAAACCAAGGAATCATGCTCACAGTCGGGCAAACAAAGGATCATAAAGGAGTCTTGGGATTTCATTTTATCCCCTAACACACCAATGTCTTGGCCCCTTGATTTTTTGACGGGGATCTTGGTTAGGGTCTTGGCCTCAAGGGACCACCCACTCCTTATGCTAAAATATGGCCTTCCCCTCTTTTTAAACTTTTGTTTGAACTCGTCCTCTGTGTACCCACACACACGCTCCTCCATCTTCCCTCCCGTCCAACCCACCACCTGTCTCCTCGTTCTCTCCCCCGGTGTCAGCTCCCACGGGGCTTCCTTAACTCCCCCATCCGTCCTCCCTTTTCCTCCCTCCGCGATGGCTCTTCCTCCCCATCTCCCTGAAACTCTGAGCCGTCTCTCCCTCGAGGAGCTTGTTTCTTCTGCTCCTCGTCTCTCGCAGGTGGATAACTGGGATACAATGCCGTCAATTAGGGCGGCCATAGCCGCTTTAAGCAGAACCTTGATTGACATTAAGTTTGCAGTCTGGAGAACATATGAAGCGGTCTGCTCCAGCGTGAACCAGAATGCTGATATGGCGTCGGTCATAACGCACGTTTGCACTCAGTTATCCTGTCAGGATTCCAGAATTGATGATCTGGAACGAAATATTCTTGAATTAATGGGGAAAGTTGATAGAATGCAGGAAGACATGGTCGTTTTCTTCAGAGCGACGCAGGGAAGCTGGGTGCACGAAAATCCAACGGTAAATCAGGAAATAAACCAGGTGATGGTGGACGCTTCGTCTGTCAAGATAAGGAAGAAAGGCTAGCACAGCCCAGGTTTCAAAAAAAAATTTGCTCATTTTGATTAATGCATTTTTGTATACTCCTCTGTAGTCAGTTTGTTAAGGTATATTCCAGCTCTATGCTGGACAATTTCAGGAAGACCAAACTCAGAGATTATAATGTAATGCAGATAGTTATAGTAGTGTTAGTTGGTCCTGACATCACAGCACTGTTAAAAATTCTGGTTGCAAGTCTGTAATGAATAGCTGTGCACAGCTTTATAAATATAATCCTTTCTCTGTTACTGTTAAAAAAAAAAAGTTTATTAGGTACTAGGACTTCTCACTTTGTTTTATTAAAGTGTTTTTTATACTTAATCTTTGTATAATAATAATAATATAAAGATTACAATTCTATCTAAATATTAATAACTAATAATTAGTAAGTGGCAACCCACTTATGTATAATTATACATGTAATAAATAACCATAATATATATTGAAACTCTTAAATCATAATACTTATCTTTGTGGTCCTTAAGCATTTTGTTTCATGTGATGCTTCTTTTAATTCTTTTTAAGGAAAGGGTCCACTTCTTTGGACGGTTACGGTAAGCTGGTAAAGGCACCTCTAGTCTCTCCCTTTGCATGTCAGATTCCCTCGTTTTAACATGGTAGTTCCCGCAATAGGTGATGATAATAAGATTTATTTAATCAAGTCGAAATAGTTGTGATAAGACACGTAAGTGCTATTCAAAGTCCTCTTGACTCAACACTTGAGATCTAGCAACCTCGAGTGCTCTGCAGAGCCTTTTAACTGAACACTCTCACATGGGTGTTACGCTAGTGCAATTCCAGAGCCTCCGCTCAACACTAGATCTAGAATGTGGTTGTGAGACGCATCTAGGATATTTAAGTGGCCTCATATCCGGTAATCATTTCTTTCAAGCTTGGAGTGATCCAAGGCTTATGCCCAACACTCAACGTACCTCGGGGCTTAAGCCCAGTACGTAATAAGAGTCCTCTAGATACATTGGGGCTTAGGCCTAGTATATAGGTCATTCGTGTGTTTCTGATTCCACCCTCAACACACTACAAAATCAGCCATATGAATCATGCTCTGCACAGTATAATGTAACAAAAGAGGAAAACTCAATATATCATAATTTGTAACAAATTTTCATAATACAACTTCGTTTATTCGTTCGGTCTTTCCTACCCAGTATATATATCCAACAATGAAACAATCAGGGTCCATGCCCAATATATCAACTCATGAAAGCATAAATCAAAATATACTAATGTTATGCTAAAATAATAAATCACATGTGCTGGGGCCGTGGCCCGATATAACCTCAATACATAGTTAGTCAAAAGTTGGGATATTACATCCCTCCCCGCTTAGAACAACACCGTCCTGGTGTTCCTAAGGACTAGGAATGAGATCCTGAAACAAGGCAGGGTATGCCTCCCTCATGGTAGCCTCATTCTCCCAAGTGGCCTCATCTGGTCCAAAGTGCCTCCATTGCACTTTTAGCTGAGTAATGGTCCTCCTCCTAAGCTGGACCTCTCTCTTGTCCAGAATGTGGAGTGATTCTGGCGTGAACTCCCCTTTGGGATCCACCTGTAATAAGGACCAATCAATAACATGTTTAGTATCGTATACATATTTCTTTAATAATGAAGCATGAAAAACATTATGAACTTTTATATGTGCTAGTAGGGCTAACTCATATGCTACTAGGCCCTTCTTGCCCAATATTTCAAAAGGTCCACAAAACCTTGGGGCTAGTTTACCGCAACACCCCAAACTCAACGAGCTTCGTTTTGCTTTTATTCTTAGGAAAACATGTTCACCAATTTGGTAGTCCTTGTCCTTTCTTTTCTTGTCTGCGTAACTCTTTTGGCGGTCTTGTGCCTCTTTTAAATTTAGTTGCACCTTGGAGACTAATTGTTCCAATTCTTTTAGTAAATATGGCCCTAGCATAAGCCTATCCACCGGGCTATCCCAGGTGACAGGTGTCCGACACTTTCAACCGTAGAGTACTTCGAAAGGACTCATTTTGGCCGAGGTTTGATAATCGATGTTATGTGCAAACTCTGTAACGTGTAAATAGTCTTCCCACTTAGTGGGATTGTTCATGACATACATTCTTAGCATATCCTCCAGAATTTGGTTTACTCATTCTATCTGTTCATCTATTTGGGGGTGATATGCGGTACTAAAATGTAGTTGTGTTTCTAACCCGGAGAACATTGCCCTCCAGAAGTTACTAGTGAACTTTGTGTCTCGGTCAAAGATAATTGCTTTGGGTATCCCATGTAACCGAAAAATCTCCTTTAGGAATATTTCTGCAATGTGAACAGCCTTGTAGGTAGATTTTACTGGTATAAATGTGTGGCTTTTGACAGCTTGTCCACTACTACAAATATGGAGTCGTTTTGTTTCTTACTCTTGGGTAGATCCGTAATGAAATCCATACTTATTACCTCCCACTTCCATTCTGGGATGGGTAATGGTTGAAGTAGTCCAGAGGGGTGTTGGTGTTCTACCTTGACCAACTGGCATTCTTGACATTTCGCGATGAACAGTGCGATGTCATCTTTCAATCTAGGCTAAACATAGTGTTTCTTTATGGCTGAAATCATCTTTTGATACCCGGGGTGTCCTGAATAGGGGTTCCAATGGAATTCGGTGAGTATGTTAGGTCTAATGTCCCCTCCCTCGGGAATGTAAAGTCTCTCCTTCGACCATAACAATCCTGAATCATCTATCTAGTATTCTTTCTATTGCTGAAAAATCCTTTCTTTCTGGATCTTTTTAAGGATCTCGACATAGAACCGATCATTTTGGCATGCCGTTCTAATTCTTTCGTGTAAATCGGAGTCAATTCGACTTTTAGTTGCCTCATATAACATATGAGCTCATCGACTTAAGGCATCGGCGATCTTGTTTTCTTTCCCCTTGATGTGTTTCAGTTCAAAGTGATACTCACTAAGGAAAGCTAACCACCTAGCATATCTAGCGTTTAGGTCTGGTTGATCGAACAGGTATTTTAGACTCGTGTTGTCTATCTTTAGTAGAAATTTCTTACCCATGAGGTAATGTCTCCACATTTTTAGAGCGTGGATAATGGCGGCCAGTTCGAGGTCATGAGTAGGATAGTTTTTCTCATGTTCTTTTAGTTTCCTTGACTCGTAGCAGATGGAAAAATCATCCTGCATAAGGAATCCATCGAGTCCTTCCTTGCTTGCGTCGGTGCAAACTACAAAGTCCCCATTGGGGTCGGCAATTCGTAGTATTGGTGCACTAATCAAAAGTTGTTTTAACTTCTGAAAACTTTCCTTGCACTTGTCTATCCAGATGAACTTACTGGTCTTCTTATGTAATGCGGTCATGGGACAAGCGATCCGCGAGAAGTTCTCAATGAACTTTCGATAATACCCAGCTAAGCCTAGGAATGATCGTATGTCAAAAACACAAGTAGGTGTGGGCCATTCTTCAATAGCCTTGATCTTTTCGGGATCAACTGCTATTCCCTTCTTGGAAATGATATGTCCTAAGTACTGTATCTGAGGTCTATAGAAATCACACTTGCTAAATTTTGCGTATAGCTGATGTTCTCGCAATATCCGTAGGACTATTCGGAGGTGTTCCTCATGTTCTTCTTCATTCTTGGAATAGAGAAAGATATCGTCTATGAAGACTAGAACAAACTTGTCGAGGTACTTACTGAAAACGTTGTTCATCATGCACATGAAGTTGGCGGGTGCATTCGTCAGACTGAAAGGCATTACTACAAATTCATAGTGGCCATATCGGGTGTGAAACGTAGTCTTACTAATGTCCTTGTCACGGATTCTCACCTGGTGATATCCAAATCGTAGGTCGATCTTCGAGAAGATCTTTGCTCCTCCGACTTGGTCAAACAAGTCATTGATCCTAGGGAGTGGATAACGGTTCTTGATGGTTAACTTGTTGAGTTGGCGGTAATCAATGCACATACGCATCGTGCCGTCCTTTTTTTAACAAAGAGGATTGGTGCTCCCTAGGGAGACACACTCGGTCGAATGTATCCCTTGTCTATTAGTTCTTGTAACTATATCTTGAGCTCTACCAACTCTGGTGTACTCATACGGTACAGAGTCCTAGAGACGGGTACGGATCCGAGGGTTAGTTCTATGGAAAAGTCTAAGTCCCGTTTGGGTGGTAACCCTGGTATCTCCTTGGGAAATACGTCTCTGAATTCTACTAGTATCGGGAAATCATCGATTTTTTGTTTTGTATCGACTTCTACTGATTGAAGGTGGATTGCAAATAGTTTACAACCCTTTCTTAAGCATTTCTTTGCTTGTAATGCAGATATCTTTCGTACTGATACTTCCTTCGGTATACCTTGGATGGTTCTTTGGTTCCCTTGACTATTTGTGCATAGGATTGACTTATTCAAGCAATCCAACAAGGCATGATGTCCTTCCAACCAATCCATGCCTATTATTATGCCATAAGATCCTAGCGGTAAGATGTTCAAATATATCCTAGTTGAAAAGCTGTTCAAATCTATCTCACAACTCTTAACTAGTTCGAAAACCTTCCGTTTGGTACCAGTGGCTAGTTGTACCAGCCATGGTGCTTTGTGACCTTCTCAGTTTAATTTGCAAGACCCTACTATCCTAGGAGAGATGTAGCTTCGGCAAGCACCGGGGTCTATTAGAATTGAAATGACATTGTTAGATATCTTACCCTCAATTTCTACCATGGTGGGTTGATGATCTGCCTACCGGCCATCAAGGGAGGCATAAATCCTAGGTGTCTTTGCCATATCTCCCATGGTAGGCTCCGTTTGGATGTTGTGTAAAGTACCATCTGTTTTGTTGGGGAAGTCTCTGTAGTAATGTGGTCCCTGGCATTTACAACAAGAAACAGTTGGTGGGACTGCCTTTGCCCCTTTGTTGAAGGCTGGCCTATTGGTTGGTGGTCGGGGTTCATTTGGTCGAGCTTGGGGTCGGCTGAAACCTCTGTTGGGTGGGAAACTGTTGTTATGTTTCCAAAAAGGTGGGGGTTTAAAACTCGGTCTGCGGTTGTCTGAGAAGGTCTTGAATCTGTCCCTATTTCTGTTAATGTTGTCGTTCCTTGGCTACCCGTGCTCATAGCACAACCTGGTTTTATGTAGGGTTATATCAAGGGTTTTGGGCATGTCAAATTCTATCTTCTCTTTGAAATTTGGTGGCAGCCCACCCAAAAACTGCTGAATTTTAACCTTCTCGTCCTTAATATAAGGCACATAGTGCAGCAAGTCTAAGAACCGGTTTATGAAAGCTTCCATAGTCAGGGAGCCCATTTTTAACTCATGGAATTCTTTTATCTTCTTGTCGAAGAATCTTTTAGACATATACTTGTCCTGAAATATTCTGCTGAAAGTATCCCAGCTTATGTCTCGCAGTTCTTGTCCCTTGGTGTGTTTTAAGTCCCGCCACCATCTGGCAGCTTTTCCATTTAGGTTGTATATGGCTAGTCAGGCTTGCATCTCGCTCGAATAATTATGAACTTTAAAGTATTTATTCATCCCTAACAACCATTCTTCAGCCTTTTCTCCTGAGTTAACTTCCCCGTCATAAGTTGGGGCTCTTATCTTTCAGAACTCTCCTTGTAAGCTATCATCACTCTTCCTCCTTCTCTTGCAAGGAGGTGGGGAGCCATTGTCATTGGAAGAGCTTTTACAATCCTCTTCCAATGGTTCTGATTTATGTTCTTCTTGCTCTCCTATCCTGCAACTGGTTGCTTTCCTTGTGTTAAGAGTGTTGACAGAAAGAGTAAGTTGTTCATGGGGTTTTGCCCCTATTAGGTTTTGGAGTAGGGATTCATTTATAGCCCGTTGTTCTCTTCTTTCTTGCATATTCTCATCCCTGAAACTTTGGAATTCTGCCCGTAGTTGCTGCATGGATTTCTCTAAATCTGAGTTGAGCTCCACCACAATTTCTTGCTCTCATGGTGGGGAATTTAGGTTGCCTTATATACTGCTTCCTTGTTCTACTTTCATTTTTCTGCTACTGCCTGTACCTGAAATTTATATAAGTATCTGATGATGGAAAACAATTTGTTAGTTAAGTCTTTTCGTAAAAACATAATACAATATTTTAAACACTTTCCTGTATCTGTAGCTGTGTTTGGTAGTGAGACCAATAGGTCACTTAGTGTTTGTAACTAGCTCTAATACCACTTGTAATGTCTCGAAAATCATTAAAATTTTAAAATTTTTCCTACCTGCAATATTCGTTAATTTATAGTTAAAATATTCATACATTAATCTAACGTCATTAAAAACATCCATACTTGTACGACACAATTGTAAGCCTAATATTTATGTTTTACATGGTCTAATCTATGTGTAAGTTTAGAATTGCGGAAGCGGTGTGGAAACAATAGGCTAGCATGTTTTTGTTACAATTGTACATACTAGTGCAAGTTAGAAGTACACTCCTTACTGTTTTAAGAGTCCTGTGATTAAGTTTGTAAATGTCTAAATGACACCTTTAGGTGATTGGACCATTATTGATGAAAGGTTGAGTCCATGATGGAACATTGATAACAACCAAGGCTATGGAGGTACTCCGACAGGGTTTCCAAAGGTAAGAGTACTTGTGGAAAATGACTAGACTTACTTAGCACTTATGCTAACGTGACAACTCTTGTTGTAATGCAGATATAACTCTCCCCGAGGGCATTGTGCTCTAAAAACTCTATCTATATAGAAACATCAAAGCGTATGTAATGTAATGGCTTTAAACTTGTAGATTGTAAACCCTAACTTTGATGGCCTAATATCTTACCATTTCTACCCATGGATATGGTGATAAGGGCTTTCCACGATGGAGAACTTTGTTATAATTGAATGTTTAAACCGAAATGAGTCATGGTATACTTATGCGACTCAATCCTATAGTCCTCTAGGAAATATTTCCACTCCACTAGGGTGTGGTTGGTGGACCACTTAAATGTGCCCTATGGTGGGTGATAGGCTGTAAGAGGGGTTTATGAAAAGCAAGGATGGGGGTTTGAGTCCTCATTTCCTCCAGTGTTCTGTGGGCATGATAGTCTGTCTCTGCCCTAAATGGAGTGTGTTGTTTGTCTTCAGTCCCTGACCTGAGCGTCACTCATGATCAAGGTTGTCAGCGTTTATCCTATTGCGATGAGGTGGACTGCCAGCTTGGTTTCAGGTAAACGTTACCATCTTTTTAAGTTATGCTAAACTCCCTCCTTTTACATAATAACATGTTTATAAACGGATGATAGGCTTGATCGTATTATGTATTACAGGTTAGCAGTGGGGCCTAGCATGGTCGTGGTGAGTACTCTGAGTTTATGGTGGCTATGGCAACTTCCATGGTAAGTCTGGTCATTCACACTACTCTTCCTCTGGAAATCCTGGTAGTGTACCTGTATGTGGACTTGGTTTTTATGGAGCTTCCCTGACTCTTTGGTTCACTGGTTGTTTTTGAAGCTGTGAAGGGTCACTTTAATGGCTGGACCACCAAATACTTGAATTTATGGTTTTGTAATAATGCAGTGGTGAGAGGAAAGTCCTCAGTGTAACTTTTAAGGGTTTTAAATCTTATTCCACCATTGGCGTCGCGCTTTATCTGACTGTCGAATTCAAGTATTGGGACCCTACTTGGCGAATGATGTGGCCCTTGAAATCTATGATGAAGCTGGGGTTTCCCCTTTTTTTGTATAACAACAATGCCTATGTAACTTCGTTTGGATGTGAAAATGAATGGTGGCGTTTCTTGTACAGTCTCCTTTCTCTTCTGTAACGAAATTTGTAGTTCAAGGGAAGGTCGTGCTCTATAAAACAATTTATGAATGTAATCCTGGTAATTTGACTTCTAAGCTGTGTAGGTTACATTTTGATGGCAAATGCATATATATGTGTTGGAATTAATAAATGATACTATTATGTTACTGTAGCTTTGAGACATTCTAGAATACCCTAGAAGTGTCTAGTATTGGATTTGATGGGCAAAAAGCATTTTTATGAATTCTACAGTGTGGTTTATGAAAGGCAGAATGCCTAGGTGACCTACTACGTGTCTGATTACTTTGTTGAACTTAACTTGTAGGTAGTTGTTTTATGGAAGGTTGTAAGTTATCTAACCTGTAGCTTACAATTAGATGTTGATGTATTTCTTGATAAACCAAAAGATGGTGGGGTTCGACCCCAATACCTATACTGGTTTTGAAAGAGAAAATTTAGGGACTACATTTGGATTTCTACCTTTCGTTTGCATCTAATTAGTGTGGTTTAGAAAGAGTTGGAAAATGAATTGAAAGATTTATATATATATGTGCCTGCTCTGTAATTCTAATTTAGAATAAAAAGATGTGTGAAATTAGTAGGAGACGATCTCTGTCCTATCTGTTATCTTTGTTTTAAAAGTGGTAATGGATATATATATAATAGTCAGGGTTTCAGAACTGGAATAAATATGAATGCCTACAAGAAATGATGACTGTGTTTAAAGTTATACGACTGGGTTTTAAAAAGGTTAGCATAGTGACTAACGCCTTTTACTAAAAGAATGTTTGAATTCAATGGTTGGATAGACATACTACATCTCTGACTAAAATTTATTGATAGATAAGAAGAAATGAAAATAGCTTGGATGAATTAAAACAGTGTATAAAAATCCCCAACCTTGGAACGTGTTTGACCAGCAAAGACTAGCTGGCTAGACCTACTAGTCAGTGCCATGGGATTCTGGTCAAATCTTAAATTAAAACTGATATACAAAAAGAAATACTATTATAACATTTCCTATAGAACAGAGATATAAATTGTGAGAGGGTTTTATCAATATTTTATACCTGTTGGTTCCTGTAGCCTGTTAATGTTGGTAATGTCCTGCTGATCCCCGTAGCTTGCCCCTGCTGATATTGCCCTGCACACTCAGTCGACTAGTTAATGAAAAAATACTGAAATCTTAGCTGACCCTATAATTGCTCTTGGATTGGATGATTTTGGGATTACCACGTTCCTCCCAACCATGATTCTACAATCGTTCCTGGTTCAGTATGAATCCCCCCGAGCTGGTTCTGACATGTAAACTAAGAAGTAGAGGCCCTAGATGTGTAGTTGGTTCAGATTTGAAAATTCTATCGGAAGAGTTCACTTCCTGGAGCAGAGAGTTCTTCTTGGCATAATAATACCAAAAGAAAAAGATTCCCCAAACTTTGGGGTCTATCCTCAAGTAGGACAAATCTTGAAAATAGGATGGTTGGAATTTACTAGTTTCTTTAAAACAATTTAATGATAAAAAATAGTATTTGTTTACTTAACTGCTAATTTATTAGGTACTAGGACTTCTCATTTTGTTTTATTAAAGTGTTTTTGATACTTAATCTTTGTATAATAATAATAATATAAAGATTACAATTCTATCTAAATATTAATAACTAATAATTAGTAAGTGGCAACCCACTTATGTATAATTATACATGTAATAAATAACCATAATATATATTGAAACTCTTAAATCATAATACTTAGCTTTGTGGTCCTTAAGCATTTTGTTTCACATGATGCTTCTTTTAATTCTTTTTAAGGAAAGGGTCCACTTCTTTGGACGGTTTCGGTAAGCTGGTAAAGGCATCTCTAGTCTCTCCCTTTGCATGTCAGATTCCCTCATTTTAACATGGTAGTTCCCACAGTAGGTGATGATAATAAGATTTATTTAATCAAGTCGAAATAGTTATGATAAGACACGTAAGTGTTATTCAGAGTCCTCTTGACTCAACACTTGAGATCTAGTAACCCCTAGTGCTCTTCATAGCCTTTTAACTCAACACTCTCACATGGGCGTTACGCTAGTGCAATTCCAGAGCCTCCGCTCAACACTAGAGCTAGAATGTGGTTTTGAGACACATCTAGGATATTTAAGTGGCATCGGATCCGATAATAATTTCTTTCAAGCTTGGAGTGCTCCAGGGCTTATGCCCAACACTCAACGTACCTTAGGGCTTAAGCCCAGTACATAATAAGATTCCTCTAGATACATCGGGGCTTAGGCCCAGTATATAGGTCATTCGTGTGTTTTTGAGTCCACGCTCAACACACTACAAAATAAACCATATGAATCATGCTCTGCACAGTATAATGTAACAAAAGAGGAAAACTCAGTATATCATAATTTGTAACAAATTCTCATAATACAACTTCGTTTATTCGTTCGAGCTTTCCTGCCCAAATATATATCCAAAATTGAAACAATCAGGGTCCATGCCCAATATATCAACTCATGAAAGCATAAATCAAAACATACTAATGTTATGCTAAAATAATAAATCACATGTGCTGGGGCATGGCTCGATATAACCTCAATACATAGTTAGTCAAAAAGTTGGGATATTACAATAGTCGACAAGAGAAAACATTTTATGAATTTAAAGTCTAGATTTTACCCTTTAGATGATAAAAATAAATTATAAATTAGAATAGCAACATAATTTATTTGCATTATTATTGTTAAAAATTAGGTTGATAAATGTTTACTTCATGAATAAAGATTGTGCGAGAAATTTCATATTGTAGATCAAATATCAAAGATTACTCCTGTAGTGTTTGAACATGTTAAATTGTAAATAACATATTAATATTGAGCAATATTATATTCCTTACAATATTTATATTATCATTAATATTTCTATTTCTATATTAAAACAAAGTTCAACAAGACTTGACTAATGAATAATAAATTGTGTAGGAAATTTCTTACATATAAAGTTATTTAACAACATATTAATATTGTGTTTGTGACTATTATTAACCATTTTAATAATGACACAAGTGTTACTTCTTTGCTTGTTTTGAGTGTAATTTTTTATACTAGTACAATGTTGACATCACTTTAAATTCTACAAGAGAAAAAAAAATTAGAAGTCTAGTTGTGTAGTTTAATGATCAAAATCAAATTAGTATGAATTAGAATGCAATAGTACGATTCGATTTTTATCAAATATAATAAGGAATAAATATTAGGAAAAACTTAGTTCAAACTTTATCTCAAGTGCCTAGTGTTTATTCATAGACCAAGTCGAAAAGATGTTTTTAAAATCATTATTGAATTTGATTATGAACATTTTACATAGTGAGAAGATATGTTGATCTAAACAAAACATTGAAAAGTTTTATATTGTTTGGTTTTATGTATTTCGCATAAAGAAACATTATTGAAGTTAAACCCAAAATTTGTATAGATGTACTAAATAATATAATATTCCTCAAAAAATCATATGAAGAGAATATTTGATATACTACAAACATTGAAAAGTGTTGCTCCGTGTATATTAATAGGCCATTCAAATAACAAAATTAAATTCATGAATCATCTCCACCTAATCTCACTATATCCTCTCAAATAGATCAAGTACAACTTCTACACACAATTTCTTTATCTTGGTTTTCTTACATTGTTCATTCTTTGGCATCCATTCCCAAACTATGGTATTAATTGGAAAAGATCCAATTTCTGTGTCATTGGGATTTGGTACCCATTATTGTTATAAAATGTTTCCCTTGTATTTCCCTGAAGCGGGAATCCACCAATCAACCTTTACATGAAGAGTCACAGTTTCATCATCCTCAAAGATATCTGAGGTGGCTTTTTCCATTCAAAGCAGCTCTCATTTATCCTCATTTCCCGATCTAACTAGAAAAACCTTTCCTTTCTCTACATCAGTCAAAGGATTGAATGTTGGCTTTGGATTGTTGCACATGGGTCCAACATATACCAGTTCATCTGTCACATTATCAAAATCCTCAACCATAATACTTGAGATTACACTGAGTGCATTGCAATCAGCATTGACAATTTGTCGTGTCTTGGGCCAAAAATCCACAGAAGATTAGCCACTTCCATCCACTATTATATGATTATTGGAGATTTCATCTAATGCATCAACAACTCTTTCCCAATAGTATTTATTCATATACCAAGTCTAAAAGATGTTTTTAAATGCATTATTGAATTTGATTATGAACATTTTATATAGTGAGAAGATATGTTGATCTAAACAAAACATTGAAAAGTTTAATATTGTTTGGTTTTATGCATTTCACATGAAGGAAAATTACAGTAATTAACATTGAAGTTAAGCCTACAATTTGCATAGATGTACTAAATAATATAATATTCCTCAAAAACTAATATGAAGAGAATATTTGATATACTACAAACATTGAAAATTGTTTCTTCATGTATATTAATAGGTCCTTCAAAGAACAAAATTACATTCATGAATCATCTCCACCTAATCTCACTATATCCGCTCAAATAGATCAAGTACAGCTTGTACACCAAATTTATTTATCTTGGTCTTCTTGCATTGTTCTTTCTTTGGCATCCATGCCCAAACTATGGTATTAATTGGAATAGATCCAAGTTCTATGTCATTGGGATTTAGTACCCAATATTGTTCTAAAAAAATTCCCTTGTATTTCCCTGAAGCAGGCATCCACCAATCAACCTTTACATGAAGAGTCTTAGTTTCATCATCCTCAAAGATATCTGATGTGGCTTTTGCCATCCAAATCAGCTCTCCTTTATCCTCATTTCCTAATCTAATTAGCAACACCTTTCCTTTCTCAACATCAGTCAAAGGATTGAACGTTGGCTTTGGCTTGTTGCACTTGGGTCCAACATATACCGGTTCATCTGTCACATTATCAAAATCCTCATCCATAATACTTGAGATTGCACTCAGTGCATTACATTCAACATTGACAATTTTTCATGTCTTGGTCCATAAATTCACAGAATATGAATCACTTCCATCCACTATTATATGATTATTGGATATTTCATCTAATGCATCAACAACTCTTTCCCAATACTCTACTTTGTTTTTCCATTCCTCTGTAACAATTGGCGATTTCTCATTGCCAATAGTCTCTTTCCACATTTTTATGTATGATGTTATTCCTTCATTTAGTTCTTTTAAATGGACATCATTCTCTTTGGGACCTAAAAAACATGGCTTCCCTGTGGGCAATGTGGGTCGACCTTCATAATTTATATTCCACAACTCAATTGGTTCTGACCATGCAGTATCTCTAATTGATTCTTTATACCTCATCACAGGAACATCATTGAGTATAAGCAATTGGAAGTACTGGACATTAAGATGTCCAACTAGTGCATCTTTTCCCTCCTTGATGTATCCATTAAGGAAATTTTTGAAGTCATACACTCTATCAATAAGTGTAGGTGGAAACACTCTTTTTTCTTCTATTGTGCGATATGTATCCATCATTTCAAGTAAAGAATATATATCTTTACTTTTCAAGTTGGAAGACATTCTTCCATAGGTTCCATCTATGTCTTCATGGGTGTGACCCACAAGCAAGAACCCAACCTCAATAGTGATGAAGACACCAAGTGCAGTTAAAAGTGATAGAAAAATGAAAACATGATGATTCTTATTATCACTTGCTGCATTGTCCAACTGTAACAACAAATGTGGAGGAAGAGGTTTGAAATCAACATTCTAACTTTTTGATCTTCCATGAGATAGAAAATCATCCTTATACACTCTACAATTTGAGTAAATAGAGGTTTCAAGTAATGCATTAGAAAGTGGGTTTCTTGAACTTCCACTCTCATAAAGGAGATCACCATACATATTATGGTGTGGGTCTTCAAGGTCCCTCAAGCATTTTGAAAGAGATGTAATGGTAAATTGTGATCCCATGTGTACAAATGGTAGGGAGAAATGACCAAAACCTCATGTGCTATGCCCACGTGTTAGCATACCTGTCAATGACAAACCCAAGTTTGTTCCTGCAATAGATTTTGATTTGACATGTAATCTTGGGATTGAAGTCTTTGTTTTGTCCATTTTATCACATGGATAATGCTCAAACACTCCTTTGGAAACCGCTCTAACATAATTATGTTTGCATAGCAGCAATATCTTCCACACATAACAGTCTTGTTATGTTTTTTTAGTCTACCTCATTCCTTTTCTTCCAACTCTTTCATAGTCCCTGACTTCATCTGTGCTTTCAACACGATACATTCACTACATTTACTAAAGTTGGTGTTCTTTGAGAATGCCACCTCTCTAAAATGAGTATTCTATATCTTGCTCATTGTTGGTTGTGATATTGATGAATAATTGAGCTTTTGAAGAGCCTCATCGATCTCCTTTAACAAAGAACTTTGTGTGTAAGTTGAAGGAAGCAATCTTAAAGGAGCAGTGTAATGCCCCTAAAATCATTGTGGACCTTAAGGGCACCTGTCAAGTGACCCGGATGAACAAATTCGATATAGTGGTCTCTTGAGCCTTGTTATGTCTTAAATGTTTGAGGAAAACCTGAAGATGTGAATGATGACAATAATTGATAAATGAATTAAGGAATTAAATTAAATGTGTGGAGTGGGATAAATGATTGATTACATCTTGCTTAATGATTAGCATTGATTGATCAAGTCAAAGTGCAGTGGGACAGTTACAGTCCTAGCTCTGTGATTTGGGAGGATGCAACTGAGATGCGTCATAGATTTTCGCATTTATTTTGAACTTCGGGACGAAGTTCTATATAAGTAGGGGTGTATGTAGTGCCCCTAGACTACTGTAGACCTTGAGGAACCTAATGAGTTACCTGAATGATTGAAACATTAATAAAACGACCCCTTGATGTTATGTTGAGTATATTCACAACTATGACTGATTGTGAATCGATAAAATAATGATATATGTGTATCTAGATAGTTGATGTAAATGAATGATCACATGTTGTTTAACGATTAACTTTGATTATGGAAAATGTACATGTGAATGATGCTTAGCGACTAGTTCTATGAGTGATTATGTGATGAGAACAAAGAAAGTAAATATTGACGAGATGCATTTCTGATTAGATGAATGAGTAATGTTATGAGTAAAATCTAAATGCTTAACGAAGTAGCAGATTGATGAATCAAATTATGATAATTGCGGACAATACTACTAATATATGTTTGTGATAAATGTGTGTAGCGATAGGTGAAATGGTTCATCGAAGGACACACAAAAGAATTGAAGGGTCGTAGAGTACGGATAAATAACATACGGGGAGAGCAACGATGATGTCGAATTCCGACGGAATACCACGCATGAGCAGATAAGCACTAATCCGCTTGCTCAAGAGGAAAGCGTGAGGGTGTATAAGGTGGGCCACGACGGAGCTGGTCACGTACGAGTTGGGGGGCACGCAGTGAGAACGGACTTACTCCTTAGCGCCGTTAGTCCCTAATAGCGTGTAGACGAAAGATGGAAGGTAACGACTCCTGAAATCCCTACATGAAGTTACCACAAGTCAAAACGAAAGGATGACACCAGAAGGGCCCGACGGTGCGGTACCCTACCGAGAACAGAAAGATTGTACGTAAGGACCCAACGATGTGGTGCCTTGTAGAGGAATGGAAACTACGGATGACTGGACCCAACAGAGTGATGCCATGTCGGGGAAATGAAATTAAGGAACGGGGTGGCCCAACGACGTGGCACCGAGATCTTAGTGAAAATGATTGTTAAACTTAACTGCATAAAAACATATAAGTTTGCACCTAGAACATTACTTAGAAATGCATTTAAGTACATTAGGAATTTGCACATAAATTATTACTTTGGCATTTAAATAATATTAAGTGTTATTTAGGCATTTGCACATGAAAGCATATTTCTGATTATTTAAAAATATTTAATTAGGAGCAAAATGGAATCCTAGGCATGGACACCTAGTTAACCCCACCTACACCACATATCTAGGAGTTAAGTGAAATATCTGGGGGGCAAATATGAGCAAACTTAGGAATGTTGGTGCATCTCCTAGAAAAGATGACACTTGGATGGGTGAGTTGTTTTTATTTAGAATTTAAATAAAATAAATAATTATGCATGAAGTGACATGTGTCGCATGAGATTTTCCTTTATAAGGAAGGCATTGGGAATGGGTAAAGGACCCAGACCGTGGATTACTATCATAATTTTGAGTTACCTCATGACTTGCTGCTATTGAGGGTTTGGCTAGAAATATTGGTGGGGGGAATCCCAAGCTGGGTTTCTTGATTATTGTGTGTGAGCTCTACGACCCAAGCTCAGGGGAGGCCATGCGACTGAAAGCATGAGCCTATGGTTGGGTGGCAAAGCTAACAGTTACTTCGCCTATGGTTAAACAAGATTCTTCTGGAAGGACACAACGCATAAAGAGAACGACAAGGACAGCAGGATTGGATTGACGACGACGACTACTCCTCCAGCAATGGATTTGACCTGCAGTAACAGGTTTTTGTGTTTTTGTTAGTTCTCAAAATTTGATAAGTTTTATAAATGACTATGCATGTAAATGGATATATTGTGTTTTTAAGTTTCTAATAATTTTCTAAGTAGGACCACCAAGGGGGGGTCCCTACAAGCAGAGGTTCCATATTCTTCAACTTGACGTGTTTGGTTTGGTGAAAAATCTAAATTATCCATGACAATTTTGTGCAAAATTTCTATGGCTACCACGGTATGTGCACGTGCTTTGCATTTGTTGGTATTACCATGAATGGCTTTGATGTGTCCATGTTGGAAATATTGTTGGTAGTTATAGAAGGTGCTTTGAGGAATCTTGTGTATCTTGTACCATGCTTTCTTACAAGCAATATTTCCATTAAATCTCATGTCCTTTACTTTCCTAACAATAGGAGGTAGGCCATGTCCATGACTCTTTGACATGATTGTGTTTGAAGAGAGTGAATTCAAGACAAATTCCCTAAGACCATTTTTATTTATGAGTTTCATGCCCCTTCTAGCATCTGCAATGGATTTTATATCCACATGCTAAAGACAGTCTTGTTTGCAACATTCATCTGCTGCCAAAAGTCGGATTTCTTTCTCTTCATCTATCTATGTTTCACATTTTCCAACTTTTTTTGTAGCAATAGCACGTTTAATCATTTTATATGGCCTCGTTACATGCATATCAATTGAGTATGAATTTTTATCATTATAAAGATCCCCCTCCCATTTATTTAAGGGAGTTGTGTCCTCTATAATATCCCATAACACCATTTCCTTGGGTGGCTCCTTGAAATTTTCTTTCACCCTTAAAATCTCACCTTCATCATCCACCAAATTATTTATTGGCCATCTAACCAAACAATGTCTAGACTTATCCTCAATTCTACATCTTTCATAGTTTCGATATATCTCTTCCACAAAAACACCAAATTCCATTTCACCTAGAGTTTCACCCTCAGGCATGTCATCCTCGCGGACATAAACTACGATCCCTTTCGCAATGCACATGCTTGTTCTTGTGCATTCATGTGTAAGAGATACCTTTTTAAATGCGAATGTAACCCTATATTGGAGAATATTTATTGGATGGTCATGACAATGTGTTTCCAAATTTGATTCTGGCCAAATCTCATAAGATTCCAATGCACCCCCTAATGTATCCTCAAATCCTGTTGGATGTGGTAGAAGAGCATCATGTTTTAACACCTTCTCAATTTTAAACACTATGCATCCTTTATTTACCATCCTTCCATGCACCTTATGCCCAAGATCTGTATTGAATATGGATCCCTCACCCACCTTCACTCCATGTTGTAGAAGGTCTACCTTGTCTCCAATAGAAAATGTAGAAGAGACATTTGCACCTGTACACCAAATTAAAGAAGCTTAGTATTTTCTTAAAAAAATATTCAATGTAATATCAATAAAACTTAACACATGCTTCAAGATTTTGGTTTACCTTTGTTATGCCTCAAATCCATGATCTTCCATGGATGTGTGTCCCCTTCATCAAAACCTTCCACATTCAAATGTGGTTGAGTGACATCAATGATCAAAATCGTAACATAGCCTACATTAACTCTTTCTCTGCCATAATAAGTTCCAATATCTGTAGAGTCAACCCTTCCGAGCCCAATAACTTGACCATTAATTAGGAGGTCAACATAGTCCCCTATTGTCAAATTTATATTTTCCATTGTAACTCCTTTCAATTCTGTAACACACAATTGAATTGTAACTTGTAAATAAGGTTAAACTATGTAAAGTGTGCTCTTATATTTGCAAAAATTCAAAACATTATGGCAGTCATTTTGTTTGCAATGAATCATTGTTCCCCACCATCTAGTGCATGTTATCAAAATGGAATTTACATATAAATTACACAAATTATATATGAAGAACTGACAATTTTAGATTTTAAAAAGATTTTATATTCGATTCTTTTTTCGAAGACCTTCATCACCCAAGTATGGGTTCCTCCACCCTATGCTGCTTATCGATCTCAACTCAAGCAAAAGGTCCTAGTCTTATTGATAAATAATATACAGTGAGGATTTAAACCATGCACAAGATTGAAGGATGTTGGGAAACCCAAGCCGTACAGATTATGAAGAAACTATAAAAACATAGCCAAGTAATCCTCAAAACAAATATGTAACATTCACATAGATTAAGTAGTATTGACCATTTATTCCAACATAGAAGACCTATTTATATCATGGTAAATTAGCTCATGTCATTAGGGATTGAGATGTGAGGAGCACAATTGTACAAACTCCATGATCTCTACTACACAACCACATTATCATCAATGATAACATGTGTTGGCTATCATATAATAGTTTTTCTTCTAGCACCATGAAGGAAATCATATAATTCTAACGTGAAATCTATATCTTCTTAGCTTTCCTTCTAACCAACATGAAATCTAATGCATGTTAGATTTCCTTCAATTAAAAATATTGCACGGTCAATGAAAACTAGCACGTGTTACCTTTCCTTTTAACAACAACATTGCACGGTGAAAGAAAGCTAACGTGTGTTAGCCTTCATATGATATTTTTTCTTCTAGGACAACCACATTGTCTTCAAAGATAACATGTGTTAGCTTTCAGATAGTAGTTTTCCTTCTAGCACAACCACGTCTATCACTATCACCTAAGATCACTATCAAGCCTCTATCGAAATGGACAACATTGACTAGGAATAATGTAGGATCCAAGTTGACTCAATACCCCATCAACTTGAATAGATACTCAAGCTTGACTATACTAAACCCTATATTACAAGAGGTCTAATGCTTGTTAGCTTTTGTTCTAACAACAATGTGAAATCTATATCATGTTATCTTTCCTTCAAACAACAACGATGTTATCTTTCCTTCTAATAATAATATTGCATAGTCAATGAAAGCTAACGCGTGTTAGATTTCCTTTTAGCAACAACATTGGAAGGTGAATGAAAGCTAACAAGTGTTAGCTTTCATATGATAGTTTTCTTCCAGGACAACCACATTGTCGTCAAAGATGAGGTGTGTTAGTTTTCATATAGTAGTTTTCCTTCTAGCACAACCACGATGATCACTATCACCTAATATCATTATCAATCGTCTATCAAAATTGACAACATTGACTAGGCATAACGTAGGAGCCAAGTTGACTCAATACCACATTAACTTGACTAGATACTCAAGCTTGACTATACTAAACCCTATATTACAAGATGTCTAATGCATGTTAGCTTTTGTTATAACAACAATGTTATAACATGCATGCATGTTAGATGTCTATTAGGATTTTGAATGACAACTAATAGGTGCTAGTTGTCATATGATAGCTTTCCTTATAGCACAACCACATTGTCATCAAAGCTATCATGTGTTAGGTTTCATATGGTAATTTTCGTTTTAGCACAACCACATTGTCACCAAAGCTAATGCTTGTTAAATTTTGTATGGTATTTTTCCTTCTAGCACAACCACATTGTTATCAAATTTAACGCATGTTAGCTTTCATATGGTAGTTTTAATTCTAGCACCATGAAAGAGATCTAATGCATGTCAACTTTCATTCTAACAACAACATGATACATTGTCATGATAAAACTAGGAAATATGTAGTACTCCTAGCACCTTGCGATCGAGAACGGTGAAGTAAGGTTTTACTCATTTAACCCCATAAATAGAAATCCAAAATGGATTTGAGTCATTGTGGACCTATAGTGAAGCCTCCTAAGTAATATGTACTTGATCAAAGGTGTGCACCACAATTGGATCCAGAAACAGATAAAATACCTCAAACAATTACCCCAAGGGTCAAAGTGAACCAAACAAACAACCAAAGGTGAAATACCAAGAGAGAGGTGGTGACAAAAGAAGGATATATATGAGCTAGACATCCCTAAGAGGTCATACATCTAAGCTAATATAGGGGAAGCTCATGTAAAATGGTCCAACATATAAGTATTATAGAAGATGTTGCCTCATCACTAGGCATGTCACACATGGAAATGACAAAAAAGAGGTTCATATTGTGGCCTCCTTAGTGAGTAGACATATGTGAGTTCTAAGGTGAGCAATCCATACACTATAAGAACTAGAAATTAGAGGCATGATGAGTTCAAATTGAAAAGGGATTCAAAACGGATCATAATGCATACCATATGGTTAAGAGACCTTCCATGTGAAATGCAGCCATTTACATGCCCTAAGGGTGTGAATGCCTAAGATAATATTTAAGGATCCACATTTATGAAATTATCCAAATGTGTTTACTATTTTGTTTTTTAAAGGTTTAATTAAGTTAAGATTTCATTTAAGGGTATCATTGATGCATATCTATAATGCTCACAAACTTTCATTTGTCTTATTTATGAAAGATCATATTAGAATAACTATTTTATTTTTTATGTTAAAATTTGTAACTTGAAAGAATTAATCTCATTACCTTTTGGCCTTATTTCCATAAATATGGTTAAATTAGAAACCATAGATGTTGAGCGTAAATCCATGAACCTATGTCTCTCAATTTAGTAAGTGAGGAGGGTCTTTTGTCTTTTGTCTTAGTGATGATATTTTGGACAATGGAATAGCTCTTTTGGCTTTGTGAATTTGTGAGTGTATGGTGTAGACAAGAAGGAAATATCGTGAAGTTGATTCTTGAGTGCAAATTATCACATATAATGCACTTGTTTGCAAGAATGTTGGCATGCTTGTGAAACCATAAATGAAATGGATTCTTTCTTAAATCAAGTGGAATGCTTCAATTGATGACCTAGAAAAACACCCTTTACGTGGCTTGCATTAGGCTCATTTCTCCAACCTCTGTTAGAAATGGTCCCCATTGCAATAACAACTTGAGAAAGAAAAATGCTAAGATCCTTTTTAATAGTACAAGCCCATCGACACAGTTGGAAAATGGAAGCTTGGCTACAAATATTCCCGAGGCAACTTCAAGGACAAATGGCATTCCTTCTCAATTGATGGGTAGATCTCTAGGCAATGATTTTGCATTTCCTCCAGTCTATAAGTCTCTAGGAAATGAACAAAATTTCTTACAACAACAATGCACGACGAATGAAATCTAACACATGCTAGCTTTTCTTATACCACAAGCACAATTGCATTTCTAACAACAACATTTCATTGTGAATGAAAGCTAACGTGTGTTAGCTTTCCTACCAGTACAACCACATTGCCATCAAATACATTGCACCATGAAAGAATTCTAACACATGTTAGCTCTCCTTCTCGAACAAGAACAACAAAATTTCTTGCAACAACAATGCACAACGAATGAAATCTAACACATGTTAGCTTTCCTTCTACCACAAGCACAATTGCATATCTAACAACAACATTGCATTGTGAATGAAAGCTAATGCATGTTCATTTTCCTACCAGTGGAACCACATTGCCATCAAATACATTGCACCATGAAAGAATTCTAACACATGTTAGCTTTCCTTCTAGAACAAGAACAACAAAATTTCTTACAACAACAATGCACGGCGAATGAAAGTTAACACATGTTAGCTTTCCTTCTAACACGAGCACAAGGACATTTCTAACAACAAAATTGCATTGTGAATGAAAGCTAACACGTGTTATCTTTCCTACCAATACAACCACATTGCCATCAAATACATTGCACCATGAAAGAAATCTAACACATGTTAGATTTCCTTCTGAATAAGAAAAACAAAATTTCTTACAACAATAATGCACGACGAATGAAAGCTAACAAATGTTAGATTTCCTTTTAACAAAATCACAATTGCATTTCTAACAACAACATTGCATTGTGAATGAAAGCTAATGTGTGTTAGCTTTCCTACTACTACAACCACATTGCCATCGAATACATTGCACCATTAAATAATTCTAAGACATGTTAGATTTCCTTCTAACACGAGCACAAGGACATTTCTAACAACAACATTATGTGGTGATTGAAAGCCGTAGCATTTTAGCTTTCCTACCGGTACAACCTCATTGCCTTCATATACATTGCACCATGAAGGAATTCTAATGCATGTTATCTTACCTTCCAGCACAAGCACAAGGACATTCCTTACAACAACATTACAAATAGAATCTGAAACTTAGATCAGTGAACCATCCATTTCGTTGGGTCCGTGACACATAAATCCATGAAGGACACCCCTTAGCCATCCAACAACATGGCGCAAACCTTGATTTACCTGATGATTTGAGAAGCTAGGGTTTTTTTCAATGAGACTTAATGCAATTTTTGCATTTGGGGTTCAAATTCATGAAACTCTTCCTTGATACCAAGTATATAGCTTCATGACATCCACAAGACCTATACACCCTTGTTGTAAGTTGTAGAACTCAATTTTGTTGTTTAGATCTCTTTTTAATCCCCAACACAAAATCAACATGTGTCCTTGAATGGCTTTTGGATGTGAGTGAAAACTGGTTATAAAATGCAATCTAAGACTTGAATCGACAAATTGCCAATTACGTTGGGTTCAAGACATGAGGCCTGCAGCCATGTTCATTTGGTGCTTAACAACCAATTACACTACAATGTACAATTATTGGATTATGTAGAAATCCCATATACTAGGTGTTCCCATTACATACTTATGGGAATTTGCTAAATGCTTCTCTCCAACATAACATGAATGTTAGCTTTCCTTATAGCAAAAGCATAAGGGAAATGTATAGTACATGCTAACTTTCCTTCCAACACAAGCACAAGGGCATTTAGTGTTGATGTATATGTAACTTCGGAATGTATTTCACATATATGTATATTGTATTCCTATAGAGATGTTATTATTCCTCTATACGGAAGTGTCGTAACTTATACTTGATGGGTTATTAGACCACCTTGTTTGGGGTCGGCCCTGTATAAGTCATGTGGGTCAAAGGGTTATTAGACCACCCTATTGGGGGTCGGCCATGTGGGTCAAAGGGTTATTAGACCACCCTATTGGGGGTCGGCCCAGTTAGCATTATGTTATGTGGTTAAGTTCGAGCCTACATGAGTTAGGTAAAAAGGCAAGTCAAGTCAAGTATAAATAGAGTGCGGGAGGCACTCTATTTGCTCACTCACTTCTCACACATGCACTCAAGGAGGAGTGGCGCACTTATGGAGGAGGAGGATCTGCTTCTAGTTTGTGTCTATCTCTTATGGTTGGTTGTATCATTGCTCTATCTATCTCTGAGGAAGTTATTGGGGTTTTTCACCTTTATGGTTTTCCCCAAGTAAATCTTTGTGTCTCTTGTGTGCTTGCATTATTGTCTCCATGATTGATATGCTGGAGATATGTTGTACATGTTGTTCTCTCAGTTAAGATCCAAGATCAGATTGAAGTAAATTCTGAAAATTTAACATGGTATCAGAGCTAGCCTGAAAGAAGGCATGATATGGCATGTATGACACTTGTTGCACTTACGATGCTAGGGCTTGATATAGCAAAAACCAGTCATCGTAACACTTTCGCTATAAATCCGTTTTGGAGAAGTTTTCGAATCTGAAATTGTTACAGGACGAAGATTAAATCTCCAGGTACCTTGTGTCCAAAGGACAACCTCTAATTCGTTGTACTTTGTGATTTATGATCTGTGCAATATAGGGTTTCTGCCTCTTCCAGATCTGAGTTAAAATCAGGTGACCTTGGGAAAAAGGTCATAACTTGGGCTAGGAAGCTCCAAATTAAATTTCGTAAAAAGTGACAGGTAGTACATAGACTATACTATCTCAGAAAACGTTTTTAGAGGCCGAAGGTGAACCAGTGACACGTGGAACGCCGTACAAGTTAGCTCTCCTGTATTATCCCATAAAAAGGTCACGTTGCGACACTTGGCATAACTCTCTCTCAGAGAATCCAATTAAGGTCAGACCTGTCAGGATGGAAATATAACAGGCCGATATATCTCAGGAAAGAGTTTCAGAGGCCGAAGTTGAAACAGTGACACGTGGCACGCCATACAAGTTCGCTCTCCTGTATTATCCCAAAACAGGTCACGTTGTGACATTTGGCATAACTCTCTCTCAGAAAATCCAATTGAGGTCAGACCTATCAGGATGGAAAGCTAACAGGTCAGGCTATCTCAGGAAACTTTTTTAGACCCTGTGGATAAAAAATTTCAGAGTTACACCAGAAACAATCAGGTACATATTTCTGTCAAAACAGAATTATTTTTTGGTACCTTCATTCATGGCTTCCGGAAATTAGGGCTTTGGAGAAAGTTGGAATTTTTGTAATCAGAGACCACAGCTGAATGCTACTCATCAAAATAAAAATTTAGAGACCAAGATCAGAATTTTTGGTTGGGCAGAAGGCCGGGCTTGATCAGACCCTAGTTCGGGACTTTGATCAGGAAAGTGGAAAATTAGGGCTTCTGTACAAATGGGAATTTTTGAAATCTGTGACCACAGCTGGAAGCTCCTCATAAAAATAGAAGCTTAGAGATTTGGATCAAACTTTTTGATTGGGTGGAAGAGTGGGATTCATCAAACCCCAGTTCAGGGTCACGTCCAGTGAATCCGGAAGTTTCAAAGGCAAAATTGAGGAGTGAAACTTTGCAGTTTTCAAATTCTGAATATAGCAGCTTGATCAGCTCATCAATGTGCATATTTCTATCCTTTCAGAAGTTTGAAATTCAAAGTTTGAGTTTTTGGGGTTTCTCTGACAAACCCATATCTAGCTCCAATCCCAGTTCTTGTAAATCAAGTGGATTGGATTAATCCTAGAAGAAGATAGATTGGTCACTTGCATAAGTGAAGAAGTTCCTGTTTCAGAGGGAGATGAGGCTAAGGCCTTACATAAGAAGATTACAAGCGATCTCGACAGGTATGACTCATCGAGGTATGTTTTGAGATTTGTTCATGATTAAGTTTATGGTATGTTTGTCTTCATGTTACTACGATTAGTACAATCTTGATTTTAGTCTTGTCATATCACCTTAATAAAACTATGAATGCACGATAGAAAATATTCATTGATTAGGGTATTGACACTTATGATTGTACTAATGCATTATGGTGTTGTATGAGGTTTATGTTGTCTACTAACATGAAAGGTACACCAAGAAAGACAAATCATGTTCTGGTTCAAGAACATATGGTCATGATAACATGAGGACAAAGATTCATCCATTGTCATGGATCTCATAGAAGATCCATTTACGAGGTATGTATAACTTGGTTTTATAATGGTTAACCTATGAGATATACAGGTTACTAGCACAAGTCATTGAAGAAGAACAAGAAGACATTATGCGGGTACATTAGACATAACTAGCTAGCATGCTAATCCAGGTATGTTTTTCCTATATCAAGCTAGAATCCTACCTTGTGTTAGTATCTTATACTGTTGTTGATAATGATTATTCCTGAAAAGTCATAGGTTTGAATAATCATGGTTGTATGCATATTATGTTTCTTACCATAATTGATGATATGACTAACCAGAAGAATCATGAAGGTATAGGTTTGAATAATCACAGGTTTTATGCATATTATATCTCTTATCTTGTTTGATGATTCAACTAACCTGAAGAGTCATAGGTTTGAGTAATTATAGGTTTAGACATGTTATGCTTCTTATGATTTGACTAACCATAAGAATACTACATAAACCTTGAATGCTAATGCTTATTACTTTCTGTTTGAAATAATCATGATACTAATAAGAATGCATAGGGACCAAGGATGAATATGAGTTCAAGAACAGGTAATTCAGGAAGCAAAGATCAAGAGGGAGCACACTCCAGTTGCTCCTGCAAGAAAGAAAAGGAGCACACTCCAGTTGTTCCTGCAAGAAAGAAAAGGAGCACACTTCAGTAGTTTCTGCAAGGATGCAGATATTCAGAGGGAGTTGTCCATCTCTCTACATTCCACAACAGAAAGGTGTAGAAGAAGCTACTTCAGATTAGGACTCCAGCAGCTCCTGTAAGGAAGCAAAGACTCAGAGGGAGTCCACCCAACGAACAAACAAAGATAAGTATTTTAATTATCATTTCTTGCATATGTGTTTGTTTAAATAAAATTGTTCAATGATGTATATGCTCATGTTCCTAGACTTAGGATATGTATTGTGCATATTAGAATAGTTGCATTGATGAACAGTATACTACTAATATACATGGGTAAGTGGCCTATGGCACTGTACAACATTCCATTGCTACTTATCTAGAATGAAACCTCTTTGTTGACATGTTGGGAGTTGTGCACACTCTTAACAATGTTCTGGTAGAGATTGGAAGGCATCTAGAAAGTTACGGGATATGGATAAATGTTGTATTGAAGCATTGGCTAAGATAATTGCATGACTGTATGACATATTTATTTATGTGTAAGAATTTGTTCTGAAAACTATGAGATGTTTTCTAATCATGCAATTTAACTTTTTGTGCAGGAAAGATCATATGCCATCACCTACAAAAGAAGAACTACAACATTTGTTCAGCAACAAAAATTATCTATTGAAGATATTGAAGTTCCCAGGATACAGGAAGAATGCCATGATCCGTCGATCATGAAGAACAATGTTTGGGATGCGGTCCCAAGAGCTGAAGGGAAGTCTGTTGTGACTTCCAAATGGAACTATCAGATCAAGCATGTTGCAGATGGCAGCATAGAGAAATATAAAAGTGATGAAATAGAAGATACACCAGATGGATTCAAGACAGCTTCCTTGAATGGTGTAGTTGAAGAAGAAGTGTATGTGGAGCAACCACTTGGTTCTGAGACACATGATAGGAAATCATATATGTGCAGAACTTGGTATGGTGAAGATAGATTGATTGCCGACACACAGCGGAAGCTTACTACCGAGTTCGAGATGAAGAACTTGGGGATGATGCACTATTTGTTTTTTTTTTTGGCATGGAGGTGTGGCAGAGTGCAGATGGAATATTCCTTGGACAAGGGAAGTATGCAGTAGAGATCCTGAAGAGGTTCGGGATGATGGATTGCAAGGCCATGGCCACACCTATGGCATCGAATCTGAAGCTTCTATGTGATGCTTCATCTGAGCCGGTTGATGTCTTTATGTATCGTCAGATGATTGGCTCCTTGATGTACCTGATGAACACGAGACAAGATATTTGCTTTGCTATGAACACATTGAGCCAATTCCTGACGAATCTGAGGAGTGTTCACCTAGTTTCTGTAAAGCATGTTTTTAGGTACCTGAAGGGTACAGTGGATTATGGGCTCAAGTATGAAGCGAATCAAAAGTTTAACCTGCAGGGTTATGTTGATTTAGATTGGGCTAGTAGTGCTGCAGATAGGAAGAGCACATCTGGGTGCTGCTTTAGTATGGGATCAGGTGTGATCTCTTGGTTTAGCAGGAAGCAGTCCTGTGTAGAACTGAGTACAGCTGAGGCAGAGTATGTTGCAGCCTGTTCAGCTAGTTGTGAGGCAGTATGGCTACGGAAGCTACTGTCTGAGTTATTTGATCTCCCGTTGGATGCTACTGGTATCTTCTATGATAACTAGAGTTGTGTGAAGCTGTCCGAGAACCCAGTGTTTCATGACAGGTCGAAACACATAGAGATCAAATATCACTATATCAGGGATATGGTGCAGAGAGGAGCTGTGAATCTCCTGTATGTTGCGACGGACGAGCAGATTGCAGATGTGCTGACGAAGCCACTAGCCAGGGTGAAGTTCGAGTACTTCAGAGAGAGGCTTGGCGTGCTTCAGATCGAGGATACTTCGAGGAAGAAGTGATGGACACATTTGCTGAAGCCATTCCAAGCATGTTGGAAGGGGGATCCTTCACATGGCTATGGATGTAAGCGCTGGATGATGAGCATTAGGATGATGTTCTGGTTTCTGCTTAGATATGATCGGTTAGATCATGTGTATGTATTTTGTATACGCATCATGTTGGATGCTGATGGATACATTGTGTGGATCATGTATCTTTGTATGATCAGGTAGATCATGTATGTTGATGGATACATTGTGTGGATCATGTATCTTTGTATGATCAGGTAGATCATGTATGTTGATGGATACATTGTGTGGATCATGTATCTTTGTATGATCAGGTAGATCATGTATGTTGATGGATACATTGTGTGGATCATGTATCTTTGTATGATCAGGTAGATCATGTATGTTGATGGATACATTGTGTGGATCATGTATCTTTGGATGATCAGGTAGATCATGTATGCTGATGGATACATTGTGTGGATCATGTATCTATGTATGTATCAGGTGGATACTTGGTGTGCATCAGATGGATGCATTGTATGATCAGGATGATCATAGATGACGAGCTTCAGGATGTTGCTCCAGATGACATGCAGCAGGACATTGCAGTGATGATGATCGGGATGATCATGGATACATCAGGATGATGTATGGTGAGTATCAGGTTGATACTCTATGGCCGTGGATCAGGTTGTGCAGATGAGCATGTAATCCGGTGCCCTGGGAGATTTGCAGATGGTCTTTCGAGGTTTTGCCTATGGCATGTAATTCGGTGCCCTGGGACATCTGGCAAATGCTCTTTCGAGGTTTTGCTCTGGGAGTACATGTAATTCGGTGCCCTAGGAGATCTGCAGATAGTCTTTCAAGGTTTTGCCTATGGCATGTAATTCGGTGCCCTGGGATATCTGGCAGATGCTCTTGCGAGGTTTTGTCCTATGGCATGTAATTTGCTCCTGGGAGATCTGGACAGGATGAAAAAGGCCTCAGATGCTTCAGCCAGGTTTTGCCATGACCACATGTAATTTGTGCCCTGGGAGATTTCAGGTCGGAGTTGTGTACCCGTAACATCTTGAGATGCTCTTGCTAGGTTTTGTGGTGACCACATGTAATTTGTGCCCTGGGAGATCCTTCAGGTTGGAGTTGTGTACCCGTAACATCCTGGGATGCTCTTTCGAGGTTTTGTGGTGGGGTCACATGTAATAGCACCCTGGGAGATCCTACAGGTCGGAGTTGTGTACCCGTAACATCCTGGGATGCTCTTTCGAGGTTTTGTGACGCACGTAATAAGTCCTGAGGATTCCACAGTATGGCCAGTGATGATGAAGACCTGTAGGTGGTGGGCCTACATCCAGTATGAAAAAGGACTAGCTCTGTAGAACTTCCTATGACGAGTAGATTCAGAGATTGATTGAGATAGCAGCAGCAGTGACGATGATGATGACTCGATGACGATTATCCAGTGACGATGATCCAAAGAAGATGACTTGTGCTAGAAGAACTGTGCTGAGAAATACCTTCCTAGTTAAGAGGGAGTGTTGATGTATATGTAGCTTCGGAATGTATTTCACATATATGTATATTGTATTCCTATAGAGATGTTATTATTCCTCTATACGGAAGTGTCGTAACTTATACTTGATGGGTTATTAGACCACCTTGTTTGGGGTCGGCCCTGTATAAGTCATGTGGTTCAAAGGGTTATTAGACCACCCTATTGGGGGTCGGCCATGTGGGTCAAAGGGTTATTAGACCACCCTATTGGGGGTCGGCCCAGTTAGCATTATGTTATGTGGTTAAGTTCGAGCCTACATGAGTTAGGTAAAAAGGCAAGTCAAGTCAAGTATAAATAGAGTGCGGGAGGCACTCTATTTGCTCACTCACTTCTCACACATGCACTCAAGGAGGAGTGGCGCACTTATGGAGGAGGAGGATCTGCTGCTAGGTTGTGTCTATCTCTTATGGTTGGTTGTATCATTGCTCTATCTATCTCTGAGGAAGTTATTGGGGTTTTTCACCTTTATGGTTTTCCCCAAGTAAATCTTTGTGTCTCTTGTGTGCTTGCATTATTGTCTCCATGATTGATATGTTGTAGATATGTTGTACATGTTGTTCTCTCAGTTAAGATCCTAGATCAGATTGAAGTAAATTCTGAAAATTTAACATTTAGAACAAAAAAATTGCATGGTGAATGAAATCTAACACGTGTTAGGTTTCCTACCAGTACAAGAACATTGCAATCAAATACATTTCACCATGAAGGAAATCTAATGCATGTTAGATTTCCTTCTAGAACAAGAACAACATAATTTCTTACAATAACAATGCATGGCGAATGAAAGCTAACACATGTTAGCTTTCCTTCTACCACAAGCACAATTGGATTTCTAACAACATTGCATTGTGAATGAAAGCTAACGCGTGTTAGCTTTCCTACCAGTACAACCACATTTCCATAAAATACATTGCACCATGAAAGAATTATAACACATGTTAGCTTTCCTTCTAGAACAAGAACACCAAAATTTCTTACAACAATAATGCACGACGAATGAAAGCTAACACATGTTAGCTTTCCTTCTACCACAAGCACAATTGCATTTCTAACAACAACACTGCATTGTGAATGAAAGCTAACGCGTGTTAGCTTTCCTGCCAGTGGAACCACATTGCCATAAAATGCATTGCACCATGAAAGAATTCTAACACATGTTAGCTTTCCTTCTAGAAAAAGAACAACAAAATTTCTTACAACAACAATGCATGACGAATGAAAGCTTAACACATGTTAGCTTTCCTTCTAACATGAGCACAAGGCCATTTCTAACAACAATATTATGTGGTGATTGAAAGATGAAACATTTTATCTTTCCTACCGATACAACCTCAATTCCTTCATATACATTTCAACATGAAGGAAAGCTAATGCATGTTAGCTTTCCTTCCGGTACAACCACATTTCCATAAAATATATTGCACCATGAAGGAATTATAATGCATGTTAAATTTCCTTCTAGCACAAGCACACGGGAATTTCTTACAACAACATTGCATAGTGAATGAAAGCTAACACATGTTAGCTTTCCAACTAGTAAAATCACATTGCCATCAAAAGCATTGCACCATGAAGGAATTCTAACGCATGTTATATTTCCTTCTAGCACAAGCACAAGGACATTCCTTACAACAACATTGCGAATATAATTTGAAACTCAGATTGGTGAACCATCCATTCTGCTGGGTCCATGAAAATGAACTTCATGAAGGACACCCCTTGGTCATCCAACACCATGGTGCAAAGCTTGATTTACATGATGATTTGAGAAGCTCAGGTTTTGTTCAATGAGACCTAATGCAATTTTTGCATTGGGGTGTCAAATTCATGAAACTCTTCCTTCAGACCAAGTATATAGCTTCATGACATCCACAAGGCATCATATTTCCCAAAATTACAATGTCGACAAAAACATATTCATTCTACATACCCATCCCATATCCATTTTAGGGACAAATTGCTTGTTAGCCCGGTCGACCAACCATTGTTTCTTTTCTTCGACCAGTCAGCAGCAGCAGCCGTCCCATCCGTGTTTGGTAAAGCCCGCAATGTCCGTCTATCCATCTAGAATTGGCGACGAGACGTTTTTAGAGCAGTGATTTAGTAGCGGATACGCTTGGATAGAGATTTTGGATGGGGTGCTATAGTGATGAAGCACGTACCAAGAATAGAGATAACTTCAGCCAGCTACATGAATTCAAAGAAATAGCAAGGGTGTAGGGACCCCCTTTTCAGGGTCTCAAAAAAAAACTTCCACAGAATTGGAAAATATAAGTATAATTAAGTTTATAACTTCCAGTACGATTTTTCAGAAGAAGATATAGAAGCCACAAATTTAGTTCTATCTATTGTAGTACATGACTATCAATATGTATAACTATATACTCAGATTTATTCATTCTCAAAAAGATTTAGCAAAATAAATAAATAAAAATACTTCAAACCTGTTTTCGACGGTTGGTCCAGCGAATCGATGGAGTCCTCGAAGTGGTTTCCGCACGATCCAATCCAATCTCCTAACGAAGTACCGAGTGACCTCTCGGTTGACCTCCCTACCGTATCGGGGTTATTCTTCTTCACCCCGAACCCTCGAGTTAATGGGGTCGTAAGAACACACAATCTAGCCTCCCGAAAGGATCTCCCAACCTCGTTCCAGCTAATCCCAACTCCAAGGATCATAACATAATCCGAGATTATGATGACCATCCAGCATTAGGGAGCAAGAGATTCATTCTCTCCTTCTCCTCCCTCATTATATAGAAAACGCATGTGTGCCATGTGTCTGTCCATGCACATATTTAATTTAATTTATTATTTTAATTTCCAATATTCTCAAATACATGTGTCTTCTTAATGTCTTTAATGTGCACCTAAATCCCTAGATCAGTGGGAGTTAGGTGTAGAAGAGTTCTACTTCTCTTTTGGTTCTCATTTAGTTTACTTAACAATCTTTTAGTTAGACTTATTGCTTTCTTCTTTTCTTTCTTTTCCTAATATTAAGATTGAATTAAAAGATGATTCCTTTTACTAAAAGTATAATCTATTTTAAATTTTCTCTTTATAAAATATTTTAAATGAATAATAAAATTAATTAAAGTAAAATCTTGAATAATAATCAAAGAAAAACAATTCTCTTATTAATGATCTATTTCAATTCTTTCTCAAAATAATGAAGTCAATTAAATAGAATCTTTATAGAATGATTTAAAATAATAAAATCCATTAAAATCTTTGAATAAAAATAATTCTCTTATTATTAATCTTTTTCAATTAGCATAATTAATCAAATTTAATATTGAATAAAATCAATCTCTTCAATTCTTTTTCAAGTTAATAAAATCAATTAAAATGAATAATTCAAATTAATGAAATCAATTTAAAATATAATCTTGAATAGAATTATTCAAATTAATAAAATAGAACAAAATGAAATAAAGTATTTCTTAAATCTTATGTGAAATTTTCATTTATACCATTGATTAATTTTCTTCCTCTCGTTCTTGTCTAGGTACCTCTTCAGCGAGCCCTTCTGATAGTTTCATTTATTCCTTCTTATGGGGAGTACTGCGTAGCGACCGAGAACCGTTACCGCGATCTCTCAACTACGCTCCTTGGAGACTAAGGGATGTTGAGGGATAAGGCTCTCCTTATTGTGCCCCCCTCAACTCATCGTACGTGACCAAATCATTATGGCCTTTCCCGTACAGCATACGCTTCCCCGGGTGAGTTGAAACGACTTCACCAATATGTGGATTGCTAATCCAGGGTCGACAGGTAGTCATCGTACCCCTATGTGTTCTTTACATTCTTATGACCCCTATAATTCCATTGTGGGTCAGTCGGTAAATCATCTTACCTGCCACTACACACACACACACACAAGCGCACATTAGTAGTGCTGCACTATGAAATATTTCATCATCCATCATAATATCTCAGTCAATCGAGCATATATTTCATTCATCCTTTTCTCTCAATCGGTAAATCATATCTATCATTCATCATTCTATCTCAATCAGTCGAGCATATGTAACATTCAATCATCCTATCTCAATCAGTCGAGCATATCTAACATTTAGTCATTCTATCTCAATCAGTCGAGCATATCTAACATTCAGTCGTTCTATCTCAATCAGTCAAGCATATTTAACATTCAGTCATCCTATCTCAATCAGTCGAGCATATCTAACATTTAGTCATTCTATCTCAATCAGTCGAGCATATCTAACATTCAGTCATTCTATCTCAATCAGTCGAGCATATGTAACATTCAGTCATCCTATCTCAATTAGTCGAGCATATCTAACATTTAGTCATTCTATCTCAATCAGTCGAGCATATCTAACATTCAGTCATTCTATCTCAATCAGTCGAGCATATCTAACATTTAGTCATTCTATCTCAATCAGTCGAGCATATGTAACATTCAGTCATTCTATCTCAATCAGTCGAGCATTCATTTATTAAGTAAAGTAATAGTTTCTATAACTCTCGTTCAAGCATTTTCAAAGTAAATTCAAATGGTTTGTATTTTACTTATCCGGTTCATTTCAAAACTAGTACCTCATTATTCTAAACAGTTAAGGTACCGAGGCGGGCATTACATACACCCCCTCTTATTAAAACTTCGTCTCAAAGTTAACTTTTGTTCTTGTAATTCCGATGCTAGGCTTTATCTTTAGTTTCCCATTTTTATCTTATTGTCTTTCTCTTCTATTTTTCTCAAACAATCATGGCCATATGTGCTGGTGGTTCTAATCATTAGTTTTCTATTTCATCAGCATGGTTCTAGTACCTCTTTAGGAATTCAATCATAATTTCATGGAATGCAAATCTAATAATACCTTCATAATTGTTAGTCCCAACTTAGATTTTCTATACCTTCTAGTCATCTATGAAGGTTTACTATGTCCAATTATCTACAAGTTGCATTGCGTCAATAGCCATCCAAAAGTTTATCAAATCATCATTCAACATAATAAATCCAAGTAAGGATTCCCATCTAATTGATTATCCTCCATTCAAGACGAGAAGGTAAACATCATACGACATACAGTCAAATATAGATAGGTAAGATATAATCACAGTTTTAACAAATCAGGAGCAACTACCAAAAGTTCCAAAATCCAATCCCCAAAAGACTACTTCCAATTTCATGATCGCTAATAAAATGATTCTCCACTTGATACGAAAGTGTTGGAACTTAGCGATTGAGTTGAATGTATTAAAGTTTATATCTTTGAACCATGCATTCCTTCATGTCCAAATCAAGGATCTCATCATGTTCTTACATCATTTCATCATTTATGTTGTTGTAGGAATCCTTCTTGCAGACCTTCCACATCATATCATGTGTGTCGATAAAGTTTTGACGGGTCCTGTCTTAGGGACTAGTCATCTTTTCATAAAGATTTCATCATATCAGGTGATTAGTGTCATTGCATTCAGATCATTGATTTTATCATCTCTATACTTCATTTGACAAGACAATCTTCAATTGATCATTTTGGTACATTTGATAAGTTTCATTTCACATGCCTTATCATGGTTAAAGTCAAGTTTGTGGTGTCTTGTCAGCTAAAATTTATCAATTTGCATCCTTGTTATATGTTTTGCAACACTCCGTAACCTTGATTATTCTCCCTAAATCACATCTATCACCTAAAATTTTTGTCCAAATAAACCATTGTGCTTTAATTCACTAGTATTTAGATAATAGGACATTCGGTACGTAGCATCACTAGACATTGGAAATCATGGCATTAAGGTTTGGTTTTCAACTCCCAAGTTATCTTGATCACTTCAAGCTTTTCATAAGGCAATGTCTATAATTAATCGATAGTTACTGAGAGGGACCATTCTTTTATGTATATAAATATAAATATATGCAACTTCTTCAATATATATATGTGTGTGTGTGTGTGCGCGCGCGCGCGTGTGTCTCTCTTTAAATACATATAAAATGTATACCATGCAATCCCTTCAATTTTATTTAGTACATTTCAATAGAGAATAAACTCTTTAAATTTATTTGCAAATATTCATACCAAGATCTCCCTATCTCTATAAGTCATGTTAAAAATAATAATAATAATCAGACAATAAATATCAACTATGAATTCCCAACTTAATTCGTAATATATCTTTCATATATAAGAGACATTGACAGTTATGTTTAATCTTTATTTATAAAATTAATAAATTATATATATATAGGAGTGAATACACTTTCAAATATCCCTTTAATGGCATATTGTCTTAAATATTCAATTACACATCCTTACTAACTAAGATCATAACTTTTAATTCATATTCTAGAATAATTACTTATTTTAAGTTTGATCCTTATTAGGACATGGAATAATACACGTCCTTTTTCTTTTTTTTTAATATAATATCTTAATTAATATTCTTCAGTTCAACAGATTGCTTTCGACCAATTGTTCCCTAAGCTTAAGAGGATTTTTGTTTTCATAACACATCATTAAAAGGGGTTTAGAGTTTCGCTCATCTACTCCACAATAGTGGATCTATATCTTCTATAAGTTTCATAGTCTTATCCCATGATTTTATTCCATTATCTAAATTATAGCCATTATAACTTTTCCCTAACACTAAAGACATCTTATAAATATTATTTGGAACCTTCATTATTAGTTGCCTAAAAGTAAATTCTCCCTACTTATTTAGAAATCATTTCTAGTTTTATAAATTATGTGATCAACACATTTATTATGGTCTTTAGGTAATTAATGAGTATGGACTCGTCATCGAGTTACCATAGATCATGCTGATTGGCAAATCTACACGTATTGAGTAATTCTTCATAATGGAGATTAAGTGTAGGTTCTTATTTTCGTGTATACTAAATGCTTTTAAACTTGGTAGAGTGGGCCATAGATACAAAATGGGGGGTGATCGTTTGATAACTATCAACTGATCGGCGGTGCTTTATTCTACAAGGTAAATCGAATACTTCTTCCGAGGATAAAGGGATTTCCACAGTCAATTACATTCTCAATAAAACAGAGGTACGTGTCCATATACAGGGTATGAAGTCCTGATCGTTATTTTTCATATTGCACAGTAAAATAATCTATCGACCAGATTGCTTCACCGGAAATCTTCTATAAATATCAGGGCATGGTTCAAATAGTTATTTCTTCATATAACACAGTAAAAACAATCTATTTACCCAGATTGCTTCATCGGTAGTCTTGGAAAAAGATCAACGCATTGTTTCTTATGATCATCATAAAACAGAGTTGCAGGTCAGGGTGTATCATGCGCAATGCTAGAATGCTTATATAAGAAAAACATGCAGCAAACATTAATTTTTTTTTTTTTTTTTTAACAGTACTTCAATGCGATCCCATTGACTTGAATAACTAAGAAATACGATTTAATGCATTATTCAAATAGAATTTTAAGCAAATAAGAACATGTCCCGGACGATTGATCCATCTAATGCCGGAAATGTACTTCAATCCGAACGAAAATTCTTGACTACAATTTAATTAGGAGTCTAGTGCTCTTAAGGCTCAACTGGCTCTGATACCAAATGTAGGGACCCCTTTTCGGGGTCCAAAAAAAAACTTCCACGGAATTGAAAAATATAAGTATAATTAAGTTTATAACTTCTAGTACGATTTTTCAGAAGAAGATATAGAAGCCACGGATCTAGTTCTATCTATTGTAGTACATGATAGTCAATATATATAACTATATACTCAAATTTATTCATTCTCAAAAAGATTTAGCAAAATAATTAAATAAAAATATTTCAAACTTGTTTTTGACAGTTGGTCCAGCGAATCGATGGAGTCCTTGAAGTGGTTTCTGCACGATCCAATCCAATTTTCTAACGAAGTACCGAGTGACCCCTCGGTTGACCTCCCTACCGTATCGGGGTTATTCTTCTTCACCCCGAACCCCCGAGCTAATGGGGTCGTAAGAACACACAATCTAGCCTCCCGAAAGGATCTCCCAATCCTCGTTTCGGCTAATCCCAACTCCAAGGATCATAACATAATCCGAGATTATGATGACCATCCAGCATTAGGGAGCAAGAGATCCCTTCTCTCCTTCTCCTCCCTCATTATATAGCAAAAGCCTGTGTGCCATGTGTCTGTCCATGCACATATTTAATTTAATTTATTATTTTAATTTCCAATATTCTCAAATACATGTGTATTCTTAATGTCTTTAATGTGCACCTAAATCCCTAGATCGGTGAGAGTTAGGTGTAGAAGAGTTCTACTTCTCTTTTGGTTCTCATTTAGTTTACTTAATAATCTTTTAGTTAGACTTATTGCTTTTTTCTTTTATTTTTTTTCATAATATTAAGATTGAATTAAAAGATGATTCATTTTACTAAAAGTATAATTTATTTTAAATTTCCTCTTTATAAAATATTTTAAATGAATAATAAAATTAATTAAAGTAAAATCTTGAATAATAATAAAAGAAAAACAATTCTTTTATTAATGATTTATTTCAATTCTTTCTCAAAATAATGAAGTCAATTAAATAGAATCTTTAATAGAATGATTTAAAATAATAAAATCCATTAAAATCTTTGAATAAAAATAATTCTCTTATTGTTAATTTTTTTCAATCAGCATAATTAATCAAATTTAATATTGAATAAAATCAATCTCTTCAACTCTTTTTCAAGTTAATAAAATCTATTAAAATGAATAATTCAAATTAATGAAATCAATTTAAAATAGAATCTTGAATAGAATTATTCAAATTAATAAAATAGAACAAAATGAAAGAAAGTATTTATTAAATCTTATGTGAAATTTTCATTTATACTATTGATTAATTTTCTTCCTCTCATTCTTGTCTAGGTACCTCTTCGGCGGGCCCTTCTGATAGTTTTATTTCTTCCTTCTTATGGGGAGTACTGTGTAGCGACCGGGAAACGTTACCGCGATCTCTCAATTACGCTCCTTGGAGACTAAGGGATGTTGAGGGATAAGGATCTCCTTATTGCGCGCCCCTCAACTCATCGTACGCGACCAAATCATTATGTCCTTGCCCGTACGGCATACGCTTCCCAGGGTGAGGTGAAACGGCTTCACCCATGTGTAGATTGCTAATCCAAGGTCGAGAGTCAGTCATCGTACCCCTATGCACGTTTTTTCTATTCTTACGACCCTTATAATTCCATTGTGGGTTAGTCGATAAATCATCTTACCTACCACTGCACACGCACACACTTAAGCGCACATTAGTAGCGCTACACTATGAAATATTTCATCATACATCATAATATCTCAGTCAGTCGAGCATATATTTCATTCATCGTTTTCTCTCAATCAGTAAATCATATCTATCATTCATCATTCTATCTCAATCAGTCGAGCATATGTAACATTCAGCCATCCTATCTCAATCAGTCGAGCATATCTAACATTTAATCATTCTATCTCAATCAGTCAAACATATCTAACATTCAATCGTTCTATCTCAATCCGTCGAGCATATGTAACATTCAGTCATCCTATCTCAATTAGTCGAGCATATCTAACATTTAGTCATTCTATCTCAATCAATAGAGCATATCTAACATTCAGTCGTTCTATCTCAATCAGTCGAGCATATGTAACATTCAGTCATCCTATCTCAATCAGTCGAGCATATCTAACATTTAGTCATTCTATCTCAATCAGTCGAGCATATCTAACATCCAGTCGTTCTATCTCAATCAGTCGAGCATATGTAACATTCAGTCATTCTATCTCAATCAGTCGAGCATTCATTTATTAAGTAAAGTAATAGTTTCTATAACTGTCGTTCAAGTATTTTCAAAGTAAATTCAAATGGTTCGTATTTTACTTAGCCGATTCATTTCAAAACTGGTACCTCATTATTCTAAACAGTTAAGGTACCGAGGCAGGCATTACAAAGGGCTTACCACTATTTCTCCCTTTTAACACTTGTTTAAAAATAGGGCCACAACAGCCAAATCCATTTTAGGGACAAATTTAGCCAGTGTGGGAAAGGAAATGAAATGAAATCCAGAAAGAAAGACTTTCCCAAATGCATACACATTACTAAGTCGAACGAATTCCAAGGGGGGAGGATTTGTGTTAAGGTTTACAACTTAGTGGTATTCATTTTCTGGCTTTTACATTAGACTTTATAGAGATGGTTTCTGATACCAAAAGGCATCATATTTCGCAAAATTACAAGGTCAACAAAAACGTATTCATTCTACATACCTATCCCAGATTCATTTTAGGGACAAATTGCCCGCCAGCCTGGTTGACCAGCTGTTATTTCTTTTCTTCAACCAGTCAGCAGCAGCAACCATCCCATCCGTGTTTGGTAAAGCCCACAACGTCCGTCTATCCATCCAGAATTGGTGACGAGACGTTTTTAGAGAAGTGATTTAGTAGGGGATACGCTTGGATAGAGATTTTGGATGGGGTGCTATAGTGATGAAGCAGGTACCAAGATTAGAGATAGCTTCAACCAGCTACACAAAGTCAAAGAAACAGCAAGGGCTTACCGCTATTTCTCTCTTTTAGCACTTGTTTAAAAATAGGGCCACAACAGCCAGATCCATTTTAGGGACAAATTTAGCTAGCGTGGGAAAGGAAATGAAACGAAATCCAGAAAGAAAAACTTGCCCAGATGCATACACAGTACTAAATCGAACGAATTCCAAGGGGGGAGGATTTTTGTTAAGGTTTACGGCTTAGTGGTATTCATTTTCTGGCTTTTACATTAGAATTTATAGCGATGGTTTCTGATACCAAAAGGCATCATATTTCGCAAAATTACAAGGTCGACAAAAACGTATTCATTCTACATACCCATCCTAGATCCATTTTAGGGACAAATTGCCCACCATCCCGGTCAACCAGCTGTTGTTTCTTTTCTTCAACCAGTCAACAGCAGTAACCGTCCCATCCGTGTTTGGTAAAGCCCACAACGTCCGTCTATCCATCCAAAATTGGTGATGAGACGTTTTTAGAGCAGTGAATTAGTAGGGGATACGCTTGGCTAGAGATTTTGGATGGGGTGCTATAGTGATGAAGTAGGTACTAAGATTAGAGATAGCTTTAGCCAACTACACGAAGTCAAAGAAATAGCAAGGGCTTACCGCTATTTCTCCCTTGTAACACTTGTTTAAAAATAGGGCCACAATAGTTAGATCCATTTTAGGGACAAATTTAGCCAGCGTGGAAAAGGAAATGAAACAAAATCCAGAAAGAAGGACTTGCCCAGATACATACACAGTACTAAATCAAATGAATTCCAAGGGGGGAGGATTTGTGTTAAGGTTTATAGCTTAGTGGTATTCATTTTCTGGCTTTTACATTAGACTTAATAAGGATGGTTTGTGATACTGAAAGACATCATATTTCCCAAAATTACAAGGTCGACAAAAACGTATTCATTCTACATACCCATCCTAGATCCATTTTAGGGACAAATTGCCCGCCATCCCAATTATCATGCTCAAATAAGAATGGCCATACAATGTTTTATTTACAACAAAAAAATCCCTGTAGATATAGATCCATAGTCGCTATTCTAAGCCTTACTTTAACGTGGCCTTGTTTCTAGAACTTCTCTTAGCCAGAATCAAACTAATGGATGAATCAATGAATTGTAATGTGCTTACAGCTAATGCTAGGTCAATATAACAGTACAGCTCTAAAAAAAAGAGAAAGGCAATTCAACAGAGAAACACAGTAATATTCGTTGAGCCTGCCAAGTGGAGGAGATTGGTCCACGACTTTCTTCATTTTTCTGCCCCGTGACTTTGGGCAATCCATTTGGAAAGGAATTATTCTTATCCAACGCAACTGAGGGTAACATATCACAGTTGGTAGGACAACCGCTACAATATTATGAAGCAAGTGTGGCAATTTTCTCTCTTGTTGGAATATGGTCGTTTTTTTTCTTATTGAGATAGGGCAGAGCAGTCTATTCATGGAACATGGAATTCGTCCCTTCCTTTCATGTTGGGATAGGGATGAGTTGTACCAATTTTCTCTGCTTTAATGAAATTGGATCTTTCTTTTTATTGGATTTTGACATTTTTCATATTAGAATTGGGCAAAGTAGTCTAAAACCACAACTTTTTGCTTCTTTTGAAGTGGATTTTTCTGGCAGAGTTTCTTTATCAATCCAGTAAAATTTCAGATGATGCAGAGTTCCAAAACTGTTGTGGCAGAGTTCCACCATAAAATTGTACACTAAGGTTTTCTTCCATTTTAAACCCATCCATATGCTCAAGAAATTGATCAAAGTTATGATGATAACTCTACCAAAATTGAGTTACAGCGGCAGTTTACTCTGTGCGCCTGTCAAAAGATGATGTCCCACAGAGCAACCCTTATCCACAATATTTTATTTACAACAAACAAATCCCTGTAGATATAGATCCATAGTCACTATTCTAAGCCTTAACTTCATTATCGCATGAGGCAAGACGAGAAGCAATGGCAGCATGATACATAATGTCATGAAACGTAGAAGTGTCCTGAAGGTTTTTTCTCAATAATTTTTCCTTCTCTGGAGTCAATCACCCTCTTACAGACTTGGAATGCCTGGGTACTACAGCTCCCTCCATTTCTTTTTCATCATCATCTGAACTCTTATATATGGCTTTTGTTTTCCAGTCGTTTAATCCATCATCTGCCCATCGCTCATGATTTGCCTGAGACCAACCAAAGAGAGGAAGCCACCATCTCATGGTGCTTCCCTTGTCAATATGAGATGGAAAAATAACATCCTCTCTTCTTCTTATTTGCTTTTCCCCAACATTCTTAATGTCTGAATGAACTGATCCATCATTATTATTAGAGGAGCTGCATCCCCTTAAGGAATTCCTACCCCCAACTTTGTGGGCAAGAAAAATTTGGCCATCACAGAGAGCTACGTTCTCTGAGGATGGCCTGCATTCTAAAAATCCACCTGAAATAAAAGTCATTAATGTAAACCTGGCCAGATAGCAGAAAAACCAAAGGGAAATCAAATTTCTCAGTGCAGATGAAGCCTAGCGACCTATCTATGCAAATCAGGCCAGATAGCAAAAATAACAAAGTGAAATTAAATTAGTCAGTGCAGATGAATCCTGGCAATCTATTATACAAACCAAGCAAGATAGAAGAAGGAAATTAAATTATTCAGTGCAGTTGAACCCCGCTGATCTATTTGTAACCTAGAATATCTCATAATTCACATATAATCTCAACCCTGGAATATTACATGAAGATGCCATTCCCAGGCCTCTTCTTTGAATAGTAAGAGAGGTGAGAGATTGACTCCAAGGAGACGATGGGCGCGTTGACGATAAGGTTTACTGTAAGGCCAGAGAGAAGAGGGTGACGAGACATTCTTAGAGCAGTGATTTAGTAGGGCATATGCTTGGATAGATATTTTGGATGGGGTGCTATAGTGATGAAGCAGGTACCAATATTAGAGATAGCTTCAGCCAACTACACGAAGTCAAAGAAACAGCAAGGGCTTACCGCTATTTCTCCCTTTTAACACTTGTTTAAAAATCGGGCCATAATAGCCAGATCCATTATAGGGATAAATTTAGCCAGCGTGGGAAAGGAAATGAAACGAAATCCAGAAAGAAAGACTTGCCTAGATGCACACACAATATTAAATCAAACGAATTCCAAGGGGGAGGAAGCCACACCCGTTATTGGTGGGCTTATAGATCATATTGGTCAAACTAAGAAGAAAGCATAAAATATAAATTCTATTGACGAACATAATCGAAACCTATCTGTATCCATTTGTATCCATTGATTAACAGAATCTAAACCTTGAGGAGGCTTATTAAATCCACTTCAAGATGTCATAAAATATATGTTTTGGTCGGAGGAAGAAACACATACATGTATCCATTGATTAACATAATCGAAACTTGGAGGAGGCTTATTAACTCCACTTCAAGATGTCTTGTAGCCAGAACGAATTCACCCTCCACCAGTGATTCCACCGTCCTGTTTGGAGACTTTTACTAACCAAATCCACACCCATACACAACTCAATTGAGTAGCTGAAAACCAGCTCAGATCGGTGTTTGAACTTGGCAAGAGATCGGTGTTTGAACTTGGCAAGGGGAAAAATTCATTAATTAGGTAGCTTTTTGCGTTTGAATTTGGAAACAACCGCCAAAATTGAAATATTTTTTAAAATCAAAATACTTTGATAGAGTAACACACTTATATTTTAAATAAAGCAATGGGAATGTGAACGATTATATAGTTTACATGGTTTGTCTCGATTTTTAGTTTTTTTTTTTTTGCTTTTGTACATTTTTTGGAGATTTTGAATTATGAGTTGAAACACTTTATTATTATTTTTATTTATATATAAATGGAAAATGATTTCATTTTTATTGTTTTTATTTCTATTGAGTAAAAAACATGTTTTTAGAAAAAAGGAAAAGTGTTTTGGCATGTTTTTCCTTAAAGATGTAATAAATATCTAAAACATAGTTAAATGATTTTAATTGTATTTGCAAAATAATAGGATGCGTTAGAAGAACAAAAAAAACATATAATAAGTTAGTGTTGATAATGAGTTAAGGGTGTGTTTTTTGGAAAAGAAATTAACAAAACACATGGTTTTAAAAGATGATTTGGATCTAAATTTTTTTTAATATGATAAAATAAAAACAAATAATATTGATAGTAAATTGTGAATTACAAATACATATCCATAGTAAATTATTGATTTGTTTAAAAAAACTAGGTTAAGGTAATGAGAGAGGTTTTCATTTACATTTTTCAACAATTCATTTTTTAAAGAATAAAAATATACATGATTGATTTGATTAATTTCGTATTTTTTATTAGTATAAATAATTATATCGATAGGTGTTTTTATTTTAGAATTTAGAGTGGACTAGCATTTATGCTGTAAATTTCCTAGAATGCACAAGGATGCGAAAAGTGTACTCTTGAGATTGATTTTTGGGCATTCGTTCCAAATTCCAAATAAACATTTTTATTAAAAAAATATAGAAAATAACGGGTAGCTATGCATGGATAACAAGAAGTTGATACATGAATAACTCCTAATTGATTCATGGACAATGAGAAGTTCACACAACTACGCATGGAGAACAAGTAACTTGTTTATGACACTTAACTGACGACCTATCAGTGTTCACCAACCACAAGTTAAGTGGTTGTGCTAGTTATTGTCAATAAAAAATTATAAAAGGTCCTTCATAGAAATTGATGGGAAAATACAGGTTATATTTCATGCTTGTCATCAGGAAAAACAAAAGCAATAGTGATAACGTCCATCTATAGTGTCGAAAATGTAAAAAATGACTTTTGCAAATTTTTCCAAATTCCTACCATGCTTGCATCTGTAAACCAATGATAGGGAGGTCAATCTACAAATTATTAATCATCAATTCACTAAATATTATACGCTAAAAAATTATGCTGACTTTTAACATGAGTTTCTGATTTTTTTAAAATGAATTTGTAACATGTTTTTTTTAGATGATTTTAATTCTATATACAAGTCAAATCAAATCTTTTAAGATGAGAAGTGTGCCCTCCAAAAGCACCGTCCATATATATATATATATATATATATAGAGAGAGAGAGAGAGAGAGAGAGAGAGGTCAATGAGCACAAAGAATGTATGGTTGTTCCAGAAGGAACTGTGTTTTCCCATATAATTTTTCCAAGGGCCATTTTCTTCAAACTAGTATAAAGAATAGATTTAATTTTTTCAGTAACTATGTAACTTCCTTTATCTAGCAACCTATGTCTTATTTTCCCATCTTTGTTTGTTGACATTATGTTGTTTTGGTCCATGCGTATCGACCTGTTGTCATCTTGGGTACTCTCCATCCAGGTGGAGGACATATCCCAAGTTCCCATGTTTGTAGAGACGATTCATCATCATTTCAAAAGAAGACTCGTCGATGTTACCATTGGACTACACCTTGCAACTAGATGGATATTTGCATAGTTCTTGGAGGTTCACTCATATGAGCCACAATTTTACAACCATTGTTGTTTGACTTGTACCAATTTTTGAAATATTGATGCATAAAATGAAACTCAAATGTTTCAATTTGAAACTCAATGGTCGTATCTTGTTCATGATTCATCAGTTGCACAACAAATTTGGGTTTCATATTCATTACTTGTCTTAGTTCCTTCACTACAATAATTTCATCTTACTTATTAATGGTGTTAGAATTTTAAGTGCAATAACAATAAGGATCATTGAAAGATAAACAAGAAAAGAATGAACAAAAGTAGACAACAAACTTATTTGGGAAAAACCCTCTCTGGGTAGAAAAACAAACAAACTTCTTCTATATAGATTCTGCAGAAAGTACAATAGTATCCTTTGTACAATAGATTCTGCAGAAAGTACAATAGTTCCCTTTTTCATGTTGGATGCGACCTAGACCATGTCTAGGGTTTTCACACACAGAACCAACCCTCTTTTATGCTTGATGTGACTTAGAACGAGTCTAGGAATTTTCCACTATAAATGATCTCCCATAGCTAAGCAGACCAAGAGCATCATTATAGGACCTGCGAATGATCTTCCGCAACTAGGTAGACCAGAAGCATCATTCCAAGACTTTTCACCACAGATCCAATGTAGGGTCCCCCATTTCGGATTCCCCAAAAGACTTCCACGGAATTTGAAAAGTATAAGTATAATTAATTTCAGAACTTCTAGTACGATTTTTCAGAAGAAGATATAGAGGTCACAGATCTAGTTCTATCTATTGCAGTACATGAATATCAATAAATAAAAACTATATACCCATATTTATTCATTCCACCACAAGAGTTAGCAAAATAAATAAACCAAATACTTCAAACTTGTTTCCGACGGTTGGTCCAACGAATAGATGGATTCCTCGAAGTGGTTTCCGCATGATCCAATCCAATTTCCTGACGAAGTACCGAGTGACCCCTTGGTTGACCTCCCTACCGTATCGGGGTTACTCTCCTTCACCCCGAACCCACGAACTAATGGGGTCGTAAGAAAACACAAGCTAGCCTCTCGAAAGGATCTCCCAATCCCCGTTCCGGCTAATCCCAACTCCAAGGATCATAACATAATCCGAGATTATCATGCCCATCCAACATTATGGAGCAAGAGATCCCCTTCTCTCCTTCTCCTCCCTCATTATATAGCAAAATCTTGTGTGCCATGTGTCTGTCCATGCACATATTTAATTTAATTTAATATTTTAATTTCCAATATTTTCAAACATATGTGTCTTCTTAATGTCTTTAATGTGCACCTAAATCCCTAGATCAGTGGGAGTTAGGTGTAGAAGAGTTCTACTTCTCTTTTGGTTCTCATTTAGTTTACTTAACAATCTTTTAGTTAGACTTATTGCTTTCTACTTTTCTTTCTTTTCCTAAAATTAAGATTGAATTAAAAGATGATTCCTTTTACTAAAAGTATAATCTATTTTAAATTTCGTCTTTATAAAATAATTTAAATGAATAGTAAATTTAATTAAAGTAAAATCTTTGAATAATAATAAAAGAAAAACAATTCTTTTATTAATGACATATTTCAATTCTTTTTCAAAATAATGAAGTCAATTTAAATAGAATCTTTAATAGAATGATTTAAAATAATAAAATCTATAAAATCTTTTGAATAAATAATAATTTTTCTTAATAATAAAATTAATCAAATTTAATATAAATAAAGTCAATCTCTTCAATTCTTTTTCAAGTTAGTAAAATCAATTAAAATGAATAATTCGAATTAATGAAATCGATTAAAAATAAAATATTGAATATAATTATTCAAATTAATAGAATAAAACACAATGAAATAAAGTATTTCTTAAATATTATGTGAAATTTTCATTTATACCATTGATTAATTTTCTTCCTCTCATTTTTGTCTAGGTATCTCTTCGGAGGACCCTTCTGACAGTTTCATTTCTTCCTTCTTATGGGGAGTACTGCGTAGCGACCGGGAACCGTTACCGCGATCTCTCAACTACGCTCTTTGGAGACTAAGGGATGTTGAGGGATAAGGCTCTCCTTATTGCGCGCCCCTCAACTCATCGTACGCGATCAAATCATTATGGCCTTGCCCGTACGACATACGCTTCCCCGGGTGAGTTGAAACGGCTTCACCCGTGCGTGGATTGCTAATTCAGGGTCGGCAGTTAGTTGTCGTACCCTTAAGTGTTATTTTCGTTCTTACGACCCTTGTAATTCCATTGTGAGTCAGTCGGTAAATCGTCTTACCTGTCACTGCACACACTCAAGCGCACATTAGTAGCGCTGCACTATAAAACATTTTTCATCATTCTTTTTAGTATCTCAATCTGTCGAGTCTACTAAATATTCATCATTTATTCTTTTCTTAGTCAGTCGAGAGTATCCATCATTCATCTAATCATTTTCATTTCACATGTAGAATTCAAAGCACACAATCACGGTCCAAATGTTCATAAATCTAGGTCACTTCAAACCAGTGCCCTCAATAGTAAAATTAGTCAGCTAATGTACTGAGGCGAGCATTACATCCAACCCTCTTTCATGCTAGATGTGACTTAGACTCAATCTAGGACTTTTCCACCGTAAATACCCACACGGTAAATTCTTTTCCATTGATACCCACACCATATGATAAATGATGTATAAAGCCATAGATACACTTAATCTTGATAATTAAACAACAATGGTTGTAAAATTGTGGCTCATATGAGTGAACCTCCAAGAACTATGCAAATATCCATCTAGTTGCAAGGTGTAGTCCAATGGTAGCATCGACGAGTCTTCTCTTGAAATAATGATGAATTGTCTCTACAAACATGGGAACCTGGTATATGTCCTCCACCTGGATGGGGAGTACGCAAGATGAAAACAGGTCGATACGCATGGACCAAAACAACATAATGGCAGCAAACAAAGATGGGAAAATAAGACATAGGTTGCTAGATAAAGGAGGTTACACAGTCACCAAAAAAATTAAATCTATTCTTTATACTAGTTTGAAGAAAATTGCCCTTGGAAAAATTATATGGGAAAACACAGTTCCTTCTGGAACAACCATACATTCTTTGTGCTCATTGACCTCTCTCTCTCTCTCTCTCTCTCTCTCTCTCTCTCTCTATATATATATATATATATATATATATATGGACGGTGCTTTTGGAGGGCACACCTCTTTTCTTAAAAGATTTGATTCGACTTGTATATAGAATTAAAATCATCTAAAGAAAAACATGTTATAAATTCATTTTAAAAAAATCAGAAGCTCATGTTAAAAGGCAACATAATTTTTTAGCATATAATATTTAGTGAATTGATGAGTAATAATTTCTAGATCGATCTCCCTATCATTGGTTTTTAGATGCAAGCATGGTAGGAATTTGGAAAATTTTGCACAAGTCATTTTTTACATTTTCGACACTATAGATGGACGTTATCACTATTTCTTTTGTTTTTCCTGATGACAAGCATGAAATATAACCTGTATTTTCCCATCAATTTCTATGAATGATCTTTTATAATTTTTTATTGACAATAACTAGCACAACCACTTAACTTGTGGCTGGTGAACACCGATAGGTCGCCAGTTAAGTGTCATAAACAAGTTACTTGTTCTCCATGCGTAGTTGTGTGAACTGCTCATTGTCCATGAATCAATTAGGAGTTATTTATGTATCAACTTCTTGTTATCCATGCATAGCTACCCGTTATTTTCTATATTTTTTTTAATAAAAATATTTATTTGGAATTTGGAATGAATGCCAAAAAATCAATCTGAAGAGTAGACTTTTCTCATCCTTGTGCATTCTAGGAATGTTAAAGCATAAATGCTAGTCCACCCTAAATTCTAAAATAAAAAAACCTATCGATATAATTATTTATACTAATAAAAAATATGGAATTAATCAAATCAATCATTGTATGCTTTTATTATTTAAAAAATGAATTGTTGAAAAATGTAAATGAAAACCTCTCTCATTACCTTAACCTAGTTTTTTTAAACAAATCAATAATTTACTATGGATATGTATTTGTAATCCACAATTTACTATCAATATTATTTGTTTTTATTTTATTATATTAAAAAATATTTAGATCCAAATCATCTTTTAAAACCATGTGTTTTGTTAATTTTTTTTCCAAAAAAAAACACCCTTAACTCATTATCAACACTAATTTATTATATGTTTTTTTTATTCTTCTAACGCATCTTATTATTTTGCAAATACAATTAAAATCATTTTCCTATGTTTTAGATATTTATTACATCTTTAAGGAAAAACATGCCAAAAACACTTTTCCTTTTTTCTAAAAACACAATAGAAATAAAAACAATAAAAATGAAATCATTTTCCATTTATATATAAATAAAAATAATAAAAAAGTGTTTCAACTCATAATTCAAAATCTCCAAAAACATGGACAAAAGCAAAAAAAAAACTAAAAATCGAGACAAACCATGTAAACTATATAATCGTTCACAATCGTTCACATTCCCATTTCTTTATTTAAATATAAGTGTGTTACTCTATCAAAGTATTTTGATTTTAAAAAATATTTCAATTTTGGGGGTTGTTGCCAAATTCAAACGCAAAAAGCTACCTAATTAACGAATTTTGCACCTTGCCAAGTTCAAACACTGATCTCTTGCCAAGTTCAAACACCGATCTGAGCTGCTTTTCAGCTACTTGATTGAGCTGTGTGTGGGTGTGGATTTGGTTAGTAACAGTCTACAAACAGGACGGTGGAATCACTGGTGGAGGGCGAGTTCGTTCTGGCCGCAGGACATCTTGAAGTGGAGTTAATAAGCCTCCTCCAAGTTTCGATTCTGTCCATGGATACAGGTATGTGTTTCTTCCTCCGACCAAAACATATATTTTATGACATCTTGAAGTGGATTTAATAAGCCTCCTCCAGGTTTAGATTCTGTTAATCAATGGATACAGATAGGTTTCGATTCTGTTTTTCAATAGAATTTATATTTTATGCTTTCTTCTCAGTTTGACCAATATGATCTATAAGCCCACCAGTAACGGGTGTGGCTTCCTCCCCCTTGGAATTCGTTCGATTTAGTATTGTGTATGCATCTGGGCAAGTCTTTCTTTCTGGATTTCGTTTCATTTCCTTTCCCACGCTGGCTAAATTTGTCCCTAAAATGGATCTGGCTGTTGTGGCCTTATTTTAAACAAGTGTTAAGAGGGAGAAATATTGGTAAGCCCTTGTTGTTTCTTTGACTTCGTGTAGCTGGCCGAAGCTATCTCTAATCTTGGTACCTGCTTCATTACTATAGCACCCCATCCAAAATCTCTATCCAAGTGTATGCCCTACTAAATCACTGCTCTAAAAATGTCTCGTCACCCTCTTCTCTCTGGCCTTACAACAAACCTTATCCTCAACGCGCCCATCATCTCCTTGGAGTCAATCTCTCACCTCTCTTACTATTCAAATAAGAGGCCTGGGAATGGCATCTTCGTGTAATATTCCAGGGTTGAGATTATATGCGAATCATGAGATATTCTAGGTTACAAATAGATCAGCGAGGTTCAACTGCACTGAATAATTTAATTTCCTTCTACTATCTTGCTTGGTTTGTATAATAGATTGCCAGGATTCATCTGCACTGACTAATTTAATTTCACTTTGTTTTTTTGCTATCTGGCCTGATTTGCATAGATAGGTCGCTAGGCTTCATCTGCACTGAGAAATTTGATTTCCCTTTGGTTTTTCTGCTATCTGGCCAGGTTTACATTAATAGCTGTTATTTCAAGTGGATTTTTAGAATGCAGGCCATTCTTAGAGAACAGAGCTCTCTGTGATGGCCAAAATTTTCTTGCCCACAAAGTTGGGGGTAGGAATTCCGTAAGGGGATGCAGCTTCTCTAATAATAATGATGGATCAGTTTATTCAGACATTAATAATGTTTGGGAAAAGAAAACAAGAAGAAGAGAGGATGTTATTTTTCCATCTCATATTGACAAGGGAAGCACCATGAGATGGTGGCTTCCTCTCTTTGGTTGGTCTCAGGTTGTTCACGAGCGATGGGCAGACAATGGCTTAAACGAATGGAAAACAAAATCCATATATAAGAGTTCAGATGATGATGAAAAAGAAATGGAGGGAGCTGCAGTACCCAGACATTCCAAGTCCGTAAGAGGGTGATTGACTCCATAGAAGGCAAAATTATTGAGAAAAAACCGGACACTTCTACTTTTCATGACATTATGTATCATTATGCCATTGCTTCTCGTCTTGCTTCATCCGATAATGAAGGTAAGGCTTAGAATAGCGACTACTGATCTATATCTACAGGGTTTTTTGTTGTTGTAAATAAAACATTGTGGATAAGGGTTGCTTTGTGGGACATCAGCTTTTCACAAGCACGCAGAGTAAACTGCCGCTGTAACTCAATTTTGGTAGAGTTATCATCATAACTTTGATTAATTTCTTGAGCATCTGGATGGGTTTAAAATGGACGAAAACCTTAGTGTAAAGTTTTATAGTGGAATTCTGCCACAATACTTTTGGAACTCTGCTTCATCTGAAATTTTACTGGATTGATAAAGAAACTCTACCAAAAAAAACCACTAAAAAAGAAGCAAAAAGTTGTGGTTTTAGACTACTTCGCCCAATTCTAATATGAAAAATGTCAAAATCCAATAAAAAGAAAGATCCAATTTCAATAAAGCAGAGAAAATTGGTACAGCTTGGCCCTATCCCAACATGTAAGGAAGGGACGAATTCCATGTTCCATGAATAGACTACTCTGCCCTATCGCAATAAGAAAAAAAGACCAGATTCCAACAAGAGAGAAAATTGCCACACTTGCTTCATAATATTGTAGTGGTTGTCCTACCAACTGTGATATGTTACCCTCAGCTCCGTTGGATAAGAATAATTCCTTTCCTCTGAAATGGACTGCCCAAAGTCACAGGGCATAAAAATGAAGAAAGTCGTGGACCAATCTCCTCCACTTGGCAGGCTCAGCGAATATTACTGTGTTTCTCTGTTAAATTGCCTTTCTCTTTTTTTCAGAGTTGTACTGTTATATTGACCTAGCATTAGCTATAAGCACATTACAATTCACCAATTCATCCATTAGTTTGATTCTAGCTAAGGGAAGTTCTAGAAACAAGGCCGCGTTACAGTAAGGCTTAGAATAGAGACTATGGATCTATATCTACACGGATTTTTTTGTTGAAAATAAAACATTGTATGCCCATTCTTGTTTGAGCATGAGAATTGGGTTGGCGGGAAATTTGTCCGTAAAATGGATCTGGGATGGGTATGTAGAATGAATACGTTTTTGTCGACCTTGTAATTTTGGGGAATATGATGCCTTTTGGTATCACAAACCATTGCTATAAAGTCTAATGTAAAAGCCAGAAAATGAATACCACTAAGTTGTAAACCTTAACACAAATCCTCCCCCCTTGGAATTCGTTCGATTTAGTACTGTGTATGTATCTGGGCAAGTCCTTCTTTCTGGATTTCATTTCATTTCCTTTCCCATGCTGGCTAAATTTGTCCCTAAAATGGACCTGGCTGTTGTGGCCCTATTTTTAAACAAGTGTTAAAAGGGAGAAATAGCGGTAAGCCCTTGTTGTTTCTTTGACTTCGTGTAGCTGGCTGAAGCTATCTCTAATCTTGGTACCTGCTTCATCACTATAGCACCCCATCCAAAATCTCTATCAAGTGTATCCCCTACTAAATCATTGCTCTAAAAACGTCTCGTCACCCTCTTCTCTTAGGTTTCATTTTTTTGTTGTTTTTGTCAGAGCATTGTGTCAAGAATTTTATGTCACCCTCTTCTCTCTGGCTATATTTTATTTTTAAAAAAAACTTAAACCTGTATAGGTAAATGGGATGCAATTGTCATTCTAAGCCCTTATAACATCAAAATTAACTTTATCCTACTTTTCCATGCCAAGAGAACAAATGCATGGCATCTCCTACATCTTGCTGATAGAAATATTTTCTTCAGGTGACCGGATGAGCTATATTAAGAATAGAATCCAAATTTGGCTCTGGCTCCATTGTTAGCTGATATGCTCAGTATATTTCAGCTTCCCCTGCAATATTTGATTCCTGTCTTCTTGGTAAAATATATACTCATGCTTCTTCATGTCAAAATATTTTGGATTGTTGTAATATTCTACACGATTACTTTTCCTTGTAACTATGACTTGTCATCTGCTGCTGAGGTGTCCTGTAATTGCACTGCCTATATTTGTAACTAGTCATGCTCGTGTCTTATAATTATAAGAAATTTTCAAGCCAAATTAAAACAATGTGTAGACAATGGAATTCATATCTGGTTGTGTGGTGAAGTAAGTCTATCCATGGAAATTGCTTTCTCTGCATAGGCACTAGACCCTAAAGCCATAACGTAAGCTTTAAACATGGGAGTGTCCAACAAAATAGAAGATTGCAAGCTTTTATGGTCGGGAAAACTTTCAATTATTCACAGTAAATAAATGTATTGAGTCTATGATCTCGGAGAATCCATAGTTACCAGGTTACGATAAAGGAATAAGAAATGGTCAGCTTATGTGGAGAATTTAGGGTTTATTGGTGAAAGCTAGGTTTACATATTAGTTATATTAATGAGGTTTCCATATCAGGTTTATTAATAAGTTTTACATACTCGGTTTAATAATAAGGTTTACATGTTAATAAAAAAAAATCATTTATTAAAAAATTAAAAATTTAAATAATTAAAAATTATTAAGGTTAAACCTTATTAATTTTTAAATTTTTTAAATTTTTTTGAAAATTATACATAATAATGAGTATTAATATAGATTTTATAAAGTTTTTTATAAATTGTTAATTATCATATTCTTAAAAAAAAAAAAAAATTATAATAGAAGAATAAGGTTTATATATTAATGTGAATTTTTACAATAAAATTCAATTTTTTTTAATAATTTTAAAAATTCATTAATTAAAATTACTAAAAATTAAAACTTTATGTAAACCTTATTAATATTTTATAAGAAATTTTAAACATTATATATGTTAATGAGTAGTGTGGATGTATTAACATGGAATAGGTGTGTTATTAATCCAAAATGAAGGTTCATTAGGTTACAATAAAACACATGCTTTCTATAAATTAGGTCTAGAAATTAAGGTTAAATTAGGTTATAAGCTGACCATTTCTTATCCCTTTCTCTCTACTTCTCTATTATTAATGGCTTAGATCTCATGCTCTCCACAAATGACATTACATCCCGATGATGAATCCTGATGTAGATTAGAAACATCGGCCTCATAACCTGGTAACTGTGGATTCTCCGAGATCAACTGAAACAAATTACCACATAAATATGGCAACATGTATTGAGTCTATGTTAACTCATATAGGGGAGTTACTTTCAAAAAAAAATAAAAAAGCCCCTTGTCCTCAACAAAATAGGAAAGCCAGAAGTCCTATAACTCTTCTAGGAATGCTACTTTATTCTGTAGGATTTTAATTTGAGTTTAGAAACATTATCAAATTATGTACGTATTGGTTTTTGAAAAGTATATTCATAAGCTGGGTTGATAAACATTGTAGTATGATTCACTGTATTGTTTTTTTTTATAGAACAAAAACTATGGAGCACATTTCTGCGTCGTCTTTGATTAGTTTGTCAAAGATTTTTTTTTTAAATGACTGAAACAAACTGATTCAGTGATTTTTGTGGTTGCTTGCTATGAGCTCTCATATGCTTGCTTTTTTGCCTATGAGCCTTTGCTTTTTCTAGCTCCCCTTTTCGCACACTCGGTTGCTTTAAGGGTTTTTGAGTACTTTTTTAAACGAGACTGTCCCAAAACACTTAGATTTTTTCATATGGAAGATCAACGGAAGTCACAAAGACAACAAGGGAAGAGTCCTGAGCCAGTACCTCGGGTTACCCGACCTCCATATTCACGTATACCTACCCCCCTACTAGCAGACCAGCTAGTCGGGGGATTGTTCCACCATCTACTAGTACAATGCCTACAGTTGCTATGGTACCCTTGAACAATAGCACTATTTTAGAGACCCCCATAGTACCTGAAACCAGTGCAGTGCCACCATCCACTGTTGTACCAGAAGTTCACACTATAGTGGATACCACATTAGCCACTAAGGCTAGTACTTCATTGCACATTGATGTCACGCCGGAAGGTACTATCCCTCCAGAGGTTAGCACTACCCCTACAAGGCCACTAATATTTGATGTCCATGATGCGTACATTGAGATCATTGAGGAATCCAAACCCATACCCCCTAGACATATTCACTTGTGTACCGACTTTAGCTAGCCTCCACCGATTATGTTTAGATCCTCGGTCACAAGTAATTTTGAAATTGGATATTCTAGCAATTAACCATTCATATTACCCTCTCCTATCCTCCCTTCAGCTGTGGATATCATGTCCTCAATTCGAGCCAAAATGGTTAGTCTAGCTAATGAACAAGTGCCAATGGAACAATTCAGGCATGAAACAACTAGAATGCAGTCTTACCACACTACAAATTCCAAAAGGGGTGTATAGGTCTTTTGGGTGTCATGAAGCTATATACTTGGCCTAAAGGAAGAGTTTCGTGAATTTGACCCCCCAATGCAAAAATTACATTAGGTCTCATTGAAAAAAAACATAGCTTCTCAAATCATCAGTTAAAGAAAGCTTTGCACCATGTTGTTGGATGACCGAGGGGTGTCCTTCATGAATTTCATTGTCATCGACCCAACATAATGGATGGTTCACCGATTTGAGTTGCAGTTTCTATTTGCAATTTTGTTGTAAGGAATTTCCTTGTGCTTGTGCTAGAAGGAAATATAACATGCCTTAGAATTCCTTCATGGTGCAATGTTTTCTATGGCAATGTGATTTTACTAGCTGGAAAGCTAACATGCGTTAGCTTTCATATATTCATTATGCAATGTTGTTTTAAGAAATGCCCTTGTGCTTGTGCTAGAAGGAAATATAACATGTATTATAATTCCTTCATGGTGTAATGTATTTTATGGAAATGTGGTTGTACTGGAAGGAAAGCTAACATGCATTAGCTTTCCTTCATGCTGCAATGTATATGAAGGCAATGAGGTTGTATCAGTAGGAAAGCTAAAATGCTTCAGCTTTCAATCACCACCTAATGTTGTTGTTAGAAATGGCCTTGTGCTTGTGTTAGAAATGGCCTTTCAATCAACATGTGTTAGCTTTCATTCACCCTACAGATTAGTTGTTCTAAATGCCCTTGTGCTTGTGCTGGAAGCACACCTAATGGGCACTATGTAATTCCCTTATGATTTTTCTATAAGAAAAGCTAAAATTCATTAGATTTTATTCATGATGCAATGTGGTTGTACGGGTAGGAAAGCTAACACATGTTAGCTTTCAATCACCATGCAATGTTCTTGTGAAAAATGCCCTTGTGCTTGTGCTAGAGGGAAATCTAACATGCATTGGATTTCCTTCATGGTGCAATGTATTTGATTGCAATGTTCTTGTACTGGTAGGAAACTTAACACGTGTTAGCTTTAATTCACCAGGCAGATTAGTTGTTCTAAATGCCCTTGTGCTTGTGCTAGAAGCACATCTAACGGGCACTATGGAATTCCCTTATGCTTTTTCTATAAGGAAAGATAAAATTCATTAGATTTTATTCATGGTGCAATGTGGTTGTACGGGTAGGAAAGCTATAAACACATGTTAGCTTTCAATCACCATGCAATGTTCTTGTGAAAAATGCCCTTGTGCTTGTGCTAGAGCGAAAGCTAACATGCGTTAGATTTCCTTCATGGTGCAATGTATTTGATTGCAATGTTCTTGTACTGGTAGGAAACCTAACACGTGTTAGATTTCATTCACCATGCAATTTTGTTGTTCTAAATGCCCCTGTGCTAGTGCTGGAAACACATCTAACATGCACTATGCATTGTCCTTATGCTTTTTCTATAAGGAAAGCTAACATTCATTAGATTTTCTTCATGGTGCAATGTGGTTGTACCGATAGGAAAGCTAACACATGTTAGCTTTCATTCACCATGCAATGTTCTTGTGAAAAATGCCCTTCTGCTTGCTCTAGAGGGAAAGCTAACACGTGTTAGATTTCCTTGATGGTGCAATGCATCTGATTGCAATGTTCTTGTACTAGTAGGAAACCTAATACATGTTAGTTTTCATTCACCATGCAATTTTGTTGTTCTAAATGCCCTTGTGCTTGTGCTAGAAGCACATCTAACATGCACTATGCAATGCCCTTATGCTTTTTCTATAAGGAAAGCTAACATTCATTAGATTATTTTCATGTTAAAAATGTGGTGTGCGGGTAGGAAAGCTAAAACATGTTAGCTTTCATTCAGCATGCAATGTTCTTGTGAAAAATTCCCTTGTGCTTGTACTAGAGGGAAAGCTAACATGCATTAGATTTCCTTCATGGTGCAATGTATTTTATTGCAATGTTCTTGTACTGATAGGAAGCCTAACACGTGTTAGCTTTCATTCACCATGAAATTTTGTTGTTCTAAATGCCCTTGTGCTTGTGCTGGAAGCAAATCTAACATGCACTATCCATTTCCCTTATGCTTTTTCTATAAGGAAAGCTAACATTCATTAAATTTTCTTCATGGTGCAATGTGGTTGTATGGGTAGGAAAGCTAACACATGTTAGATTTCATTCACCATGCAATGTTCTTGTGAAAAATGAACTTGTACTTGTGCTAGAGGGAAAGCTAACACATGTTAGATTTCCTCCATGGTGCAATGTATTTGATTGCAATGCTCATGTATTGGTAGGAAACCTAACACGTGTTAGCTTTCATTCACCATGCAATGTTTTTTTTCTAAATGCCCTTGTGCTTGTGCTGGAAGGATATCTAGCGCATGCAAGATATTCCAATTTGTCCAATGTTGTTATTAGAAATGACCTTGTGCTTAGGGCTGAAGAAAGCTAGCAAACGTCAATTTTTTTTCCGAGTGGAATGTTGTTGTTAGTGATGTGTTTGTGAGGTTGTGTTTGGAGAAATATTTTTTTTATTCAAATATGAAACAAAGCTAGAAATCTAATTTTTTCTTCCAGAATTTGAAATTTTGATAATTGTTTTTAACTATTTATTTCAGAAATGATGGAGTATCAAGCAAGTGAGATTTCAAAGGAGTCATCCAAGAAAAAGGAAACTTCAAAAAAGACACCACGAAAATCATCTTTACATGGTATTGTTGTTTCAAAATAAGTTTATATTTCGTTATAAATGATTACACAATCGCATTTATTGTACTAAGATTCATGGTTAGAACTTTTTTCATCTTGTTTATATTTATGAAATGACATGTTAGAAAAGTATTTGTAAATATTTTATAATCGTTGTATTTTTTTTTCATAAAAAATTATTGAAATATGTTTCTACAATTGATTTTAGATGCCAAGAAGAATGATGCGAGTGGGGTTGCAAAGAAAGTATCAAAGAAAAAAGGTAATGAAAATACGACATAATTCATGTATCATGCTACTGGTATGACATTTTAATCTAGTTTATAGTCATTTACTAATAGTTATAGGACATTTCAATATGAAATTTGAGACTAAATGAAGTTTGATATATCATAATTTTGGGTTGCAAGCTTGCATACGACATTAACTTCCGTGTTCTGTATTATCAGGTTGTTTAATAATGTTTGTTATTTTGTGTTTTTCCATCCATTTGAAATTATAGAAAAAAATTTCTACTATTATTTCCAGCTACGATGGAGCCTGGTGCATTTGAAATTCTAACTAAAGCATTGGGAAAAAAAAGAAAAGAAACTGATACACAAACAATGCCTCCATCTGGTATGGTAGTTTTATACGTTATAGATTCTCCTTTAAAAATTGTTATATAAGATGGTCCTTATGCAAAATATATGATCATATTTGTGAATATAATTTCATTTTGATTTATGCTAATAATAAATTTTTATTTTTTTCAGAATCGATCAGTTCAAAAGAAAACAAAACGATAGGTTCATCAACAAAAAAACAAAAAAGGCATTCACCCCAGATTGCAATTTCAACATCTATTACCACTTCTAGTTTTGAAATGATCAGAGAGTTTAATACTCCCAATAAATTTGAGTTTGTGAGAGACTGGTATATTCAGATAGAACACTCCTTCAAATATGTACCCCGATATGTATCTATTTGGATCCACATATGAGAAAATCTAGATATATTGGGAATAATTGTTAACTGTTATGTTGATGGTGAGAGTGCTATTATCTTTCAAGTGGAGGTTGTAAAAGAAAATGAAGTCAAATTAGTTTCTTGCCAAGTGGAGTACAACAAATTTAGACCAGATTTGATAGAAGCTTCAAGGATGCCTCAAATACAATAAAAGATTCAATGTTTAAGTTGGATAGTTTTGAGAGCTTCGATAAATCTGGGTTAACCAATTGTGCATATATTTTAGAACATATCACTAACGTTCTAAAATATTACAATCTCAAATGCATGAAAACATCATTTGTCCTTATTTATTTGCATCAAAGAGGAAAATTACCTAATAAAATACCAGATGATAAACTTGATGCACATTTACTTGCTTTGAGGAGGGTATATCTAAAAGACCTGGAAGTGACCATTGTAGGTAGTGATTTCATACCTACTGCAGAATTTCAGAAGGCTAGTAAGGTTGAATCTCAGATGGTCAAGCTAGCAGATCAATGTGATGAAATTCACGAAGCCTTCAAAGAATGCTATTTATTTTCAACATCTTTTAGAAGAAATGTTGATGTTGAAAGATGTAAAGAAGCCCCCAAAGTTTTTAAGTTGAGATCACGGGATGATTTCAATGTTCAACTATTAGTGAAATCATTCCTAGAGAAATTTCAAACATCGTTGCCTGATGCTCTTCTAATTCCATTTGATATCAACGAGTCTGATCCACTAGTGAACCCTGTCAAAATTTTAAATGAGACAAATATAATTGCCAAGAACATCAACTTTTGGATAGTTGATGGCCAACACACCATTCAGGCAACCAAAGAGATTCTAACAAATCCTAAATATAGGATTTCTGTGGACGCAAAGAAAAAGTATAAAGAACGTAGTGCTCAAATCTTGGATCCATCAGTTGAACCAAGTGTTTTCATTTGCATTTGCTGTCAATTAAATTCTGCAAATAAGGTGTTCTTCAAAACTCCATTCATTGATTCTGTGCGCTCTGCAAGAAATTTCTTAATTGCAAATGACAGATTAAAGAAAAGGAGGATTGGAAATTCAAAGACAACAGAAGACAAGGTATGTACTTTTAATTATCTTTGCACCTCATGGTTTATTATTTTCATATTTATAGTGAAATATTATGAGTATATATTGACTTATTTATATTTGAAATATAGTTTATATTTTTATATTTATAACGAAATCTTATTAGTATATACTAAATTATTCTGTTTAAAAAAAATTAATATTTTCATATCTACATTGAATTCTTATTACTTTATATTTATTTTTTACAAGTTGATGAGGAAATGTTGTGCTCATTCTTTGATTGTGCAATTTCAAATTTCGCTGATAAAAAATTCGATCAAGCTATTTGGAATAAATGATGATTGTGGGCAACAGAGCAATAATCAACATAGTGTGGACAATGTTGAGAAAAGTTTGGAAATAGAAATAGAAGGAGAAGAATATATCCTACTATGTACATAAATTTATTGGTTGTTTCTCTTGTTATTTTCTTATCTGCTCAATTATCAAACCCAAGATCCATCAACTTCATTTGTTGTTTCTATTTTTATTTTATGTTGATTAGCTTTCTTAATTGACAAGTTTTTTTACTAATTTGACTATTGATGGAGAGTGTAAAATAGAAAATGATGATTGTGGGAAACAACGCAAAAATCAAAATATTTTGGACAATGTTGAAAAAAGTCTGGAGAGATCAAAATATTTCCATTCTCTGTGTAAACAATTCAAATTAAAGTATGACTGTGGTAATGAAGGGTGTTATGCAGCCTTGGCATTTCTCGTTTGATAGAATGCTGGAGATACATATGCTGAAGAATGCATTATGATTTCTCTGTATTTATAGAATGCATTATGATTTCTCTGTATTACAATTCTGGTCTATCAGAAAAAAAAAAGAAAAAGAAATCGCCAGCTTGGTTTCGACGGTATCTGGGTAAGACTCATGTTGATTAATTAAGGACTTCTCTTGAATTGCAAGTAATGGTAGTTAATTATTTAAACAACTCTGTTTTCGGTTAATAGCATTTAGCTTTAGTCCCATACATGAGACTAGACACTAGCCCTGATTGTAGTTAATCTCTTGCCCACGGGATATCGTCTTTCATTTCTATCACCATTTAAATTAATCAATCTTATTCATCTTCAAATTTAAAAACTACTATTAGGATGTTTTTGGATATAAACTATTTGAGAGATTTTTTTTTAAGTCAATAATTTTAATTTATCTATTTTGTTTTCACACAAAATTTATCCCATATGATTCGGTTGGGGATCACAATGCGTAGCATGAAAGCAAATTATAATTTAGGAATGACAGTCAGCACCAAATCCAAACTGGATAGAGAGGCCGATTATTACTGTATTTTGTTTGTCCAAGCAGTTATTTTAAATTGCACGGAAATATTTTATATGGACATAACAATTTGATTCCTACAGGATTGGGTCAAATGTATAATCATATGAAATCAACTTGGCATCTATAGGATTACATGTAAATTGTAGTTAATTATTTATCAGCTCTACTTTCAGTTAATGAATTGGCATCTACAGGATTACATTTAATGTAAATTGTAGCTAACTATTTACCCAATCTCTGTTTTATGAGTAAGATTTTATATTTGTAAGGAACTGTCTGCTTATTCAATGACCAATTGTTTTTTTTGAAATGAAGAATGACATATTGGAGTTAGGATCATACCTTTAGTTATCTAGAAATCAACTAAGTGTCGACTTTGGAAATGCCACGTATGGGTAGGCAGTGTAGTGAAATGGGTATAGCCTTGTCACATGATATGCAATGTTGAGATACTAAATATTGGTTATTTCGTTCGTTGTGGTTAAATGTGCACCAAGTCGAATGAGGAATTAGAATTGATGTATTACTTTTATATTATGAAATATTCAATGATTTTCATGAAAGGTTTGGCAGATAAAAAAATTTAATCTCCATTGAATGTGTTGAAGAAAATGTTAGGTGTGTTTTCAACTCTGTTGTAGGTATCCATTTCTTTAGTTATTGAAAACATAAATCGGGTTTAGATCTTATACAATTAGAAATTGTATATCTATACATGTTATTGAAGAGACATGATAATGGAAGATTCAAGGTTAAACAGTTTATATGTAGACTTATATATGTAAGGTATGGATAAATCAAATGAAAACTTAAATGAATGAAGTGGAAGATCATATCGAACAAAAATGTATTACTTATCTAGATTTTTATTATGTAGATTGATGAAACACTTTTGCTCATTTTAACTTGTTATTATTGAAAATGGTGTAGGTTCATCAGAATAAATGTGCATTCGCATTTTATCATGTTAGAATAGTTATTTCATAAGAAAGGATTTATATAAATAGTGATGTTATATGTATATACGGTATACAATCTTTTAATGAAAGTTTGTTATGCAATAATAATGATATGGGTTCAATCATATCTATGTGCTTTATAGAATTTTATGAAAACCTTTTGGCATCCAACTAATTATATATCGTTGATGTTTCTAAAACCCTTAGAGGAATACCCTTGTATAAACAAATGCAAGATAGGAGGTTACCCGGTGGACTTCCCACTTAGCATTATAAATTGTTAATAAAAAAAAAAGAATTTCACTTGCTCAACTTGACGAGCATTACACTATCAATTATGTTACTAGATGAACCACATCCTTCTTACAAGTTGTAACAATCTATGGATTTCACATGAGCATCATGTTAAGACATAAAATACAAATAGTCTTTCAAGGCTCGCAATGTCCCCTTCCCAATGCAAAGAATTTCAATCATATCATTGATTTCTCAAACACCCAACTTTGAATGGTAAAATGAAAAGTTCATGTTTTTTAAAAAATTTAGTGATATGATGTGTTTATGGAAGACTTATTCCATAAATATAGAATAAATTTATTAGGTTGATGTGCATATTAACATACCATTGGTTTGCTCATTGGAACGGGCCACTATAATTATATTTTTTAATTTTCATTTACCTCGTAAAATTCCTTTGTATACAAATTAAAAAATAAGTGATAATAAATGGGAATTAGATGATTTTTCAAAATGCTTTTAATATAATGTTTTGATGTTCTTAAAAGTAATGAGGTGGAGTCATGTTAATGTTATATATGTGGTTGCAGTGTAGATGAGAATTGATATCAGCCACAAGACGTTGTTGATCTTTGAAATGGAAGGAGTATTGTTCTCATCATATAGTAGATATAAACAAACTTGTCAAATTCAAAGAAAACCAGATTGGGAATTTGGTGACATGTGTTATTTTTTTAGGCCTTTTCATTCAGAATTATTGAAATATTGCTCAAAAAATTATGATGTTGCAATATGGACATTGAATGTCACTGACAAGTACATCCGACAAGTACTTGAAAAATCAAACATTGATATCAGGGAATTTCAATTCACATGGGATAGGTCTCATTGTCATTTGCAGACAAAATTCAAAGGAGGGAGTACGATACAATTTTATGAGAAAAGGTTGAGCAATGTGTGGTCCCGGTATGGAGAATCAAATGTATTGCTAATAGATACATCAAATCCTAGTTCTCAGTTCGTCAGATATCGGTCAAACCATATCTTGACAAAGGCGTATACAAGAGAGGAGCAAGATACTTGGCTTATACAAGTTTTATTCCTCTTTCTTAAAACACTTCATCATATCAAAGAGAAACATGAACACATTCGAATGTTCAATAGAGCAACAACTTCATTGTAGCATATGGAGATTTGTTTTTGAAATATTTGTTCAAAAGTACATTTCAATTTTTCAATACAACATGGACATAGTTATTGGCGAATCAATTTGTACAACTTTATATTTTTTTGAAATATAGTACATTAATATGCATTTGTATTATTGTTTATAATTGCTTTTGCATTGACTTTGTTGCAACACAATAATTTTTTTTCTATGGTATACTTTTGTTTTCCAAATTGTGTTGTTCAATGGATTATTTGCAATTAAAATAATCTTATATGAGCCATCGAGGCACCTAGTTATTTATTGATTTTTATTTACTTTTTTAAGGTGTAATTTTACTTCCACTCTTGATATTCTGGTGAATCAACAAATCTCATGTCATTTGGTACAAACATGACAAAAGTGATATTTGAATAATTTACATGATAATAAAAGCTAACTGTACTATTCGTGCTAAATTAATGGGAATGTAGTCATAGGTGAATGAGTTGAACATTCTAAACTATAAGATATTTGATTTCCCAATCCATAACATTTAATACATTTGCACACTTAAATCAATTTATATTTGTAAAATTGCAATACTATCATATTATAAGGCAACAAGGAACATAGTGAATTAATAACTTCAAATTGCCTATAATATGCATTAATATGAATGTATAAATGTGATATGTAATTTTAAAACAAAACTATATTGTATTTCTTAGATTGTTTTCCATTTTATGTATGACAACAATAATTATTTATAGAGAAATGCAAATACACTGGAATGCTCAATAAAACATCCATTTCAATGTAGCAGATGAAGATATTTTTTGAGAAATTTATTCATAAGTACATTTCAATTTATACAGCATGGACATAGCTATCAATTAATCAATTGATTTTTATTTACTTTTTTTAAGGGGAAATTTTACTTCTGCTCTTGATATTCTAGTGAATCAACAAATCTCATTCCATTTGGTACAAACATGACACAAGTGAGATTTGAATAATTTACATGATAATAAAAGCTAACTGTACTATTCATGCTAAATTAATGGGAATTTAGTCATAGGTGAATGAGATGAACATTTTGAACTATAATGTATTTGATTTCCCAATATAACATTTAATACATTTGCACACTTAAATCAATTAATATTTGTAAAATTGCAATAATATTGTATTATAAGGCTACAAGGCACATAATCAATTAATAACTTCAAATTGCCTATTTTATGCATTAATATGAATGTATAAATGTGATATGTAATTTTAAAACAAAACTATGTTGTATTTCTTATATTGTTGGTCATTTTATGTATGACATCATTAATTATTTATAGAGAAATGCAAATACATTGGAATGCTCAATAAAACATCCACTTCAATGTAGCAGATGGAGATATTTTTTGAGAAATTTATTTACAAGAAATTTAAATTTATTAAATATGGACATAGCTATCAATTAATCAATTGATTTTTATTTACTTTATTTAAGTGGAAATTTTACTTCCGCTCTAGATATTCTAGTGAATCAACAAATATCATGGCATTTGGTACACACATGACATAAGTGAGGTTTGAATAATTTACATGGTAATAAAAGCTAACTGTACTATTCTTGCTAAATTAATGGGAATTTAGGCAGAGGTGAATGAGTTGAACATTTTGAACTATAAGATATTTGATTTCCCAATCCAAAACATTTAATACATTTGCACACTTAAAACAAATAATATTGGTAAAATTGCAATAATATCATATTATAAGGCAACAAGGCACACAGTCAATTAATAACTTCAAATTGCCTATAACATGCATTAATATGAATGTATAAATGTGATATGCAATTTTAAAACAAAACTATATTGTATTTCTTAGATTGTTGGTCATTTTATGTATGACATCATGAATTATTTATAGAGAAATGCAAATACATTGGATTGCTTAATAAAACATCCACTTCAATGTCGGAGATGAAGATAATTTTGAGAAATTTATTCACAAGTTCATTTCAATTTATACAACATGGACATAGCTATCAATTAATCAATTTGTATGATTTTATATTTTTTTGAAATATATGGGAATTGATAGTTATATAAATATACATTTTTTATATTTTTTATAATTGCTTTTGCATTTACTTTGTGACTTTGTTGCAACGCATTTTTTTTTTCAATTTGCATTGTTCAATTAATTATTTGTAATAAAAATAATCTCATATGAGCCATCCAAGTACGTAGTTATTTATTGATTTTTTATTTCATTTTTCAAGGGGAAATTTTACTACGATTCTGCATATTCTAGTGAATCAAGGAATCTCATGTCATTTAGATCAAACATGTCAAAGGTGAAATTTAGATCATTTACCTGATTACTTACTTTGCATAATTTACTTGATAATAAATGCTAAGTGGATTATCCATGCTAAATTAATGGGAATTGGGTCATAGGTGAATGAGTAGAACTTTTTGAAGTATACAATATTTGATTTGCTAAACCATAATTTTTTCATAAATTTGCATACTTAAATCAATGAATATCTGTAATTGCAATAATATCATACTATAAACCAACAATGCACAAAGTCAATTAATGACTTTAAATTGCCTATAAAATGCATTATTATGAATGTATAAATGTGATATATAAATTTCAAAAAAAACTATGTTGTAAATAAAGTTGCATTTCTAAAAAAAACATTAATTGATAATGAGTGTTAAATGCACTATTCAAAGTCATTGGATATGTGACATATATGGATTCATCAAATATAAGCCAACAAGGTAGAGAGTTATTTTATTGACTTTAATTTATTTATATGATAATATGAGTGTATAAATGTGATATATAAATTTTTAAATAAAACTACATGTAAACTAATATGATGCATTTCTTCCAAAAAAATATTAGAATTGCTTGATAACGACTATTAAGTGGATTATCCACGCTAATGAATGTATTCAAACTCTTTAGTTGCCTCAAATTTATTAGATAGAGAACCTCTTGCAATGTAGCATGAATTTAATATGGTATGTGCAATTTAATTGCAGTATTTCTCTATAATATATCTAATTGTCTCACCATTCTTAACATTTAACAAATTAGGGATATTCATAGATGATCATGATTTATGGCCCACCCATGTAGTTCTAATTGAAAAAATATTTTCTTTCTAAATATTGAATACTATTACTAAAGTAATAATCAAAATGACTAAGTAAAGTTTTACTAGAAGTAATAAAAAATTTCTAATTGATGAAATAGTTCCTTGGATTATTCATCATACATGGAATAATGAAAGATTGACTTTGAATACACACATAATCTTGAAAAGAAATATCTTAATTGATAGTTTATTTGTAGTTACATTAAATCATTAATGATCAAAGAGAATGGGGACAAACAAAGTTCGACTAAAATCCATGAAAAATGTGTTTCAACATCTATCTCTTAATAATAGATTGCATTTAAAATTATTATCATTTTCTAGTATTGGTGAAATAAATGCTCAAACGTGGTTATTTCTATACTTGATTGGCACTATTATATCGATCTATTGGTTTTACAAAATTAACAATGTTGATAGGGAGAGATCGATACCCAAGCTTCCTTATGTACTGCTATTTGGAGATCTTATCTACACTACCTACTTGTATAGTTCAGTTGGTTCTTATAGGCCACTTGTTTATTTCAAAATGAGACATTGCCCATCATAATGGATTGACTTGACGATGCAGGAGCATCAAACGCAGAGCTAGCAATGTGGTCATTTTTCCATATGTTGTGGCTCGACTGGACTGAGGGAACCTACAAATCAAAGGAGAAAACTTACTTGAATATCTTATTGAATGAGAAATTATGTGGAAATAGCATGTTGTCAGTTATAGAGTCTAAGTAGGAATAAGTGGCTACATACAGCTCCCTTCGTGGAGGCTGGGCCGTTACAGCTTTTTAGGAGAAGTTAGTTAAAAGAATTAGAAAGAAACTCTTCAGTTTGGCCAAGTAGAATCTTGGGAATGGTAGTTCCAGACCAAATTTGTAACTCCCAGTTAGGGAGGAAGCTGAAGAGCTTTTCTAGCTGTCATACAAAAGAAAAAGAAGGAAGGAAACCTGGGGCTCAGGAAAGAAAATCGGCAATAGCCTGTTATGAATAAAATGTATGAATTCGAAATTTGGAAAAGACCTCTGGAATCTTTTGTTTTGGGTGAATAATTGGTGAATGGAATGGCGTTTTTCTTCTAGACCCGAATTTATTGCAGGTTCCGAAATATAGAAACAATGGTAGCTAAATTTTCTTGCTGGCATTCATTTCATCTCTAGTTTCAGTAAATTGGGGGTTTTACATATAAGTTCGCAGCCCAAACCATCACTGGCATGTATTCGAGCCTTATTGAAAGAAGACTAAGATCACTAGGTAATGAGCAAATTTACCCATTGTGATTGAACTCTAAAATTGGTAGAAGCAGTGCGTTTTCCCTCTATCTCAGCCGCAGAAGAAAAGAGAAAAAAAACCCAGAACCCTCGTGGGTGAAGGAGAGAGAACCATCGGTTTGGGAGGTTGAGAATACGGGTTTGATTACACCTGAAATTGTTCTGAGAACAATCCAACGTGTAGGACCGAGCTGAATACCTCATCATGGTGCTCTGTGGTTGAGTTGGAGTGAACCGACGTATTCCCATTGTTGCAGACGTGGAGTTAGAGGACCCTCGATTGATGAATAGGTGAAGTTCCTCATTCTTGGAAGCGTTGGGAGAACGCTTGTCAAAGTTGGAGCATACGGGCTTGACTCCAGAGTGTATGCAGAAAAAAAAATCGATTTACTGATCCATGAGAAATGCGATATGGCCAGGGTTAAAAAAATTGTTGGTTCGATACACCTGAGTCCAACCTCATGATAGCATTGGGGCTTTCACTACACGAATAGTTGAGTTCTGAGATAGTATTCAACTATGGTCTGAAATTAATTTGGGATTGAACCATAGTGACTCTTAGAAACTCGCCTGGTGATTGGCCCTCAGGAGTGACCTTCAGACTCAGCACATTTTCGCCCATCAATTTTGGTATCAGAGCGGGTATGCTCTTTGGGAAAAGAAGTCAGAACATGATTTGTTTTCTTTTGGAATGATGGTGTTTAGAACTTAGAGTAGATAAGGTTTTAATTTCTGAAAAATGGAAGAACTTGTGAGGAGCTCTGCATTGAGAAATTTGCAAGCAAAAAGGAGGACAACTCAATCAAAGTCTAAAGATATAGTGTTGAAAAATCAATTGAAGAAGTGGTAAGTTTATTAGTCTTTCTATTGTGGTTATTCAATATGCAGAAGGTTGCAACTTGTTAGTTGTGATATAGAAAGTAAGGAGACTCTATATTAGAGAAGTTGTGGTGGTAGAACCCTGCACAACAAAAGTGTTGTGACTTCAGTTGGAACAGAAAAAGAACAATGGATTTCTCAATAGAAGGTGATTGCAAGAGGAAAGCCTGGAAAGAGCAAATAAAATGCTCAGAAGGTTCTAAGTGAAGAGAACTAGTGGTGCCAAAATATTGAACTTAGTAGAAGTTTTATTAAGCACTTGTAGCAGGTGGAAAGAATTGCTATGCCAGAGGCTTTAGTGCAATGCATGAAGAAGGAGAAGAAGATGACTGTTGATAGTCATGTAAAGGGTTCAAAGGGAAGCCACAAGGGAACAAAAGAAGATTCCAGGGTCAATGGCATAAATAAGAGGATGAGCGATGAGGAATTTGATAGAGAATTTAATGAGATTAAAGTACAACTGAATGTACTAATGGAGTTGCTACAAAAAGGTGAATAAGACCATAGATATGGTTGGGTTCTTCAGAAAAGAAGAATCAAGTGGAGTCAGTTATAGAGTAGGCTGAGATATGGAACAAAAGTTTAGCTAGAAGAAGAACTCAGAAGAGGTGAGTTGCAGCATAGGATGTGTGTTGAGGAAGAGGTTTACTTCTGTGAACCTGAACAAGGGTCTATTCTCGGTGAAAGTAGTGATGAGGATGAAGACATGAGACTAGATAAAGGTTTCATGGATCCTTGGAAGGATGAGAACCAGTTGAGAGAGATGATGTTTGAGACCACAAAAGAGGCCTTGAAGCCCTATGATTTTGAAACTAACAATTGGTGTATGTATGCAGGTCTTACATGCTTGAATTATGCTGAATAGTCACTTAGAGCTATCACACAAGTAAAGGAGAAGATGGCTGGCTGTGGTTATGAAGATTGCTCAGTTATGAGGAAAGAAAGACAATCTCTTGATACTGTCATAAAGCTAAGAAAGGAGATGATTACTCATGTTCATATGAGGAACATAGAGAAGGACTACAGTCAAGTGAAGAGGGATGTTCAGCTGAAGGACAATCCGAATATAAGTCAGAAAAGGAATGACAAAGAGTTCGCTGAGATCAGAGAAAGATTCACTAAACTAGAGAATTTGATTCAAGAAGGTAATGGAGATGAGTATTATGGATGGGTGATGAAGAGAAAGAGAGTACAATGGTTTGCATTGCAATAGAGGTATAGACTACAGTCATTAGTCTTGAGGAAGGATAGAGAGCTCAAGGAAGCTGAGCTTGAGCAAGGAATGATAAGGAAAAAAGAAGTATGTTCATGTGAACATGAATCAGAAAGTTCTCTGTGGAAAAATGATGAAGTAGGCATACAATCCAAGAATACCATGATGAAGTGTTCTGACAATAGAAATCAGCTAAAAGAATTGATGGTGAGATCATCCAGAGAGATCTTAGGATCTCATGATTTTAAAACTAATGTTTTGTATGTGAATGCAGGGTTTACTGAAGCAAGACAACTCTCTGGTGTTTTCACAGAAGAAGAGAAAGGAAAAACTCAGGTTTTTCAAGAGATGGAAGAAGGTTCATATAACCTTATGATGAAGGAGGAAGAGCAATTACTGAATATTGCTATGGGAGATTGTGAAAATGATGGGCAGTCATTGAGAACTATTAATCTGGATGATGGTCAGGGTAAAGAACAACTATCAATGGTTGTTACAAAGGAAGATGAAGGTTGCATGAGGACTGCGAAAAAGGGGCCTCAAGTAGAGGAGATACACTCTTTAGGTGTTTGGTTGGTAGGTGATTAAACCAGTAGGGATTGGGCAAAATTTCCAGAGACAATTCCAAGTGAATTGGTAAGGTTGTGCAATGAAATGAAATTTCTGGGAATAAAATTAAATACTCAGAGAATACAAATTCAAGATGTCAAGTTGGAACTAGTGGAAAATGATGGAATTGTTATGAAGGAAAATGACATAAGGAACGAGAAGGAGAAGATTGTCTTTGAAGACAATACTGAGGGAAGTGATAGAGTAATAAGCTCTAAAGAGGATGATAGACCTGGAAAATAAACAGTCAAGAACTTTGAGTTCTTGAGTAAACAGAGCAAGGTGCTTATGTCTGGAGATTTGTATAATTCTGGCAAGAATTCATGTGTAGATCCAGGGGAGTCTAAAGTGAATGCAAAACAGAAAATTGATTTTAAAAATCAACTTGAGATAGGGAGAATTGAGGCTTTGAAGTCTTATAAAGAAGTTGAATTTATGTTGATGTAGTATAGTGAAGACAAACAGGGAACTGTTTTGAAAGGAAACCAGAGAAATGAAATTGTGGACTGCAAGCTGAAGTCTGAAATACTGAGTGTGGTGGAAAAGGTGACTGATCTCAAGCAATACAATATTGCTGAGATAGAAAGTGAAAGTATAATGGAATCAAAATGCTATGATTGGCATTATGGTGAAGAGTGTGGAAGACATCACAAGAGAGCTAAGTTGCTGAAATATTTGCTGAAGGAATTTAAGTATGGGAGTGAATTGGAAGTTCAGGGACAGCAAGTAATTGTTGCAGAGGAAGATGTTCTCAAGGACATTAAGGATGAAAGAATGATAGAGGTAAGCAATCGGCAAATTAAAAATGAAAGAGTGAAGTTAGATGAGAAAATTGATGAGTTGTGGATAGTTTTTCCAAGGCATTCCAGGAGAATGTGTAATATGAATAAGGAAGAAATGAATTGTTTTAATTCATCAGCTTAAGGAGAAGTGATGGGTAAATGCAATAGCAGATTTGATGTAGGAGCATCGACTCCCCTCCAAATCAGTTTGAAGAAAATGCGTTATTGGAAGATGAAGAGGGTGGAGAAGAGGTAGATACCAAGAAAATAATGATTCTTTCATACATTAGAGTTGAGGTTGCTATTATTAGCAATCCATTGCAGAATTGTAGTAAGTTATTGATGCGCTGGAGGTTTATCTTCAGTTATATAATATATAATGTAACCTGTGAGTATTTGACAAGTGCGGCCAATCTAAGAAATATTAGGCCATCCCAGAGATTGTATATTTCTGTCACTTGTTAACTAGTGAATGGATCGATTTTTTTTTGTTTTTTTTGGATGCCGAATCTATGGTGAATGCATATCGCTGGTGTGAGTAGAGGCATCCTGATGCAATCTAGTTTTCTTTTATGAGATATAGCTATGCCAATTCTCTCTCTAAAGAAAAACCAAAAATTGACTGAGACCTCGTCATTTTACACGCCTAAATGTTATGAGAAACTCCAGTGGGTGAGACAGAGCCGATCTTCCCTCACCATATACTTTATGGTCGAATTTGGGGGAAGTTGGGCGTATTTCCATTGCTACAGGCGCAGGGAGAAGGGATTCTCGGTGATGAATGATACAATCTCAGTGTTTTATCCATATCTCAGGAGTATGGTGCTCGTAGGTGGATTCCACGGTGTTGCTTGCCCAACACACGCAGAGTTAGAAATTGTTGATATTTTTTTGTAATGTTGGAGAAGGAGAGCGAGTAAGTGTGAAGGAGAGCGAGTAAGTGTGGCCCATAACCCATAGGTACGTAGATTTGAAGGACCTACAGATTCGCTCCCCATCAAGTGGTATCATAGTGGGTTCACTCTTTTGGGTTGGATATTGGAAGATGTAGCAGTGGGTGCTTGGGATAAGATTGGTATTTGTTTTGTGCAAGTAGCCACAAGGGAAGATTGCAGAAGCCTGGAGCAAGGAGTGCTCAGAGGGTTCCAGAAGAGGACCAGGAAGAATGCCAAAAGGCCAAGATTAGGCAAAACGTTTGGTGAGGTGTTATGTAGCAAGAAAGGAGAACTTGTTACTGCAAAGGCATTGCTGCAATCCCCGTGTTAGCTATTACAAGACCAAGAAATCATATGGCCAGGAGGTCATAAATTTTGCACCTTGGGAGTCTGATGCAGGAGCATCGACTCCCCTCCAAATCAGTTTCAAGAAAATGCTTTATTGGAAGATGAAGAGGGTGGCAAAGAGGTAGATACCAAGAAAATAATGATTCTTTCATACATTAGAGTTGAGGTTGCTATTATTAGCAATCCATTGCAGAATTGTAGGAAGTTATTGATGCGCTGGAGGTTTATCTTCAGTTATATAATATATAATGTAACCTGCGAGTATTTGACAAGCGTGACCAATCTAAGAAATATCAGGCCAGCCCAAAGATTGTATATTACTGTGGGCATAGATTTGTAGAACAAATGAATATTTATTAATTCAGATTTCTGTCACTTGTTAACTGGTGAATGGATCGATTTTTTTTTGTTTTTTTTGGATGCCGAATCTATGGTGTATGCATATCGCTGGTGTGAGTAGAGGCATCCGAATGCAATCTAGTTTTCTTTTATGAGATATAGCTATGCCAATTCTCTCTCTAAAAAAAATGGAAAATTGACTGAGACCCCGTCATTTTACACGCCTAAATGTTCTGAAAAACTCTAGTGGGTGACACAGAGTTGATTTTCCCTCACCATATACCTTGTGGTCAAATTTGGGGGAAGTTGGGCGTATTTCCATTGCTACAGGCACAGGGAGAAGGGATTCTCGGTGATGAATGATACAGTCTTAGTGTTTTAGCCAGACGTTGGGAGTATGGTGCTCGCAGGTGGAGTCCACAGTGTTGCTTTCCCAGCACACACAGAGTTAGAAATTGTTGAGATTTTTTTTGTAACGTTGGAGAAGGAGAGCGAGTAAGTGTGGCCCATAACCCACAGGTCCATAGATTTAAAGGACCCGCAGATTCGCTCCCCATCAAGATTGCAACATAAGGTGTGGAATCCTGGCAAGTGAGATTAGAACTGAAATGTAATGGAAGTGAAGAAAGTGGAAAGTTGTAGTAAAAGGTTTGAAAACCAGGTGATTAGGCATTAGAGGCATATGGCCTGAAGGTCATAATTTTTCTTACCTTGGGAGTCTGATGCAGGAGCATCAAATGCAGAGCCAACAATGTGGTCATTTTGCCATATGTTGTGGCTCGACTGGACTGAGGGAACCTGCAAATCAAAAGAGAAAACTTACTTGAATATCTTATTGAATGAGAAATTATGTGGAAATAGTATGTTGTCAATTATAGAGTCTAAGTAAGAATAAGTGGCTACATACAGCTCCCTGCGTGGAGGCTGGTCCATTACAACTTTTTAGGAGCAGTTAATTAAAAGAATTAGAAAGAAATTCTTCAGTTTGGGCAAGTAGAATCTTGGGAATGGTAGCTTCAAACCAAATTTGTAACTCCCAGTCAGGGAGGAAGCTGAAGAGCTTTTCTATCTGTCATACAAAAGAAAAAGAAGGAAGGAAACCTGGGGCTCAGGAAAGAAAATCGGCAATAGCCTGTTATGAATAAAATGTATGAATTCAAAATTTGGGAAAGACCTCTGGAATCTTTTGTTTTGGGTGAATAACTGTAATGTCCCCATTTTGACCCCCTTTGTATTAAACTGTAAATGATGTAAATATTGTAATTTAATCATGGTGAGGAGCTCAAGGCCAAGGCCCCACCATTGATTTAGCGTTTCATGTATCGGCAATTAAAAATAGATGCCCATGGTTCTTGTGCGAGATGGGCACAATGTAAATAAGACACCATGTAAATACGAATTTTAATGGAAAAACCCACAACCGGCTATGCAATGCAACAAAAGAGATGGGGCATGACTCTACAAGAAAAAGGGAGGGAAATTATTCAAACCTTGAGCCAATGGTATTAATCCATGTGTCAATGGGGAAACCCATAAACCACCAACTACCCAATTTGTCTCATGCACCCAATCATTTAATTCTTCCAAGAAATTGGTTAAGGCAGTTAATGCCTTGGGAATGAAGAAGTATGGCAGCCAATTTCGTGCATGGGCAAGCCATCAGCTTGGAAAAACGTGTTTTGTCTCCTTGGGCAAGAAACCACCCACGAAATGGTGCCCAAAGCCAGTCTGAACAGGCAGCCTTTGATCATTCACGCAGTGGGAGTTAGCTGGGGTCTTTCCATTTACGTTTTTCATCTAAATACTGCATTTTTCCATGCCTGGGAGTCGTTTTTGCAGTATATAACAGTTGGGAGAGGGAGGGCCACGTTTTGGGGACTGTAGGGAGGTCGTTTTTGCCCCTGAATGTCCAAGGACGTTTTTCTAAAAACGGATTTGGCTTCTTGGGTTGTTCACCAACTTCCCATTTCGTTTTTGTGGGTTCCCACGTTTTTCTGGGTTAGTTGAAACCCCATCTCATGCATCCCACTGTGGAAAACGTTTTCCTCATGCCCAGCAAGTGGGGTTCTGCTGTTATGTGCATCCTTGCTCTTGGTTTGAGCCTGTGAGCTGAAGTGTTGGAGTGGTAGTGGATAGAAGTGGCTTGATAAACCTAGTGGGGGAGACAACCTCTCAAGAAGATCAAGAGGGCTTTGGTTACTCTTCTATGCATACCCTGAGAGCACTAGATAGGGAAGGTATGGCTTGAGGGACTACACAGCAGTGAAAAGAATACTTCCTTGTGCTGGGTGTGTAGGTATTGTGGGTGCCAAGCTAGATAGATCTTGCAAGGTTATCCCTGGCTCTGTGCTGGAGCTCACTAGCTTAGCAACTCTTCCTTTCCATCTCCTAGTAGCCTGATAAACCCAATTGTAGATTGGCTTGGCTCATCTTGGTGTATGCTTGGCTATGTGTGAGTCTGATGTTCCCTGGTTCCTTGTAGAGATCATGCCCAGCTCGGGGGTGGCAGTAGTGTTGAGAGATTGAGGAGCACACTGGCCTACGGTTGGGTGGAACGTTGCAGTTGCATAGCCAGTTGCGTGGGACTACTTTTGTATAAGATAAGTATTCTCTTGTGTAAATTGGCAATTATCATTTGATGAATATTATGAATGTATGTGGATGTATTAAACGAATTTACTTTTGCTGTGTTTTTAAAAGTTTATGCATTTCCATATGATCTTGTATAATTCTACAAGGGTCTCTATTTAATGGTTGTCACAGAATAGTTTGAATGTATGTTAGATATCAATAGGATTTATTTAATTTCCGTTGTGTTCTATAGCCTGCACATATACATGTCTTGTGTCAATGAGTTTAATGAATGGATATGGGGCTAATTGCCCGGATTGAGCACCACGTCTTCTCTATCATGCTGTATGGTAGGAAAGGGGACACTACAATAACTAGTGAATGGAATGGCGTTTTTCTTCTAGGCCCAAATTTATTGCAGGTTCCGAAATATAGAAACGATGGTAGCTAAATTTTCTTGCTAGCATTCATTTCATCTCTACTTTCAGTAAATTGGGGGTTTTACAAATAAGTTCGCAGCCCAGACCATCACTGGCATGTATCTGAGCCTTATTGAAAGAAGATTGAGATCACCAAGTAATGAGAAAATTTACCCATTGTGATTGAACTCTGAAATTGGTAGAAGCAGTGCATTTTCCCTCTATCTCAGCTGTAGAAGAAAAGAGAAAAAAACACAGAACCCTTGTGGGTGAAGGAGAGAGAGCCATCGGTTTGGGAGGTTGAGAATACGGGTTTGATTACACCTAAAATTGTTCTGAGAACACTCCAACGTGCAGGACCGAGCTGAATACCTCATCGTGGTGCTCTGTGGTCTAGTTGGAGTGAAACTATGTATTCCCATTGTTGCAGACGCAAAGTTAGAGGACCCTCGATTGATGAATAGGTGAAGTTCCTCATTCTTGGAAGCGTTGGGAGCACGCTGGTCAAAGTTGGAGTCTATGGGCTTGAATCCAGAGTGTATGTAGAAAAAAAAATTGATTTGCTGAGCCATGAGAAATGCGATATGGCCAGGGTTAAAAAAATCGTTGGTTCGATACACCTGAGTCCAACCTCATGATAGCGTTGGGGATTTCAGTACATGAATAGTTGAGTTATGAGATAGTCTTCAACTACGGTCTGAAATTCATTTGGGATTGAACCATAGTGACTCTTAGAAACTTGCCTAGTGATTGGCCCTTGGGAGTGACCTTCAGACTCATCACATTTTCGCCCATCACTTGAATCCCCATTAATAACTCTTGATTGATGTAATTGGATTTGAGTGGAGATAGAATAATGTTACCCACCTTTCTTTAAATACCCATATTAACAATGCCTAGCCTTAATATAAATTGTATATTTAGGAGTTAGGCTTAGATATTCCTTTATCGAACCACCTTCCCCACCGAATACCACAACTAAATGATCACCTCCTCCCTCGTGCTTCCTAAAGGCACTAATAGGTAAACAATTTAACACAAATATGTTAGCATTATCTTCTACTGGACTAGTGTCAACTTAGACAATTCAAAGGAGGCACCTTCCATCCACTAACGAGATCCTCACGACAATTCCCTTTAATCAACAACTCCCCAACCCACCTGAGGTTGTGGGAAAGGGGTAAGTTGCAGTCCTTGGGCACTGAATTAAAACGTTTAGTTTGGTATATTATCCACAACTATAATATTGTGATTTTACATTAGACATACTATTATATTAATTTAGCTAAGGTTTATTTCGTATTAGAGTTGCTTTCACAATCATATTGTGTATTGATACTATTGTACTTAGCAGTCTGTGTTTGGCATGTTCATGGTCACTAATTGGTTTGACATTACTAAAACCATCTTCATGATGAATTCCTCATGTTTTTACTCCCATTTGTGCTATCTTATTTTCCTATATAAGATTATTTGATAGCACAAATATTTGAACTACTTCATGAGATGTAATATAGATAGATTCATCATAGATAGATAGATTCATTATGATTTATGGTTGAGCCATCTAGTTCTAATTGAGATGTAATATTTTCTTTTGAATGTATGCATAATAATTAAAAACATTTATCTAAAAAATAGTTCTCTCGATTAATATTTCCAAATTTAATGGAATAGTTTTTTAAGTTAATTTTTCTAGATTTTATAGAATATTTTAAAGATTTACAAAAAAGTCAATGTTGTTGAAGTCCTTGTAATAGAAATGTTCCAAATTTATTGAAATATGTGTTATATGTTATTTTTGGTAAATATTACACATAGAATAATCAATATTTGAAATCAAGAGCAATTAAGCAATGATTATAAAATTTGAACAATATAATAACATTCTTATATTATCAATTTCTTCCCTCACTATTTTACTGTTATGAAATTTGAAGATGGAAATTGAAACTTTAAACTTCCTGTGAGTTTCTTAGTTAATATTTTGGCGAATTTTTTGAAATAAAATTTTCTTTACCTTGAACATCTTCATGGAATTCTTACCCATTAATGGTGACCATATATGTGCCTAAGAGAAAGAAATACATCTATATGGTGATTACACGATCAACACATGATTAACATTGAATTTGTCCTTTACCAAAACATACACTTATACATTTATAAAAACAACAAAGCCATCATAGTTATCAAGGAGAATAAAACACATAAGGTGCACATAAGAGAGAGACCCATATACGTGGTTCACCCAAATCTATGGGCTGTCCACTAAGAATGTCACATTATGTATTATTTATCAAAGTAGGGTTACAATCCTGCAACACACTTGTTGCTTTCCATTTTCCCAACGCATCTCTCATAGAGAGAATTTTCAAGACTTCCGACACTGCAACAAAATTATTACAGAGGTCTAATATAATTTCACATAACTGGATCTATAGATGTATAAACAAATGACTCTAGTCAAGAATCTACATCTTACCGACATATTTAGACATACTATATGGTTCTTTGTCATGGATCAATGTATTAGAGAGTTATCGTATGGAATAGAAATCCGTTGCAGTAATTGGACAAATAGATATCCTATATTGGGGTCCAATGTATTCGTAGCAGCATATCAATGGCACATAACAACATAATACATAAACTCGATATCCCAATAGAGATGTATAACTAATAGAACTCGACAGCATGATATATATATATATATCAAGAAACTCGAGATCCCAATTAGAAAACTATACATGGAAGTATATCCAACTTCAATAGCTTATTTTAAAAATCATGATAGAGTTCAATCTTGCAATTTATGGAGTGAACCACGACATCATATATTTAACTATTCATCAGAATTCAAACCAACATAAATAACCCAATCACTACGGTTTCAATTCCACATACAAAGTATAAACAGAGGTCACTGCGATAACGATCCAACATGTAATATATATACAAACCTCTGCATTTTTCATACAATACATAATCATAGATCACTACGATTTTGATATATATATATATATATCTGCAATTTCAAACCAGAAAGGAATATAAAATCAAATTATAATATCATATATACATAGCTGCGATTTCAACCCATAAATGAATATATAAGCCAAGTATGTGCTATATCTATAGTTGCGATTTCAATACCATAAAAAGGTATAAGCATAGATCACTACGATTGATCTAGCTTATGATATATACGCACATATAACTACGGCTCTCAAACCAGAAAGAAATATAAATTCATATTATAATACCATATATACATCTAGCTGTGATTTAAACTCAGAAGTGAATACATAAGCAGAGTATGCGCTATTGTGATTTCAATACCATAAAAAGGTATAAGCATAGATCACTACGATTGATCTAGCTTATGATATATATACATACATATAACTACGGCTCTCTACGATTTCAAACTAGAAAGGAATATAAAATCAAATTATAATATCATATACACATAGCTGCGATTTAAACTCAGAAATGAATACATAAGCAGAGTATGTGCTACATCTATACAACTACGATTTCAATACCATAAAAAGGTATATGGTATCTCCGTGATTTCACAACCAAGGGGATATCTAATAATAAAATATGGGAATCGACCACAGGACTCAGCAAATTTACGCTGTCATTCATGATCTTTGCGCATGCAAATTACCTAGGAACCTGACAGGGTTTAGATCCTGCACTAAACAGATCTTGACAGGAATCCATACAAATCTCGCGCAGCATAATAAACTAGCAAAATTGACAGGGTTTAATCACATGCTATTTAACAACAGAAAACAGAGATGCGACTCCAAAATTTCTGTCAAACATCATACATAACATACAAAATAATACAACACTCGATCAGGGCTCTATCGAGCAGTTTTTTATCATAAAATGGGATCGGGCTCCCTCCAAGGGTCGTCCCTTCCCCTCCTTTTCCCAGTTTAAAAGATGGACCACACCTTCCCATATCTAACTCAATCCTCATATAAACTCTCCTTTCTCGCTCAATCCGCCGAGAGGCATAGCTTTGGATTCTAGGAGACATCTGGCAGTTTACTCCATGCAGGAGACAACTCGCAATAATCTCTCTCTCGGATTCTTCTCCATCATTTCCATTTATTACTTTGCAATTACATGGGGAGTGCGCCCTTTTGTTTACTAAGTCTTATATATATATCTTTAATAGTTTTTGTGTTGTCTTTATATATATATATATATATATATATATATATATATATATAGGCACTAACTTAAAGCAACACCCTTTTTCCATACAATGAAATATACCAAGTAATTCCGTATATATTTATATTTACACATATAAATCCACCATTTATATATAAATATATACACAAATACATTAATATTTACATATATAAATATATCAAACCATTATTATATGTCCTAAAGACTCCTATCCATTATATTTAGAAACTTAAGACTTCCCCTGATCTTACCCTTGCCCTAATGGATTCAGTCGTCGTCGTTTAGTTGCGTCATTGCCTTTCGTCTCCTCCGTTTACAATTTACAACTTAGTAATTTAAACCATATAGGTTACAAGGTTTACTGGTGGGGCCTTGGCCTTAAGCTTCTCACCAGTAAACAAGTACAACAATCGTTTTACCTTTACAAATTAATAAGACATAAAGGAGGGATATTACATCCTCCTCCTCTTAAAAATAACACCGTCCTCAGTGTTCATACATTTCAGCAGTTCATCTTCTCCTCTTGAGTCACCTTTTGCTTGATTCATCTCGGTTAGTTTTATTCACCAATATCCTGATCAAAACATTTTCATCTTCACATATATTTATGTATCAACCTTGAGGTATTTCCACCTTTTACTGTGAGTAGCCCCTTTGCACCTGCAACATTTGCTAAAAATATATGCATGTCATATTCATGATAAATACTTTAGTATCCCTCATACATCAAGATTTGTATTTTTCAAACATCATTTTCTTACGAAGTAAACACATTCATCATGCCATTTTATCTTAATCAAAGATATACTCAAACCTACACCTACAGTGTTGTTCTTCTGGAGTACCTCCAAAATTTCATGTGTGGGTGTCTTCTACTTTTCTCAAAATAGTTTCTATTACTATAAGGAACGTAGTATTCATAACATGCATGATCTACCTAACACGAGGACAATACCCATCATTGGCTTTTCATAACTCTCAGGCGTATCTCCTACCGGTGTTATTCAAGGTTTTCATCAAGTAACACATCAAGTGTTAGTAATCAACACATCAAGTGCTAACAGTACACCAAGTACTACAACGAATCAAGTGATGGACTTATAAATGGAGAAAAGTCTTAGACTTGCTTCCAGCATTAAGCAATCTAATATCTTTTTCTCAACACCACACAACATCCTGTGTTTCCTTGGTGTTATATTGTTTTCCCAGGTCTTGTGCCATCAAAGTCAAATTTTCAATTATCAATTTGATCTCTGTCAAAGTGGATCTTGTTGTGTTATTTGACTTAAAGAACCAAAATACCATTTGTTCTTTCCCTTGTTGCTAATTATACCTCTTCTTCATAGTGATTGTCCTCTTTTCAAGGCATATCACATTTATCAATCCATGATGAAATTACTTAAAAATAAATCATTTTATTGAATGTTCTTTTGGTTCGCATACCACTGCACACCAGTAATTATAAGGTGCATATTCATCTCGCTTGACTATTTTGTTAGCATAACCTTTTACTATAAAAGGTTTAACAATAATCATATCAATTGATATGTAGTATTTGACATTTACCTCATCAATACCATACTCCATCCAAGGAGTCTTACCATTCTCCAATTGGTGGCTTGTTAGCAATCACTACTCTTTCTTTGAATGTAAGTTAGTTTGCATTATGCCATCCCTAACACATAACAGGAGGACAATCATTTTAGTCATCCTTTTAACCAATTGCGATTGTGTTTAGCAAATGTTGAACCATGCCTTATAACCCTCATACTATTTTCTTTTGTATTTACAAACACCGCATAAAGATTCTTGATCTTATGTATGTAAAAATTGAAATAAATTTACAAACGCAAACCATTTTCCTTTCTCGAATTTTTGTTTCAAATGATAGTTAACTTTATCTGAGCCTTTTATTACCTGTATTCCAAATACATTAGTGATGATATCCAACATTACTCATTAGTAATTATGACCTATTTTAAATATCATCTACTAACGAAATGTAAAATATTTTAAATTTTTTAACATGGTGTAAGGCATACTTCTGTATACTACGATTATCAACAAGATAAAATGTATCTATGGTGGTGGTTACACAACATTCGCTAATACCTCGAGATCATGTCGTGAATAAATTAAAGCAGTATAGTCTTTCTTCTTATCTTTAACTATCATGATGGGGTGTATTAAGATTCAATACATCAATTTTCGATAACCATAAGGATACATGATTTCCTAAGGTGTTAATCACCTTTAGTCATTGTTGAACACAATCCTGGAAGGACATATATTTGGAAACTTTAACCAAACAAAATCAGCACATATTTATTAATCTCTTCTCATTAACTTTATGAGGTATAGAAGCTTATCCTCCCGATAAGTTGCAACCTTTTCAAATATTCCAATGGTCGTCTGAAATGCCTTCATAAATTTATAAGATGATTGTGAAACAATTTATATATCTCCATGTATTTCAAGAGTGTATCAAAGAAAAGATAATCCAACTTCTAATTTTTGTATGTCGACAATATACATGATATGAAAACATCTTTCCTATGCTTATAGTTTTTTTAATCCATATCTTTCGTTAGTCAAGGTAATAGTATGTCTTATCATATATTTTCCATATCTTTAAGATGGAATACAACATTTTTATTGCTCTTGACACAATCAGTTAATACTTTAGTCGTCATGGTTATTGTCTCAATATTTTCATAAGCACATTTCAAACGCACTTTCCCCTATACCAAATATGAAAAGAGAATTATTGTCAACATAATTTCATTGTCTAAAACAATCTACTTCTATATGAGATGTTTTAATATAACTACTTTAGCATATATTTTCTCTTTAATAACTCTGCATCAATATTCTTTATACTTTAGAATACATGATCTTACTAAGAGACTGCTATACTTATCATTCTAATGCCAAAGCTAATTGTCATTATTACTTATCTCTGATAAACAACTTTATATAGTCTCACTGGAGTCTGCTTTCTATAACAATTCCTTAAACTAGGATACTATTCATCTTTTAAGTAAACAAAATAATTACTATTCATTTGTATTCATCACATCTACCTTATATGTGCATTATAATATTAGACATCTCAGTCTATCATTATTCCAAGCAACATTTATGCACTTCTTGCGGAATATGCTTTGAAACTGAATTTCATTCGTTGGTCTTAGAACGTAATGCTTTCGTAATAAACATAATAGAATTACTTACTTGTAATCTCACCGATGAATTATTTGTTACCTCTTGTCGAATTTTGAAATGAATTTGTTATGTTGCACTTTACACATAAAGTCTCCTCATTAGTCAAACCAACGTATACTCCATTTCTCATGCTAAGGTCAAATAGGCCCGAGTGTTGTAACTTGCGCTCTGATATCACATGTATCATACCTGATTTTCTTAGTTAATATTTTGGTAAATTTTTCGAAATAACATTTTCTTTACCTTGAACATCTTCATGGAATTCTTACCCATTAATGGTGACCATAAATGTGCCTAAGAGAAATAAATACATCTATATGATGATTACACGATCAACACATGATTAACATTGAATTTGTACTTTACCAAAACACACACTTATACATTTATAAAAGCAACAAATCCATCATAGTTATCAAGGAGAATAAAACACACAAGGCGTACATAAGAGAGAGACCCATATACGTGGTTCACCCAAATCTATGGGCTATGTCCACCAAGAATGTCACATCATGCATTATTTATCAAAGTAGGGTTACAATCCTGCAACACACTTCTTGCTTTCCATTCTCCCAGCGCATCTCTCATAGAGAGCATTTTCAAGACTTTCGACACTGCAACAAAATTATTATAGAGGTCTAATATAATTTCACATAACTGGATCTATAGATGTATAAACAAATGAATCTAGTCAAGAATCTACATCTTACCGAGATCTCTAGACATACTACTGGTTCTCTGTCATGGATCAATGTATTAGAGAGTTATCAGATGGAATAGAAATCCGTTGCAGTAATTGGACAAATAGATATACTAGACTGGGGTCCAATGAATTCGTAGCAGCATATCAATAGCACATAACAACATAATACATAAACTCGACATCCCAACAGAGATCTATAAGTAATAGAACTCGACAACATATATATATATATATATATATATATATCCAGAAACTTGAGATCCCAATAAAAAAACTATACCTGGAAGTATAGCCAACTTCAATAGCTTATTTTTAAAATCCGGACAGAGTTCAATCCTGTAGTTTATGGAGTGAGCCATGACATCATATATTTAACTATTCATCAGAATTCAAACCAACATAAATAACCCGATCACTGCGGTTTCAATTCCACATACAAAGTATAAACATAGGTCACTGTGATATCAATCTGGCATGTAATATATATACATACCTCTGCATTTTTCATACAATACATAATCATAGATCACTACAATATATATATATATATTTACAATTTCAAACCAAAAAGGAATGTAAAATCAAATTGTAATATCATATATACATAGCTGCGATTTCAACCCATAAATGAATATTTAAGCTGAGTATGTGCTATATCTATAGCTGCAATTTCAATACCATAAAAAGGTATAAGCATAGATCACTATGATTGATCTAGCTTATGATATATACGTACATATAACTACGACTGTCAAACCAAAAAGGAAAATAAATTCAAATTATAATATCATATATACATAGTTGCAATTTAAACTCAGAAGTGAATACATAAGCAGAGTATGTGCTACATCTATACAACTGCGATTTCAATACCATAAAAAGGTATAAGCATAGATCACTACGATTGATCTAGCTTATGATATATATACATACATTTAACTACGACTCTCTGCGATTTCAAACCAGAAAGGAATATAAAATCAAATTATAATATCATATATACATAGCTGCGATTTAAACTCATAAATGAATACATAAGCAGAGTATGTGCTACATCTATACAGCTGCGATTTCAATACCATAGAAAGGTATATGGTATCTCTGCGATTTCACAAGCAAGAGGATATATAATAATAAAATATGGGAATCGACCACAAGACTCAACAAATTTACGCTGTCTTTCATGATCTCTCCACAACAAATTACCTGGGAACCTAACAGGGTTTAGATCCTGCACTAAACAGATCTTGACAAGAATCCATACAAATCCCGTGCAACATAATAAACTAGCAAAATTGACAGGGTTTAAGAACATGCTATTTAACAACATAAAACAGAGATGCGACTCCAAAATCTCTATCAAACATCATACAAAAAAAATACAACACTTGATCAGGGCTCTATCGAGCAATTTTTTTATCATAAAATGGGATCGGGCTCCCTCCAAGGGCTGTCCCTTCCCCTCCTTTGCCCAGTTTAAAAGACGGACCACACCTTCCAATATCTAACTCAAGCCTCATATAAACTCTCCTTTCTCGCTCAATCCACCCAGAGGCATAGCTTTGGATTCTAGGAGACATCTGGCAGTTTACTCCATGCAGGTGACAACTCGCAATAATCTCTCTCTCGAATTCTTCTCCATCATTTCCATTTATTACCTTGCAATTACATGGGGAAAGCGCCCTTTTATTTACTAAGTCTTATATATATAACTTTAATAGTTTTTGTATTGTCTTTATTTATATATATATATATACATACACACGCACTAACTTAAAGCAATACCCTTTTTCCATACAATGAAATATACCAAGTAATTCCGAATATATTTACACACATAAATATATCCAACAATCCTTTATATATATATATATAGTTATATAGTTATATTTACACATTTAAATCAACCATTACAACTATTTATATATAAATATATATATATATATATATAAATACATTAAAACTATATATTTATATTTACACATATAAATCCACCATTTATATATAAATATATATGCAAATACATTAATATTTACATATATAAATATATCCAACCATAATTATATGTCCTAAAGACTCCTAGCCATTATTTTTAGAAACTTAAGACTTCTTGTGATCTTACTATTTTCTTAATGGTTTCAATCACCATCGTTTAGTTGCGTTGCTGCCTCTTGTCTCCTTCATTTACAATTTACAACTTAATAATTTAAATTATATAAATTACAAGGTTCAGTGATGAGGTCTTGACCTTAAACTCCTCACGAATAAACTAGTACAACAATAATTTTACTTTTACAAATTAATAAGACATAAATGAGAGATATTACACTTCCGTCTTCGAAAATTAGACAAAGGGTTCCTGCAATATCAATATCATGTGGAAAGATATTAACAAGAAAACGTTAGATCTCTTGTGGTAACATTGAATCCTATTAAATAATAATTAAATATTTTAAGCATGAGGGAAATCAATGACTATTTTGAAAGATAAGATGCTTTAAAAAAAAGTCGATTGATAACAGATCACACCTCTTGTAGTTGCATTGAATTATACGTGTCAATAATCTAATATTTCAAAATCGTTGAATTATAATTTTATAATATAAAAGGTGAGATATATGTAGGACGTAAAATATAAAATATATACTTTTGTTCCAAAGAATGGTGATCTTTGAATAATTATACTTTTACTTTAATTTAAATATTATTGATTATACGTTAACAATTATTTCAAAGGTCGCTGAAAAGAAAAAAGTACAAAAATGATTTAGGTGTTTTATCATATTTTAAACTATATAAAATTTCTCTCACTAGGAATACATGTATTTGTGTTCATGCTTATAAAAGGTTTTTTATTATTTTATTATGTTTAATTAATTTAGTTAATTAAATTTTTTATATATGTAATTTTCGAGAAGGGATTGTTAACATTAACTTTATAAATTATTAATTCATAAATTTTAAAAATTTCGAAAAAATTATTTTTATTATTATTTATTTTAAAAATATCATATTTTTTATTTTTATTTAATTCAATATATTAATATATTGATTAGATTAAAATGATTAATGCATAATTACTATTAAAATTATAAAATAACATATTTCTTAAATTTTGTGATTGTTAATGTGAAAGTATTCAAATATTCTAAGTCATAATATTATATAATTATGCAATCAAATAATTGTATGAGTTTCACAAACAAATTTTATTTATCAAATTTGGTGTTGAACTTTAAAATTAGATTATTATTATTATTACTATATTCATAAAAAATAATAAAAAGGTATTGGAATTTATTTTAAGAAAAAATGAAATTCAAGTTACAACTTTTGAATATTATTCGTGAGATGTAGAACAGTTGGTGGCGGGGTATGGTTAAGACATCCCCTAAGAGGAAAGGTCGCCGGTTCTAACTTCGTCGATACCAAAAAATCTAATCATGTTAAGGGTTGGTGCGGTCCAGGTCGGGTGCGATCCCCGGGTGATTTTGATGGCTTAGATGCCCCTGGTTCGTGGTAACTTAGCCAAAGGCAAACTTGTTAGTCAAGAAGGTTCCACCACTTTACCAACAAAAAAAAAATTACAACTTTTGGATATCAATATTTTTTAAGTACACCAACCTAAATCAATTTAAACTTTCAATCTTAATAAATTGTGAGTTAAGACGGATTTAGGTTGGTTTCACCTCAAAATTATATATCATCATTATTATGTATATGTTTTAGATAAATCTTGTACTTTGAATTTTATTAAGTATCATCTATAATATAGAGTTATAGACCACTTCAAAAGTTACATGAAGAATAACATGATTAATAATAAAGTAACGATGTTCAATGATGAAGAAGGTGAATATTGATAAATTAATAAGATGTATATAATACATGGCTCTCCATCTCTCTTCTTCATCTTTTATTTTCTTGTCTTGTTTCTCTTTCTTTGTAGTATTAATAATTTCTTTATCTAGCCTTTTATGTTCCTCATAATTATGTTTCATTTTATTGCGTAAGTTGATTTTATTACATTGTATATACTAATGCAATCTATATATCTTAACATTGCATCTATCTTATTATTATAATCATTTTAATATTATATACAAATTTCCATTTTTTTTGTGAATTTATTTACTATATTTATACATCCCTAAAGTGTGTCATTCCTAAAAAATCATTTTAACTTTACAATTACTTCCTTTACGCATGGCCCACTTACATATGGGTGGGTGCACAAAGTTGCTCCCTAAAAGTATTGCAACGGGACCGTGCTAGCAAAACTAAAACGAAGGAGCGCACACACCTAAAGAAGCGTGCACGCACCATTAGGTTCGGTACCAAACTAAGGTGCATGTGCACTGCTGGGCGTGCGCGTTTTTAGCTCGTACATGATCAAAAGCGCACATGCACTCCTGTTAAGTAAAATAAAAAAAACAGGGCAAATCGCTTTCTATTTCCTTCCAATCAGTCAAGCCTCACTCACCCATCGCATACGCGGAGCAAGATACGGCCATTTTCACCTATTTCACTCAAAAAAATCCCTCAATCCATCCACCAAGTGATCATCAAGTGCGTTGGATAGGTAAGATCCATCTTTTTTGTCATTTTGTTTCTTTTTTTGTCATTTTATTGATTTTTGTTTGTTTATTAAATTTTTAATAATTCCCAAATTAGTAAAATAATAGAGAAATTTTCAATTGCAGAGTCTTAACCTATACAATGAATGAACAAAATGTTAACATGGAGTCCGGTGGAACACAAGAAAACACAAATATTGGAACCAATGAAAACCCTCGACAAAATCAAAATGCTTAAGAAAATCAAAACCCCCAACAAAATTTCGACCAAGATGACTTGAACCATTACGTACATGAAATGAGAGTGCACACTCGAGAACTAAGAAACATAGGGGAACCATTTCGAGTGTCCCTTGCCACCTCAATTGAGAGCTCAATTGACTCCCTCATCCATGGACATCGCCAATTGACTAACATGACTGAATATAGAGCTAGGATGTGGGTATTATTCCACAGGAATTTCCAAGGAGGAAATAAAAGCATTGAATATTACAAAGGCCCAATTATACAGTATGTTCACTGATCGAAGAACACAACAAGAACCGGACAGTAGAAATCCATGTATCTGCATGTATTGGTGTCATTTCCAACCATGGAGGGACAATTGGATGCATAGTTGGTTCATGGTTTACGATAAACCTCCATGCAATAATAGGGAGGTTCCACAATACTTCCTTCAGTAATTGTGGGCAGAGTTTGCACTTGTTTTACATGTCAACTATTTTGACATAACCGAGTTCTAGGGTGTTGGGCGTGGCTCTTCCCAAGATCAACTTGCTTCCAGGAGGAACCCACTGAGAGGGCCACCAACTCCTAGGAGCTAGACTAACCCCTCTCCCCAGCCACCTCAATTACCCCACAAACTTGATCAGATCGAGGGGGCGATGAGGAGTGTTTCCTGTGGACTCCTTAGACACAACGCCTTTGTAGCAGTGACTACAGTGGAGAGACAGGTTGACCCTAATAGAGAATCAGGTGCAGGGCCTTCACGACAGAGTCAGGATAGACCTGTGACTAGTGGTAGCCATGCTGGGCCTTCTAGTTCGACGAGGACAATGCCACATATTTTTTCCCATTGTGGGAACACTTGCCTCGGCCTGATCAAGGGATGTATATGGAGCAGGTTAGCACTTTTTAAATGTTTTTTCAATCATCACTTGATAATTTGTAAAGTAATTTTAAAGTATTTGTGTTTTAATTAAACTATTATTTCAATTTACATTTATTTAGAGCTGATACGAAGTCATGGGAGAACGTAGGATCTCCCAACCTGGACGCAGCAATGGCAGCTGCAACTGAAATTGTGACACCTCACACAATATTGTTATTACTTATGGCATCTCTATTATTTATGTATTTATATTTATGACATACACGATGATAGTTCGTACAATATTTTTGAATATTTTGATTGCCTAAATAATTACTTGTTTCATATGTTCATAACATGCACGTATTTTGGTGTCCACAGGTATACCTAGACTACGATGATCAACCATCTTCACCAAGGATCAACATATCACCATATACATAGGTAGAATGTGTAGTTAAAAACACGCTTTCAATTTGAATTGTTATGACTTACTATGGTTTAATTTGATTTTTGTTTATTAAACTATGATATTACAAATGTATATGCAGGGGACACCAACAGCTGCAGGTGACACCGTTTCCTGTCCCCACTTTAGTCCCATGTTTCCACCCTCTCCCATGAGTCACCCCCCTCGCTTCCATCCAGATCCCTCCTTCCGTCCACCCCCTCCCTTCCATCCATCCTCCCCTCTCCGTCCATACTTCACCCTCCATCCATCCTCCCCCATTCGTCCATGCCCCCCCGTCTATACATCCTCCCCCATTCATCCACACTCCCCCATCTATCCATCCTCCCCCATTCGTCCACGCCCCCCCTTCCATATAGCTTCCCCCCTTCGTCCACAACCTCCATTTTATCCATCCTCCTCCCTCTATCCAAGACCGCCATCCCATTCACCATCCCTCAACATCCCCCCTAGCCCTTTTGGGTCGATACCCCCTATTGTACAACCAGTAGGAGTTCACCATCCACAACGTCCTCCTCCAACCCATACCACCATGTCCTCTTCCACTATATCTTCTCCATTTCTCGTTGCTATTGTGTCATCTACTCCTCCAGTATCCTCCCATGTATCTACAGTGGTTGCACTCGTAGTTTCTCCAACTACATCTACGCCCCCCCCAATGAATGCATCGGAGCAGGTTGTTTAGCCAACTGCTCCATCTGCTAGACTTGACGCCTAGTCCTATCCATTGTCGAAGGTGTTCATGGTGAGAATCAAGTTAATTTATGAAAATATTTTGATTCATTAACGAAAATTAATTTAAGCAATTATTATTTTTCAATGAAATAATTGTTGTAAATGTTGTAGGCTGGAATTGCTAAGAGGCTCAGTAGATCCAGGACACCTGCCTCACGTCTTCCACTCGCATCAGTGGCGAGTTATTTAAGATTTGAATTCTACATTCATTTTATAAATGTGGTAAATGTTAAAAATGCTTGAAAATGAGGGTATCTTATATCATTTGTTTCATAGCTTGGAGAGACGGTCTACTCCTAGATGAAAGAAGACCCGAGATACCAGTGACTCCAAGAAGAAGAAGATCGATTTTGGATATGCACCTGGGAGTGATGGGGGTGGTCACAATGCTTGACACACCATGTTATGTACATTAGCCACAATGTGGCACTTTTTGGCACCAGTTGCCATGTACTTGGTATCTACGGCATGATTTTCCATGTATTTTGGATCTACGACATTAGTTGTCAGATTTTGTATAGGGCACGAGTTGCCATCGTATGTACATTGGGAACCATGTTCCACTATTTGCTAGAAAATTTATATGTTTGGATGAGTTTTGTAGCCTTGATGTACATGGATTTTTAATTATGTGATTTATATCGATGTTGTCTATATTTGTATCTTGTTGTTCCATGTTGTGTGTAGTTTCCTAATAAACAACATCATGCTTTTAAAACAAATGGTTGAGTTTGAATGGATTTTGATATGATTTCCTTCATTTAGGTTTAAGTGTGACTTTAGATTTATAATTGACATAATGAATATTATTTCAATTGGTTTATATTATGAAATGTATTTTGATCATAAAATGTAATTCTAACAAGATCCAACTAGTTTTTATACATCATAATGCAAGGATGAAAGTTCGATGGTAAAATTCAACACATTGAGTAGTTATTGGAGAAATTTTATGGGGCCCTTGATACACTTTCCCGCAAAATTCAACACATTGAGTAGTTAGTGCTCTATGTGATCTTCCATAGCTTGAACTTTAGATTTTCCTTTTAAGGGAGATGTGTAGATGGAGGCTGGTACTCATGAAGCGCCATAAATGGAGACATTTTTTATGATGTATGAAAGTAAGTATTGTACCACCATTCTGCCAAAGACAACCATTTCACCCACCGTGTTTGTTTATTAGATGCAAAGCAACGCATATAGCCTTCCAAACACTTGTTCATGATCTCATTTTGTCCATCAGATTGAGGGTGATAAGATGAACTATGAGCCAATTTAGTACCCAAACAGAAGAATAATTCAGTCCAAAATTTTCTAGTGAAAATTGGATCTCTATCACTTACAATAATCTTTGGATTTCCATGTAACTTCTGAACAATCTCCATAAAGGCTGCAACTACTATGCTTGCATTAAAAGGGTGAGCGAGTGCACAAAAGTGTGCATACTTCATGAGTCTATCAAAAACCACCATAATAACATTCTTTCCTTCTGACTTGGGTAGACCTGTGATAAAAACCATGGAGACTTCCTCCCAGCGCTGACAAGGTATGTCTAACGGTTGTAGAAGTCCTAGGGTCTTAACTGTTTTAGCCTTATTCTGTTGGAAAACCAAGCATTCAGCCACAAACCTTTGAACATCATATTTAAGACCTTCCCCAAAAAATTCCTTCTTGACCATGTGGTATGTTTTCAGGAATCCTGAGTGCCCACCTATAGGAGAGCCATGTAATTCAGAAAGGATCTTCTGCTTGAGTTGAGAATTTTTGCATAAATATAAGTGATCCTTATACCATAGTGAATCATTTTTCCACACAAAAGTATCTGATACACTAGGATCATTCTGTAGCTTTTGAATGTGTATCCACACAGATAGGTCTTTTTTCCATTCTTCCCTTGCTGCTACTATCTAATCTGGTTGTAGAATGGAAATGGAACAAAGTAATGCACCAACATGTTCATCTTTTCTGGAGAGTGCATCTGCCACCACATTATGTTTCCCTTTTCTATAGATGATTTCAAAGTCATATCCCAACATCTTGGTTACCCACTTTTGCTTCTCTTCTGAAGATAGTCTCTGTTCCAAGAAGTATTTAAGACTATCATGATTTATTTTGACCTTGAAGTTCCTACCTATTAGATAAGGATGCCATTTCTTAAGAGCATGTAGTATTGCCAACATTTCCTTCTCATAAATGGTCTTTTGTAAGTTCTTTCCCTTGATTGGATGACTTGGGAAAGCAAGTGGGTGTCCTTCTTGCACTAGAATAGTGCCAATGCCATTTCCTGAAGCATCACATTCCATAATAAAGGTTTTTGTGAAGTCTGGTGTGGCCAATACAGGAGCTGTGCACATTGCCTGTTTAAGTTGTTCAAAATCTTGAGTTGCCTCTGGAGTCCAAGAAAATGCATATTTCTTCAATATTGTTGTAAGAGGTGCTTCTATTCTTCCATAATTTCGAACAAACTTGCGGTAGTACCCTGCCAGACCTAAGAATCTTCGAAGATTCTTCAGGTTTTTGGGAATCATCCAGTCTATCATGGATTTAATTTTGTTAGGGTCTACCTTAACACCTTCATGAGATACAATATGACCCAAATACTCTACCTCCTTCACCCCAAAGAAACATTTTGAAGGTCTTCAATATAGTTGTTGCTCTTGTAGTAGTTGTAGTACCTTGTCAACATGTTGAACATGTTCTTCCCAAGACTTGCTATAGGTTAGTATATCATCGAAGAATACTAGCACAAATTTTCTAAGAAAAGGATTGAAAATGTAATTCATCAAACCTTGAAATGTGGAAGGTGCATTTGTGAGATCAAATGGCATGACTAGAAATTCATAATGACCTTCATGAGTTTTGAATGTTGTTTTGGGGATGTCTTCATCTTTCATTCTAATTTGATGATACCCAGAACGAATATCCAACTTTGTGGATACAATTGCTCCATGTAATTCATCTAGCAATTCATCAATTACAGGGATTGAAAACTTATCTTTAATGGTTATCTTGTTGAGCTCTCTATAATATGGACACATACGTCATGATCAATCTGGCTTATGTACCATTACCACTGGTGCAGAGTAAGAACTTTGGCTAGGCCTAATTATGCCAGCCTCTAGAATTTCTTCAACCATACGCTCAATTTCACTCTTCTGTCCATAAGGGTATCTATAAGGTCTGATGTTAGGAGGAACACTTCCTGGGATTAAGTGAATAGCATGATCGAAATATTGGACACGTGGAAGACCTTTTGGAATATCTTCAAATACCTTGAAATTCTTATTAATGACCCTTTGGAAATCTGGGGAAATAGGAGACTTAGATGTTTGAACATATAATGAGCATAATTGTGCAATTACACCTTGATGTCCCCTTTTCATCAGTTTTTTCATACCATTAGAGTTTATCACATTGCTTGGTTGACCTATGATACCATGTGATTCATATTCCTTTCCTTCCCATAAAAAATTCATGAAAAGCTTATGAAAGTTAAAAGCCACAGTTCCCAAAGATTGTAACCATTGAACTCCTAAGACAAAATCAGCACCACCCATTGGAATAGCAATCATTGGACTATTCAAGACACATTCTCTCATAGTAAGATTTATATTATGGCATTTCCTTGAGTAGTTGATGGTTCCTTTGTCTGCAATCATTACTTGAAACTCTGGTGCTGTATATACAAAGAAATTGAGAGATTGTGCTAATTTATAATGAATGAAATTATGAGTACTACCATAATCAATCAGCACTGATACCTTTTTTATTTTTGATAAATCCTTCGATCTTGAGAGTTTGAGGAGTGATAATTCCAGCCAATGCATGACATGATATGGTGGGAGTAATCTCTTTTGAAGTAGTGTCTTCTATTTCTTCATCTGGGGATGGTTCTTGTTCTTTTGGTTCTTCCTCTTCACATTCTATGTAAAATAATTTCTTCTCACCACACTTATGTCCCTTACTATACTTGCTATCACAATTAAAACATAGGCCTTTCGCTCTTCTTTCCTCTATTTGTTGAGGTGTCAACCTTTGAGGTGGGTTAGAAGAAGTAATAGTATTCTCTCGGTATGTGTTGAAGGTGCTATTTCTAGTAGCCATCGTCATATTTCTACTTTCAACCTTCCTTGCCATCATGAAGGCCTTCTCCAAGGATGGTGGTTTAAGGAGATGCACCTCATGTTGAATGTTATCCTTCAAGGTGCCAATGAAGAGACCCAACAAATTATCTTCTAAATTATTCTTCACTCAAAGACTTAGCTTATGAAATTGTTTGATGTGCTCTGCAACTGGACCTTTTTGCTTGAGACTTATTAACTTGCTGAAGAAGGTATTGCTATTAATATCCCCATAATGTGCAATCAATTCTTCAGTGAATGTAGACCACGATATAAGAGAGTCCTTTTTACGGTCACAAAGCCACTAATACCATACAAATTGATCAGGCTCTAAATATAATGATTCAATAGTTACCTTTTGCAAAGTTGGAACCTGGTGTAGATCAAAGAATTGCTCCATTTGGAATATCCATGTTATTGGATCATTGCCATCAAACTTTCTCATGTCAATCTTGGGAAGTTGGGTACCCCTTGGTGACCATCCTTGATGAATTCCATTACCAAAATAATTTCCTCTTGGAATATTATTAATCATGGAAGGTTTTTCAACATGAGAATTATCTTTTTCCTCCATAGTATTCTAGAACACCACATCACTTGTGGGAAGAGTATCCCTTGAATTTTGAATGAGATTAGCAATAGTGTTCAACTTCTCCTCTAAATTGAGTAAATCAACTTTCCTCACCGAACCCTTCATATTTTCCTCCATTTTATTCAACTTCTCCTCTAAATTATCCAAATCGATTTTTTTCACAGACCCTTTAATCATATCTTCCAACTGAGACACTCGAAAAGATAGATCTTCCCTTTCATCATATGTCGAGGATGGATCCTCAGGTGGTTTGGTTGGAGTGTGAGACTTTATACTTCCTTTTGGTGGCATTTTGAACAATATAAATAGATATAAAACCTTATGTGTCCCCACAAATAGATCCTTCTAATAAAAATTAAAAATGGCGTACCTTTTCAAACCCTGATTGGAAGATTGTTTTAGAGCCGACTTGCAACTGAGATAAAATTCAACTTTTGGCTCCTCTGGGTCTGAAATTTCATCCTGTTGTATTATTCTGTGTCCTCTTTCTAAATCCGCAGGTCTGACCTAATTCTGATATTCCAATAGGAAGATATTGCGAATCTTCCAACACCACTTATATTTTGTCCTTCCAGAATATCTTACTTGTACGGACTGCCACGGGTCCAATATTTTAGATCTGAGTCTGAAACTTCTACCACAGATAGTTTGGTCTGCCCACTTTCTGATGCAACTAGTCTCACTCAATTTTGACCTCACATTCTCCAGATATGACTTTTTTCCCTTGAACACCTGTTTTAGACTAGTTTCTGGACTAGACAAAAACCCTAGATTCCAATGCCAATATATCTAAACCTGTGAAGTCTCAGGACCCGAATTTCGGACAACAGATAGTTAGGCCTATTTCCGAAGTGGGTTTTTAATCTCTTCCTTTGAATCCTTTTAGGAAAAATGTTATAGTGAAAATTCCAATATGACTCGTTTTGAAGAACCCATTGCCGAGGAAAGAGCTCTGATACCAAATGTTATGCAACAACTTTCCAAAAAGAGTATAAAAAGAGTAGAAATAGATCAGAAATAGTACTCCACGACTTGATTGAAGATAATATCTGAATAACAAGACTCTATGAGGGGGAAACCTCGTTACACAATGTACTAAGTACACAAGACAAGACAAGACACTCCAAATGAAAGGTCTCCTTCCTATATATAGGAGACTAAGGGGTACAATCTCAACTAACTGACCCAAGCCGACATAACTAATATAAATTTATTAATGAAAATTAACACTAATGGACCAAATCCGACATCAAAACTAATGTAATGAACCACAATATAGGGGGGAATGTTCCCATATTTAGGGCTTAACATATTTTAACACTTGCATTAGGAAGTTTCATCAAATCTTAGAGGAATGACTAATGTCCTCAGAGGAACACCTTCGAGATTCAAGGTAGAGGCGGGGGCTAAATCCTAGAGGAGGGGGCACATGGTGCTATTTATAAATAGGATCCCAATATAGGAAAGGATTTTGATATGTAATTATTTGTTGTAGCTTGAAATTTTCTAGACTGTATAGGACATTTAGGTCATTTTCACCATAATGCCATCCCCATGTTCATAGTCACCATCCCCATTCTCATTGCGCCATGACTATCATGATTTATCAACACCATGCCCATTGCCACCATCAATTTCACCACCATCATCCTCATGCCCATGTTGTCACCATCAACACCATGCCCATTGCTACCATCAATATAACCTTCATCCTCATCATGCCCATTTTGTCACCATCGCCATTGAGAGGCATTGGAATTTTTCCACAAAGCAATGCAATTTCATAATCTGATATTCTTGGAGATATTTCTCTTGTGTGATGCTATGGATTGCACCATCTAGGTATATTTTCTTTTGGATGATCATTCAAGAGTCTAGATATTGGCATGTGATATGCATAATATGCTTAGATATGTGCTCATATATGACAAAATGCAATAACCTATTTGAAGAAATAAACTTTTCCAATTCCCATTTTCTTCTCATTGACTTTTGCAATGTTCATTCTCTTTTTTATAATAAAACAGAGTTAGATCAAAGAACACTTCGTAGCAATCATTTTGAAAATTCTTCCACTTAAATGTGAAAATTTTAAGACCAAATATTGAATGTCACATTTAATTCCACAAATATGTATTTCAAGTAGTTTTTTCACTCGATGTCTCCAAAAGACAAGTGTAAGAAGAAATTCAAAAGACATGATGATAGTGGTGCATCACTTGGGTATAATTGATCTCTATTAGCTCTATTGAGACCAACAGTAGTGGATCATCAAGTAAGGTAATTAGAATTAGGGTTAGGGTGAGGCATATTCAAACTTATAAATGAAATTGTGCTAAAAGTGGATGTGAGGACAAAGGAAACCATAGCAATAGTTGCATACATTTTCTTCTTCTTGAAGGTAATCTAGTTGCATACATGTTCTCCTAATGAAGTATGTATCAACACTTGCGAGCCAAAGAACCCTAAGACATGTCCTATATGGTAGTTTGAAAGCTCCTTTATTGCCCTTGATTGCTAAGTTTGTGCATTTAGGGAATAAATCCTAGGGATCTAAATTACTTTAATTCTTAGTCATTAATCTAATCCTCTTATATTCCCACATAGAGAAAAAATGCACCTAGTAGATTCCAGGTGTTATGGTCCAAGACCTTGCACATAGTCGTCAAGCCCTAGAGGATCCAATACAAATTTCCTAATGTTCTTTACAATTGTCTCTTCATGTTTTGTTGAGTTCTTATTGCATTTGATCCATCTAAAGGTGGGTAATTGACTCAATCAAGCACAAAAGTTTGACCACGTCAATTTGTACATAAACAACATGCACATATACAAATATCTACACATACATACACACATAAGATCATGCACATACACAATAAATAAACCCTATCTTGCAAAAGGCCATGCCAATCTTGCTCAAGGGGGTCATTTATGATCTGAAGGCTCTCAAGAGAGCATGTCCATCCTGAACACATCCACAATGGCCATATGCACATGTGGGAACTAACAAAACCCCGTTCTACTGGCCAGTTTGGGTTCCGTGCCCCTAGAGCAAAACTTCAAAGTGTCCCTGAATAGCCACGGGATGCCTGGAAAAAATTCTTGTAGCACCAAAATCATGACTCTAATCATGAAGCCATCGATTCCGATGGATTTGGGACCTCAATTTTCAGCTAGGGGACCACCCACACTGTGCCTCGAAGGCTCGAAAACAGTGCTATTGTGCCATCTCAGTAACTAGGGTTTTGCTCAGTGAAGGCTATGCCAATATTGCTCCAGGGGGTCATTTATGATCTGAATGCTCCTAGACGAGCGTTGCCATCATGAAAACATCCATAATGGCCACATGAATGTGTGGGAGCTGATGGAACCCAAGTCCGCTTGCCGTTTTGGGTTTTGTGCCCCCAGAGAAAATCCTCAAAGCATCCCTGAATGGCCACAGGGTGCCTGAAAAGAATACCCGTAGTACCAAAACCATGACTCCGATCATGAATCCGTACATTTTGATGGATTTGGGACCCCGTTTTTCAGCTATGGGACCCCCCACACCATGCCTCAAACGCTCGAAAATGGTGCTATTGTGCCATCTCAGGAACTAGGTTTTTGCTTAGTGAAGGCCATGCCAATCTTGCTGAAGAGGTTCATTTAGGATCCAAAGGCTCCCAGGAGAGTGTGGGAATCCTGAACACATCCACAATGGCCATATGCACGTGCGGGAGCTGACATAACCCAATTCTACTCACCGGTTTGGGTTCCATGCCCCTGGAGCAAATCATCAAAGTGTCCCTGAATGACCACGGGGTGCCTGACAAAAATTCCCATAGCACCAAAATCATAACTCTGATCGTGAATCCGTTGATTTTGATGGATTTGGGACCCCTTTTTTCAGCTGGGGGACCCCCCACACCATGCCTCCAACGCCCGAAAATAGTGCTATTGTGACATATCCAGAACTAGGTTTTTTCTCAGTGAAGGCCATGCTAAACTTTCTCAAGGGGGTCAATTCTTATCCGAACTCTCTTGGGCGTGTGTGGCCATCATGAACATGTCCACAATGGCCATATGCACAAGTGGGAGCTGACACAACTCAATTATGCTTCCCGGTTCGAATTCTATGCCCTCGACAGGGATTTTCCATGTGTCCCTAAAAGATTATGGGATGTGAGTTTATATGGGCCATAAAATAATCACCGTGGCTTAGATTGATGAACCATCAACTCTGCTAGTAGGAAATCAGATTAATGCTAGGAGTGCCTCTCTCCTCTAAGCCTATTTATTGAATCTCGTCTTGTTTGACAATTTGAAAACTAGGGGTTCCCTTAGTAAGAGACATTGAATTTTTTGCACAAAGTAATTTCTTGCATAATTATTGCAGATTGATGATGATGGCGGTGGTGTTGGTGGTGGTGGTGGCAGTGGTGATGATGATGGAGGTAATGATGATGATGATGATGATGATGATGATGGCACCAATGGCCACCATGGTAGTGATGATGATGGTAATGTAGGAAACAATGAGCACCGTGGAGATGACAAACAAACATTAAACTTTTTTTTCCAAGATATAAACATCGTTATGACATGTTGTAAACAACATATGGGTCTTAAGACCTTGATCATAGTTGATGAGGAGCACCAACATATCAAGGCATAAATGATGTTGTCATGGCTCTTGGGACATGTGTAGGATATTAATTCACCACAGAGGCACTATAAAGGAAAATTTTTGACTCATGAATCTAATATGGGAAACATTATGAGTTTTTTCATACCAAGGATCCAAGATAAATGGAATACAATGGGATAAATTGAGCTCATGTGTCTTAAATTCCACATTCTTAATAAATTGATGATCAAAGATAAATTTCCAATTCCCGTCATTATTTAAATCTAACCTTTACACAACAACAAGACTCTTTGCATTGCTAAATAATCAACATCAAGAGTAACAATTTATATAGATAGTCAGAAGGTGAAGAGGCTCACTTAGATGATGACTCGGTTGCACTAAGGGTTGGTAGAGAATGAAGAAGCATTTGTAAAGCTACAAGTAGTCATGCAAGAGCACAAGTAAGCAAATATACTTTCCATTGTGATTGTAGAATCCAACACCATGACAGAGACTAGCATGGTAAGTTCATCTTCTTAAGAACTTTCCTAAGAATATTTGGTGATTTTCAAAAGCATACAAGAGGCATTAGTTCAAAAATTTTAAGGTAAATGGGATAAGATGGACAAGGGATATGTAGGAGAAGTACAAGTATCATATTACCTATTGTAGTTGAACCGAGGGTTAAGCATGGAGTCCTAGGTTGCAATGGCACATAGGAAAATTCCTTGACCACCAAGATCAATTATTTGAAGGTGAAAGACATTGCAGAATTGGCCTACTTATTAGAAGAAAGATAAATTCCACATTCTTAATAAAATGATGATCAAAGATAAATTTCCAATTCCCATCATTATTTAAATCTAACCTTGACACAACAACAAGACTCTTTCCGATGCTAAATAATCAACATCAAGAATAACAATTTATATAGATAGTCAGAAGGCGAAGAGGCTCAATTAGATGATGACTCGGTTGCACTAAGGGTTGGTAGAGAAGGAAGAAGCATTTGTAAAGCTACAAGTAGTCATGCAAGAGCACAAGTAAGCAAATATACTTTCCATTGTGATTGTAGAATCCAACACCATGACAGATACTAGCATGGTAAGTTCACCTTCTTAAGAACTTTCCTAAGAATCTTTGGTGATTTTCAAAAACATACAAGAGGCATTGGTTCAAATTTTTTAAGGTAAATGGGATAAGATGGACAAGGGATATGTAGGAGAAGTACAAGTATCATATTACCTATTGTAGCTGAACCGAGGGTTAAGCATGGAGTCCTAGGTTGCAATGGCACATAGGAAAATTCCTTGACCACCAAGATCAATTATTTGAAGGTGAAAGACATTGCATAATTGGCCTACTTATTAGAAGAAAGATAAAAAATGAATGAATATGGAAACATACTATCACATTATGCTTCTCATGAAGGATTTCATCAAGGAAATTGTGAGAGAATTTCAAAGATTGATCCTATAACAACACTTAAAAGAAGTGGTAAGTAGATTGAATGGAACAAGAAGAATAATACCAAGAGGTATGTGTTATGTAAGACCTCCTTTGTTTGTAAATACTTCCAGAAGAAAGGCTATATCATTGCCAATTGTTAGTATTTACATGCATTCTCATTAAGTGGGAAGAGAGGTCCTCTTGAGGCATCCTATTGGGAAAAGCAGTCCACATCCCACAAGATAAGATATTTTAAAGTAATAATAGAAAGAAGGATTCCCCAATACAACAAGAAACTCAGTCACCTAAATAAAATAAGATGTCAAGCAGTCCATGTAGCACGAAGAATTATTGTCACCACTATAAGTTGAGTGGACATCGGGAAGAAAAGTGTTGATGACTTCATCCAGAGCTTCACCCTGTTAATTTTCGAGCATCAATTCAATATGATCTAGGATATTAACTGAGAGAATAACATGTACAACATATCAATCACAAGAAGCAATCACAAGAGACAATCGACACACAGAGTTTCCTTGGGGAAAACCATAAAGGTGAAAAACCCCAATAACTTCCTTAGAGATAGATAGAGAAATGATACAAAACCCAAGATAAGAGATAGTCTCCTAGCAGCAGCTTCTCCTCCTCCACTAGTGCGCCACTCTCCAATGAGTGTATGTGTGACAAAGTGAATGATAAAATAGAGTGCCTCCTGCACTCTATTTATACTTGACTTGACTTGCCTAATAACCTTACAAGGTCGGCCTCAACTTAACCACATAACATAATGCTGACAGGGTCGACCCCCACTAAAGTGGTCTAATAAACCTTTAACCCACATGACTTATACAGGGCCAACCCCACCAAGGTGGTCTAATAACCCATCAAGTATAAGTTACGACACTTACAATATAAATGACGACACTTCTGTATAGAGGAATAATAACATCTCTATAGGAATACAATATACATATGTGAAATACATTCCGAAGTTACAAATACATCAACACTCCCTCTTAACTAGGAAGGTATTTCTTGACACAGATCTGCTAGCACAAGTCTTCTTCTTTGGATAATCATCATCGAATAATCGTTATCGTCACTGTTGTTTCTATCTCAATCAATCTCAAATCTACTCGTCATAGGAAGTTCTACATAGCCAACCCTTTTTCATGTTGGATGTAGGCCTTCCACCTGCAGGTCTTCATCATCTACAAAACCAACCCTTTTTCATGCTGGATTTAGGCCTAGCCTCCATGTAGGTCTTCATCATCTCTGCGAGCAAGCCATCAAGTAATTACACCTCAGGACTGATTACATTGCCTCTGCAAAACCTGCAAGATCTCCTAGGATTGATTACACTGCCTCTGCAAAACCTGCGAGAGCATCTCAGGACCAATTATATGCCTCTACAAAACCTGTGTACCATACTATCGCCTCATCGTCTTCAGATAACCTCATAGTCCACAGAGCACAACCCAGATGCACATCACACAACACTTACATTCACCGGCATGGGAAGACACACTTCAATTACTGTGAAAGGCTCAACACTTATATCTACACCATGGGAAGACATACTTCAACCATGCGAGAATGGCATCACACTTATATCCATATCCATGGGAAAACACACTTCAACCATGCTAGGAATGGCACAACACTTATATCGCAACCATGGGAAGACACACTTGAACCATGCTCGAATGACATAGCACTTATATCGTAGCCATGGGAAGTCACACTTCAACCATGCTCGAATGGCACAGCTCTTACATCAATGACCATGGGAAGACACACTTCAACCATGTCGGAATGGCCCCAGCCCTTATATCTCAGTCATGGGAAGACACACTTCAACCATGCTAGAATGGTTCATGTGCATCTGTGTCTCCGGACTCATCACTTCCCCTTGGAAGGAATCTTGATCTAAAGTACACCAAGTCTTTCTCTGAAGTACTCAAACTTAACCCTAGCCAGTGGCTTGGTCAACACATCGGCTATCTGCTCGTCCGTCGCAACATACAGGTGCTTCACTACTCCTCTCTGCACCATATCCCTGATATAGTGATATTTGATCTCAATGTGCTTCAACTTGTCATGGAACACCAGGTTCTCAGACAGTTTCACACAACTCTGGTTGTCACAAAAGATACCAGTAGCACCCAACGGGAGATCAAATAACTCATATAGTAGCTTCCTCAGCCATACTGCTTCACAACTAGCCAAACAAGCTGCAACATACCCTATTTCGGCTGTACTCAGTGCTACGCAAGATTGCTTCCTGCTAAACCAAGAGATCACACCTGATCCCATATTGAAGTAGCACCCAGAAGTGCACTTCCTATCTGCAGCACTGCCTGCCCAATTTGAATCAACATAACACTCCAGGTTAACCTTTTCATTCGCATCATACTTGAGCCCATAATCAACTGTACCCTTTAGGTACCTCAGAATATGCTTTATAGCAACTAGGTGAACACCTTTGGGATCTGTCAGGAACTGGCTCAATGTGTTTACCGCAAAGCAAATATCTAGTCTCGTGTTCATCAGGTACATCAAGGTCCCAATCATCTAATGATACACTGTGACATCAACTGGCTCAGTTGAAGCATCACATAGAAACTTCAGGTTCGATGCCATAGGTGTGCCATTGTAACATCCCGAAAAATATCAAAAATTTAAATTTTTTTATAATATAAATAATTATCGAAATCAGTAATGCGGAATAAATAACTAATTAAATCTCATATCTAGAATAGTTGAACATGGTGACATGTCGAAATTAATACATATAAAACATAACACTAAATGAATTTCTAATGCGGAATTTAAGTAGATACTAATCTTTGATCGCAAGATATTTTATAATTGTAACATCATTAAATGCAGTCTTCCCCTGTCTGAGTTCTAAAAGTACTTCTATGTTGTACATATGCTTATATTAATATGCTGTAATTGATGACGTACCGACAGTCTTCTTGTATGATTATGAAGGGGTCCTACGAGGTACCCTGGAGTTTACTTAGCTATGATTAACTAAGGCATTTGAAACAATTTCCATGTGCAGACAACAGGTAAGAATTCTACAACAACAAGGTTAGAGTATCTTTCAATTCATCGTCAAGTAGAATTAAATGCTAAGTACGTCCTTGTGAAATAAGTTGCTGGAGGTATGAATAATTTGGTTTCCAAACAAGTCAACGTGCTGAAATACAAACTCTTCAATGCTATTGAAAACACGTAGTCAGTTGATTGATATGATGCTATTTAAATTTTATCGTAAGACTCCTGTCTTTATCGTGAACACCTTTGAATTTACCATTAAACTTTGCCTCTACATAACTTAGATTATTCTAAGACCTGAATTCATTATTCGATTATCAATGATCTTCAATGTATTTGAATGGTCTAGTGATTTATGTTATTAACTCTGCATTATAATGTATAATGTCCCTTTTTTTAAATTATGCCCTTGGCATCATGCTTATCCATGTACCTATATGGTTAGTTCTTATTAGTTACTATGCATTTACAAATTTCAATGCTATGTAACTCAAATATTATAGTGCCTAATCCTTGAATTATATGAACTATGCACATAAATTATAATACTATGAATTTCAAATTGCAATGATATGTTTATAACTATACGATGTAATTCTATCTATTTATATACTTAAGCAATAATTGAACAAATGTTATAGTGTCTCCAACCTTTGAAAACCGAGACTATAGCAATGAATGGAACTATGCTATTATACCTAGCTATTACCCTAAGTATGGACAACGTATCGAACTAAATCATAAAGGAGTGATGAGTTTGACGGTTATTAAATGCTATATGCAGGTTGACAGTGTCCCGTTCGGTAATAAATATGCTAACCAAACTCCATAGTGGAAAGTATGGGTTATCATCCACGTAATCCCTTCACATGAGCTTTGGTTGGTTTTACAACTAGGAATCCTGGCTAGCATGGTTGTCATGATGCTTCTCCTCTGAGCTATACACGGTAATATCTCTTGGTAGGCAGTGTTGGCACTATTGTGGTTGATGTAATTAATGGGATATTAATGCAATGTTGCTCGGCTTTCAACGTAGCATCGTTGGCATCTCCATGCTCGTTGATCTCATCAAATCTTGATTGTTGATGTTGTTACCCTAAACCTCATTGTATGTAATGTTTTGCAAGCTTCTTGGTCTTCATTGTTACGCTAGGGTGAGGCCGACAGGCTGCCAAAATGTAGGGTTTGGCAAGAGTGTCTCTCAGGGTTTCGATCTTATGACCTGTGAGTGGTAGTTTTCTAAATAGTTACAGGCATTGGACCTTCTGCATTTAAGCTACGATACCAAAATAGTGACAGGGTGTTCTTCTTCCAGTGTAGCAGAAATGTTTCGGATAGGGTTCAATTCTCCTATGGTTGAGATTGGTTTGCTGTGATAGCTTTAGGGTTGTTGTCAAAACCAACTTGCTTCATCGTTTGATGGTGTAATGGAATGATATTTCGAAATGCCAAATTTAAAGGTAAATATTTGAGAACTGTAACATAATACTGTAATACTTGATTTGGTCCTGCATAATCTTGTTTTAACCTTTTGCTGCATGTTTTGGAAGGTACCCGCTTGAATGAGGTTGCTGTGTGAAGAATAGGAAACTGGATAATGCTACGGTTTTCCTGGTAAGCTCTGGTGGTTCACAACAAATCTCGTAGGTGCCTTGGATGGTGTTTGCTGTATGCCAAGAGTTGGAAACATTCATCTTATTTCAGTGATGGCCGACTGCGAAGTTTTTAGTTTGACTTGCTTTGATGTCAAGATGTAAGAGGTTGATCCTCAATCCTTTTTAATACTCAACTCAGTAGGTTTTTACTGAAGCGTTGGAGCCAACTTCAAGTTGGTCTTTACACCTTTGGTTGTTTGAGGGAAAAGACCTTTCGTGTTTTTGGAGAACTTTAAATGGAAACAAATACAGCCTCTGTCATGTTTTTACTATGCTATTGGGCAATCATTAATGGAGTCGTGTTTTATTTTCACTTGCCTTTGAGCTATTGGCTTTGATAAAAGTATAAGATTGTTTTGAATACTGTTGATTCGAGTCCGAAATTGAAATTATCTTAGGTCTACTGTAGATGATTTCTTTCTATTCTTCGTTAATGATGTCGATAGTGAAGTTTTTGAAATATTGTGAAAAGAGTTCGAATGTCAAGAAATTATGCAAAAGATAGTGCACAAGGTCTAAATTTGAAATGTAAAAGTGTTCTACCTATACCTCTTTGGTTTCTATCTGACTTGAATTTAAGCTATGGTTCCAGAGGCTTAACCTGTGTATAAACAATTTTGATAGTGTAACTATTTTCATTTGTTGAGATGTGTTCTACTAGGGTTATGAGTCTTTAATAACAATGATAAGGATTCATGCTTTTTGCTATGTGAAATTTCTATCTTGAAAAGGTTTTGAAATGTTAGCTAGGGTTTGAGAAAGAAATGTTTAGGATTCACCATGAAAGGATTGAGCAGAACAATGAAGGAGTGTGTAATTAATTCTAGGGTTTGGAATTAAAATAGGGTTTGATACTATTTTGAGATATTCAATATTGAAAACAAAAGTATAAGTAATGTAAAAATAAAATATGAATATTTGTACTAGATTTATACAGAACTAATTATTGCAAATACAGTTGTATTGAACTAATCTATGACAAATATGAGGAGAATGAAAAGTATTTGCTCATAACAAAAAATTGTACAGAAATAAATTGCAGCTGCTATATTTTGTAAAATTTGAAGGACTGGAAAAACAATAAATTCAAAATGTTTGAAATGCAAAATATTGCTATCTGAAAGGAATAGAGTTAGAGAAAAAAATATAGAAATGTGCAGAAGCATACTATGTTTTTCTTTCAGGTGTCATTTAAATAAATTCTATGCTGCAATTGATATTATACTGTAGTGTTTTACTGTCTTTAAGCATAGGACAGAATTTTAACCAGAACACTACTGCAATCATTTATCCAATCAATGGCAATCTGCCTATCTCTCATCTATCATTAATTTGCTTCTCTATACTAGAGTACTATGCAGAGAATAGCATGGGGAAAAATATAGAGATGGTTATCTAATCAAATAATTCACAAGCTTTATCATTCAGAATCAAACATAGATCAGAAAATTAAATAAATTCTTTTACATAACAAAGTTTGAATAAGTAGAAGCATTAAGCTATACACAAAGTAGGAACAGTGAAACCTGATTAACTGTAGGGAAACAAATATCCCAAGGAACCTATTCCACCCAACCAATTCCTAAAGATAGCCAAGTTACTTGCCTTAGGACCCCCGAACCTGTTCACTGAACCACCAGGAGGAAGAAACTTAGAATCTTAGGACCTCAACTTGCAGTAGCAATAGTTATCCAGTCTTAAAGACTTAGCAGTCAAAGGGACCTGCACCAGCACCTCTGGTTCTCCTTCTCGGAATAATTTGCAGACTTACAGTTGCACTCTCACATAGCCTCCCTATTCGAATCTCTTAGTGATCACCTGATGCACTTGAGGAATATTTCTGCAGAAAATATTGTAAGAGTTGCCTCCTCAATTCGAATTTGCCTTATGTAGGATGCCTAGGCCTTTTAGTGGTTAACTGGTCATTTAATGAGCTGCCTTCTCACTCCCATCACATTTTTAGGGGCAGTTGTCCCATAACCAACAGCTAGTGGTGAAGTGCAATTGTTGTCATCTGTCCCATGCCTTCTAACAACTTCCATTCCTCCTAGTGGGTCAGTGAACACTCATTTAACAGTTCCCTTGGGTGTTTGTCTCCTACTTTAATTTATTAAATAATAATAATTAGTAATTACATTCATCCTTGACCAAACTTGGTCATAATTACAAAACTTTGTAATTAAAATTTAACATAATGTATTTTTCCAATAAAATAATGTTTTCAGAATTTGGGTAGGTGACATACACCCCCCCTTAAGCCTTAACATCGTCCTTGATGTTGGTTAATCACTCTCTGAGTGTTCCTGAAACAGAGTTGGGTATGCTACCTGCATACTACTCTCCAACTCCCAAGTTGCCTATTCTGGGATAAGGTGCTTCCATTGCACCTTCACTTGACCAATGGTGCGATTCCGGAGTAGAGTTTCCCTCCTTTCGAGGATACAGTCCGGTTCCACCTGAAAATCGCCGTTTTGTCCCACCTGTACATCACTCCAGTTTACAACATGAGTAGCATCATGTACATACTTCTTTAAAAATGATATATGAAAAACATTATGTATTTTTAGATTTGGTGGCAAAGCCAGTTGGTATGCCATTGGTCCAACCCTTGACAATATTTTGAAAGGACCACAATACCTGGGTGCCAACTTGGCACAGCTTCCCAATTTCATTGAACTCTTTTTTGGTCTTACCTTGAGGAACAAATGTTCACCAACCTGGAACTCTTTATGAGTCCTTTTTAGATCTGCTTTACTCTTTTGCCTATCTTGGGCAGCTTTTAAATTTTCTTGTACCTGTTTCACAATTAGTTCTAACTCTTGCAACAATTCAGGTCCTAAAACAACTCTATTTATTGGGTCATTCCAAGAAACAGGTGTATCACATTTTCTACCATAAAGAATTTCAAATGGGCTAAGTCTGGCTGATGCATGATAATGGTTATTATATTCAAATTCTACTAAATGCAAGTAGTCCTCCCACTTACCAGGCTGATCCTTAACATACATTCTCAGTAAGTCTTCCAAAACTTGATTCACCTTTTAAGTCTGTCCATCAGTTTGTGGATGAAATGCTGTGCTGAAATTTAAGGTTGTATTCAACCCTTTAAAAAAAGACCTCCAAAATTTTCCAGTAAACTTTGAGTCACGATCTGAAATTATCACTTTTGGTATACCATGTAGTTGAAAAATCTGCTTCATGAAGATTTCTGCAATGTCTAGAGCCTTATGAGTAGTCTTCACATTTATAAAGTGTGCTGTCTTGCTAAGTTTGTCCACTACCACCATGATAGAGTCATTTTGTTTCTGATTTTTGGGTAGTCTAGTAATAAAGTCTATGCTTATCACTTCCCATTTTCAGCTAGGTATAGGCAATGGCTGCAACAATCCAGCTGGATGTTGATGTTCCACTTTCACTTTCTGACAGTCCAAACACTTAGCTATGTACTCTGCTACTTCATCTTTCATTCTGGGCCAATAGTATTCTTTCCTTAGCATAGTAATGGTCTTCTGATAACTTGGATGGCTAGAGTAATGGCTTTTGAGCATCTTGTTTAAAATCAGAATTTTTACTTCTGGTATGTTGGGTACATACAATCTGTTTTTGTATAACAATAGTCCATTTTCCTTCAAACTGTAATTTGCCATAGAATTTTCAAAACTGTTATTTGTTGTCTTTTCTTGTAATTTCTTGTATTCTTCATCCGTTTCACTCCTTTCAAGGATTTGAGTTTCTAAGTTTGTTGAATAAGTACTGATGGCTGAAATAAAATTTAGTTTTTCCTTGTGACTTAATGCATCTGCAACCTTGTTCTCTTTCCCTTTAATATGCTAAATTTAGAAATCATACTCACTTAGGAAAGTTAACCATCTAGCTTGTCTATCGTTCAGATTTGTCTGATCTAATAAATATTTCAGACCCATGTTGTCTGTCAATAAGGTAAATTTTATGCCAATAAGGTGGTGACGCCACATTTTTAAAGCATGAATTACTGTTAATAACTCTAAATCACAAGTAGAGTAGTTCTTCTCATGTATTTTTAGCTTTCTTGATTCATATGCCACAACATGCCCTTCTTGTGTTAGGACTCCACCAAATCCGTCATTACATGCAACCGTGCAAACTATAAAATCCTTATTAGGATCCGCTATCCTTAGAATAGTTGTTGTAGTCAATAATTATTTTAACTTATTAAAACTATCTGAACACTTCTGATCCCACACGAATTTCTTCCCTTTCTTCTGCAAGGAGGTTATGGGGTTTGCAATCTTCGAAAAACCCTCTATAATTTTTTTGTAATATCCAGTAATACCCATAAATGATCTTACATTCGACACATCCTTAGGAACAGGCCAATCATTAATGGATTTTATCTTGTCGGGATCAACCAAGATTCCTTCTTTAGAAATTATGTGTCTTAAATACTGAATTTTGTCCTTGTGAAAGTCACACTTACTAAACTTAGCATATAGTTGATGATCTCTCAGAACTTGTAATATAATCTATACATGTTCGTCATGCTCTTCTTTGCTTTTAGAACACCCTAAAATGTCATATATAAACACAACATTAAACTTATCTAAGTATTTGTGTAGAATATTGTTCATCAAACACATAAATACAGCTGGGGCATTAGTCAAGCCAAATGGCATGACTACGAACTCGTAATGTCCATATCGAGTTATGAAAGATGTTTTGAAAATATCCTCATCCTTAACCCGCACTTGATGATATCCTAACCTTAGATCAATCTTTGAAAATATCGTTGCTCCATGCACCTGATCAAATAGATTGTCTATGCGGGGCAACGGATATAAATTCTTGATTGTCATTTTATTCAGCTGGCGATAATCTATGCATAGTCTTAGGGTTCCATCTTTCTTCTTAAAAAATATAACAGGTTCTCCCCAAGAAAACACGCTGGGTCTTATATAATTCTTATCAATCAGTTCCTTCAACTATGATTTCAAATCATTTAATTCCAGTATATTCATCCTATATGGAGCTTTAGAATTTGGCATTGCTCCTGGTATTAACTCGATGGTAAAAAATAAATCTCTTTTAGGAGGTAATCCTAGAATCTCCTCAGGAAAAACATCCTTGAAATCCTTTAGGACAGGTATGTCTTCTAGTTTCAGTTTGTCCTCTTTACAAATAAGCTCATCCTTTACTACATTTACTGCAAACAACTAACATCCTTTCCTAACTTCCCTCTTAACTTGCATTGTTGAAATCTGTCTAAGGGTTGTCTTTCTTGGAATACCTTTTACTTCTACAGTTTCTCCTTCATCATTTAAACATGTGAAATTTTTCTCGTAATAGTTCAGAATGACATGATGGGCTTCTAACCAATCCATTACGATTATGATATCATAAGATCCTAAAGGTAAAATATTCAACTTGATTTGTGTCTTTAACTGGTTCATGGATAAAGCACAACTTTCAATAAAATCTGATACTTTTCTCTTTGTTCCTGTTTGCTAGTCTAACTAACCAAGATTTACTGAACTTGTCTGTTTTCAATTTAAAACTTTCCACAATATCTGGTGATATATAACTTAAGCTAGCACCTGGATCGATCAAAATAGTAACAAGATGATTTTGTAGCATACCTTCAATCTCTACCATAGAGATTTGATGATCTGCTTGCCTGTTGTCGAGTGTTGCATTGATTATGGGCATCTCCCTTGCCAAGTCTGCAACAGTCAGTTTAGTTTGAATAGAATGAATGTTGTTAGCTCTCCGCTTCCTCTTGGGGAATTCTGATGCATAGTGAGGACCTTGACACTAAAAACATTTGATAGGTGCCTTTTGATCATTATTTCTAGTAGCATTGGGAGTGTTTCTAGGAGCTGTAAAATTATGCTACTGACTGTTTCTGGGATTGTTTCCTTGAAAATTCCGATTCTGGAAATTTTTCTTTCGGAAACCAAAATTTCCACTAAATATGAAATTTTTCTTTTTCAGCTCAAAATTGTTGGGTTTATGACTTTTCCAGTTTGGCATTCCTTCTCTTTTCCGATTAGTGTCATAACAGAAAGTTGCTTTCCTCATGGCCTCCTCTAAGGTTTTTGGACTGTCATACTCGATTATGTCCTTGATATTGAAAGGTAGACAACTTAAGTATCTTTGGATCTTCGGTTTTTCTTCCACGAGGTATGGCACATATCTCAGTAAGTTCAAAAATTTACTATTCATTTCCTTCATGTTCATACTTCCTAGCTTTAAGTCATAGAACTCCTTTGATTTTTCTTCATAGTATTGTTCTGATAAGAACTTCTTTTTGAACTATCATTTGAAAGTACTCCAGTTGACATCCTTGTCTTTGATGCCCTTCACTCTCTTGATGTCCTGCCACCAAATATCTGCCTTGCCGATCAAGTTGTAGATTGCCATATTTGCCTTCAAAGATTCAGAATAACCATATATTTGGAAATATTTTTTCATGCCGGACAGCCAAGCTTCTGCTGTCTCTCCATTTTCAGTTTCACCATTGAAGGTTGGGGGTTTGATTTTCTTGAACTCCCCAGAAATTTTCTCATACTATTTGTGACTTTTCCTTTTGGGTTTGTAGTCCCCCTCGTTGCTGTCACTTGAATAATTTCTTTTCTTTTTCTGTTTTTCATGGGCAGCTTCTGATGATATCGAAATGTTGTTTACATCATCAGCTTTCATGTTTTTACTTCTGTATGGATGAGGTAAATCTTCAACCTTGGAAGTATTCTCAATTTCTCTATTCTGTTCATCAGTTGGGCATTGTTCGAACAGTACTTGATTTAACTCTTCTTGCACCTTCAAGATTCTCTCATTGTCTTGTTTTACAGATCTGATTTCCGCTCTTAACACCCGAAATGCACGTAACGATTATGATGAATTGTCATTCAAATTTCCATGGACTTCTTCTTCAAAATGCTGTCTCGTACTATGACTATTCGGTCGAAATATGTCATCCATATGTTCAGCTGATCCTTCCTCACCTGTAGCTTAGAAAACAAATTTTCTGTATACAAGATAATTTAAATTAAACTAGTAAAAATAATTTCTGATGTTATAAAATTTTATGTTGCATGCTCTTTGGACCATTTTAGGCCAAGAGTTCGAACATGAGCTCTGATACCACATGTAACATCCTGAAAAATACCGAAAATTTAAATTTTTTTATAATAGCAATAATTATTGAAATCATTAATGCAGAATAAATAACTAATTAAATCTCGTATCTAGAATAGTCAAATATGGTGACATGTCGAAATTAATACATATAAAAGGTAACACTAAATGAATTGCTAATGTGGAATTTAAGTAGATACTAATCCTTGATTGCAAGATATTTTATAATTGTGACATCATTAAATGCAGTCTTCCTCTATCTGAGTTCTAAAAGTAATTCTATTCTGTACACATGCTTATATTAATATGTTGTAATTGATGACGTACTGACAGTTTGCTTGTATGATTATGAAGGGGTCCTACGAGGTACCTCGAAGTTTACTTAGCTATGATTAGCTAAGGCATTTGAAGCAATTTCCATGTGCAGACAACAGGTAAGAATTCTACGACAACAAGGTTAGAGTATCTTTCAATTCATCGTCAAGTAGAATTAAATGCTAAGTACGTCCTTGAGAAACAAGTTGCTGGAGGTATGAATAATTTGGTTTCCAAACAAGTCAACGTGCTAAAATACAAACTCTTCAATGATATTGAAAAGATGTCGTCAGTTGATTGATATGATGCTATCTAAATTTTATTGTAAGACTCCTATCTTTATCATGAACACCTTTGAATTTATCATTAAACTTTTCCTCTATAGAACTTAGATTATTCTAAGTCCTAAATTCATTATTCGATTATCAATGATCTTCAATGTATTTGAATGGTCTAGTGATTTATGTTATGAACTATGCATTATAATGTATAATGTCCCTTTTTTTAAATTATGCCCTTGGCATCATGCTTATCCATGTACCTATATGGTTAGTTCTTATTAGTTACTATGCATTTACAAATTTCAATGCTATGTAATTCAAATATTATAGTGCCTAATCCTTGAATTATATGAACTATGCACATAAATTATAATACTATGAATTTCAAATTGCAATGATATGCTTATCACTATATGATGTAATTCTATCTATTTATATACTTAAGCAATAATTGAACAAATGATATAGTGTCTCCAACCTTTGAAAACCGACACTATATCAATGAATGGAACTATGCTATTATACCTAGCTCTTACCCTAAGTACGGACAACGTATAAAACTAAATCATAAAGGAGTGATGAGTTTGACGGTTATTAAATGCTATCTGTAGGTTGATAGTGTCCTGTTCGGTAATAAATATTCTAACCAAACTCCATAGTGTAAAGTATGGGTGTCCATCCACGTAATCCCTTCATGTGAGCTTTGGTTGGTTTTACAACTAGGAATCCTGGCTAGCATGGTTGTCATGATGCTTCTCCTTTGAGATGTACACGGTAATATCTCTTGGCAGGCAGTGTTGGCACTATTGTGGTTGATGTAATTAATGGGATATTAATGCAATGTTGCTTGGCTTTCAACGTAGCATCGTTGGCATCTCCATGATCGTTGATCTCATCAAATCTCGATCGTCGATGTTGTTACCCTAAACCTTGTTGTATGTAATGTTTTGCAAGCTTCCCGGTCTTCATTGTTACGATAGGGTGAGGCCGACAGGCTGCCAAAATGTAGGGTTTGGCAAGAGTGTCTCTCAGGGTTTCGATCTTATGACCTATGAGTGGTAGTTTTCTAAATAGTTGAAGGCATTGGACCTTCTGCATTTAAGCTATGATACCAAAATAGTGACAAGGTGTTCTTCTTCCAGTGTAGTAGAAATGTTTCAGACAGAGTTTGATTCTCCTACGGTTGAGATTGGTCTGCTATGATAGCTTTAGGGTTGTTGTCGAAACCAACTTGCTTCATCGTTTGATGGTGTAATGGAATGATATTTCGAAATGCCAAATTTAAAGGTAAATATTCGAGAACTATAACATAATACTGTAATACTTGATTTGGTCCTGCATAATCTTGTTTTAACCTTTCACTGCATGTTTTGGTAGGTACCCGCTCAAATGAGGTTGCTGTGTGAAGAATAGGAAACTGGATAATGCTACGGTTTTCCTGGTAAGCTCCGGTGGTTCACAACAAACCTCGTAGGTTCCTTGGATGGTGTTTGATGTATGCCAAGAGTTGGAAACATTCGTATTATTTCAGTGATGGATGACTGTGAAGTTTTTATTTTGACTTGCTTTGATGTCAAGATGTAAGAGGTTGATACTCAGTCCTTTTTAATACTCGGTTCAGTAGGTTTTTACTGAAGCGTTGGAGCCAACTTCGAGTTGGTCTTTACACCTTTGGTTGTTTGAGGGAAAAGACCTTTCATGTTTTTGGAGAACTTTAAATGGAAAGTAATACAGCCTCTGTCATGTTTTAACTATGTTGTTGGGTAATGTTTAATGGAGTCGTGTTTTATTTTCACTTGCCTCTGAGATATTGGTTTTGATAAAAGCGTAAGATTGTTTTGAATACTATTGATTCGAGTCTGAAAATGAAATTATCTCAGGTCTAGTGTAGATGATTGCTTTCTATTCTTCGTCAGTGATGTCGATAGTGAAGTTTTTGAAAGATTGTGAAAAGAATTCGAATGTCAAAAAATTCTGCAAAAGATATTGCACAAGGTCTAAATTTGAAATGTAAAACTGTTCTACCTGTACCTCTTTGGTTTCTATCCGACTTGCATTGAAGCTATGGTTACAGAGGCTTAACCTGTGTATAAACAATTTTGATAGTGTAACTATTTTCATTTGTTGAGATGTGTTCTACTAGGGTTATGAGTCTTTAATAACAATGATAAGGATTCGTGCTTTCTGCTGTGTGAAATTTCTGTCTTGAAAAGGTTTCGAAATGTTAGCTAGGGTTTGAGAAAGAAATGTTTAGGATTCGCCATGAAAGGCTTGAGCAGAATAATGAAGGACTGTGTAATTAATTCTAGGGTTTGGAATTAAAATAGGGTTTGATACTATTTTGAGATATTCAATATTAAAAACAAAAGTATAAGTAATGTAAAAATAAAATATGAATATTTGTTCTAGATTTATACAGAAATAATTATTGAAAATACAGTTGTATTGAAATAACCTATGACAAATATGAGGAGAATAAAAAGTATTTGCTCATAACAAAAAATTGAATGGAAATAAATTGTAGTTGCTATATTTTGTAAAATTTGAAGGACTGGAAAAACAATAAATTCAAAATGTTTGAATTGCAAAATATTGCTATCTGAAAGGAATAGAGTTAGAGAAAAAAATATAGAAATGTACATAAGCATACTAGGTTTTTCTTTCAGGTGTCATTTAAATAAATTCTATGCTGCAATTGATATTATACTGTAGTGTTTTACTGTGTTTAAGCATAGGACATAATTTTAAACAGAACACTACTGCAATCATTTATCCAATCAATGGCAATCTTCCTATCTCTCATCTATCATTAATTTGCTTCTCTATACTAGAGTACTATGCAGAGAACAGCATGGGGAAAAATATAGAGATGGTTATCTAATCAAATAATTCACAAGCTTTATTATTCAGAATCAAACATAGATCAGAAAATTAAATAAATTCTTTTACATAACAGAGTTTGAATAAGTAGAAGTGTTAAGCTATAAACAAAGTAGGAACATTGAAACCTGATTAACTGTAGGGAAAAAAATACCCCAAGGAACCTGTTCCACCCAACCAATTCCTTAAGACAACCAAGTTACTTTCCTTAGGACCCCCGAGCCTATTCACTGAACCACCAGGAGGAAGAAACTTAGAAGCTTAGGACCTCAACTTGCAGTAGCAATAGTTATCCAGTCTTAAAGACTTAACAGTCAAAGGGACCTACACCAGCACCTCCGGTTCTCCTTCTCGGAATAATTTTTAGACTTAGAGTTGCACTCTCACATAGCCTCCCTATTCGAATCTCTCAGTGATCACCTGATGCACTTGAGGAATATTTCTGCAGAAAATATTGTAAGAGATGCCTGCTCAATTCGAATTTGCCTTATGTAGGCTGCCTACGCCTTTTAGTGGTTAACTGGTCATTTAATGAGCTACCTTCTCACTCCCACTAACTGGGGGATAATGCCACATTTTTAGGGGTAGTTTTCCCATAACCAACAGCTAGTGGTGAAGCGAAATTGTTGCCATTTGTCCCATGCTTTCTAACAACTTCCATTCCTCCTAGTGGTTCAGTGAACACTCATTTAACAGTTCCCTTGGGTGTTTGTATCCTACTTTAATTTATCAAATAATAATAATCAGTAATTACATTCATCCTTGACCAAACTTGGTCATAATTACAAAACTTTGTAATTAAAATTTAAGATAAATTATTTTTCCAATAAAATAATATTTTCAAAATTTGGATAGGTGACAGCCATGACCTTGCAATCCGTGATCCCGAACCTCTTCAGGTTCTCTTCTGCATACTTCCCTTGTCCAATAAATATCCCATCTGCATTCGTCCACACCTCCATGCCTAGAAAATAGTGCATCATCCCCAAGTCCTTCATCTCGAACTCGACAGAAAGCTTCCTATTGGTATCGGCAATCAAACAATCCTCACCTGTAACAAACAGGTCATACACATATAAAAGTAGTATCACTGGATTTCCTTCCTCAACCTTGTAGTAAAGGTTGGAATCCTCTTTACTCTTGGTAAAGCCCAAACTGGATAGAAAGCTGTCTATCCTACCATACCAATCCTAGGATCTTGCTTCAAGCCATAAAAGGATTTCTTCAACTTGCACACATATGACTTCCTGTCATGTGTCTCAAAACCAAGTGGCTACTCCACATACACTTCTTCCTCAACTACACCATTCAAGAAGGTTGTCTTGACATCCATCTGGTGTATCTTCCACTTCATCACTGCAGCTAGAGCAAGTACTGATCTGATGGAAGTGTATCTGGCTACAGGAGCAAAAGTCTCTTCATAGTCTACTCCCTCTTTCTTGGAGAAGCCATGAGCTACAAACCTCGCTTTGTATTTTTCTATGCTGCCATCTGCAGCATGCTTGATCTTGTAGATCCACTAACAAACTTCCCTTCAGGTCTTGGGACTACATCCCAAACATCATTCTTCATGATCGACGGATCATGGCATCCTTCCATTACTTCATCACTGATCTTGGGAACTTCATATTTTTCAATAGATAGCTTTGTTGCTGAACAAATGTTGTAGTCCTTCTTTTGTAGGTGATGGTATACAATCTTTCCTACAAGACAAGTTAAATTGCATGATTAGAAACATCTCATAGTTTTCAGAACAAGTTCTTACACATAAAGAAATATGTCATACAGTCATGCAATTATTTTAGCCAATGCTTCAATACAACATTTATCTATATCCCATAACTTTCTAGATGCCTTCCAATCTCTACCAGAACAATGTTAAGAGTGTGCACAACTCTCAACATGTCAGCAAAGAGGTTTCATCTAGATAAGTAGCAATGGAATGTTGTATAGTGCCATAGGCCACTTACCCATCACATGCATATTAGTAGTATACTGTGCATTAATGCAATTATTCTAATATGCATAGTACACAACCTAAGTATAGGAACATAAGTATATACATCATTGAACAGTATTATTTGAACAATCAAATATACAAGAAATGACAATTCAAATACTTATCTTTCTTTATTTGTTGGGTGGAATCCCTCTCAATCTTTCATTCCTTGCAGGAACTACTGGAGTGTGCTCCCTCTTGATATTTGCTTCCTGTATTACCTGTCCTTGAACTTATATCCATCCTTGATCACTATGCATGCTTACTAGTATCATCATTGTGTTATCGTCGAGATCTCATACATAATCATACATTCATTAGTATAATCTTAATACTATCAAAACACAATAATCTTAAACATGTATAGTCATTATCATTTCAAACACAGATAATAAGCATTAGCATTCAAAGTTTCATGGAAGACTTCTCTTACTCATGCATATTCATATTTGACCTTAGGACCCTTTTGGTTAGTCATATCATCAATCAAAGTAGGAAACATAATATGCATAAAGCCTAGATTACTCAAACTTATAACTTCATGAATAATCATTATCAATCATACAAAAGTATAAGATCCTAACACAAGGTGGGATTCTTAACTTGATGTAGGAAAAACATACTTGGCCATCATATTTTCTAGTTAGGTCTAGCAAAATTTTCTTGTTCTCTTCAATGAGCCGTGTAACTCATAATTTAATAATTGGAGAACCAAATTATACATACCTCTATGTGATCCATGACTATGGATGAGTCTTTGTCTTCATGTCATCATGGTCTTGATCTATAACTTGATTTGTACCTTTCAAGTTAGTAGATAACATTTTCCGCATACAACACCATAGTGCATTAGTACAATCATAATACAATCATAAGTGTTATAGCCCTAATCAATGAATGTCTTCTATCATGCATTCATACTTTTACTAGGGTGATAAGACAAGTTTAAACAAGATTGTTACTAAACTCAATAACATGAGGACAATCATATTATAAACTTAATCATGAACAGATTTCAAAACATACTTGTAAGTCATACATGTTAGATTACTTGTAGTAGTTGTTGTTGTTGTTCCTTTTGTTCATAGGACAATCTGAGGAAAAGTGTCTTCTTCTTGGTATGTGTTGTGAGATCTTGATCTTCATTCCCCATCTTTTTTTCTCGAGCTACAATCCGAGCTTCTTCCTGTGAGCATTCTTCCCACATCCTATTGAATGAGATAAGTTTCTTCCTAGCACAAATTCCTTGGATGAAGGAATCCCATGACCTAGGAAGGCCATTAATAGTGGTCATTACCACTTCTCCATTTTCTATATCTTCTCCCACAACTTCAAGTTTTTCTTTTATCTAGGAGACCCTTGAAAAATAAGACTGCATGGTCTCCGCATTATGGATCTTGATGTTCTTCAATTGATTCCTCAAGGTCATTTTCTGATTTATGTTCTTCCCTTGAAATAGCTTGTTCAAGGAATCAAACATCTCCTTAGGTGTCTTCACAGATGACACATGTGGCATTAGATAGTCTTTGATAGAATCAACAATGATCCTTTTAGCATTGACTAAGTTCCTCTTGTGTAAGGCCTTAGTATTTTCTCCCCGTGGGACAGAAACCCCTTCACTTATGTAGGTGTTCAACTCACTCTCTTCTAGAATTAACCCAATCCTATACTTCCATGCTCGGAAGTTATCAGCCCCTTCAAGCTTATCCTCAAGATTGGTGTGGTGGGACATCTTAAAGAGTACTTCAAGTGGAAATACAAAAGATTTAGGTCTTACCACTTGATTTGCAGAAATATGGCTCTGGAGCTGGATTAGGGTTTGTAATAGAAACCCTAAAAATTCAAACTTCTGAAAGGATAGAAAGATGCGCCCTGATGAGATGATCAAGTTAGTATACTCAGAATTTGAAAATTGCAAAGTTTCACCCCTCAAATTTGCTTTTCAAACTTCTGGATTCACTAGGGAGGACCCTGAATTAGGGTTTGATTTTCCCGGAGAATCACCCATCCAAAAAGTTTGATCTTGGTCTCTAAACTTTGAGTTTTTAGAGGAGCTTCTAGCCATGGTCTCAGATTTCAGAAATTCCAACTTTGGCAGAAACCCTAATTTTTGGCTTCACTAGACAGAACCCCAAACTAGGGTTTGATTTTCTTAGAGCTTCACCCAACCAAAAAGTTCGATATAAAGCTCTAAACTTTTATTTTTCTAAGGAGCATCCAGCCATGGTCTCAGATTTTAGAAATTCTACTTTTTGTGGAAACCCTAATTTTTAGGGCAAAAAATGAAAGTGCTCATAATTGAATTCTGATTGGACAGAAAGATGCGCCTTGCTGAGGAGAGTCAATATAACCTACTTCCTTTCAAAATATGTGGAGAGAAACCCAATAAACAAGAATCCCTAGCTTCCGCAACTGCATAATGTCTTCTTTTCAGGTTAGCTCTGATACCATGTTAATTTTTTAGCATCAATTCAATATGATCCAGGATCTTAACTGAGAGAATAACATGTACAACATATCAATCACAAGAAGCAATCACAAGAGACAATAGACACACAGAGTTTCCTTGGGGAAAACCATAAAGGTGAAAAACCCCAATAACTTCCTCAGAGATAGATAGAGCAATGATACAAAACCCAAGCATAAGAGATAGTCTCCTAGCAGCAACTTCTTTTCCTCCACTAGTGCGCCACTCTCCAATGAGTGTATGTGTGACAAAGTGAATGATCAAATAGAGTGCCTCCCACACTCTATTTATACTTGACTTGACTTGCCTAATAACCTTACAAGGTCAGCCTCAACTTAACCACATAACATAATGCTGACAGGGCCGACCCCCACTAGGGTGGTTTAATAACCCTTTTACCCACATGACCTATATAGAGCCGACTCCATTAAGGTGGTGTAATAACTCATCAAGTATAATTTATGACGCTTACAATATAAATGACAACACTTCCGTATAGAGGAATAATAACATCTCTATAGGAATACAATATACATATGTGAAATACATTCCGAAGTTACAAATACATCAACACACCCTAGAAACCTCATATCCAAGATAAGGTTGTGGAGAGTGAATTCAAAAGGGAACAAAGTGTTTTTTTAATATCTATACCAAGGAGTAGAATTTTTCCAAGGATTTATAGCAACACAAGAGGTTAATGTTGGCAACAATGTGGGAAATAGGTTTATGCCAACATTAAAGGAAATCAAGATAGAATTGCGGTTTCGATGTTGCAACACCAAATTCCAATTCTAGATATGTGCCAAAGGTTGGCACATGGAAAATAATGAACTTGCAGGTTTCTTGGAACTCCATGGCAATTGACAAAGAAACAAAATGTAGAATAACTCATGTTTCACCAAGTTTTTTGCTATCCATTCCTTACATTGTCCAAATCTTGAGGCATTCTCTCATCCTCAAAGATTGTAGGAAATTATTTCACCTACAACCACACATTGCATGATTTTTCAACTATTGTGGGTAGAAGAGTGTACTATGTTTCCATGTGAATATTGTCATTCAATTAACATTGCAACATCAAATTGTTTCCATGTTGTGAAGAAATTGATCCTAGCAGAAGAGGATAGTATACCACACTTATTGTTGTGGATTTGTTGCATGATGAAATATTCTTGTTGGGATATCACTAAACAAGAGAAGACCAAAATTATACTTGGTTTCCATTGGCTACCAAGATTGATTGTCTCCAAGTTTGAGAATGAAAGAGACTTGCACATTGAATATGGAAATGAATTTTGATTGAAGTGTTTGGTTAGAAATATTTCTTAGATAAGAGAGTCAATGAGAATAATTTTTCAATGTTGGAACAAGCAATCCAACTACCATAGCTAGATCCATATCTAGAACCAAATCTAGTAGCCATAGTTGTGAGCTAGATCCAATGCCAGAACTAGAGTTATATCTAGGATCCAGAGTTGAGAGCCATGTTGGAAAGAAGAACATAGAAGGCACATTGGTCTAGAATTGGTTTCCTTATAATATTTTGGAGACCAAAAAGCCTCTCAATGTGGAGGTGTGATTTGAAATGGAATTGAACAAAACAGTTGTTTTCTAAAGATCAATAGAAAAAATAATTTCAATAATTAATGAGGGTTAAATAAAGAGAAAAGGACATGCAAGTTTTATAAATTAAAGAAAATAAAAGAGAAAGAAAAATTAAATGAAAGAAATGAAAATAGGAGAGAAGAGAGATGAGAATGGGAAATGAAAGGATAAGGATGCTTGGTCTTTCGATTACCCCTGACTCTACCTATATATTCTTGTAATTAGTCTTAGAAAGGGATTTCCACTGGCAAATAGGTGAGTATGCATAAGAGGAGTCATGTAAATTGGTTGAATGACCATCAATCCATTTACTTGGAATTCATAAAAAAACATAAACAACTATTAAGACTTGGAGGAATACACACTCTATTTACCTCATGGTCCATTTTTCAACTTGGATACAAAGGCCATTTATCTCATCCATTTGAGTAATGTATGCACTCATAATGTATCCCATTGTATGCACTAACTATGAGTTTTCTAGGGTAGGAAACATTATGAGTGCATAACTATGGTTCAAGGATGAAACCAACATATTTGGGCTTAAAATATTTTTGCACCACAAATATAGCTTCGGTCATCTGTTGTGGTTGGGGCAACACCATCATTGGGTGCTAAGTGAAGGAGGATTCATCATTATCTAGTGTGTGATATATTCTAATGGCCACGGGGTGCCTGAAAAAAAATGCCCGTAGCACTAAAACCATGACTCCGCTCGTGAATCCGTCGATTCCGATGGATTGAAGAACCCGAGTTTTAGCTAGGGGACCCCCACACCATGCCTCCAACTCCCGGAAACGGTGCTATTGTGACATCTTCAGAACTAGGTTTTTGCTCAGTGAAGGCCATGCCAATGTTGCTCAAGGGGGTCATTTCTCATCCGAAGGCTCCCGAGAATGTGTTTCCATCGTGACCACATCCACACTGTCCAAAGGCACATGTGGTAGCTAATGGAACCCAGGTCCGCTCGTCGGTTTGGGTTCTATGCCCCTGGAGCAAATCCTCAAAGTGCCATTGAATGGCCATGGGGTGCCTAATCAAAATTCCCATAGTACCAAAACCATGACTCCAGTAGCGAATCCGTCAATTCCGATGGATTCAGAACCAAGGGTTTCAGCTAGGGATCTCCCCACTCCATGCCTCCAACGCCCAGAAATGGTGCTAATCTGCCATCTCCAGAACTAGGGTTTTGCTTAGTGAAGGCCATGCTAGTTTTGCTCAAGGGGGTCATTTCTCATCCGAAGGCTCCTAGGCATGAATGGCCCTAGTGAGCATGTCCACAATGGCCATAGGCATGTGTGGGAGCTGACGTAACCCAGGTCCGCTCACCGGTTTGGGTTTCATGCCACTGGAGTGATTCCTTAAAGTGTCCCTGAATGGCCACGGAATGCCTAACCAAAATTCCTGTAGCACCGAAATCATGAATCCAATCATGAATATGTCGATTCTGATGGATTCAGGACCCCAGGTTTCATCTAGGGCCCCCCCCACACCATGCCTCTAACGACTGGAAAAGGTGCTAATGTGCCATCTCCGAAACTAGGGTTTTGCTCAGTGAAGGCCATGCCAATTTTGCTCAAGGGGGTCATTTCTCATATGAAGGATTTTGAGCACTCATGGCCATCGTGAACATGTCCACAATGGCCATACACATGTGTGGGAGCTGATGGAACCCAACTCCGCTCACCTTTTTGGGTTTTGTGCCCCCGGAGCAAATCCTCAAAGTGTCCCTGAATGGCCATGGGTGCCTGACCAAAATTCCTGTAGCACCAAAACCGTGACTCCGATCATGAAGCCATTAATTCTGTTGGATTAAGGACATTTAGTTCTAGTTGGGGGACCCCCCACACAGTGCCTCCAATTCCCGAAAATGGTGCTATTATTCCATCTCTAGAACTAGGGTTTTGCTCAATGAAGGCCATTCCAATTTTGCTCAAGGGGGTCAATTCTCATTCGAAGGATCCTACGCATGCGTGTCCATCATGAACACGTCCACAATGGCCATGTGAATGTGTGGGATCTGACGAACCCAACTCCACTCACTGGTTTGGGTTCCGTGCTCCCAGAGAAAATCCTCAAAGTGTCCCTAAATGGCCACGGGGTGCCTGACCAAATTGCCTGTAGCACCAAAATCGTGACTCCGATCGTGAAGCCATCATTTCCAGTGGATTTAGGACACTTGGTAATAGTTGGGGGACCCCCCACATCATGTCTCCAATGCCTGTCAATGGTTCTATTGTGCCATCTCCAGAACTAGGGTTTTGTTTAGTGAAGGCCATTCCAATTTTTCTCATGGCGATCAATTCTCATTTGAAGGCTCCTGGGTGTGCATGGCCATCATGAACATGTCTGCAATGGACGTGCATGTGTGGGATCTGACGAAACCCAACTTCGTTCGCCGGTTTGGGTTCCGTTCCCTTAGAGCAAATCCTCGAAGTGTCCCTAAATGGCCATGGGGTGCTTGACCAAAACCATGACTTTGATCGTGAAGCCATCAATTTCGTTGGATTCAAGACATCGGGTTATAGCCGGGGGACCCCGCACACCATGCCTCCAACGCCCGAAAATGGTGCTATTGTGTCATCTCCGTAACTAGGGTTTTACTAAGTGAAGGCCATTCAATTTTGTTCAAGGGGGTCAATTCTCATCCAAAGGATCCTGGGAATGCATGGCCATCATGAAAATGTCCACAATGGCCATGTTCACATGTGGGATCTAACAGAACCCAACTCTACTTGTCGATTTGGGTTCCGTGCACCTGGAGCAAATCCTCAAAGTGTCTCTGAATGGCCACAATGTGCCTGACCAAAATTCCCGTAGCACCAAAACCGTGACTCAGATCATGAATCCATCGATTCTGGTGGATTCAGGACGTCAGGTTCTAGCTGGGGGACCCCCTACACCGTCCCTTCAATGCCCAGAAATGGTGCTATTGTGCCATCTCCAAAACTAGGTTTTTGCTCAGTGAAGGCCATTCCAATTTTTCTCAAGGGGGTCAATTCTCATCCGAAGGCTCCCGGGCATGCATGGCCATCATGAACATGTCCAAAATGGCCATGTGCAAGTGTGGGATCTGACGGAACCCAACTCCACTTTCCGGTTTGGGTTCTGTGGCCCTAGAGCAAATCCTTAAAGTGTCCTTAAATGGCCATGGGGTGCCTAACCAAAATGCCTGTAGCACCAAAATTGTGACTCTGATCTCGAAGCCGTCGATTCTGGTGGATTCGGGACGTCGGGTTCTAGCTGGGAGACCCCCCACACCATGCCTCCAACACCTGGAAATGGTGCTATTGTGCCATCTCCGAAACTAGGGTTTTGCTCAATGAAGGCCATGCTAATCTTGCAAAAGGGGGTCAATAAGCTAGATTAGGTTCTATAGTGATATATTATATCTTCAGGGCTAGGTTACATATCTAAGGATAGATAAGTATTCTAGATTGGGTCTCCAGGGTTGTAGGTCCACATTAGGCTTTCCAGGGCTACATTTGTTTTTTCCTAGTTTTGAGGGATAGATCAGGGTATTTAAGCTATATTAAGTTCTATTTCTTAGAAGGAACATGTAGATCTAGCTTCCAACCCATATAGTGTGATTCTGATATATTTCAATTTGTTAGTATTTCCTCTTATGATCAAGGTGAATGTCATATTTATTGATCTAGTGGCTTAGGAGTATGTAGGGGCGATTGTACCGCCCAAGATATTTCTATCATTTGTTTCTTTCATCCATGAGACTTCCAATTATATAGCGGAGGAGAGGTGTGATGATGAGATTGAATTCAGCCATGCATGTTCTACATATTCATTAGAGAGGTGTCATGCCTTAATGGAGGACGTTGTTGAGGGTGATTCAAGAGCCGTAGATAATGTGAGTATTCCAAAGTATAGAGCCATGGATTATCCTGTGAATGGTTTGAGATCAATTGTATAAACCATTGAAGAAGTAGGTGTTGACTCTTGTGTACAAATCATCGCAGACAATGCACCTATTTGCAAGGCTGCTGGCATGATTGTGGAAGCTAAATATCCATAGGCATGTTCATTTTGGACACCGCTCATTTAAGTTGTTAGTGTTGTAGATTCATTTATACATGCTTTTATTGCTCTTACAGGTTATTTGGACACCTTGCATTGTCCATTCATTGAATTTAGCATTGAAATCCATTGCTTCAGATGTGACATGGATTGGAAACCTTATTGAGCATGCATTCCATATCCGTAACTTTGTACAAAACCACACAAATTCCCTCACCATCTACAAAGAGTACACATAGCTTTCATTCTTGAATATTGCAGATACTCAATCTACTTCCTCATTCATTTCACTTCATTCTTGCCATTTCATTCACCATGGCAAGGGTTTGAGGATCTTGGAGTGCATTTGGATATTTTGCGAGAAGATTGGACTCTTGGAGAGCTTGGAAGAGAGATTGAAGGGTGGTGTTTGTGAAATATTGGAGGGTATATTGAAGGCTTCCATAGGGTTCAAGGCTTCGAGCACCATTGGAGAGCCAAAGAGGTAGGCTCTAAACTCATCCCTTTTTTTTGTCTTGAAATTGAATGCTTGTTACTTGTATGTTTTCTTCTCCTACTTGTTCCCATTCCTTCTCCCTCATTCTATTGCAGGAAAAGGGTTATTCTTTGAACTTAAAGTTTGAAACTTTGAAATTTTGAACCTCTACAAGCATGATCATCATGGGCTTCTCTTTTTGGTCCCATTGTTTTTTTTTATGATGTTGATTGGAAACCATAGGGGAAATGATGGAGAGGATGAAGAAGTGGGTAGTGGTGCATATCATGGAGAGGAGGAAGAGAAGGGAGAGGGAGAGGATAATGATGATGATGGAAGGAAAAACATAGAGAACCACACATCCTTATGGAAATATGCCACAAATCTTGGAGGAGGGAAAGGGGGTGGAACCACAAAATTTGAATGCCCCCATTGTAGAGTAACATTCAAAGGTTCATATACGCATGTGAGAAAGAATTTATGTGGGTTTATGCCATGGGATGAAAATAAGACTATAGGATTCAAAACTTGTACTGAAGTTCCATCAAAAGACAGATCCAAATATAAGAGGGAAGAGGAGGAAACACAATACCAAACCAAAAAATCGAAGGTTGAACAGGAGACCTCAAGCTCACATAGAGGATTCAGTGCTCGAACCCCATCTACCCATGGTAGTGGATTCTCAGCCATGCCTACAAGTTCAGGGCATAGAACAATATCATATTTCCTTGACCAAGGTGGTAGGGATGACGTGGATGCAAAATTGTTCTAGTTTCTCAATGCATGTGGCATACCATTCAATGTTCTTCACCCCCCCTATTGGAATGAAATGATAGAAACCATCCTTTATTCCCCTGAAGGATATAGGATCCTTGGGTATGACAAAGCTAGAACCGTAGGTCTTGACAATGAAAAAGACAAGATCCAAAATGTTGTGGGGAAATTCACAAATGCTTGGAATGAATATGGGGTTTCCATTGTATCTGATGGTTGGACAATTATAAAGGGAAAGCCATTGATAAATATTCTTGGGGAGTCTGCTAGTGATGCAATCTTCCTTTCATCCCATGAATACTCAGATTGCTTCAAGAACAACATCATTATTGCAGAAGCCTTAATTAGAACCATTGAATCTATTGGTACATACAATTTCATACAAGTCATTACCGATAATGCTGCTAATTGTAAGGCAATGGGAGAAATCATTGAGGATAGATACCCTAACATATTTTGGTTCAAGTGTTTGGTTCACACATTGAACCTTTTGATGCATGAAATTATCAAGATGAAGGAACATGATTATATGGATTGGTCCATTGTACAAGAAAGGAAAGTTCATGATAAGATTCATTACCAATCATAGTAATGCCCACCAAATTTTCCGCAGTCACTCAAAGTTGGAGCTATTGAAGCTTGTGAAGACTAGATTTGGTAGATATTACCTAACCTTTGGGTGCCTTTTGAAGGTAAGAGAGTAATTGACTAGTATGGAATCAAGTGACTCATGGTAGGTTTTGAAAGATAAGGCTACATCTGCATCTGATAAGAAATATTTTCAAGAGGTGGAGGACATCATTCTTGATGGTCAATTTTGGGCAAGTGTAAGGTATGTTGTGAATTTCACCAAGCCCATTTATCACATGATTCGGTTTGTAGATACTGATGAGCCGATAATTGGGGAGGTGTATGAGAAAATGGATAGCATGCTAGGCCAAATAAAAGATATTGTTGAGCCAAAAGATGACATCTTGTATGATCATATTCGCAAACATGTGGTCAAAAGGTGGGATAATATTAATTTTCCACTCCACGCCTTAGCCTACGTCCTTACACAAAAATATTATTCTCCATCTTGGTTGGACAAACCAGCACCTGGGGGTGGGATCAGGAAAAAAACCCACACATATATAGAGGTATAGAATGGGTACATGCAAGCATTAAATAAGTTGGTCCCTGATGAAGAGGAAAGTGCCATATTGCGTGCTCAGTTGAGAAAATATCTTATTCAACATGGGGTGTTTGGTACTTTGCATGCAAACAAAGATAGAGAAAGGATTCCTCTTATCGAGTGGTGGAATATGTATGGCTCTGCCACCACACAGTTTCATAAATTGGTCATTATAGTGCTTTCACAGGTGGTTAATAGTTCTTCTGTAGAGAGGTGTTGGAGCACCTATAGCTATATCCACAATGTGAAAAGAAACAACCTAAAGGAAAAATGAGTAGAAAGCTTGGTTTTTGTACACTATAACTTGAGGTTGTTGTCTCATTATTGTGAGTGGGGAAAAAGTGATAGAACATTTATCACTTGGGACAACAACCCGGAGGAGTGGCACTGATGCCATCTCCCTCCAGTAGTAGTTTTCCACGTCCACTTCCACTTTGAGCGACTGTCCCAGATGTACCATTTTTTCCTGTAGCTTCACAACCTCCATTGTTTTGTGGGGGTCGTGTAGCTGTTGTACGTCGTTCATGAACACTTGCAGTTCCACCTACTAAGGATGAGGATCCTAATACTACTGCTAGCAGTGCTCATAGATCATGGGAAAATAAATTAGAAGTTTCCCGTGGCAAAATGAAATATTAGTACTTGCCTTTTTCTAGTTTTTCATTACTTTGCATTTTGCAAGTACCTATTGACTCTTTAATATTTCTTATAGTTAGTTTTGAAGATATTATATGGCAATTTAAGTTTGATGTTTGAACTTTGAAGTTAAATTCTTTATGAAATTGAATCATTTAATTTCATGTTTGAACACTTGAACTTGATCATTTTATGTTCTTTGTTATAGTTTGGCAACTATTGATGTATATGTAACTTCGGAATGTATTTCATATATGTATATTGTACTCCTATAGCGGTGGTATTATTCCTATATACGGAAGTGTTTGTATTCCTATAGAGATGTTAATATTCCTCTATACGGAAGTGTCATCATTTATATTGTAAGTGTCGTAACTTATACTTGATGGGTTATTAGACCACCTTATTGGGGTCTACCCTGTATAAGTCATGTGGGTCGAAGGGTTATTAGACTACCCTAGTGGGGGTCGTCCATGTGGGTCAAAGGTTTATTAGACCACCCTATTGGGTGTCGGCCCAGTCAGCATTATGTTATGTGGTTAAGTTAAGGCCGACCTAGTAAATCTTATTAGGCAATTCAAGTCAAGTATAAATAGAGTGTGGGAGGCACTCTATTTTATTATTATATTCTCTCTCACACTCTTGGGAGAGTGGCGCACTTATTATATTCTCTCTCACACTCTGTTTTCCCCAAGTAAACTCTGTGTCTCTTGTGTGCTTGCATTATTGTTTCCATGATTGATATGCTGTAGATATGCTGTACATGTTGTTCTCTCAGTTAATATCCTAGATGAGATTGAAGTAAATTCTGAAAATTTAACATGGTATCAGAGCTAGCATGAAAGAAGGCATGGTATGGCATGTATGACACTTGTTGCACTTACGATGCTAGTGCTTGATATAGCAAAATCCAGTCATTGTAGAACCTTCGCTATAAATAAATTTCGGTGAGGTTTCAAGGTCTGAAAATTGTACAAGGAGAAGACAAGTCCCCCATGTACCATGTTTCCAAAGGAAAACCTCTAAATCGTTGTACTTTGTGATTTATGATCTGTATAATATAGGGTTTCTGCCTCTTCCAGATCTTAGTCATAAACCGGGGACCTTGGAAAAAAGGTCATAACGTGGGCTAGGAAGCTCTAAATGAAATTTTGTAAAAAGTGATAGGTAGTGCACGGACTGTACTTTCTTAGGTAGCTTTTTCAGAGGCCGAAACTGAACCAATGACACGTTGCACACCGTACAAGTTTGCTCTCTTTTTTTATCCCATAAACAGGTCACGTTGCGACACTTGGGATAACTCTCTCTCAGAGAATCCATTTGAGGTTAGACCTATGGGGTTTGAAATATGACAGGTCAAGATATTACAAGAAAATTTTTCAGACCCTGTGGATCAAAAAGTTCGGAGTTACACTAGAAACAATCAGGTACATATTTCTGTCAAAACAAAATTATTTTTTAGCACCTTCATTCATGGCTTCCGGAATTTAGGGTTTCATAGAAAGTTGAAATGTTTGTAATCAGAGACTACGGATGAATGATACTCATTAAAATCGAAATTTAGAGACCAATATCAGAATTTTTGGTTGAGCAGAAGGTCAGGCTTGATCAGACCCCAGTTCGGGACTTTGATTGGAAAAGTGGAAAATTAGGGCTTCTGCAAAAATGGAAATTTTTGAAATCTGTGACCACGGCTGGAAGATCCTCAGAAAAATAGAATCTTAGAGATTTGGATCGAACCTTTTGATTGGGCAGAAGGGTGGGATTTATCAAACCCTAGTTCAGGGTCATGTCTAGTGAATCTAGAACTTTCAAAGGCAAATTTGAGGGGTGAAACTTTGCAGTTTTCAAATTATGAGTATACCAGCTTGATCAGCTCATCAAGGCGCATATTTCTATCCTTTCGGAAGTTTGAAATTCAAAGTTTGAATTTTTAGGGTTTCTCTGACAAACCCTAATCCAGCTCCAGATCCAATTCCTGCAAATCAAGTGGATTGGGTTAATCCTAGAAGAGAATGGATTGGTCACCTGCATAAGTGAAGAAGTTCCCGTTTCAAAGGGAGATGAGGCTAAGGCCTTACATAAGAAGATTACAAGCAATATCGATAGGTATGACTCATCCAGGTATGTCTCGAGATTTGTTCATGATTATGTTTATGGTATGTCTTCATGTTATTACGGTTAGTACAATCTTGATTAAATTTATACTTGTCGTATCACCTTAATAAAATTATGAATGCATGATAGAAGATATTCATTGATTAGGGTGTTGACACTTATGATTGTACTAATGCATTATGGTGTTGTATGAGGTTTATGTTGTCCGCTAACATGAAAGGTATACCAAGAAAGACAAATCATGTTCTAGTTCAAGAACATATAATTATGATGACAAAGATTCATCCATTGTCATGAATCACTTAGAAGATCTATTTGCGAGGTATGTATAACTTGGTTCTATAATGGTTAATCTATGAGATATGCAGGTTACTAGCACAAGTCATTGAAGAGAACAAGAAGACATCATGTGGGTATGTTAGACATAACTAGCTAACATACCAATCCAGGTATGTTTTTCCTATATCAAGTTAGAATCCTACCTTGTGTTAGGATCCCTTATATAAGTATACTGGGTATGATTAGTTATGTTTATTCATAAAGTTAGAAATGTAAGTAATCAAGGTTTTATGCATTTTATGTCTCTTATCGTGATTGATGATTTAACTAACCAAAAGAGTCCTATGATCAAATAAGAATATGCATGAGTAAAAGAAGACTTCCCAGAAATCTTGAATACTAATGTTTATTATCTGTGTTTGAAATGATCATGACTATACATTTTTAAGACTATTGTGTTTTGATAGTATTAAGATTATACTAATAAATGTGTGATTATGTATGAGACCTCGAGGATAACACAATGATGATACTAATAAGCATGCATAGTGATTAAGGATGGATATAAGTTCCAGGACAGGTAATCCAGGAAGCAAAGATCAAGAGGGAGCACACTCCAGTTGTTACTGCAAGGAAGCAAAGCAAAGAAGGAGCACACTTTAGTAGTTTCTGCAAGGGTGCAGATATTCAGAGGGAGTTGACCACTTCTCACAATCCACATCAGAATGGAGTTGCAGAAAAGAAGCAAAGACTGAGAGGGAGTCAACCCAACAAACAAACAAAGATAAGTATTTGAATTATCATTCCTTGCATATTTTATTGTTTAAATAATACTGTTCAATAATGTATATATTGATGTTCCTAGAATTAGGTTGTGTATTATGCATATTAGAATAGTTGCATTGATGAATAGTATACTACTAATATACATGGGTAAGTGGCCTATGGCACTGCACAACATTACATTGCTACTTATCTAGAATGAAACCTCTTTGTTGACATGGTGGGAGTTGTGCACACTCTTAACAATGTTCTGGTAGAGATTGGAAGGCATCTAGAAAGTTATGAGATATGGATAAATGTTGTATTGAAGCATTGGCTAAGATAATTGCATGACTGTATGACATATTTCTTTATGTGTAAGAATTTGTTCTTAAAACTATGAGATGTTTTCTAATCATGCAATTTAACTTTTTTGTGTAGGAAAGATTGTATACCATCACCTACAAAAGAAGGACTACAACATTTGTTCAACAACAAAGTTATCTATTGAAAATTTTGAAGATATTGAAGTTCCCAAGATCTGGGAAGAATGCCATGATCGAGGAGTACCAGTCGATCATGAAGATGTTTGGGATGTAGTCCCAAGACCTAAAGGGGAGTCTGTAGTGAATTCCAAGAGGATCTACAAGATCAAGCATGCTGCAGGTGGTAGCATAGAGACTTTTGCTCTTGTAACCATATACACTTCCATTAGATCAGTACTTGCTCTGGCTGCAGTGATGAAGTGGAATATACACCAGATGGATTTCAAGACAGCTTTCTTGAATGGTGTAGTTAAAGAAGAAGTGTATGTGGAGTAGCCACTTGGTTCTGATACACATGACAGGGAGTCATATATGTGCAGAACTTGGTATTGTAGGATAGACAACTTTCTATCCAGTTTGGGCTTTACCAAGAGTAAAGCGGATTCCAACCTTTACTACAAGGTTGAGGAAGGAGATCCAGTGATACTACTTTTGTATGTGGATGACATGTTTATTACAGGTGAAGATAGATTGATTGCTGACACGCAGTTGAAGCTTGTTGCCGAGTTCGAGCTGAAGGACTTGGGGATGATGCGCTATTTTCTAGGCATGGAGGTGTGGCAAAGTACAGATGGGATCTTACTTGGACAAGGGAAGTATGTAGTAGATATCCTGAAGAGGTTCGAGATGATGGAATGCAAGGCCATGGCACACATATGGCATCAAACCTGGAGCTTTTGTGTGATGCTTCATTTGATCCGGTTGATGTCACTATGTCTCGTCAGATGATTGGGTCCTTGATGTACCTGACGAACACGAGACCAGATATCTGCTTTGCGGTGAACACATTGATCCAGTTCCTAACAGATCCTAGAGGTGTTCACTTGGTTGTTGTAAGGCATATTCTGAGGTACCTGAAGGGTACAGATGATTATGGGCTCAAGTATGATGCGAATCAAAAAGTTTAACCTATAGGGTTATGTTGATTCAGATTGGGTAGGTAGTGCTGCACATAGGAAGAGAACTTCTGGGTACTGCTTCAGTATGGGATCAGGTGTGATCTCTTGGTTTAGCAGGAAGCAGTCCTGTGTAGCACTGAGTATAGCCAAAGCGGAGTATGTTACAGCTTGTTCGGCTAAGTTGTGAGGTAGTATGGCTTCGAAAGCTACTGTTTGAGTTATTTGATCTCCCGCTAGAAGCTACTAGTATCTTTTGTGATAACCAGAGTTGTGTGAAGCTGTCTGAGAACCTGGTGTTCCACGACAGGTCGAAACACATAGAGATCAAATATCACTATATCAGGGATATGGTGTAGGGAGGAGCAGTGAAGCTCCTGTATGTTGCGACGGACAAGCAGATCGCAGATGTGTTGACGAAGCCACTAGCCAGAGTGAAGTTCGAGTACTTCAGAGAGAGGCTTGGTGTTCTTCAAATCGATGACACTTCAAGGAAAAAGTGATGGAGACATTTGCTGTAACCATTCCTAGCATGGTGGAAGAAGGATCCTTCACATGGCTGAGGATGTAAGCGCTGGATGATGAGCATCAGGATGATTTTCTAGTTTCTACTATGTATGATCAGTTGGATCATTTACATTTGTATGTATGTATGCATCATGTTAGATGTTGGATATGATCATTTGGATCATGTATGTATGTATGCATCATGTTGGATGTTGGATATGATCAGTTGGATCATTTATGTATCTACGCATCATGTTGGATGCTGGATATGATCAGTTGGATCATTTATGTATGTACACATCATGTTGGATGCTGGATATGATCAGTTGGATCATTTATGTATGTATGAATCATGTTGGATGCTTGGACCATGTGTCTGTATATGTATCAGGTGGATACGTTGTATGATCAGGTAGATCATATATGTTGATATGTATCAGGTAGATACATTGTGTGGATCATGTATCTATGTATGTATCAGGTGGATACACTATGTATGGTGATATGTATCAGGTAGATACTTGGTATTCATTAGGTAGATGCATTGTATGATCAGGATGATTGTCGATGATGAGCTTCTCCAGATGACATGCATCAAGACGATGTAGTGATGATGATCAGGATGATCATGTGTACATCAGGATGATGTATGGAGAGTATCAGGTTGATACTCTATGGCCGTGGACAAGTTGTGCAGATGAGCATGTAAGTAGACCTGGGAGATCTGGACAGAATGAAAAAGGCCTCAGATTCTCTTTTGAGGCATTGCTCTCGGAGGTCATGTAAGTAGAGCTGGGATATCTGGACAGGATGAAAAAGGCCTCAGATGCTCTTTCGAGGCATTGTCCTATGGCATGTAAATGGACCTGGGAGATCTGGACAGGATGAAAAAGGCCTCAAATTCTCTTTCGAGGCATTGCCATGACCACATGTAATATGATCCTGGGAGATCTGGACAGGATGAAAAAGGCCTCAGATGCTTCAACCAGGTTTTGTGGTGGACCACATGTAATGTGCTCCTAGGAGATCTGACAGGTAGAGCTGTGTGCTCGTAATAGCCTGGGATGCTTAAGCCAGGTTTTGTGGTGAGATCACATGTAATGTGCTCCTGGGAGATCCGACAGGTAGAGTTGTGTGCTTGTAATAGCCTGGGATTCTTCAGCCAGGTTTTGTGATGGGTCACATGTAATGTGATCCTGGGAGATCCGATAGGTAGAGCTGTGTGCTCGCAACAGCCGGGGATGCTACTGCCAAGTTTTGTGATGCACGTAATAAGTCCTTAGGATTCCATAGTATGGCCAGTGATGATGAAGACCTGCAGGTGGTGGGCCTACATCCAGTATGAAAAAGGATTGGCTCTGTAGAAGTTCCTATGACGAGTAGATTCATATATTGATTGAGATATCAACAACAATGATGATGATGATGACTCGATGACGATTATCCAGTGATGATGATCCAGAGAAGAAGACTTGTGCTAGAAGACCCGTGTCGAGAAATACCTTCCTAGTTAAGAGGGAGTGTTGATGTATATGTAACTTCGGAACGTATTTCATATATGTATATTGTACTCCTATAGAGATGGTGTTATTCCTCTATACGGAAGTGTCATCATTTATATTGTAAGTGTCATAACTTATACTTGATGGGTTATTAGACCACCTTGTTGGGGTCAACACTGTATAAGTCATGTGGGTCGAAGGGTTATTAGACCACCCTAGTGGGGGTCAGCCATGTGGGTCAAAGGGTTATTAGACCACCCTATTGGGTGTCGGCCCAGTCAGCATTATGTTATGTGGTTAAGTTAAGGCTGACCTAATAAAGGTTATTAGGCAAGTCAAGTCAAGTATAAATAGAGTGCGGGAGGCACTCTATTTTATTATTCTATTCTCTCTCACACTCTTGGGAGAGTGGCGCACTTGTGGAGGAGGAGAAGCTACTGCTAGGAGATGTCTATCTCTTATGCTTGGGTTGTATCTTTGCTCTATCTATCTCTGAGGAAGTTATTGGGGTTTTCACCTTTATGGTTTTCCCCAAGTAAACTCTGTGTCTCTTGTGTGCTTGCATTATTGTGTCCATGATTGATATGTTGTAGATATGTTGTACATGTTGTTCTCTCAGTTAAGATCCTAGATCAGATTGAAGTAAATTCTAAAAATTTAACAGTAACTTGGTTACACAAATTATGAGTTTGATGATTGATGATTGATCATTTGATGAGTCATGCAAAAATTACAAATGGTATATGTTGAAAATGGTTGATGCTATGGTTGATGATTTGATGATTTGATCATGATGACAATGTTATAAGCTATAGGTTATAACTTATAACTACTAGATGATTGATGTTATATAGTTTAATCCATGTTTTTTTATGTTTTTTTGTAACTAATTCGACATTCTGCATGGTTTTGTTCACATATAAGCATCAATATATATATATATATATATATATATATATATATATATATATATATATTGTATAAAAAATGCTCCCAAAACGCTCCCAACCTAGAATCTTTTGACAATTTCGCTTTTCGCTTCCCGCTCCCCGCTCCCAACGGCGTAGCTATTGCCCAATGCCTATCAAATTTCAATGCATCTATTTGTCTCATTGTGATTTGTGAATGAAAAATGTGTACTCATTAATGTGTATGGATTCTAATTTCTATTGAATATTTGTAAATTTTCTAATATAAGATGAGTTTTCAATCTTGTTTATGCATGTGAAGTTTTCCTAAAGGGATGGAAAATTGAATTGGAGTGATTGGTGTAAAACATATAATGGTGTAAAACATCAATGCATTGCAATAGTAACTTAAACATAAATCAAACATCAAATAAATGATATAAGATAACGATATCAAATAAACTATCTAACATGAATAACATTAGACATGCATGGATAAACAATCACATTACTATACTATGTACCTCAATCAATGAGGCCTTCTAGATCCTTTCTGTTTTTTGTAAATAACCTCTCGTGCTCTGGATGAGGTAGTAAGTAGCGTTTGTCCCTATTCAAATTTGGCATTGGGTCACAATGGCCTAATCACATTGTCCCTATTTAGTAGAGTTTGTCAAATTGATGCTAAAGTTCAAATAATTGCCAAGGAGGAAGATTACTAGTTTCCTAGGTTTGGGGTGGAGGCTTTGGAATTTGGAATAATGGGGATAATAAATGATGTTTGAACATTAGAGTGGAATAAATATTTAATAAAGGAGCTAAATAAATATATACAAGTGAAAATAAAAGGGGCATTTGATCATGAAGACACATGGAGGAAGTGGGACCAACATATGGCTAGATTTCCCCATTACACTTGGCATCATTCTCTCACCAATTCGAATTCAAGGTGGAGGGTAAAATACTTGGGGGAGTCCAAAAGGTATTATTCATGGCATGACTCATCCAAGGTCTAAATATAGAGGAAGAGTAACTCCCATGGAAGAGGAAGAGGCAATTTGGAGCTAGTGAGACACTTGGGCTAGATTCCCTAGCTCTATGACAACAATGATGAAGATGCTATGACACCTATGACACAAATCAGACCTGAAGGATGACATATGACATATATGACATGTTAGGGCTAAAAATAGACTCCAAGAGGGCGCTCAAGGGTGTTAGGGCAGCTAATATGCTTCCACATGTGATTTGGTGGAAGTGGGAGACTAGGAATTGTTGTACAAGTGGTGTTCTTTGGAATATCTTCCCAACTTGAGTTGGCATGAGTCTCTTGGAAGGAATTTGACCCATGGAGGACATCAGAACTTTATAAATTTCAATAACAAATAATGAAACCAGATTTTGATCATTTGTAGAATTTGCAATTGCATTTGTGAAGAGGGAGAGCTAGTGGATGACTAGTTTCTTGCCTTAGCCAATTTCGAGGGTGAAAGATTCCCATCCAAGTTGGTAATTGGAAAGGCCATTCATACCTTTCATTTGGAGCTTTAATGGAGTATTTATTTGCAGGTGTAAGCTATAGGGCAGCTCATGGTTTCTTGTATTGCAGCTCACTCCTTCAACCATTTCCAGTTTTGATGGCATATTCTTGATCCTTGAGGGAGGGCATTTTTGGTGAGCTATTGTACTCTTTAGGGGAGCTTCTAATGCCCCATTTATTTTGTAATATGAAGTAAATACTCTTTTCTTAATCTCCACAAATTTTCAGGTCGAAATTCCATGTAGAAATGTATAAATCTCATTTTTAATGGAAGAACAATGCCATTTCCCCACTACCTTGTTGTGAACCAATGTATTGATGATGATTTCGAATGAAAGGATGATTATATGATGAATTTGTGATTAATGGACTTCCATGGATGTATTTTACAAATTTCATGTACTGTACTTGAGCATCTGAAGTATTTTTACTCAATTTAATTCCATTGGGAGAAGAAATAGTGCCATTTCCCCAAGGGTCGAATTGGTGATTTTTGCAGTTGAATGGGAGAGGGTTGGAACGGATATAAAAATCAATTAATGGTGAAAATGATACCTTAATAACATCCCTAATATATTTCCTACCTCTTTTCATAAATTTGAGTGGCTTTGGAGGCATTTGGGAAGCCATTTTCAGTACTTACCCCAGGGGGATTTGAACCCCAAATTATTAGTAAAATTGCATACTTGGTCCAGAATCTTAAGAGAGTTTGCAGAGGTATTTTGGTGGAAATATATCATACCTGAACATCATATTCTATTCCTAATATCATTCATACACCTTCCTTGAATATTTGAAGGCATTTGGAGTCAATTCGAGACTTAGAGACCAATACTAGTCAAAGGGAAATCACTAGTAAAGTTACCTACATTGACCAGAATTGAAAGAGGATTTGCAGAAGTATTTTAAAGGTCCTGAGGCATCCCTGAAACAAATATTTATGTTCTAATGTCATTAATATACCTTCTCAGAATATTTGGGATCATTTGGGGCCAATTTGGGACCTAGAGATCAAAACTAGTCAAAGGTCTAACTAGGGAAAAAAGTGAAAATTTGTCATTTTAATAAAATTCCTAACAAGGAACATTACAATTCCTTAGATATTTGTCTATCTATACATGTTTCTAGTTCTCCTTTTGGTGATCAAATGTGCAAGATATACACCTATCAAAATGAGAATAAATCATAAAGGCCACCAAAGATAAACTATGAAAATTGACTAAGTGTCAAATTCACAAGGTTGAAGATGCTTTTGGAAATGCCCGCCCAAGCTTATCTGAGTGATGATAAATTCATCTAAAGGTATAGACATGTCCATTGATGAACTGGCTATACATCCATGAAGTCAGTTTCCCTCTAGGTTTTCATATGTGTGGAATATGGGTCTGCCAAAATAGGAAGAAATGTGTTTCTGATGTTCAAAAAGGTCGAGAAGCTAATTTCAAATGCCCGCCAGAAGCTCACGGTGTCTCAGTAAATTCTAAGGATGACATGGTGTTGTTTCCTAGTGGACTGGCTATCCATCCATACCTTCAGGTTGCTTAGTGGTGATCAGATGACAAAGATATGTGTCTGCCAAAATGACTCCTGGCATAGTAATAACTAGGGCTTGAGAAAATTTGTCTAAGTATCATAAAAAGGGTTTGGGAGATCACTTTCAAATGCCCGCTTATTGCAATAAGTGTGTCAGAAAAACTCATAAATGTTAGGGTCTTGTTCTTTGTTGAAATGAACATCCAGACATGGATTTATTTTTATCCTTAATGTTCACATGTGTGAAATAGAAATCTGCCAAAACCAAGAAAAAAATAGTTTGCATATTGAGATTAAATGACTAAATGTTAAAAATATTTGGCTAAGTGTTGATATGCCCACAAGGGATTGTGGGGTGAAAGCATAAGGGAAATGAGATGCCGAAAAAAGGACCAGATGCCCGCAGGGATAAGGTTGGAGCCCACAAGGGCTTGAGATGCCCGCAGGAAGATAGGGTTAAACCCTCAGAGGTTTAAATGCCCGCAGAAAGGGCTGTAGATGCCCACGAGGTTGTAGAGAAGCCAACTGAGAGCCCAAGCCCGCATCTTGGAGAGAAACACGTCCAGAATGGTGAAGCTAGCAAGAAGCCAAAAGAAGTTTGAGGAAGTCCACGTTCTGGAGAAGAAGGGAGCTCGAAAGAACTAAAGATGGAAGATGCACAGAGAGTTTAAATAATTAATCAATTATTTAACATCTGAAAATAAATAGAGATACAAATCAAATGATTAAGAAACATAATGATAAATTAATTGAGATTCGAAGAAGCATATGCAATGGTTAAATTTTTAACAGAATTCTAAATAGTAATTAAAATAGAGATATGAAAGGGCGTGAGCATTGGTTAGAGTTGTAAAGGCACGTTTTTATGAAAGGATATGTTGATGAAGAGATACGATGGTTAAATATCCATGGTATTTCAACAGAATGGTGTGGATGTAGTTGAGTGTCTCTATGTATGAATTTTGCATATAAAAAGCAGAAGGAAGTATGTCTCTGGTAAGAAAAGTATGAATATCTAAGAAGAATAATGGTGGCCCATAAACCACAGCTCGTAGCAGAAGCTTAGAAAGACAAAGATTATTGAAGATCTAGAATTAAAAGGGTGTTTTTCTGTGGATAGATGATGATGCTGATCTAAAGAAGTATAAATATCATAAAACTGTGATTGGGGAATGATGAAGATCTTAAGTAGAGTAAGAGTTCAGAGAAGTTTCATAAATGAGGCAGCATTGAAGAACAAGAGGACAGAGACCAGCAAAGTGGAAGAAAAAGCCAGTGACAGAGTTAGAAGAAAAGATCAGTGAATAGAAGTTGCTGACATAAGATATTATTTGTGAAATCAAGCAAGGGTTGCAGGGTGGTGCTAGGGCAGGCTACGTGCTTGCAAAGGGGGTCTTGGACTCCTTCCAGTAGTGGCTGGAAAATCAGGGTATTGGTGTATCCTTGTCTATAGGTTCAGGAAAAAACTAGGGTGTTGGTTCATCCTTCAGTGTTGGCTGAGAAACTTGGGGATTGGTGTCTCCAGCAAGTTGTGGCTTGAAAACTTATTGTAAATATAATTTTGCAGTATAGCAAGTGTTGGTGGTTTACCCAATTGGGATTCCACAATAAAATCTGTGTTTTTTTGTCTCTTGTTTTTCCATGTTTTGATTGAAGTTTAATAAGTGGTTAAAAAGAAAAAAAATTAACAATACTAATTCACCCCCCCCTCTCAGTATTGACCAATATTCCATCAATTGGTATCAGAGTAGGATCCTTCACTAACAGTTTAACCACTGGAAGGCAGATCCTATTAAAAACCACTATGGATCAACAAGAAGAGATTTACACAAAACATGGATCTCCAATACTTGGAAAGGAAGAATACATATTTTGGAGTACAAGAATGGAAAGTTATCTGTAGTCATTAGGATGTGATGTATGGGATGAAGTGATCTCTGATTACATCCCACCAAAGAGAATAAGGACTCCAACTCAAAAGAAAGCCAATAAAAGTAATTCAATGGAAATGGATACAATCCTCGATGGATTACCTGATGATGTCAAAGAGAAGATAGGTGAATGTAACTCTGTAAAGGAACTTTGTGACAAGATAAAAGATCTCTACTTAGATGAAGCATATCAATTAGAACAAAGTTCAGTCTACCACACATCTAGTGATGAAGACTCTTTTGAAGAAGAATCAAACATTGAAACAAAAGCCCATCTTGAAGCTGATCTTGAGTGTGCTTTGTATGAATTGAGAAAAAGAAGGAAGAAGAACAAGTCTTTGGAAGAAAATTTTTCAAAGTATCATGAAGACTCTCGGAGAAGAGTTGCACAATTCAAGACAAGAAGTGATGGATAGCATGGAAGAGGCTGAGAGCTTAAGACAAGAAATTGTTATCTTCAAGAAAGAAATAAAGATGCTAGAAGACCACATGGAATAAGTCGAGAGATTAAGACTGGAAATGCTAACTTCAAAAAGGAAATAAATAAGCTAGAAGACCAGCAAATCATTAATGAAAAGATCAAGGAAGAAATGCAAAAATCTAGAAGACTTGAAGAAGAAGTTACTTTGCTTAGAAAAAAGATTAATGAAGAATCTATTAATACCAAGTTTGAGAATAGCTCAAAGACTTTGGATGACATTTTGAATAGCCAAACATCATCAAATAATAAAGCTTGTTTAGGGTATGGCAATGAAAGGAAGCCTAAATGTTCCTCTTTCACAAACCGAGAAAGAAATAATAGAAGTCATGCTGCTGAACTAAAGAAAGAAAGTCAGAAGTTTGCTCCCTCCTCTCATAACAAAAATAGAACTAACATGATGGCTAAAAGACCAATGACAAGTAGGGTCCAACAAATATTTTTGGGTCAATTCTACACATGTCATAATTTTGGACATACGGATAGAGAATGTAAGCTAAGGAATTCTTCAATAAAATTCCAAGAAAAAAGGAAGGGAGCTCATGATGGAGGATATTTCATATGCATTCAATACAGTGGGAATAAAACCGTGTTTTCATCAACCTGATATCCACAAATTGATTGCCAATTCATCCATAGATATGTTTTCAAATGCATAGCTCCTTCCACAGTGGGTAGGGTAAAAAGCAAAATCAATGTTGTTTCAACAGTGAATGAGCATAGGAAATTGAAGTCATCAAGCACCCAAGCATGTTCACAATAGTGCCAAAGGGAGAAGTGTCCAAATACAGGCGTTAAAATTCTCTTGTGCTAGATTCAGGTTAAGGGTTTCAATATGAATGCTTGCATTCATGCTAAACAAAAAATTGCCTTTCCAAATTCCATAAGTCAGATATGCAGTTGAAAACCAGGCTCAGTCCAGAATTTGGTGTGTTATTGCTGCTGCATCCAGATGTAGACAAGGTTGCATCTATTGAAAGCATTGTGACTGATAGAGACATCAGAACTGTTGCAAGTGCAACATAAGTGATAAATCCAACATCATTGGAGCTGGATAGAAAAAGTTAATTTATTGTGTTTGAGGATGAATGAGAAGCCAATGATTATGTTTCCAAGGGTATGGCTGGTGGTAGAGTATTATGAAACAAAACATTAGTTACAGATTAAAAGGTAATGGATTCCATATTTTAAGTAAAAACCAACTACCTCATATCCACATTTCCAGGAGTTAAAATCTATCACTTGAGACCAAAACCACAGAGGACTGTACGCACGAGAAATATAGAAATGATCTATCAATCAAGGAACCTATTGGATTCATGGTAAGCGAAGGTGTAGATATTAAAGGAACTTCCAATAGCTTGGCCAGTATTAATGACAAGTTTGAAGAGAAAAGAACTCTCAGTGGTAATACAGATTTACTTTCCTCTGATATTGAGCTCATCAACATGTCTAATGAAGATTCTTCTCAGTACTCGGTAGAGTGTGACAATGGGATTAAATTATATGTTGACCTTAAAAATAAAACTTCAATGGAGTTTAGGAAGGCTGAGAATTATGATTTCTGCTCATCTGAATGAACCCATGAGTGCAATTCTGATGCAGAGCCTCTGCAGCTACATGTCATGAAGAGTCTCAGCACCTCTGAAGACACTTACAGTCCAATAGAGAAGGAAATGTTGTCAAATAAGGAAATTTAATAAAATCCACTTGATAGTTTTGGAGATAGCGATCTAGGTACTCATAGATTAGGCTGTGTTGCTTCTACCCCTCCGAAAATGTAACAAAAAATAAATTTGAACTATCAAGAGAACTTAAACGTGCATCTTCAATCCTAATACCTCCTCATGGTGCAAATAGGTGCTTATCACCTTGTTTTTCTCATGGCTCAAGGATGTTGTCATCTCCCCTCTTTCCTCATGGAACAAGCAGGTTTTTATCACCATATTCAACATGTGGAAATTGCAGACATTGGGCTTGTAAAGAGAAACAGATTGACAATGGAAACTAGCCAAAGGAAATATTTATGCTAGTAACAGAACAATCATCAAAAGTAGGAGAAAACTTCTATACTCAATCGAGATCCCTTGAGAGTAACATGATTCTTGAAAATAACATAGTCGAAGTTCAAAAACACAACAACAATGAAAGAAGGTCAGGACCAAGTGTCAAACAAAAGAAGTTATGAATATAAAGTGATTTCACTTGCAGAAGCTGCAAAAGGCTTAATTGTCCTCCAAAATGGTCAACCTTGTGTTTGCCAAGCTTGTAGGAATAAACTCATAGCAAATTGTCTGTCCTGTGGCAAGAGCCATGGATCTATGTTTTGGAAGCTTTATGGGGAGTTACGTTCTATCTTACAGAGTCTGAGGTTGGAAAAAAAAAGGGTTCTCATATGGTGTGCAAATATAGCATGTGATGAGAAAGCAGATGAACTATTTACATGAGTACAAGAATGTCATGTGGCATGTTGGAAGGCAGTTAATAGGTTTATGTTTGATGTTGATATATTGTTTATATGTTGGCAGAGGTTGAAACAATTTGTAGCACATCTGAAATTGCTTAAATCACTCTCAGAAAGTCTTCTTCCATTTACCAAGGATAAGTGCCAGGTTACTTTGAACATTGTTGAGGTTTTTTAATAGAGTAATAACGCTTGGTCTACAGTCAACATCAAGATCACCTCTAGATTCAATACCACATCAAAGGCATTTGTGGTTGTTAGGTGCTCATCCTCTGGAGTATATTGGTACTACAAAGTTGAGCAGTTCAGTTCCTGATATGTTCTATAGATGGCATTTAGTCTTGTGGGTGTTGTCACATCAATTTGTAATGAAGAGTGGGTGCTCAAAGATAATTAGGTTCTAGGATCAAAGCAAGGATGATCATACATGTCTGATGTTACCACCAAAGTGACTAAATTTGTTGTTGAATGTGTTTGCCCCACCATTGGTAAACATGAATAACTTGCACCCTTGAGAAATTATATACTAAGTTTGTATAGTGGATCATCATAAGTGTTGTGATATAATCTTCTTATAAATAAGAAGTTTGAGGTAGTTTTGAAAGGCTCAAGTATTAAATATATATTTTGAGTTACAAGAAGCAACTTGAAAAATCTTGATGGTAGGGGGAGTGTTGTAGCCACAACATATCCCATGCTTAGCTAAGCACGGGAGCCCCCAATTTTAATAAACGCAAAGGTGTTTGGGTGAGTCATCGTCAAAATTTTAGATTTTGATTTTACCTCTAAAATTCTTCACCCATACTTTTGGTCTGCTTGTTTGTAAGGGTTTGATTATTTCTTCCAAAGTGTTTCGGTCTGAAAAGAGCCAAAATTTTGAGTATTTTGTTAACTGTTATCATCATCCCGAAACCCAACATTTGGAGAACCCGAAACCCGTAACCCGATAGGTGCGGGTTGCAGGACTGTTGTTTTTTAAGTTTTGGTTTTGGTAATTCCAAAACCCGCAACCCAACGGCTGCGGGTTGTGGAATCATTCTGCAATAAGACTGAGAATTAATTACCCCGAAACCTGAACCCCGCAATGGCGCATTCGGCTTTCGGGATTGTGATTTTTTTCGTTTATTTGGTGTGTACTCCCAAAATCTGCAACCCGTAATTTTGGGATGTGGCTTTAGGGATAACTATTTCGCTTCACAAGTTTAACATTCTGAAGCCCGCCACCCTCATAGTGGGTTTTCGGCTTTCAGAAATTCTTTTTTTTACTTCCATTTTGCATACCCGCAACCCACAAATCCATACTTTCGGGTTTCGGCTTGCGAGATCTTTGAATAAGAACTCCATGAAAATATTTGAACCCGATTCTGCATCCTGCTCCAGTTAATCTCAGTCGTCCGTCTGTTATGGTCTCACAATCATGTTGATTTTGGGTAGTTAGTTAAGTCAGGCTTTTCCATTTTGTCTTTTGAAAGCTGGTTCTGCCAAATTATCATCTTTCTGTGTAATCCATGATAGCGGACACTAATACAAGTCTATCAGTTACTTCATGTTGGATGCATGCCATCTCTCCGCCTTAAGTTCGCCATGTCTAGACTCGAGCTTTGAGATCTTGTTGTTTTTGTTCCACCTCTTAATGATCGTTTCTTTTCACTTATTCCCGACCTGAAAGATTTTATCATTCTCATGGAAGTTCGGTCAGATCGATTGGATTTGTTACGTGCGAAGAATTGATAGCCCGTGTATTGGAACTTCTAGTCAAGACTTTTTGTAGATAAACTTTATCACCCTAACTTTTGTCTCCGTTATTAATTACCAGTCATAATTATTGATGGAAGATTGCTTGTAATGATGTGATCGTAAAGGAAATTCAAAATCATGTGAGTAGTAATTGAACTCGTACTTCTCACAAGCTTTGATCCAACTGGCACATACCTTGGCTCTTTTCATTACAATTGAAGTAATTACAATGAATTGACTAGATAAGTTTAATCATTGCAGATTTCCCCGCCCGATTATCATCGACCTACTTGTTGGACTTTAAATAGAAATTAACACGAAATATCCAATTCATCCCTTGCCTTCTGGAAGATGTAAGACTCTATGTGCTCATTTTTGCGTCCTACTATCCAAGATTCATTCAGAATGAGTAATATTCATGCAGATGGTGAATTTTCTAATGTTCAGGTTAAAAATGAAGAACTATACCCCTTTTTGTATCAAGAAATGTGTTCACCACTGTTTGATGCAGGTGTTCCTGATCTTAGCAGTGGTAGTAGTGAAGAAGACTTCGAAACTTTGTCTTCCTACATGCAAAACCCCGAAGAGCGAAGGAAGGAAATTCTAGAGGAATCAACTGATCTCGATACTGATGTTATACAGGACTTTATAATCAATGAAGAACCTGACGTGCCAGCTACCATTCTTGAAGTAAATCCTCTAATGGATTTCTCTGTTGTTGACAGTGGGTTCCCCGACCCCGAATTTCCCACAGCAGATGCTCTGCAAGCCACACCACCTGTCGATGATAGTGAACAATCTGTGATTGAATTTTTATGGTGCCACAAGACCTTATCTGATTAAAAAACAAGTCTTTCTTTCGTGAAAGGTGGCAAAAAATCTTTTAAGCTTAAAAATAGCAAGATTTCTTGGATTCCCTATTTTGTAGAATTTCTCCTTTTGTAATTCTTATGTAAATTTAGTATATAAGGAGGAATGTTTCCCTTAGTAAAGGGTTGGGGATTTTTGAATTGCAATTCAGCAGGAGATTGGACTGAAGATACTCTGTTTATCAGAGTCATTGTAATTTATGTACAAGACTTCTCTATTTAGGAAAGTTATCTTTTAATCCACCTTCTATTGTTCTTCAAATTTCTTTGAGAATTGCTGCGTTAATGTTTCGAATTTGTCATTGGTTATGTGTTTAATCTTTTCCAAGACATTCATTATTGCATAAGATCTCTCATATTGATTTCTCTGTATGTTTGGATTATGCTCAAAATTGTTCTATTAAATTTCTTTAACTGAACATTTTCAATTTTATATTTCTGCAAATGATTCAATGCAAATAAATATGTATAATCAAATGTTAATTTTTCAATTAACACAATGATTATAGATCAGATATTTGAATAGGCTTAAACACTTTGAAGAATTGTCACTTAATTTTTATTAACTGATAAAACTTTAATCAACAAGTGAAGAACCCAAGGACATTTCGTTTTAAGGTACTTACCTACTTGTTCATCACACTTCAAATCTGATCTGCATAACATCAACTCTTCCTTTTAGGCTAGATCTAACTTAGAATAGATTCTTCCCTTAGATAGGTTAAGTTAGGTTTGGTAACAAGCTTTCACACTTAGTTTTCCTTAATAGGAAAACCGATCTTTCAAGATCAAATCTTTTACTCATAGAGTGCCAGCGAAGGCCAAATATCCGTGGGTGATTACCACACCAAATAGCTTGAGGATAGAATTTCCCTTGCGCAGGGTCTTTCGAAGCCTTTGGCTGGGTTTTCATCCCTTGTTGTGTGCCTTGGAACCCATTCCAGCATTTTGCACTTACCCTGCACCCCGGAGGCATCAACAAATGGTGCTAGAAGGAGGGCCACTAGTAAAACATGCCTAAGCAGACTACTAATAAACCTCCTCCAGCAAGTACTTCAGCGGTTCAAACCCGAAGCCAGACTAGGGCTTCAACATCCGAACAACCAACTCGTACACAACCTACGATTCTCCCTATCACATCCACACAACATGCGGTTATACCCGTCACACCCATGATACAACAGGAGAACAGAGGAGATATCATTTTCACGTCACCTACAAGGGGACCCATCTCGCTAGATCAGATATTGAAAACATCTGCCGATAGGGTTTTAAGAGTAGAACAACGACTTGCCTATTAAAGAAGATGTGGCCTAGCAGCTCTAAACTTAGAAGGTATTTTGCAGGCTAGTGATCGGAAAGATCAGTAAGTTCCCACCTCACAGACCATTGATCCACAAGTTCAACATACCAATAGTTTTAACACAGAGGATCAACATATAATTGATCAACAATCTGAAAACCAAGACCTAGTTAATCGACCAAATTCTCCTGAATATAACCATGAGGCCACTCTCGTAGGAACACAAGGTCAACCAAATCTTGGAGCCGGTGGTCCACCGCCGTCCCCTCCTTCATCTTCATCATCTTCCTCAGACGAAGAGAATTCTTCTAGTTCGTCATCTGAAGAAGAAGAACAAGAACTTCCAATGGCTGGAGAAGGTCAAAACAAACCTTGGCTTGACCAAGGTGTAGTTTTCATATTAGGTGATCAACATAGATTACCAAAGAATCCTGAGAAATGGCTGCCTAAATACAACCCTGATGATAAGATACCTGCGTTGGATCACATAAAAACTTTCATGCAGGAAATCAGGCTTAGAAGCGTGGTAGATGAGGATGTAGTATGCAGACTCTTTCCATACACCTTTGAGGGTAGAGTGGCCACTTGGTATTTTGCTTTACCGACCCAATCTATAACTTCCTGGGATGAATTTGAGAAACATTTTACCCAGAAATTTGGGGATGACAAAACATCGCAAGATCTTGTCTTAGAATTATCCTCCATGAAAATCAAAGGAAAAGAAAGGGTAAAAGACTTTAACCAAAGGTTTTCATATCTCAAAAACAGAATTCCTACCAATCTTCTTCCTGCTGAAGAATTGTTGGTGGATTATTATGAAAAGGGTCTACCTCCCCCTATTGCAATATGGGTCAAAAGGGCATAGAAGGGTACTTTACTGGAAGCATTTGATGAAGCAATCCAAGTTGAGAAGGACATCTTTTGTTTGGAAGACAGCCCTGAAGCTTTAGAAAGACAACCTTCCACTTCCAGGAAGAAAATTGAGAATGTCCCTAAACCCACAGTTCAAAACAAGGATCCATTTGATATGACTGACATGAAAAAATTCCTTCAGAAGATGTCAAATGAGATGGTGGATTTGAAGAAGAACACTAATGATAATCAAAATCAGAACAGAGGTTTTGTAAGGCCACAGTTTAGGAGACCTTACCAGCCTCCACAAAATCCAACACCACCAAATCCGGCAGATGCACTCACAAACGATGAACTCTTTTGTATTTTTAGAGCGTTGGCAGTAGAATCTCAAGTCACCCCTGACACTTCCAACAATCAGACTACCCCGGATCCTCCACTACCTGAAATAGAAGCAGAAGATGATCCACAGGTTGATGCTGTGGGTTTCTTTTCGGAACTTCCTATGTGTGAAGAAGAAGAAGAACCTGAGGTAGTGTTTAACACACAACATCCTTATAATACAAGGTCAAGGCCACAGCTGCCTTAAGAACCTTCATCTTCTTCTCCAGTTCCCACCAAAAGTAAGACTGTTCCTCAAAAGGATACAGTCCTCCCTGAAATGGAGTAAAACCTAGTTGAAGACTTAAAAAGAGTCAAAGAAAACATCTCTCTATTTGAGCTACTTAAAATTCTTGCTATGAGGGATTCTTTACCTAAAAACATGATAGTCAAACAGTCTAGAGAGTCACAAAATAATAATCTAGACTCTGTCACTAAAACTGATGATAAAAAACCAGCAAGTAAGAGAACTCCTTTCTTGCTTACTTTTGAGATTTTCAATCGGAATGTACACAACTGCATGATAGATTCGGGAGCATCATCAAATGTGATGCCCCTCTCTGTTTGCAGAAAGTTGAATGCAACGTGGGAACCCTGTCCAACCTAGATTGTGCAACTTGACAGATCCAAAGTCAGAGTGGTTGGTAAATTGAGAAACGTTATGCTCACGCTATCAACTGATTCCAGGATCCATCAGACAGTTGACATTGTGATAGCTGACATCCCAGAAGCCTATGGGATGTGGTTAAGCAAGGACTGGTCAGTGAAACTTAAAGGTTACTTTGCAATCGACCGGTCCCATTTATGGTTTCCTTACAATGGTCAACCGAATAAAATTAAGATCAACAGATAACCTTTTATGAAACAAACTATTACTGATCTTAATGATTCAAGTGAACCTGCTGGTTATCTCACCTCTCGTGTAGAGCAATTTACATTCGATACCTTTTTCGGTGAGTTCCCAGCTGATTCCTCACCAGAAGAAAGCATCCGAAACGAATCACATATCACTCAGGTCACTTTTGTACCTTTTTCTGGTGAAATTGTGCATAATGTATATAATGTGAATACGAATTTTAGATTAGACCCTATCTTGTGGCCCTTATTTTTTGATGGCTCCAAGTCCAAGGAGGGAGATGGAGTGGGTTGTGTTCTTATCAATCCTAAAGGAATGAAAATCATGATTGCTTGCAGGTTAGAATTTGATTGCACTAATAATGTAGCCGAATATGAAGCTCTTGTGTAGGGGCTCAAGAAGGCCATTGATTTAGGTGTACAAGCAATAGAATGCTATGGAGACTCCGAAATTATATTCAAGCAAGTCAGGAATAAAATACACTGCTTATCTCTGCGTTTGGCTAATTATCAAAAGTTGGTAAGGGATCTAACCAACTCATTTTCAGCATTCAATATTAAATCAGTTCCCAGGTCACAAAATTTTGATGCAGACCTGTTAGCAAATACAGCGTCTAGATTGATCCCGCCAGAAGGTCTGTCTCCTCAAAATTTTTCTATCAAATTGATGTACAGACCATGCATTCCCGATAATGTGACTAATTGGAAAGTGTTTGATGATGACCAACAGATACTTGACTTCCTCACTACTCAGGATACGTTTCAAGACATGGCCATCAATGAAGCATAACATGAAAAGTCTCTCACTGATTCCTCAAATGTCATCCCGAAGTCTGTGATCAATCTAGAAAAGTTTTACGATTTACAGGACAAGTTCAAATCTCAAACTAATTGTAAAACTCAAAGCTCATCCTTGAACTATGAGCGGGTCAACCTAGGCACTGAAAAAGAACCTCGTTTCATCAATTTGGGAGTTGATTGTACCCCTGAAGAACGCAGAGCCATTATTGCATTGTGTAAATAGTATAAGGATGTTTTTGCCTGGATGTATGATGAGTTGAAAACATTTGACACTAGTGTCATGTTTCATAATATACCCATGAAACCAGAGGTTAAGCCATTTCAACAAAAGCTGCAGAAGATACACCCCAGTTTGGAGCCTTCTGTAAAAAAGGAGCTGGAGAAGCTGCTCACTACTCGAATTATCTTTCCGGTCAGGCACACTCAATGGATCGCTAACTTAGTACCAGATTGTTAAACTGCTACAAATTTTGGTCAAGAAAGATGTGCAATTTACTTGGTCACAGGAACAGAGAGATGTGTTTATCCGAATTCAAAAGGCCATTACAGAAGCTCCTGCTTTCATGTCCCCATATTTTGATAAGGATTTCATTCTTTATACTTTTGCCACTGACTTTTCTTATGTAGCTGTCTTAACTCAAAAGCATGACAATGATACAGAAATCCCGATCCCTTTTATGAGCTTGACATTCAAAGGTGCAGAGCTTAAATACTCGCAGATCAATAAGCAAGCCTATGTGGTCTATAAATCCATTAAACATTATAGACCCTACTTGTTGAAGTCTCGAACTAAAGTCATTGTTCCATATTCCGCTATTAGAAATGTCCTCATCCAGAAAGAATTGGGGGAAAAGAGGGCCCATTGAATGACCACCCTACAAGAATATGATCTTGAGATCAGACCGGCTAAAATTGTCAAAGGACAAGGTCTTTGTCTTCTTATTGCGTAATCCAATGACCCCGCACAGTAGCAGTCTGAATGGGATCACGAGGAAGAAATTCTCCCAGGTTGTTGTTAACGTTATCGATGCCCCGACATCGGAATGGTATGACGATATCAGATTTTTCCTGAACCATGAGTTTTCTCCCGAAACCCTTGATTTTAAGAAAATAAGGGCTTTAAGACTGAAATCTACTCCTTATCCATTCATTGATTAAGTTCTTTTTAGCAAAAATTATGATGGAGTATTTCTTAGATGCTTGGAAAAATGTGAAACTAATGACATTCTGTTTCAATTTCATGCAGGTCCTGCTGGAGGCTATTTTTCAGGAGAGACTACAACACACAAGATTCTTAGGGCCGAATATTATTGGCCCATGTTGTTTAAAGATGCTTATGCTTATGTGAGGAAGTGTGAGCCATGCCATAAATGCACAGGGAAGTTTAGGAAACCTGCATTTCCTCTACAACTAGTTACAATTCAGTTTCCATTTAAAAAATAGGGACTGGATTTTGTTGGGCCTATAAACCCTCCTTCATCCCTCCAACATAAGTATATCCTCACAGCCACAGACTATTTCACTAGATGGGTGGAGGCAGCTCCTCTTAAACAATGTAACGCTGCCCAAGTAATCTCTTTCTTTGATAGCCGGATCGTCACATGCTTTGGTGCTCCAGAGTACTTAGTTTTCGATAATGCATCCTACTTCTCTTCAATTGATATAACTGAATATGCCTTTGAGATGGGGATTAAGCTTAAGTTTTCTGCCAATTATTATCCTCAAGGTAATGGTTTGGCTGAGTCATCGAACAAAAACCTGATAAACATTCTCAAGAAGACTGTAGCTTCTCATCACAGAGATTGGCACACACATTTGTATAATGCATTATGGGAAGATTGAATTACCCCAAAAGCAGCAATTGCAAATTCTCCCTACTGTTTGGTTTATGGCAAAGAAGCCATCCTTCCCACTAATCTTACCATTCCTTCGCTACAATTGGCCCAATCTGTCCAAGAAGATGATTCTTCTCCCCTACAACAAAGAATTGAAACCCTCTTGAAGCTAGAGGAGGACAAGGAATTAGCCAAGAACAAGTTGTATCATCATCAGCAGATGGTGAAGAGATGGTTTGATGAAAAATATTCACCTGACAGGGAATTTTCTGTTGGTGACCCTGGTTCTAAGTTGGGATAAGCAACGTAAAGATAAGAATCAGTACACCAAGTTTCAGCGCCTTTGGCTAGGACCTTTCATTATTACAAAAAAGATTGGTCCCAACACTGTTCAATTACAGACGCTAGAGGGAGTTGTAGACACCTTCCCAGTGAATGTGTCTCTTCTAAAAAAGTATTTTGTTTGAACAATCTGGTGCACTTGTACATAGGTGTGGTTTGTTTTTCAATCATTTTTTTTATTGCATTGACATTTTGATTGGTTTTCTTGTTTTGTTTTGGTTTTCATTAATAAGGTTTCACACTTGTGGTAATGGCTTATGATCACTTTTCTTAGGAACAATTGCTGCTGAAGTTTCAGCATCGTTATCAATCTTACTTTCTGGCTTTTGATTAGAATTTGCTCTGAAGTATAAACAGTCAAATAAGTGCAGTGCCTTTGGATACTTTTCACTTTGATCATTATCTTTCACCATGCTTTATTTGTGTAATTGAGGTACGGAGGATGGTCATCATTTCTCTATCTGGTGTTTCATGGTTGAACGGCATATCATAATAACCTGACTAGTTCTGATTGCTCATGGATCCTTTTACAATCACTTTGAATATCAATTTTGTTTAAAATTATAAGTTACAAGGTGGGTGGTCTTGTTATCAAGCCATCCCATTAGGTTCATAGGTGTTTAAAGTGGAATGACATCTTCACATCAAGCCACCACACTTGGAAGATGACTTTCAGTTCTGCTGGAAGGTGGAAGATCCTATTACAGGTCAGTCCATTCATGATTCGCAAAGCACTGGTGAGTAACATTATCACTATATGGTCACCAAGCCATGGTAATGCCTTGTATCCTATGCCAAAATAAATTGTTTTGTTTTCATTTATAGGACTTTGTTGTATACAAGAACAGGGGGGTCTTATCACAAGCTAGTCTTGCTATGATCATGGGTTTGATCTTGGACTGGAGTTATCACAATATGGTTACCAAGCCATGATAATTTCTTTTGGTCTTATAGCCAGAAGACAAGGAGTCTCGTCATCGAGCTAGCTTGACCAGTTTCCGGATAAGGCCTGTGAATGGCATTGTTTCATCTGATCACCAAGTCAGCACAGTGGTCTTGTATCAACAAGGTTTTATGTATAAAAATATAAAAAATATATAAAAAAGGGACAAAATATTAAAAAAAAAGAGAAAGAAAAGACAAAAGAAAAGATAAAGGAGTATATATATAATCCATAGAGGATCACTGAATATACATATAATTAATAAAGCAAGGGGATCTGTAATTAGGATATCCATGAGCATTTCTAAGACTGTGCCCAGGTTCAACACAAGCTAGTTTTAAATGATTACATCATGGTAAAGATTTGGTATTACTCTCTAAATATCCTTATCGGATGAGTGTTATCTTTAAAATGGTCATTGCTGAGATTTATCCATTTTCATGTTCATTGCTTGTTGGCTATTATCTTTTGAATATCTTCTTTGAATTGAATTCAAGAAATCGGTTGATTGACATGTTTTCTTTAGATGGATTTGATTGCAGAGATAACTGGTTCTTCCCAGCCAGTCACCATTTTTTGTAGCCACAACAGATCCATGCTTAGCTAAGCATGGGAGCCCCGAATGTTAATAAACGCAAAGGTGTTTGGGTGAGTCATCATCAAAATTTTAGATTTTGATTTTACCTCTAAAATTATTCACCCATACTTTTGGTCTGCTTGTTTGTAAGGGTTTGATTATTTCTTCCAAAGTGTTTCGGTCTAAAAAGAGCCAAAATTTTGAGTATTTTGTTAACTGTTATCATCATCCTAAAACCCGACATTTGGAGAACCCGAAACCCACAACCCGATAGGTGCGGTTTGCAGGACTGTTGTTTTTTAAGTTTTGGTTTTGGTAATTTCGAAACCCACAACCCGACGGCTACGGGTTGCGGAATCATTTTGCAATAAGACTGAGAAATAATTACCCCGAAACCCGAACCCCGCAATGGCGACATTCGGCTTTCGAGATTGTGATTTTTTTCATTTATTTGGTGTGTACTCTCGAAATCTGCAACCCGTAATTTCTGGATGTGGCTTTCGGGATAACTATTTCGCTTCACAAGTTTAACGTTTCAAAGCCCGCCACTCGCATAGTGAGTTTTTGGCTTTCGGAAATCCTTTTTTTTACTTCCATTTTGCATACCTGCAACCTGCAAATATGTACTTTCTGGTTTCGGCCTGCGAGATCTTTGAATAAGAACTCCATGAAAATATTTGAACCCGATTCCGCATCCTGCTCCGGTTAATCTCAGTCATCCATCTGTTATGGTCTCACGATCATGTTGATTTTGGGTAGTCAATTAAGTCAGGATTTTCCATTTTGTCTTTTGAAAGATGGTTCTGCCAAATTATCATCTTTCTGTGTAATCCATGATAGCGGACACTAATACAAGTCTATCAGTTACTTCATGTTGGATGGATGCCATCTCTCCACCTTAAGTTCGCCATGTCTAGATTCGAGCTTTGACATCTTGTCGTTTTTGTTCCACCTCTTAATGATCGTTTCTTTTCACTTATTCCCAACCTGAAAGCTTTTATCATTCTCGTGGAAGTTCGGTCAGATCGATCGGATTTGTTATGTGTGAAGAATTGATAGCATGTGTACTGAAAATTCTGGTTGAGACTTTTTGTAGATAAACTTTATCACCCTAACTTTCGTCTCCGTTATTAATTACCAGTCATAATTATTGATAGAATATTGCTTGTAACGATGTGATCGTAAAGGCAATTCAAAATCATGCGAGTAGTAATTGAAATCGTACTTCGCACAAGCTCTGATCCGACTAGCACATACCTCGGCTCTTTTCATTAGAATTGAAGTAATTACAATGAATTGACTAGATAAGTTTAATCATTGCAGATTTCCCCACTAGATTATCATCGACCTGCTTGTTGGCCTTTAAATAGCAATTAACATGAAATATCCAGTTCATCCCTTGCCTTTTGGAAGATGTAAGACTCTATGTGGTCATTTTTGCGTCCTACTATCCAAGACTCATTCATAATGAGTAATATTCATGCAGATGGTGAATTTTCTAATGTTCAGGTTGAAAATGAATAACTCTACCCCTTGTTGTATCAAGAAATGAGGTCACCACCATTTGATGCAGGTGTTCCTGATCTTAGCAGTGGTAGCAGTGAAGAAGACTTCGAAACTTTGTCTGCCTATATGCAAAACCCCAAAGAGCAAAGGAAGGAAATTCTGGAGGAATCAACTGATCTTGATACTGATGTTATATAGGACTTTATAATCAATGAAGAACCTGGCATGCCGGATACCGTTCTTGAAGTAAATCCTCTAATGGATTTCTCTGTTTTTGACAATGGGTTCCCCGACCCCGAATTTCCTACAGCAAATGCTCTACAAGCCACACCACCTGTCGATGATAGTGAACAATCTGTGATTGAATTTTTATGGTGCCACAAGACCTTATTTGATTAAAGAACAAGTCTTTCTTTTGTGAAAGGTGGCAAAAAATCTTTAAAGCTTAAAAATAACAAGATTTCTTGGATCGATGGTTAGATCCGATTTTGTAATCCCTATTTTGTAGAATTTCTCCTTTTGGAATTCTTATGTAAATTTAGTGTTTAAGGAGGAATGTTTCCCTTAGCAAAGGGTTGGGAATTTTGGAATTGCAATTCAGCAGGAGATTGGACTGAAGATACTCTGTTTATCAGAGTCATTGTAATTTTTGTAAAAGACTTCTCTTTTCAGGAAAGTTATCTTGTAATCCACCTTCTATTGTTCTTCAAATTTCTTTGAGAATTGCTGAGTTAATGTTTCAAATTTGTCATCGGTTATGTGTTTAATCTTTTGCAGGACATTCATTAATGTGTAAGATATCTCATATTGATTTCTTTGTATGTCTGGATTACGCTCAAAATTGTTCTATTAAATTTATTTAACTGAACATTTTCAATTTTATATTTCTGCAAATGATTCAATGCAAATAAATATGTATAGTCAAATGTTAATTTGTCAATTAACACAATGATTACAGATCAGATATTTGAATAGGATTAAACACTTTGAAGAATTGTCACTTAATTTTTATTAACTGATAAAACTTTAATCAACAAGTGAAGAACCCAAGGACATTTCTATTTAAGGTACTTAACTACTTGTTCGTCACACTTCAAATCTGATCTGCACAACATCAACTCTTCCTTTTAGGCTAGATCTGACTTAGAATAGATTCTTCCCCTAGGTAGGTTAAGTTAGGTTTGGTAACAAGCTTTCACACTTAGTTTTCCTTGATAGGAAAACTAATATTTCAAAATCAAATCTTTTACTCATAGAGTGCCAACGGAGGCCAAATATCTGTGGGTAATTACCACACCAAACAGCTTGAGGATAGAATATCCCTTGCGCAGGGTCTTTCGAAGCCTTTGGATGGGTTTTCATCCCTTGGTGTGTGTCTTGGAACCCATTCCAGCACTTTGCACTTACCCTGCACCCCCAAGGCATCAACATGGAGCTGTCACTAAGAAAAGGTGAAGCAACTAAGCAAAGAAAGCAGCAAGCATGGGACATTGATGACAGGGGGAGAAGACTGAAGAATGATGAATAGATGTGATCAAGGAGAATAGGTAACATATGAAGGAGCCACTCTGTTGAAAGAACAATCTTGGTGAAGACTTGAAGATCACATCTAAGGGCCTCCTAGTTGATCTTGTGACAATATTAATAGAACATGAACTATTTAAAAAGGACAACAAATACAGTATCAACACCAAAGAAAGCAGAAATGCTTGTTATACAGGAAACAAGTGAATATTTATTCTCAGCTTCAAGTTTGGATGCTACTGAAATATGAAAGGTTAAGGAGTGCTTTGACCTTTCCCAAATAGTAAATAAGTCAATGCTGAGTTAAGACGATGAAGGATATCTAAAGTGTTTTAGTGAAAGTACATCAGTTTAGGGGGAGAGTGATCAGAGTCAGGGGGAGTTGTTCAACCCTTTTCCCTTGATGTCAAAGGGGGGGAAATGAAAACCATGTTGCCATCAATGCCAAAGGGGGAGATTGTTGGCAATATGGCAATTCAAGTTGTCATTGATGGCAACCTAATAATGACAGAGCAGCAAACAGGGCAACTTGGCATGGCAGGAAGTGGCAATCAGATATGATGACAAGGGGTTTCAGAATAAGTTTTGGAGGAGATCCTGAAATTAACTAAGTGTTATAACTGGTAATAAAAATTCAATTAGAAATTCCCGCCATGTGTTACTCATGTGCCCAAAAATTCATTTGATAGCATAAGTGTGTTCCTTAGATATTTTTCTATCTATACATGTTTCTAGTTCTCGTTTTGGTTATCAAATGTGCAAGATATACACCTGTCAAAATGAGAATAAATCATAAAGGCCACCAAAGATAAACTATGAAAATTGACTAAGTGTCAAATTCAGAAGGTTGAAGAGGATTTTGGAAATGCCTGCCCAAGCCTGTCTGAGTGATGATAAATTCATATAAAGGTATATACATGTTCATTGATGAATTGGCTATACATCCATGAAGTCATTTTCCCTCTAGGTTTTCACATGTGTGAAATATGGGTTTTCCAAAACAGGAAGAAATGTGTTTCTGATGTTCAAAAAGTTCGAGAAGCTAATTTCAAATGCCCTCCAAAAGCTCAAGGTGTCTTAGTAAATTCTAAGGATGACATGGTGTTGTTTCCTAGTGGACTGGCTATCCAGCCATACCTTCAGGTTGCTTAGTGGTGATCAGATGACAAAGATATGTGTCTGCCAAAATGACTCCTGGCACAGTAATAACTAGGGCTTGAGAAAATTTGTCTAAGTATCATAAAAAGGGTTTGGGAGACCACTTTCAAATGCCTGCCTGTTTCAATAAGTGTGTCAACAAAACTCAGAAATGTCAGGGTCTTTTTCTTTATTGAAATGACCATCCAGACATGGAGTTATTTTTATCTTTAGTGCTAACATGTGTGAATTAGAAATCTTCCAAAACCAAGAAAAAATGAGTTTGCATATTGAGATTAAATGACTAAATGTTAAAAATATTTGGCTAAGTGTTGATATGCCCGCAAGGGTTTGTGGGGTAAAAGCACAAGGTAAATGAGATTCCCACAAAAGGACTAGATGCCCATAGGGATAAGGTTGGAGCCCACAAGGGCTTGAGATGCCTGCAGGAAGATAGGGCTAAACCCTTAGGGGTTTAAATGCCCGCAGAAAGGGCTGTAGATGCCCACGAGGTTGTAGAGAAGCCAGTTGAGAGCCCAAGCCCATGTCTTGGAGAGAAACATGCCCAGAATAGTTAAGCTAGCAGGAAGCCAAAAGAATTTTGAGGAAGTCCACATTCTAGAGAAGAAGGAAGCTCGAAAGAACTAAAGATGGAAGATGCACATAGAGTTTCAATAATTAATCAATTATTTAACATCTGAAAATAAACAGAGATATGAATTAAATGATTAAGAAAAAAAATGATAAATTAATTGAGATTCGAAGAAGCATATGCAATGGTTAAATATTTAACATAATTATAAATAGAAATTAAAATAGACATCTGAAAGGGCATGAGCATTGGTTAGAGTTGTAAAGGCACGTTTTTATGAAAGGATATGTTGATGAAGAGATACGATGGTTAAATATCCATGGTATTTCAACAGAATGGCGTGGATGTAGTTGAGTGTCTCTATGTATGAAGTCTGCATGTAAAAAGAAGGAATATGTCTCTGGTAAGAAAAGTATGAATATCTAAGAAGAATAATGGTGGCCTAGAAACCACAGTTCGTAGTAGAAACATAAGAAGACAAAGATTATTGAAGATCCAGAATTAAAAGGGTGTTTTAATGTGGATAGATGATGATGTTGATCTAAAGGAATATAAAGATCAGAAAACTGTGATTGGGGAATGATGAAGATCTGAAGCAGAGTAAGAGTGCAGAGAAGTTTCATAAATGATGCAGCATTGAAGAACAAGAAGACAGAGACCAGCAAAGTGGAAGAAAACTCCAGTGACAGAGTTAGAAGAAAAGATCAGTGAATAAAAGTTGTTGACAGAGGATATTATTTGTGAAGTCAAGCAAGGGTGGCAGGGTGGTGCTAGGGTAGGCTACATGCCTACAAAGGGGGTCTTGGCCTCCTTCCAATAGTGGCTGGAAAATAAGGGTATTGGTGTATCCTTGTCTGTAGGTGCAGGAAGAAACTAGGGTGTTGGTGCATCCTTCAGTGTTGGCTGAGAAACTTGGGGATTGGTGTCAACAGCAAGTTGTGGCTTGCAAACTTATTGTAAATATAAATTTTCAGTATAGAAAGTGTTGGTGGTTTACCCAATTGGGGTTCCACGATAAAATATGTGTTTTTTTGTCTCTTGTTGATTCCATGTTTTGATTAAGTTTAATAAGTGGTTAAAAAGAAAAGAAAATTAACAATATTGATTCACCCCCCCACTCTTAGTATTGACCAATATTCCATCACTCCCATTGTGCTACATGGACATGTTGTACATACTGCTTGGTATTTTGGTAGAATTCCTTCATGAAATCACAAACTTGTACCTAGTTCCACAAAACCAAGGGCATTAATACAATGTGACATTTTCAATCTGAATATATATGTATAAATTCAACATGTACAATATGAAAGTATGCAAACTTAGATTACCTGTGACTTCAACAATGCAACTTTTTTTTTTCCTTCACACTATCTACTTGATATGTTATGTACTTGAAGTTCTGCATTTCAACTTGTTCGGATATCCATATCATCATTTTCAGGACCTTGCATGCAATTAGGGTTTGCATGCATTTTGCATGCATCCCAGTCACCAAGTTGATGCCTCCAGCACCTTAGCCACCTTATTCTAGCACCTGAGAGCTTCTAACATCATTTCTTTATCCCTTCTAGTCATGAAGGTGCCCTCCTCTCACCTACTGCCAAAGAAGGGTGCACTTCTTCACCTACAACCTCAGTTTACACTCAGTTAGCTCCGATTCTCCCTGATTTGAGGCTAGTTTCACTCCCGACTGACTGTTTCATTCCATTGGACCTCCAGATTTACTAGATGACTTGTTCTGACTTCAGTTAAGCCTCCCATGCACCCTCCATTGAGTCTCCTTTCCTATATCGGTTCTACACACTTCAGTTACACATGTTACACTCAGTTAGACTCAGATTGGCACCTGGATGACTGGTTCTTGTGCATTGATGACCACCACTGATTGATGATGAGGACTCCTAGTTGGAGTCAAGCTACTCCATTCAGTGATTCGAATGGCCTACTTAGTCAATTCGAATTTCTCACTCACATTGTCAGATTATTGTATTGTAATTATTCACCCTTATTGGGATATTGAGCACTGTGCATGTTTTACACGGTTTTACACCATATTTTCTATGTTCATCTGTTGTGATTGATTTAATTGTTCATTAGATCTGTTGTGACTAATTTTACATTGTATCAGATCCATTGCAGGGACAAGATCTCTTTTCTATAGGTGTTCTACAAGGATATTTGAGTGAATTTACTCAAAATTACAAAAAGTTTGGCATGAAAGATCTCAAGAGCATTTGCTCCTGTGCATGCAAAGCTTAAAAATACTTCCAATACCACTCCAGAAGCTTGAGTTTCCACATAAATCCTAGATTTGATACATTGGACCCATTCAACATTGCTTGATCTCCAATCCCAGGTGTGATGCAACTCTAAAAGGGTGGATTGTTCGACCTTACAGTGATTGTTTTCATTGTGATTTGCAGGTTATTTTCTCCTTCAATTGCATTCGCTACCTTGCTTTGGCAAGTCTTTTTACATCAAAGTGCACTTGCTCCTAGCAATGGAATACTCTTCTTCAAAGCCTATTCTCACCCCTTTTAATTATTTTGATTGGAAAGAAGATATGGAGATCATGTTACGTTCAAAAGGATATTATAGAGTCACCATTGGCCTCAAATTGGAGCCAAGCACATTGTCAGAAAGAACCAAACACTACAACAAGCTTGATGAAGCTTATGGTCTTCTTTGTCTCTCCATCTCCAAAGATCTTCACTTCCATCTCAGCGGATTGAAGACTCCAAAAGCTATATGGGAGAAACTTGAAACATTATTTGGCAAGCAGGACGAGCTTAGGGCTTTTCAATTAGAGAATGAATTGATTGCTCTTAGTCCTGAGAATTTAGAGACCATCAATGATATTTTCACAAAATTCAAGCACTTGACATTGCAGTTGAAGAACAGTGGAGTTATAAAAGAGGATAAGCAATTGATCCTCTCTATTCTCACCAAGCTTGGTAAAGAATATTCGGTATTTGTCTCTACTTTCAATTCCGGTTGGCTAACTACCCTGAATTGGAAGATGCCTACCTTGAATTCCTTCATTGAGTCCATCACAAAAGAGAATGATAAGTTGATTCAAATGGGGTCCATAAACTCCAAATATTTATCCCTATTTGTTCAAGGACCCAAGAATTCAAATGGTAAAGGAAAGCAAAAGAAAGAGAAGCCCAAATTCGAACCTCACAAGCAAAGAGAGAAAGGCAAGCAGATGGATGCACCATCCAGTTCGAAGTTCAAGCAAAAGAGTAAAGAGGGTAAGGAAAAATATAAATGTACTTATTGAAACCGTGGCTTTCATCCCGAAAGTTCATGTATGAAGAAGACAATAGATCAAATGGCCCTCCTTTTGGAAAAGAATAACATAACTCTTCCTGACGATGCAAGGAAGAAGGATAGGAATGATGATCATGAAAGAGGACAAGCACTCATGGCAACTATTTCGAATCCCACTACTCTTCTGATAGATTCGGGTGCATCGAATCATATGGCTGTAAATATTGATTCTTTTTCTTCATTCGATCCAACCAGCTCCATCCCCATCCATTTGGGAGATGACTCAAAAATTTCTTCAAAGGGAAAAGGTACGATTCATGTAGATCATGGAAGCTTTCAGAATGTTCTCTATGTGCCTTCCTTGGATTGAAATCTTCTTTCTATGTATCAAATGACACACACTGGTGAACCAAAGCAAGCTACATTCAGCCCTAATACAGTTGAAATTTCCGATATCAAAAGTGGAATACTTATTGCAGTCGAAAAGGTGAACCACACTGCAAAATGCTATGAGTTTTCACACTTTATTCCGCTTGCAAAGCCCATTGCTCTTCACACACATGGTAATGAGGTTAGTAGGCTTTGGCATGAAATATTTGGACATCTAAATTATAAGTATTTGCTGCTGTTATCAAACAAATCCATGGTAGATGGTCTTCCACAACTCCGTTCCTCGAAGGGAATATGCACCGGTTGCATTATTGGGAAGCACCCCGAGCACAGGTTTGACCGCGACAAAGCTAGAAGAGCTTCTACAGTTTTGGGGTTGATACATTCTGATATCATTGGTTCTTTTCCCAATATGTCATTAAATGGATCAAGGTATGTTTTGACATTTATTGATGATTTTTCCCGCTTTACATGGGTATTTTTTCTGAAAAACAAGTCAGAAGTGCTTGGAAAATTCAAGGATTTTAAGGCTTCTGTTGAGACCGCCACTAAGAGCAAGATCAAAGCTATTAGATATGATAATGGTGGAGAATATATCAAGGCCAAGTTGCTACAAATTTTTTCCGAAAGAGGAATTCAGATCCAACATACAGTTCCCTACACACCCCAGCAGAACGGTGTAGCGGAAAGGAAAAATCGATCACTGAAAGAGATGGCTACTTGAATGATTGAGTTAAAAAGTTTGGCTGCAAATATTTGGGATGAAGCAATCAATGTTGCTGCATACATACAGAACCGAGTTCCACATTCATTCGTGAAAGGTATGACTCCTTTCGAAGCATTCTTTGGTCACAAACCGGATGTGTTAAATTTGAGAGTTTTTGGCTCTACTGCATGGGCTAGAATTCCTTCCAAGAAGAGACGAGCTTTGGATCCACAAAGTATTGAGTGCATACTGATAGGATATGGAGAAGAATCAAAAGTATATAAATTCATAGATATCAGATCCAAAACTATATTCATAGAGCGCAGTGTCAATTTGAAGAACCGCTTCAAGAATTGTAACTAGTCGAGGAAGAAACTGTCGTTTCACCGCCTTCACCAGAAGAAGATTCAAGCAACGATAATGAAGGTATTATTTCTGATATTTCTGATATTTTAGCAGCACATGATTATCATGACATATCAGGTTCAGAATCCGACCATTATGATCCTCCTCAGTTACCAAAGTGGGCCCAAAACACTCTTCAATCTGCTGGTTCGAACCTTGGAAATCCCGCTGATCCGAGACAAACAAGAGCAGACTTTCAAAGAGAAAGTATGGCTCTTTCTATTTCTGATCCATTACTTCCTGAGATTTGTTATTTGATGACTAGTTCAGATCCCACAACATACTATCATGCCCACCGAGATCTGAGATGGCAAAATGCCATGGATGAAGAGTACAGTTCTCTTCAAAAGAACAATACATGGGAGCTAGTTTCTCTTCCACCTAGAAGAAAATTAGTCAAATCTAAATGGGTCTACCACACAAAATTTGCTACTGATGGCTCTACAGAAAATACAAAGCAAGGTTGGTGGAAAAAGGTTTCTCCCAAGTCCAAGGAGTGGACTACACTGAGACCTTTGCACCGGTTGCAAAGATGGATTCCATCCACCTTATTTTGGCAATTTCTGCATCCAAGCATTGGGAAGTGCACCACATGGATGTGAAGAGTGCTTTTCTACATGGAGACCTTGCTGAAGAGGTATATATGCAGCAACCATAAGGCTACACATCAGATCCATCATTAATTTGTAGATTGAAGAAATCTTTGTATGGGTTAAAATAGGCCCCAAGAGCTTGGTATGCAAAGATGGACTCCTTCCTTCTTTCTCAGAATTTCAAAAGATGCAAATCTGATCCAAATGTGTATCTTCAGCAAGTTAAAGGTAATTTGTTGGTTATTGTACTTTATGTTGATGATCTTCTCATTACTAGTAGCACTCTTACTTCAATAAACAAGCTAAAAACTGCCTTAAATCTAGATTTTGACATGAGCGATTTGGGCTTGCTGAGTCACTTTTTGGGCTTGGAGATAGCTCAAAATTTTGATGGGATCACTATATCTCTGCAAAAATATGCTTCCCACCTGTTATTGAAGTTTAATATGGCTGAATGTAAGGAAGCCCCATTCCCATTCCTCTCAGGAATCAATCTTGAGGAGGAAAATTCTACACCGCTTGCAGATTGCAGTATGTATCGACAGTTGATTAGTTCACTACTTTATTTGACACACTCAAGGCCTGATATTTCATATGCCATGAGTGTCGTGTCAAGGTATATGCAGCAGCCCCATGAGCTTCATTGGCGAGCAACTAAGCGGATCTTGCAGTATGTGCAAGGTACGAAACATTTTGGCATACATTATGTTGTAGATTCTGAGCTTGATTTCATTGGCTTTACTGATTCAGATTGGGTAGGTGATAGCATAGATCGGAATTCCACTTCTGGTTATGTTTTCATGATTGGACATGGGCCTATTTTCTGGTCAAGCAAAAAACAGGCAGCTATTGCACTTTCTTCAGCAGAGGCAGAGTATCGAGGGGCAGTCAATGCCTACATTCAGGCAATTTGGTTGTAGGGTATTCTTTCCGAGTTTGGTTTTGGTGGCACTACTTCGATTGTCCTCTTTTGTGACAATCAAAGTGCTATCAAGATCTCCATAGATCCAGTTCAGCGGCAGAGGACCAAACACATCGAGATTCATATGCACTACATTCGACAGTTGGTGCATGATCGCACCATCATTCTACAATATTGCCCTACTGATGAGCAAATTGCAGACATCTTCACCAAGAGCTTCACTGAGAAGAAGTTCTCTTAACTCCATTCACTGTTGGGGGTGAGTTACATCATGGTGGAGATAGATTGATCCATGATTATGTTTTAGCTTGAGGGGGGGCTTTCTTCCCACTGGGTTTTCCCTCTTTCCTCACTTAGCTTATTTTCAGCATTTTGTTTTTGGATTATTGTATTAGGGTGACCTTTGGTCTTAGTAACCAAGTCCCTACACTATTTTTTGCACATCATAGTCTAGCTTGAGGGGGGGTGTTCAGATATCCACATCATCATTTTCAGGACCTTGCATGCAATTAGGGTTTGCATGCAAATTCTAGGGTTTGCATGCATCCCAGTCACCAGGTTGATGCCTCCAGCACCTTAGCCACCTTATTCTAGAACCCAGGAGCTTCTTACATCAGTTCTTTAGCCCTTCTAGTCATGAAGGAACCCTCTTCTCACCTACTGCCAGAGAAGGGCACACTTCTTCACCTACCACCTCAGTTTACACTTAGTTAGCTCCGATTCTCCCTAATTTGGGGATAGTTTCACTCCCGACTGACTGTTTCACTCCGTTGGACCTCCAGATTGACTAGATGACTTGTTCGAACTTCAGTTAAGCCTCCCATGCTCCCTCCACTGAGTCTCCTTCCCTATATCAGTGCTACACACTTCAGTTACACTCAGTTAGACTCAGATTGACACCTAGATGACTGGTTCTTGTGCATTGATGACCACCACTGATTGATGATGAGGACTCCTAGTTGGAGTCAAGCTACTCCATTCAGTGATTTGAATGGCCTACTTAGTCAATTCGAATTGCAAACTGACATTGTCAGATTATTGTATTGTAATTATTCACCCTTATTGGGATATTGAGCACTGTGCATGTTTTACATAGTTTTACACAATATTTTCTATGTTCATTTGTTGTGATTGATTTACTTGTTCATTAGATCTGCTGTGACTAATTTTACACAACTGACATCCTCCCAAATTTGTGCTCCTCGATTTCATTAATGCAGCAACTCAATAATTCAAATCCATTGCACCTGGAACATGTCCCATATAAACATGATCTTTTATAATATTTTTTTCCTTCAAGTATTGGACACATTATGCTATGTATAAATTCTCTGGATGCATTTAGTGGTTGTAATGATGGGAATTCCTACACAATGTTGGTATGAAAATCACAATATATATGTCTATATGTATCATAATAGTATTCAAATTCTACATGGTATCTACAACAACATGTGTTGCAATCAATGCAAATTCTAACATACCAGGGTTTGCATTTTTAAAAGGACCTTTGGCCCCAGTTCAATTGTGTGTGCTCATTCTTGAACCTATCATAGAGTTTTGTTTGTGTCATGTCAAGGAAGTGCTTGACATGGGGTTTACACCCCTTAACACCTTTTCTCAACTTTTAACACATCTCTTTGATTCGATGAAGGTGTAGTGTTATCATGCCAAAAATTTTGTACTAGTTCTTTAACAGCATCAATAAGCTTCATGTCCGAACGAGGTAACTTACCAACAAAGGCCCAACAATATTTTTGGCCTGGGGTCTAAATTTTTTCTCCACTAGAAGAATACTTTTTAATAGTATTTCTATCTACTTTAAATATTTTATATGTGTGTGATAACAGGAGACGTTGCCTTGTGGATTTTTCTACAATCGATTCTGACAGTACACGATGGGATGCATTAAAATATTTTGTACGAGAAGTTTTTCCAATCCAATTAAATGTAGAATGTAGATTTATAACAAAATGAGTGTTGGCCTCTGAACTTCTAACTACCTTTATGCCTAAAATTCTCCTAACATGAGCTAGACAGTGTGATTTTAACAAAGCCTGAAACAATTGACATTTTGATGCATCGGTTTTGGACTCAAAAAATTCTTTGATTATCTGGTTACAATGTAAATCAATAGTGCATTTGGGAAACTTAACTTCAAGTCCTGAAAAGGAACTTTCATCCACATGACTCATACGCCTGGGAGTTCTTCATCGTCGGTTTGACAGTTGAGGAAAGGGAGTCAGAAAGGAAGTACGGGTCTCATCACCGGTTTGTTGTGGCCCTTCGTTCATAATTTGTTCCTGCAAGGGAGTGTGTTCGACATGTGTGTGCTCTTCTTGGGGAGGTTTCCAATTAACAACTTCTTCAACATCCATCCCTTCATACTCGACATCAACCAAGATTTGATTGACTTCAACCACTTCATCATTTCTTGTTGATGGATCTAAGGCACTAACATTTTGATGTCTACGGTTTTCCATGTATAGCCTGAAATTTTCTCTTATGTCATGGGCCTTTTCAGGGGGCGACTCCTTCCTTCTTGACTTTCTTTTATTATTACGTCTGTTTCCCATCTTCAATAAGTTTTTTAACAAAACAAAAATATCATCCCTGCAAGAATAAATAATAAATAAGATATTATTTTTCAATTATGATATGAGGAAACTCGATGTGCATGATTATTAAAACTCGATGTATCAATTTATTATGTACACCAACATCTAGTGAGAATGTTTTCATATAATCTTAAAAGCTATTGAGAATTCCCTATATATAACAACATCACTTCTAGGAACTCAATTTTAAATGTTTTCTTGTCATCTTGAAACAATGTACAATGAGCCTCTTTTTGGTAACTTGGCACTTGGCACATGGTTTTTTGACAATAGTTTGTGTTAGTAGATGGTATTGGATGGTGGTATGAGATGTTAGTAGGAGCAAATTTCCTACCAAAGGAGAAGCTCATACTCACTTCATTTTCATGTTTTGGATGAGGGAAAATAGCCCCAAAAGATTAAGAGTTTGATTCTTTAGGTGTTTGTGTGAGTTGTTATAGTGAAATCATGAGGAATTCAAAAAATGTTTGTGTATTGGATGGAGTTATGTGATTATGAAAGGTTATTGGTGGTGATGCAAGTAAGTATTTTTTATTATCTTTATGAAATGTTGAAAGCATTGCTTGGTGCATGTTGTATTTTTTTTGTAGTAAGATGTTTTTATTGTTTATGTTGAAGATTAAGAAGAATAAAATACATTTATTATACAATTCATGAGGAAAAATTAAAATAGATACAATTCAAACAAAGTGAATGAAGACAAAAATACATTTCACAAGAAAAAAATTCACCATACCTGAAGGATTAGGATTGATCTTTGCTTGAAATGTAAAATGCTCTTTTGATGTATCCACTATATGTAAGAAGAGTTCAAGTGTATCCAAGAAACATGAGAATTCAATCCAAGGACCCAAATAGAGTCCAATTGTTGTGTATTCAATCCAAGGATCCAAACAGATTCCAACTGGTGTGTATTAATTCAATCCAAAGGGCCAAATAGATTCCAATTGGTGTGTATTCAATCCAAATTGTCAAAGAAACACCAAAAGGTGTGTGAATTCAATACAAAATGCAAGTGATTGTCGAACTGTCAATGAAAAGAGAGAAAAATATGCGATACATGAGAGAAAAAATGTGGGAGAAGTGTTATAGGTCAAACCTACACTTCTCTGTCTGTGATCACATTGCTCTTTCGATCACACAAAAGGACACTATGGATTGAAGAGCAAGGTTGACCTAGATGACTTATTGATGGTAGTACACTCTTTAGCTAAGAATTTGATTGTTTCTCCTAACTTCACCACATGTGCACTACTCTTTGCATAGTAAACCATCGCACACCTCAAAAGATGTGCTGCTTTGCTCAAGGACAACCAACACACACCTTGAAAATGTTGCAAACGCTTGTTGCAAAGCACAAAAGCTGATCTCTATGCACTACTCTTGTTGTATGAAACCCGCGCACATCTTAAGATGAAATCAAAAAATATATTAAGATTACAAATTGGGATTAGTTGAAGTTGGTTCTGCAACTTCCCTAACCTCCCAATTCAACCACCTCTCAAATCCAACTGCCTACCTTGTCCCATAAATACAAGGAGTATCTAGGAGAGAGGAACCTAGAAGGAATGCTTTAAGTGTTGTTACGCTGGAGGAATTCCCAAGTAATTGTGAAGAGAAGGAGCCCAGGACTCGATTGTAGAAGCATCTTGACCGATCAGGTATATTTGTACTGATTCATGCTTCTTTGACAATAAAAAGGCGGAAATACCCTTCCTGTCCCAAATCGAATGTCCATTGAATTGTATGTTCATTTGGTTTGATATCTTATTGTAGTTGATGTTTAATTGCTTTCAATTTCATCATATTTATTGCAGTCAAGATACACTAAGGAAGGTTTCCTTTATGTTGGAGGTTCATCATAGCAGAAGACCAAGCGAAAGCTAGGACCAACCATCGATAAAGGTACATCTTTCGATATCTCGATCTCTTTCCATTTGTAGAAACTAAATGCAATGCAATGAATGTATTTACCTGTCACCCCACCGAAGTTGATAGTGTCTTCTCCCTACTATAAGGTATTAATCCTGAACAACAAACTCGTGACTCCACTGGGGAGTAACCGGTGGTTTTTTTGCTCTAGGAGACCTAGTTAAGTTTTATTCCAGTTCATTTTATTCTTTTTTATTCTTTGAGAGGTCTTATAGGTCATTGTTACCTGTTCTTTCTTGCGTGATTCATCTTAGTTTACTGTTGCAAAGCTTGTTTGTGTCCTTCTGAGACATGTGCGCTGGTTTACCCTACTTACAGTAGCGCATTTTACCTAATGAGCGTTGGTTTGTACACTGAACAGTAGCGCATCTTTCCTAATGTGCGTTGGTTTCTACACTGCACAGTAGTGCATTTTCCTATAGCTTCCATTTTTATGCTAGGGTTTGATTTCTAGTGGTTTGGTTTCACTTCCAGCCTTTTGCTTTGCTTCCTTGACTGACCCCTGAGACTTCTATGTCTCTTTTGAGTCTTGTTTACCTATCTGAAGTCCTATAGTTTGTCTTTGCTTGCTTGAGTATTTGTTTAAAGTGTCTTCACTGATTTTTATCCGTTTTCAAGTTTGTGCACTACTCTCTTTTAGATATAGCTGCACATTTTTTGCCCTAGTTGCTTGTTGCAGTCATACAGACCCGCGTTTTTAATGTTTGTTGTTTGTGGCAACAATAGCACACTTTCACTTTGTCTTCTCCTTTCCATTAGGGTTTGACCTCAAGTTTGAGTCCTTAGGGAGATTTTGAAAGGTTGCTTGGTTTAGATACTTTCTGATTTTCTTTTCAGTTCAGTCCAAGTGAGTCAAAGCTTTCTAGTTAGATTTATTTTTGGTTCGTGTGTTAGTAGGGTCACTTTTTGGTTCGCCTTCCTACTCCTTTGCTTGGCATAGTTTTTTCTTAGGGTTTTGGTGCTTAGGAGCATCCTTTTAGGTTTTCCTTTCCGTTACGAGCATCTCTTTTCCTCGCTTCTTTTACACTTTGTTTCAAAGCCCAAAGTTTTTCCTTTTTGAAACAACTTGGTAGGTTGAGTCTTTCTCAAGTCTTTGATTTGTTTGTTTGAGCCATTAGGTTGTTTGTCTTATGCACACTTTACTTTAGGTCTTACTTGCTCCTTTCCAAATTCTTTTTCTTTTTTGCACTTATCAGAAAAGATAAAAAGAGGATTTAGTAGCTTAGTAGTAGGATTTATCATTCTTTTGAAGTAGCATAGTTTGCTTTGCTTTGAAATTTAAAAGAAAAATACAAAAATAAATTTGATTTATGATTGCCTAGTTTCAGTTTTCGAAAGAATATAAACGAAAAGAAAAGAGTCTTTTGTGAATTTGAAGGCATTACTTTACATACACTTTACTTTCCTGTCGAAACCATTCCACACACCGCACTATCCTTATTGAGTAAAAAGTAGCCCTTAAAAAGAAATCTTAATAAAATTAACTAGCAACATTTTTCTTTTTAGGTATACACATCATTAACTAGCTTAGGCTAGGATTTCGGGTTTAAATCACCTTAAACCACCCGAAATCAACTTCATTACTCAACAATCGTAGTACGACTATCTATTAGGTAAATCTATCTCTATCAAATAGTCCTGGGATGATCTACTCAAACCAGATTTAAGCACAAGGCTGTGGGTGATTGGAATTGTTGAGGATTCCCCCTCACTTTACCATCAACCATAAACCAGAGTTGACTCGCGTACGGGGGTCCACTAGTGCTTTTTAAAGTGCTTTTGGATTTCAGGCTTTGTTACCCTGCCCATGTGTTTCAACTAGGCTGACGATTGTCCCCCCAGGTTATTTCGTATTGGTGGTAGCCTTAGTATCATAACCTTGTAGGGCTCTACCCAAGTAGAGTGGGCAGATATTCCCACTTCACTTGTGACAGACGTGGAAGGTAACCCTTTGGCAATAATCCCGGGAGGGTGGTTTGGTGATTCAAACACTTGCACCCAGAGGACATTCATTGGATGCCACGTAACTGATCGTCGGTACTCTTTTAGTCTGTTCTGGGCCCTAATCATCCCATACTTACTTATGAGAGTATTTTCCTTCTATTGCTTGGTTTGATCACTTAGGAAATTTTTTAGTGGTATGTTGTTTGCTCCTTAGTTGTAGTGGCCACTAGGTTTTTACTTAGTTTATTTTTATAGTTGTGGAGGACCAACATCTTCGTTGGTCTCGGAGGTTTCAAAACCTTCGCCCACTCATTGTGGAGCCTCCACCACCACTGTGATGCCGAAGGACAAAATCCCATGGTTCTTTTGAACTTACAGGCGAAACAGAGGTTCTTGGAGAACCAAAACCCAGAACCCTAGATCGACAAGTCTTTGATACTGTCGAGGTTGAGGACCTAACTTCTAAAGAGTTCAATACTCCTTTCAACCCTCCTCTTACTAGACCCAACAACCCACTTCTGGTACCTGTCGGTTTTCAACAACCTAAGTACAGTGCTTACTTGTTTAAACCTGGTTACACCATGACTATCCCAAGAGATGAGTAGGGAGTTCCTCAAACCGTCCATAACTTCTATGGCTACAAGGATTGTTAATCCTTCCTTCATGAACATTGCCACACCGAGTTCGTCGCAGGCTACTTCTGCTTTGACTCTGTCCTTTAGTTTTAATGCTGGTACTTTCGGCATGCCGAGCTCATTAGCTTCGACATTTTCCTCAGTTTCCACCCCTACTTTTGGACCAAACAATGTCCCTTTGTCAGGGATACCCGCAGCGAATTTCACTCAGTCTTCTGCTACACAACAATTACAAGGTGTAACTCAAACCATTGCTTCCACTTCCGTTGTAGGATCGATCCCTTCTGCATCTATACCTGTTATGGGTACGATGACGGCACCGTCTATTACTATTACGCATGGATTTAACCCCTATGCATGTTACAATGTTAATCCATCAAATATACCTACAGGGAGTATCCCTTTCTCTTTGTTTTCCAGAGGAGGGGGTAATATTATTAATCCACAATATGGTGGAGTTAACACCCAGCCGCAATAGACCACTGCACTGGGAAGTAATAGGCTTTCTTTTGGGTGGAACAATTTTAATCCATTCATTTCACAACCGATGGCTAGGGACAACCCCAACCAACAGTACACGAATTAGGTAGTGGGAAACACCCAATACTAGGTTTCGGTCTATCAAATTCCATCGGCACGACTGCATTTACCATTTCTAGCAACTTTAAACTTGACATATCTTTCGAAACTCACAAATGACCCCATGCACCATGATCCTGCATGGCCGCCTATTCCCACTAAGTTTCCCTCGGACATCCCAAAGTTTGAAGGTAGGACTAGTGAGGACCCCGGTGACCATGTCATATCTTTTCATCTCTAGTGCTCCTCGAATTCACTGAATGATGACTCCATTAGGTTAAGGCTCTTTCAAATAACTTTGACAAGTGTCGCAGCCAAATGGTACATTGAACTACTGGAAGCTGCTTATGGAACCTTTTGGGATCTTGCCATCGTTTTTCTGAACCATTTTCAACTCCCTGTCTGGTACAATGCCGGTATAGACCTTCTGTTGACCTTCTGATAGAACAAAGCCACTCATCTATCTGATCACATTCAGGAGTGGCAAAGGAGAAAGAGGCTCATTAAAGTTGGCATCCTTCCTGCATTTTTGTTAGAGTGGTATCTTAAATCACTCATTCCTTATATTTCTAAGGAAGTCGCAACTTCAGGGGTGTCCTTCGAAAAGGAAGCCATTTTGAGAACCCAGCAACTTGACTTGGTATATGCTCAGTCTGGGCTCTTATACGAGATTATTCTTGATGCACCGAGGTCTAAAATTGACATAGGTAAACCTAAACATGGACCACATGCTGATGGCATTGTGGGTTCAATAGACTCTGCAACGTTTGATGCCTTAACAAAGCAGGTTCACACCTTGTCAGTCAAACAATCTGCTGCAGAAGCAACTTATGTTGTATCCTCCACTTCAACAACAAAATCTGTACAATAGGTACAGACAAACCAAAAGGGCTCTCGGCAGGCCAACAACAAAAGAAATGGCAAGAAAGGGGAGGGAAACTGACAAAATCCCAAGAACACGCAAAATGCCGAGGAGGGTAAAAAGGAAAAAAGGAAGGTCAAGTTCCCTTGCAAGCTATGTCAAGAGGACCACCTTATCCATCAATGCCCTCTAATGGAAGAAGCCCAGAAGTTGATCCGTGAAAAGAAACCTGCTGTCTTAAAAGACCCTTTCCCTTGCGGACAGAGTTCAACTTCTGGCATCTCTGGTGCTAGGGGCACTACTCATGCCAACTCAGTTGATCAGTCATTCATTAATATGGTTAATTCAAATGATATTTTGCAAACTCGAGCTCGAAATTATACTTTGGATCCACAGTAGAAGGATGTTCCATAATCTTCCACTACTCTCCACATACCAGTGGATTCATTGCCAAAGATCCCGAAAGGTGTCTTAAAACGGGTTGCACACAATCCTAACGCATGGACTGCTGCCAACTACAATGTTGTTGAAGATCTAGCCCAAACCCCCTATGCCATGTCCACTTTGGAAGTCTTGCAAAGTTGTCCATTGCAATGCAATGCACTTCTGGCAGTGATTGGGAGCATGGAATCATCCAACATGACTGCTCGTTTTGATATGAATGATATCAAATACTAGTTTCTGTATCACTTCGCTCTCCAGATAGAGGTCATCCATGGTCCCATGCCCATTAGATGAGCTGTTGTAGATGAGGGCGTGTTGACGTACGTAATGTCTATTTCTTGCTGTAAGGCTTTAGGTGAACATGAGTTAACCCCCTCTAATACGGTACTTACCACCTTTGATGGAAGATCTTTCCATCCACACGGAGTCTTACCATCATTTGATGTTGAACTTGTGGGAAAACTAGTATCGGTAGAGGTTGAAGTTCTAGATGCTCCGCTCAATTATAACTTGTTGTTGGGAAGGAGCTGGACATATGCCATGCGGGAAGTACCATCAGCTATTTTTCGGATAATAATTTTCCCTCACGAAGGAAAGATCGTCACAGTCGATCAACTTTCGTTTTCCTGGAAGACCAACCAGCCTTCTTTGAATTCAACTATCTCGTTGGTTTATCAATCCCGCCCAGTTATTGAGAGTTTGGGAGTAGGTCTCTATGGGTCTTTAATAGGCACTTTTGACCTACCTTCTACCATTTATTTTATTGGTTCTGAAGAGTGTTCTTCACCCCATATTTTCACAGTCGTTACAACGATTGATCCTTGGATTCTCCCAACCGAATCAGAACCAGTTGTGCCTTTATCTATTGCAGAGGTGGATTACTTAGATTCACAACATGCTACAACAAAACATATCGTGACTCCGTTGGTCTCTGCTGGGTCAGATATGGAATATGCTCCTGCATGGTTAGTGGACTCTATCCACTCTTTTGATTGTCTAGACATTGTTTTACCCTTTGATGAGGTGATTTTGGAAACTATGATAGGCCTGGACCACCCTTGGGAACGCATGCACCACAGGTCTTATTTTCTTCCCAAACTAGACATGATAGAGAGAGGTGAGTTTTCTATGAGACCTGGTGGAAGTGTTGATTTGTCCTCTATCCCTTCTACTTCGAAATTTTTTTATGCCGAAGGGAATATGAAAAATATATCGAAGACCATTCCGATGAACATTTCCATCAAACCTGGGGTCACGGAAAATATTTTCATTGGAGTAGACTGTTCTCCTGAGGAGATCATTTTGTATACCAATCTCTTTAAAAAATTCCGCGACGTCTTTGCCCAGTCATACGAGGAGATGCCAGGAATTGACCCCGCCATTGTTGAGCACATCATCACAATGTACCCCAACGCTAAACCTGTGAGAGAGAAGCTTCGTCCAGTTAACCCTCGAAAAGATGTTGCCATCAAGGTAGAGGTAGAAAAGTTGCTCAAAGATGGATTTATCTATCTGATAGCTATGATGGAATGGGTTTCAAATCCTGTTCTGGTAGACAAGAAGCAAGGTACTATTAGAGTTTGCACTAACTTTCGGGACCTAAATAAATCTTGTCCAAAAGACAATTGCCCCACGCCGTTCATAGACTAGATCATTGACGCATGTGTGGGCCATGAGATGTTCTCATTCATGGATGGGTTTTCAGGATATAATCAGATACAAATCAAACCTGAAGACTAACAGAAGATAGCTTTTATTTGTCCCTAGGGTACCTTTTCCTATAAGAATATGCCTTTCGGTTTGAAAAATGCTGGAGCTACCTTCCAGCGAGCAATGAATTTTTCTTTTCATGACATCAAGCATGTGGTCGAACCTTACCTTGATGATCTCCCAACGCGATCTTGGAAGAGATGGGAGCATCCTGATCATTTAAGACTCGTGTTTGAAAGGTGCAGATAATATAAGATTTGATTGAATCCCAACAAATGTGTATTCTGTGTGGAATCTAGATGACTAGTGGGTTTTATAGTATCCAGTCATGGCATAATGGTGGATCCATTGAAATTTGAGGCGATTGTAAATTTTCCTCCTCCTCGAACCCTGAGACAAATTCAAAGTCTGTAGAGCATGTCCAACTTCTTGAGATGGTTTATCATTAACTATGCCAAAATTACAAAAGGTTTCATAAGACTGCTTAAAAAAGACACCTACTTTTTGTGGGATGAGACTGCTCAAGCATCATTTGAGGCCTTGAAAAAGGAATTGCTATCAGCCTCCTTGTTAAGACCGCAAGACTACACGAAGGGTTTCCTTTTGTACTTGGCTGCATCAGTATACAAAATAGGCATAGTACTGGTTCAGGAGGATGGCATGCTTCAAGAGCATGTCATTTATTATTTGTTGCGCACCCTGATAGCTCCTGAGATCAAGTATTCTCATGTAGAGAAGTTGGCATTGGCTCCTGTCTGTGTGGTCTAGAGGCTACGTTACTACATATTACTGCATAGCACCATTGTTGTTGCGGAGGTCAATCCTTTCCAATATGTTCTCACTCAATGAATAATCAGGGGGAAATTCAACAAATGGATTTTCATCTTGCAAGAATTTGACTTGGTTTTTCAATCTTCCAAATCAAAGAAATCACTGGTGTTCACCGAACTGATTTCAGAGTTTCCTAGTGACATAGTACGCGTTGAGGAAGAATCATCATTCCCAGATGAACATATCTTTCTCATCGCATCCTCTGATCCATGGTATGGGGATATCCTAGTGTATCTCCAGACTTTGAGATGTCCCACCACTTTCTCTAAAGATGAATGATGCAAGCTTAAGAGCCATGCGAAGAATTACCTCATCATTTCTAACACTTTGTACAGATGTGGGGTAGATTCCATGTTATGCCGTTGTTTAACCTTAGAGGAAGCAGAATCAGTATTGAATGATGCCCACAGTGGAGCTTGTGGGGGTCATCTTTCTGGGTTGGCAACAACCCAAAAAATACTGCATGTAGGTTATTTTTGGCCCACAATCTTCAAAGATTATGTAGAAGCTGTGAAACACTGCCAGAGATGTTAGATTTTCACCAGGAAGATGCGAGCACACCCAGATCCTCTCCATACTATAATAATAGTAGGCCCCTTCACCAAATGGGGGGTTGATTTTATGAATTGTAATCCAGTTTCGGCTGGAGTCCATCATCATATAATTGTTTCCATCGACTACTTCACCAAGTGGGCCGAGGCAATGCCTACTGTTAAGGCGGATGGAGAAACGACCGCTTATTTCGTTTTCAACCAGACCATTGCAAGATTTTCTATACCCAAAGAGATCATGACTAATCATGGTCGTCATTTTCAGAATGACATGATGACCGATTTGTACAACATGTTAGGTTTTCGACAAGAGCATTCGTCTTCATTTTACCTGCAGGCGAATGGTCAAGTCGAAGCAGTCAATAAAACTTTGAAGACTATCTTACAAAGGATTGTTAATGCCAGTAGAACTAACTGGCACATTATGTTGTATCCTACTCTTTAGGCCTACAGATCCAATGTAAAGACAGCTACCGGTTTCTCTCCCTTCTAACTGATACATGGGATAGAGGCAGTCATTCCGGTTGAGTGCAAGATTCCTTCATTGAAGTTGGGTATCCAAATTTTACCCGACACTTCAGTCTTGGAAGAACATTTGCTACATTTAGAACATCTAAATGAGAAGTGCCGCGATGCGCTCACATCAAACGAAGCACATAAGAACCGAGTCAAAGGACAGTACGATAAGTCTGTCAGACCTAGGGTATTTATCGAAGGAGACCTTGTTCTGCTCTGGGATCAGGACAAGGAACCTTTAGGGGCTGGCAAGTTTAAGTCCATGTGGCTCAGTCCCTACATAGTTTCTAAGGTCCTGAAGAAATTTGCATACGAGTTAACAGACTATGAAGGTAATAAGTTGTTGGAGCCTAGAAATGGGCTCTACTTGAAGAAGTACTATGCTTAGGCTGCTGTGCTTTTTCATGTATTATAGTTGTACATTTTTGTAGAGTTAGTTTTGTTTACGGTTGTAGTTACGTCTTAGGCATCTATTGCTTTATGTTTTAGATGTCGACTGAACACTTTATAGGGTTTGCTGATGGCGCTAGCCACCACACCCGTCAGTTGGGCACGGCTGCCTGGGTTATTTACTCACCAACTAGCCAACTGGTGTCTTCGGGGGGGGCTTGTTTAGGTCCCACAACGAACAATGTGGCTGAATACAGTGCAGTCATAGAGATACTATGAGATGCTCTGTCGAATGGCATTTCACATTTGGAGGTACGGCTCAACTCGCAATTAGTTTTTTTTCAGTTAATGAGTGTTTATCAGGTTAGAGATCCTACTTTGCTACGTCAGTTTCTACGTGTTAAGCTACTCGAGAGACAGTTTGATTATATCACATATCAACATATTCCAAGGCAATTGAATGTATTAGCTGATTCCTTTGAAAACTACGTTTTAGATTGGCATTTGCATCATTCACACACATAATAATTCATGCATAAAACACAATAACACACATGTAAATAACCGATATTGTATATATATATCCGTCTCGAAAAATAGTATGAGTTTGGATCATAAGTCTATCATGGAGTCATGTCATAAGATACAAAATTGGGCTCGATGGCCTAAAAAATATACATATAATATCCTTCTCTTATGGAGAAGGTGGGTCCTCATCTACCTCTGCTTCCTCTCGATAGCATATGACCATCCTAGCTACTTTCTGCAGTAGCCTTATCTAGGATGGGGGTACACCAACCAAATCCTCCTACATGTCGATCGGCATCTGCTCGATCCTCTAAGTCGGAATGTCATGAGTCAACCGACTCATCTTCCTCTCTATGTTTCCTAGCATGGAATCATCTGCACCCACTACCACTGGTCTCACGAAAGTACGGGGGTGTCCCTCGGGACGTACTGGTCCAACATCTACATATGACACTTTGTTTTAGTATTTCAAACTCATCATAAAAACATATATATATATAATATAAAAGTTAAATAATTTTTCAAAATCATATACATACCTATATCTCCCCAGGTTGCTCCTAAAGGAAGTATCAGCTCAAGATCGTTGCGGAAGTTCTTTGGCAGGTCATGAACCTATGATCCTAGAAGTTGTCTTTTAAGTCATTTTAAGCTTTTGTTTTGACATTTTGAAAAACTAAACAAGATTTTCGAGCAGACTTGTTCTCTTCAAACTCATTAAAGGAATTGAAGTTCCATCCGCTTAAGTATAAGTTTAACCCTTTTCCGGACTTTTGTGGATTACTAATTAAAAATGAATACTCTAGTCATACATGGCTAGAAGAATTCTTCTCTCATTGTTTTAGACTTTTTAGGGGGAAGAGACTAACTGCACGAAAAAGGACTTTTGGATCCTTCTTTAGGGTTTTCAGGCTCTCGAAACATAAAACACCAAGCGAGCACTCACCTACTCGGGCTCGATGTGAAATCCACAAGAGAGTATATAGAGGATTGTTTAAGTTTTTTAGACTCTATAAACAGGAAAAAACCCGTGAGCATATACCAACCCAGGCTTGATATTAAAATCCACGGGTAGATGTATGGAGTTATTGTTTAAGTTTTTCAGATTCCTTAAAATTGAAAACACTGACAAGCAAGAATAGATCTCGGCTCGATATTAAAATCCAGAGATCAGTATTATAGAGTATTCTTCTATTTGTTCTTCAAACTCAGTAAACAATGAAGAAGGTCCCGAGTCTTCCTCCCATGGGCTCGTTAAACTTTTACATGGTTGGGATTATTGAGTTTTCTTTCTTGGACTCATTAAAACAACAAGAAGTACATTCTTTTACCAAAAAGAATAAGGGATGAGAAGGGTATATCACATCGTTTCAGTTTCAAAGGCAGTTAAGTCAGTCATGTCCTTGAACACAACACCTATTTGAGTCTATCATTTCAGTTGGGTTTTAGTTTTTTGACCTTAAGGTGAACCTGATCTCTGAGTTTTTACTCCCCCAGTTGGTTATTTTTCCAACCATATGGAGGGTATGTTAATGTCTCCTACATTGTAGGCTTATATCATTTCCCCTTCATGTTGAAAACTACCTAAGTCACTTTGTGCCGTGCTCACTATTCAAGGATACAACCTATGTTGGCCATTCTGCAATTTACCTTGACTTCATGTGTCGGCCATCCTGGTGTCAGTTTGTTTCATCTTGTTACTTTTCCTACTCCACATCAGCTCATACCTTTTGAGTGTTTCTCATGTTGGATGATGGAGGATGCATTAATGCCTCCCTTCCAGCGGACTTCTTTCCATCGACTTCAACTCATTTTTCTCTGGGAATGAAGTTCAGAGTTTCGGTTAGTACCTTGGGGATTGCAGTCATCAGTGGTAGTTTCCCTCGTTGTTGAATAATGAGAATACATCAATGTATCTTATTCGACAAGTTCCTCAGGTGTTCGACTTCAAGTCCACATATTCACACTTGTTGGAACATACTAGGTACCTTGGGCCCCATTATCATTATTGATGGAATCCCTCGTGTTTGTTAATGGTATACATCAAGGACCAGTAATCAAACGATACCCCCCATGTTCGACTCCAACTCATTTATTCACATGGTTAGGTTTTGTACCTTGGGTTGTTTGGATGAAGACCTTGAGACTTTGATAGCATCACCTTATTTATGTTATCCCCCAAGCTGCGCAAGACTGAGCCTCACTCATTTTGGATCTTCATGAGACATAGATCCAGTTTGTTGTTATGGCTATGATCTCCTATTTTCGACATGGATCCACACTTGTATTTCAGTGGACATGATATATACATCTCTTAGTTATGTATCGGATATCATGTTGTATACTGCTACACATCTATATGATGTCAAGATTGTAATTGCTTGCTGACCTTGATCGTTGTTTCAGGTACTTTTGTGACTTGGTTCTGTGGTTTCTTGCTCCTCCTCTGACTTGGAATTATAATGTATTTCGGCCATCGTTTCCCTCTAACCTCACAAATTACGGGGCATCTGTTATAGGTCAAACCTGCACTTCTCCATCTGTGATCACATTGCCTCGTCGATCACACAAAAGGACACTATGGATTGAAAAGCAAGGTTGACCTAGATGACTTATTGATGGTAATACACTCTTCAGCTGAGAATTTGACTGTTTCTCATGACTTCACCCATGTGTGCTACTCTTTGCATAGTAAACTAGCGCACACCTCAAAAGATGCGCTGCTTTTCTCAAGGACGAGCAACGCACACCTTAATAATGTGTTGCAAACGCTTGTTGCAAAGCACAAAAGTTGCTCTCTATGCGCTACTCTTGTTGTATGAAACCCACACACATCTTAATATGAAATAAAAAAATATATTAATATTACGAATTGGAATTAGTTGAAGCTGGTTCTGCAATTTCCCCAACCTCCCAATTCAACCACCTCTCGAATCCAACTGCCTACCTTGTCCCATAAATACAAGGAGGATCTAGGAGAGAGTAACCTAGAAGGAATGCTTTAAGTGTTGTTGCACTGGAGGAATTCCCAAGTCATTGTGAAGAGCAGGAGCTCAGGACTCGGTTGTAGAAGCATCTTCACCGATCAGGTATATTTGTATTGATTCATGCTTCTTTGACAATAAAGAGGTGGAAATACCCTTCTTGTCCCAAATCGAATGTCCATTGGATTGTATGTTCATTTGGTTTGATATCTTATTGTATTTGATGTTTAATTGCTTTCAATTTCATCATATTTATTGCATTCAATATACGTTGAGGAAGGTTTCCTTTGTGTTGCAGGTTCATCATAACGGAAGACAAAGCGAAATTTAGGACCAGCCATCGATAAAGGTACATCTTTCGATATCTCGATCTCTTTCCATTTGTAGGAACTAAATGCAATGCAATGAATGTATTTACCTGTCACCCCCACCCAAGTTGGTAGTGTGTTCTCCTCACTATAAGGTATTAATCCTTAACAACAAGAAGAGTGTGGGTTGTTTTCTAAATTTTATGTTCAGCAGAGGCGCATATGTGCTAGGAGTGTGCACACACTAGAAGCGCGTGCACGCTCCTAGCATGTGCGCACCTCTGTTGAACGTTGCTTTGTTCGGTGGGTAACATTTAGTTCATATATTTCCCAATAAATCTCTATATGTCGGTTTATTCCTAGAGCACCTCCCCCATAAAGGCCTTTAGGTCCTCTTCTAAACCATAATCCCTAAGTACATAAGTGCTTCTAGGTGTTTAGGGATTTTGGGTTTAGGTCTATAAGGATTGTAGGTTAAGAGTTAAAGGTTATAGGGATTGTAGGTAAGTTATGAGGTTAAAGGTTATATAAAAAAAAAAATATACCAATATTAAAATGTGAATTATGATTGGTTAAAATTATACGAGTTATGCAAAATTGAATGTACAAATTATCATCGAAATTGAACACATAAAGAAACCAAGATAACTTGAAATACATATTCAAAATTTGATTTTCTATCAACCACACAACCTGACCAATATGAATATTTATACCCACATATCTTAGGGTCTTTTCTTCTACTACACAACCCCTATTCATCCAATTATTTGTTAATTCTAATGTACCATGCCTTGGGTGCCTTCTTTAGGCCATATATAACCTTCTTCAATGTGCAAACAAGATGCTCCTACCTTGGAACTTGAAAAACATGTGGTTGATATGTATACACTTCTTCCTCCAAATATACATTGAGGAAGGCATTTTCCATATCCATTTCATCAACATTCCAACTAAATTTTGCTACCGTGGATATAATTAATTGATTTATGATCATATTTTACATAGGATAAAATGTCTCTTCATAGTTGATGCCCTCTCACTTAGAGAACCCTTTTGCAACCAATTGTGCCTTTTGCTTGTCAAGTGTTCCATTTGATTTTTGCTTGACTTTGTACACCCATTTGGAACCAATGGGTCTCTTCCCTAGTGGAGGCTCTATGAGATTTCAAGTTTGATTTTTCATTTGAATCTCATGTTTGGTTTCCATGGCCTTCCATTCAATTTTCCCTATTCCATCCTCAAACACCTATGGCTCATTAAATCCCTGAACATTGGCCAGGAAAACAAATTTTACCATGTTTGTTTTATGTTTTCTCTTGCCCCTTAATGATATTCCCTTAATCATTTCTCCCACCCAAATATCCGTAATGATTTGTTGAGCCACCACTATGGCCTCTTCTTGGGGCCCTCCTCATCGAAGTTAGTATTGTCACCATGACTTGTCTTACCTCTACTTGTTTCATACGAATGCTAATTTGCATTGTCTGCATCACAAATTATCATAGACTTCATATCCTAAAAATATTTCCCCATTTTGGGTGGAGCTTCTTGAATCTTGACACTTGTATCCTTCACCACAACTAATTTTTCCATGGTAATTTTGAAATCTAAATAATCTTTGAAAGGTTGAACTTCTTCATCAACTATGCCATATCTATTGAATATCAACTGATTGTTGTTAACGTAAACCATCCTATAAGATTTATATATGTCATTGTACCTTATGGTCATCAATTTCTCTCTTAGGGTCTAACTTGGTTCTTTTCTCATCTAGAATCTAGGCATGGAAAATATAACCAAATACCCTAGGATGAATGACTTTAGGCTTCCTCCTAGACCATGCTTCATTTGCGGTGTTCTGCTTCACCACCATCATTAGAGATCTATTTAATAGATATAATATTGTAAACAGTTCCTCATCCCAAAACCTATTTGGAACATACGTGTTCTCCATCTTACACATGGTCATATATTTAATATCATGGTTCCACCTCTCAACCACACCATTCTATTATGGAGTGTAGGGTGTAGTGAACTGTATTTTTGTTTGATGCTTATTGCAAATGTTATTGAATTATTTGGAACAAAATTATTTGTTATCATCAGACACGAGTGCTAAGGTGAAATCCTAACTCTTTTTTCTTGAAACTTTTGAAATTCATTAGACACTTTATCTTTCAATTTCATAAAATACACCCACATTTTCCTATTGTAGTCCTCAACAAAAATAAGGAAATACATGCACATTTTCCTACTATAATCGTCAATAAAAATAAAGAAATACCGAACACTAGTGTTGGATTCCATGTCCATTGGTCCACAAATGTTTACATGAACCAATTAAATGACTATGTTTTCTCCCCAGACTTGTCCTTCCTCAAATGGTGCTCTATGCTTCATTGTCGTCTAACAAGCTCCAAAACCACCCTATGATTGTTCTTGGATATCAAGAAGTCCTTCTACCATATTACCTAAAGCCATAGGATAAAGGTAGGTTAAGATTAGGTTCCCATATAATCGATGTCAAAGAGTACTTATATTTGATGTACTTGTGCTTACCATTGCATGCTCTGTGGCCTGTCCAATGTTGAATAGTCTAAACAATCCATGATTGTACACACCAAGAGATATAGCCTTGTTGGTCTCCTTGTAAACTAAGTAGCATTTATGTTTCCTAAAGTTCACATCTAGACGGGGTTAACACTTTATAGTATGAATTATCAAGGGTGGAATAATCTACATGCCTAATACATAATACACATTGAGGAAAATCAAGTTCCCCATGACCCATCCTTAGTGCTCATAACCTTCTAATAGTGAGATATCACCACTCATAGGAAAATGTCCTAGATAGAGGTCATGTGTGGTAGTTCAAGGGATTATTGGTTTACCTTGAGCTTCAAAATTTATATTTTAGGCCTAATTTCAATGTCTCATTCCTTTGCATTGGTTTATGGCTCAAGACCTATACATAGTTCTCAAACAAATATGATCATTTGAAGGTTAAGTATCTGCTTGCAATGCCATATGTGTTTCTTGCACCGATAGTAGCGAGGTGGTTACAACTTAGTATGCGGGAGATGTGTAATGTAATGCAGCGTAACAACGTCACGTTATGTACCCAAAAGAAAAAGTAATTAAAAAAAGTTATGTCGGCTCGTAAAATAAAAAAGTGAAAACCAATTAAAAAATAAATTAAAAAATCCATATTCGCTCATAAAACAAAATTTTAAAACCAGATAAAAACTCATTAAAAAAATAAGACCTTGATAAATAGGATGCCTCTCAGTGCTTGATAGATATGTGTTTAGGATGGATCTATGCTGGTTCGAGGAATTAATCATATGCTAATGATACCATGATGGCACAGTCATCATCAATAGGCTAATGATACCCTCAAAATGGTATATGTTCTTGGTGGAGGAAACCTTGTTATCCCTAAATGGATGTAACATTCCTTTCAGTCCTAAGCTTCAAGTCTCCTCCCATGACCATGTCCAAACCCCTAATTCCAAAGACTTGGATACATAGTGCCATGGAATCATGGATATCCCTGCAAAGTCATACATAGTGCTTTGAGACATTTTTCATGGATTTGGATGCCTCAATGGTTTCTTTAGATCCAAATGCATGGTCGTTTTCCCTCAGATGTCATTCCCAAGGCCTTGAGACACATACATATTTCTCCAAACAACCTAATTGCACCAACATCCCTAATCACAATCCATTGGCACATTCAAGAAGCCATGTGTGGTTGGTTGAGGAAATCTTCTTAGTCTTTGATGGCTAGAAGACTTCTTCAAGGCCCAAGGTTTTGGTATCCTCCACTAAGCATGTCCAAGGCCCCAAGACATAAATATAGAGCATCATGACTACCATTGACAAAGTCATGTGTTGTGCTTTGAAGCATTTTTATGGATCTAGATGCCTCAATACTTTCTTTAAGGATAAAGTCAAATTATTCTTCCCTAGAGCATCATCCTAAAGACCTTGAGACATGTACATACTAAAAAATACTGAATGCCACTAATATCCTCAATCATAGAGTAATGATACCCTCAAGATGTCACACATTGTTGGTGGATGAAATGTTCTTATCTTTGGATGGCTAGAAGATTCATTTAGGTCCATAGGATCAACTCTCTTCCCTTGACTATGTCCAAGGTCCTAAGGCCCTAAGACATAGATACATATTTCCACATATATCCCTATGAGGTAATGCATGGTTTCTCGAGGAATTTCTCATGGCTTTGGATGCCTCAATGGTTTATTTAGGGCCAAATGCATGGCATTCTTCCCTCGAAAACCATTTCCAAGGCCCTAAGACATGTAGATACTAAGTTCAAAACTATATAATGGCACTTCCATCCTCAATCACAGGAAAATGATACGTCAAGAGGCCATGTGTAGTTGGTGGAGGTAACCTTCTTATCCCTAGATGGATATAAGATTCCTTTAAGGCCGAAGTCTTAGGTCTCCTCCCTTGACCATGTCCAATGCCCTAAGTCCCCAAGACTTGGATAGATAGCACAATGGCTACCGTTGTAAAGTCTTGTTTGGTGCTTTTAGACATTGTTCATGGCCTTGGATGTCTAAATGGTTTCTTTAGGGCCAAAGTCACGATATTCTTCCATAAAACATCATTCCAAAATCCTTGATCAGGAACATACATATTGCTCAAAACCACTTCATGGTATCGGCATCCTTAATCATAGGCTACTGATACCATTAAGAGGTCATATGTGGTTAGTGGACGAAATCATCATAGCTCTTTCTAGATATAATATTCCTTTAGGGCCCAAGTTTCAGGTCTCTCTCTCTCTAACTATCCCTCTAAAATGGCTATGGGTTATAGGTTTTAAGGGTTGGGTGTTTGATGATAGAGTTTAGGGTTGATGAGAATTAGAGGTTATAAGGGTTAGGGGTTAATTTTTATTTGACTAGACACTTTAGAGGTTAGAATTATAGGGGTTAAGGGATATATATCATTATGTGTTAGTATTTAGGATTTTTAGGGGATATACTAGTTTAGGATTATAGTGGGCCAAGAGTTATGGTGGTTAGTTGTACTAGGGACTAGGGATTGCAGTGCCTAGGGACTAATGGTCAATGGTGTGGGGATTGAGATATAGGGGTCATGGATTTATGGTTACAAGGATGAATATTTATATGTACATGAGGATAATGCGAGCTAGTGATTTTTTGTAATAATATATCTCTTAAAACTTGTGGTGAAGGAGAGAAGAGAGGGGTGAGGGAGGGAGGAAAGATTGGGTAGAGTGGAAGAGAGGGGGTGGGGGATTCTGTGGATAGGAAGAGAGGGGGGGTGGGGTTATAGATAGGGAGGGGGGGTTTACGGAGAGATAAAAATCAAGGTGTGACAAAGAACGCATGCACGCTACAATGCGTGCGCGCATCTACATGTGCACGCACAGTAACACATGCACGCCTCTACGTGTGCACGCATTTGCGCGCACACGTGTTTGGATTCAAATTTTTGTTGGCGCCTTTGCAAGTTTGGTATAAGATTCGGATTTCCTAACCTTGAGGCTCGGTCTGAGTTATGTCAAAACACACCAATTTCTGTAACTTCGTGTTTTTCACGCTTAGTTCTGCATATGCTCCACTTGTGAACCACTGATGAAATTGCACACACTTGTTGAGCTCTGTGTGCAAATTCTAATTATATATTTTTTGAATAGATCTGTTATTGTTTTCTATTTTTAATTCATTTTTAAATGCACTCATGTCAAATTTGTAAAAAACATAGGTCGTTTATTTGGCCTATAACTTTTGATTGGCTTACATATTTTGAAAACGGAAAAGAACCCGCATAAGAGTAGAAGAATACTTACAAGCTAAAAAAGAATATTTGATTGACTATGTTTAGACCATGATATGGTGGACCAACACTCGACCATGTCATTTTAAGACTTCACTAACTTTCGTAATTTAAAAAATATAAAATTAACCTTTAAAATTTTGGACAAAGAGCCCTACACAAGATTCATCTGTTTCCTACAGCTCTAAATATTTTTTTCCTCATAAATTGACAATTTACATAAACATGTTATACAACTTGACGAGAATCCGACATTGATCTCGTTTTTTGGGGGGTCAATTTTAGTAGCTGTTTTGACCTCCGTTTCAAAAAGGGTGTATACTGGTGGCACCCTTTTTCATTTTGAGCCATTTTTTTGTGATTTTGAAACTTCTTGGTCATAAGAAAATTATACTCTTTTATTTACAAGGGTCATTTTCCAAACTTTACAAAAAAATCTACATTTAATAGCTAGCTACAGTAAAAAAACACACACATTTTTTAATTTTTGTACGATTTAGAAGCTAGTTAGAATGAAAAAATACATGCATTTTCAAATTTTTTTCATTAAACTTTTATCTTAAAGAAGTCATTTTTGAGCAAATTTGTAATCAAAATGCGAAAAGAAAAGACATTCAAAACCATTTTTCAATGTATTTTCTGCTATTTGATGTATACAAATGATACTCTTAACATTATTTTCCATAAAGTGACGATTCACATAAACTCAATAAAACATATACCATATCTTTCTAAATAGCATATTAAAAACATAATAGTTATTCTCAAAATAAAATCTTCAATACAAAACATTACAAAACATCTTATCAAAAAATTGTCAACTTTGACATTTTCCTCAACAATATGAAACTAATCAACAATATCCTGCATCTCGAACTCTTCATTGAAATTGACATTTTCTACTGGTTGGATCTCTTCCTCAACCTCAATATGTTCTTCCATTGGGTCCTCTACTTCTTCAAAATGACCAAAGTGATCTTTTCTGAACATCACTTTTAAAGGAGGTTGAGGCTCTTTTGACATCTTTTCCACAAGTGACTCACTAAATTCTCCTTTCTTCAAACCAACTTCCTACATTTCATCTGGAAGAACTTTCATAGCATTAATTCTTTGCTTGATATAATTGCACTGCAGTAGATCATTTTCAATGGATATGCAATTTATTCCTTTTTGTAATGAACATGCTATTGTTGTACCTAATCAACACATATAAAACAAAAAAGTTAAATAACATAATGAAACATAAATTTAAAAAATATATATTACTGAATTTAGATTACGACACTAGTTTCATATGTAACATCATAAATATTACTAGATCTCGAGAACAAATCTAAAACCCAATCTCCTTCTCTTGAAAAAGTATCTATTAGATAATTAATCAGTGCTTGTGGATTTTGGTAGATGTTTACAAACTCTCCTTTCAAATCTCTTTCTTCATATGTCAACTTGTTAACCATGGCATTATAAGACAATATTTGACTATATTTCCCTTCACTCTTTTCATTGATTAAAAGAGTATCATAGGTCTCATCTTTTGTGCAACATGCAAGATGTATGTTTTTAGTATCACTCATAAATGGATCAGTGTTGGAGCTACGAATGTTAGGCTTATGCCTGTAACAAAAATAGATAAGAATCTAATTAACTTATAGAAAAATAATTTAATGTTTTCTAAATTCAAATGTTTAATAATATACTACAAATATCTTACCAATACAGTTGTTTCCTTAGGTTTGCTTTATCCTTAAATGTTGTTAGCATTGCTCCTCCTTGTACATCTGAATGGAAAACAAGAAATATCCATAGGGGTGATGTTATGATGTTCATAAATCCCGAAACCACTTTACTGAATGACTAGTATGTATAAGGCTCACAATCATAAATAATGTTTTTGATATTGAATCCATGAGGGATATCTGCAATAACTAGGGAGTACTCCTTTTTGGGAACACGATTTGCAATGTTTGCACAATCAGCCAAAATCACTTTATATTGCACAGTGTCGAGCCCATTCCAAACATGATGATCAAGGGTTTCATCAAGTTCAACATTTGTAAGACGTTGTCTTCTTTGTCGTTCTATTTTGTCTCTTTGAATATGAATTTTGAAAGAATATGGTACTGAATTCTTCTTTGACATCTTTGAAAAAAATTTATATATATAAGTAATAAAATAGAAATGAATTCACTTAGAAATAAATAAAATAGAAAATAACATAAACCATCATGCCTTTTTGTATGCAACAAAAAAGGCTTTTAAGCTTTCCATGGAGCTTGAATCTGGATAGTTGCATCAGACATCATCCAAACTCTTCTCACCTAACATTATAACCATATCCTCTTGTATTTTCATGTAAACCTTATGACTACATCATGTAAAAACAATTGGCGTTAACAGTGACATCTAATAATAACACAATTCTTATTTAATAAAAAATCTTAAACTCAAAAAATAAACTTAAAAAAATAAAAAACAACTTATAAACTTACTTTTCTAAATCATTGCACATTTCTTCCATGGATAATTCACCTGACTTTACACATTATAGTATTGGATATATAAGTGTTTCATCCTTCACACCTTGCAATGATCTCCAAGGTGTTATAGTCATATCTTCTGGCAAGTTCTTGATATAGGGACCTCCTTGACTACTGCTCCATGCAACTGCTTTACCTTTTTTTACCTTCTGAATTTTTACACCAATAGTCTCCCACATGCTAAATATGTCATCAATCAAATCCCATATGGGGCCCAATCTAAATGCCAACTGAAAATAGTTATCTACAACTCTGAATACATCACTTCCTTTCAAACCTTTATGTTTCACATTGTCCTCTTTAATAAGAATACATATTTCCATACAACATTGTTTCCAGAAATCTACATCAACTTTCGATCTATCCCCACCACATATTTGTTCAAATTCATTGTGGATAAATATAACCCTTTGAATCAATGTCATGGACATCCTATAGTCACTAATTGTGTTGTGATCCCATGCCAATAGTTTTTTCTTCCACATCTGTTAAACCAGGGTAAATGATGCATTTAACTATTTGAAAAATAGGGTTTTTTGGAAACTCTTGCATCAATTCTCTTCTAGCCTCTGCAAAATGATTTCCCCAAAAACATAGTAGTTGTAATAAAAAACATTTTAATTCTTCAAATGAATCTCTAACAAGAACATCTTTTGGGTCAACAAGAACTAGGTAGTCAACCACATGTGCATAGGGATTGTGCCTCATCAATGCTTTGGAGTTATGAACATGTAAGCGATGTGGTTTCCTAATTTGATACTTCTCTTGGCCTTATGTGTGTCTATAAAGTTGTTTTACATTTAAATCAAATGTATGTCCATTGTGAACCAACTTATCCCTCTGAAATCGATCATGAATAGTATTTTGTGTTGTCTTAACAACAACATCATCTAGGTCACCATTTGGAGTAATGATTTCCAAACTGTCCCCCGAGTTCTCACTATGATTTTCAACATTGGATTGAACATTTTCTCTCCTCCTTTTATTTGTTGAAGCAGTTGTATCTAAAAGAACAACTTGTTGATCAGGAATGAAAACATCCTCATCCCTAGGTCTTTTAGAAGACTGTTTATTTCTCTTACCAGCAGAAGTAACATTGTCATCACCAACAATTCGTCGATCATGTTCAACTGGGAGAGATATGCTTTTGAATGTAACCTTCCAAAGAACTTCATTTGATTGTTGGATTTCTTTTCCTTTCCGTGCTTGTACTTCTCTAGGAAAATTTTGCACTCGATTTTGCTTTGGTGTTTCTCCCTTATTTGGTGCTTCTCCCTTATGAAGAGGGGCATTAATGACATCCATCGGATTTTCTTCTATAGAACATTTTCCATTCAGACTATTGGAAAGTGGCATGGCAACATCCTGCGAAATAAAAACATTATCGTATTAAATCTATTACATTGTCATATAATTCAAAGTATAAGAAATTCAAAAAGATATAAAAATATATAAACTTACTCTCTTGCTCTCAATTTCGTGCACGATTGTTGCACAAAATTCTGTGAAAATTTCGTCGATCTTATAGTTTGAAACCTTCAGATAATATCAGATTTTGACAAAGGTTTTAGCTTGTTTCACTAGTGCATAAACAATGCCTTTACCCGGTACCGAACAAATATCTCGCAATAATCCCAATGAGTGATAATCATTTTTAAGATATTCAAATCTAGCACAATATAGGTGAATACTGTCTGAGTTTCCTTGATATTTCTCTTTCAGATACTAAGAATAGTCATGTTTCTCTTCAGTTGGTGCATGTTTCCACTCTCTAACATTCTTGGCTTTTAATTCATCACCGAGAACAACTTCATCAGGCGCAACATTGTCAGATGGTTCATTTATGATTTTCGATGACTTCATCGACAATCTTGCTCCAGATATATTTACAGATAGCTTTCTTGATGTCATTTTCCCAATAGTCAAAAACAAAAAAACACAAAATTAGTATATGTTTTAAAAACAAATTGCAATACAAAACAATTGTTAATGTATAGTAGCCAAAGAACTAAGAATTTGATGGCTTAACATATCCCTTGGGACATGTATTGGTGCCCCCATAGCCAATGCATAACCCTTGGGCTATGCTACGGGGTGCCCATGGCATAACCCAAGGGCTATGCAATGGGCCGCCCCAGTGGGCACCCATTGCATAGCACATGGGCTATGCATTAGGCGCCCAGAGAGGGCTAGGGTGCAGAGCTCTGTTCCCCCTCGGCCCCCTTTGGGCACCCACAATGCCTCCCCATCAGGCGGCGCAAATTTGAGAATTGCACCGCTCGACGAGGGGGGCGTTGTGGGTGCCCAAAGGGGCCCAGGGGGCAGAGCTCTGCTCCATCCTGACCCCCTCTGCATGCCCACAGTGCCCCCCATCGAGCGGCATGATTATCATATTCGCGCCACCCGATTCCGAGGCACTGTGGGCGCCCAGAGGGGGCCGGTGGGGGGGGGGGGGATGGAGCTCCGCCCCTGAACCCCCTCTGGGCGCCGACAGTGCCCCCCTATCATGTTGATGTATTTGTAACTTTGGAATGTATTTCATATATGTATATTGTATTCCTATAGTGATGTTATTATTCCTCTATACGGAAGTGTCATCATTTATATTGTAAGTGTCGTAACTTATACTTGATGGGTTATTAGACCACCTTAGTGGGGTTGGCCCTGTATAAGTCATGTGGGTAAAAGGGTTATTAGACCACCCTATCAGGGGTCAGCCCTGTCAGCATTATGTTATGTGGCTAAGTTAAGGCTGACCTAGTAAAGGTTATTAGGCAAGTCAAGTCAAGTATAAATAGAGTGCGGGAGGCACTCTATTTGATCATTCACTTTCTCACTCATACTCTCATTGGAGAGTGGTGCACTTGTGGAGGAGGAGAAGCTGCTGCTAGGAGAAGACTATCTCTTATGCGTGGGTTGTATCATTTCTCTATCTATCTCTAAGGAAGTTGTGGGGCTTTTCACCTTTATGGTTTTCCCTAGTGAAACTCTGTGTGTCTATTGTCTCTTGTGTGCTTGCATTATTATGTCCATGTTTGATATGCTGTAGATATGTTTTACATACTATTCTCTTAGTTAAGATCCTAGATCAGTTTGAAATAAATTCTGAAAAACTAACATGGTATCAAAGCTAGCTTGAAAGAAGGCATGGTATGGCATTTATGACACTTGTTGCACTTGCAAAGCTAGGGTTTGATATATCAAAAAACAGTCATCGTAGCACTTTCGCTATAAATCCATTTTGGAAAAGTTTCAAGATATGAAACTTTTATAGGTTAAAGATAAGCTCCCAATGTACCTTGTGTCCGAAGCACAACTTCTAATTCATTGTACTTTGTGTTTTATGATTTGTACAATCTAGGGTTTTTGCCTCTTCTAGATCTCAGTCATAAACAGGTGACCTAGGAAAAAAGGTCACAAATTGGGCTAGGAAGCTCCAAATGAAATTTCATAAAATGTGACAGGTAGGGCACAGACTTTAATTTCACAGGTTGAAGGTTCAGAGGCCGAAAGTGAACCAGTGACACGTGGCACTTCGTACAAGTTCGCTCTCCTGTTTTATCCCATAAACAGGTCACGTTGCTTCACTTGGAATAACTCTCTCTTAGACAATCCATTTGAGGTCAGACCTATTGTGTTGGAAATATGACAGGTCAGGCTACCACAGGTCATAGTTTCAGACTCTGTGGATTCGTAATTTCGGAGTTACACCAAAAACAATCAGGTGCATATTTATGTCAAAACATAATTGGATTTTGAGCACCTTCATTCATGGCTCCGGGAATATAGGGTTTCGAAGAATGTTGGAATTTTTGTATCGGATACCACGGCTAAATTCTCCTCATCAAAATTGAAATTTAGAGACCAATATCAATTTTTTTGGTTGGGCAGAAGGCCGGGCTTGATCAAACCCTAGTTCAGGACTTTGATCGGAAAAGTGGAAAATGAGGGCTTCTGTAAAAATGGGAATTTTTGAAATCTGTGACCATAGCTAGAAGCTCCTTGGAAAAATCAAAGTTTAGAGCTTTGGATCAAACTATTTGGTTGGGTGAATCTCCAGGAAACTCAAACCCTAATTCAGGGTCCTCCCTTGTGAATCCGAAAAATTGAAAAGCAAATTTGAGGGGTGAAACTTTGCAGTTTCCAAATTTTGAGTATACCAGGTTGATCAGCTCATCAAGGCACATCTTTCTATCCTTTCAGAAGTTTGAAATTCAAAGTTTGAATTTTTAGGGTTTCCTTGACAAGCCCTAATCCAGCTCCAGATTTATTTTTCACAAATCAGGTGGATTGGGTTAATCCTAGAAGAAAATGGATTAGTCACTTGCATAAGTGAAGAAGTTCCTGTTTCAGAGGGAGTTGAGGCTAAGGCCTTACATAAGAAGATTACAAGCAATCTCGACAGGTATGACTTATCCAGGTATGTTTCAAGATCTGTTCATGGTATGTTTCTCTTCATTAAGGTTAGCACAATCTTGATTAACTTTAGACTTGTTGTGAAAATATGAATGCATGATAGAAGATACTCATTGATTAGGGTTTTGACACTTATGATTGTACTAATGCATTGTGGTGTTGTATGAGGTTGATGTTGTCCGCTAACATGAAAGGTACATCAAGAAAGACAAATCATGTTCTAGTTCAAGAACATATGACCATGGTGACATGAAGACAAAGATTCATCCATTGTCATGGATCACATAGAAGCTCTACTTACGAGGTATGTATAATTTGGTTCTACAATGCTTAACCTATGATATATGTAGGTTACTAGCACAAGTCATTGAAGAAAACAAGAAGACATCATGTGGGTATGTTAAACATAACTAACTAACACATTAATGCAGGTATGTTTTTCCTATATCAAGTTAGAATCCTACCTTATGATAGGATCTCTTATATAAGTATACTTGGTATGATTGATAATGATTATTCATGAAGCTATAGGTTTGAGTAATCATGGGTTTAGGTATATTATGTTTCTTACTTTAATCGGTGACATGACTAACCAGAAGAGTCCTATGGTCAAATAAGAATTTGCATGAGTAAAGGAAGTACTCCCTGAAACCTTGAAATACTAGTGCTTGTGATAAATTATCTGTGTATGAAATGATCTTGACTATACATGTTTAAGATTACTTAGAATCATAATGTTTTATAGTATTGAGATTATACTAATGAATGTATGATTGTGTATGAGACCTCGAGGATAACACAATGATGATACTAGTAAGTATGCATAAGTGATCAAGGATGGATATAAGTTCAAGGACAGCTAATCCAAGAAGCAAATATTGAGAGGGATTCCACCCTACAACCAAACAAAGATAAGTATTTGAATGGTCATTTTGTGCATACTTGTTTGTTTAAATAATATTGCTCAATGATGTTTATGCTTATGTTCCTAAACTTAGGGTGTGTATTATGCATATTAGAATAATTACATTAATGAACAGTACACTACTAATATGCATGTGATGGGTAAGTGGCCTATGGCACTGTACAACATTCCATTGCTACTTATCTAGAATGAAACCTCTTTGCTGACATGTTGGGAGTTGTGCACACTCTTAACAATGTTCCGGTAGAGATTGGAAGGCATCTAAAAAGTTACGAGATATGGATAAATGTTGTATTGAAGCATTGGCTAAAATAATTGCATGAATGTATGACATATTTCTTTATGTGTAAGAATTTGTTTTGAAAACTATGAGATGTTTTCTAATCATGCAATTTAACTTGTTTTGTAGGAAATATAGTATACCATCACCTACAAAAGAAGAACTACAACATTTGTTCCAGCAATGAAGTTCAAACTATCTATTGAAGATATTGAAGAATTTTAAGTTTCCAGGATACAGGATACAGTAAAAGGATGCCATGGTCGAGAAGTACCAATCGATCATGTTTGGGATGTGGTCCTAAGACCTGAAGGGAAGTTTGTTGTGACTTCCAAGTGGATCTATAAGATCAAGCATGCTGCAGATGGTAGCATGAAGAAATACAAAGTGAGGTTGTAGCTCGTCGCTTCTCCCAAAAAGAGGAATTGACTATGAAGAGACTTTTGCACATGTAGCCAAGATACACTTCCATTATATTAGTACTTGCTCTAGCTGCAGTGATGAATTGGAAGGTACACCAGATGGATGTCAAGACAACTTTCTTGAATGGTGTAGTTGAAGAGGAAGTGTATGTGGAGTAGCCACTCGGGTTTGAGACACATGACAGAGAGACACATGTGTGCAAACTAAAGAAAGCCCTGTATGGTTTGAAACAGGCACCCAAGACCTGGTATGGCAGGATAGATGGTTTCCTATCCAGTTTGGGCTTTACCAAGAGTAAAGCAGATTCCAACCTTTACTACAAGGTTGAGGAAGGCAATCCGGTGATACTACTACTATATGTGGATGACCTGTTTGTAACAGGTGAGGATAGTTTGATTTCCGATACGAAGAGGAAGCTTGCTACCGAGTTTGAGATGAAAGACTTGGGTATGATGCACTATTTTCTTGGTATGGAGGTGTGGCAGAGTGCAGATGGAATCTTCCTTGGACAAGGGAAGTATGCAGTAGAGATCCTGAAGAGGTTCAGAATGATGGACTGTAAGGCCATGACCACACCTATGGCATCAAACTTGAAGCTTCTGTGTGATGCTTCATTTGAGCCATTTGATGCTACGATGTATCGTCAGATGATTGGGTCCTTGATGTACCTGATGAATACGAGACTAGATATCTGATTTGTGGTGAACACCTTAAGTTAGTACTTGAAAAATCCAAGACATGTTCACCTGATAGCTGCAAAGCATATTCTGAGGTACCTGAAGGGTACAGTTCACTATGGGCTCAAGTATGAGGCGAATCAAAAGTTTAACCTGGAGGGTTATGTTGATTTGGATTGGGCAGGTAGTGCCATCGATCATAAGAGCACTTCGGGGTGCTGCTTCAGTATGGGATCTAGTATGATCTCTTGGTTTAGCAGGAAGCAGTCCTATGTGGCACTGAGTACAGCCGAAGCAGAGTATGTCATAGCTTGTTCGGCCAGTTATGAGGCAGTATGGCTTAGGAAGCTACTGTCTGATTTGTTTGATCTCTAGCTGAGTGCTACTTGTATATATTGCGACAACCAGAGTTGTGTGAAGTTGTTGGAGAACCTAGTGTTCCATGACAAGTCGAAGCACATTGAGATCAAGTATCACTATATTAGGGATATGGTGCAGAGAGGAGCAGTGAAGCTCCTGTATGTTGTGATGGATGAGTAGATAGCCGATGTGTTGACCAAGTCGCTTGCCAGAGTGAAGTTTGAATACCTCAGAGGGAGACTTGGTGTACTTCAGATCGAGATACCTTCCAAGAGGAAGTGATGAGTCCGGAGACACAGATGCACACGAGCCATTCTCACATAGTGGTAGGTTCATCCTCCTATGGTGTAGATGTAAGGGCTGGGCCATTCTCACATAGTGGTAGGTTCGTCCTCCTATGGTGCAGATGTAAGGGCTGGGCCATTCTCACATGGTGGTAGGTTCGCCCTCCCATGGTGAGTTGTAAGGGTTGAGTGGGATTTTCTGACATGGTGGTAGGTTCGTCCTCCCATGGTCATTGATGTAATTGCCGAGATTTTCCGACATGGTGGTAGGTTCGTCCTCCCATGGTCGTTGATGTAATTGTTGATCCATTCCGACATGGTGGTAGGTTCGTCCTCCCATGGTTGTTGATGTAAGTGTTGTGAACCTTTCATAGATGGTAGTAGGTTAGTCCTTCCATGCTGGTGAGTGTAAGTGCTGTGTGTGTGCATCTGGGTCGTGCTCCTTGGACGTTGTCGATCATGGATAATTTTACGGGCGAAATTTAGCCCATGGGCGAAATTAAACAGGTTAAAAAAATTTAGTGGGGGATTTTTTTATATGGAAAGAGTTTTTTCAACTAAAATATATTCGTCCAATATTTATAGAAAGATTGTAGTGAAATCATTACTTCGCCCTGATTTTCACTAACCATTATTTAGTCAGCGGTTATTTAGCCATCCTTTTTCCCTTTAATTTCGGCATATGGTTTCATTCATCCAGATTTCATGTTGATATCTTCTTCGAGCCCTCGATTTCCTGTTTTGGAGGACAAATGAGGAACGTTGTTGTCCTATATAAAGGTTGTTACCCACATTGTATTGCACTTGCAGGGTTAGCCTGACTCTGGATTGTAGTGAGTAATGTATCCTTCATCAGTGTTTTCGGGTGTGATCCGCTTGTAGAATTCATAAGTGTTTTCATGAAAATTAATTCCATCATACATTTGAGGTTTTATAGTTATGGTCCAATAGTTTTAGTTACTCCAATTTTCTCCGTGCTCGAATTTACCGCAGGACCGTGTGCAGCCCACCATATCACCATGACCAGTTTCAGAATTGATGATCATGAAGAAACGAAGCCCTGTACTCAGGTCAATTTTCCCTATTGCATTGCATTGATGTTTTTAGTCGTGATGTAGGCAAAATGTCCACTTTTTGTGAACTGGATGATTTTTAGTATATTTAATGGAGGTCGCTCGCACTGAGAGGGTTGAGCCCTAAATTACATGGTTGATTATTTATGCCACTTGGGTACAGTCGCCTTTATTCCATGGTTGAATCTTTATGCTACTTGGGTACAATCGCCTTTATTAGATAGTCGTTAGTTGGCATGGAGAGAAACTACTTCAAGATTCAAAAGCATATCAGGTTCACTGCAATGCTCAATAGCTCGATAGATGACACCAGCAAGAACCCAATAATGAAAGAGGAAGTTGTACAAAATGTTGATTTTTATTCAAGATTAATTTACAGAGCAATGAGTTGAACTTGTTTGATAACCAAATCGAAGTCACTAATCTATCATTCTCAACCTCCAACTAATTCGGGAGCAATGAGTTGAACTTGTTTGATAACCAAATCGAAGTCACTAATCTATCATTCTCAACCTCCAACTAATTCGGGAATAATCCAAAACGACAGAGGATTCAATCTGTTGGCTACATATTTTACATATTGCTTCCATACTAAAATCGTGCGTGGATAGTTTCATGATGTTCGATCAATTCCCAGAAACTAAAGACCAATTGCATTTGGGATGGAATGTTAAGGATCTGGTGTATCAACATCCAGCATGGGACCTCGGTCACTGGCCACCTTAGGTAGCATGACTCTCGCTTGTAGTGTGTGATGTATGCATTAGAAGTAGTTACTTTGCAGCACACATGATTCCTTGTTGTGAAGTATTTTGCACATGATTCCTTCTTGTGAAGTATTTTGCGAACAGATTTGCAAATGTCTATTTTTTTCAAGGTAGTAGTTGAGCTTTAAGCGATATATTGTGTATAGTTGTTTCAGTGACGAGTACTTAGAATGGTTTGTGATTTTTTGATGTTCATATGTGATTGAGGAAGCCATGGTTTTATTTCACTAGTGGCTTCAAACTGATTACCATGTATGTGAGTGCTTTCCAATAATTGCACATAGTTAAGCATAAAAGTAGGAAGAAAGGTCATATGTAGGCATAGCTATCATGAAGATCTGTCAAGCAACTATGATGAAGATTTGACAAGCATAAAGTAGGTAGAAAGGTCAGATCTAAGATGGCATAACTATTTTGAAGATCTATCAAGAAACCATGATAAATATATGACAAACAACGGAGGTACGATTTTCAAGGGTTTGTAAAGTTCTCTAATAAGTTTTACCTAACATCATATTTACAATATAGCAAGAATCTCTAGAAATAGCTATGGGACAAAGAAGAAAGGAAACTAGGAATCTATGCACAATTGCAAAGTCTGCAATGTTAATGGATTTGCATATGTTTTGCTTGGGTGATGTAGTGCACATTTGAACTGCAAAGTTATGTATACAATTCGATTCTTGAATATTTGTACTGGGGTCGACATCTCTTGGAGGGGATAAAAGAAAATCTTGGTTAAGTAGTGTTGTGAAGTTGATGAATTTTAAAATATTTCAGGAAATTTAAATTTGCTTTTGGTATTATGGTTTTGGTTCTAGAAGTAGTGTCTGATCTTCTGGACATAAATTTGTTCAGTTTATTAGTAGAGTCGTAAATACCAGCATACTACTGCAAAGTGATTTTGAGTCCTGATTTGTTCTAATATTGCAGGGTGGGAGGTGATTCATTTTTCTTTTGTGTTATTTTAATTATTTCTGCATTGTTATTTAAATGATGAGATGACCTTATACCTTCAGTATTTTGAGTCTCATCATGCTCATCCTTCACGGAACATTGTTTAACTGAGTAAAAAGTATTGAAACCATGTAGTGATAGTGCTAAACTGGATAGGGACTAAGTCTTATCATGCTCATATCTTTTTTTAATTCATTTCATGCATTTGTACTTGGTGCCTTAGAGAATGGACATACTGTTGAAACTTTAAAATCTGTATATTGTCCATAAGACCAAACATCAGAATTGATTTCCGATTCCCAGAAACTCGGGATTCCCAAATGTTACCATGTCACCACAAAATTTGTAACAGTTCATTGTTTTTATGTTGTTTACTAGATTCTTCTTCAATATACTTAATTTATATCCAATAAAATAAGGATTAAGAAATTCATTTAGTAGGATATCGATAGGGATGTGATGGCATTTTGTAATGCTAGTATTTTTTGCAACATTAATAAACATCTTTCCTCGGGTTTCATATTGCATTGGTTGAAAGTTCTGATTGGAAAACTGAGGATATGTTGTCATCTTCCTTGAGCGGAGATTGAGCATCAGAGAACAATACATCCGTATATTGGTAACTGTGCTTGAAATGGAAATTGAAGATCTTGTAATCTTTTGATGCTTCTAGTCTACCATGAATTTAGAGGTCAATTCTGCCAATATATGCACATAAATTTCTTGGAAGCTTTTCTTTATAAAAGGAAATTATTGAGAGAAGTTAAAAGACATTCACAAAGTTTTATCTTTATTTATCTTGGAATAATATGAGAAGCCTGATCGGACACAATGAAAGGAACTATCCAGGCTCCATGGGATATAGTTTTACTTATTTTCAATGATTGGTAGATCTTATTCATCAAATCTTCGGTGAAGTTACAGTTGTGGGTGATAATTTATGCTACAACTAAATATTTGCAGGGTTATGCATGTCCAGTTATTCCCTTGATCATATATTACATGTTTGTATTTTTCATCTCATTTACTACTGTTTAGTAATTTGTGGACACAAATATAAATTCTAATATATTTCTTTATTAGTTCATATTACAATTTTATTATTGACAAAGTGTGGTTCATGTGTATGTTCAATATTTATCAGCTACATTGACACGTTTTTTTCTAATTTTGTGGTTTGTTTAATTATGCATTGCAGCTACAAGTTTGTGTTGCAAGTTCAGGAGCCGAGAAAGCTGGCATCTCCGAGCCTCAAAAACGTTTTCAGGTTGAGTTTCTAGCCTTTCTATTCCATATTTGTATACTCAATAATCCATTGTAATTAACATGGTAGGATTTTCTTTATGTTCTACTTTCAAGCTTTAATAATTTATTTCTGTACATTTTCGTGCATGTGTCTTGTATTTAGAGATGAACTTTGTCCAATAATTTTGTATCAAGATGGAATTCTTAAATGTATTGCATATCTATTTGAACTGTTATCTACAAGGTATTGAGCAGTTCCCTTCAAGTTAAAACATTTTGAAATTATATTTTATTATAATACAGATGCTAGTAATGAACTGCTGAAACATTTGAATGGAAGTGCATCCTAGATAGGTCATTTGATGGCATAGTTATATATTATAAACTTTTGGAGCATCAAATCCTTATCCTTTTCCCTGTCATGACCACCTATCCATCTCTAACAAAATTTTTTTGTATTTCGTTTTGTTATGATGTTCTCAACTATGTGTATTTTAAATCAATATCAATGATGATATCAAGGGAATATTTCTCTCTTACCTGGTTGTGGTTGTGTGAATTCCTTTCATAATTCCATAGATGTAACTCAAATCCAAATCAAACACTAAAAATAAATGGGTTGAGAGTTTAGTGTAGAAAACCTAATTATGTGAAAGAGTATGTTTACTCATCTTGTTTTACTATAAGATATTTTTTTCATGTTCCCACTGCCCATAAATTTCCTAGGCTTCTGCTGGCATATACTAACTAATAATAAAATTCCGTCAGAATTATAAAATAAAATAATAATGATGAAGCTTTGTATTTACTTAAACTGAAATATGTATAGCTTTGGTGTTATGTTGGTTGCTAGCTGATGTAACTTCATTTTTGTGCCATTAGTATTGAGAGAAATACAGACTGATCATTAGTATTTATCTATCCTTTAGATTATACATCTTGATCATTAAAGTTTAAAAGAAATATTTCATACAAAATTTTATTAGAAAATGCATTGAACTTTTTAAACATAAACTCAAAATTACATCACAGAGTTCTATAAGAAAGTAAAACATTTTGCAGAAGTGAGTACCTTCCCCTCTCCTCTTCTTCAAGGAATTGATTTCTGCCCAGACTCAAATACGAGAAAGAAATAGAACAACCCAAAAGGTATCCAAACTTGAAAAAGTGGTTTTCCTGGGTATTTTTTCGGGCACAATTTTCATTAAAAGTAATTATTTTTTCATAAAAAAAGGTCAAACATAAAAAAGTAGATAATCTTTACTTTTCTAATTTTGGACTTCTCAATTATTCATCAATTAAAAAGCATTAAAATACATTTAGTTTATATCATTATTCATTTTCAAACGTAATGGAAGAACATTCCAAAAAATGAAAAAGAAAAAAAAAGATTGGAAGTGATGGATCTATGCTGGTTATAGTTTTCAAAATTTTATTACACAATCTTCATTTCCATGTTATATTTTAAAAATGTAACATGTAGATTTATGGTTTCAAACTTATTAATGTGAATTTAAAAAAAGATTGGAAGTGATGTTTTTATTTTATTATAGTTTTCCGAATTTTATTACACAATTTTCATTTTCATGTTACATTTTAAAATTGTAACATGTACGTGGTTTATGGCTTTAAATTTATAATGTGAATCTTACATAATATTTTTTAAAGTTCATTGTTTATATTTATTGTATAGTTTGTATATTTAAATAAGAATTTTGAATTATAAATGTTTTTTTTTCAGAGAAAAAAAAAACATATTATTGCTATTCATTGAATCAAATAGTACAATGATATATCATGTCTCATAGTTTCAAGACTTGACATCATAACCAAAGCTCGCACGCTCGTACAAAATAACAAAAATTCCAGAAATACAATTTTACTTCCATCCTTCAAAATAAGGATGTTCATCCTCAAAAATCCCCAAAAAAGTAAAGGGCTCCCTTATCCAAAACATGAAGTTCATGCCATTCTTCCCATATAAGATAACCTTCGACTCCATCAAAAGCTTGTTTTGATAGCTTATCTGCCAAGTCATTATGTTCCCTGTATATATGCTCAAAAGTGATAAACTCATATTTGTCGATCTCAGCCCTAGTGCGCATGCACCAATGTCGAAGAGCCAGCACCTGAAATCTGTAATCACCAGTAGCCCACTTAATTGTAACACGGGAATCACCATATACCTTCAAGTCAACAAGACCAAAGATATTTGCAGTCTTCAAAACACACCACAAAGCCAGTAATTCCGCCTTCATATTTGTCCCTGATCCACAATTGAGACGAAGTGTAAAATAGTGATTTTTGTTTAAAAAGATCACACCACCTGCTGCACACAAACCATGCTGAACTGCCCCATCAAAAAAAAGAACCGGTTGGTTGACCATCTTTAGAACAGTAATCCCACATGACTTAACCTCAAGAAATCTCCCTTGGAAAGTAGCATAATTTCTTGCATACCATATTACCCAAGACACAAAGATAGGTAATAGATAATATGAATCTGCATTTCTGTACCAACTAAGAAGACAGGACCCAAAATCACCAACATCCCAAGTATCATTAATATGTAAATCTGCACATACCAATTCCCATATATCTTTCCCAAACCGACAATCAACAAAAAGATGACAAACTAATTCCAGATTTTGTTTGTAAAGAATGCACCAATTGGGACCACTCCAGCCACGTCTTACCAGATTGTCCCAAGTTTTAAGATTACCCTGTAAAGTTTTCCATAGAAAACACTTGATTTTCAAAGGATAGTTCCATTTCCAAATGTTTTTATACCACCAATTTTGCAGGAATATGCACCGATCTTGAAGGATTCTAATATATGCTGCTTGAGCAGTCACAGTTCCAGTTTTCTCATCCCCAATCCAGACAATTTTATCAACTTCAGCATTTAAATGAACTCCCGCAGCATCCAATTTACACACATATCCATCCCATTCAAGTGCATCATATCCTTGAAGCCCCAAGTCTCTAGAACTAAGCCTACTTTGAATATTTTGATGTATTATGTATTTTTTTTTACTTGATAGTTGTATTTTTATAATTTTAATTTATTTAAATGATAAATTTCATAAAAAATTACTATGAAAATTGTTGAATTAACAATTTTGATGCCTTTTAAATTTGGATTTATTAAGTTACAAAGATAAAATTGAGATGTAAATTTCTTTATGTTGAAAGGGTTTCAAGATGAGATGGATTTATAGTGGTGTGAGAATGTAAACTTTTAATACCTAAGGAATGGTTACTAATGAGCCTCACCCAAGGGAAGTTTAACTGGCCCTTGTTGCATATAATAATTGAAATTTCAGCAACATTAACTCCTTGTGCAAGGGGTTGTGTATTAATGTTGGATATTCTTTTCATAAATTTTCATATATATATATATATGAAAATTTATTCTTTTTTTGTTGTAATCTATGAACTTCAATGTTGCACACATCATCTATATTGGGACATGTTATTTATTTTTATTTTTAATTTTTGTTATAATCTATTAACTTAAATGTTGCACACCTCATCTATATTGGGAAGTTATTTATTTTTATTTTTAAATATTATATTGGGATGACTTATACCATGTGGCATGTAGATGTTAGACATGGACATTACAAATCTCCTTCAAACTTGAGTGTGTATGAGGGCATAGTTGGTATATGTTCATGGATGATGGTTAGTCTTGATTGTTTCTTTATTCATCATAGTCCATGGCTAACCTAGTGGTGAAATTATTGCATGCATCCCTATGGCTGTCTAGTCCTCCATTAGCTATATTGTTCATGACACATTTTTAATATGATATGGAGCTTGGTATATACCTTAGATGATACTTTTGATGGTGATTTGACATTCTTCTAATCATTGTCTTCTTGAGGAGATGGAGTGCTCCCATTTCTTGTCAATTTTATATATTTGGAGGTAGCGGGTTGTATTGCATATTGTTCTTGATTACTTATGCTTGGAAAACCATAGTTGGGAACTCATGGATGGTACTCAATTTCATTTGAGGAACACCCTAGCACTTCTATCCTTAAGCTTTCTTAGCATTGAATTGACATCTTGATACTATTGACTAATTGTTTTAATGAATCATTCTTCATGATGACCCTTTTCTATATTGACTTGGCCCTCTCAATGGATATATTTGGTATGGATTGACATGTTTTGAGTCTCTGTATGTGACTAGCCTTGCTTGATGGAGACACTTGGCACTTGAATTGAAGTCTTTGGTATGGTGGATCTTCATATTTTGTAGATTGTTTCCTTGATTCTTTCTACTTGACACAAATGTTGAGGCATTGTAATATGGTTACACTTGTTTAATGAGGTCACCTCCTTACTTCAAGGACCTTGCACTCTTAGATGGATCTTCATTTGTACCCATGGTATTTGATAAAGGTTCATCGTTTTGAAATGTGGTTCCTCCTTACAACACATGGTTTTAATTGTTTTATTAGGACAATTTCCTGTCATACACATTATCTTAGGTTGTTGGTTCATGATTTCAGGAGTTTAGTGGTGGTTGCACAAAATTCTAATTAGTATTCTAGCTATATTTAAAAATTACTTGAAAAAATTTAGTCTCTAATCACATCAATAATGGTATAACTCAAGTGGTATTGATCTAACACACCCTTAATTGTAAGGCATATGAAGTAGAACATGGAAGAATATGTTAACATGCGTGATAGGTTCTAAAATTTTCCCTATTGTGAATCATACATAAAGATTGGTTTTAGTTGATTTACATTGATTCAGGGTTTGAAAAAAAAAAATTATTACATTTTAGTTGCATGAATTAATGGTCTTCACTTTTTCATTTTTTTTTATGTTGATTGTATATTTTCTTTGTAAATACTTATCGTTATTCGGAAAAATAAATGAGATCTGGGTACACCTATTAACTAAATCAACATGTTGGGCAAAAAAATGTGGTAAAAGAGATCACTTCTCAAATTTGGAGCATATTTTGGGGACTGTCTTGTGTTTAGACAACAACAACGATAACATTTCCATCCACCTATGCACATCTCAACCCCATCATTAGTCTTATTCATCAATTATGAGCACAAATCATCGAATAGCCTTCAAACAATGCCTGAAGCTTAAATTTGAGCAATGGTTAGGCCATTATGAGTATACTTCAGCCATAGTTCAGTAGCATTTGATTGATTTTGAGGATCGTTTTGACTAGTGATTGGACTATTTTAGAACTGTCCTTCATCCTTAAGAATGCATAAAATTTATACAATTTCTTATGCCCCAGTGAAGAGGTCGTCCCTTGCTTCACTCTACCTTGAAGTCAATTCCAGTTTCTAAGGTTTGTTGTGTTCGATTATGAAGGGCATATTTGACGTTCTTCCACTTCAATTCACACATTATTGACATCATGACACCCAACAATAAAAAATCGACATCTTCAGGCATCTATGCATTAAAATAGCAGTCAAAGAGCCTTGAAAAGTTGTAAATTGAAGCCTTGATGAAGCTTGAATAGACCTGCAGTAACATGTAGAAGCGGTTATAGGGAGTCATCCATCCCTGTTATGGAAGGATACCAATCTTTTATATGCCATTGATGAAAGATATTACATGCTTGGAGGTTACTCATTGAGATAGTCCACTTGGAAGGTTGTTCACATGGTTCAACCCTATTTTATGAAGGACATTTTTAGGCTGCTTTATAAAGTAACGATTTTACATTTGGGTGGCATCTAGCGCCTTCTATGCATGCCTTGTGGGAATCTTTATGTGAAGAGAGCTTCCTTGGATGTGAGTAGTGGAAAACCTTTGTTACTTGGATATTACTTCATGAGCTAGTGTCAACTTTTGACCTTTCTAAATGGGACCATCCTTTGGACATTTTTTTCATTGTAAAGATATCTTGGTTGCATGAGGACTTCTAGCTTTTTTGTTGACATAGCTTCTTGAGGAAGTCTCCTTTAAAGGGGGCCTTTGGAGGCCACATGCATCATCACTTGACCTTTTTATCCTTGCTTGATGGAGGCATCCCCCTCTTTGGGGCCTTCTGTATCTTATGTATTGTACATGTGGCTTTGTCTACATTATTTTATTGCTCTGTTAGGATTTTGTTAAAAGCATCACCCATACTCCGGTACATTTCCATAAGTGTAACACCAATGCTACTATCAAGATCCACATTGGGTCCATATGACAATCCCATAGCATACAATTAATGGCCAAGAGCTTCTAGACCATATGCAAACTGTGCAACAAGTGTATGTCGTATGATCTAGACAATCAATGCAATTAGTATGGAGCACTCCACTCTGAAATCTGGGTTCTCTTTCATTTTATGCATCCTTTTTTGGGTTGTGTTCAGCATTACAATCTCCATCTCCTGTATATGAAAGGATTCCAAAATAATTTATATTTCCAATCTTTCCGGGATCTATGCCTAACGAATTGCATCTCACACATTTGAACTCCCATGCATAGTGAATGCTTGAAAGCATTGGTAAGCTTGAAAGGAAAACTTGAAATCACAATTGTTTTCTCTAAAGTGTGTTCTTTGGATGTCACTAGTTTTTTACTCTCTTTAGCAAAGGATTTTATTATGTTCTCTACCTGAATTCTCTTTGTTGACCTTAATGGCAAATTCTATCCATATGTTTTTTGTATTGAATTTTTTTTAATATAGTTTTACTTTTATTTATCTAAATTTCATTGCCATCAAATTCAAACATAAATATGAGTCCGGTGACTTGGGTTTCTAGAAAACCATACATGTTTTTTTGTACTGTTGTTTTTTAATTGTCTTGATGTATGCCACCATGAACACGTGTTGGTTGTGATGCTTGTTGACACCTTTCCTTGACTGAGGGGAGAAGTTCATTAATGTTGAGAATTTGATTATGTTTGGCAATCAAAAGGAATTCCCTCTTGTTTTTTAAGAGGCATTTCTCCTCGATTCGTCTATCAAAGGGAATGTTCTCACCATATACTTCTCCAGTGAGTACTAAATAGATGTAAATAAAGTTAAACCAGGAAACACCCAGATACCAATTTTTTAAACAATAAGTTTGAATATATGCCATGCATTATCACCTTCCATTGAAAAATGTAGAGACTACATCAGAATAGGACCGTGCAACAATAACACAGTCTTCAACAAGATATTCTGATTTTCATTCTTATTGTTCTACATACAATGCTCATCTCCAAATATTTGTGCAAGGTTTAAGAAACCCATACATAGATTCATAAGAATGGGACTATTAAAAATGAAATATGTGACAAATGGTCATTAAGAAAACTTGTTAGGACTTTTCCATTACATCTTAAAAAGGAATTTATAGGAAGTATATTAACGAGTTTGTTTAACAAAGAGTTTGAGTCATGATCATAGAAATCATGCATCCTCTAGTAGTGTTTTGAGGAGATAATTTTTTTTTGTCATAATCCCAAACTATAATCATTCAAGAGTCTGAGAAATTTATCTGTTGAAAGCAATAATACAATGAAATTTCTACGAACAGACATAAATGATTTTGAAAATGAAAATGTGTTTTCCTTTGAAGATTGGGATGGGGCTCCTATGAATCAAATAATATGAAGAGAAACCTATTAGAAGGAAAAGTGAAAGCACAATGAATTTTGATTTCTTAGGAATCAAAGAGATGGTGAGTCTTCTTGGCAAAAGATTCACCAAATTTTTACAATATCTTATAAATCAGTGAAAGATTCATCAATTTTTACAATTTTTTATAATGCAGTGAAATATTCGCCAAGATTTTACAATATCTTATAATTTAGTGAAATATTCGGCAACATTTTACACCATTACATAAGAAAATGAAAGAATCGCCCAAAAAATTACATATACATATTATATTATTGATAAAATCGCCTTCAAATTTTCCTATATATCAGGGAGATTCACCCATTTTTTACACATATAAATTTGGGGGGGGGTTCTTAAAATCATCCCTGTTGACGATGATCTGAAGACAATGATATGACAGTATGGTACACAGGTTTTGCAGAGGCACATGATCAGTCTTGAGATGCTCTTGCAAGTTTTGTAGAGGCAGTGTAATCAGTCCTGGGAGATCTTGCAGGTTTTGCAGAGACAGTGTAATCAATCCTGAGGTGTACCTAATTGATGGCTTGCTCGTTGAGATGACATGATCAGTATGATCATGAGTATCAGGATGATACTCTGTGGTCATGGATAGGTTGTGCAGTGGCATGTAAAAGGTCTTGGGAGATTCGATAGGTTGAGCTGTGTGCTTGTAATCAATCTTGGGATGCTCTTTCGAGGTTTTGTTGACTCACGAAATAAATCCTGAGGATTCCAAAGTATGGCCAGTGATGATGAAGACCTACAGGTGGTGGGCCTACATCCAACATGAAAAAGAGCTGGCTCTATAGAACTTCCTATGATGAGTATATTGGAGATTGATTGAGATAGCGGCAGCAGTGACGATGATTCGATGATGATGATCCACTGATGATGATCCAGAGAAGAAGACTTGTGCTAGAAGACCTGTGTCGAGAAATACCTTCCTAGTTAAGAGGGAGTGTTGATATATTTGTAATTTCAGAATGTATTTCATATATGTATATTGTATTCCTATAGAGATGTTATTATTCCTCTATACGGAAGTGTCTCCATTTATATTGTAAGTGTCGTAACTTATACTTGATGGGTTATTAGACCACCTTAGTGGGGTCGGCCCTGTATAAGTCATGTGGGTCAAAGGGTTATTAGACCACCCTATCGGGGGTCGGCCCTGTCAGCATTATGTTATGTGGTTAAGTTAAGGCCAACCTAGTAAAGGTTGTTAGGCAAGTCAAGTCAAGTATAAATAGAGTGTGGGAGACACTCTATTTGATCATTCACTTTCTCACTCATACTCTCATTGGAGAGTGTCGCACTTGTGGAGGAGGAGAAGCTGCTACTAGGAGAAGACTATCTCTTATGCTTGGGTTGTATCATTGCTCTATCTATCTCTGAGGAGGTCGTGGAGTTTTTCACCTTTATGGTTTTCCCCAGTGAAAGTCTGTGTGTCTATTGTCTCTTGTGTGTTTGCATTATTATGTCCATGTTTGATATGCTGTAGATATGTTGTACATGTTGTTCTCTCAGTTAATATCCTAGATCAGATTGAAGTAAATTCTAAAAAACTAACACATCGGCCTATGAAATGGTTGTGGCCAATGTGCTATGTAATGGGTGCTAAGGTGCCTATGCCCTCGTCCCCCCTCCCCCGACCCAAAAAAAAAAAACCCAAGTTTTACAGAGGGCATGCTGAAGCCCAAAGTAAAAAAAATTGCATTAAAACATAAAAAATAATAATTTAACTAACCTTGATAATGTTTGAAGTTGTTTGATGGTCTCCAAAGCCTTCTAGATCGTTGCTTGCAAATGGTGACTATAGAAAGCCAAACTGCATTAATATAACATAAAATAGGTTTTTTTTTACCATTTTATGAATGTGGGATTAAAAAGTGTGTAATTAGATAATGCATTATTTCTAAATATAGACAAGAAGACATTAATTGAAATTTGACTAGTGCTGTGACTTTTGGTTTAAAAAATTAATGTAAATAACTAATATTGTATTAAGCAGTTTGGATGACATTGTTTAAATGTCATTTTATTAGTATTATTACAATTGTTATACGGTAAATTAAATTACTTTTACTAGTGTTATAATTGTGTTTGAAATGTGTGATTTATTTTGCACGGAATTTTGGAGGGAATGTTTGGGAGGAAAAATTTGGGAGGGAAAATTTCGTTCTTTTAGCTATAATATTGTTGGGGTTGATAGTTGCACCATTTTATTTTTGGGTGAGGAGTGTGAGAAAATTTCATTCTCTTAAACTTTTTAGTGAAAAGTCATGGACTTGTCTGAATCAATCTCAATGTCTTAAGATTATGAAAATTTTGATTTAAGTGGGGATTTGAAAGGCATCAATGATGATTTACTTTCAAGTGAAGATGTTAAAGGCATTAATGATGATGATGATGAAGAGCTTTCTCCATTTGGATATTTTAAAGACACTGGGGAAGATGATGAAAAGTTTCCTCCAAGTGACGATTTTCAAGGCACCAATGATGATTTTTCTCAAGGAAATGATTCTCAAAGCATCAACAATGATTTTCCTTCAAGCCAAGATTTTCCTCGAAGTGAGGATTTCCAAGGCACAAATGATGAATTTACTTCAAGTGAGGATTTTCCTCCAAGCGAGGATTTACAAGACAACAAACTTGATTTTCCTCCAAGCGAGGATTTTGATGGGATAGATAATAATTTTGGTGAGTATGGAGGCAGTAATGATGGTGTGGATGATTTTCCTCCGAGCAAGGATTTCAATGGCACCGATAATGATTTTCCTCCAAGCGAGGATAATGATGGTAGCGAAGATGATTTTCCTCCAAGCGAGGATTTTAATGGCAGCAATGATGATATTCCTCCAAGCGAGGATTTTAATGGGATGGATGATGAAGTTGGTGAGGATGAGGGAACCAATAATGGTGAAGATGAATTTCCTCCGAGAGAGGATTTTGATGGCAGCAATGATGATATTCCTCCAAGCGAGGATTTTAATGGGACAGATGATGAATTTGGTGAGGATGAGGGCACCAATAATGGTGAAGATGAATTTCCTCCGAGTGAGTATTTTGATGGCACCGATGATGATTTTCCTCCAAGCAAGGATTTTGATGGCACTAATGATTATTTTCCTCCAAGCAAGGATTTTAAAGGGATAGGTGATGATTCTGGTGAGGATGCAGGAACCAATAATGATGAAGGTTATTTTCCTCGAAGCAAGGATTTTGATGTCATTGATGATGATTTTCCTCCAAGCGAGGATTTTAATGAGACAAATGTTGATTCTGGGGAGGATGAACCCGACAATGATGATTCTAGGGAGGATGAAACTGACAATGATGATTCTGGGGAGGATGAACCCGACAATGATGTTGATTTAAACTCAAGTGATAAACTTGATACTGATGTGGATACTCATTCTCCTACTAATTTTGGTGATGATAATCTCAATGAGAGGGATGATATTCCTCACATTGATGAGGATATTCATTATAATGAGGATGATTTAATGGTTGATTAAATGCAAAGGCAAATTGCACCAATGAGCAAGATTAAGTGTAGGACTAGGCCATTTTATATCAATCCAAAGCATTCTAGTTATACAAGGTCTAGGGAAGATTTGCTCACAAGTCCCAGTTATATTACTCATTTGATTTCAAGTGAGTGTTGCCAAAAAAATTGTCTGAAAAAAATACACTACAATCATGCTTTTGAGAAAAGACGAGCATATCTATCAATGAACAAAAATATGCAAAATTCATATTTGGGAGGGTGCATGATTTCTACAAAGGTAGGTTATGACTATCGAATTGGAAGTTTTATGCTTTGCAGAAGGGCATTCAAAAGAATCCACTCAATTGGTAATCTTATACTATTAAGAATCCAGACAAGGCTAGAAAAGGATCCCACATTTTATTCTAAAGAGTATCATGCACGAGCTAGTGGCCATTAAAAAACATTGCAATGTCATGGATGTGTGACTTCTTTTCTAAGCATGGAGAGAGTATGCCAGATAAAGAAACCATACACATTCGAGATAATTTCTCAAGGTTAGAAATCTACAACTTGTACAAGGAATTTGTTCAAGATGCTGAAGGAAATAACAATTTCATTAGATATGCATATTTTACAAGACTATGGAAAACAAATTTCAACAATGTACATATTCCTAAGAGGTTAAGGATGGGGTTTTGTAGTATATGTGCTTCTCTTAAATAAAGAAGGGATAAATCAGAAGGGATAGAGAGAGGTATGTCTCTAACAACTTTTTTTTTTGCAATAAATATCTATTACAAAAGCTCATCAATGTTTTGTTTTTATTTTCCCCGGATGCGGGTGATACATATGGACACAAGAGGGCTCCAATGGGTGTGAGTGACTCTAGGGGACATGTCACCAGGACTGACCACATCACATCACCCATCCCAAGTGGCAATGTTGAGGTTAGAAGTGAGCCTCACCCAAATGGAGGCTCTGAAGCTAGACAGAGGGGATGACATGACTTCGAAGTGACATCAAGTCACTGGGAGCATTAAACTCCTTTACCATTGGCGTCACCTCACTCTTCCTATATTGCACTTGCCTCATGGCTCCCAGGCATGTGAAACCCTGCCAGCTAGTTACCTGGCTTCAATGACCTTCCTTCAAACTTTTTCCTTGGCTCCTTGCCCTGCTAATTCGTGTTTTCATCGCTCAACTCCTGGCCTCTCTTCTTCCTGTGCCAGTGTCCCCCAAGCTCTGGTTCGATAGGCTCTATAACTCCCTCACCATGGGCAGGCCGAAAGGCTCCAAGAGTGGAAAGACGAAGGACACTGCTGATACTGACCAAAGCAGGAAAGGCTACAAGCCTGAAATCTCCACCCCTATCTGTCTCCTGATAGACAATTGGGAAGCTTGCCTCATTGCTGATACTCTCTCTCACAGGGACCAAAAGTAGCCATGGGACCCCTACTGTCTTTCAGAAAACATGTTAGGAGATTTAATGGAGGATATGCTATCAAATTGGGCCTTTGCTAGGCACGCCACTCAGTCTCTGAGTGCCTCCCTGCCCAATATGGCAGCTATTCTAAGCAACTTGGAGAGCGCATTCACTTGAGACTCCTACGCTCCCACTCAACACCTTAGCTGTGACCTTCGACCTAGTAACATCATACCTGGTTCTTCGGACATGCCCACTGTGGCCAGAAATGAATGCAATTTGGCTATGCCGGATGGCCTTGGAACTACTCAAGGATTTGGTAATTTGGCCACCTCTCTTGGCTTGGGCACTTTGGCCAACTCACTGGGCTCCAGGGCCACTACACTTGGAAATCTTGCCACCTCTCCTGCAAATTCCACTCCACCTGGCATTCTGGCACCTTCTCTTGGTAAGGCCACTCCACCTGACATTCGGGCTTCTACTACTGGCAGTGCTCAGAACATAACAGCTAGTTTCAATTTGGTCCAGCCTCGTGGTACCTCGTAGAAAGACAAGTAACCTGCTCGTGTGTCCTTTCCCATCCCCTCCACTCTGGGGCTGATTTTTGAAAAGCGCACATGCAATGAACCTGACAGTGGCATCTCTGCGATGAGGAATACATATCCTTTTCCCATCAAGCTTCCTGTGTGTGATACCCAAACTTCATCAAAGAATTCCCTACCACCTGTGAAAAGAACCCCGCCACCTGCTCGGATTGAGGAGGACGACACCTGCTACAGTTTCCGCCATCCTAGAAGAAATTCTTTCTGATGTCGAACCTCCCTCTGTAGCTGGTTAACAAAGGTTTTTCTGTGGTTCAATTTTAGTTTCCTGGTTTTTGTTAAGTATCGGACTGTTAGCTCATCCACACCCTTCATGGCTTTGAATTCGCACCTTGGTCTCAGGGTTTTTTTTTATCTTTTTGGGTCTGTATGGCTTTCACAATGTTGTTTTTGAAGGTTGGAAACTGATAAGACCACCTCAGTATGTAATTTCCTTTGTATTTTTACTTCTTTTAGCTTAATAAAATTTGCAGCAATTACAAAAAAAAATGTTTTGTTTTTATTTTATTTGTAGATTCTGTTGTTAAAGAACTTCAAGCACATCACAATCAATAATCAGTTGAACGACAAAAGTTATACAAACATCACAAGAAGTGTTATGATGAACCTCATAAGTATATGGGTTTGATAATTGATGGCATGGATCAAAACATAAATAAATAAATAAAAACACTTTTGCCACATTTTGTTCGTGTACCAAAGAATTTAAAGGAGGAAAATTTTATTCAGTTTCATTTGGTTCGTTGTATGGTTTTTAATGGTCAAATGTCTCCAAAGGTTTACTTTACAGCTCCCAATATTCACAATGATGCAAATATGACCATTACCATAATTCACCATGTGTTGACTCATTGGCCTAGTAATCTTCCTTGAGTTCTATATCTGCAATTGGACAACACCAATCGGGAAAACAAAAATCAGATCATGTTTGGTTATTTGAACATGCTTGTTGAATTGAGAATTTTTCAGAAGGTTAAAGTTGGTTTCCTTCATTTTTGGCATACACATGACCATATTGATCAAATGTTTAGTCGTTTTGCAGTGACATTCGGGAGGAAGAATGTTGGGCGCCTGCCATCATTAACTAAAATTATTAGAAAAACATATAGTCCGGAGTTTGTTGTGCTAACATTTGAGGAAACTGTTGACATGCAAAGATTTATTTTGGGATCGCATGGTGAAGAAAGGTGCATTGAGAAACTTAATGACATTAGCTTTCAGCATCAATTTCGTATAAAAAAAATTGATGGGAAAACACTACTATGGGGTGAGAAGTACTCAACAAGTGCAGAATGGGGGCCTACATCAAATTTAACATTTCTGAAATTCAACTTAGGTCGTCAAATGTATGCTTCAAAGTTATTGTTGTTGCAATCAGATGTTGAGATTCAAAATTCACGCTGGCACAATAGAGATGTTGATTCTTCTCAATTCTTGGAAGAAATAAAAAAGTCTATCAAAGATACATATGACTATTTTGAGGTTGTTGATTTTGTTTGGTGGGAGTAATTTTTCATGGAGCAAAATGACATAATTACAAACTCTACAAATGAAGACCTTTTTTTGAAGACTCCATTTGGTTGGCCACAAACTATGTCAAATGAAAATGAGGAGAGAAATGTTGAGCCTGAAGGTGTTGATCCTTCTCAACCAAAAGAAAGGGAAATATACATTGGGTATAGAAGATCAACTGCACGATGTGAGGAGATGGAAGACCTTTACAGAAGCTCAGTACAAGATGTTAAGGAGGGTTGCAAGATTGCAGTTTTGGCCACAGAAGATCCACGTGGTCATCCATTCTGGATTGCAAAAGTTATGAAGGTCAAGAAAGAAAATGAAGAAGTTATATCTATTGAAGCACATTGGTATGCAACAGACACACACCCATTTCATGGTGTGTACAAGCCGGAGATGGTGATCGAGAAAAGGGTTTTCAAAAAGAGAAAAATAAAGGGTCAAAATGTAAATAATCATCGAATAGACATTTTGAAATTAGAGGATGTTGACATACTATTTTATGACTTCCAGTTGACAAGGAAAGGCACTCTTCGCTCCGAGAGTATAGAGATTATCAAAAGATTGTTGGCACCAGAAATAGTTGCAACGTGGGAGTCTGCTAAACCAAGGTGTAGATATAGAAGGAATATGGCATATGAAATGTTGGGCGTACATGAATATTCAGATGGTGCAATCGTTGATACTAGAGAAGAATACGGGTCATCTACATCTTCATCCAGTCATTCATTTGAAGAAAATGTAGATTTTGATGGTGTGTCAGAATCCATGGGTTGATTTGAATATTTGCACATGAAACAATTTGTCAACTTTTATTAATATGCCATTGTTTGTATGGCAACTCTAAATGAGTTCTTGAATTTTGATATGAATTACTTCTACGTCTTATGGTTTATTATATGATTTTCTGATGAATTACTTAAATTTTTGTATTTTATATGAAAAGAGTGGTAAAATTATTTATTGAATAATTTGTGTTTAACTCAATGCATTTTTTATATAGTGTTACTAATAGATTAAATAAGCACAATTTCAATTTTGATAAAATCATATAAAAATGCCATTTTTTGAAAAAGTGTGCTACCGGTAGCAAGCGTTTTCAATTTAGAGCTTTATTTTAAGGTTTTTGCAAACAACAATAACAAATGTTTTGGTACATTTCTATATTTTTGACCCCAAATCAAAAAGTGGTGCTACCGGTAGCACCACTTTTTGATTCGGGGTTGTTTTTTGGTGTTTTTTATGCAAAAATATGGGTTTTTATGGCTAGATTTCTTGTTTTGAGTATATAGTTCTCATCAAGTTGTATAACATGTTCATAAAAAATCAGTGGACCAACACAAACATATGCATTATGTTTTAGAGAAAATATAGCATACCAATATTAAAATAATGACATTTTGGGGTGGTTATACCACTTTTCCATAAATAAAAGTTATATATTCCGGAAGGTGATATGTTTTTCTATGTTTCATCTTTTTACACCTAATTCTAAATTTTTTTGTAGGTACCTCTAATCAGGGATGATTTTAGGGGCGAAATTTAGCCCAATGGCGAATTTAGAAGGTTTCTAATTTTTTTTAGGGCGAATTTTTAAGTAAAAGAGGTTTTTGAGAATTAATTTTAATAGCCCACTATTTATTATTTTGTAAATATTAAACAACTATATAGCCAAAATCGTATTTAGGAAGAATTTATAGGAGAAACCAGTCGCTCACGATTTTTGTGGAAGAAATAGGGAAAAATCGATTTTCGCCAGTTTATTTTCCGTGATTTTTCCTTGGATGCACGAGTCGCCCCCCGATTTTTAGGGATGGTGTTTCCTGGAAACTCATTCGCCCGTGATTTCTGGCATGGTGGTTTTCTGGAGTTGTTATTCGCCCTCGATTCTGGCATGGGTTTTTTTGGAGCTATGGTTCGCCCTCGATTTGAAGAAATTGCGGTTTTGGAGTCCGATTCGCCCGCGATTTGGCTGCTAGAGTGCCAATACAACCCCTAGCATCGCCCATACGAGGTAAAATTCTTGATTTTCACCCATACGAGGCTCAATTACTGTTTGTTTCAAAGATTACCAATTTGTAGCGTGTATCTAGAGGTTTGCAAACTGCTTTAGCTGTGCATTTCAGATTCTCAGAAGGGTTTCGAGCATTAAGAGATATGTGACAATGTGAAATATCTGCAATTCAATTTTTGTTGCCATCTTAGACCCTGCGTGTTTCATTTCGATCCATGATTACACTGTGAGTTTAATCCCCAAATTCTTAATGCTGTCATACTCTGAAATCTTTTATTATAACTCGCCCTTCGTTTATAACTCACCCTTCGAAATCTTTTATTATAACTCGCCCTTCATTTTTCATAGCCGATGGAAGCTGAATTGAGTTTGAATTCTACTTGTCGGGCATACCTTGTAGGCATGGAGACATAATTCATGAGGGTCTGCTGGTAAACTTTTTGAAGGTTGTTGATCTGTGCTTGCCTTTCCCTCTGGTACTGCTCAACTTCTTTAGTTCTATGCTTTGCCTCTTTCATTTCTTTTCAATGTGTCGAAGTTGGGCAGATCACAGTTTTTTTACTAAACTATTAGCTGCTTGATAATGATCTTGGCAGTTTCTGGGCGATGTCTTCTTAAAATTGTATCCGACTTATCTTTTGGATTTAGAACTGTAACTAATCCTAGTAAGATGCTGTCACTTTCCTGAAATTGAATACTTATTCAGAAACTGTGTGATCTCTACCAGTTAAGCCTTTGTACAGTAATCAGCAATGGTTATCATCTTTGGCGTGTTATCTTTTAAAAAACCGATTTTACTTGTTTTTATTTTGATGTCCATATAGTGAGGTGGAAAGTTCACTTCTTTATCAGTCAAACCTGCTTCCATCGATCTGCTAGCTGTATCCACTTATTGTACATTTTTAAGGGTCCCTATCAGCTCAAAATTGTCCTGTTTTATATTTTCCACACACAGCTTTTCCCAAGGATATGCTCACCATTAAGAAGTGACAAGCACTTAATTCATCTTCGACAAGTTAGAGAGGCTAACATAGCTTGATGGAGTCATGGTCACAATGACCGACCTGATGTGGGAAGATTCCAAGATTAATAAGCAAAGAAGATCAGTGATGCTCGTCCTCTTTGCCTTTTGAGCGTCATTGATCGTCTTTGCTTTTGCATCATGGAATTTTCCAACATCAAGTCTAGTAACAGAGTCAAATGGCTGCAAGGGTAGTTGTTTATTGGTGAGGTTTTGTCATCCGTTTTCTACAGTTTCAATGGTTCTTTTGGGGAAGAATATTGGAAGTTTGGTGACATCCCAATAAAAATCAAGGCCGTTGCTAGAAAATAACCAGAAATGCAGCTTGTTACAGTTCTGGAAGGTCGTTGCACAAAAAATCCAAAAATATGCAAACTACCCTACTAAAATGTCCAACACTCCTGCACATAGAAGATTGTTATAGCAGAAATGGATGATGGCTCCATTTTAAAGATAAAATTCAATTGAAAAGAAGCCTAAAATCAACAAAACTGCAATTATTAATAGTAGCATTGCAATCCTATAGCAAGTCACCTGACTTGCAACACAAAAAGTAGAAACATTACTGAATGATACTTGGATAATTCTAGGAATCACAACTTATGTTCAGTTTTGGCAAGATGGTTTTCTACCTGAGTATGCATCACAACATTGGCATTGTCTTTGGATCGAATTTCTATGTATGTTGGAACATTGCCATGTGTGAACTTGACAAAATTGTGAAACCTTTTGGACTTACATTGGTTGGGTACAAAAGGGAGGTAGGATCTAAGGATTGATGAGACAAAATGCTTCAGTTTGTATTGAAATTAAGCTTCTATGAAAATTTCCGTCATAAGTTTATTTACAATTGCCTAGACAAATAGAAGTTGAAGAGCTGATTTATCTTAACCTCTCTAATGCTTGCTTGCTTCCATTTCTCCTAGTAATTTGATTCATGAATCATCATCCACCAAAGAAGCAAGAGAAGCAGAATAAGTCATAAAATGCATTAGATAAGAAAGTAGGAAGCATCAACAAGCACGATTAGACTCAAGTGTAGATCAAAATGGGACTCCATTGGAGATCTTGCAACAGAGCATCGATGTAATGACCATTGAACAAGGTCAACAATATGACATGCCCTTGCAGACGAATTCCATTTCTCTAGTCATTAACATCACACATGATCTAACCCACTTGGAGTCACATATCCTAACCAATCCAAAGTGAATTACGGAGCTGCCATTTGAGCCTCACTCTGCTTTGTAGACTAGATGCTGAGAACAACAACCATCGACAGTTATTGCTTTACATATTGATCCTCAACCATTGGCACACATTACACTGTTTGGGCAGAGGTGGGGCTTCATATTGTTACTCCTCCCTCAGAGTCCACAACATAGGACACCACTAGGCTCCTGCACTCTTGAGATCAGAGTTTGTTCCACTAGGGGTTCCACTCACACAAAACAACACATTTGTTGAATCTTTGGGCCATAATAATCTGGAATATATCAACAGAATGAAGCAAAAACAAGTCGTAGTATGCCAATACAGAATGTGGCATAACACCTGGCTCCATGAGGGACGGGTACTCTTAAGGGAGAGAGCACTCGAGAACCTCAGAATCTCAAGCACATCAGCAGCAGTAAAAAGTGAGTACCTACAACATAGGAATATACCTTTCCCACAAACCATTATTAGAATGCATTTGAAAAACTTCAAAATAAACAAAGTAAACTATTGAATTGCCATAGCTGTTAAGTTAGGTTGGGTATTTGAATTGAATGAATAGGTTTTGAAAGTGGATTCCATGGTGTGACTGAGATAGCTAGAAAAAATAATTGCGTCACTAGAAGATGTTGTGCAATTGAAGCTGGTAGTTTCACTAGATATAGTTGGCCCCTTACTCAGATGTATATTTGCTGGAAGCACTCGTGAACTTGATATTCAATTATTGATTCCTACTGGAAGTTTTAGTCACACAAGGCATTGCATATGGTTGCGTTACTAGAATATGTTGTGCAATTGAAGTTGGAGGTTTCAGTACATCTAGTTGGCCCCTTACTCAGACGTATATTTATTGGAAGCATTCGTCAACTTGATAGTCAAATATTGACTCCTACTAGCAGTTTTATTTACACAAGGCATTGCATATGGTTGGGGACATCTTAACCCAACTTTATTTTATGATAAGGCATTCTCTCTAACACCTCACTGTACTAAATTACTAACTGGCTTCTTATAAAGTTTTCTTATCATATCATATTGATCTTGTGCTCCAATATTGTATCACATTCCTTATCAATTCTCCAGTCTGGCAATTATCCCATCCTATCTATTCATTTGCAAGTTCCAACTCCAGGAACACCACCTTGTTTAGAATTTCCTCTAGTGCAGTTGGAATTCCCAACCAACCAAGGACTCATGTATTTCTTACTTGAGCACTGCTGTTACATAAAATATGTTCCTTTGAGGTATGGTTTGGCTTGAGCTATGAAGCTACACCTGGACTTCTAGGAAATAGCTTGATTTGTCTATGTGATTGTTCAGTAAATTACCACTTTTGTCAGAGGTTTCCTTGAGTGCTTGACAATCAACGGAAGCAACAAATTTAAATAAGCCATCCTCTATCTCTTCACTCCCACGACTGCCTAATTGTTAATTTTATCTTTGGTAAAGCATTTGTTAGTTTCAAATTACACCTTGTGATATTGTTTCATGAGTACACTGATTGCATATTTCCTTTAATCCCTAGTGCATACTACATACAAGAAATATCTAATGCTTTGACCTGTGACAGATTGCATTTTCCATAAATAACGATTTGAAGTTTGAATATGTATATTGGATTCTTAAGGGGAAGAAAATGCTTGATAATATGCAAGAATATTTTGGAATTCTAGCTAATATGCAATCCATTTTATGAAGCCTTACTCAACCCACTTATGCTCAGTATACATATTTGCATATGGCCCTTACAGAAACAAAATCATATGAATATGTAATGGGAAAGGCATGGAAAGCCTTGACCAAATTTACAGCTCTATCATCCAATTAGCAAGCCCTGTATGCAATACATCAAGGATCCCCAAGGGCATCATCCTTGAAACCGGTTCAACAACCATCTTAATGGTCTAGTCAATATCAAGGTCGATGGCCACAACAATGTTTCAGCTCAAGTTTTTCAAAATAGAAAAGAAGCTAGTAAGAAATAAGAATGGACAATAAAAAAGAATCGAGTCCTACAATCCTTGAAAGAGTCCCTCTCCCAAATATGCATGATATCTTATGAATGGATTCAAATTCTCATTTTATAGCAGTCTTTCCTTTCTTGATTACTTGAAACTTCCTTTCCTCTTTTACTAGTTGTTTCAAAAATGTTGGTCTTTTTTATTGGTTGTCTTTAAAACTGCTCCTCGAATACTGCTTATTTGGAAACTAACCTATCTCTTTAACTTAACATTTGTGTGATGAGGCTTGTCCTAAGGTTTAATATTGTCCCTGAGCTGGCAGAATCACTTTGGAGTATTTGGAAACGTTTTTTCAATGCTTACCCAAGGGCTACTTGTGATTTTTCAAAATAAACAAAGTAAACTATTGAATTGCCATAGCTGTTAAGTTAGGTTGGGTAGTTGTACAATGTAAATAAATTTGCACTTCATCATAGGTGGTGTATTTTTGTCACTGAGTATTAAGGAAGCATCTTAAAAAGGAGAAAAGCTGAAGCACTGGAAAAGAGGGCCTTCACCACAGGTACAAATTGTGATCTGAAACCCAGCCATTGCATATGGGCATCGACATGCATCCTCTTTTTTTGCAAATATTTTTTTATTCTATTGCTATACTTTGACTAGAATAGTATGCCCTAAATATCCCAATCTATTTCTTATGAAAACTTGCACTTGCAGATTATGGCATACATCTCTTCCGAGTTTTCCCTTGGGCATTTGACACTAATCAAAACCACTGTAAATGTTCATATTTGGTCTTGTTACTATCATCGTGAAGTATGGAAATGATTGAACTGATTGCTGACTGGGTTTGTAAATATCTACTGTATTTTTAGTTTTGCAACATATGTTAATGTAACCACCTAGTGTATGAGATCTGTAGGGTGTTGAATCAACTTCACATCTGATTCTATAGGCATCCAATTGTTACATTCAACAACTCTTTTCCATGCTTCATAGATTCCTTGCAACACAGGTGAAGTGCCACATTTGAAGTAATTTGGCACAACAATCACATCACTGATTAGGATTGCCCCCTTGATCCTAATATTTTGTTGCACATGGCAAATTCTATGTCTCAGTAACAATTTCCATGGTTTCTCACCAAAAAGACATCATGTTATCAATTTAGCGGACAAGATAGTTCCCTGCAAAATGTTATTAGCCAGGCCTAGACCACTCCTCCCTCAGAGTCCACAACATAGGACACCACTAGGCTCCTGCACTCTTGAGATCAGAGTTTGTTCCACTAGGGGTTCCACTCACACAAAACAACACATTTGTTGAATCTTTGGGCCATAATAATATGGAATATATCAACAGAATGAAGCAAAAACAAGTCGTAGTATGATTTAATGAGGTGGTGTTGCAATATGGTACATGGAACATTGGTAGTTCTTTATCATATGGTTAGCAATTCAATCCCACTACCCCTTGTGGTTAGAGTTCGGTTTTCTTTTAATGCTCCTATCACCTTTTGTAGACTTGTTTTCCAATAGGTTTGGTGAAGGGTTGATCCCATACGGATGATGGAATTCAAGGTATTCCTAGGGTGTGTGTAGAAGTGACGTGAAGAAGAAATCTCCTCCTTTTATTTCATTAATGGTGATGGATGGGGTTCATCAGTAGAAAGTGTGTTATCTTGATTTATGTAATTATTATTTTTATTATCAATATTTGGACCATCCTATTTGTTACATACCATTTTGGAAACCATCCATGGTATCCTCTCAAGGTACAAGTGCTACAAAATTGACCACCCAAGTAAAAAAGGGTGGGGGTGTCAATTTGCTTAGGCCATTTGACCAAGTAGGTTCATACACAAACCTAAGATGGTGACGCTATATATCATTCATTATAAGGAATGAGAGATAGTACTAATGGGGGGTAGCTCAGGAGCATTCCAAGAATAATAGGGCTTCTATTTCACATCCACTGCAATTTTTTTACCATGGGCCAATTGATAACTCACGTGATAAGAGCACTTTGTTGACTTTTATTCTAGGTGTCTATGTATAGACCTAAGGTATGCATGTTGATGAATATTTCTAGGTCATGACCAATAAAAGGAAGGAGGATTCATATTGAATTCTTGTGGATAATGCTGATAGAGATGAGCCCCACTCCTTAAGTACAGTCATTCAAGAATGTTTTCTCCCTTTACCCAGACAAGGGAACCTCCTACTTGAGTAATGTAGCATTAAGAAACAGGTTCAATACTCTCACAAACCATCTAAAATTTGCATGAATATTTTTCTTCTTTCTTAGAATGTGAGAGGGGTGACAATCCTAGGTAGGAATCAACTTGTTAGGGGAATTATAAAAAGGTTAGTCCAGATTTGATATTTATCTAGGAGATGAAGTTTGTTGGTTTTGATCTTCACTATCATATGAAATATTTTTGGAATAATATCTTTTTGACCTCATACCACATTTAAAATGGTGGTGTGGGGTACTTCCTCACTGCATTTAGAATTTATAAATCTGAATCCCTGAAAATTGATAATGTACAAAGCTGATAGCAGATGATTTTACAGTTATATAACACAATTTTTCCTTTAAATATTTTTCTTTCTGCTGATAGTTTCATAGAGTACATCCCGTGGGTTTGGGTATGCAGAGGTACCCTGCACCCTCCAGAGGTGCACAGAATTACTCACCCATGGCACCTGTCTTTGAGGATAAATTTTTTAAAAATCATTAAAATATAGTTACTAGTTTCCTGCCCTTTCTACTTGGTCCCACCAACCCCCTACTATATAAACTGTCAACAAACACAAAAGTAATCACTGATCATTTGCTAGTGCTGGGCCATCATTTTTCTGTTGCTGGGCAGTGGGCAATGGTTTGGTTGCTGAAAACTCATAGCATATAAAAACATATAAAACATGAGCACGAAAATATTCTTCAATTGTTATGGGTGAGACCCAAACACAACTTACATATTGGCTTGCAGGACTATGTGGTTTAAAAAGATCATACATTTAAGCATGATAGTCTCAACTCTCTCATCATGAGATTCTGAGAAAATTCTGCTAATGTCAGACTCAAGCAAGTATTGATTGAACTGCGAGGAGTTTGCTTAATGTCAGATAAAATCTCCCAGTCATCAGAAAATACAGAGAATGATCCAAACAAAAAGGCATTCTCAAGGGAATAATTTTGAACCAAAATGAGGGCCATATGGTTAAGGGACATTTTGGCACAACTAAGTCCAAAGGCTATGAAGAAAGAAGCAATATTTTATGACCTAGTATTGGGTTAAATTATTAGTCCCATTAAGTATAACTATAGACCATATAGACATCAAGCATGCCTTATACCTCAACATATAATGTTAGAATATAATTTATTACATTTTAGCAGAAATGACACCACTTGAAATCCAATAAGGGTATGTACTTGGGAGTCAAGGACACCATATAGACACATGGAATGACACTTAGGAGTCAAAGACACCATAGAGAGGACATGTTTCATGATTAGGGCTCGACTCACAATGTGTAAGTCCTAGAAGGTTAATCTTCCCGTGAAGGACCTTTTTTTCCTTTTCAACCATGGTCTATGCCCCTGGACCCATCACGGGTCCCCCAAAATGAATTAATCATAGCCATATCCCAATTAGAGGCCAAATATTCCATAGAAAGGTCTTATGTGGTGTTGCAATGCATATTTCACCACACTTGAGCCAAAGAATATTTGTTAAATGACCAAGGATCTTTTTATACTGTCCTAACCATTATCAAGATGCATACACCCATCATTGTTACTAAAAACATTATAATGTCCTTTGGTAAACTATTCATAGTTGAAATATGGCCATGAGATGCAATGCTTTATGGATTTTAGATGTTTTTAATGGAAAATGAGTCTAAGAAGGATTATTTTGGGAATAACCTCATTATTTTGGGAATATGGCCAGACACTTCAATATTTTCCAGCACTTTGTTTAGTGATTGATTCTTGTATTTAAACATTGTTTGTGGTCAGTTTATTGAATCATAATTTAGTTGATTGTTCTTTTATTCTTTCTAGTAAATGAAAAAATGAAAAAGAGCTTTATTGTAGAAAGTTTTGATTTTATGGCACTTTTGTTTCCTTGTTGCAACCACGCCACACAAAAGCACTACCCCTTTTTGAGTAATAACAGCCCTAAAAACTTTTTAATAAAATGAAATAGAAACATTTTTCTTTTTTAGGGTACACTACACCAATTAGTTTTGGTTAGGATCTTGATTTTAAATCACCTTAAACCACTCAAGATCACACATTACGCAAAAATCGTAGTGAGACTATCACAGGTAAACCCATTTCACTCAAAACTTGCCTGGGATCTATGCAGTAGGTCATTGCGAGATCAGATTGTTGGGAATACTCCTCCTACTTTCTGTTCGAGCATACGCCAGGATTGGATTGCGTATTGGGGACTCTTTTGAGTTTCGGGCTTAGCTACCCTGCCCACGCTTTCTGATTCGACCGGTGACTGTTCCCCCAGGAGTTTTCAGTGTTGTGGTAGCCTTAGTATCTGACTCTAGGTTCATACACAGGTGACAGCAGAGGGTATATCTGCTGTACTTAAGACAGACGTGGGAGGAAATCCCTTGCAGGTCTTTGGGAGGGCGGTTGGGTGATTCCAACGCTTGCACCCTTAGTCATTGTATTGTGGACCCCGGGTAACTGTCTTTCTTCCTTCGTTGATCTGTTCTGGGCCCTCATCATCCCAGACTCTTCTCCGGAAGGCATCTTTGTTTTCCTGATTTGTATACTTAGGACTTTTTAGTTGGCGTGCTATTTGCCCCCTAGTTGTAGTGGCCACCAGGTTCTAGTCTGTTATTTTATATTTATAATCACGGAGAATATCACTCAGTCTGGGATTTCACTCAGTTTCATGGGCATGAATATCTAGTTGAGGGGTTCAAGTGCATTTAGATCATATGCTAGAGTCCATATCATGGCATTGGATACCTCCTAGTTGAGATGATTACTGCTATATTCCAACTATGTTTATAGACTAGAATTGAATCACATACCTAATACTAACATAATAATATATGCTAGTTATATACTATAATACTTGTAGCGAGCCTTACAGATGTTACTTGTGAGTATGAGAATTGGGCACCCTTGAGATGGATAAGCAAATCATTAATGTGAGAAAATGGGTATCAATTTTTTATAGTCACTTCATTGAGATCATGATAATAAGTAACAAGATGCCATGCACCAGATTCCTTTACAGAAATGAAGAAAGTAGAGGAACCATAAGGAGAGGAGTTAGGTTCTATACGTCTAGAGTTTAAGACATATTGAAGATGTCACTTAATATCAAGAAATTCGTGAGGGGCTAAATGGTATATTGGAGCAATTGGAAGAGAAGATGTTGAGACAAGATCAATAGTGTGCTAGATGAAATGAATGGGGGGAAGGCCAACAGGAGGTGTAAATACATACACAAAATCATCTAACAAGGGATTCATATAGGGTGTGGAAGGATGGGAGTCATTATCAATCTTAACCCATTTAACCACACATAGTGACATGAATTTGTGAAGATTGACATGGAACACATCAACATTGTTGGACAACAAGGAAGGTGAATGGGTTATAGAAGATGTGAGATCACAAGCCTTTCCATCTTTAAAAAATTTATAAGTGTTGTGGTGAGCATCATATAGGGAATGACGAATAATTTGGTAAGGGAACCCAGTAGTAAATATACACAATTGAGAGGAGACACATCACATTCCAAAGTATATTGAAATGCCCCAATGGAAATGGTGATAACATAATGCTCAGTGACATTTAGATGAGGAGCATATTTTGTAACCAAACCTGATATGGAGTTTGATGGTCTGTAGTGGGGAGTTGCAGATAGGAGACTAAATATCATGGGAAAATATATTTATTTGGCTACCATTATCCATAATTAGGGTGGTGATTTTATATTTAATTTGATAATTATGAACAAATAGGAAACCTAGTTGATGCTGGAAGGATTTGTTGTACATGAATGATAGTGTAGGATCTGGGGTGGTGGCATTGGGTAAAAAAATTGGAGGACTCAAAAAATTGGTAGAAGAGTGAGATGAGGTACTAGGAATAGGCTTTGATATGAACAATAATTATAAAAGTTATCTCCAAGTAATTTTTTCCCAAGCAAATAAATAGACCCTTGAGAAATATCAATGACAAAGTGTGAAAATTAGTGTCCAATGTTTAGCTTGGATTTAAGATATGTAGCAATTCCAGTTAAGTTTCATAGATATAGCAGATTAGGAAACAGACGGATCATACCACTATCAAGGACATAATAAATTAAAAAGTCCCTATGTTTTCCTAGGGGATTTGAATATTTACTTTGATAAGTTCCCAGGATTGGATGAAGGCTACCATAAAATGAGAACATTGTTATCTTTCTGTTTAAATGAAAACTTTCATGAGTATGGCTTAACTCTACACAAATAGTTGTTGTGACCTAATAGTTGCTGTGACCTTTTTGTCCTTGGAAAAAGTCGTAATTTTATTTCAAAAAGATGAACAAAATTAGATTCTGCACATGTATTAGGATCACTGTGATCCCTACATTGACACATATTTACTGTCCCATATTAATATCAAGTCCAAAGTTCCATACTACTTCAAAACAATGAGTCTGGTTGTTCATACAGTCCGCATTTATCCGATTACAGATAGACTACTGTATCAGACCATCACATAGCTGCTATCTACAACCGGCATATATCCATACAACTAAACAAAAACTGTTACAGAAATTAAAATAGGCGTCCATCCTTGGTCATCAAAATCTGAGCTATTGCTCAATTCCGTGCCTCTATAGCTTCATGAAATGGTCTGTGGTAATAACTGTGGGTGCCCCCAATAGAGTGAATAGTAATCCTCCAAGTGCCAAGTTCCCAGGATTGGATGAAGGCTACCATAAAATGAGAACATTGTTATCTTTCTGTTTAAATGAAAACTTTCATGAGTATGGCTTAACTCTACACAAATAGTTGTTGTGACCTAATAGTTGCTGTGACCTTTTTTTCCTTGGAAAAAGTCGTAATTTTATTTCAAAAAGATGAACAAAATTACATTCTGCACATGTATTAGGATCACTGTGATCCCTACATTGACACATATTTACTGTCCCATATTAATATCAAGTCCAAAGTTCCATACTACTTCAAAACAATGAGTCCAGCTGTTCATACAGCCCGCATTTATCCGATTACAGATATACTACTGTATCAGACCATCACATAACTGCTATCTACAGTCGGCATATATCCATACAACTAAACAAAAACTGTTACAGAAATTAAAATAGGCGTCCATCCCTGGTCATCAAAATCTGAGCTATTGCTCAATTCCGTGCCTCTATAGCTTCATGAAATGGTCTGTGGTAATAACTGTAGGTGCCCCCAATAGAGTGAATAGTAATCCTCCAAGTTCCAAGTGCTAAATGTTACTGCGTCGCTTCTTTGGAAAGTTGATCGGCCATCCCATTCCTCTCCCTGTAGACAAGTGTAAATGTAATATGATTAAATGACTGTTTTACTTTTAACCGTATTACCTCCTCCAGTATAGGTATGAGTACCATCACATGACAATGAGTAATCTCCTTTGCCCAGTCAATAACTATCCTGGAGTCGCCAAATATCTGAAGAGATAGACATCCTTGTTCAAGTGCAAATAACAGCAGCAGCCTAAGAGACATAAGTTCAGCATAGATGTTAGATCCCCTCCCCAAACCAGCCACGATATGAAAGAAATGAGACTTGGTTTTGAAAAGGACTCCACCCCCACCACACTCCGATCGATGGTCAAGAGAAGCACCATCAAAATATGCCCACAGCATGGTTTTATCGATCATTTCCTCACTCACAGGTCGAGTTCTAATCTCTTTGACAGGTGTCTTGTAGTGTTGGATAACAGCCACAGCTTGTGCCACTACAATCTCCTTCAGAATCCTGCAATCTTGAAATATGATCTTATTTCTGGTAATCCATATGCCCCATGCGAAAATACAAGGGGAAGCCCGGATGGGAGAGGATTTTTGTAAAGTCCACCACAATTGGAATGCTTCATGGACACTCGCTCCCCACCATCTCACATTTAAATCCAGATATTTGCATATATCAGCCCAAACTGCCTGAGTAAACCGACAATAAACAAATAGATGATTAATGGTCTCTTCCACACAAAGTGGACAGAACCCCGGTCCCTGGAGGAAGCGTTTTTGCAGAATGTCCCAGGTTGGAGCCTTATTTTCCAGAATAGCCCAGAAGAGTAATTTTGCTTTACTCAGACACTTTAACTTCCACGGATATTTCCACCACCACACCAATTCCCTGTTATGTGCTTCCACATTCAGTTGGATATATCCATTCCTTGGGGTGTAAATTCTAGAGGGATGGTGATCCCAGATAAGTTCATCATTCCTATTGGTCAGTCGTATATACGAAAGTCTTAGGATCCGGAGAAAATCCTCCCAAACTCCTTGCATATCTTCAGGAATCTCAAGACGTTGTGCAGAGATCCACCCCTGATGCCAAAGAGTAGATGATCCCGGATCCTCTACATCATCCAGAAAATGGCAACCTCTAGCTGCCAAGAAGTTCCTCAAGTCCACAGGCATGACATGACCTCCCCTACAGCCAACCCAAGGGTCCAGTCCAATACGAGTGAGTCACCCATTTCCTATCCTCATACTAATCCAGAGCCGACCAAAGGAAAATGCTGCACCACCGCTTTCCAGACCACAGAGCAATTTGCTTAACTCTACACAAATAAAATCTATTGCTTAAATGCTACAGTACCGTGCTTGGAGATGTGAATCAAATTGCAAGTTAAGTCACCATTTTCTCCTTTATTTTGCAAATAAACCTCAAGTATTTTATTGACTAAATGATCTTGGATATGTTTCTGATGTTCTTTCATATCTGCATACAAAATTATCTCCTTTTCTCCTTTTTGGCTATGGTCTCAAGGTAAGTAGTTTCATTATGCAATCTACATCCTATTTGGGTTGCAAAAAGAAGGAATATTGAAAGGATTCTATGATGTTGAACATGTATTGGAATGAATGTGGGGCAAGTAATGCACTTGAGCCTTGATTTTAGGTTTGATCAATTTCGAAAAACTAGATTTAGTCTTGTACTATTTTCTATTAATAAATTGTCATCAGTTTGCAATGAAGTTAGGTAACACCAACTACAATTGAAGTCACACAATGATCTCATTCTTAGATATGGGTATAGCACCTTATGCATAGTTACTTGACTCTTATGAGCTTGAGTCAAGTCTTCCAAGTTTAATTTGGTCTTGGTTCATATGCACAATTTTGTTGAGTCTAGAGAGCCATAGGATTGTTTGATTATATTTTTCAAAAATATTTTTAAAACACATCCTTTTATCAAAATTTCTTCAAAGTGGCTACTCTCCTGACCCGCCAGTCACGGCGGCAGCGAGGTGAGTTCATCAGGAGCACAAGGGACCCCATCACCACAACCTTAGGAAATTTTTTATTGTGGTGTGTTGTTTGTTCCCTGTTGTTCTAGTGGCCCCTAGGTTAATCACTTAGTATATTTTTGGTGCAATTGTGTAGGACCAACATCCTCGTAGGGAATTGCAGTTGTACTAATTTTATATCATTTTTCTCATGCAGGCCTCCTTCTGGTTTCTATATTGATTTGGAATATCAATTGTGGAACATTAAGTAAGAAACAAGATGTCAAACATGGATCATGGAGAGAAAAATAAAACATTAAGACAAAAGGATGTAATGTCATATTTTCAAAAACATCAATCCAATCATCCACATCATATTCATGGTTCAAGCTCTCTTGAGCAAGGTATCGGTGAGAGAGATGTCAACACTTTGGAGGATGCATCTGCAAAACATACAATGGATGGTAGAATACATTCCTCTAGTGATCAAAGTGAGGCAAATGCATTTTCATCAGAAATTGGTAGCTCAAATGTTGAAGATTTTTCCTTGCAAGGTGACATAGACCATTCACTGAAGAGGAAAAAAGGCCGATGGGACTTCGGGAGACAATTCCAATCTGATTGGGTATCAAGATTCCCATTTATTGAACCGATACCTCCAACAAATAAGAATGAGACCTCACGAGAAGTTAAATGCATTTCATGTAGTTGGAAACTTGGCAAGGTAGTGACATTGCAAATGAAGCTGGACACAATAGAGAAGCATGTTGGGAAGGTGTATGATAAGAAAACTGGAAATGATGAGAAGAAATCTACTGCTAGATGGAAATCTGATAGCCGACATCTCCAATATGAAGAGGACTACAATAAATACTTAATAAATAAGAGAAAACTAGATTAAAGTGGAGGAACCATCACTTCTCAATTTGGAAAGATGATGGAAAAAAATTTGTTATCGAAGTCGATACAATTAAGCACTGTATTTCACATCCTATCCAATGGTCGTCCTATGACAGATTATCCAAAAATGATGAAATATCTATCTTTTATTCAAGTGCCAAATTTTCCATCTTCTCATTGGTCTTTAACGAGTGGTTGGGAATGGGGAAAATATCTAGCTCAAGTAGAAAAGGATGATATGAAAGAGAAGATTGTGAATGCAACATTTTTGTCACTGTCCTTGGATGAAGTTACAGCTGTTGATAATACTGCATGGATTTGCATGAGCATTTATACGGTCAATTACCATATTAGGAATTCCTATCTACTTGGAATTCATAAAATGAGAAAAAGTTCTACAGCAGAAAACATTTATGAACTTGTTATTAATACTTTGAAGGAAACTGGTGGTATGGATCATTCAATGATCGCAAAAAAGTTGGTATGCGTTGGAGCAGATGGGGCATCAGTAATGCAGGGACAAAGGAACGGCCTTTGTGCTAGACTACAACTCTCAGCTTCACCTTATATGATTGGTATTCATTGTATGGCTCACAGAATGAATCTTGCATTTAAAATAGTGAGCAACTTTCCATTGGTTTCAAAAGTTGAATATCTTGTACGTGAGGTTCATGCATACTTTTGTCGGAGTCCCAAACGGTTTTCAGAGTTTAAAAAATTTGCTGACGGTGTTACAAATGGAAACAAACTATTAAAAGATGTTGATACAAGATGGATCTCACTGAAGGGACCAGCTCAAAGACTATTCGATGAATATGCATCCTTGGTAGGGGTGATGTATGAACATCGCCTAAGTGTAGAAAAAGCTCAAACTATTCTCTTTCTATTAACTGATATAGAGACATATTTAACATTGGCCGGAGTTCTTCCTCTGCTTCATGAAATGAATAGCCTCGTGAAGATGTCTCAGAGTCGCACGATGTATATTGCTGAATACACAAATGCTAGAAAACTAGCATGCCTTGCATTAGATAATTTGTATATGATGCCAGATTCTTTTACAGGTCTAGCATTTACAAATTGGGCTAAGATAATCAATATTGAAAATGATGAAAATTTATTGAAGTTTGATGAAAAAGGGTTTCTATGTATGGCAGTGCGTGGGTATATGGTTCCTTTTTATTATAATGACAAAATAGGAAGAACCACCAAAGAGTGCCCTGTGTCAAGAGAACAATTTGACAATGTTGTGATTTCAGTGAGGCGCAGCTTGATAGAAATTGCAAAATCACTATCATCATAGATAAGAGAACGATTTCCTCGAGAAGAATTGTTGGAGGCCATGTCTGTGGTATACCCTCAATATTGGAACCGTCGTCAATGTTCAGAAACTATAAAGGTTGACTTTATAGCTAAAATCAAGATTTTGCAAAGCCATTTTTGTCGAGAGAGAGAGATACAAGGAGAACATATTCAAGGTATTTTAGATGGAAAAAAATTGAAAGATCAAGCCCGATGCTTTGCTGATACAATGTGGGAGCAATTTTCTAAGTTGGATAATGCTCTAGAATATGGTGCAATTACAAAATTGTGGACTACACTCAGTGGTAGTGAATATCTACTGCAACATATGTCAGAGTATTTCAAATTAGTAGATTTATGTCAAACCATGATTTTGGGATCAGTGGAGGATGAGAGAATTTTTAGTGCATTAACATTTTTGAAGTCAAAGTTGAGGAATAAGCTTGATAAAAATGTGGATACATGCTTAAGATTATATGTAACAAAGTATGAGGTTGACAATTTTCCATATGAAAGAGCAGTAGCTCTCTGGCGATCAAATTGTGAAAGAAGGGGAGAAAACAATCTGGCAAATTTATCTAATGAATTTGATATGGAACATAATGTTGTTGAGGATCATAATGACGGCTCATTCGAAGAAGGTCATGTTCAGAGTGCCGAAAATGAGGACCAGTCCTAGAATGTGAATTGGGAAATGGATTTCACCTAAGATTGTATATGATCCAATACACATGAGAGACTCTTGAGTCTTATTTTGGTATAGGTGTTCCATGGACCCTTGCGGGTGATCATTATATGTAAATTTGAGCTAGCATTTTAATTAAAAATAGATTCTACATTGTACTTTTTTGTTATAACATTGATGATATGACATACATTTCCTTGATGCAGTTTATTTTAAGATTGATGTTTTTATATTTATCTTTTACATTGTCTCTTTTTTTATGTGATAGGAAATGACACTGGAATTTGACAAAGCTAGGCCTAGGAGCTATCTCTTCACATAGATAGTGTCCTGACATTGAAGGATAAATAACTAATTTGACTACACTTTCGCTAAGCAAGAATGAGCTCATTCAAGTACATGAAACCATGTTGTTGTTTATCTCAAATATTTTGTGCAAATTTTTATGGGTTGTTTATTGCTTTTATTTGAAACATTTTGTCGATTTGTGGAGTTTGCATGTATTTTGGTTAATTATTGTGTTAGACCCTTGAATGCTTCTAGTTCTCATTTGATGCTTGATTTAACCCTTTGTTGTAGCTTGAATCAATATTAGATTTAGTTGATTTCCATTGATTTAGGGTTCGAGAAAATAAGTTTTTATTACCTTTTATTTGCATGAATTAATTGTCTTCACTTTTTCGATTTGTTTATGCTGATTGTATATTTTCTTTGTAAATACTTATTGTTATTCAGAAAAATAAATGAGCTCTACATAGCTAAGCGAAGAGAAAAATGGTCTATGCACTAGGTTCATATGCATTGATCATAGGAGACCTATTGGCACGAGACCAACATTCCTCTAGTCCAATTGGCTCAAAATTTTCCTAGCCTCCATGGGCATAATTGGATAGTGAAGGCCAAAATGATGCATAATGTCTGATTCTATTAGTTTATCGGTTTGTCAAGGTCCAAGTCCCCACATGTCATGGAAACTCTAATCTATAGAAAAAAACAATTTGTAATAAAAGCTCTAACATGGGTTATAATAACATCTACACACCAATATCAACAAAAAATACAACATCTACAATCAAAATCAACTACTAGACACATTTAGATATGGTATCAACAAATGGTATAACATTTAGATATGGTACTAGTGTTGAGGAATTTAGATGGAAAAAAGTTACATTGTCCAAAAGTATGACACAACAATAAGATAGCCCCCAATAGTCGACACTACAGGATGCCACCAAAATCACTATAATGTTATTCAAAGTATGTGCCAAGAAAAATACTTAAGGAACATGCCTAGCTTAAAACCTATGTACAAACTTGCCTTGAAGTATCAAAAACAGTCTAGGGTAGCCACACAATCTATTGAAGGATAGTCTGTGGGTGCAATTCCTTTGTTGATTTAAGCAATTCAAAAAAGTCATCTCCCAAGACTATTAAAGAAGAAAAAGAAGAAATCTATAATAATTGCAGGGAGGACTACAAATAGATTCTAGAAACTCAAGTAGTAGAGGAAAAAATTGTAAGTAAGAAGAAGATGCAATGCTAACGTCATCAGAGCTATGAATGACAATCTCCACCCGAAGAACCCCTCTGATAATGTTCCTCCCTGCCATGTCCATGTTGAGCACATCTTGAAAGCATTGCATTCAATGAGGCTGTATTTCGCTTTGGCACTTGGCCAAACACTTTATGTGCATCCTCCAAACACCCACATTTAGAATACATGTCTCCAAGATCTACTCGGCTTTGCTTGGATATCAAGGCTTCATTAAGGCCACCACCATTTGGTATTGAGACCAAAACTTGAAATAGAGCAATTGAACTCAACATTTGAAGAAGCCTTGAACTCATAATTAACAAGCAGACTGTCATTCAATGTGTTTTATAGATCAATGAAAGATTCGCCAAATTTTTACAATATTTTATAATTCAGTGAAATATTCGCCAAATTTTTACAATATTTTATAATTTAGTAAAATATTCGTCAACTTTTTACAATATTTTATAATTCAGTAAAATATTCGCCAAGATTTTACAATATCTTATAATTTAGTGAAAGATTCGCCAAGATTTTACAATATCATATAATAAAATGAAAAATTCGCCAAAAAATTATATATACATATTATATTATTGATAAAATCGCTTTCAAATTTTCCTATATATCGGGGAGATTCGCCAATTTTTTTACCATATAAATTTGGGGGGGGTTCTTAAAATCATCCCTGCCTCTAATAATTCATTTGAATGATAAGATTTATGTTTTTCTAGCATGCCATTGCAACTAACGTGTCATAAGTGGGTATCATTACCTTGCACCAACCCTTAAGCACTAAGATCCTTAGGTCATTTATTCATTTTCATAATAATTTATTTTGCAATGTTACAAACTTATGAAATGCACTCATTATATCTCATGTCGATTGGTTTTCATCTCCCAATAATGCACTTATCAAAATAATTAAGTATAATCATCATTATCATAAGTTAAATGACCTTTCTCACATTTAAATATAATCAATACATTAAATACACAAGATAGACATAAGTAGCATAATACTTAGCTTATTATGTGACCCTGCAACTGAATGTGTGGCTACAAATTTCTACCCAACCATAAGCTAACTTACCTGTATCTTCATTTCAGCCCATTTCTTCATATTGGCTTATTGAAAAGGTCCATTGGTGTGGTTTGTTTCCAAAATATACTTGTTAGCTTGTAATCATCCCTATTCTATGCATTTCTTACCCTTACGATCATTATCCATTTGAAGTATGACATATTTCCTCTTAAACCTCAAGGTTCATAACTGTAAAACACAATTCCACACTTACACAACAAAGTGGTTAGTTTCCTTTGTAATAGTAATAATCATTTGTCAAATAATGTCACAACTTCGTAATCCATGCATATTTATGCACAAGAGGCTTATCCACATAATATGCTAATAATTCAAATAATTAATATTCAGCTATGCCTCTTAATATCAGGTATGAATATATCGATGGGAAAGGGGTATGAACCAGTTTCAAAAATATCAAATTACAAAAGATAAAACCCCAAGATTAATCCTAACCAATTTGTAATTAAGCAACTAAGGATGAAACACCATCTATAATAAAAATAGCTTGTTGGGTCCTCTTATTAGTGAATACAAAAATCCATTAAGACATTACAAGAGTTATATTAAGATCCAAAGAGAAATTATCCTTTGACATGCTTTAACACTTCACATGCAACCAATATAATGCTTAACCATGCCTCTATGGTCAATAAGATTTACCTTGCACTTACATACATTGTTGTCTAGATAAGGCTCATTCAACCGTTGGGAAAATAAAAGCAACACATTCTATTTATATGATTCATATCTATATTCTTAGATATGCATATTATAGTGCTACAATCTATACATCTTTATATGATTTTCCTCTTTTGTATTTAGATGAATCACATTGATATATGAAATAAGTTCTAGTTTGATAATGAAGAGATAACCTTCACGGAGTTCAGTATATTCAATTCTTTCCTCCCTTAAGAAGCTATTCATTCATAATTGAAAAAGGTTTGTCTTGAAAAAAGTACACTAATACACTTTTAATATAAAGAGGGAAACAGGGTACAATTTTTTTTTTAATAGAAATCATCCAAACAAATCCTCATATATTATGATCATTGATAAATACATTCCTCATCAAATATGGAAAATGATTCTACCAATCTTTTTAACTAATAGAGACTATTCATATAGCATTGAAAATCTACTTAGTTTGCCATGCAAGCATTTAAGTTCAGATAGTATTACAATTATTCACCTTTCCATTTCATATATATATATATATATATACTTGATGCATAATGAGTTAACACAAGTATCCTAACTTTTTGCAGGGTAAAATATTCATTCTTGTTTGTCCAACCGATACCCCATCCTAAGGTCTTGCGACCTTTGCAGGAGCAAGGATGGTTAATGAAACCATTTAAAGATAGGGTTTTGATGATAATATTATCTCCACTATATTCTTAAATAAGCATTTTAACAATTTATACAATTCACATGCATTAATAAACTTTTGGTATTTTAACACATATAATTAACTTCAATGCAATTTGTCATATTCTAAGGCATAAACTAAGCCTTTTCATTATATGTATACAAGATACATAAAATGTAGCTTCCATATATATATATATAAAGTATATACATCAAGCTAACATAACTTCAAATCCCTTATGCATACGGTAAACAATCCCAAATATACTCAAAATTTGAAAATAAAAATAAATCTTTTCTTTTCTTCCCATACTTAATAAAAGCTATGATTCTTGGTTAATAACACTATGCTCATGGCGTTTAATAAAATATATATATCGTTTCCTCCTATAGTTAAATTTCCTTTACTTAATTCTATTTAACCTTTATGCCACTCTACAACCACTCACTTTATCAACTATTTATACAACGTGATAATCTATAATATAAAACGTATTTGCATTCTATTGCTATCTTGAGATACCCTTCAAAATCAAATACTAAACTTGATGTGATATTCATTTCTATTTTACTTAGAAGGTATCCAAATTTCTTTTTAACCATTTATATAAAGGACAATTACTTTCCTAAAAGTTAATATTCATACACATGAATTATTATCATAAACACTTTCATATATATATATATGGGCAATTATCCTAATATCCCTTTTTTTTTCATAATCTTTGTATATATAAACATTTGCATATACTTCATATCATATATGTGTAATCAATGCATTTATCCATAACTTAAATTTTTTTTTTCCTTTTTTTCTTTACAGAAACACATGTATAAGCACAATAATTATTTGTTTCTTTGTTTTTTTTTTTTATAACCATATCACTTACACCATATAATTCCCTCTTCCTCTCCCTCTATATAAAGAAAAGTCATATATTGGACTACTATACTAAAATTTGAGATTTCTATCATATCCCCGATTTAAAAAGACTACTGTGATGCATAACCTTTCTAACTTAAAAAGCAGACAATCCTCACCACGTAAAACTTAGCAAGGTATATATATATTTAACTCTTCCCATTTATCCCCAAGTAATATTTTTATTATTCTCTATCTTCGTATGAGAATATAATTCCTTAAATGGGTCTCCATATATAATTTTTATCATAAAAACTCTCTTAAAGTATGATTCCACACTTTAACCATTCATGACGATAAACTTCATCAAATATATATATATTTATTCATTTTCGTTTAACCACATTCTATCAGAAGCATAACGATAAACTTCATCAAATATATATATATTTATTCATTTTCGTTTAACCACATTCTATCAGAAGCATATACTCATAATGAAATTATAAACAAAAGATTTCCCTTAAAAAATAGAAGATTCACATACACTTTTCATGAAATATATAAAGTAACCATCACTCTCATATATATATATATATATAACAACACCATGCTCTATGTTTAACTATAGGATAAGCATTCGAAGTGCTATTCTTTTTCCTAACTCGATATGCTAGTTCTTATATTAAGACTTGAAATGAAATATATTTTTAATACCATTTAACGGTAGCGTAATAGGTATTAAATACCCATGATTCGCACAAGATATACATAGTAAGATTTTATTGCAGCTCGAGACCGGCAGTCCCATAACACTTGATAAGATTTTATTACAGATGGACATCGACATTCTCATAACGCTTAATCGTAATTGACCAAAAAATAAACAAAGTTATTACGGAGATCAACTCATTAGTATTTTAAGGGGGGAGAAATGTGATACCAAATGATTTAATATTTGTGATAATAATTTTTATGTAAGAGTTATTTCAAACTCAAAAACATAAAGTGATACTTTGTACAACAAATTATTTTTATTATTAAATTAAAGAAAAAGGAACTTAGAGAGTTTAGTGAAATGAGGGGACGTCATCATGGCACAGAGAACATGTGTAAGTAAGCAAGAGAGATATTTACTAATCAAATCCAATCTAAAACTTAACAACCAGACAAGATCCAAAATCATAAGGATTTATGGATTGATTGGAGATTTGATTGGGATGGTATAAGACCTGGGGAAAACTATATATAATAGTGCTTTGAGATAGCATGGGACGTCGTGTTGTGCATAGAGGAAGTGTGTTGAGTGTTAATACTTTTCATAAGTCCATCATTGCTTGTTATGGATTATTAGAGAGAGAGAGAGAGAGTGCTGCATGGAAGTGGTTGCTTGGTGTTCTAGTGCATGGTGGTGATCCAGCTCGGGGGTGGAGCTAGGAAAACAGTAGAGGTGCTCTCTCCTATAGTTGGGAGGAGTTGATTCTCCAAGCAACCGGTTTCATTGTTGCAAGTAAGTATATGTTTTTGGTTATGTGAATAAATGATTAGCAATGATGCATGAGTGATTTTAGAATATGAAATGTTGAAATATTGCACTTAGTAAGCATATCAAATATGTTTTCTATATCCAAGACGTTACAAGATATTAGTTTTATTAAATAAATTTAAAGTATTTTTTTTTAATTTCTCCATATCAAAAAATTGGGGTTGTTAGATAATTTTAGAAAATGTACAAAATAACTTTTATCAAAATAATTGGAGTAGATTCTTTTTATAAATATTTGATCATTTTCTATTATTATTTTTGTTTTCAAATATTTAAATATATATTTTAAAGAGAATATATATATCCTTAATCATAAAACAAAAATAATTAAATACATTTTCTTCACTTTTTAATTGAAAATTAGTGTTATATATATATATGTATAGTAATCATAAAATAAAAAATAATTAAATAATACTTTTAATTTAAATATTATAACATGTCTCTATCATCAATTTCTTACACAATTAAATTATGAATTACCTATCAATGAATTGCATGTGTATTGAAAAATAAATCTTAAATCGTATAGTCCTCTTGCATTTGCATAACCATTGATTAAATATTTCGTATATATATATAATTTAGTAGTATATGTTTTTTAAAAATAAAATAATTGCAATCATTAAAATTATTATAGCTTTTATTGTTATGTTTAAAAAAACAAATAATATTTAAAGTTGATCATTATTGTGTAAAATTTAAGTATTTAATATGTTATGTTAGATAAAAAATGCTAACTCCTGCGAAACATAAGTAATTAATTAATACTTCATGATATAGTTTTACATTAGTTTATATAATTTTTTAAAACATAACTATATGTCGATAAATGTTTGTTTCAAAAGATGATGAAAATAAAAGTAATAATAATAATAATGTTGATGACGATGATTAACAAATAAAATAATTATGAAGATGGTGATTACTTTTACAACAACTCATTAAGATAAATCAAAAACCTCTTTGAAGATAGGAAAGCAGAGAGTAGAGATATGACACTTCAAAAGGGTAGGTTTCACATTGAGATCTCTGGAGTGAAGCTCATCAGCATAGAAGAAACCATCGCTAGAGATACCAAGTCATCGACAAAAAGGAAAAATAAGTGATATCAGTGTTTGTAGAGCAATAATATCAAGTTATTTTCGTCTCTTCATGCAAAGGGAGTAATAGCATCGTTGTACTGTAGTTCTAAGTGAACGATAAACCAAGGACTAATAAAGAGACATTATCATTGGTAAAGAGTCTGTAGGAAGTGATAATACTTGAAGACATTATGCATGCACATTTTTTCATTGCGGGCATGGGCTTACTCCAGCGAAGGGTGTGACCATACTCAATGCATAATTTTTGTGTTGTTTTCCAACCTAATTATGGGCATCTTGAGTTAAAAGGTGAAGATAAAGAGGAGCCACCAACTGTCTGTTGGATCAAAGGAGAAATCATTGTTGAAGAGTGTGAACTTAAAGCTTGATCGAGGGTTGAATGCTCAGAGAAATATGTGACCATGCTTGGAGGTTTCCACATCATGAAGATGACCTCTTAGCAACTAAGGTTGAAGCACTTGAACCAAAGTATGATGAAGGAAACACCTTTCAAATGAAGGTTGGTTGACTGTGTTGTAGCAAAAACAACTCATTGATGTGTTGCTTGGGGAAGGAATCCTACTTGAGGAACAAGACCAAGTGGACGATATCTTCATTGTAGCTAAAAGACATGAGGAATATGCATAGGAAGATGAACAATTTGAAGCTAGAAAATAAAAATAAAAATTTGATGAAATTTGGCATTGATTGAGGATTAACTTGCAAAGCCCAAATAACCTAAAGGTGACAACCTACATTCTAAGGTACAGGCTGGACTGAAGGAAAATTTTAAGGATCCATAATTTTCTCAAAGTGTAGAAAACTTGGTGAATCTTACTAATTCTTAAATGTGTAACCATAAAAAGGTTTGGTGATTTTTTTGTAAAAATATTCAAATTTCTAAGGATTTTATATAGTTTTGGGGCAATTTTGGCGATTTTAAAGTAAAAAACAATTATCCCGTGGAATTTGGGTAAATCATTTTTGAAAAAAAAAGACAAATTGGCGAATCTTTTTTGGGAAAAAAATGTCGAAAAATATCCCATGGGATAAATTTCGCCCCTAAGATTTTCCCTGGATGGACCAAATTATGGGCAAAAAGAGCAATATGAAAAGAACCAATATGATTCTAATTATGATCTTGACCATTTTTTTGAGTGTGTAGGAATGTAGGACAACATGTTTACACCAGCAATAGATGAAGAAGAAAACGAAGTAGTGCACTCAGTTAAAGTGTTGAAGAAAGAAATCTACAATAATTTTTTTGCAAATGTCATTGAAGAAGGTATAGATCACTAGTTCTCAAACCAACTTTATGAAACTAAAGACAAGTAGTGCAATTTTCCACCTCCCAAATTCAAGAAGAAGAAATGGCTAAATCCAAGTAACAACAATAACAAGAGATATCCAAAGTTCAAAGTCTGGAGCACGAAGAAGAAGGAAAACATTGAAAGCATCAAAGTTTGGAGTAGAAAATACAGAAAGAAGTTGCATTAGCATATAGCAACAAAGAAGGTGAAGATGAAGATGTTTGAATGAGTTGTAAGCTTAGCTAACATATAGACGAATAAGCATTCACATTTCCGGTTTTTGATGTAATCCTTAGAGGCAGTATGTTTTAGCAACAGTTTGAATGATTGTTTGGTGGTTATAATTAAGGGGGAGTGTTGAAGTATTGTAATTACTCCCACCACTTTGTGGTTAATGAAGTAGACATAGACACTTAGGGTTGGTCCACATATATAAAATTCATTAAACATTTATGAGACAGTGGAGTTAGTGACCAAAACACATCCAAAACCCTAGCATTTGTATTTCCTATATCTTTCTAATTTAAGTGATGAAAAGAGCATAGTGAAACACTCCACATATTGTGTGTAATTCATGTATTCCTATGTTACCATTGTCTCTAATTTAAGTGATGAAAAGAGCATAGTGAAACACTCCACATATTGTGTGTAATTCATGTATTCCTATGTTACCATTGTCTCAAATGATACTAGTGACCGAACCTTCTTCACCTTTTTATGTACCAAATAAAAAACTTTAAAAAAAATTCCATTGTACTCTATAATCACTTTAACTTAAAAAAACATTATGTATACTCTAATTAAAAAATAATATGTAACTTATCCCATATGTTTAAATACATATGGCATAATTCATTATGTCTCTTCTGTGTAATTCATGTGTACCTATGCTATCATTTGTGAAAATGATATTGAAGACTTACTATTTGTTTGCTTATAAGGTCCAACATTCCCTTTAATATGTATCAAACATAAACTTGAAAAAAGTGCATTATAATCTATAATTACTCTATCTAAAAATATATGTATATATATTATATATTTTAATAATAATTTATAACTTTCATATATATATATATATGCTTTTAACATATTATCAACTATTCTCTTTCCCATGTACATGCTAGAGGAGTTATTATATAAGTTTTTGATCCTTTTAATCTTTAATCTATTTACGGGAAATTCATTATGTGAAACACCATCTATTATTTGAATGATAGGCATAACTACAAAAAACTTAGGAAATTTCAAAAAATTTGAAACTGTGGAAATATACTTTTCACAAATTCATAATGAGATTATACTATGTTTTATATTAGCATAATTCGAGTACGAATACAAATATGAATACGAATACAATTTTATACAGAAAAAAATGCGTAATGAAAATATTGAGTACCAATAAAATAAGGAAGTAGCTTTCTTATATAAAATATTTTTACTGAAATATTCACAAATATAATATAAATATATATAGACATTTATATAATAAAATTTAACATATATTTAAAAACAAAAATATAAAATCTCAACATCTTCATTTATGGATGTGTGAGAGAGAACAACTACTTTTTTTTTCAAGTCGAAAAAAACGTAATCTGGTATTTTTATGGAATCAAGATTACATAAAAAACAAACTTAATAAAACAACACAGTCGCATAACACATGGACCCAAAGGTCGACCCATGTAACTATTTGGTTTACAAAATAGATAGTTGTAAAATACCCAAATGCACTTGTTAGAATTTTGGTGAAATTAAAAATTTTCATTTAAAGATCTACACAATAAAATGGTGATTAATTAAAGTATATCCAATAAAATGGTGATTAATTAAAGTATATCCAATAGGAATAATCATCTTCCTACAATCGACTCTACTATAAATATTGTTTTTCTTATGCATGGTTCTTAGCTATTATTTCAAGTCTTTATACAATGTCAAAATGCCTACCTTGAAATATAATATCTAACAACTCCTTTTATTGTATTTAAGTCTTTATACAATGTCAAAATGCCTACCTTGAAATATAATATCTAACAACTCCTTTTATTGTATCGGGAGCAATATTTATGTAATGAAATATATTTCAACTTTATTATAAGTTAAATCATTCATCTAACATCTTAGTTCGTGTACGAGTATTTCCATTTACACAACATGAATGGGCTTGAACCAAATCAAATGCATCTATATGACCCTCACATGAATAACATGAAACCGCAATGTGTTGTCTTTTACTAACGATACACTCTACAACTTATACACTTATACATTGATATACACACAAAGCCAACATGATCACTCATATAAACACAAGCCACCATGATAACACATAATCTTACATTCATACACCAAACAAAAATAAATCTAAATAGTAACCATAATGAACTACCAACAAATTTATTCAATGCAATAAAAACATATACATAACAACAACGCCATTAAAAATCACACACATATGGACAAGACTAGATATATGGTTCACCCCCTCTTGGGGCTATGTCCACCAAACCTTCATATCTTGTTTTTATTACTCAAACACGACATTACATCCTGCCATGCAGTAGTTTACAAGAATTTACCTTTCCCTTCCTCGAAGCATCTCTTAGAAGGTAATAGTTTGATGTATTTCAATCCGGACATCATCTTATAAATTAAAATGATCAATACATTAGCCAAGGCATTATCCCCCTTTTATCTAATGAGTGGTATTCTTAAAAGGATCAATGATAGTAGTATCATATCAAGATCTATACTATAAATAAAATCTCAATTCGTTTTCCTTTTTAACTCCGAAAACGTATATAAATCATTTCACTTTAGCATAGGTTCACTTCTGCAATATTTATATATCTAATAAATTGTTTCCCCTCAATAACCTCGTTTTTCCTAGCTATTGGAGTTATATATATTTACATAGTTAAAATAGCAACATCATAACAGCGTTCTTAATATAATACAGAGATCCATGATTTAGCAAAGAGTGTTCAGCACTCTCATTGAGATTTACTATTTCGATAGCATTATTGAACAGCATCTACAGACAGGCAATACACAAGATCATGATTTCTTTTCTATACACTACACATGAGGACACGATTTCAGATCCAACAACCACACGCACAGGAAAAAATATCCTAAAATATGCTACAAATGCCAAGTTCTACCTTATGCACTTGGCGTAGAGACTCTTACTCAGCGACCGTCATGGAACACTTTAAATCTATTACCGATCAGCAATCTCCATCATTTCCTATTCAGCAATGACCAAGTAGGAAGATCGGGTTCAAAACATTTTCCTACAGCAATGTGAAATCGCGCCTAGACTTTAACTAAGGTTTATACCACAGCGCACAAGGGAATCATGCCTAGCAGAGATTTCAAATGATTCGACTTAATAATTAGCAATGGATCCTTTACCGAGGTCCACACTCGAACTAGCAGAGATAAGTAAAGGGCCTCAGATATAATAGTAAATTTACCACTTAAGATATCGCTCATCTGAGAGTGAGATTGTCCTAGCTATTGTATGTAGAGATACATAGATCTTGAATGATCTATGATATCCGATTTGTTTTTCCCAAATCGCCATAAGAAACATAGAGGTTGAAAATGATTCCTCTGTCAAACAAAATGCAAGTCTCTGCTAAACAAAGAAGATCTAAGACATCACTCCTCCGAGGATGAGCTTGATATGCCGAAATATTGGAGTTAACTGAGCGTGAGCTCTACTTACAGAGATCTACTCTATATGCAGAGACGTGGGTGTTAATTGAGCGTGAGATCTATTTACAAGATCTGGATGTTTAGTTATACTATCCGATTTTTCCCAAATGCCCACAGAAGGTGTAGGTTAAAAGATTACCTCTGTCAAACAAAATTTAAACAAGACTTTGCTATAAAGCAACGTATCAATCTAAAAGGAAAAAATACCTGGCAGAGGCTGATTTTATCTAATGTATGCAAAGCTCCTTTCGTCCCCTACACATATCGATGGTTTCATCTTTATCATAGATCTTCGCCACTCTCTCTCCGAGATATCTCCCCCCATTTTGTTCCTGCCCATGGGCATTTAAAGAAAAGATTTAAAACGACAAATGTCACTTTGAAGCTTGAGTTGGACTCTCCTATTACCGAGAAAGCAACCGGTAGCTTCCAAGTGGTTTGCCTCTTGTTGTGGCCATCCTGCGTGTTTTTCTCTTTCGGGGTGATCTTTACCTGTCTGGTTTGTAATTTTCCTTGAATTTTGAGTATTTTACCTTTGGTTTTATCAACCCGAAACCCGACAGTTGGACGTCCCGAAACCCGAAACCCAAAATTTTTGACTTGCGGGATCTTGTTTTTAAGTTTTGGATTTTGGTAAACCTGAAACCCACAACCCGACGGTTGCGGCTTTTGGCTTTCGGGAGCTCTTTTTCCACCTTGTCGTTTGTGCGACCCCGCAACCCGCAACCCACAATTGTCGGGTTGCGGCTTTCGGGATCCTTTAATAAGTTTTGTGAATAAGATTTTCACGCGAAACCCGCAACCCGTAATTTCGGGATGCGGCTTTCAGGAATGGATTTTCCATTTTGTGATTTGATTAGTCCCGCAACTCACAATCCACACTACAGGTTTCGTCTTGCGGGATCCTTGAATAAACTTCATAAATAAAACTAAATCCCACATCCCGCTTCGGTTGATTTCAGTCATCCGTTTGTTTTGATCACACAGGTGTCTTTTAATCTGTCTTTTAATAGGTTTTTTTTTTTCTATTTTAGTTTTACATTTCTCATTCGAAGAATTATCCCGTCACGATGAAAATTTTACTGTTGAATCCTACCAAAGAACGTTTGAAACTGATATTCCTTTACCTTTGGCTAGATTACTCTCTCTACTACACTCGGTGTTTGATAGTGTCGTTTCATTTTGGTAACTCTTCGTTATTCGTTTATACTCCTTGATATTTTTATGCCATTATGCTTATTTCTGTCTGCAAGACCCTTCCATTTATTTTTGTTAAATCTGGTCATTTGATTTTAGTTTGATAAGTATGCAAAAATTGTCGGTCTGCGTAATCAGGATTCTTTTTTAGTCACTTCCTTGTCTGTTTTTCAAGCCATAATCTCTATTTGTCATAAATCTGAAGTCATAAATGCTGACGTGAAATTGCTTGTAATAATGAGGTCTTAAAAGCAATTTAAGCCATGCGAGTGGTAATTGAATTTGTACTTTCGCACAACCTTAGATCTAACTATCGCACATCTGGGCTCATTTCATTACAGTTGAGATAATTACAGTAGATCGGTTGTATAATTTTAATCATTGCAATTTATCCTGCCTAATTATTGTCATCTTATCAGTCGGCCTTAAATTAGCAATGAGCATGAAACCTCTAGCTCATCCTTTGTGTTCTTCAAGAGGAAAAGTTTTGCATGATAATTTTGCTAAACTTTTCTCCTGAATGTATCTGATATGAGTAACATGCAAACAGGTAACAAATTCTTCAATCCCAGTTTTGAAGATGAAGAGCTCTATCCACTGTTATATCAAGAACCTTTGTCACCACCTTTTGATGCAGGTATTCCTGACTTAAGCAGTGATAGTGGGGAAGAAGATTCCGAAGCTCTGTCTGTCTGCATGCATTTTCTTAATGACAAAGAGAAGAAATTTTCTGAGGAGTTGACTGATTGTGACGACGATGTTATACAAGATTTTATAATCAACCAAGAGCCTGATGTTTTGCCGACTTCTCTTGAAGTGGATCCTTTACTGGATTTTTCTATTTTTGAAAATATAGTTCCTGACTCAGGAGTTCCCACAGCAGACTCTTTACAAGCCAAACCACCTAATTCCAATAATCAACAAGTTGGGATCGAATTCTTGTTGTGTCATGAGGATCTTTTCGATTAAGCAATCAATCCCGAAAAACTAGTGCTGAAGGATGAATAGTTAGAGAACTGGTCATCATGGAGGGCAAGATTCACATGTATCTTCGCACTTGGCACAAGCTCGCAAAACATGATATGGAGAATAATGTGTGCAATGTTCAGTTAGCCTTAGAATCTGTCAATTTCCCAAACCTAGATGAATTGTTAGACATTTATGAGAAATGGCAGGATTTCTTGGATCAATAGTTCGATCCAATTTTGTAATCTTTGTTTTCTAGGGATCTCTATTTTGGTACTCTGTTGTAATTATTTAAAGAAGAATACCTCTCGTGGTTAGGGGTTGGTAATTTTGGAGTTGCAAATCAATAGGAGACTGGACTGGAGATACTCTATTTAGCAAAGTCTTTTGTAATTTTTGTACAAGACCTCTTTTAATACAGTAAAGTCATATTTTGATCTATCTCTTGTTATTCTTCAAGTTTATTTGAGAATTACTGATTCTGTACTTCAGATTGTCATCTATAGTGCATGATATCTTTTGCATATGTTTAAGTGTATGGATCTATTACATTGGTTTCCCTGTATGATTGATTTATGCTAAAAAGTGTTTTATTGAGTTTCTTCAATTTAAATACTTTCTTTATCGATTTCTGCAAGTGATTCATAGCACAATAATTATTGTTAATTTTTCAATTAGCAAAGCGGTTACAGATTTATCTTGAACAGGCTTAAGTACTTGAATTATTGTCTTTTAATTTTCGTTAATGGATTGTGATTTAAGTTAATAAGTGAAACAATTAAAAGCATTTCTGTGAAAGGTTGTAATTTACTTATTCATCACACCTCAGGGTTAATCTGCATAAGATCAAGCTTTCATTTTAGAATAGGACTGACTCAGACTAGTTTCCCTTTTCTAAAATAGGTTAGGTTAGCTTTGTTTTACCATATCCACACCTTGGTTTTCCTTGACTGGAAGACTGATCTTATAGGTCAACTCATCTACTCTTAGAGTGCCAGCGGAGGCCTAATATCCGTGGGGGATCACCACACCAAACAGGTTGGGGATAAAATTGCCCTTGCATAGGGTCCTTTGAAGCCTTTCAACTTGGGTTTTCTTCCTCTGTTGAGTGTCTTGGAACATCCCAGCACCTTTTGCATCTAACTTGCACAACCGAGGCATCAACACCTCTGTTTGCCTTTCCAACAAGGCATCCACAACTCCAACATAGCTCTCCTTAATGCAAGACAAGTGGTGGTCCAAGGTTTTGGCGCTACGGAGGCCAGGTCATTAACCCAATCAAAACTCTAATTCACTTGGCACACCACTAGTAGCGCTTCTTTAAGGCTAAACAAAATCCCTATTCCCACGGAAATCGATTTTCCTTTTCTTTGGAATAACATGGTGCCCTTCTAAGCTTTAAAGTGAAAGCAAGGAGTTTAAAAAGCCCTTATTGAATAGGCTAACTATCTCCGCTCATAAAGAAGCTTCTACCTTAAAAAGTATTTAGGAGTGGAGTATCCAATCCTACCTTATAACGAATAGTGAAGTATATCATTATCATCATAAATCCATAAATGATAATATTTTGACCATAGAATAATAATAATAAGTTTTCTTTACGTATGCAGTCTCCTATGTATATACTTAGGAGTATAGTATCCACTCCTTTATAGTGCAAAGCAAGATATATATATATATATATATATATATTGCTATCTTCACAATTCCATATATGCTAACAATTTGACCATATATATCTATTAATATATATATATATAATAATCAATTTTCTTTACAGGTATAGTCTCCCGTGTATATGAATATAGAATGCTTTGTTTACCAATCTAGAGCATGATTATTTCCTTGGGGTTATGGCATGGGTTCATAATATCCATTAATAGTGATGTCCCCTCTACTTTGTATGCAAGGAGAAAGATATTAGTTCTTTTCCTTTTCCAAAAGATTCTACGGTACTCGTCGGTGATAAGATAATTGTTCATGCCAGGACGATTACTTAGCCTAAGTAAAGGTTTTTCAAAATAGTTAGTTTTATACTAACTCATATTGACACTCAATCCTTGTCAACCGAGTCCTCGTGGTTTCGCTAGCCTTTGTACCTCTCCTCCCCTAGTGGATTCAGTTGCCCACTGTTAAGTCAGTAAATTTTTCTCCTTTTTTGATTTATTTTCTCCATTTTTGGTTTGTTTTTGAATCTACTTCAGTTAAATTTTTGATTTTAAGTTTCAGTTTTAGTCATCTTAGAAACTTTATGGGTGATTGAATAAGTGTTGAACCCAGTCTTTTCAGATTTTATTTGATTTTGGTGATTTTTTATATTGTAAAGGGAGTCAATGAGAGTCATATGTTCAAAGGTAGAATCATTAATGTCTTTAGAGAATGGTTAAACTTATTTTTTTTTAAAAACCAAATAACTGCCAGAACCTCCGACAAATTAGCAAAAAGTTAAAAAACTGCTAAATTTTGGCCTAAAAGTTATTCTTGTAGCGCTATACAAAATTTTAACAAAGGGCGCGCTATAGGAATATCGTGGCCTGTGTTTTTTTCAATTTTCGAACTGATTTCAATCATGATGCAGAATGGGAGTGTCTAATCGCTTTGTGTGAGTGTTTTAACACGTGTTTGCAGCAGTTTGAGCATGATCTTTGTGGGTTGCTAGTCACGAAGTAAAACAAGCTCATCATTGCATGGTATGCGGGATCAGTTGCACAGAAACCAGCAAATCCCGGTTTAGCTGTCAAATCCCTCTTGTTACACGCATCATTGCAGGAGAGTAGTGTTTGTGAAGGAGAGCTCACTGCTAAACGGTGGATTGTGTTGCTGTGGAGAGGAGACAGGTGTGTTTTATCGCCAGCGAAAATTAGGGCTTCTGAATTCATTTACCAGCAATTAAAGAAACGATATGAGGACACCTATGCTCATAAGAGGAGACCGTTGACACCCCAAAACGAAGCTGTAAGCCACGACAGATGAGCAATTGACAGGTATTCCGTCATAAACCCTTATAGCTGGAAAATTTGGGTCTTTTTCGCTGCACGATTATCTGGAGAAATTGGTTGCTGAAGAGGATAGAATAGATCATAAAATAAGAAATTCACCACATAAATAGCTATCTGAAGCCCGGTATGAGGAATGTGCATGAACTGGTTTCTCTCATGACCTAATGCCATTAAACATCAGAATATACAGGAAATAGCATCGAAAAGACTCACAGATCTATCTGTAATGCTCAGTTTTTACACAGAAGGTGTTTTATTAGTTTATGCAAGTGGTTTAAACATTGCTGAAAATTGTTATGACCTGTAAAATCACTTGCTCGGAGAACATTGAATTGAAGGTCTGTCCAGGAGTGTGTAGCATAGTTCAAAGGAGCTCAAAGCATCAGAAAATAGCTTATAAAATATATTTTGAAACCTGAAATCAGACTATTCCTATTTCCTGAAAAGAAGAATATGGGGAAAAGTGGCAAAAGTGGTAAGGTCAACAGGGCTGAGCCCACAGATTTAACATGGATTCAGACGCTTCCTGACTGTGCAGAGCTGTTTCAGCAGGCAGGCTGGTTAAAAATTTTCAAAAGGATAGATGGTTTTGATGCTCAGGTGTCCTGCAATTTTGCTAAGGGACTTAAAAATGAGATGATTATAATGGATACTTTGAGATTCAAGCTGACTGTAGAATTAATAGCAGAAGCTACTGAGATTAGTAATGAGGGTGAGCACTGGTTTAAGAAGTCACCTTTCGAGTTTGATCCCCAAAGGTACTTATTGCCTAATGTGACTCCTGACTGGAACAAGGGTATTCTCATTCATAATTTCAGGAAAGAGTGGATTGAGCCCATAAGATACTTCAGAGTTATGTGACTTGTGAAGGAAGATATTCATTAGTGTTCAAATATCATCTCAGGTTCCTTCAACACATGGCAGGGGTTTCAAAAATGAATCTGCCCTTCTTTTTCTTTAAAAGCCTGCAGAAAATGTCAAGCAAGATAAAACAGCATGATGATCACACTTCTCAATCACTTTTTCACCATGGTCTCATTAAACTAATCATCACTACAGTGTTGCAGCATGAGGGAAGGACTTGGGACTTCTTTTTGTTCTGGTCAGGGGTTCATCCTAAAGGAGAAGATCAACAACCCAAAAGACAGACTGACAAGGGGAAGGTAATGATGCAAAAGTTAGGCCATTCAGTCAAACCTGCAAGCAAACATGACATTAAAGCTAAGAAGGTGACTAAACAGGTAGTAGAACAGAGACAGGATGACCATCAGCTCCAAGTAATTCCAGAGTACACTAAAAAGCAGTTTACACTATTTGAGGACAAAAAGGAACTGCCTGAAAAGAATCTATCACCTGTAGCAGATCCTCAGGATGAAAGGAAAGTTGATATCAAAATAGTTCCTGTAGCTAAAGAAGAAATCCATATTCAGCCAAGAAGCCCCATCACAATCCTTTCGGATGATGAAGGATATATGTTAGAAGAGGAGCAGTCTATTCCTGAGATTGAAGTTAAAACTGAAATTAAGGAAGATCAAGTTTTAGATGGCAAAACTACAAAGCCTAAGAAGAAAATCAAAAAACTGGAAGTGGTAGAATTAGCATCTGTTCAGTACCAAGGGAAGAAATTAAGGATGATGGGAGAGGCAGCTACTCTTTGGAGACCTAAAACTAGGTCGAAAAACAAACTAAGGTTAAACATGAAAAAGCTGTTAAATCCAAAATTGAAGACTGATAAGGTGACTATCTCTGATGAAGAGTCCATGGAGGATAATAAATCAAATATAGATAAACTGCAGCCAGGTAAAAAAGAGGATATTAAGTCAGGGAAAGTAGCAGATGAAGAAAACTCCAAGTCCATCATTGAAGACATTTCTGAGAAAATGTTGACAGAGGAGAGTAAGTTAGTGCCGGTAGCAGATGAAGAAAACCCAAACCACATCATTGAAGATACTTCGGAGAAACTGTTGACAGAGGAAGCAGAAATATTTAAGAAGTTTGACATGTTTTGGAAACCTAATGAAGAGCACGATGCTACAATAGAGAAATTGGATAATTCTGACAAAGAAAATTTAAAGAAGACTGTCAAACAGTATAAGCATCAAATGAATTACATGCAGGAAGTTAATGATGGTTTAATGATGGCAAATAGAAGATTAAGAGAGGATCTTCAGGATGTTCATGACAATTTTCAGGAATTAGTGGTGGATGCCAAGGAAGCACTCAGAAGGAAAAGGGCTTCTTACAGGCACTGTTTAGAGCTGGAAAAAACAGTTGAAAATCTACAACAGGAAAATGAACACCTTCAGAAAAAGATAGCTGAGCTGGAGAAGAAACATAAAGGAATAAAGAGAAGATCCTCAAGCCCAGATGGTATATCTCTTCTTGTGGAGGCAACGAAGGAGATATGAGGCAGTTACTAGTTAGGAGTTATTTTAGATAAACATTTTGTTTTAGTTAAAGAATTTGCTATTTTTAGCAAACTTGTAAATTTGTAAAAATATAAATTTTACTTTATCTGACCTAGTAATTCGATGGAGAGTTAGGAGGAAAAACCTAACTGCTTTTTGGAAGAGAAACTATTTAGAAGGAGAAGAAAAACATTGTAAGGGTTCTGATTTTGGAGAGCATTAGGAGGTCTGTTAAGCTGCTTCTACTTCCAGACTTGTTCGGTGATAAGTATTGTAAACTCTCTTATGCATTTTTTTATGAAACTATGAATATATGACTCTTTACCCTATATTTGATCTGTGTTGGCTTCATTTTGAACTTATTTAGTTTCATGAATGATAAATTCATTTCTGGTTTATATGTAATTTCCAGTGATGCTTGTCCTTTATGTGTGAACTTCATTTACAGTCTTTTGTTGGGTTATTGTGATATATATACATCTTTATTGATATATGTGTATGATTTAGTTGTTGCTTATTTACTGAATGTATTCCCTTTATGCTCTTGAAGTCATTGACCAAAAACATATGAAACAAAACCCTAAACCCTAGTTTGAATTGATTTTCACTTTTGAGATTGTGTTGGCTTGTTACCTTAGCCTTAGTAACAATTTCTGACACAAACATCTTTGGCGCCGTTGCCGGGGACGAAGCTGAAGTATATCTTCCCTGGGATACTCATCATTTTTCTGGTTTAAGAGGTGGACTTGAACCAGCATTTTTGAAGGCTATTTTCACCAGAAAGTTGTCACAGTGGCTTCTAACAGAATTGGAACCAGGAGCAGACCTACATCTTCATTACAGCTTGGTGTGACAGACCCTGAAAAGATCATCAAAACAGCAAGAAAGCTCAGCAGGTCTCAATCTTTACCAGCCTCTTGTGACTCTCACTAGTTGGGTGAACCATTAGACCCAGCTGAAACTTCACCTTGTGTAAAACCTATCATCCCTGATAGCAATTTTCAGGTTTTCACTAATCCTCGAAGCTTTTTGAAAGCTAAAACCTCTTCTCCTGATAAAATACCCATCTTTCAGTTGAAAGTAGGAAAGAATCCTTTTCAAAAAGGTTCTAATCAAATTTCTTCTTCTTCAAAACCTCAGTCTAAACCTCAGTCCACAATGGCAGCCCAAAATCCACCTATGGATATGATGGACAGAATGGTAGCAGCTAGGTATGCACCATTAGTATTACCTCAGCCTTTACATGCATTGCCTACACATGATTATCAAAAGTATATGCCTCGATTCAATGGACAAGGTGAAACAACTGCAGAAGAACATTGGGAAGCTTTTGATAGTTATGCAGATAATCAGAACATTGAAATTAAAGATGTATGGATGAGGGTATTTGTACAAAGTCTTGATGGGGATGTGAGAAAATGGTTCAGAGGACTGCCTGCTAATTCCATCACCATAATTGAAGAACTCAAAGATATTTTTCTGAGACAGTGGGGAGACACCAAGGACCACACTTATTACATAACTGAGTTTGGAGCTTTGAGAAGAAAGAAGGATGAGACTATTTCTGACTTTTCCAAAATATTTAACAAGATGTATACTAGGATTCCTGCAGAAATCAAACCCACTGAAACATCAGCCAAATTGACCTATGCAAATGCTTTTGATCATGAATTCTCTTTATTACTTAGAGAGAGAAGACCTATCACCTTGATGAACAGGCAAGAGGCAGCATTAGAAGTAGAGTCAAATTTGCTGGCTTCTAATAGGCTCAAGAAAGAAACACGTCAGCAACAGTATGAAAGAAAGGGAAAGAAGGAAGTTGTTTCTACAAGTGCTGCACCTCAGTCTGCTGAAGCTAAAATAGATGAAATGGCTAAGCTTGTAAAGATTCTCACTGCCAAGCTGAATAAACTAGAACTTGAAAAGAACTCTGCTAAACCTGCCCCAGAAGCTGATCGAAATCCAAATAACCAAAATCAGTTCAGGAGGCAATTTGCTCCTAGATTCATGCCAAGAGAGCGCAGAAATAATGATATTCAGCGGGAAAGAAGGGAGAATGAGGATCAAAAAGTACTCCCACCTTTTCAAAATAATTTGGTGGATGAAGAAGAAATTGATCAACAGTTATTGTTTGAAGAAACTGAGACAAATCAGGATCTGAATCATTTTGGAGATGGTTTATCTGGAAGTTTTGTAACAGAAGAAGATTTTCTGAATGCTGAGTACTATGATGCAGACTTGTATGAAGTTGAAGATGAATTGGAGTTTGAAAAAACCGCTGTAAATGCTGCTGCTAATCAGAATGGAATTAAAAAGACTCTTAATCTCATATCTGGCCCGAAACAAGTAGTCCAAGCTCCTAAGAAGAAAGCTACTGTCCCTGCTCCAGTTATTCCTGATAAATCAGTTGCTGATCCTGTAACAGAAAATAAGCAACCTGCAGAAAAATCCAAGAAGACTGTAGAAATTGAGGAAGTGAACAAGTCAGTTCAAAATTTCAATTTGGAAAATGAGTTAGGTAAACTAAAAATTCCTGTACCATTTTCTGAGCTTATCAAAAATCCATCATACAAGAATACAGTTTTGAAAGTGATGAATATGCCCAATAATCAGCCAGTTTCAGATACAGTGAATCTGCAGGAAGAAAACCCTAGAATCTTTATTGGATCAGCTCTGGCTGAAAAGACTGAAAATGAAGCTGGTGCTTCTCCTCCTTTCTATATAACTTTGACTGTGCATGAGCAGATGATTCATAATTGCCTGCTAGATTCAGGAGCATCACATAACTTGATGCCAAAAGCTGTGATGGAAGCCCTGGGCCTTAGTGTTACTAAGCCTTACCATGATCTATATGATTTTGACTCCCGAGCTGTAAAGTGTCTAGGAGTGATAAAGGACATGGTTGTTAACCTTACTCATTTGCCCATGAAAAGTGTAATAATGGATGTTGTGGTAGCTGACATCACACCAAAATTTGGCTTGCTTCTGTCTAGGTCATGGGCTAAGAAGGTTGGAGGAACATTACAGATGGACCTCTCTTATGCCACTATTCCTGTGTTTGGTGGAGAAAATAGAAGACTTTACAGAGAGCTACAGCTTGCTTACATTGTTAAAGATGATAAGAACCCCACTAATCACCCAATGTACTCTGTGGATAAAGACCTTGGCTCATGCATATTACAGTTTAGTGAAGAAGATAATTCTGCTGGTCTGTTACAGGTGAAAAAAGATCAGCCAATAAAACATAGCATAGAGGAAAAAGATGCAGTATGGCAGTTATATTTTGATGGATCTTCATGCAGAGAGGGTGCTGGAGCTGGAGTTTTGCTTATTTCCCCTGGTGGTGAAACAATGAAACTTATGTATAAATTGGAGTTTGTTACCACTAACAACATTGCTAAGTATGAGGCTTTGCTATTGGGATTGAAAGCTGCTAAAAATTTGGGAATTCAGCAAATTTCTGCATTTGGCGACTCCGAACTAGTTGTTCAACAGGTGAAGAACAAATATCAAGTAAAGCAGGGTTTGATGAAAGTATATCGAAATGAGGTATGGGATATGATTGAAAACTACTTTATAGCATTCAATATCACTCATATTCCCAGGAATCATAATGAAACTGCACATTCTTTAGCCCTGGCTGCTACATATTTTAGGATCCCTAAAATTACTCAGCTAAAGTATCCTATAGAAGTGAGGTATAGACCTTGTGTTCCTGACAATATAAAACACTGGAGGGTTTTTGAAGATGACATTGAAATAAAAAAATTTCTTGAGCTTGTAAATGAGTTTTCAAATATCCAAATTGATCAAGAAGAAGATGGAAAAGATGAACAGTTAGATGAGTTTGCTGCAGAAGATATAGCAGGGCATAAAATTATTGAATTAAAAAGTAATTTCATTCCGAAAGGCCTAGTACCTTTGGAAAGAATATTCAGCAAGGATGATACACCTTCAAAGCTAGTAATTCAATCTTCTGAAGACAACGTAGAGGACTACAATATTGGTTCAGCAGAACATCCCAGAATGGTAAAACTTTCTAAAAACCTAACAGCAGAGCAAAGAAGTAGATATATTAAGCTGTTGAAAAAATATATAGATGCATTTGCCTGGTCTTACAAGGAACTAAAGACTTATGATACAGCAGTTATTCAGCACAAAGTTCCTTTGAAACCTAATGTCAAACCTTTCAGGCAGAAATTAAGAAGAATAAATCCAGCCTTGTTTCCTGTAATTGAAAAAGAATTAAAGAAGTTGTTGGATGCAAAGATAATAGTGCCTATTAGGTATTCTTCTTGGGTGGCTAATTTGGTTCCTGTTAGAAAGAAGAATGGGGAGATTCGATTATGTGTTGACTTCAGAAATATGAATCGATCATCATTAAAAGAAAACTATCCTCTCCCCAAAATTGAACAGGTTTTGCAGCAGGTAGTTGGAGCTCAAAGGATTTCTATGCTAGATGGTTTCTCAGGGTATAATCAGATTGCTATGCACCCTGATGATAAAGAAAAAACAGCTTTTACAACCCCCCGGGGGACATTTATGTATGACAGGATGCCTTTCGGTTTGATGAATGCTGGAGCAACCTTTCAGAGAGCCATGGATATAGCATTTGTGGGTGAAAAAGATAAGTTTGTGGTTATCTATCTGGATGATATTACAGTCTTCTCAAAATCTGATGATGAACACTTGAAGCATTTGGAGCAAACCTTCATAAAATGCAGAAAATTTGGCTTATCTTTGAATCCCAAAAAATCACATTTTGCTGTGCAAGAAGGTAAATTACTTGGACACTTGGTGTCAGCTGATGGTATTAGGATCGACCCTGAGAGAGTCAAAGCAATACTGAAGATTAGTTTGCCCAGGAGTAAAAAGGATGTGCAATCATTTATTGGCAAGATCAATTTTCTGCGGTGGTTTATTCCTAATTTTGCTGAAACCATTAAGCAAAGTACAACCATGTTAAAAAAAGACCAAGAGGTCAGGTGGACTGTTGAAGCAAAGGCAGATTTTGAGAAAATCAAGGTGTCTCTGACTGAAGCACCTGTTCTGGTAAGCCCTAATTTTGCCAAAGAATTCCTTACCTTTTCTTTTGCTTCAGAGGATACTATTGCTGCTGTCCTACTTCAAAAGAATAATGAGGGATTGGAACAACCAATTGCCTTTTTCAGTAAAACACTTAGAGATTCAGAGTTGAAATACAGTATCTTGGAAAAACAAGCCTATGCTCTGGTGAAGGCTTTAAAATTTTTTAGAATATATATTTTACATTCCAAGATTATTTCATTTGTTCCAAACGCTGCAGTGAAAGATGTTTTGACACAGCCTGATAGTGAAGGAAAAAGGGGAAAGTGGATTGCCAAAATTATGGAATATGAAGTGGAAATCAGACCTACTAAGATGGTTAAAGGACAAGGGTTGGCCAAATTGCTGGCTGACTCAAATTGTCAAGCATTAGGATTACATGTTATGACAAAAGAATCAGCACCTGAAGAAAAGCAAGCATCCCTGGAAAAAGAAAGAATCATGGACTCTTATTCATCTTCAGAGTGGTATGCTGATATTGTTCATTTTTTGTTGTTTTTGCAATGCCCAGAACACCTGGATAGGAAGGCTGCCAGATCTCTGAAATTAAAAGCTACTAAGTACTGTTTGATAGAAGATCAATTGTTTTGGAAAGACCCAGGAGGAATCTTGTTAAGGTGTTTAGATCAGGCTGAAATAGAAGAAGTAATTTCAGAATCCCATGAAGGAGCTTGTGGAGGACATAAATACTGGAAAACAACAGCCTATAAAATTTTGAGAACTGGATACTATTGGCCCTCCCTCTTCCATGATGTTTACCAGCAGGTAAGAGCTTGCATACCCTGTCAGAAATTTGCAGGTAAACAGAAGTTGTTATCTTTACCTTTGAAGCCTATTGCAGTCAATGCCCCTTTTCAGCAATGGGGTCTGGATTTTATTGGAGAAATAAATCAAGCATCTTCAGGTCAGCATCATTGGATCTTGACTGCCACAGATTTCTTTACAAAATGGGTGGAAGCTATTCCCACAAGGAATGCTACAGATAAGGTGATTATGGATTTCATTGAAGATAATATTCTGAGCAGATTTGGTTGTCCACAAAGATTGATTACTGATAATGCCAAAGCATTCAAATCCAAGGCAATGGTGGCCTTTTGTGAGAAAATTGGTATTATTCTAAAACACTCAACTCCCTATTACCCTCAGGGAAATGGTCAGGCTGAATCATCTAACAAAAATATCATTCAATGCATCAAGAAGTTGCTCAAACACAATAAAAGATCTTGGGATTCAATGTTGAAATATGCATTGTGGGCAGATAGGATTACTGTAAAGCAAGCTATTGGTACTTCTCCCTTTTAGCTAGTGTATGGAACAGAAGCAGTATTTCCAGTGCAATTGGGAATTCCAGTAATGAAGTTCCTTCAGAATTCTCAAGAGGAACCAGATGATTTACAAAGAAGAATCTTCGAAATGATTGAGGTACAGCAAAATAGAGAGAAGGTAGACAAAGAAGCACAGCTGTACAGAGCTAAAATGAAAACCAGGTTTGACAGAAATATTAAAGAACATATTTTTTCAGAAGGTGAGTTGGTTTTAAGATGGGATGCAAGAAAGGAACAGAAAGGTAAGCATGGCAAATTTGATAATCTATGGTTTGGTCCTTTTCTGATATCTAAAGTTTTGGAAAATAATACATTCATCTTGCAGTCCCTGGAAGGGGAGGAGTTGCTCAGCCCTGTCAATGGGCGATTCCTCAAACATTTCTACAGTTAGTAAGGGTCATTGTCACTTTTCATTGTATATACCGGTGTGAGTGAGATTAAATAAAGACTCCATAGCCCAATGGAAGACAGAAGGCACTAGTCTACAAGTTCTTGAAGCCTCACAGGGAGGACTTCATCCCGCAGCTGGAGCCAGATGTTAAGTCAGTAAATTTTTCTCCTTTTTTTATTTATTTTCTCCATTTTTGGTTTGTTTTTGAATCTACTTCAGTTAAATTTTTGATTTTAAGTTTCAGTTTTAGTCATCTTAGAAACTTTATGGGTGATTGAATAAGTGTTGAACCCAGTCTTTTCAGATTTTATTTGATTTTGGTGATTTTTTATATTGTAAAGGGGGTCAATGAGAGTCATATGTTCAAAGGTAGAATCATTAATGTCTTTAGAGAATGGTTAAACTTATTTTTTTTTAAAAACCAAATAACTGCCAGAACCTCCGACAAATTAGCAAAAAGTTAAAAAACTGCTAAATTTTGGCCTAAAAGTTATTCTTGTAGCGCTATACAAAAGTTTAACAAAGGGCGCGCTACAGGAATATCGTGGCCTGTGTTTTTTTCAATTTTCGAACTGATTTCAATCATGATGCAGAATGGGAGTGTCTAATCGCTTTGTGTGAGTGTTTTAACACGTGTTTGCAGCAGTTTGAGCATGATCTTTGTTGGTTGCTAGTCACGAAGTAAAACAAGCTCATCATTGCATGGTATGCGGGATCAGTTGCACAGAAACCAGCAAATCCCGGTTTAGCTGTCAAATCCCTCTTGTTACACGCATCATTGCAGGAGAGTAGTGTTTGTGAAGGAGAGCTCACTGCTAAACGGTGGATTGTGTTGCTGTGGAGACGAGACAGGTGTGTTTTATCGCCAGCGAAAATTAGGGCTTCTGAATTCATTTACCAGCAATTAAAGAAACGATATGAGGACACCTATGCTCATAAGAGGAGACCGTTGACACCCCAAAACGAAGCTGTAAGCCACGACAGATGAGCAATTGACAGGTATTCCGTCATAAACCCTTATAGCTGGAAAATTTGGATCTTTTTCGCTGCACGATTATCTGGAGAAATTGGTTGCTGAAGAGGATAGAATAGATCATAAAATAAGAAATTCACCACAGAAATAGCTATCTGAAGCCCGGTATGAGGAATGTGCATGAACTGGTTTCTCTCATGACCTAATGCCATTAAACATCAGAATATACAGGAAATAGCATCGAAAAGACTCACAGATCTATCTGTAATGCTCAGTTTTTACACAGAAGGTGTTTTATTAGTTTATGCAAGTGGTTTAAACATTGCTGAAAATTGTTATGACCTGTAAAATCACTTGCTCGGAGAACATTGAATTGAAGGTCTGTCCAGGAGTGTGTAGCATAGTTCAAAGGAGCTCAAAGCATCAGAAAACAGCTTATAAAATATATTTTGAAACCTGAAATCAGACTGTTCCTGTTTCCTGAAAAGAAGAATATGGGGAAAAGTGGCAAAAGTGGTAAGGTCAATAGGGCTGAGCCCACAGATTTAACATGGATTCAGACGCTTCCTGACTGTGCAGAGCTGTTTCAGCAGGCAGGCTGGTTAAAATTTTTCAAAAGGATAGATGGTTTTGATGCTCAGGTGTCCTGCAATTTTGCTAAGGGACTTAAAAATGAGATGATTATAATGGATACTTTGAGATTCAAGCTGACTGTAGAATTAATAGCAGAAGCTACTGAGATTAGTAATGAGGGTGAGCACTGGTTTAAGAAGTCACCTTTCGAGTTTGATCCCCAAAGGTACTTATTGCCTAATGTGACTCCTGACTGGAACAAGGGTATTCTCATTCATAATTTCAGGAAAGAGTGGATTGAGCCCATAAGATACTTCAGAGTTATGTGACTTGTGAAGGAAGATATTCATTAGTGTTCAAATATCATCTCAGGTTCCTTCAACACATGGCAGGGGTTTCAAAAATGAATCTGCCCTTCTTTTTCTTTAAAAGCCTGCAGAAAATGTCAAGCAAGATAAAACGGCATGATGATCACACTTCTCAATCACTTTTTCACCATGGTCTCATTAAACTAATCATCACTACAGTGTTGCAGCATGAGGGAAGGACTTGGGACTTCTTTTTGTTCTGGTCAGGGGTTCATCCTAAAGGAGAAGATCAACAACCCAAAAGACAGACTGACAAGGGGAAGGTAATGATGCAAAAGTTAGGCCATTCAGTCAAACCTGCAAGCAAACATGACATTAAAGCTAAGAAGGTGACTAAACAGGTAGTAGAACAGAGACAGGATGACCATCAGCTCCAAGTAATTCCAGAGTACACTAAAAAGCAGTTTACACTATTTGAGGACAAAAAGGAACTGCCTAAAAAGAATCTATCACCTGTAGCAGATCCTCAGGATGAAAGGAAAGTTGATATCAAAATAGTTCCTGTAGCTAAAGAAGAAATCCATATTCAGCCAAGAAGCCCCATCACAATCCTTTCGGATGATGAAGGATATATGTTAGAAGAGGAGCAGTCTATTCCTGAGATTGAAGTTAAAACTGAAATTAAGGAAGATCAAGTTTTAGATGGCAAAACTACAAAGCCTAAGAAGAAAATCAAAAAACTGGAAGTGGTAGAATTAGCATCTGTTCAGTACCAAGGGAAGAAATTAAGGATGATGGGAGAGGCAGCTACTCTCTGGAGACCTAAAACTAGGTCGAAAAACAAACTAAGGTTAAACATGAAAAAGCTGTTAAATCCAAAATTGAAGACTGATAAGGTGACTATCTCTGATGAAGAGTCCATGGAGGATAATAAATCAAAGATAGATAAACTACAGCCAGGTAAAAAAGAGGATATTAAGTCAGGGAAAGTAGCAGATGAAGAAAACTCCAAGTCCATCATTGAAGACATTTCTGAGAAAATGTTGACAGAGGAGAGTAAGTTAGTGCAGGTAGCAGATGAAGAAAACCCAAACCACATCATTGAAGATACTTCGGAGAAACTGTTGACAGAGGAAGAAGAAATATTTAAGAAGTTTGACATGTTTTGGAAACCTAATGAAGAGCACGATGCTGCAATAGAGAAATTGGTTAATTCTGACAAAGAAAATTTAAAGAAGACTGTCAAACAGTATAAGCATCAAATGAATTACATGCAGGAAGTTAATGATGGTTTAATGATGGCAAATAGAAGATTAAGAGAGGATCTTCAGGATGTTCATGAAAATTTTCAGGAATTAGTGGTGGATGCCAAGGAAGCACTCAGAAGGAAAAGGGCTTCTGACAGGAACTGTTCAGAGCTGGAAAAAACAGTTGAAAATCTACAACAGGAAAATGAACACCTTCAGAAAAAGATAGCTGAGCTGGAGAAGAAACATAAAAGAATAAAGAGAAGATCCTCAAGCCCAGATGGTATATCTCTTCTTGTGGAGGCAGCGAAGGAGATATGAGGCAGTTACTAGTTAGGAGTTATTTTAGATAAACATTTTGTTTTAGTTAAAGAATTTGCTATTTTTAGCAAACTTGTAAATTTGTAAAAATATAAATTTTACTTTATCTGACCTAGTAATTCGATGGAGAGTTAGGAGGAAAAACCTAACTGCTTTTTGGAAGAGAAACTATTTAGAAGGAGAAGAAAAACATTGTAAGGGTTCTGATTTTGGAGAGCATTAGGAGGTCTGTTAAGCTGCTTCTACTTCCAGACTTGTTCAGTGATAAGTACTGTAAACTCTCTTATGCATTTTTTGATGAAACTATGAATATATGACTCTTTACCCTATATTTGATCTGTGTTGGCTTCATTTTGAACTTATTTAGTTTCATGAATGATAAATTCATTTCTGGTTTATATGTAATTTCCAGTGATGCTTGTCCTTTATGTGTGAACTTCATTTACAGTCTTTTGTTGGGTTATTGTGATATATATACATCTTTATTGATATATGTGTATGATTTAGTTGTTGCTTATTTACTGAATGTATTCCCTTTATGCTCTTGAAGTCATTGACCAAAAACATATGAAACAAAACCCTAAACCCTAGTTTGAATTGATTTTCACTTTTGAGATTGTGTTGGCTTGTTACCTTAGCCTTAGTAACAATTTCTGACACAAACACCCACCATTTAGTGGCGTCACCGTTTTTAGTCTCCTACGTTTTTAGGAGTTTAAACCACATAAGTTTCCAGGTTTACTAATGGGGCCTTGGCTTTGAGCTCCTCACCAGTCATCTAGTAAAATATTTATTTACATTACATAATTAATAGTGCATAAAAGAGGGATGTTAAAATAGTCCAGTCCACATTTTAGTAATACAATAGGCGATAGTTCGAGGTACAAGAAGGAAAATGACCAGAAAAGCGTCCCCCGGCCACTATTGAAAATGTGGCACATAAAAAACCAGACGGTAATAGAAAGAGACAATGCAATGACTCTAGTTAGAACAGCATATAAGATCCTTTTTGTAGAGGAGTATCATCGAACCACTCCTATAAAAAAAGGCGACCATCCATATTGCCAACCGCCAGCTTGGATAGCCTGTCCACATCAGTGTTGAATTCTCAGTAGATATGCTAAAAAGAGATCTGATCGAACGAAGATTTGAGCTCTAGGATGCGATCCATCCACTATCGTAGATGAAGTACAGAGAGGGAAGACTTCCCAGTGATCCAGTTGATAATACAGAGTGAATCGCCAGCCACCTGAAATCGAGGAATGCCTTTCTTCCAAGCAATCCAAAGGATGGCCCAAAGTGCAAGCAATTCATCCTGGGTGTTGGTGCCTCTGCCCGCACCCATCCATAAGTGAATTTTATGTCTCAATTTGATAACTAAAACCATGCCAGCTCTACATAATCCACCCCGTTGAGCCCTATCGAAGAAACCCACCGATATATCCGAGTTGAAACACGGTGGAATAAGCACCTGGGGTTTCGTCAATACCAATTGTTTATAGTGTGCATTGAAGAGTGCAATAGCCTTAGTGGCAGCCCCAGAGTGGGATGCAATGGTTCCATCAAAGATTGCAATGTTTCTGCTCAACCAAACCTCCCAAATGGTGAAGAAGGAAAGATCCCAAAATGGAGACTTCTGGTCCAATCATCCATGCAGAGTAACAAGAAGGTCCATCCCGGTTGAAACCTCCATGAAATTCAAACAAGTTTAGCATGATTCCCAAACCTTTAAGAAGAATAAGAAGTGAATAAAGAGATGAGACACCGATTCCACTGCCATGGTGCAAAGGATACAATATCCCAGACCCATGAATCGCCATTTAAGCAAATTGTCCCATGCGAGGACTTTATTTGTCATGCACAGCCATAGAAAACAACACAATTTTAATGGGATTTTCTAGCACCACATCTTCGAGTGCCACCAGACCGATTCCGCGGCCGTCTGTACAGAAATAATGAAATCATAAGCCAAATTTGCAGTGATGGAGCCATTCAAGTCCTTCCAATCCCATTCCACAGCTTCAGGACCAGTAAGCCCGAGGTCATCCGATTGGAGCCATACGCTGCCATGTCCACCCGAATAAACCTGGGATAGGACCTCGATCTGCATAGAGTGCAGAGTATTCAATAGCGACGGAGATAACCGGTAATCCTCATGGAATCCCATAATCGGGTCAATGTCGATATGTCCCCAAATCCCACGGCCTGCATTCCAAGCAAGACGATTCCTCAAGATCGGGAGGGTTTTGCACAATCCTCACCAAATTGCAGAAACATTGGGGCGAACAACAGCAACATTGCGAATCCAAATAAAGGGCAGAGTAGATTTTAGATATAGTTTCTCTTGATAATATCACTCCATAATGTGGCCCCAAAGAGGGCATGCCACAATGTTTTATCCCCTAAGGCATCGACAAACCAGGGCAGTTATTTAACTCCCCAATCACCAAGACATTTAGGTAGAGAAATGTGCTGCCACGATGAAAGATGGAATTTCTAAGCAGATGAGTTGCCTAGCCAAAGGAACTGGAACATACGTTTTCGGATTTCATCTAGAATGGCCTTAGACACCAATGCCATGGACATCCAGTAAATTGGGATATCCTAGAGGACAGAGTTAAGTAAGAGTAAACGGCCTCCTAGAGAAAGAAAGCAGTAAGTCCAGTTGCTGATGTGTTTCTCCACCCAGTGAATGAGCCAATACTAGTCAGATAGAGAGTAACAGTTAGGCTTAAGAATGAAACCAAGGTATGGGAATCCATCCTGTAAAGGTTGCCAAAGAAAAGGAAACAAGGATTCCAGCCATTGTTTGAAAGGTAAGTCAGGTTCCAGATCTACACTTATAAACAGTGTGGACTTGTTAGGACCAATTTGCATACCCAGCGCAGAGCATAATATCTTAAGAATGCCAAAGAAATAGATCCAATCCTGGATCGTGCCTCTACCAAAGACCAGAACGTCATCAACGAAGAGCAGGTGTGTGATGGATAGCTTCAGAGACAGATGTATACCAAAGAAATGCTTATCTGCCTTAGCCAATTTGAGTAAGAGGCTGAAGCCCTCAATAACCAACAAAAAGATAAGAGGGGAGAACGAGCAGCCTTACTGCAAACCCCTATCCCCTTTGAAAAACTCAGTGGGATGCCCATTAACAAGAACAGAGAAATTTGCACTTGCTACATAGACAAGAATCCAGCTTGTGGCTTCAAAAGGGATACCAGATTGAAGGAGAATGAACCTGAGAAAGGTCCAGTCGACCCGATCAAATTCTTGAACACCAGATCCATCTTTAAAATAATAGCTTTCATCTTTTTCATCTTGATCGAATGAATGCATTCATGTGCCATGCCAATGGCATCTAAAATCTGTCTAGTAGAGAGAAAGCCAAACTGTTCCTTAGACAGGCCTATGTCAAGATAAGGTTTAATCCTGTTGGCGATAATTTTAGTTATGATCTTGTAGACCAGGTTGTAAAGAGAGATAGGCCTGTAATCATTGAAACCAACAGGATTATAAATTTTTTGGGATGAGGGTGAGGAAAGTGGAGTTGAGGTTTCCAGGAACCACAACCTTGATCCGAGATTCCTCCACCACATTAAGTAAATCTTCCCCAATGAGATCAAAGAAATGTATGTAGAACTCAACCGTCCATCCATCTGGTCCTGGGCTCTTCGCCTTGTCAAAATGATCAAGAACAGAGCGAATCTCAGCCAAAGTGACCTTAGCATAAATTGAGGATCCAGCCTTAGTAACGAAGATTCGAGGGTAATTTCCAATCACCTTAAGTTGATCCTGTAAGGAGTCTCTAGTCTCCGAAGTGTAAGTAGACTTGAAAAAATACACCGGTCCAATTTCCAGTGAATTTTGATCCCGCATAGGGCGGCCGAGGGAGTCATCTAATTCCTAGATGGAATTTATGTTCCTTCTCATAGTGGCGAAATTCTGAAAAAACTTGGTATTTTTATCACTGCAATTTATCCAAAGAGCCTGACTCTTAAGGCGCCAAGCTTCTTCCTCCTAAAGCAATATCTTATGTTTTGTGGCAACTAGATGAGCCTGATGGGCCATAATATCAGAAGAGAAATGTTAATTCAGATCCTCCCCCAAGGAACATAGCTGTTGTTCAATATAAACCAAATATGCCCATTGTCGAATGGATCGCTCCTTATGCCACCGAATGACATCCCATTTCAACATTTTAAGCTTGTAGAGCAAGGAACAAGTAGCCGAAGTAAATGGATTGAGGGAGTATCTCTTCCATTGTGTATGAACCAGCGCACAGAAGTCATCTTCGCTAAGCCAATGGTGATTGAATTTGAACAGATAGCAAATTTTTGAGAAACAAAGATCAAATTCCAAGAAGACCGGATGATGGTAGAGATGCCAGTAGAGAGAGACCAAGATTTGAAATTGCCAAGACAATAGCTAAGATCCTCAGCAATAAGGAATCAGTCGAGTCGCTTCACCACCACGTCTTAACCAGCTCGGCCGTTGTGCCAAGTAGGAGCTAGCACTGCCGAAGCAACATCAATGAGTTTTGTAGCATCAAAGGAACCCCTGAAAAAATCAGAAAGGGGGTCCTCTAGACGACCCCAACCCCAAATATCCAGGGAAGAAAGAGTAAGGTTGAGATCCCCTGCAAGGATCAAGGATGGATCATTAAGACAACCGTTTGAGAACAAGTTAGTGCAAAACTCTCGCTTCTGGTTATAAGGCCCATAGAGATTGAGCACCCACACCTTACGATCTAGATTAAGGAAAGAACCTTCCAAAAGAATGCCCCCATCCACAAAAAAGGAGACAAAATGAGAGGAGCAAGGGTTCCATGCAGACAAGAGTCCCCCAGAGAGACCAACAGCGTCATGAACACAACAGTGCCACGAAGGGAAAAGTTTCAGGAAGACATGACAAGCATTGAGGGATGAGATCATGGTTTCTTGTAAGAGAATGAGGTCAAGCTTAGTGGAAGTGATTATTAACCTCTTGAGGGCAGTTTGCTTGGATCTACTGCCAAAACCATGAATGTTAAGGGTTAAGAGAAGCATTAAGGAACAGTGTCGGGAGGTACATCTGCTCTAAGAACCTCAACATAGGACCTGTCTGGAGACGTGCGCAGAACCCTACCAACAGTCGTAGCGTCAGAGAGGTGGGGATTCACAAAAGAAGGTGGGGATACAACAATGTCAGGCCGTGGAGAAGATAGAGGCATCTTTTTTCCCATTTTCTTCCAGGTAGTCACATTATGGTGCCAAATCGAGGGTATAGGAAGAGTGTTGGCAGAACCAGGAAACCCCAAGTAAATCGGTAAGCTAGTACGAAGGGACTCCGTGCCTTGAGAGTCACAAAAATCTCGGCTAGGGAAAATTTTAGGGGCGAATTATAGACCATGGGCGAAATTATAGGGGTTACCAAGAAACCCTGGGTGAATTTTTAATATGAAATGAGTTTTTTTAAATTTAACATATTAGCCCCATATTTATTTAACCCATAGTCAAAGGAAATCGAATAGCCAAGGTCGCTAAATTGGAAAAATCAATATAGCCAAGTAAAAGAATCCCGAAATGGTGAATTCGCCCAGAATTTCAGGTAATGGAGGCTTGGAAGAGTTGGTTCGCCCACCATTTAGGGTAATGGAGGCTGCATATAGTTGGTTCACCCACCATTTTCTGGTAATGGAGGCCGCGAACAGTTGGTTCGCCCAGCTAGTGGCCCAGCAATTTATTATTTGGGTAATGGTCTAATGGAGGCCCGAGGGCCGAGGCCGCGATTGGTAATGGTAACTTGGTTGAATGGTTCGAACTTCGCCCATGATGACACCCACGAGCAGCTGGCTCGCCCTACGTTTTCGGCAATGGCGACCCGGCGTTGAGGTTTTTATGAAAATCTCATTTCAAAATTTCGAATCGCCCCAACTCCCGTCGATTTTGGTTAATGGGGGTTTGAATTGAGGTTTCAACCACCAAATTTTTTTGGGTAAAGATTATTTTAACCTTGAATTGGTCCATACACCATAAATGAGATGAAGGTTCCAGCATGTCGAACTCCCTATATAAGGGGGGCAAGAGCCAGTAAAAACCACAAGAAAAATAATTAGATCTCTGCATTCGACAAAGCTGGAGTTTTTGACAGTGGCTTCTGCAGTTGTTCAAAGTTTCTTGGGGTTTACAGTATTCACTGAGGCTAAGAGGTTAGTTTTGTCTTCACTGAGCAATACCCTTACTATGCATTCATATTCTCTAGTTTCATTTATGGTTGTAGTGGTTTTTGGCTTAGGCTTGCAGGAAAATGCTTTGGTTGTCTAATTATAAGCAGTAATTGGATCTACCATTTGAGAACAGATACATGGACATGGTGGAACCTCATCTTTGCTCACATAGGATTTCCTTTATCATTCCCATGTGCCTTTGTTTCAATGGGACCTTTGCATCCATTTCTACCAGGATAGGAAAGAAGAAGCGGTCGGGTCATGCTACAATGTGTTGCAATAAGGGCTTATCATCTTTAATGGATTCATGTAGTATGCCCTTGTTAACAATTTATATTGTATAATCCCATTAAGGAGAAACATGCAACAATGTCTCTTTCTTAACTAAACACTCCCCATTCTAAATTCAACGTTACCTTTTATTACTATGGACACACAAACAACTTTAGTGTGCAAATCATTCCATGCTTCAAGCCTAGGTAGTTCCATGAGCTAGACCCTTCTGGAATGGAATTAGCTACCCTGAACTCAAGTCATATTTTCCTACAAGGTCTAGGATCCAACCCTTGAGCCATAGTGCATGCATCAATTCCATGAAAGATTGCACATCCTCCTCTATTTCTATGAAATCATGCACATCCTTGACTTGAATTTTGATTTTGATGACCCTAATTTCCACTTCCATGTATTTACCATTTTTTCCATAATGGATGAGATTGTTAAGGAAGAAGCCTCTATAAAGACAAAGATTTGAACACCATCAATACTATTGATCTTGTTTACTGAGTCTCAAAAGCACCAAATAAGGTATCATTTGAAGTTTGAGTACCCAAGTTCATTGATCCACTAGCTTTAGTATAAGCTATTGAATCAACACCTAAATCCAGTTTGTGGCACAAACTCCAAGGGACTTGGTCTTGAATTATAAATTCCACCCACATGGAGATAAAGTGAAATGGGCTCTCAATCTCACTATAAAAAATCATGGTGACAATGGCATCAACGTCAACAACTGGAATCAATCCCTGTCATGAACTTAACTTCAAAGAATGCATTCATGGGTGCAAGAAAAAGCACCAACAATAGAACTTTGTTCAGGCCATGCATTTGTTCCAATCAATACCTGTAAACAAACATCTACATGAAGGAGTATATAGCTACACCAATTGTTTCAAAGCACAATCCACTTGGCTAGGGAAAACACTAGACTGTTGTGTGGCCATTTTAAATAATGTTTGTTGCCAACGGGATGACCTAGGGAGTTTTTCAATGCCAAATATCCATCACACGTATCATTCAATCTTGACAATCATCAATTCTCAATATTTGTGGAGGAAAAGGAATGAGATAATGTTTTCTAGGTGGGACCTTAGTGGACCCACTATGAATAGTTACCATGTCTCGTCTTTCTCAACTAATATTATTTCCCAATCCAATAATGTAGAATTTTTAATGAGTGACTCTTTCCAATATATACGACCTAAAACAAAGAAATGAACAAAAAGTTATGGTCTTGGCAAGGCTCCGCTTTTTTTCCAGAAAGCTCATCTTCGTCTAATGTATTGTGCACACTCAACACTAACTCCATGTTCAAGTTAGGGTTCTTACATCTTAGGGGTTTTGCCTCTTAGGAGAATTGGCAAAATTATAAAATGTAGTTTCGAACTTTCAACCTCTTGTTATGGTCCATGGACTTTTTGCAAATGAGCATAGCAAACACATCTCTTCTTAGAGATAGCTACCATCCTACCACCATTTTAGCCATTGTATTGGTACTATGCTCTCCACCATTCTTTCAGTAATAGAATTTGGTTTACTGCATCTTTGTGTTACTTTTTGTGTTAATGTTATATTTCATTTCATTATCAACATGATCTGGATAATAATTAAACAGAGATACAAATTTAGCACTCCAATGAAAGGATGGCATGTCAACCTGTCACTATTATGATTCAATTATTCAGCAAATATTTTATGTGAAAAATAGACAGCAGTTTCATGTCAGTCACATAAACAGAGATCAGAATTCAGCACTTCAAAGATTGAATGGCATGTCAACCTATCATTATTATGATTCATTTATTACATAGTTCCCTCTTACCGAATGATGGATTGCTTTTAAGATCTGATCCCTGACCACATTTCAAAAACAATGAAATTGATATTTTTTAAAACAAAATAATGTTGTAGTCAGATATTGAATTTTGTCATCTGCATATCTTTTGAGGGCCAAAGGACAATAATTTGTTGTCAGGTAGTTGTATTCAGTTTCTATTGGGTTTCCTATAGTTAATGCCCCATTTTGATTTCTGGTAGTGAGATTTCAATTGCATTTTTTAACCCTATGGTCATGGCCTTTTCTGTAACCCATTTTTGTATTATGCTCTCGTTGTACATATTATTTTATTAATATAATATAAGAAGCATATTTTTAAAAAAGGAAAGTTTGAGAGCAGGCTCATCACCAGAGATAATATTATTTTTAGATCGCTTAGGAAATCTTTCTCACACAAAAAAGTTGCACAATTAAGGTCCAGTCCTGTATTGCAAGAGGAAAAATGCCCATCAAGGGGCGTTTCGGATATTATTCACAACAAAACAATTTGTTTACAGGCAAGTATATGCACACTAAATTTCCTGCCACTGCTTACAATTTGTCTGAAAGCACAGTGTAGTTTGTGCCATTCATGTTTGTTACTCTGTATATCTTTTGATAAGCCAAGGAACACACCAAACCCCAATCCATCAACGACAATTTGGCTGAACATCAACCATGAGTGTCAAAATCCAAGTCTGCATTCTTGGAACAAAGAAAGATGAAATTGGTTCAGCCCAGTGATTAAGGGGCAACACCCAGAGAACCCCAGCTTGGATAATTTTGTCCATTGAAGACTTTATATTTCCACTCCTTAACCACAGGTTGCTACAGGTCTGCTTAAGACTCAAGATGATGATGTTTCAAGGCATTTTTTGACTGCTGTTGTGTTTCACCTCTAGAATGGATTCATAGAAGTCATTAGAATCCCATGGTTTTATGTCATACCATAGTAGATCTCAAACATACTCATTGACACTTATTTAGGTGAATCCTTCACCCTAGTTGTTGTTTATTTCAAAGCCTTGTTCTTGTTTTTGCACTTTCCAAAATTCCTTGAAGAATAGTCGCCCAATGTAACAGTGATTTCCCACTTCAAATAATTATAATTATTATAGTTCTTCCTACTTAGTGAGTCTATGTTGGTATCATCCTGGGCTTTCTGGGCATCTATCTACAAGACAGTTTACAAGAATTTCTCAAATCACATGAATTGGAATCCATAGTTGGCATCTACTAGCATTAGTGACTAAGCCACAACTACAAAGCAAAGTGGATTAAGCTCAGTTCCAGTAGCCCAGTTCCAGTTTCTCCAAATGGGACCCTGTAGAGTGCCATTTATTTTTGGGAAGTTCACTTCTTCAACGAGGCTTTGTGACTCTTGGAGAGAGGGCAAGGGTGCTCCACTCTGACCATGATTAATGTCCCATGGGTCTCTCCACAAAAAAGATGCCCTTTTTCCTTTGAAATTCCTTGCCTAATATCTTGTGGATGCTACAATACACTGACCCCGCACTTTCCAAGTCCAAATTGAATGAAAAGGAAGATCCCAACTTCTTTTGCTGCCAACAAATTCCCAAGAAAGCCAATAGCCATATACTTCTATGCATCAGGGTGATGTGTTGAATTGGAAAGCATTGTCGACATGATCACATAGTCCATACTGGGGACACCTGGCTGGCACAAATGATACCTCCTACCTGGTTTTATCAATATATTTCCACCAAAATCCGTTAGTTAATTTCCTAGGTTATGTGTGTATATAATTGCATTACCCATAGGGGCCAATGTCATTGTACTGGAAATTCCAACAGAGTCCAGGGTGGAGACACGCTGATGAGCACAACCCTACATTCTTTTACCCTTTGCAGCTAGGGGCTTTGAAACACTAATGCTGAATATATTTTGGCCATGACTTTATGGTGAAGGGTAGACATGTAGGCTATGTTCCAGTATACAGGGCATAACGACGGCCATGTCTGCTGAACACTGGACAAGGGATTCCATGGGAGGCTTGATTGGCAGTATAGCTTACCCTATGGGAATGAAGACTGTCCAATGCACAGATAATGCTCAACGTGGCCATTAGAGACCAATGGTTGCTTGATTAAGCATGCAAGTTGGTTGCACATTCTTCAAGTTGGACTGCTTCTAAATATGATAACTGTATTATCTTAGCTCGTTAGAACCCATACAAATAAGATCCAAATGTCATAACATATATCGTCAATTGTTTTATCAATGTAAACAACATTTAGAACCACCGAACTGATTGCAATTTATGCAATCTTATTCTCATCAAGTGTGTCACTTTTATCAAGCTAATAAAGTAACCACCTTAGCTATAAAGAGATCGCAACATTTTTTACACTTGTGGAGATGCTCCCTCCAATTTGTGCCCAGAAATAGAGGTTTGTTTGTCTCCCTTCTATACAAAGGAATGTCTCCTTTGCTTCTAGGTTTGCACAATGGCTCTTGGTGTCCAAATTTTTTCCCATTCACAAACTGATCTAATGGAAAAGTGGAATTGAGATTCTAATGCCCAAAAAGGCAGTTGGCCTTTTTGCTTGTGACCCCATTGCCATCACATTGACAATGTGAATGCCTTCTGATGAGCTGATCTTAGCTTCACAAGTCCCAGGGTGAAGAGCCTCTCCCGAGTTTCCTATTGGATTTGTAGCCTCGGGACTAACAAACTGCATGACTTCATGAACTGCACGACTTTGTTGCTATAAATGATCATTATCGATGATAAGAGTAATAGGTTTCTTTGGCTATTTGCCATCCTTAGAAATGACGATGTTAAGATTGGGCAGCTGAGAATTAACTATCTTCCTAGTGGTAAGCATTGTTTCTAAACTTCCCTTTTCATCAACCATGATAAAGGTATGAAACTTTGACAAGAATGGCGAACATTGCAGAATTTCCGGAAAGCTGCCACATAAATCTTAGATCTGAAATCATTCTGATTACAATTTTGTTTCTGTGAATACAATATCTGTTGGCATGTTCAATGATGGTAGATGTTTCACCAGTTGCTGATGGTAGTATAAAACTCTTTTCGGAGGACGAGAAGGAATATAGACTAGCACAGTTTTGGCAAAGAGAATCCTCATGCATGGTTCCCCTTCGTCATCTTTTCATATCTGCACAAAAGAATCGAACAAAATATTAAAACACAATCAGACAAATCAGTGGCCTAATCTAACTCAATTGAAAAGCACAATTATAGTAATCTAACTCAATTGAAAAGCACAATTATAGTTCTGTTAAAGCATTGTAATAAGTCATTTCCTCTTGTTATCCTTCCCTTTCTCTAACCAAAAGGATGCTGCTACTGTTTCATAATTTTCATGAAATGCCACAATTCTGTTTGTGAAAAGAGATAGGAGTTGCCTCTTCTCTGTGAGGTTGTGCATATATACCCTTAACCCACCCCTTCACGGAGTTTACTACCATCATGATCCCACAGTAACAACAGAATTCCATTTTGCAATCCACCGAGTTTTTCAGCATGTTTTATGATGCCAAATAGTGAGATGGTAACAATGCCATATAATGTTGTCAAACCAGCACCATATTCCAGATCTGTCTAGAGTAATTTCTATGCATGTATACATATTTTTAATGAACCCAAACAGATCTGAAGTTGGTTTATTTAGGACTGGTTTTATGCATTAATTCGCTGCTGTTATATTGGCTTGCAAGTTTGTTTTCATGCTTGAATTTGATTATTTAGATGTTCTTATTCTTTTGTGTGATATTTTTACCCTTGAATGAGAATGTTTCGCAATGGTTATGTTGATCACATTTTTCAATTTCTCTCATCATAAGACCGCGATGGATTTATGTCTAATTGTGAAGTTAATCTTGGATGGGTTTAGGTTACTAGGTTCAAATTTTCTAGCCTCTAGAATTCATGTCATCATGGATAACTTACAAATTGTACTAATTTTATATCATTTTTCTCATGCAGGTTTCACTTTGAGTTTCTAAATTGATTTGATATCTTAATAATTGTGGAATATTCAACGAAATGTCAAACAACGATTGTGGAAAGAAAGCATCAAAACAGAGGGATGTATTATCATACTTTCAGAAGCCTCAATCCAAGAATCTAGATTCTCTTCATGATTCAAACTCTTTTGAGCAACCCATCAGCGAGACAAATGTCAAATCTTCTAAGAATCCAGCTAATAGCCATATAACATATGATAGGATGGGTTTCTCTAGTAAACAAATTGGGATAAATGCAATTCAACCAGAAATTGGCAATGACAATGTTGAAGGTTCCTCTAATGCACAAATTGGGATAAATGCAATTCAACCAGAAATTGGCAATGACAATGTTGAAGGTTTTACCTTGGAAGGCAACAAAAATGATTCATTATCACGAAAAAGGAAAAAAGGCTAATGGGACATAGGGAGAAAATTCCAATCGGAATGGGCCTCAAAATTTCCATTTATTGAACCAATACCTCCAATAATTGAGAAAGAGGCTTCACGAGAAGTTAAATGCATTGTATGTAGTTGGAAACATGGAAAGGTAGTAAAAATGCAAATGAAAATAGATACAATAGAGAAGCATGCAGGAAAGTTGTATGTTAAGAAAATTGAAAATGGCGAGGAGAAGTATATTATCAAATGGAAATCTTCTAATGACTGTCGACATGTCAAATATCAAGAAGAATATAATAAATACTTAATAAGCAAGAGTAAACTCGAGTCAAGTGGAGGGACCATCACATCTCTATTTGGAAAGACAATGGAGAGAAATTTGTTATCAAAGACGACACAATTAAGCACTGTATTTCACATCTTATCTAGAGGTCATCCTATGACAGATTATCCAGATTACAAGAACTATGTATCTTTTCTTGAAGTATCGAATTTTCCATCTTCTCATTGGTCTATAACGAGTGGTTCAGAATGGGCTAAATATCTAGCTCAAGTAGAAAAAGATGATTTGAAAGAGAAGATTGCAAATGCTAGGTTTTTTTCACTATCTTTAGATGAAGTTACAGCTGTTGATAATACTTCATGGATCTGCATGACTATTTATATGGTTAATGATCATATTAGGCATTCATACTTACTTGGGATTCATAAAATGAAGAAGAGTTCTACAGCTGGAAATATTTATGAACTTGTTATTAAGACTTTGAAGGAAATTGGTGGTATGGATGATTTAATGATTGCAAAAAGGTTGGTATGTGTCGGCGCTGATGGAGCATCAATCATGCAAGGACAAAGGAATGGTCTTTGTGTCAAACTACAACTATCAGCTTCACCATTTATGATTAGTATTCATTGTATGGCTCATAGGATGAATCTTGCATTTAAAATAGTAAGTAAGTTTCCACTGGTTTCAAAAGTTGAAGAACTTGTACGTGAGACTCATGCATACTTTTGTCGTAGTCCCAAGTGATTTACAGAGTTTCAACAATTTTCTGATGGTGTTACAGATGGAAAAAAGCTATTAAAAGATGTCGATACAAGATGGATCTCATTGAATGGACCAACCCAAAGGCTATTTAGTGAATACCAATCATTGGTAGGGGTGATGTATGAACATCGCTTTAGTGTAGACAAAGCTCAAGAGCTTCTCTTTCGACTAACTAATATAGAGACATTATTAACATTGGCTGGAATTCTTCCTTTGCTTCATGAAATGAATGTCCTTGTGAAAATGGCTCAGAGTCGCACAATGTATATTGCAGAGTACACAAATGCAAGAAAATTGGCATGCCTTGCATTGGATAATTTGTATACGATGCCAGATTCTTTTACGGGTCAAACATTTAACGGTTGGACTACTATCATTGATATAGAAAAGAGTGAAAATTATTTGAAGTTTGATGAAAAAGGGAGACTATGTATGCAAGTGAGTGGGTATATGGTTCCCTTTTATTATGTTACTAAGACGGGACAAACCACCAAAGAGTGCCATGTGTCAAGAGACCAATTCAATGATATTGTGATTTCAGTGAGACGCAACTTGATACAAATTGCACAATCACTATCATTAGAGATAAGAGAACGATTTCCTCGAGATGAATTATTGGAAGCTATGTCTGTGGTATACCCTCATTATTGGAACTCTGAAAAAGAAATAGATCCTTTAAAAGTTGACTTTCTAGCAAAATTGAATACTTTAGTGCACCACTTTGGCAGCAATGCTAAGGTAGAAGGAGAAGAGATTGGAGGTATATTAGATTCATCAAAATTATATCAACAAGCCACTTGCTTTTCTCAAACAATGTCAGGTCAATATCATGCTTTGCCAAAACCTATAGCATATGGTGCAGTAATCAAATTATGGACTATTTTAGGTGAAAGTCAATACCTACAAGAAAACATGTCAGAGTATTTCAAATTAGTCGATTTATGTCAAACCATGATTTTGGGATCAGTGGAGGATGAAAGAATGTTTAGTGCACTGTCATTCTTGAAGTCAAAGTTGAGGAACAAGCTTGATAAGAATATGGATACTTGTTTAAGATTATATGTAACAAAGTATGAAATTACCAATTTCCCATTCAATAGAGCACTGGCACTCTGGCGATCAGATTGTGAGAGAAGAGGAGAATACAATATAACAAATGTCTCCAATGAACTTGATATGGAACATAATGTTTTGGAGGCTCATAATGATATTTCATCTACAGAAGCTCATGTTCAAAATGTAGAAAATGAAGAGCGACATGAGAATTGGGAATTTGATATGCCACAAGATATAATCTAAACCAATATACATTGGCAATGTATAAATAATGAATGGAATTTAATAGATCATGTGATTTTTTTTAGTTTGACTTCGATGTTCCTCTATTCTTGGAGCAGGTTGGAAAAGGAAAATTCTTGATGGGAGAAATATTACCATACATAAATTTGAAGTTGCATTTCAGGTAAAAATAGGTTCTATAGTCTTTACTTTGTATTAAATATAGTAATATTAGAGCTACATTTCCTTGATGCAAGCTATTTTAAGTTTGATGTTTTGATAGTTAACTAATGCATTGTTTTTTTTTCTTATTTGTGACAGGAAATGAAGTTGGGACCTATCTATCCATAGATAATGTCCTAGTATTAAAGGTTAAGTAATTAATTTAACAATACTTCCGCTTAACAAGAATGGGCTCATTCAAAAGTTAAAACTCAAGTACATGGAATTGCTTGTATTTCTAGCTTTGATATCTTGGCAAATATGAATGGTTTGCTTGTTTCTTACATTTGGAGCATTTTTTCAAGTTTGTAAGTTTTCATTTATTTTGGTTAAATATATTTTTATTCCCTTGATAATTGATTGCGGTTTGAGCCCCTTGTACTAGTTTGATTCCTTTCATAAATTATTTGTTTTTTTCTTACATTTGGAGCATTTTTTCAAGTTTGGAAGTTTGCATTTATTTTGCTTATATTTTTTTATTCCCTTGATACTTGACTATGAAATCTGAATTGCTAAGCGAAGAGAAAAATGGTCTATGCATTGGCTTACTAGGTTCCTATGCATCCATCGTAGGAGACCTATTGGCACGAGACCGACATTTCTCTAATGTAATTGGCATAATTTTCACATGTCCACATACTGTCAATACAGTATTCACTTGAATCTCAACAGCGACAGTAAATTTTGAAAGCTAGTAGATGAAAATAGATGCCCAACAATTGAAATTAGTCAATTTCCTGCAGATATTGGTTGTATAGAAGTGATATTTGTCCAATTAAGCAACAATTTGACAGATCAGGCATAGATTTGTATTTTTTCTGATGTCTTTTCCATAAATATCAGTCTTTGCATAAATTCGGCAGATTCATGGCAAATACAGTGGTTTGGCAGTAAATTAGAAGGTTTTTCAGCAAATGTTTCAGTAGACATCTCCCTATTTCAAATTTCAGTAGTTTGAGCATGTATTCTCTATTTTTCTTCCAGTATTTGCAACTTTGCATAGGAAAGATCATATTTGTAGCTCTACATCTATATTTCAGCAGTAGATATAATGATATACTATACCATGAATTGTACCAACAATTTCCTGGGAAATACCCTCAACTAATCTTGAAAGGTGTTTCTTTGTTTATGCCCTACACATGACGCTATACCATTGCATCCTTTATGGTACAATGCAGTATGGCATATTGTAAAAATAAAATAATAAATGAAAAGGCATAATGTAGAAAGAAAATATTGAATGAAAAGGGTGGGATTTTCTTCACTTTATCCCGTAACAAAGAGAATATATGGGAAACAATGATTATATGGTTATAATGTTATTGCTGCTGCACATTCTAAACATGATGCACTAGATGCTATTCTAGTTTTTGTAGCAACACTTTTAGAGCTTGTTGTTGAAGTATATATTGTTGTGGCTATTGTTGCTGCAAGTTCTGTGCTTCCCATCGAGGAATATGTTGTAGATTTGTTAATGGTAATGATGTGTGATGTCCTTCTCTCCTAGTTCGGCTCATCAAAGGACTGGCCACCCTTTGATGAGGTACCTAACCTCAGGAAGAAGTTAAGGACTGAAGGATCACATCATCTAGATGATCCCTTTAGTACTGTGATGACAAAAATTTCAGTAGATGTATGGAACATGTGAGGACACATACCGAGAGAGAGAGACCTTGTCACCCTATCTTGTTTGTCCTTGTGGTTATCCTGCTTATGGTACTTGACCTTATCGGGTTGGTTGTTTGTCGAGTCACCTTTGTTGTTTTGGTCTCATGATTGACCTTCTAAATGGTCATGAAATTGGGGGGCAAATTAGTTTGGGTTCTATTTTTTCGGCCTCCTTCTAGGGCATCGTTTGGCATCTAGTTGATGGAACATTTTTCTGTTTTTGATGTCAAGGTTTGAGCCCTATAGGGCTGTTTTTTTGCTGCCGTTATAAGTCCTCTAGGGATGCGTCTTTCTCCTCTGAGAGGTCCTCCTAATTTTGCTGCTATTTGATTATTTGTTTAGCCCTTTTAGGGCTGACGTTCTCCATTCTTTTTGCTTCTCCTGTTAGCTGCCGCCACTTTGGTGTTGGGTCTATTCAGGTTGTCATTGAACTTTTAGGTTAGGGCCTATTGAGGCTACCGTTAACCTATAGATTTCTGGCTACTGTTATCAAAGACTATTAGAGTCTGTTGAGGTCTCAAGTTGTATTATGAGCCCTGTTAGGGCCAGTGTTGGTTATTGCAGCTTGACTGGTGGTTGACATTGGTTGTCTCCTAACTATGTTAGAAGGTCTGCTGGTGCTTGAAGTTTGTCCTAACACAACTGTACCTATTGTTGACACTCTTCCTTGGTCTCTTTCTCTCTCTCATAGGTATGATGTTTCCCTTCTAGGGCTATTTATGTTTCTATATCTATTATGCCTTATTGGCAAAACTGAAAGCAGATCTGAGTACATTAGAGAAGGGCTCATCCCCAGGTAAGTACTTATAACCATGTCATTTACTAGCATTCTTACTTTCAGTTTATTGTGGATTATTGGCACAGTGACCTATTGGTAGTGCCCTAGTTGAAATAAATGAAAATTATTTTTTAAATTTATTGGCACGGTGACCTATTGGTAGTGCCCTAGTTGAAAGAAATGCAAATTATGTTTTTAAATTCTTACAGTTGTATTGTAAGATTGATTTACATTTCTGATCTACTGCATCATTGTTTAAAAGTTGTTCTTTATTTTATCAAACCCTAACTTTATAAAAATCAACATGGTATCAGAGCTAGTTTTGTAGCTAACTCTATTTTGCAGCCTATCAGAATCTACAAAGTTCCTCAGGTAAGGGTTTGAGCACTAACAAATTCGATTGCAGAAGATTCAAGTTTGGTCAGTGGAAGAAATGCGGACTGATGTGGCTCACAACCACAGTGAACCAGATGAGATGTTTAGGTTCTTGGACAACAATATCCGAGAAGTAAGTCTAATCTATTATCTGATTCTTGGGTCTCATTTGAATTTCATCATGCCAATAAAAATTGCATGTGCTATCATGGTTGAATTGGTCTTGTTTCCATCTTATCTACCACACAACTTAAGTTTTTGTTGTTGGCAATATGGCAGATGTTTAGGTTGGCAATGATGTCAATATATAAGTCAGATAGGTTGTCATTGATGGCAATGGCATCTAAGATGAGATGACAGAGTAGGAAGAAGGGTGAGGATATAGCTCAAAAGATGCACGCCAGAAATGTTAGAATAATGCACTCCAGGTTTCAAAGAATGCATGCTAATACTATGAAGAAGCATTTTATCACACTCATTTTCACACACACTTAGGTTCTATTCTTGTATGTGACACTTAGGTTTTATTCATGTATGTTACATGTGACAACTACCTAAATATATATGAACACGAAGAGTTAGAAAATCCATTGACACTTAGGTTCTTATCTCTTATTTAAATATTTTACTCATGGCTTATTCGATATTCCAAATATTTTGGTAATTTGTGTGTGAGCGAACTTTTTGTTCGGTTCACAGAGCATTTAAGTCAAGTTCAGAAAGAATTAGATAATGATATTTTCATGATGTAAACATAAATTAGAGTCTGAATTTTTGCTTAAAGTTATTTGTAAGGTAAAAAATTGTGTTGTGGGTGGTCTTCAAGAATTGTAGAGGCATAATATGTTGGTCTTGTATGGTTACCTAGGGTATTTGTGTATTAAAGATGCCTCTAATTTCTGCTGTTATGAATTGAAAAAGAGTCAAAAGGTCAGAGTCAAGTTCAGTTTCAATTTTTGCAAGTTGTTTTTTTATTGCAACATGTGGAGTTTTGGGATTCTTAGCATCCTATGAGAGAATACCATCCTTGAGTAGGAGCCACAATCAGCACTTGTACTTGCACCTGATATCAGTAGCAAGTGGTATCCTTTATCCAACAGTTTCCAACCTTTTAGAAGTCGATATCATCTTGGACAAGGGTGCTTGTAATGTTGGCATCGTTGGACACGTCCTGAGGATGATCACTACCTGTTGTTTGCAGCCTTTCATATATTCAGATTGTTTCCATTGCTATGTTTGACTCTTGAGACCTATTACCTTTTCTAAGAGATACCAGTGCTGGAAATTGTATGTGGAAAGGTAGCATATTCCTTAACATAAGTCCTAGATTCATTTGAATTATGGAGAACTTATCAGTAGAGTTTTCTTACACTTCAAGATCAGTGAAATATAATTTGAATACTGTTGGTGGCTTGGTCACAAGTAAACTCTCCCATGACTAATTTTTAGCATCTAATTGACATTTGATGAAAGATAATCATACCAGCAGATGCAGGGCACTGTCCTTGGGTTGAATTCCATGAGGATCTACAGTCAAGGCGTTGATTTCAATAGTTTATCTTCTGCATGAGGTAGTGCCTTTTCCAAATTTGGTGCCCCTTTGTTGGAAGCTGCCAAAGATTAAGTGAGGGTGCTGTGATGGGTCTGATTTTAACACATATTCATCAAGCTTTGAGTATTTGTCATGAGAATTGAAGCACTACTGTTATGCCCACTTTTGAGGAGGATTCAACATGCATAATAGACACACTGTTTTGGGATTTCTTTCTTTGATTCATGCATGCACAGTTTCCCATGCTAAGTCAGCATGTAGCCAACACTAGGGCATGCAACCTTGGGGTTATTTTTAGAATTTTTATTTGAGTTCTTTTCAGCAGGAGGGTGCACGAAAGCTTTTGAGTGGTAATCTTGTGCTATTTTGAGCCAGTGGGGTGCTATCTTCAACGAATTTAGGAGAGGGTGCTTTTTCTATTTAACATTGTTGAGCCATTATGGTGGGCCTAATGCATGCTGAAAACCTAAAAAGTGGCCCCATGAAGTGGACCCCCATATAAGTATGGGCCATGGTGATCTCTATCTTTGCACCTCGGAAGTAGAAATGAAAGTCAACGAGAGCACTTTTCTGTGCATTGAAGATCATAACTTTGGTTGTACCCAAGTTTACCATCAATTGTAAATAAATGCAGAAATAGATAGGGCATCGATCTGTCTTTGCAAACCCTCAAGTGAGGAGGCCAAAAGAATTAAGTTGTTAGTGAACCATTTCTTTTATATAGTAGACACAACACAAATACAACTTGCAAAACAATTTTGCTGCATGGATACAAAGGGAAACAGTGGCAGTAATGAGCCCTAGAGAGAAATTTGTTTGTTCCCTAAAACAAAAGACATTTTTTAGAAGAGAATATATTTAACAACAATTTGATTGAGTGTTTGTAGCTTGCCTAATATCAGTAGTGGAGAAATCAGATAGATAGTCGAGGTGACTCAAGATGCAACATAGAATCAGTGGGACAACAACAATTCAAGAAAGGCAGCTCAAAGAAACCTCAGATTGTAGAAATCCTTCAGGATGATGCACCTAAGGGACAAGTTGTTGTGAACAAAGTCCAAATTGGTCAACATACCCTAGGGAAGGCCCTCACAAATATGTCAGTCCAATCAGGAACATCATCAGAAAGCCCTTAACTTTTCCATTGTATTTTATTGTATTTGGCAACTTTTATATTCATTTGACAAGGCATGCCGACCTATTAAATATGTAACTTCCTATCCCGTATAGTCATAGACCATTTGGCCTCATGGACACTTAATAGAAATCTATTCTATTCTTGTTAATGGACTTTAATATGCTTATTTTACTTTTTTTCCAAGGAAAAAAACTTATGTTTTATTCTAGGTAGAATGAAAAATATGTTCATTAGGTACTCTGGGTACAATTCAAAAAAAAATGATTCTCCTATATTCCTGAAACATTCTATCAGCTACTGAAAATAATCAAAAAGTCAACAAAAATCACTAAGAAATTAAAATTCGTCACAAAATATAGAGGTTGTGCACTGTCCTTTTTATAAATGTACAGTCATCTTAAAGGTGAGCTGCAAAGTTCAGTAGTCCTCTAAAGTGGTATGTCTGGAATTTGGACTCTGAACACCTGAAGTTGTCCATCAACATACTCCTACAGAAGAAGTTGGTTAGTCTGTAAGTGAAGGCCCTTCTTTGAGAGTGTATCAGAAATGGTGTTTAACTCTCTTTTCACACGAGAAAATAAGATCCTCTGAAAAGAATCTGAATTAGTCTTCATCTGAACTACTAGGGCCTGTAATGAGATATCTTGGATCCACATGAGATTTTTCATCCAGTTTATGGTCATGAAAAAGTCTCCCATGACTTGTAGTGGAAGAGTGAATCTGTCCATGGCAGTTTAAGTAAGAGGAATAATGCCATCAGTACTCCCACATTATTTGTACCCTTCCCCAAATTTGCTTTAACCTTAAAGTAGTGATCATTTGTAAGGTACATAATACAGGAAGCACTGCAAATCTTCTCAGGCCACTGACATGTCCCATCAAAATATCCCCAGGCATAAGACTGGTCAATCAACTCGCCCTTTAAAATTTTGGCTAGTTTTGTATTATTTGGAGATTCTTTGAAAAAATGGAAAAGAGCCATTGCCTGAGATGATACCTGAAAGGCGGGAATGACTTTCTCTTCAAAAAGCTGGGCACTCCTAGCCAACCAGATGCCTAACATCACCAGCAGGACTACTCTGCATGGCTTCAGTTCCTTCCTACTAAACCATTCTCTCAGACTGTACCCTATGGTGCTTTTGTTCCAAATATTTTTCAATCCCAACCATGCCTCCACTTTAGTCCAAACTTGTAGTGTAAAACTACAACTTAAAAATACGTGACAAGTATTCTCCTCATTGTTCCTACATAGTATACAAATACCAGGCCCAACTTGGTTTCTTTTCTGAAGCAAAGCCCAGGTAAGGATCTTATTGTTAAGAGCTAGCAACATAAAGATTTTTACTTTGAGGGGAGATTTGACCTTACACAGTCTACTCTACCACCATTTTCCATCGTCAACTGGAGGCCTTTGAAGAGCTTCATAGCCCAGCTGAGCAATGTAGCTCCCCCTTGCTTTGTTCATAACCCAAACCAACTCATCCTTCTCCTTTGTGAGTCTAATGTGGGTCTTTTTGAGCTCTTTTAAGCAACCATCCCACAGTTGTGCCTCCTCGTATTCAAATCCAATATCCTCAGCTTCTAACCAACCCTACAACAACTCTTTTTTGGGGAGACACCACTGCTGACTGATAAAAGACTACATCCAGCAAAAAAAAGCACCCTTGGAATAGAATATTAATTTAACATTCTAAATGATCTTGATTTCAAGCACTTCAAAAAATAACCCGATCCATGAAAAACAACACTCTTTTCATTTAACTTTCTACATTGTGTGCCTTCATTCTTTGAGATAAGCTTTCTTCCATCCTTTTTAGAGTGTGAGAATCTCATGCATGTTGCCATCTTTGCAGAGACCATTAATTGCAATAGAGTAGAGTAAATGATGTGATATAGTTCCAACACTCTTCTATGCATTCATTTACCATTTCAAATGCAAGTTTGGGAGGTAAGTGTAACATGTTCAAAGGTCTTGTATGATTTTATTCATTATATCAAGGTTGTGAATATTTTTCCAAAGGCATAGTCTGTGAAAATTTTTAATTTTATATTCTCTTGATAATATAGACTAACATTTCCTATTCTCAATTTTGTGTGATTAAATGGAACAATTTTTATTTTGCAATCCACAAATTTACCATCTAAGGAGACCTTAAACTGGAAGACCCTACCTTACAAGATTTCCTAGAACCTAAAAAATATTTTGTAATTTTTGTCAAAATCAAAATCCACACTGTGAAAAATCAAAACCTATGCATAGAACACAAGATTGGAATTTTTATTTTACTTATCAAGCCTTCCGAAATTGGGGCTACTCTTAATTCTCTTATAAAAATACTAAATCTAAATCCTAACAGAAATCTCCAAATTCTAATAGAAATTACCAAATTATGAATAAGTTGTGCTAGAGTGATCTATTATGTCACTAGTGTTTGTGTTGTGGATTAAATAATATATGCAGGGATGAAATTGGTGTTTGGCAAGAGAAATTGGAATTTTGGTTGGTGTTCCTTGCAAGAAGTTGAGGGTGGGAGCAGATTGCAGGTAGGTTCTTAGTGGGTGGGTGGGTGTTATTGCATGTCACCCACTTGATACTCTCAATATTTATTTGCATCAACCTAAGGTGAAGGCATGACCAACCTCATCTCCTATATTCTGATAGTAGAAGTCCCTTCAACTCTTTTTAGGAGCATCGAGCTTCCTCTAGCCACTTTTGCTTTGCAGGTAACTTGTTCTTCTCTATATCTAAAACAGTTTTGATCCTATTATTACCTATATACGAAACACTTTTTTATACTTTTCTTAATGGATTTTTCTGTATATAATTCTCTATTTATCTGTCTCTGTTCTGAGATATTTGGGTCTGCAGATGAAAAGAAAATCAAAGCATGCAATTTTTTATTTTTGGTCTACATTTGAGTCAGTTGCATTCCTAACTACATTGGAATATTTGCACAGAGGTAATTTTTATTCAACATTTTAGTACATTATTGATGATTACATTATAAGAGGACCCTGTAGCAAGGGGTGATAATATAATATGAAACTTGACACTTGTTGGTAGGTTGCCAGAGTGATAATTGGAAAGAATCAAATAAATATTTGAAAAAATTGAGAAGAAACCCTCCAAAGTTCATGTACTATTAAGTTTAGAATAATAGTGGATACATAGCGTGTTCTGTACCATTAAATTAGTGTTCGTACAGAAGATGAATCAAATGAAGTTATGAACTAAGTTGAGGCTGTACCTTGAGCACTCAATCAAATTCTTGACAATTGTTATTAGTAAATTGTTATCCAACTTAGGTTGTTGATATTTGTTTTGGAAAAAGGGGAAGTACTTGTTACCAAATGAGTGAAGGGGTTACTATGTTATATTGCAGCTGAATATGATATGTGGGGGTAAGATTATTCAAGTTGTAATGTATACAAATTTGGAATACTATTGTTTGAACATGTAAGTAAGAAGTGAGTATATAAGATGGACTCAAATGTATAGCATATTATTGTTGACTTGACATTTTTGTTCATTTTAGAAGGAAAATATGATCAACCAACCAACCCAAAGTTCCATTAAAAATACAATGAACAAGAGATAAAACAAGACAGTCTTATGAATTCTGATATGGTGTAAATATGTTCTCTAATTCCTTTGTTGGATGAAAGTAAGAATAGTATAATTGCATGTAGAAAAGAAATGATAGAACAACCCCTTGACTCTATTTAGATATTATCACTTATTCATGATGCTTGCTTGAAGATGAACTTTAAACCAACACCTTGCATATTTATGAAAAGTGCTCTACAGAAATCCCTCACAATGCATTATACAGTTTCAGATTTAAGCCTTGCATTTAATGAATGTGCATTTCCTGAAAGTTTAGGTAAAGTTTTCATTTCTATTTTTGGGCATTCTTGTGGAGAGATTTCTTGAGAAGTTGACACATGCATAAAATAAATTATGAATGAATTATTTAAGGTATACTATGATGATCACTCCACCCAATGAGGAATCAAAGGAATCTTCACGTTGTCAAATCTCATCTTGGAGGGAATACCCACAGTCCACCTCATAATGGTACATTCAAGTGTTTCATGGAATAATTGAAGGATAAAGACATAAAGGAAACAAGGCATTGCACTATTATTGGTTTGATGGTTATTTGGGAGAGGTAGTTATGAAGGGTCCATATTAGAGGAGTGCCCAAGCTGTAAATGAGTTATGTAGCAGCTAAACCTTAAGAAATAGGTCCAAGATGGATAATCTAAGGGAGCAATTCCTATGGGAGAAAGACATATGGAAACATGGACACATTCAAATCCTTATTTATGTGCACAGACGTACACTACCAAGAAGTTGAACAAAATCCTGGAAAATTTTCCTATTGTTGTCTTTCCCAATATTCTAGATGATAGAACTTGGAATCAACTTATAGGAAACATTTAAAAATTAGGATCTGAGCTAAACAAGGTAAAATCTAACACAATGAACGTATGGAATGCTAATGAAAAAAACTGAAGCATGTAATCATTTCAGTGATAATTTTTTCCCATTTTTGGTATTTTGGATTCAGTAACAACTATCTTCTATAATTAATTATCAGATAAATAAATGTTGGGGATCATTTGAGTTTCAATTGACAATATGTTGTTGTTAAATGTTCAAACATTATGGATTCATGGATGCTAATAGTATGAAGTATCTATGTATCATGGTTAATTAAATTTCTTATGAATTTTTATTTTTTTCTTTATTTTCCCCTATCTTTTGGATATTTTAAATATTTTAAAACTCTATATTATTGTTGTTCCCATGCACTCATTTTTTATAAATTTGGGTGAAGCTTATAGCCCTTCTAAACACTTGCACCCTTGATTATGTTATTTTTGCATTGCAGAAAGTATTTGTAATGTTTGTTGAATTATGTCATATGACTTAGTTCTCTTCTAGTTTTAAGGGATGAGTTCCATGTCACATTTGAGACCATTAAAATCAAGCTTGTATTAGGTTTTGCCTATTGACCTCTTTTGTGGTCATTAGTTGGACATTACTAAAATTATATTATCTCATCTTATGTTATCAAAGTTGGCATTAGCCATAACACTAAAAAAATATATTTGTGAACATCCAAATGAGAGCTTTAGAATGTAATGGAAATGACTAGAAAATGGGACAATGAAAATAAAGGAAGTTTATATGAATTGTTGTCACCCTTCTTATTTGACCCAAGCACCATGTTTTTACCATTCATTAATTGTAGAATTGTAGCACAACCTGCATTCAAAGCAGGATGTAGAAGATTGCCAATCACCATTCTTGAATTTGTTGTGACAATATCAATATCCTTGTCCTTCACAACTTTCCATGGAGTTTCTTCTACCAATGCCTTCGATAGTTGATACCACACCTAGCAATAGCCAAATAATCAATTGGTGTTTTTTAGAAATTAGCATAAAAATAATAATTTCACAGTAACAAAAGCTAGGAAACTAATTATTCCTAGTAAAAAATCAGTGAATACAATTTCCTTAATTTGTGCGTTGCTCATGACAGTTGATAGATTAAGCAAGCAAATATAAAGAAAAGTGTTTTTTCCAAAATTTGGTTTATCAACCTAACTCTTCATTAAATAACTAGGCTCTTAAATACAACATTGCAGGGAGATGCATCAATTGACCTGGGAGACTTTCACCCACACCCTAGATAATTTGTGCATGTATGATGCATGATTGCACATCCAGGGCAATGTAATTATATCCATAATGTAACTCTGTCCACATTCATTTACCTTTCCTATTTATATAACTAGAATAGATCCATCTTAAACTTAATCTACTAAGCATCACAGAGGAATAAAAAACACACTTTTGTCCATGCAACCTAGCTTCTTGGCTTACCTCATTTAACCAAAGACACTAATATTCTACTTCTCATGATTGTAGGTATATTTGTTCATTCTATTATCTTGTGATACTTAGGTTTTGAACAAAGGAACAAAATATACTTGGGTTGAATTAAAAAATTGTAAGGTGAATATTGACTAGTAGCTTGGAGAATGAGGCAACTTAGCATTGAGAATGAAGGACTTGTTGGTTTGGTTGCATCGAGCGTGTTCTACATTCTCCTTCAATTTTATGAGCACTTAGTGTGTGAGGGGAACTTTGCTTAGTGAGAGTGTGTTTCATGGAAGAGAGTCTCACTAATGGGTGTTTTTAACTTGTAGCACTTTTTCATCTACTTTTGACACATGGACAAGTATGGTACATTTAATTGGACACGCATTGCTAGGATGGAACACATGTTGCATGAAAATAGGTGGAGTGGATGATTTTTCACATGTGAGCATGTACATACCCACCTTGGCACATGTAGGACGCCCTACTTGGGTTGTTGCTTGGAGAAGTGCACTCAGCAGAAATGGTTATGTAACCATCTAATTGCTTAGCACTTGGACAAAAAAAGAGCACCACCGAAGTGAGATATTGAGGGATTTGTGTTTGGAGAGGTTGGGGTGCTTGGGACATGTGGATTTTTTCCTTCCTAACCTTGTGTGCACAGTTTGAGGAAGGGTGTTATACTTAGGGGTGGAAATGGAGTTTGTTTGAAAGAATATTATCTTGACACATGTGGGATGCCCTACTCAGATTGTTGCCTGGAGAAGTGTTCTTGACATAAATGGTTATGCAACCATCTACTTTCCTAAAACTTGGATAGAGAACCACCTAAGTGCAATACTTAGGGATTTGTGTTTGGAGTGGTTAGGGTGCTTGACACACATGGATTTGGGCCTCCCTAACCTTAGGTGCATAGTTTCAAAAAGGGTGTTATATTCAGGGATGGTAGGTTATCTTGGAGATTGTGATAAGCGGTTGAAGGTGGCACATGTCTCAAAGGGTGATCCACTTGTGAATTTGAACACATGCTTCCTTGTAGCCTACTCTTGGGGTTGAATATTTTCATAGTCGTAGGTCCTTGCAGATGCATAAACCATCATTTTGGTGTGCGCCCATTTAGAAACCAATTACAAGGGATCTATTAGTGGGACTATGAAATTACAGATTAGGTCACCAAAAAAGCTTGGATTTTGTTTACAAGGTGTCCTAATGTAAGGGTACATGGGAAATCTAAAGTGAATACAAAATCATCTAGGAAATTTTATTAATTCAAATTTCAACCAGTTTGTCAAGACTTTACAAGTTATTATAGTTTAGTGAAAGGGTTCGCCAAGATTTTACAAGATTTTCCAATTTCGTGTTAGATTCGCCAAAATTTTTACAAGGTTTTATAATTTTGTGAAAGATTCGCCCAAAATTTACAATATTTTAGAATTATGTGAAAGATTCGCCAAAATATTATATATACATACTATGTTATTGATAAAATAGCCTTCACACTTTCTTGTGTATCATGGAGATTCGCCCATTTTTTATACATATGAATTTTGGGGGGGGTTCTTAAAATTATCCCTGATCCCGACAAGGGGAGGGAGTGGTGAGGGGATCTCCAAAAGCAGTGAAAGCGACTAGGGATGCAGGGAAAACCCCCAAACCCACATCGGGGAGAGGAGGAACCGATTCCAGGGGCACAATACAATATGTCTGTGCAGCAGTAGGGGGCGGAATGAAGTCAAAGGTAGAAGTGTCATCCAGAAAGCCATGGAGAAAGGAGGACTTGAAGTGGGCATCAGACAGAAATTTCTTAAGGAGCAGAAGGGTTTCCAAAAAAATACCCAGAATACGAGTGGTCGAGGAACAGTCCAGTGGAACCATCGATAATGAATCTAAATCCGAAGTATGAGCTGACTCGACTGAGAGCCGGGGGCATCCAAATCCTGCAAATCCGATAATCCATGACATGAGTCCCTACAATGGCCAGTTGAATGGCATTTGAAGTAGTGGAATGGAACCTGCCAGTAGTCCAGAAGTTGGGTGAAGACCCCATCTATCCAATGGATCTCAATCTCATTGGGAAAACCCAAGGAAACCTCCATCTCCACGAGTACCCGTGGCGTTTGCCTATCAGTGGAGATGAAAGAACAACTACTTATTAATAGTTATTTTAATAAGAAAATATGAAATTGAATGTGATATTTCTATTTTATAGTGTTTAAATAATTAAAGTTTTTTTTTTTAAATTGGTTTTCAAATTTTAGTTGTTCACTAATAATCCGTATCTATATTACTCTATAGTGAATATTCTACTAATTTGAATTTGCTTCGAATGACTGGATTATGCTACTTCAAGAGATTTAGGTGATGAGTTTGGCATTATAATATAGGATACTGCAATGGGAAATGCATGCATTATATTAAAAATAATCAAACTAATTATAAATATATATTTTTAACAATATATATTTATAAAATGTTAAAAGTAATCAAATTAATCATAAGCATATTTAAAACAGAAAGATTAATATAATGTCAAAATGGTATTAAAACAATGGTATTAATATAATGTCAAGATTAATATTTAAAACAATTTAATAATATATTTAGTTTTTGAAAAATCACCATAATATATTTAGTTTTTGAAAAATCACCATAATATATTTATTTTTTGATAGATTGCCCTAATAAATTTATCTTGATTATAAAATATAAGGTTTCTAAAGTTTATTGGTGAGTCTAACGATATTTGGGTATCTTTTAATCGAAAAAGATTTCAACGTTGGATACTAAATTTAATAGAAAATTGGGTGTTAAAAGTTTTATACATCAAAATGTCACTGGTATAAATTTTTATGATTTTGAAATCAAAATTTTATAAAATAAACTTACAACCAAAACTTATTAAATTTTGTGCTTCACCCAATTTCAATGAAAACTTATATTATTTTTAAAAAAAAGTTGAAAAGTTAATTTGTAAGTTGGACTTTGGTGTAGGATATTTGGATATTTTTTGAAAACCTATATTATTTCCGAAGAAAAGTTGAAAAATTAATTTATAAGTTTGAATATGGTGTAAGATATTTGGATGTGTTTTAATCCAAAACGATTTCAAAATGTTTTGAATTTGTCATATATTAAATTTGATAGAAAATTAGATATTAAACAAATATATATATATAAATTCAAAATTTTTTAAAATAAACTTGCAATCAAAACTTTTTATTTCCACCAAATTCCAAAAACTTATAATATTTCTAACTATTTTAAGTTTAAAAACAATTGCAATTACTAACCCATTATCCTATTGAAACAAGGAAAAGACAACTACTTAGCGATGGCTTAATAAGGACATAATACTATGATCTATCCTGCTTTTTTGAATATTCTTTCCAAATTCAACAAGAGATAATAAAGTATAGTTTTATTAAATTGAAGATATGTCTAGGTCTCACTCATTATTAACAACTACCACATCAATAATATTAATGTGTTTAATATTTTAATAAACTTAAATTGAACACATACTTTTCATATTAATTTTTTTTCTTTATAAAAACTAAATTCAAAACCTAACTATTATAAAACCACCATTACCTATAAAAACCCATGCAAAACAGAATTCTACTCATTTATACATGCATCTACCATTATTGTTTTTCTATATAATGCAAAATGTTGTGAAGATTGAACAAATGTATCTCATGATGCTCTGGACAGCAAGATATAAGTTCCTCTCTTCTATGGTTGGGTTGTTGGCAAACCATATATTTCTCATTCTCTCTTCATATATTTCCTCTCCATCGTCTTCTTCCCCACTGTTTGTGGAAGGCCGTGAGTTATTATTAATATGAAAAACCATAAGTATCTGAAACCACCTGAATATCTCCGGTTCCCATTTCTTCTATTCATCAAATTCTCGTCTGCAACGCCACACCTGCTGCATCTTCTCTTCATTATCAAGAAGCAGTTCGACATGATGTTCAACAGAATTCAACACAAATATGATTCTCATCAGAATAAATGCTGTGGGAGCCCAGTGACCGAAATACCACCAGTTGCTTACTGTTGTTCTCCATGATATAATAAAGATGATGGCATGGGATTCCAGAGATTTTTGTGTGTGTGAAAGCTGGCCACTGCCACACGGGCACCTGGTGCATGCGATAAGGTGGTAACAAAAGTGGCATAGGTACGAAGCAGCAGAGAACAGGGAGAATCGAAGTACAGGACTATTTGTAATACTAAGAATAGTACGTCGTTTCACTGTCGTCCATCACCTACCCACACCACTAGGAAAGCTTTCTGTTCCCACAAATGGTAATCAACCTTTTATGATGCTGCCTCTGTATTTGCTAATGAACCTGTCTTCCCTTTCGCCTACCAGAAATGGTATTTAACCTGGTTTTTTTTTTAAAATCAAATAATAGTCTATGCCTCTCTTGTTCTAAAAAGTTGTTCTGCTCAACAACGTTAGTTTATGACTGCTACTTATGCACAGATTTTGGGATTGTGCAATGAAAAGTTAGCATTTTACTACTGTTTACGCACATTTTGGGATTGCGCAGTGATTTGTTCCATGATACATTGTGAGATTGCGCAGTGATTTGAAATGATACATTGGCATCTTGTGATTTGAAATTATAATAGTTGTGCAATTATGTTTTGGTTGACTTAAGAACTAGTTTTGATTGCTGTAAGGTACATAACATAATTCCTCGTTCTTTTAATTATAATCTTTAATTGAGTGGCCATATTTAATTGATAATGGTATATTTTTCATTGTATCTATAAATGAATGCTCTTACTCTTAACACCCAAAATTTTTTCACTAGCTCATCTCCTTAGTCACATAATCCATTTGTCCATTTTCCTACATTTTTGGCCTCCAAAATCCTTAAAAATCCTTAAATGGTAGCCAAAAAGACAAAAAATCATTATTTCCCTCCTCAATTAATGAAATTCCTTTAAAAAAAAGTAAAAAATGGTCCAAAATCCCTATAAGAAAAGTGAAAAGGAAAAAAATCGAAATAAATTCAAAAAAGAGAGAAAATATCAAATACTACAAACCAATACTACTTGTTACCCAAAACCATGGGCCAATACTCCACCACCCAAAATTGCTATAAAAAGTGGTAGAGGCCTCCCATTCAAGATCCATGATCAACTCTTCACACCCTTATGCTCTCGAAATTCCTGTTGAACTTTAGCCTATTACCTTGAGCTTTTGTTTCCAATTGAGTTAAGTCTTGGCCACCTCTTGAGCATTTGGAAAAGAGCAAGGAACCCTCGAGACTTGGTGCAATACTCAACGTAAAGTTGCAAGGGCACCTACAACCTCACCTTTTGAGGTAACCTTATATTGTAAACCATTTTTTACACATTAATACAGAAAATCAAATTTTCACTAATGGGTTCCTATTTATTTTATTATTGTAGTCGTTAATTTGTTTAGTTTTTATTTTCATTGTTGAACTCACATATATTAGTTATCTTTTGTTTATTTACAAATTTTTACTCATTTACATGAACTGCTGTTAAGGGTTCTTGAATCCTTAGTAGGTGCTCTTTAGCACAAGTTGGTGTGAAAACAGTAGCTACAGTTTTGGCGACTCCACTGGGTCGATACTCATAGAATCCTTCATTTATTTTAGTTTTTGTAGTTATTTTTTGCTTGCATATCATATTTATGTTGCAGATTCAGTCCTATCCCTCGCAGAACTCTTCAGTAGTTTCATTTTTATGGATCGACCCACAACTTTCTGCATTTTTTCCACACCCCAAGTGCGTCTTTCGGCCCGATACCTATGCTCCCGGTGCAACTGTCGGCTCGGAACCTGCATCCCAAGCGCATCTTTCTATGCTCAAGCCACGCCCCGAGCACACATTTTCCACCCAGAGTTGCGCTTTTAGCGCAGCCTTTGGCCTGTAAGTCGTGCTTTTAGCGCTAGTTTGGTCCTATAAGCCGCGCTTTTAGCACGACTTTGGCCCCGTAATCCATGCTTTTAGCGCACAAAACCTCCCTGAACCCACGCTTATAGTGCGTTTGTTTGCCTAAAAGTTGAGCCCTTCACACACACCTGAGCCTGAAACTTGCGTCCCAACCGTGCCATTTTCTCCCAGGCCCACACTCTGTTTTCCTGTTTTTTTTGTTTCGGTGTGATTTTTCTACAATTTGTTGCATCCAGAACGCAAATTTTTGCCTCACAGCCGCATCCTGCACCTGTTTTTTCCTTTTTTCACCACCTTGGCCATACAAAACGACCCTCATTTGCTTTCCCCCACTTGCCTTGGATTTTTCTTGCTGTTTTGCTTGTTGTAGCATTTGCGACATTACAGTGTGCATGCATGCTTCTTGCATTGCTATCTCATGCATAATATTTTGGTAGGATTATATACATCTTACAACAGTTAGCATTTTTTATGTTTTGAAAAAAATAGAAGCATAAAGAAAAGTTTCATTTTTTCAATCTTAGTTTTTTCTTTCAACACTTTATTTCTACATTTTATTGCATCATTGATCATACGCCGATCGTGGGTTCACATCACTCGTGCACACACTCTGTCACCATAATACAAGAGAGCCTTAAAATTTTCTTAATTGAACAAACTTTAACCCCACTTGGGGAACACAAAAAGAACTTTGTATCTAGGTAGGACATTAGGGTTAGGCATCCAAATAGCACCCCTTTTGTCATTTACATTTGAGACATAGTTGTTGTCTTCTAGGGATCCAAAATCCCCTATTACTTGTTGGTACGGTTGTCACCGATTTTTCTGAAGGCCTTTCCCTTAGTAGGAGAAGTAGCAAAACTGGTTCCAGAAGTCTGAGTGGAATGTCGCTCTCCATTCTGTACCGAAGGACACCAACTCATTGTTCTCGTCGTGCATACTGGCGCCCATACCGGGTGTGCGATGACGAAAGAACTGAAGTTGCAGGACACCTTTCCAAACGTGCCATGAACAGGGTAGCTTAGTTTCCATTCTTCTAGGGCTATTTTACTCAGAGTCCCTCTTGGTAGAGGGATATCCTTTAGCCACTTGGTTTTCCATTTTGTATTGCTTGACTGCGGATTTCATCAACCTACAGGGAATGCGATTTGTGTGAGCTTTCATATCTCTTAGATATGTGTTTGCATGCTCCTATACCCCCATTGGTTAGTGAGTCCACCTTTTTAATTTTTAGGTCCTGGTTGGTATTTTGACCATTTTATTGATGCTCTGCTTGTTGTATCACGTTGTTGCAACACGTGTTTTGAGCATTGTTGTTGGCCTTCGTGCCCTATTTTTTGAGCTCTCCTTTTGCACACATGGTTGCACTAGGATTTTTGAGCATTTCATTTACCAAAGCTCGTTAGGACATTTACACCTGTCACCATTGATTCACCAAGACATTTTCATCGCATATAGGCACTATCGTCGCAGCACAGTTCACTTGAACACACCCGTGACAGGCGCACAGCCTCGTCACCAGATCTCAACGCTCCTTATTTTATCTCGGATTTTGAATCATAGTTACCCATATACACAACTTCATCTAGCCCCATGGCTGGCGTGAATCCCAACCCATTTTGTGGTGGGATTATTGGTGGTGGGTCCACAACTATCCCAACTACCACTTTAGCATATATCCCTGCTATACCCTCCATAGGACTTACACCTAGCATTCTTGTCCCTACTTCCATACCTATGGGTAGTGGATCAGTTACAACTACAGTCCCTTTGGTGACTAGTAGCACACTTGGGGGCACTTCCCCTTCCTACACTTTTGTCGGAGGTCCCTCGATCCCCATCACAACTCACACCATTACTTGACCCACTAGGGGTAATGGCCCCGCAATTGCCTCTACGACTAGAACACAAGCCCCTACGACCATGTCACATCCTTCTACCATTTTTTCATTCATGGCTAGTCTCAACCTCCTTGATCTAGCCCGATTGACCAACGATCCCATCATGACTCCACGTGGCCTCCCATGCCTACCAAACTCCCTTTGGACATCCCTAAGTTTGAAGGGAAGGGTGGTGAGGACCCCCAAAACCACATCATGTCTTTCCACTTATGGTATTCCTCCAAATCCATAGTGGACGATCCTCCTCCGCCTTTTACAACGAACCCTCACTAGCTCTACATCCAAGTGGTACATCGAACAACCACATGGGACACACTCCACTTTTACATCCCTTGCTTCGACTTTCCTACAGTTCTTGAAGTTATGAGTCCATTATGATGCTGGTGTTGATATTTTAGTGTCTTGCAGATAGAACACGACTACCCATATCATTAACCATATTCATGAATGGCATAGACATCGTCATTTATGTAAGGTCAAGTTAGACGACCGCATCTTCTTAGATTGGTTCTTGAAATCCTGCATACTAGTTATCGCCAAGGATGTGGCATCTAAACGACCCCAAACCGAAGAAGAATCCATTCTAAAAGCCCAATAATTTGACCTCATCTATGCACATTTAGGCTACCTCTATTCCATTTTAGCTGATGCTCCCCATGATGATTCCTCCCGAAAAGATGCACCGGGGGAATCCCATGTTTCCAGTGGAATTATTGGACACTTTGCATCTCATAGTCATCCTTATACTCATATTCCTCCTCCTAGTCCTTCAGCTTATAATCCTACGCCCAATTCTGCCATGAGTGGCCCTGAGTTTTCACGTGCCACAATCCAGTCAAGAGAAACATCTTTGTATGCTCTCTCGGCCCAAGCCCCCCATATACACGGACCTTCTTGTCCAACACATTGTTACGGACATACCCAACTGGCGTACATTCACCCTCCTGCACCATCTGCCTACTACCATCCACCATAAGCACCTACGCCTGCACAACCTCAAGCCCCTCCCGCGTATTATCCACCCCAGCCTTCCCCAACACCTACTCAACCACAGAAACCCCCATACTCCAAGGGAAATTCTATGCTCAACAAAACAAACAACAAAACCAACCTGCCCAAAGAAACCAACAAGGACAACAAAATCAGGGAAGAGGTCATAACCGAGGGAACAATCAACCCATGGATTGAGACAGTCCACCACCCAATCCCCCAAACAATAACAGCATCGCCCCAGCTAATCAAAACCCTGATCGACCACCTCGGAAAGGAAACAACCCCAATTTACATACGAACCATCCATGTTCTATCCGTGGGGTATATGGTCACTACATGCATAATTGTCCCTATTTGGAGTGAGATTGTCAACTTTCAGCCGATGACGCCCAACGCCAAGGACATGCCACACCTCTGGCACCACCAAACCCCCCGCAATCCAATGCACAACCTATGGTGTTGCAGAATCCCTTACCTACACAAGGGGTAGTGACCACCCAACCATTGGCTCCCCCTCAAGGGACTGTCGCACCACAATAGAAAATCACTTATGCTACCCAACCCATTGAATCAGGTACCCATAAGCTTTTAATGATGTCGTCAACTAACATCAACCTTCAAACACGCCGCAACCAGTATGGTTCCACCACTAAAACCATTGCTGCCGAAAAGGATGCTAACGCTCTTCCCACAGATCAATCATTACCAATATCACCAGGACCATGTGATGGGCCCACCAAAGCTCCTCACTTTCATTTGCGTCGCATTAGTAATAGCCCCAACGCTCGTGTTGCCCCCAATTATAATATCATGGATGACTTAGCCCAGTCCCCAGCTGCTATGTCAGCCCTCAAAGTTTTGAAAAAACTCCCTACATAGTGCAAAACACTGTTATCTGCCATAGGTGCGATAGACCCTTCCGACTCACGGATGATGGCATTCAATTTAGACCAATCTGAACCACGCGTGCCTTCCACATTAGCATTCCAAGTTTCCTTTTCAGTCCGGAATCTTGTTATCCATCGATGCATCAACGATGAGGGTGCCTCTGCATGCGTTCTGTCTACATTCGTGTGGCAGAAGCTCGGATCCCCTACCCTACAGAAATCCACGACTACCTTACAAGCTTACGATGGTCGTTCAGCTCAACCCCAAAGCCTCCTGGCCAGCATCCCGATCCAATTAGCGGGTAAAACCATCCTTATTGACATTGAAGTCGTCAACACACAGCTTGACTATAACCTACTGCTTGGATGCAGTTACATGTACTCCATGAATGTTGTTACTTCATCAGTATTCCACATTATGATGTCCCCCCATGAGGGATGAGTGGTTAAAATTGACCAACTTACTTATTATGACCTGAATGCTCCCACTGCACCAGAAAACGTTCTCCCCATGGTTGAACAACCTATTTTTGGTGCTCCCATCTCTTTGGTTTCCACCGTTGGACTTGGAATTTACTCAAAGACTCCAATGGCCTCTACTTTTCAATCCATCCCAACCCCTCCGCTGGCCATTGAGATATATAATCTATGCACCATTTTGTCCAAACAAATGGTGCCTAACTCGCAACCACCACTAGTCCCTACTCATGTTGGAGCCACAACAATCCAAACCATCCCGTTCTTGTTCCCACCCTCAGTATTAGTAAGTACACTAGTGATGGCCACACTGAATCTCCCTGAGTTAACACTAGGACTTCCTGTGTGGTACTTACCTGCTCCTAATCCTCCCCCGACACCACAAGTCGTCCTCCAAATGGTCCAACCAATCACCACTACTAATCGTCCACCCCCCGGTGTGGCGACCATGTCTTCATCCAACAGCACTGGGGGCAAGGCCACACACACCAATAATGCACCACATGCCACCAAAAATACGAACCCCCCCCACTTTCTGTGGACCTCCTAAGTGTTCTTTGTGTGATTACTTGGGCCATGCTACCCATAATTGTCCACAAATACCAAACCTCCAAGAACACATGAAGATGTTAGACGATGACCCCAATATTTCAGTTATCAAAATCCAAAACACCCCCCACCCGAGCAACAAATCATTGTGTACCAACCACTCATGTGCCATCTACGGATTCTATGGTCATTATTCACATCATTGCCCATATTTACCCGAGTATGGATTGGTCCTCCATGAGCTAAATCAATATTCTTTAGAGTCGTCCATCACTACCATCGAGGAGATTCACCCCCCGAATCTTCCTCCTCGGGAGAAATTAACACCATTTACATGATTTCCACGGACGACGAACCCATTTCACCTTGAGCATCTAGCTTCCCCTCTACCAATATTTCCACACAGTGCTTTCATAGCAACAAAGAAATCCTCGAAGCACTAACTGCACCTGACTTCCCTTGGAATGATATGCATTATTGATCCTACTTCATTCCTGAGGATTATACCCATACTACGGCCAACCAACTTTCGGTCGAGTTGAAAGACTTCATCTGTAACAAAGTAGACTAGTTTAAGAACCCCATCCCAGATCTCGATGTCTTCGAGGAAGGTAACATGGCTAACATTCACCTACCTTTCAGGTCAATATTTCCATCCCACCTGGTATTCTTGAAATCATTGTGTTAGGCACTTCCTGTACTCAAGACGAAATTAATGCCTATAAGAAGCTCTTCCAAGAGTTTTGTGATGTTTTTGCTTGGTCCTATATCAAGATGCCTTGTCTTGACCCTGCCATTATTGAACACCGTATCGATATTTGGCCAGATGTCCCACCCATTCTCCAAAATCAATGACCCATCCACCCCTCCAAACACCCCACAGTAAAAGTTGAGATTGATAAAATACGTCAAGCTGGGTTCATTTATCCCATCGCTTACACTACTTGGGTTTCCAATCCTGTATTAGTTAACAAAAAACAAGGCACCATTCGCGTCTGTACCGATTTTCATGATTTGAATCTAGCTTGTCATAAAGGCAACTTTCCTACGCCTTTCATTAACCAACTTATTGATGCATGTGCGGGTCACGAGATTCTGTCCTTCATGGATGGTTTCTCTGGTTATAATCATATTCACATTCGCAAGAAAGACCAGTACAAGACTTCCTTCATTACCCCATGCAGCACCTTTTCCTATCGATTCATGCCTTTCGGTATTAAAAATGCTGGTGCCACTTTTCAGCTGGCCATGACCTTTTTCTTTCATGATTTGGTCCATATCATTTTGGTCTACCTAGACAACCTCACGGCTCGATCCAAGAAACGGTATGACCATCTAAACGACCTCCAGAAAGTCTTTTTGCATTGTCGCAAGTACAAAATCCGCCTAAACCCCGTCAAGTGTGTATTTTGTGTTCCTGCAGGCTGGTTGTTGGGTTTCAATGTTTCCCAAAAAGGAATCACTCTAGACCCGTTGAAGTTTCAAGCCATCCTTGACCTCCCACCCCCATGTACATTACGCCAATTACAAAGAATTAAAGGGAAATCGAACTTTCTTCGTAGCTTCGTTCCAGACTATGCTATGAAAGTTCATGGTTTCCTTCGCTTGATTCGTACCCACGTTCCTTTTGTGTGGGACGAACAAGCACAAGTGGCTTTTGAAGCACTCAAACAAGCCTTGACTTCCGCCCCCCTAATTTCACCTCCTGATTTCTCAAAGGATTTTATCCTTTATGTTTAGGCATCCGACTATGTCATTTCAGGTGTGTTAGTTCAAGAAGATAGTGCACGACAAGAACATGTCATTTATTATGTGAGCCAAACATTATCCCTCCCATAACTACGCTGCCCCCATGAGGAGAAGGTGGCCCTTGTCGTCATATTCTTAGTTCATAAGGTTCGCCACTATATCCTATTAAGTCGAACTATATTTGTGGAAGACTCCAACCCCATGGTCTATCTCTTGAGTCATCGCCTTCTTCAAGGCCGCGTGGCTAAATGGCTCATCATACTTCAAGAATACAACCTAACATTCGCTACACTGAAGAGCACCAAAGCCCTTGCATTGGCACAACTCATGACTGACTTACCATCTTCGTCAACGTCACAACCTATCACCACTAACTTGCCTGACGACCACTTGTTTACCATTTCTTCGGATAACCCTTAGTACAGATACATCCTAGTGTACCTACAGACCCCAAAAATTTCGATCCAACATAGGCCATGATGATCGCCGTCTCATACGCCATAATTCCTTGCACTATCTCCTCCTTGGAGATATCCTTTATTGACGTGGTGTCGACACCATCCTATGTTGATGCCTCACATGAGACGAGGCTGAGAAATTTCTAAATGATTGTCATAGTGGAGCCTATGGTGGCTATTTCTCTGGAATGGTCACTACCCAAAAGGTTATCCACATTGGATATTTTTGGCCCACCCTTTTTACTGATTGAATTACAGTAGTCAAACATTGTCAAGATTTCCATATTTTTTCCCACAAGACTAGGACCCCTCCTACCCCTCTCCACCTAGTCATCACCGTTGGCCCTTTCTGTAAGTGGGCCATTGATTTTATCGAGTATAACCCCCCCTTGACGAATGGTAATAAATACATCATTGTGGTTGTTGAAAATCTTACCAAATGGGCTGAGGCCATGCCTACATTTAATTGCAAAGCTGAGACCGCAGCCAATTTCTTTTTCAATTACCTCATCACTCGGTTTGGGGTCCCTAAACAACTTGTGTCCAACCATGGAAAACACTTCGAAGACACTGTTTGGAAAGAATTATCTACCTTTCTGAAGTTCGACCACTGGTATGCCTCATCCTACTACCCTCAAGGGAATGGCCAAGTTGAGGCTATTAACAAGATCTTTAAGACCATTATTCAATGAACAGTTAACCAACACAAGTCCAATTGGCACCATATGCTCTTTTCTACACTTTGGGCTTACCGTACTTCCACAAAGACTACCACAGGTTCTACCCCTTTTCATTTGGTTCATGGTGTAGAGTCTGTTCTTCCCATCGAGTGTTAGATTCCCGCTTTACACATTACTATTGAAATTCTCCCGGACACCTCACCACTTGAGCAATGCTTAATCCCGTTGGAGAAAGCCAACAAAGATCACCGAACAACCCTACAAATCACCGAGGCTGCTAAAAACCATTCCAAATCCAGTTATAACAAACATGTCCACCCCCACAATTTTCAAGAAGGAGATCTAGTACTTGTTTATGACCAAGCCCATGACAAGCCCGGTAAAGGAAAGTTTGAATCAATGTGGAAAGGCCCATACATCATCCAAACCTGCCTCGGCAAGGGGGCATACATCCTCACTGATTCCGAAGGACACCCCTTGAACAACCCCCGAAATGGGTTGTATCTCAAACGCTTTTATCCTTAGCACTTTTCTGGATCCACTAGTCTGTGCTGTACAGTTTCATTCATTTTTTGTTTTTTACTTTTTGCATCTAGAACCTTACAAATTGGTTCCATGCATGACCACAGATGGATCCTATTCCACCATTCTATGTTGGTTTCTCCGATGGCGCAAGTCGATGGTATCCAAACCTCGCCTCCACAGCTTGGGTATTATATTCCCCCTCACATGAGTTGATCCACCTTGACGGAGTGTGTATCGGTGCTGCTACCAATAACCAGGCTGAGTACGATGTCGTGACCAATCTCTTGAATGCTCCTCTCTAGATGGGAATAAGTCACCTTCGTGTGTTTCTTGACTCCCATCTTCTTGTCGCTCAACTCAACAACTTTTACTAGGTACAGGATCCTTTCCCTTTTAGAAAATTCGTACACACTAGACAAATGATAAGACAATTTGAATCTATTACATTCACTCATGTCCCACGAAATCATAACAGTGTTGCAGCCTAAATGTCTAACAATATTCTAGACTGGCACATCAATCACAACATGTAGGAATTAAACCATATAAATGCATCATCCTACCATCTACATGCATATCTCCATCATATAGGAATACATAATCATAAAAAACAACAAAAAGAAGACCATCATCATCATAAAATACATCCACGTGCATGCATATATACATATCATCATAAAATGTCACACTGCCCATAGCACAACATAAACATCATAACATTGGGGAGCCCCAACAATTTTCCTATCATAAAAATACAAGTTGAGTACAAAAATTCCCCATGCTCATTGCATTAGGGGGAAGTTCCCTCAACTGCCTACTCATCCTCGTCATCCTTGTCATCGTCATCATCCTCCTCCTCCTCCTCCTCCTCCTCCTCTTCCTCTTCTTCCTCTTCTTCTTCCTCCGCTTCTTCCTCCTCCTCGTCGACATTTGAATCCTCCTCCTCCTCATCATATGGGGCATCACCCTACGCCATGGCCCTGAATGCCTCATCTTCCATCACTATCCTCTGCATCACTGATCTCCACTCCCGTGGAGCATTTTACAAAATGTCAATCAACTCCTGGTCCAAGTACTTCCATCCATCATCCAACCCCATCTAGGAGGCAATCAATCCCCACCCGTAGCGTCTCCAATGTCTTCGAAGCACTCCATTGTCAATGGTGTCCATGCGCAGGAGAGTATACCCCTTCCACTAGTCCCCTCCAATATCGATGTCCTCTCGGCGGCTGCGGCCCCACATCTGCACATACAAAACACCTCATTAGACTCAGTTTCATAAAAATCCTCTAGATATCATATATGTTATCAAGTAGATACAACATGATACTATAAGCAAATAAAATACATACCATCTGGTCCCCGTGCCTGACCAGGTGGCCGCGATAACCTTGGATCACCCCTGTAGTCCATCCTAGCATAAGGATTGTCCTCAATCACCACCGGAAGCTACCGCCACTGAGTGAATAACTCTTGCGCAAAAAATCGACCCACCAACCCTCCACCACCGTGAGTCATCATATCACCCCAACGTTGCATCTGCGGATCCATGGGGCCTCTACCATGCACTTCTCTATGCGGTTGCAGCATCAACACTCACTCAAAGAAAAATAAGCAGAGGAATGAAGGGAATCAAAAATCCCCCCTCTGTAAAACTCACCTTGTTCAGCCCCCGCTGAACAGAATTCAAATACATCTGGCCCCCAAAAAAATAAGTACCTGCTAAAACCTATTCCACTAGCACAAACTGGCCCCTTGAGACCCTGTGGGGTGACTTCGACCCCATTATATGCACCACCAGTTCCGCAATAGCCCGAGTCTCCAGAATCTCTATGTCACAAATTAGAATTGCACTGTCATGCACATACGTTGTGGCATAACAATGGCACTCCAACAAGTCCTCCATGGACACGTCACTTGGATTCCATGGTTTGTTGTTAGAAATCATTCCCAACCGCGGTAGTCCCATCACGAAATACACATCCATGAGCGATATCTCTAATCACTCCCCCTGTATCATGAACGCCTCTATCTCGGAATCCCAGAACTCCACCAACTTGTTAAATAGTAACTTTGTTGTCCGCATTGGTGGTACCTTTGCAAACTTCAGTAGCCCACAACGAGCCAGTGTGTCCTGGTAATCCTCATCATCCAAGATATCATCCCGCAACTGCCCGAGCTCACACTCTCACTAGTTAACCCTTGACATCTTGTCAACAAGAAAACACAACCCACATCAGGCCCATGTACAAGATCAAAATCGCCACATCCACACTTAGGAAAAAGGTGCGTTCCAAAGCGCACATTTTTTCCCCATAGGTGTGCCCTAGAGCGTGTTTTTCTGCTCGAAAAGCGCACCCCTTGAGGGCATCTGTGGGGCCCACAGCCACGCTCGAAGCGTGCATTTCCCAAGAAATGTCGTGCTTCAGAGTGCAAATGTATGGCCCACAGTAACGCTCCAATAGCACTGTTGTAAGACCCATAGCCGCTCCCAAAGCGTGTGTTTTCTCTCGAAAGTCGCGCTTCGGCACTATGGTGCCCAAGCCATGTTTGGCACACCTCCTCAGAGGCCCAAAACCAAATAAAAATGCATCCCAAATGTAAAATCACTTCAAGACTTACCTGCAAGTCCCGGAACTGGATTCAACCGGTTAGATTGAGAGAAATCAAAATTTCCTCTTCTCGGCCCCTCAACACTCCTCCCAATTTTCATAGTGAAAATGACATCTAGAGGTGGGCTCCCTTACTATTTATAACCATTTTTCCCTAATTTTTGCTTTGATCATTTCAGGGTCATCTGACCTCCATTTGCCACACCATTTGCACCACCAGATTCATAATTTCATGCTCATGATGATGCTTGAGATCATTTCTCGCTCTCACTAAAAACAAATTGGGAATTTTCCCCATGCCCCTCGTCACCTCGATTTTCCTGCCACACAAGCCACAATTGGTTTTTCCCAATTTTTACCATCTTGCCTATCGTGGCCTATCCATGATCCCTCTGCTCCATCCATACCACATTTCTTGCATTATTTTTCCACCATTCATCAACCCGCAAGGAGGCCCCATCAATGTTCCCCCCCTCACCTTCTATCTTAGTTCTTACATTTTGTCCCGTGATTGAACACTTCCTGCTTGCTTGGCCATTACATTTGTTCGGTATAATTTTAACCCTTTTTTGGGCCAAGAAATTCCTTTACGAAAAAGGCACTTAGGGAGTTTCTGTTAAGCTCTTTTCTGGCTCCTAAACGAATGAATACTCAACTCTAGCAGTCAAATTAGATCAGGATACTCGACTGTAGCAGTCAAATTGCTTAGTTTCTTAGTGATGTTTGGTATGTTAGGAGAGTTAAAGCATATTTTGACTCTATTATTTTAACTAAATATAAATTATGTTATACTGAAAGAAAAAAGAGACTGGTTTAAAAGGAAATCTAAATGCCAATTAAGATTATTTTAAAACTAGATATCATTGCGATAGAACAGTTAAATTGAGCACCTAATGGAATACATTTACATACTAGATGTGCTTATTCTATAATCTTAGATATCAATACGACATCATAAATAAAATGAGGATATACTGGAGGATATGTTCGCACAGATATATAAACCAAACATTATCTATTTTAGATGCATATTAGAAGGTTTATGTCACATACCCAAACTCTAGACATTTTATGTCATGATGAAAACATTATGTTTTATTTTTATTGTAAATTTTATGACTATTGACCAAGTGGGGTCAAGGATGATTGTAATTAATTACATTGAATATTTTATTATTAATAAATAAAAGTGGAGACAAACATCCAAAGGATACTGTTGAATGAGTGTTCACTGACCCACTAGGAGGAATGGACTATGGTGGAGAGCAAACTGACACTTGGCAGCATCCTCAACTCACTTCTAACTGTTACAGGGGGGAACTTCCCTACTTTTATGGTCATGTTCCCCAAGAAAATGGAACTGAGCAGGTGGCTCATTTACTGAAATAAAATGACCAAAAGACCTAGGCATGCTACTTATCTACCCATCGAATTCAGCAGGGGCTGTTCATTCTTACCTTGTGATATTTTATGAGCACAAGAGATTAGATGACGGGAAGGTTAGAAGTGATTGAGTGAACTAAGACTACATTCTGAACTATTACAGCCACATTGCTGAGTTCAATATTTCTAAAAGCAGGAAGTACTACTGCTAGGTGCTACTGCTGAGTTGCAAGGGAATTTATTCCAATATTCCACACAACATCTTCGTCCTGGTGGTTCAGTGAATAGGCTCGGCGGTTCTAAGGCCAGTAACTTGGCTGTCTTCAGGAGTAGGTTGGGTGGAACGGGCTCCTTTGGCTGTTTGTTTCTTCTTCTATAGTTACCAGGTTCATATCGTGTTATCTTATCTACTTCTGTCAAGTTGGTAAAATAAATCTGAATGTTAATGTTATCAGTTTTCCAATTAAATCTTAGGTATTCAGTACTATTAATAAATATTTTACTTCTGTAATTTATAACTGTTCGGATAAATTACATTCTGAATAATGTAGTTAAATGATAGAATGATTGAATAATAATGCTTCCTTATATTTTTCCACACACTGGTTATAGTGTCGTACTCTAGTACATGGAAGGGTATTTAGAATAGATTAGAATGATGTTATAATGTGAATATAATTATGAATTACATTCCAAAATAAATCTACATTATTTTAGTACTGTAATATTATCTTATTTCAATAGACATCTTAGAATTATAATAGCAAACATAGATCTTTTTAATTGCTTACGATGAATAGATAAACCCTTGATTTTATTCGTCTCAGGTTATTATTCTAATTATATTTCGTATATATATTATAATATAGCAAATATACTTATTTCAATTCAAATAACTTATACATAGGATTATCTAAACTCACTATATAAGTAATAACAATTCATGCATTGAATTATACCTTACAAAAAACATGTATAAGCTAAACAATGATATTATAATATTGTTAACATTGAAACTCGTAAGTAAATCCTTTATAACAAAAATGAAGTTAATACTATAGCAGAGGCATAGTATATAACATACATAAGCCTTATTATACATTAACAGTATTAAAACATTATATCATTGTAAAATTTCAAATATGAATTTAAATATTAAATATAGGATAGATAGCATCCATCAAAACCGTATGAGTTTTCCAGGGTTCAAACCCTAAGCATATAGTTTCTCTTAGCTTTCAAGAAAATGTTACTTTCTTATACTAAAACCAAAGAATGAAACACGACCAGGGTTCGAAACCCTTAACAAGACTTTTAAAAACTCAGTGAAGTTTCTTGCAGTAGGGTTTACAACCTAGCCATTATGGCTTTGTTGGTAAAGCAAAACTTAAACCTTATAACATTTCTAAATTCAATGACGGGCTCTGCCCTAAAATTTTATTATAACCTATAGACTTTGAAATGCCGAAATGTTTTCCATCAATTGCAAAACCGTATTCATACTCATGCATTTTCAAAACAAAAATAATCCAAGTTACGGTCGAGGGTTCAACCCTCCCTACTTTGCATCATAAACCAGAATCGATTTCCAAAACCATTCTTCAAGTATTATTAACAAAACAAATTAATCATTGTCGAATACGTGTTCTGGACAATGGACCAAACACATTGTTATTGAAACAGTCATTTTATTTCAAGTCTCAAAAACAAACCACATACAGTAACCAAGACGGTGCATCATGAAGCCGATGAGAGCTACGGCTCAAAGGTTAAGAACCTTTAAAAAAAAAATCCTTACGGCTTAGGCTTAGTACAACCAAATCTGAAACAATTTAGAATCCTGATGAAACCTAAGTATAAACAAACCAACTCTCTGCTAAACAAACGGTAATTTGCATGGTGCCAAGATCTTTGCAGTTTTATGGTACCCTAGAAGGATGTCGCCAAGGCTTATTAGGACATCAAGCATCCATTTTCTTTACGAGCCAATACCAACATCTTTCCCAAGAAGCAAACCTACCAGGCATTACATTACATGCAGGGTTAAAACTAGAAACGAAAGTTTAAAATAAAAGACAATGCCAATAGTTAACTATCGAAAAACGCAATTGTAGTGTGATACATTACCTGATCTTGATCTAGAAGCAAATATGAGTATACCGGTTTCTCAACGCCTACAATATGTGCTCGAAGCACCACATCAAACTCCAAGAAGAGCCCAAACCCTATTCATTTTACAATTGTCGAAGCACACCGAAACACTCAACTCTTTCAAATGCTCACGATGTTACTAGAGAGGTTCAACATTGTTACATTAATAAAAGTTCGGATTGTAAACACTGAAAAACCACCGAAACACTGGCAAAACTCTACCAGCAATAGGTCGTGGTATCAAAACTACGAATACATTACATTATGGCCTTCTCCCTGTACATTACACTCTCATCTACAACACTCTTATGACCAGATGTAGGTTACTTGGTCATGCCATCGAAACCCTGGGAGGCAAAAACAAGTAATGGTGACAAACCCTGAAAACCAGTGGGCATGTCGGCCTCCCTCCCCACTCACTCATGCAAAATGAATGCTCTAGGCATGGTCTCAATAGTAGTGTATTGGGAAGTTAGGGTTAATCCCAAAACCCGAGAACACCTACAAGATCAACGGTGAAGATCCAACCACCAAGGCATACATTGTTACGACCACCAACTGCATTAAAATTGCATTAATCACCACAACTATTGGGCCTGGCCCAGATGGGGCAATTTTGAATAGGAAGTATTGTGAGAACTGCGGAGCTAAGCGCATCTAAGTTTGAACAATTTTGGGATAAGTTTTGGCATGCTGTGAAGTTGTGCGCAGCATAGTGTCAGAGGAGCTGCGAGGTCGGTGCTGTGAGGAGTACATCACCGCGATGTGCCATGTCAATGAAGATCCAGCTAAGCACAACATTGATGGATAAAGGCAGTTATTTTGGTTAGGTCACATAAGACCTATTTTTGGCAAAGATCATCGATAACTACCAAGCAGTGGGTAGGTGCAGATTGGAGGTAGGTGACTGATCACAACGGGCAGAAGAATACTACTACTAGAACCAGTCATCTAAGGCCGAAAAAGAAGGAATAGATCGGTGGAAGCAACCTGTTGGTGCACATATAACAGAACATCCACTGCCAAATATCAGTAGTCCGGTTTTGGGAAAATTGTGACAGTTTTGTAAACCTAAGGGTTCTGCCTTCGTAAAATGTAAAGACATGACCTACGAGTCTTGATCTATATATAAGGCAATTTTGTAAAGGAAAAGGGTTAACTCTCATTTTGGTTAATATTATTGAATATTGTGAGATCTTTTAGATAAAAGCATTGCAAAGGCTCTGCAGTTGTGTGCAAAGAGACGTAATTTTGAGAGAAAGAAAGAAGAGCGTCTACAGCTGAGTGCACAGACAAAAGAGCTGTTGTACCCTTTCCTAAATAATAAACAACAGTTCTTGTGGACGTAGCTTCCCATCCGGGGGGGTGAACCACGTTAAACCATTGTGTTATGTGATTGCTATGCATGATTATTATTAAATTGTTATTTAAATTACTTACAGTGCATGCAAGAGGTTACAATTATCTTATATGTGTTTATTTTTATCTATATTCTCCGCGGAAGGGATGGAATAAGATGTTAATAGCTCATGTGGATGAATGATAGCAGGAAATCCCCTATAAGTCTCAAATGAATGGATCAATGAGATAACCACACAGTTAATTGTTAGGAGTGAAACGCGGTATCAAGCACATAGCACTGCATATCTCACTCATCTGCATAGATCATGATGTTTAATAGTCTAAAATAATAATGAATGCTTAAAGGCTATCGAATAAGGTTGAGTAGAAGTGATTAAGTCTCATAAACCCCACTGCGCGGCCTCGGGATGCGCTGAGGGTGCAAATATCCTGGTTCCTAAAAATACTTGATGCGGAGTAGGAGACTCCACGCAATCACCAAACGCAGCTACACAGTCTGTCACCACGCTGCGCATTAATCAACCAAATCAATCGCATCACCTAGTTGTGGAAACCTGCTTCTGCAACCACCCCGTCAACTTTGCCTCAAGTGAGACCTCAGGATGCTTGCAGTCTGTTGCCGAAAGGTCCGGTGAATAGGGGTTTTGTTGGTATCTTGTGCCGCGAAGTACGTGGGTCTATATTAGAAAACCTCTAGAACAGTAGTGCTGCGACCAACAAATGGTTTCGTTGTCGCGCTAAGACCAGTGATGCGATAGTGTATTCATAAAAGTAATGTTCAACAGTTGGCATCCAGAACAGAAAGAAATCTGGGCTTGGTGCGATAAGATCGAAAAAGACTTTGCAAAGAAAGAAAATAGACATCCACGTCTATCTGACATACAGTGGTTGAATAGGTACTTGTGGAGAGATATCCACGAAATTTTTTGGGTGTCATTTCCAAACGAGCTACACGAGTGGATATCGCGCCTAGCAGAAAGAAAGAATTGCTCCCAAGGTGGAGTACCTACAGAGTGGAGTCTGGAGCTTACTGAACAACTCAAAGCAATCAACAACCCACTGTTGCGAGTAGCCGATTTCTAGGTTGATAGCATACTAGAAGGTTTTGTGACCGAGTTTGTTGTAGATACGCTGAAATCATATAGCCAAATTGAAGCATACGTTTTCGAAGGATTCAGAGGTAAGTTCTTGAAAAACCTAACCCTATACATTAAAATGCTTTTAGCTAAGAAAGGTGTTTTAAGAATGCAGCAATAGTTCAAAATATGTCATGGTAGAGAACACATACATTGATTCTGACAAAGAAAACCATACTTTGAGAAGTGGAAAGAGATACAAGCTTACTAACGAGAAGAAACCCACATCCTCTAGAAATTGTATAGATACCGAAATTCCATGTGACCTCAATAGTAAGAACACTCAGTTATCAGCCACAATCTAGTGCATTATACCTCAGAATCAATCAGTCTAGAACCCATCCGCTGCAAGCATTGCGCAGCCCATCCCACATCTCAGTAATACTAGTAACACCACAGTACTGAGTGCTCACATCACTACATATCAACCCATTCCCACAAATACTATCCCTAGCACAATCCAGCAACCTATATCTACTTTTGTCACAGGGAATTAGTCTCAGAATAGTAAAAAATCCGGAAGCATAATGACAAATAATGATATAAAACTGTCGATATTTAAAGGAACGGGTCAGGAAGACCCTAATCAGCACTAGTTTCTATGTGAAGCCATGTGGAGTGTTACGTAAGTGATAGATGATGCTATCAAGAGAGCGCAGCTCATAACTACTTTCAGAGACAAAGTGATACATTGTTTTATGAAGTATTCTCAAGCACAGCCAAGAACCCTAGCAGATATCAAGACCGCGATTGCAGCCGAGTTTAAGAAACCCAAATCAGAATCACAGTGCATAATGGAGTTGAAAGAAATCAAGCAGAAACCTACTGAATCGGTCTAGGAATTCGACCAAAAATTCAAAACATTGCTGGACCAAGTGAGCTTTGTTATAGCTCCGCAACAGCATCAAGAATGGTTCATTGCTGCGTTGTTGCCCCACATCAAACAACCACTAATGCAACAAAAGGTTGTATCTCAAGATGAGGCCTTGGAGATCGCAATGAAGTTGGAATCTTCACCAATTGGATAAAGTAGTTATGGGATGATACAGATCTAGAACCAATTGGCTACCTTGTCATTAGAATTACAAGGTATGAAGAATGGAAAAGAGCAGAGACATGAACAATGACATGAAGTTTGGTGCACAGGATGCAAAGGAGAGGGCCACACCAGAGAACATTGCCCCTTATTTCAAGAATACCTTAACAGTGGCGCACCAAACCCAATAAATATGAATCAGAATGAGGCGCCATGGTGTGAAATTTGTATAAGCAGAGGACACAGACGTGAGGACTGCTACCTGATACAAAAATATGTAAAAACACCTAAAATCTTATACTACAATTTTTGTAAGTCAGTTGGACATGATGAGTCCAACTATTGCGCTTATGAACTGATGAATGAAAGAAAGCGAGATATGGAAGCAATGCGAGGTGCTGGAATGTACCATGTTCAAGAGAAAAATCAGCCAAAGCAAGAAAACACCCACTATGATGAAGGAGGATATGGGGGCCGTGGTGATGGATATCGCGGGAAAGGAAGAAATACTGGTCAAAATCAAGGAAGAGGATGAGGCCAGGTAATATGCTATAACTGTGGACATCCAGGTCACATATCCAGAGAAAGTACTAATCCATGCACCACATGCAACTACAGTAAATCATTTGATCATGTGATTGAATATTGTCCGGTGCTTGAGGTAGAAATGCATAAGAGGAGAAGAACAGAATCCAAACCCTAACATCCATTTGATCACATCAGATAACAGACCTACAGGTCAGAGTTTCAACGCAGTAATGCAAAGTGGAGCTGATACAAGAAAAGACAACAGCACAAAAGCCTCGACTTCTGGAACAACTGATCCTAAGAAAAACCCTGGAGAAACAGTAGGGATAAGAAAAGCTCTTTGGAAAGCACCTCCATTGAACTTATAGAAAAACAAAGAAATATTTAAAGAAACGTGGGACATGTTTAAACAACCACCACCTACTTCACCAAGGATCCCATTGCGAAGTGAAATACCGCAAATAGAAGATATGCCACTGGCATACGATCAGACGCGCGCTGCACCAGATACCTCTATTTTTGTTGCACAGTTTCTACAAAGCTGCATCAAGTTATTAAAAAACAAGGACACTCTTATGGAATTTGAAAAACTGATAAATCAGTACGAATCTTGCAGTAAGAAATGAATATCACATGGCGCAGTACATAACATCAGAAGTCTCAAAAGAACCGACAAGGAAATGCAGTTCACTGCATAGATAGGAGACTGTGAGATGGATGAGATCATTCTGGATCTCGGATATGAAGTGAATGTCTTAACCAAGGAAACATGGCAGGCGATGGGAAAACCAAAATTACAATGGTCACCTATACAGTTAAGAATGGCTAACCAGGGCATAGTTATACCGCTGGGAAGGTTAACCAACACCATTGTCGACATTGATGGAGTGCAAAGTTATGCAGACTCCGAAGTAATTGAAATTGTGGATGATAGCAATCCTTATCCAGCACTGCTGGGTATCGATTGGGCAATGACAAACTCCACCGTCATCAATCTCAAGACAATGAAAATGATATTTGAAGGCAATGACATAAGGGTCATCGCACCATTGGATCCTTCGCAGGGGGAGCGATATGTTGAACCTATTCAAGAAGAGTACAGAGCGCAAGACCTTGACTGTATCTATCAAATGACAAAAAATGTTGCGGATTATATTGATCCTACTTCGGATGGAACACTCAGCTGGCGCTGCGATAGTTCTTGCATCTCAGACTCAGATGCAAGATTAGAAAACTGGAAACACAGAATGCATGAAGTATCTGCCAGGAGATGCACGACATTACAAATTCACTCCGCTGGATTGGAAAGTAGGTAAGTCCAATCCCCACTTTTGATGGTACATCTAATTTCTATTCACTTATCAAAGAATACAATGCAGCAGTGGAAGATGAACACCGCATCTCAGCGTTAGACATGGCACTCAGAGAAACACCTGCCAGATGGTGGGCTACACACAAAAAGACAATGACAACTTGGGACCAGTGCAGAATAAGACTACAAATTAGATTTGCTGATAAGGTCACACTACCATTTGAGAAATATAATGGCCAGAGGGATCTAGGAGATCATATCGTAGCTTGTGTACAAGCTTGGAAGGAAAGACTGCAGACATAATGGCTACATCTCTTTGTGCATACGTTAGAGAAGCCTATTCCAGAAAATTGGTACCTATAGGAGGAGATGCGCACAGGAACTGTGGATTGGTCCATCCTTACTGTGACCTTCCAGAAGGATTTTAGTTTCCAAGATGACCAGCCGAATATACATGACACGCTGCAACTGATCAAGCGAAACATATTTATCCCACATCGCAAGGAGGAAAATATAACACTAGAAGATTTTTTTGACACAAGCAATGTACTTGCGAGTCTCCAACCAGATTGGATAGAATAAATAGAACAAGTCATGGGCTATTATAACTTAGCTGAAAAAGATGAAGATAAGGAAGACAGTGATGAGGAGGATCCGCGCAATATAAAAATCCCTGAATCAGAAGGAATACACGAGGTAGAAGGGCCTCCATTAGAGATTCCCGATATGAGTGGACCAGTCAAAACAAAGAAAGTGAACATCGGTACTAGTGAAGAGCCGAAGTTCGCAGCAATAGGAGACTACTGGGATGATGACATAGTTGCAGAGATCGCAGCTATATTACAGGAATATCAGGAAGTATTCCCGACAAAGTTCACAGAGATGAAAGGTATTCTAGGAGACTTAGGAGTCATGAGAATTCCCCTTAAGCCCGAAGCGAAACCTATTAAACAAAGGCCATATAGATTGAATCCATGCTACAAAGAACGAGTTAAGGCAGAACTTGATAAGATGCTCGATGCAGGAATTATTGAGCCGGTTGAAGAATTTGAATGGATAAGCCCAATGGTAGTCCAAGACAAGAAAACAAAGGGTGAGATTAGGATCTGTGTTGACCTCAGAAAGTTGAATGATGCCTCTATGCATGATCCATTTCCTACACCTTTTACCGATGAATTTCTTGATAATGTTGGAGGGAATGAAGCATACTCTTTTACTGATGGATTTTCTGGATACCATCAGATAAAAATTGATCTAGTCGATAGACACAAAACCACTTTTGCAATAGAATGGGGGCCATTTCAGTATACAGTGATTCCTTTTGGCTTGAAGAATGCACCAGCCATATTTTCAAGAGTAGTGATTGTAGCATTCAAAGACTTTATCCATAAGTTTCTAGAAGTTTACTTTGATGATTGGGCCATTTTTGGGTTACTGAAGAACCATGCCGTGAACCTCAGGATGATGCTAGAAAAATGTAGACAGCATCAGATTTCATTGAATTTTAAGAAATGTATTTTCTGTGTTCCTTATGGGATTCTACTGGGACACATCGTGTGTAAGCAAGGGTTAATGGTTGATCCAACGGAGATCGCAGTTATTGTAAATTTACCTACACCAAATTCAATTAAACAATTGCGCACTACACTAGGGCATACCGGATACTACAGGAAATTCATAAAGGGGTATGCACAGATAACCACAGCAATGGAGAAGATTTTGAAAAAGGATGCACCATTCATTTGGAATGATGACTGCGAGAAAGGATTCGACACATTGAAAGAAAAAATGGTCACCGCGTCGATCCTAGTTTTTCCAGACTGGGAAAAGCCATTTCACATACATGTTGATACTTCATGTATAGCATTGGGTATTGTTCTTGCACAGCTAAGAGAAGGAGGAATTGATCATCCCATTGCATTTTTGAGCAAAAAGTTGTCATCTGCTGAGAATAACTATACCACTACTGAAAGGGAAGGACTTGCAAGGTTATATGCACTACAGAAATTCAGACACTATTTGCTTGGTGCGCACTTTTCAATGTTTACTGACCATTCTGCATTGAAATACCTGGTCAATAAGCCAGTGTTAGGGGGATGAATATGCAGATGGCTCTTACTCTTCCAAGAATATGATTTTGAAATAATAGTTAAACCAAGCAGATTAAATTTAGGCCCTGGTCATCTATCAAGGATCGAGTCAGGAGAGGAACCACTAAAGCTAGAAGACAATCTGCCTGATGTGCAATTGTTTTCTATACATATCATCGATGATTATTATCAGGATATCATTGACTTTCTAACTACTGGGTTCGCACCTACTGAATTTACTACGCAGCAAAAGAAGCAGCTGGTAGTACGAGCCGTAGACTTCACCATTATTGCAGGTCAACTCTATAAATTAGGACTTGATGAAGTGCTGTGAAGATGTGTATTAGAACATGAGAAGCCACTTGTATTATCTGATGCACATTCAGGAGCCGTAGGGGGTCATTATGCAGGAAGGGGTACTGCATAGAAGATATTGCGTGCAGGGCTATGGTGGCCTACAATCCATAAGGACTCCAAAGAACATTGCATGAACTGCGATGTCTGTCAGAGGACAGGGAAACCGTCAAGAAGAGTTGAAATGCCATTTAATCCTCAGCTCACCTTGTAGGCATTCGAGAGATGGGCAATTGATTTTGTGGGACCTATTAACCCATCAGGAAAAAGAAGTGGTGCGAGGTACATTATTACAGTAGCTAACTACCTCACCATATGGGCAGAAGCAAAACCAGTTAGGGATTGCAGTGCAGCTACATCCGTACAATTTATTTTTGAGAATATCCTTACACGATTTGGATGCCTAAAAATTTTGATGAGTGATCAGGGTACTCATTTTTTGAACAAAACTATTGAATCTTTGACTGAAGAATTCCACATCCATCATCAGCGCAGTACGCCTTATCATCCACAAGAGAATGGTACTATTGAAGCATTTAATAAAGTACTTGAGAATGCGCTAACCAAGGTATGCAATGTAAACCGCAATGACTGGGACCTACACATTCCTTCAGTATTATGGGCATACAGAACAACATGCAATAAATTAACTGGACATACACCTTTCAGATTGGCTTACGGACAAGAAGCAATAATGCCAATGGAGTACATTATACCCAGCTTGAGAATAGCTGCATTTACAGGGATGGCAAATCACGCATCACTAGAAGAAAGGCTATCACACTTGGTTAAATTGGAAGAAGAATGCTTTATCATGGGATTCCACCAGCAAGTGTAGAAAGACCGGGAAAAAGCATGGCACGATCGCCACATCAAGAATAGGTCTTTTCATGTAGGTGATCTAGTCCTACTGTATGATAGTAAATTCATGAATTTTCTTGGAAATTTTAAAATGCATTGGCTTGGACCATATACTGTAATAGATGTTACTAACGGTGGCATAGTCGAGCTAGCCACTTTAGCTAGTGATTCATTACCCAATTTGATCAATCGGAGCATACTAAAGCTTTAGCGCAATAGTCCTACTTCGCAGCATCCATAATGATCAAAAGAAGGAAAAGTTTCTAGGTGACAAGTATGGTCAGAATTGGGCACTAGAAACTGTAAAAAAGTCTATACATAGACTGATAGAGATAGATCTATACAACACCCCACGTTGAAAAAAAAAAGAGAGAGAAAAAGAAAAGAAACAATGTGCCTGTTGTGACATTCAAAAAGTAGCAACTGGAAAGAAAAGAAATTATATGTCGCGAAATCACTGTGCAGAACCAGCAATAACCTGCTGCGCAGTTCAACACAAGAATCCAGAAAATAACCATTACAAGTGTCAGTTGAAAATATAGCCGTTAAACAGTGATTCCCTGTCGACCACTCGGGCATTTAAAGCACAGATAGTCATTCTGATCACAATTTTGAAAGACAAGATAACAAAAGAAACCGAATTTGGCCAACAGATACCACCATTAAATACATATCTAGCCATTCAAGGGTGCGGAGGAAGGTCCGTTGTGCCTATAAATAACACTGATTATCATCTCGCGGGCGTATCAAACACTTAGAATTTTTTGCAAATAATTTTGTTTGAGCTAGTTTTCATAAGCTATCTACAATCATTGAAACTGTTTGTATGCCTAAGAAATTTTTATTTGAAGAAGAGTTCATGGTTGAAGAGACTGTGAGGTTGTTCCAACATGGAGGAATTGACAAATCAATGAGAACCCCAAACAAGAAAATTGTTAAGGAATCAGAACCAAATCCAAGGAGATCACCAAGACACGGCCCCTCAATGCAAGACAAAGGGAAATATCTAGTAGCGCCCAGATCAAAACTATCGTAGACAAGTTCGGTAGGGCCAAAAAATCCCCTTGTTGATAAAGAGATACTGTTAACTATGACTCCAGACTACATCTCACCGCGTGCAGTGGATGTGCCGGCCATTAGATTGTTGAAGAGCCCAAAGTATGAGATACCACTCTCACCTATATGGAGGCATGTTGAGGTGGACAAAAATCTGTTAGGAAAGATTCCATATTGCAAATGGGAGGATTATGATATGCTAGCAATGCAGAAGGAGAAGCCAACCGAACCAAAGTTCCCACTGTTCCATCCCGACAAATACATGTGCTGGAAGAAGAATGCGAAGGGTGACCTAACCTTGGTCGCTGAGAGCTGGCCATCAAGAGTAGCCAAGTCGGGGCTAGTCAACCTACTAAGGATTCCACATTTTGACAAATCACCAGAGCTCAACATGGTGGTGTGAACTCTTCTGACTCGCATCCACCAGGGATATTTATGGCTAGACCAGAATATTGACCTAACAATTGACTTAATCCACCGTATAACTGGATTAAGCAAAAGGGGAGAAGACCCAAGGAAGTTCTTCCAGGGAAAGACAAAAGATAAAGAGGTAGAAACATTAATGAAGCAAACACAATCTTTGGTCAAAGGGAAGCGAGGCTTCCAGATGGATGACATAAAGGATGATGCAATAAGGTTTGTCACGCAGCTGTTAGCAGGAAAAATATTAAGGAAGTGCATACCATTAGAAGTAAACGTAGGCGTAGTACTGCTTGGTGCTGCAGCCGCCGAGGGACAAGAATTCAATTGGTCCCAATTTCTATTAAATGAATTCCTTGAAGAACTCAATTATACACAAATCAATGGTGGATATTTTCATCTCACCTTGCTAATCATATTGATCGGCTTCCTGGGGTGGAGGGAACCGAAGCACTATGTCGGAGTGGTCACAAACACTTTGGACTACAGAGGTGCTCGATTTCAGAATATATGGGTGAAATTGAATCCAGAGCGACAGCACGAGATAGCGCTGGTCTTTTACACATATTATGACCAATTGCGTGGGGCCATCATGATCACACTTCGCATACCAAAGCAGATAACAAGCAAATATATCTGCATTATAAATTTTTATGCAGTGATGAAATGCATCTCCATTTCACCCAAAGCGTAGACGAAGAATGATGATTGGTACCCGGGAAACTACAATATGTATGAGGAAGATATTGAGAACTTAATGAAGGAATGGCCAGCTGAATTCCGAGTTGAGGTCGTGGACATTGAAAGTGATTCTGGTGAGGATAACCCTATCCCATGTCCCATTGTAGAAGACAAAGAGTTAGGAAAAAGGAGGGACATTGGAAGTCCTTCAGGACGCAAGGAACCAAGGAAAAAGTAGAAAGTAAGCAAAGACCAATTAGACATAGTGCTTCGCGAAGATGATTATTTAATGATTGCCGTGAGGGTAACTGAACAAATGGAGGAACTTTCGACAGACAAAGAAAAGAAGGAAAAGGAAATTCAAGACAGCTTAAAGAAGAACCTCACTACATTGCAAGGAATATCCCAAAAATTTGATGAAGTCAGCAAAAGATTACCATTGAACCATGAGTCAGCAACTAGAAAAGGGCTTGCAAGGACTTCGTAGCAACAAATAATGGTTCTTGCGAGGTCCTGTATTGTCCATTTGCAGCCACTATCTATCAAATTGCCATTACAAGATCAAGCAATACTAGATACAAAGAATTTAGAGCGTGTGGAGCTTGATCTTGCAACCTTACCATTGCCAGGACTCCCTTACTTACAAACGCAACTAGGTGAAGAAATGCATGACAGAACCATAGAAGTGCTGAAAGGACAAGCAGAGATACAAAGGAAACTTGAGGAAGAGATCTCACGAAATACTATGCAATTACGAGATGAAACAGATCGTCAACTGATATTGGAGAACACGATCACTGCCGTTGCAGGTAATATAGATGAGTTTGAAATTCAAATAGAACCAGCAGATACCATCGTCTGGATTGGCGATTTGGTCAATAGCCTAAGGACTGAGAAGGAAGACATGGAGATTCTCCATGAATCCGAAATTGTTGCCCTGAAAGCGCAGATCAATCCACAAACTCTACTAGATGAACAACAGTTGAGACAAGGAGTAGTGAAGACCGTGGCACAGAATATTGCTATCGAAGTCACTAAGTGTCAGAGTCTACTGGAAGCAGCACTAAAGGCATTTAGTACCCTTGAAGAAGATCAACAATTACAGGAAGTAAAGAAGGAAGTGAAGGAAAAACAAGAAGTACTAGAAAAGATGGGTGAGGAGGTTAAGGTGCTGCCAGCAAGGGAGAAACTCCTCAAATACAGGGAAATCAACAACCTCAAGAAGGAAGTTAAAGCGTTGCGGGAGAAGGATATAGAAATGGGCGATAAGTCAAAGCCATTATTAGAAGATGCTGGCACGATCTCACAAGAGATCGAAGAAAAGTTGAAGGAGATGAACCAGAATCAAGAGCAGGTGGAAGACCAGATCGACCAAGAGATAACATTAGAGATGGTGGAAACAGTTGGGCAAATTGAACAAGATACGAAGGCCAGATTAGAAAAGTTGACTCACACATTCAAGGAGTTCGCTGTGAAGATCATACCACAATCAGTGGAGGACCTTCAAGGAGTTCTAGGTGGCTCAGGGGCGAGCCACAAGTAAGTGTTAGGGGCCTGTTGGGCTTGGCCCAGATGGGGCAATTTTGAACAGGAAGTATTGTGAGAACTGCGGAGCTAAGCACAACTAAGTTTGAACAATTTTGGGATAAGTTTTGGCATGTTGTGAAGTTGCGCACAGCATAGTGTCAGAGGAGCTGCGAGGTCGGTACTGGGAGGATTACAGTGCCGCGATGTGCCATGTCAACAAAGATCCATCTAATCACAGCATCGACGAATGAAGGAAGTTATTTTGGTTAGGTCACAGAAGACCTATTTTTTGCAAAGATCGTCAATAACTACCAAGCAGTGGGTAGGTGCAAATCAGAGGTAGGTGACTGATCACAATGGTTAGAAGACTAATACTACTCGAACCAGTCATCTAAGACCGGAAAAGAAGGAATAGATCGGCGGAAGCAACCTGTTCTCGCGCATATAACAGAAGATCCACTGCCAAATATCAGTTGTCCAGTTTTGGGAAAACTGCGACAGTTTTGTAAACATAAGGGTTCTGCCTTCATAAAATGTAAAGACATGACTTACGGGTCTTGATCTATATATAAGGCAATTTTGTAAAGGAAAAGGGTTAACTCTCATTTTGGTTAATATTATTGAATATTGTGAGATCTATTAGATAAAAAGCATCGTAAAGGCTCTACAGCTGAGTGCGCAGAGACCTAATTTTGCGAGAAAGAAAGAAGAGCGTCTGCAGCTGAGTGCACAGACGAAAGAGCTATTGTACCCTTTCCTAAATAATAAATAATAGTTCTTGTGGACATAGCTTCCCATCCGGGGGGGTGAACCATGTTAAACCATTGTGTTATGTGATTGCTATGCATGATTATTATTAAATTGTTATTTAAATTACTTACAGTGCATGGAAGAGGTTACGATTATCTTATATGTGTTTATTTTTATCTATAGTCTCCATGGAAGGGATGGAATAAGATGTTAATAGCTCATGTGGACGATTGATAGTAGGAAAGCCCCTATAAGTCTCAAATGAATGGATTAATGAGATAACCACACAGTTAATTGTTAGGAGTGAAATGTAGTATCAAGCACACAACACTGCATATCTCACTCATATGCATAGATCCTGATGTTTAATAGTCTAAAATAATGATAAATGCTTAAAGGCTATCGAATAAGGTTGAGTAGAAGTGATTAAGTCTCATAAACCCCACTACGCGGCCTCGAGACACGCTGAGGGTGCAAATATCCTGGTTCCTAAAAATACTCGACGCGGAGTAGGAGACTCCGCGCAATCACCAAACGCAACTGCGCAGTCTGTCACCGCGCTGCGCATTAACTAGCCGAATCAATCACATCACCTGGTTGTGGAAACCTGCTTCTGCAACCACCCCCTCAACTTCGCCTTGGGTGAGACCTCAGGCTACTTGCAGTCTATTGCCGAAAGGGCCAGTGAATAGGGGTTTTGTTGGTATCTTGTACCACGAAGTACCTGGGTCTATATTAGAAAACCTCTAGAACAGTAGTGCTGCGACCAACAACAGCTACCAACGTCAAAGTGCCTTCCAACACATAAACCATTACGGTGTTATTACCTTATCACACTCTCGTGACATAGTTACAAGCTTAGAGTGTTATTACCTTATTACAGTGTTATTACCTGCATGTTTTGTTAAATATTGCAAGTCGTATCATTACCATAGTTAACAATAGCATTACGTGCATATAGTTTATGCATATGTTTACATTATATATAGTTTCATGGATATAGGCTATGCATATAGTTTGTGCATATGAACGAGCATATTAACCATAACCACATTTTAAAGTAAGATCAATCTATTTTATGTGCACAAGATATATTATAAGTTTTATGCCTATAACTCATTAAATAGAAATATAATTACATTATATATCCACCATAAGTTTGGATACAATGGAATGTAATATCAATACATTGCATACCTCTATAGTTTCGATATAGAAAGAGTGTGATTTAAATACAAAGTAATTGTCCATAGAATTGGATAGAGTAGGTTATCCTTTTGTTCATCAAAATAGATAAGTCTTCTATAGGGTAACTTTTAACTTTAAAGACTAACATGGTACTGCAATATAATTGGAAATACATTGTCATACTTCAGTTGGAATATTCCCTGTCTTACCTGCATTCTGGAAATTATTTTAGGAGCATTAGCTTTCAAAAGCTAAGTAAGCGTCAGGGTGTACACAAGGACCCCTTCATTATAGTGAGACAATCAATTAGTCTCTATAATCAAAATGTATAACATAGAATAAAAGTGACATTGTATTTTATTAATAAATTACTTTATGTAAACAATAGAAACATTTAATCATCCTGACGATTATCTTGAAGTTAATGATGTTACAACATTTTAAGATACTTTGTTTAGTGTTTAAGTGGCATTTAAGTTAACACTTCTTATTTCCCTCATAGCAAACACAAGCATTTACTGCTACTTGAAAAATTTAAATTTTTAGTGAATTTTTTGGGATGTTACATGTGGTATTAGAGCGCAAGTTCAAATACTAGGCCTGAAGCAGCTCACTCGCGCAAATAAAATTTAGGACATAATTGCAAGTTACTGATTTTATTTATTTTTCTTTCAGTTTTAGCATTTTAAAATCTATATTGCACATATGAAAGGACCAACAGAGTCAGCTGAGGAAAGGTCCCTTAAAAACGAATAAAATAATAATGAACAAGGACACATTAATGCAGAAAATATTTTTGTCGAATTGAATGATAATTCATCTGAATTATTAAGGACGGTAAAATATTTAAAAAGTGAGATAAAAACTGTTAAGGAAGAAAATGAACGAATCTTGAGAGGTCAAGAGGAGCTGAATCAAATCCTCCTGAATAATTTTCATAAAAATGATCAAGATAAAGAAACAGGAAATAATGTTGAATCTGGAACTATGTCCTACCAACGTAATGATAAAAAGGTAAAATTAACTAATTATGACAGTAGTTCATCTTCTGAATTTGATGAAAGGGCATCCAAGAAAAAGCATAGGTATTTGAGTGATAGTAGTGACAATAACTGCTACACTAAGAAAAAGAAGTACAGGCCCTACGAAGAAATTTCTGGCGAGTTTAAAAAGATCAAATCGCCAACTTTTAATGGAGAAACGGATAAAAGTGAGACAGTCGAAGCATGGTTGTTCGGTATGAATAAATATTTCCAGATTAACAATTACTCAAGTCATCTAAAAACTGAAATGACAATTTATAATTTAACTGGAAAAGCAGACATTTGGTGGCAAGATTTGAAACGAGTAAAAGGTTTAAAAGAGAAAAGTGTAAATTGGAGTAATTTTAAGAAATATTTTAAAAGAAAATTTCTGTCAGAACAGTATTATGAGGAACAAGCTAAATATTTTTAAGATTTAAAGCTAGGTTCCATGGATATGAGAGAATTATGCGGCAAGATTTTGAATTTATTGAGGTATGTGCCTTATTTCGTTGAAGAAAATCCTAAGGTACAGAGGTTTCTGAGTTGTTTTCCTTCTCACATAAACGACAGAATTGAATATGATGGCCTCAAACTCTTGAAGATGCCATGAGGAAGGCAAACATGTGTTATGAACATAATAAGAAAAGAGAAGGTATACCAAGATGGAAAGCAAAAGAGCCTAACAACTTTGAGCAAAGGAAGAAGCAGTTCTATTTTAATCGTAACTTTGGGAATAATAATTCATGTAATTATTCTAACATAAAGTTTTCAATAAATATTGCAGCAAGTAGTACATAGTCAAAATTTACAGTTGCAACGAACAATGATCCACCTAAAAATTTGGTTAAAAATAATGAACAGAAAGAACCTGTTAAATGTTGGGACTGTCAAGGACCTCACTATGCATCAAACTATCCACTCAGAAAGAAGGTTGTCAACAACATACATACTATATAGGAGGAGGCTACTGTTGGTGACTTAGGGAGGGAGATGCCCAGGATAAATGCAGCTTTGGAGAACAGACAAGCGGATCATCAAACGTCCATGGTTGAGTGGAAGGTATGCTGAAAAATAAACCTATTTCTATTTTAATTGATCCAAGGGAAAGTATTAGCTATGTTTCACCTGATTTAGTTAAATGTTGTAATATGAAAATAGATAAGTTTGATAAATCATGGTTGGTTCAATTAGCTACTGGCACGAAAAGAAAGGTGACTGATTATGTGAAAGAATGTGAATTACTGATGAATCGGTTTAGGACTCATGTTAAATTGAATGTGTTACCTTTAGGTTCATACAATGTTCTGATTCGAATGGATTGGTTAGAAAAGCATAGAGTAATATTAAATTGTTTCGAAAAGATTTTTCCTTGTTTGAATGATGCATGTGAAACTGTAACAGTAAAAGGAATTCCTAGAAAGATATATGTTAGACAAATTTCTACTTTACAAGTTAAAAAGGATGTTCGTAAAGGGTGTAAGTTGTTTGCTGTAAATGTATTTAATGATGAACAATCCACTAAGGAAGAGAAGTTAAAACTAGAAGACATACCCATTCTTAAGGATTTTTCTAATGTATTGCCAGAAGAAATTCCAGGACTACCTCCGAAAAGGGAACTCGATTTCACCATTGAGTTAATATCGGGAGTGGTACCAAAATCAAAGGCTCCTTACATAATGAATATTCTAGAGCTTAATGAACTTAAATCACAGCTTAAGGAACAAATTGATAAAAATTACATAAGACCCAGTGTGTTTCCATGGGGAGCACCTGTATTTTTTGTTAAAAAAGAAAGACGAAACTATGCGTTTATGCAGAGACTATCGTCAATTAATAAAATGACTATAAAGAACAGATATCCTTTGCCTCCCATTGATGATCTGTTTGATCAACTTCACGATGCAAAGATATTTTCTAAAATAGACTTGAGATTGGGGTACCATCAAGTCAAGATTAAAGATGAGGACATCTTTAAGACTGCTTTTAGAACCCGTTACGGGCACTACAAGTTTGTGGTTATGCCTTTTGGGCTGACCAACGCTCCAACAATTTTCATGTGCCTTATGAATAATATTTTAGAGCAGTACTTAGATAAGTTTGTAATTGTTTTTATTGATGACATTTTGATTTATTCTAAGAGGAAAGAGGAACATGACGAACATTTAAAAATAATTTTACAAGTGTTAAGAGAACACCAACTTTATGCTAAGTTCAGCAAATGTGATTTTTATAAAGATAAAATATAGTACCTAGGGCATGTGAAATCCAAGGATGGAATTGCACTAGACCCAGACATGATAAAATCAATTAATGAATGGCCTTCCTCTAAAGACGTAACTGGTGTATGATCTTTTATGGGAATTACAGGTTACTATCGTAAGTTTATTGAGAGGTTTTCTAGAATAGAAAATCCTATAATATCTTTACAAAAGAAAGATAAGAAATTTATTTGGGATAAAAAATGTGAAGAAAGTTTTAAAAAACTTAAAGAGATGTTAACAACAACACCTATTCTAAAAATTGTTGATCCAAACAAGGATTTCATTGTATGCACTGATGCGTGCAATGATGGACTTGGTGAGGTCTTAACACAAGAAAGTCACGTGATTGCATATGAATCTAGGAAGTTAAAGATTCATGAAAATAACTATGCAACTTACGACCTAGAGTTGGCGGCTGTAATACATGCATTAAAAATGTGGCATCATCACTTAATTGGAAGAAAATTCATTTTAATGACTGATAATAAAGGATTAAAATATTTGTTGGATCAACCAAATATGAACGTAAGGCAAGCTAGGTGGCTAGCTTTCTTTAGCGAGTATGATTTTGAGATTCGGCACATTTAGGAAAAGGAAAATATGGTTGCTAATGCCTTAAGCAGAAATGCTAGGCTAAATTTTGTTTAAGCAATCAGTACTTATAAAACTGATCTGGAAAGTCAGATTAAGGACAAAATCGGAATGGATGAAAAATATCAGAATTTACTTAATAAAATTGTTGAAGATAATGCTGAAAATTTTATAACTTATTTCAAAATTGATGAAAGAGGGTTACTGTTGTATAAAAATAGACTTTATGTGCCTAATGTTGTTGAAATTAAGTTGTTGATTTTAAATGAATTGCATAAAAGTCTATACTCAGCACATCCTGGTTACCAAAAGATGATAGCTATGTTGAGAACATATTATTTTTGGCCATGTATGAAAAGTGAAGTAGCTGAATATATTGCTAGGTGTATAGAGTGTTAGCAAGTAAAGGCTGAACACAGACACCCGGTTGGTTTGTTGCAGCCACTACCTATTCCAAATTGTAAGTGGGACATAATTAGTATTGATTTTATTACTGGTTTACCTAAAAATCAGAAACATAATGATTCTATAATGGTAGTAGTGGATAAGCTTAGTAAAGCATCCCACTTCATACATGTTAAGACAACCTACAAGGCTGCTAACATTGCTGAAATTTTTATGAAACAAATTTTTCGTTTGCATGGGATTCCAAAAGTTATAATTTCTGACAGAGACTCAAAGTTTATAGGAAATCTATGGAAGTCTTTATTTAAACGTTTAGATACTACTTTGAATTTCAACATATTATTTCATCCGCAAACGGATGGTCAGACTGAAAGAGTTAATCAAATTCTTGAATACATGTTAAGAATGTATGTTAGAGATCAATTAGGTGAATGGGAGGAATATTTGCATCTTGTTGAGTTTGCTTATAATAATCATTACCAAGCTTCAACAAAACTTAGTCCCTTTGAAATTTTGTATGGCAGAAAATGTAATACTCCTATCTCTTGGAGTAATCTAGTTGACAAGTTAATGATAGGACCTCATTTGTTAAGAGAAATGGAACTAACCGTGAAACAGGTTCAAGGCAATTTGAAAATTGCATAGGATAGATAGAAAATTCATGCAGATCTTAAAAGAACTCAGAAAGAGTTTCAGGTTGGTGAACATGTTTTCCTCAAGGTAAAATGTAAAATGAGCTCCCTAAGATTGGGAAGCTGTGCTAAATTAGCACCAAGGTTATGCAGGTGGCATATCCAATGTTGTTCCAGTAAGAACAAGAGGATGATGAATAAAGTAACATCGAGGATGATGTTGAACTTAATAGGGGTTGTTTGTCACATACCCAAACTCTAGACATTTTATGTCATGATGAAAACATTATGTTTTATTTTTATTGTAAAGTTTATGACTATTGACAAAGTGGGGTCAAGGCTGACTGTAATTAATTACTTTGAATATTTTATTATTAATAAATAAAAGTGGAGACAAACATCCAAAGGAGACTGTTGAATGAGTGTTCATTGAACCACTAGGAGGAATGGACTGTGGTGGAGAGCAAACTGACACTTGTCAGAATTCTCAACTCACTTCTAACTATTGCAAGGGGAAACTTCCCTACTTTTATGGTCATGTTCCCCAAGAAAGTGGAACTGAGCAGGTGGCTCATTTACTGAAATAAATTGACCAAAAGACCTAGGCATGCTACTTATCTACCCATCGAATTCAGCAGGGGCTATTCATTCTTACCTTGTGATATTTTCTAAGCATAAGATATTTGATGAGGGGAAGGTTAGAAGTGATTGAGTGAACTAAGACTGCATTCTGAACTAGTAAAACCACATTGCTGAGTTCAATATTGCTCAAAGCAGGAAGTACTACTTCTAGGTGCTACTGCTAAGTTGCAAGGGAATTTATTCCAATATTCCACATAGCATCTTCGTCCTGGTGGTTCAGTGAACAGGCTCGAGGGTCCTCAGGCAAGTAACTTGGATGTCTTCAGGAGTAGGTTGGGTGGAACGGGCTCTTTTGTTTGTTTGTTTCTTCTTCTATAGTTACCAGGTTCATATTGTGTTATCTTATTTACTTCTGTCAAGTTAGTAAAATAAATCTGAATGTTTATGTTATCAGTTTTCAAATTAAATCTTAGATATTCTGTACTGTTAATAAATATTTTACTTCTGTAATTTATAACTGTTAGGATAAATTGCATTATGGATAATGTAGTTAAATGATAGAATGATTGAATAATAATGCTTCTTTGTATTTTTCCACACACTGGTTACAGTGCCGTACTCTAGTACAGGGAAGGGTATTTAGAATAGATTAGAATGATGTTATAATGTGAATAGACTTGATGACTTACATTCCAAAATAAATCTACATTATTTCAGTACTGTAATATTATCTTATTTCAATAGACATCTTAGAATTTAAATAGGAAACATAGATCTTTTTCATTGTTTATGATTAATAGATAAACCCTTAATTTTATTCGTATCAGGTTATTATTCTAATTATATCTCGTATAAATATTATAATTTAGCAAACATACTTATTTCAATTCAAATAACTTATACATAGGATTATCTAAACTCACTATATAAGTAATAACAATTCATGCATTGAATTATACCTTAAATAAAACATGTATAAGCTAAACAGTGATATTATAATATTGTTAACATTGAAACTCGTAAGTAAATCCTACTCATATAGTTTCATACCCTAAGCATATAGTTTCTCTTAGCTTTCAAGAAAATGTTACTTTGGTATACTAAAACAAAATAATGAAACACGACCAGGGTTCGAAACCCTTAACAAGACTTTTAAAAACTCAGTGAAGTTTCTTGCAGTAGGGTTTACAACCTAGCCGTTATGGCTTTGTTGGTAAAGCAAAACTTAAACCTTATAACATTTCTAAATTCAATGATGGGCTTTTCCCTAAAATTTTATTATAACCTACAGAATTTGAAATGTTAAAGGTTTGTCATCAATTGCAAAACCATATTCATACTCATGCATTTTCAAAACAAAAATAATCCAAGTTACGGTCGAGGGTTCAACCCTCCCTAATTTGCATCATAAACCATAATCGGTTTCCAAAACCATTCTTCAAGTATTATTAACAAAACAAATTAATCATTGTTGAATAAGCGTTTTGGACAATGGACCAAACACATTGTTATCGAAACAGTCATTTTATTTCAAGTCTCAAAAACAAACCACATACAGTAACCAAGACGGTGCATCATGAAGCTGATGAGAGCTATGGATCAAAGGTTAAGAACCTTAAAAAAAAAATGCCTTACGGCTTAGGCTTAGTACAACCAAATCTAAAACAATTTAGAATCTTGATGAAACCTAAGTATAAACAAACCAACTCTCTGCTAAACAAACGGTAACTTGCATGGTGCCAAGATATTCGCAGTTTTATGGTACCCTGGAAGGATGTCACCGAGGCTTACCAGGACATCAAGCATCCATTTTCTTTACGGGCCAATACCAACATCTTTCCCAAGAAGAAAACCTACAAAGCATTACATTACATGCATGGTTAAAACTAGAAACGAAAGTTTAAAACAAAAGACAATGCCAACAGTTAACTACCAAAAAATGCAACTGTAGTGTGATACATTACCTGATCTTGATCTAGAAGCAAATATAAGTATACCGGCTTCTCAACGCATATAGTATGTGCTCGAAGCACCACATCAAACTCCAAGAAGAGCCCAAACCCTATTCATTTTACAATTGTCGAAGCACACTGGAACACTCAACTCTTTCAAATGCTCACGATGTTACTAGAGAGGTTCAACATTGTTACACTAATAAAAGTTCGGACTGTAAAACATTGAAAAACCACCAAAACATCGGCAAAACCCTACCAGCAACAGGTCGTGGTATCAAAACTCTGAATGCATTACATTATGGCCTTAACCATGTACATTACACTCTCATCTACAACACTCTTATGACCAGATGCAGGTAGCTTGGTCATGCCATCGAAACCCTAGGAGGCAAAAACATGTAATGGTTACAAACCCTGAAAACTAGCAGGCCTGTCGGCCTCCCTCCCCACTCGCTCATGCCAAATGAATGCTCCAGGCATGGTCTCAACGGTAGTGTATTGGGAAGTTAGGGTTAATCCCAAAACCCGAGAACACCTACAAGATCAACGGTGAAGATCCAACCACCAAGGCATACATTGTTACGACCACCAACTGCATTAAAATTGCATTAATCACCATAGCTACCAACGTCCAAGTGCCTGCCAACTCATAAACCATTACGGTGTTATTACCTTATCACACTCTTGTGACATAGTTACAAGCTTAGAGTTAGAGCATGTTTTGTTAAATATTGCAAGTCGTATCATTACCATAGTTAACAATAGCATTATGTGCATATATTTTATGCATATGTTTACATTATATATAGTTTCATGCATATAGTTTGTGCATTATATATAGTCTTGACATTAATTATGTTACAACATTTTAAGATACTTTGTTTAGTGTTTAAGTGGCATTTAAGTTAACACTTCTTATTTCCGCATAGCAAACACAAGCATTTACTGCTACTTGTAAAATTTAAATTTTTAGTGAATTTTTTGGGATGTTGTACAGTCTATCAAGGGTTAGATGCAATTCATAATAAAAATAAGAACTCCTATTTTAAATCAATTTAGACAAGTAAGAAACAGAACAAGGAACATGCCACCATTGTCGGGAAAACATAAATGAAACAACCGTTCCTCCCAACCAACTCCTAGAGTAGCCAAGTCTCACTTGCTCCAAAACCCCCAAGCTTGATCCCTGAACCACAAGAGAAACGTCCACTTAATGCACCATCTCTTTCATTTTTCATATTCAATCCCCTTCTAATGCTAGACTCATGTTGCTTATGGACATACTATTATATAGTATTTTTTCCAGGACTTGGTCATTTATGAGCCTCCTTCTCTTTAGCACTCAACTAAGAGTTGTGACCTAATTTTGGGGAAGATGCCTCCTGCACCTTGAGTTCTCACTCAGCAGCTTCAACCACTTGGATTTTCCTCTTGTGGGTCAGCAATAACTCATGCAACAACTATTTCATTTTTGTCCCGCCTTTGAGTATTTTTATTAATAAAAGAATAATCCATTACATTGTTTTTATTTTTGACTTCTTGTCAAAAATATTTAAAATAATAATTAAACATAAAAATATTCAGAAAGTATTTAATAATACTTTATTTAATCTTGGTGTATTACATACACCTCCTCTTAAAGGATAACACCATCCTCGGTGTTATTATTTTTTTGTTTTTATTCTTCCATTTCTTCATCCCGGAATAGGATTGGATATGCCTCCCACATATGACTTTCCAATTCCCAAGTGGATTCTTTCGGACTAAGGTGCTTCCATTGCACCTTGACTTGTCTGATGGTACGGTTCTGGAGTAAAAGTGCTCTTTTGTCGAGGATACGCTTCAGTTCCACCTGGAACTCTCCCTCGGGCTCCAGCTGTATAGCATCCCAATCAGTCACATGAGTAGTTTGATGAACATACTTATTTAAAATGGAAACGTGAAAACATCATGTACTTTAATAGTAGGTGGTAGGGCTAACTGGTATGCTACCGGCCTTACTTTAGTCAAAATTTCAAATGGACCACAATATATGGATGCCAATTTTGAATACATGCCCATCCTTAAGGATCTTTTCTTGGGTCTTACCTTGATATACACATGCTCACCTACCTGGAACTCTCAATGAGTTCTTTTTAAGTCAGCATAACGTTTCTTCCTGTCTTGGGAAGCCTTCAAATTCTGTTGTACCTGCTTCATAGTTAATTCCATATCTTTTAACAATTCAGTTCCTAACATTAATCAGTCTATTGGAATGCTCCATGAAATGGGAGTATTACATTTACGTCCATACAGAATTTCAAAAGGACTCATACCAACTGATACTTGAAAATGATTATTATAAGCAAATTCAACTAAGTGTAGGTAGTCTTCCCACTTACCTAGTTTGTCCATTACATACATTCTTATTATGTCCTCTAGGAATTGGTTTACCCTTTTAGTTTGCTAATCCGTTTGGAGATGATATGCAGTGCTGAAGTTAAACTGAGTGTCTAACCCTTTAAACAAATATTTCCAGAAGTTTCTTGTAAATTTTGCATCTCTGTCTGAGATTATTACCTTTGGTACTCCATGTAACCTGAAAATATATTTCATAAATATATTTGCAATGTTTACAGCCTTATAAGTAGATTTTACTGGAATAAAGTTAGTTGCTTTGCTCAATTTATCAACTACGACCATGATTGAGTCATGCTGCCTAAAAAATTTAGGTAGGTCGGTTATAAAATCCATGCTGACGATTTTCCACTTCCATTCTAAAATGGGTAGTGGTTGCAATAGCCCAACTGGATGTTGGTGTTCTCCCTTGACTTGTTGGAATTCTATGTGCAACGAGCTAAGTATTCTGCTACCTCTTTCTTCACGTTCGGCCAAAAGAAATCCTTTCTGATCATGGTGATCATCTTTTGGTACCCTGGGTGTCCTGAATAGGGACGTTTGTGTAACTCATTCATAATAGTTAATTTGACTTTTGTTGTATTTGGTATGTACAATCTATTTTTATGCAGCAGCAACCCTCTTTCATCTATACTAAAATCAGTTTTTAGCTGGTTCTTTTAATTTTCAATAGTCTTTTCCTTTAAATTTTGGTACTCTTTATTAGAATTTTCTGCGTTTAAAATCTGATTTTCTAAATCAGATTCGTAGCTGCTGCTTGCAAAAAATAAAATTTGCATTACAACTTAAAGCGTATGCAACTTTATTTTCTTTACCTTTTATAGGTTTTATTTAGAAGTCGTATTCGCTTAAAAATGACAGCCACCTTGCTTGTGTATCATTTAAATTATGTTGATCAAACAAGTATTTTAAACTTATGTTATTTGACATTAGCAAAACAATTCTTCCGATTAGGTAATGTCGCCACATTTTTAACGCATGTATAATTGCAGCAAGTCCCAAATCGTGTGTAGTGTAATTCTTTTCATGTTCTTTTAATTTTATGGATTCGTAGGCCATGACATGATTTTCTTGAATTAGTACCCAGCCTAATCCTTCATTACATGCGTCGGTGCATATGAAGAAATCCTTAAAAGGATCAACAGTTTTTAATATTGGTGTGGTGGTTAATAGATGTTTTAATTTATTAAATCTTTCCATACATTTTTCATTCAAGTCAAACTTTTTACCTTTCTTTTGTAGTGAAGTTATGGGGTAGCCTATCTTAGAAAATCCTTCAATAAACTTTCGATAATAACCCGTAATCCCCAAAAATGATCTTATGTCAATTACATTTTTAGGAAATGGCCATTCCATGATAACCTTAATCTTGTCGGGGTCCTTAGATATTCCATCCTTAGACACTACGTGTCTTGGATATTGAATTCTGTCATTAAAAAAATTGCATTTTCTAAACTTAGCAAACAGTTGTTGTTCTCTTAAACTCTACAGAACTAGTATCTTTAAGTGTTCTTCATGTTCTTCTTTATTATTTGAGTAAATCAATATATCGTTGATAAAGACGACTACAAACTTATCCAAATAATTACTTAGAATACTATTCATTAAGAACATAAAATTTGCAGGTGCATTTGTTAATCCAAATGGAATTACGACAAACTCGTAATGTCCATAACGAGTTCTAAAAGCAGTTTTAAATATTTCTTCATCTTTGATCCGTACCTCATGGTAGTCGAATCTTAAATCTATTTTAGAAAATATTTTTTCCCTTTGGAACTTATCGAGTAGATCGTCTATCTGGGGTAAAGGATATCGATTTTTAATAGTCATTTTATTTAATTGTCGATAGTCTATACATAATCTTAGAGTTCCATCTTTCTTCTTTACGAATAAGACTGGTGCTCCCCAAGGGGAAACGCTAGGTCGAATGTACTTCTTATCAATTAATTATTGAAACTATGATTTAAGTTTTGTAAGTTCTATTATATTCATCCGATATAGAGCTTTTGATGATGGTACCACTCCTGGTATCAAATCAATTGTAAAGTTTATGTCTCTTTTCAGAGGTAGACCAGGGACTTCTTCTGAAAAGATGTCTTTAAAATATTTTAAGATAGGTATGTATTCCACATTAAGTTTGTTATATTTATTTTTATCATCTATTACATAAACATAAAACACTTTACATCCTTTATGTACATATCTCTTCATTTGTAAGGCTGAGATCGCTCTTATTGTGGTTTTTCTAGGAATTCATGTTACTTTAATTGTGTTTCCAGTGTTATCTAAGCATGCAAAAGTTTTTTCATAACAATTTAACATGACTCTATGTTTTTCCAACCAATCCATTCCTACCAGCATATCGTAGGAACCTAACGGTAAAATATTCAGATCAGCATGTGTATTAAATTCCTTCATCAATACTTCACAATTTTTCACATAACTAGTGACCTTACACTTAGTACCTGTGGCTAACTGTACCAACCAATATTTTTCAAATTTTCCTGGTACTAATTTACATAATTCAACAATCCTAGGTGATACATAACTTAAAATTGCACCTGGATCAATTAGTATGGAAATAGGTTGAATTTTTATCATACCTTCGATCTCGACCATTGAAGCTTGATGGAAATAAGTTGACTTTTAATAATTATGATATCTAAGTTAATTACTTGTTTATACTAAGTTATTAAGTGTAATCCATGGAAATATATAAATAAATTTCTTAAAGCATATTTTGTTTCAATACGTATGGATATGCGATATTAAAATTATGGTGCAAAATGAATAATGTATGTGCATAGCCATGCATACATAAGAGAATTTCAATATTAGATTTCAAGGTAGCACATATCATGTTACCAAATGGTATTGTAATGGTATTTAATAGATAAACTAAAATGGTTGGGTTTTATTTTAGACTAAACATATAAAAGATTGAAATCTATGTTAAGGATTTGATGGCTTCCTTTAACTTACGGATAATGTGTTAACATAGTAATATTATGATATGTGTTTTCCTATGGTAAGAATCATAACATTTTATGAAGGTATGTGTATATACTAACATAGTTCTGATGTTGTATGTTGTTATTGGTTTTTACATAGGGAAACATGATGTGTTATAAGAATAATGTTAAAACATCTTAGTAGTTGCTTATAAGTTGCAAAATGAGGATTGGTTAGAAGGGTTTTCTTCTCACAAACAAGTAAGGATGGAAATTCTTTTAGAAGTTCTCATTTGACCTAAAATGGGTTTCTTGAAAGATCAACTATCATAATTTTATGATTAAACTTAATTTAAAATGTGAGTACTTGTTAAGCTAAGTCAATGTGATTTGCTTTATGTTGGTAACATAATTTTTTTTCTTTAAATTGGAAAAACAAAATTTTACCCCATTTTAACCTTTATGTTCATCAAAGGAAAAAGGTATGTTATGATCATTTCAAAACACTTTTACTTAATAAATACACATATAATCTAATTAATTTTTAAGGTTTTAATTAATCGGAATGCATATAATTTTGGTTTTGTAGTTTAGGTTATGGTCCATATTTCTAGAAAAAATGATTTACTCAATGTTTGATTATTATATAATATGTCATATGTCACCTTTACATTGAGCATGGAATTACACTTCTCCTTCATACTGGGATATAAAGAGCACTTATAAATTTAATGAAAAAAAGTGAATGTAAATTTCTACACATCAAAAATCAAAATTACAATGTAAGTGCATAATTTTGTTAGAATTTGAATACTTTATGATTTTTTAAAGTCTAAGTTAATAAGTAGAGAGCCTCATTTGCTTTAAGTTAAATTTCTTCTTTAAATTTAAAATCAATATGAAAAATTATTGAAGAATTCTTAATTAAAAATAAAAATAAAAACTAAGTTGTTTTACTTATTAATTATTTATTTAAAAAGATTTGAATAAGAGTTAAATATTAGTGCAAAATAATCATCAATTTCTTGAAAAAATATAATATATAGAATTATCTTTTTCTTCAATAAAAATATAAATTTAATATTAATCATATAAAAAAATTTTAATTAAAAAAAAAATCTATTTATTAAATTACATTTTCATTAGTTAAATTATTCATTAAATTTAATTCTATATACAGTTAGAAAACATATAACATCATTGGAAATAACTTCTACTCTAACCACAAAAAATACTAACCAATTAACCAATAAATCATCATAAATTTTATCACCTCAAATAATATTAAATAAATTCAATATATATATTAACATAACATAGGCTTCGTGTGTCATGAACCTCTGAAATTAATATTTAAATAAATAAATAATAATTATAATAATGTAAATGCGTAAATCGTCTTTGAATTAATATTTAAATAAATAAATAATAATTATAATAATGTAAATGCGTAAATCGTCTTTGTTTTATTAGCATGCAATAGCATAAATCTAAATCATCGTTTATAATGCAAAGTTACTTACATTACTTCTGCAACTAAAACTTGGCAGGTTAACTCACAAGGTTCTATGGTGTGCCAACAACATGATTGAGGTGATGTTTGTCGTTCATCTTTACAACTTCCTAGTTAAGTTATGACATAACTTGCTTATATCTAAAGCTAAGTGTGGACCTTAGGTTGTGGTCTTAACTTTAATAAGCAAAGGATATTTGGGGAAGGCTATGGTTATAGTCTGGACCCCATGTAAACTATACGGCCATGGATTATTATTAAACCCTAGGCCCAAGGGTTATTAAAATGAAAATAAGTTATACCTAGATAATACTTTATGATCCACGTTTGTGCTATGGTTCTACCCTATAATCGAATGTTGTAAGGTTTGCATTTAAAAGAAGTTATGTTTTAAGATCGTTTGAGGAGATGGTTGATGTACTGTGTAATGCTTGGTATTTATGAGCCATCCTCATTGGCAGTTGACAGCGTAGCCAGGCTCTTTATGGCCAAGTTGGAATGTAAATCCCAGCTGTCGATTTGGATTTGGATAGGAAGATTCTTAGGGTTTGGTGAGGGTTTAATGTGTCATGTTTGATGTCCTAACTTCATTATTGCATTTGGTAAACGAGCTCTTGCTATGTTCTATTGATGGCGATTCTGCAAAGTTTTACCTATGGCTACCATGCAATGCTAATGGCATTCTTCGCTGGTTGATGTCCAAGGTGTGAAGGGAGACATCTAATCTTTAATGGCCGCCACCCACAGAACTTACTGAGAGCTGTGACCGATCCTTCGCCAGCCTCGAAACTACCCATCAAAAGGTAAGAGCATAAGGTTTTTAAATTCATGCATAGTGATTAAGATTAATAAGTGCATTTTAGTTTTCTTTTAAGTACGTCGTAATGTTTAACAAGAGTAATCTTTGCCTCTAGGAAGCATAGTGATAAGGATGCTCAGGAAGAGTCGACCTCTCAAGCTATCCACAGTTTGCATGGGTAAGATTTTAACCCTTAATTCAATATTTAAACGATTTCTTCGAATTTGTAAGGAATTCAGATTGTGTGTTTGAAAATACAGAGTGAAAGTGTTTTCTAGGTTGGCGACAAGGTCTTCTCTTTTGGAGCTTGCGTTTCAAAACGCCCAGGTGAGGAAGACCAAGCCTCGAAACCCTTTAGGTATTAAAAAAAATGGAATGTAGTTGTTTTGATTACTAACCAAAGTACAATGCTGGTTGCTATAGGTGATTTGGGCGGGGTTTTTGGAACCGCAAGAAGGGAACAAGCATTGAAAACAAAATATAAGTTAAAAGCTTAAGTGGTTTCCCTTTCAGGGTTTATGAAATTAATAGTAGAGGTCAAATCGTATCCTTCGTTTCAGCGTTTGTTTGTAAACGTTTTTCCAAAACTTGTTTGTTTACCATTGTTGATGGCTCCTAAATTTACTACTCCTATAATTAAAGTTTTGGTCCTGTATATTATACAGTGAATAGCTTATGTTTACAGGGATGTGAGTCCCTCTATTTAATGTCTGTGGTTTAATTAAAACGACTATGACCCTTAGGGTCTTTTCTGACTTCAGTGAATATTTTCAAAATTGATAATATGGATAAAAAAAACTCATCATTTTCCTATTGGTTGATCTCTTCTTCGATACTATGCTTAAAGGATTTAGAAAAATCGTTCCTTGTTTGTTCTATTAAAAATTAAATATATAAGTGTTTCTTCTATTGTTTGTTTTCTTTGTTATTTAACAATCCAACTACCATTCTACGATGCCTTACTGCAACATAGATAGATTGGTTGGTGGCACTACGTAGTTGTGCAACCATAAATATTTGATGTGGCATCCGTGGAGAGGATCACGATTTCCTTTTTGTAAAACAATCTGATTTTTGTCGGGCTATTTGATTAGTTAATAAAGAAGAGGAATGTTGTACAAATATTTAATGTTTTGATGGTTGAAAGGTTAATTGTTTATAATATTTGTTATCGCAATGTAGTTCATAGCTTAAGTTATGAATCCCTCAGATCTGACTTTTCCATCTATAGCGAGACATAAAATATCTATAATTTTTAATATACCTATAATGTAGTTAGGGTATTATTCCATTAATTGTGTGGGATCGAGAACTATCAATTCTCGATCTATAATAAGGTTTTGTAAAGTGAAAGCGTTTAAATAAGTTTATAAATTAGATGAGGATACTCGACATTGCTTAGTTTCTTAGCGATATTTGGTATGTTAGGAGTGTTAAAGCATAGTTATCTATTCTTTTAACTAAATATAAATTATGATATGATGAAAGAAAACAAAGATTGGTTTAAAAGGAAATCTAAATTCCAACTATGATTATTTTAAAACTAGATATCATTGCGATAGAATAGTTAAATTGAGCGCCTCATGGAATAAATTTACATACTAGATATGCTTATTTTGTAATCTTAGATATCAATACGGCAGCATAAATAAAATGAGGATATACTAAAGGATATGTTCGCATAGATATATAAACCAAACATTGTCTGTTTTAGATGCATATTAGAAGGTCTATCAAGGGTTAGATGCAATTCATAATAAAAATAAGAACTCTTATTTTAAATCAATTTAGACAAGTAAGAAACAGAACAAGGAACCTTGCATCACTGTCGGGAAAACAGAAATGAAACAATTGTTCCTCCCAACCAATTCCTATAGTAGTCAAGTCTCACTTGCTCCAGAACCCCCGAGCCTCATCGCTGAACCACAAGAGAAAATTCTTCATAATGCGCCATCTCTTTCATTTTTTAGATTCAATCCCCATTCAATTCTAGCCTCCTGTTGCTTATGGACATACTATTATATAGTATTTTGCCTAGGACTTGGTCATTTATGATCCTCCTGCTCTTTAGCACTCAACTAAGAGTTATGACCTGATTTTGGGGAAGATGCCTCCTTCACCTTGATTTCTCACTAGGAGCTTCAGCCACTTGGATTTTCCTCTTGTGAGTCAGCAATCACTCATGCAACAACTATTTCATTTATGTCTCCCCTTTCAGTATTTTTATTAATAAAAGAATAACCCATTACATTGTTTTTATTTTTGACTTCTTGTAAAAAATATTTAAAATAATAATTAAACATAAAAATATTCAGAAAGTATTTAATAATACTTTATTTAATCTTGGTGTATTACACAGTGGCTCCATAATTTTCATTTTTTAAATTATTAATGACTACTATTGAAGAAACCCAGAGTATTCTTTGTTGCGTTCACTACTTTATGATCCATATTTATCAGTTTAAATAGTTAGCATGTTTATTACGGTTATCAACAAGTTAGTTATTTGAATGAATAATTTTTAATTTTTGAATCCAATCGATCCAATTTCCAAGCGAGCGGGATCACAATTGAAAAATAGTCTGAGCTGGTCCGAGCTCGGTTAAATGAATCGTTTAGTAATTAGGAGCTTAACCATGGTTTTAGTTTCACTGATTAATTAATATTATTAATCATTTTAGTTTCACTGAAAGGGTTTATTAAGGCTTGAGACAGGCTCCTGATCTATTTCAATCGAAAGGCAAGATAGTATGAGGTCCATCTAAATGTATCCAGATACGTTCATTAATTGTTTTGCGATGAAGATCTCAAACCTAAAGTAGAGAATATGTTATGGATGCTACCAATCACATATACTCAGGGAAAAAGCTAGATGGGTTACTAACATAATCCTGTAGATCTTACCATTCCCCTTTTGAAATTGGTTATGAATTCATGGGCTTTCTTCTATGGCTCTTCTGCTGGCTATGAATCACAGTCTGTAGAAAATACATTATATTTATTCCAATCTGCTCTAACTGATACATTATCATTATTCCAATCTGCTCTAACTGATATATCTCGACACTTAGCTATTTCAACAAAATATTTTAAAATTGGCGACACATCTATCTTCCTTATATTGTTGTAGCACTCAAGTAGAGAATGATCGATTATATAGAGAAAATAATACAGTTGCAATTCTTCATTGTGGGTTATTTATAATTAGGCTTGAAATGCCTCACATATCATGTACTTAATGTACATCTCGTCCTGTTAAACATTCCTTTGATGTCACCCATTCTCACACTTGTTAGATGAGTATTTTTTTTGTGCAGGCTATTTCTTCTGAAGCAGAGTTGTCCATCATAATCACAAACCAGTATTCATTTTTTATAATAATGGCTTGTGATATGGCTATGAGGCATAATCCACTATTCACCCCCAAATTTGATAATATGTTTGACATATAAAAATTGGATTAATAAACTTGCATTATAGAAAGAACTGGACTTTCAATATTGTGTTCAATTTACAGCTTTGTATGCAACCTTGAATATATAAAAGATTATATCGTTGATCATTACGAGAATGTCTCAACTTGAGAAGATACAACGGCCTTGAGATTAGTGTAGAAGGTTATAGAGTTGATCCTTACTGCAATTTTGATTTCAAAGGATTGGCTTGAAAGGTAATGCTTTGAAAGAGTTGTCAAATGAAAGGTTGATTTGAAACTTAGGATATCTCTATTTCGTGTTCTTCAATAGCTGGGAAATCTATTCCCATGCGCCTTGAATTCATAAATCTTCAAAATTATTACAAGTTTTGGAAGACCTGAAAATCACGGTTGTTTTTTACCTTAATGTAAATGTTCTGCATATTCTCTATTTATTATTTGTTATTTATTATTTGAACAGTTGGGAAATCTATCCCATGCTTCTTGGAGTCATAAATTTGTAAACCTCAAAATTTGAATATGTTTTAAGCGTATGTGATTGTGAGGCATAATCTCGTAATAATTATAAAACTTAACTAAATCTATATGAATTTATTTTTAAGTTATATTGTATTCCTTAAGTGTAATAAGGATGATAATAAAGAGTCTTATCATTATAACAATGACTAGAAAATAAACCAGTAAGAAAAATATTCTTAATAAACTCAAGACCAAAAAATTTAGATTGTGAAGTAAAGAATACATGTAACTTAATATTGTATTATAGTTAAGGTTGATAAGATAGCATCTTATCATTGTAACAAGGATTTGAAAAAAAAAAAACCATTAAGGAAACAAACATTGATTAATAAATTCATGACCAAAATATTGATTGAGAAGTAAAGAATACATATAACTTAAATTATAGAGAAGAATATATATATATATATATATATATATATATATATATATAATTAATTTTTTTAATTAATTTATTAATTTTAAATAACAATACATTATCCCATTTTTTAATAACTTAATAAAGAAAATGTCTCTCAACGTGCAATCAAATTATAAACTTTTGTTGTTTTATATTTATATTAAACAATAATACTTAATAAAATATAAATTAGATAAATATTTAATATATTAATAATAAATATTATTTTTATTAATATTAATGATAATGATGTTAATATTAATAATATTAATACTAATTATATAAACATTAAGGTTAATATAATATTATTATTATTATTAATAAACATTAAGGTTAATATAATAATATTATTAATATTAATAATAATGTTATTAATATTAATGTTATCCTATAATTTATATTAACATTAACATAAAATTACTACTAATGTTATTAACATTAATTAAATTAATGTTATATTATTATTAATATTAACATTAACATAAAAATGGATTGAAATCGCCTTAATATTAATGTTAATAATATTAATGACATTAATGTTATATTATTATTAATATTACATTAGCATTGACATTAATTTTTAACATCACAATAACATTACTATTAATGACATTAATCTCATACTATTACTAATATTACATTACCATTGACATTAAGTTTTAACATTACCATAACATTACTATTATTGTTATTAATATTAATTATGTTAATGTTATAGTATCAATAATATTAACATTAGCATTGAAATGGATTGAAGTCACCCTTAGATTGAAATCAATCTTAAACTTAAAAGTCAACTATGGATTGAAGTCAACCTTGGATTGAAGCAAACTATGTGTTGAAGTCAACCATGAATTGAAGTCAACCCTTGATTGAAGTCAACCATGAATTGAAGTCAACCTTGGATTGAAGTTAACTATGGATTTAAGTCAACCATAGATTGAAGTCAACCTTGGATTGAATTCAACATTAGATCAAAGTCAACCTTGCTTAAAACTCAACTAAGGATTGAATTCAAATATGCATTGAACAAAATTAGATTGAAGTCAACCTTGGACCAAAGTCCCCGTTTCTTGAAAGTCAACTATGCGTTAAAGTCAACTATGGATTGAAGCCAACCATAGATTGAGTCTAGCCTTGGATTGAAGTCAACCTTACTTGAAATTCAACTATGGATTGAAGTCAACCTTCCTTAAAAGTCAACTATGGATTGACATCACTGTTGGATTGAAGTCAACCTTACTTAAAATTCAACTATGGATTGAAGTCACCTTGGATTGAATCCAACTATGGATTGAATTCAACCATTGATTTAAGTCAACCATGGTTATAAGTCAACCTTGGATTGAATTCAAACTCACTTAAATGTCAACAATGGATTGAAGTCAAACTTACTTAAACGTAAACAATGGATTGAATTCAAATATATATTGAAAGAAACCTTGGATTCAAGTTGACGTTGAATTGAAGTCAACCATGGATTGGAGTTCACCTTGGATTGAATTCAACCTTATATTGAATTCAACTATGGGTTTAAGTCAACAATGGATTGCAGTTAACCACGAATTGAATTTAACCTTTGATTGAAGTCGACCTTGGATTGAAGTCAACCATGCTTAAAAGTCAACAGTGGATTGAATTCAAATATGCATTAAAGTAAACCTAGGATTAAAGTCAACCATGGATTGAAGCCAACCATGGATTGAAGCCAATCATGGATTGAAGCCAACCTTGGATTGAAGTCATCCTTGCTTAAAAGTCAATTATGGATTGAATTCAACTATGGATTTATGTTAACCATCGATTGAATCCAACCTTTGATTGATGTCAGTGTTTCTTGAAAGTCAACTATGGATGGAATTCAACCTTCCTTCAAAGTTAACTATGGATTGTAGTCACCCTTGGATTGAAGTAAGAAATGGATTGAAGTCAACCTTACTTAAAAGTTAACTATGGATTGAATTCAACCTTGGATTAAAGATAACTATGGATTGAAGTCAACCATGGATTGAATTCAACCAACTTGTATTGAAGTCAACCTTAGAGTGGAGTCAACCATGGATTCAATTCAATCTTGGATTGAATTCAAACTTGCTTAAAAGTATACTATGGATTGATGTCAAATATGGACTTAAGCCAACCTTGGATTGGAGTCAACTATGGATTGATGTCAACCATGGATTGAAGTCAACCTTGAATTGAAGTCAACTATCGATTGAAGTCAACCATGGACTAAAGTCAACCATGGATTGAAGTTTACCATGGTTTGAAGCCCACCTTGAACAAAAGTCAACCTTGCTTAAAAGTCAACTATGGATTGAAGATACCTTAGATTTAAGTCAACCTTGCTTAAAAGTCAATTGTGGATTGAAGATAACCTTAGATTTGGGTCAACCTTGGATTTAAGTCAGCTAATGGTTGACGTCAATCATGGATTGAATTCATCCTTAGATTGGAGTCACCCTTCCTTAAAAGTGAGCTATGGATTGAAGTCAACCTTTCTTAAAAGTTAATTATGGTTTGAAGTCATCCTTCTATAAAATTTAACCATAATTGAAGTCAACCTTACTTAAAAGTCAACTATGGATTAAAGTCAACCTTGGATTGAATCCAGCCATGGATTGAAGTCAACCATAGATTGAAGTCAATATTGGATGAAATTCAACCTCAGATTGAAGTCGTCTTCGCTAAATGTCAATTATGTATTGAATTAAAATATGGGAAGTCAACCTTGGATTGAATTCAATCTTGGATTGAAATCAACCATGGATTGAAGTCAACCATGGATTGAAGTCCGCTATGGATTGAATTCAACCATGGATTGAAGTCAACTATAAGTTAAATTCAACCATGGATTGAAGTCGACCTCCGATTGAAGTTGACCTTGGATTGAATTCAACCTTGCTAAAAAGACACTTATGGATTGAAGTCATCTTTGGATTGAATTAAACCTTAGATTGAAGTCAACCTTGGATTAAAGTCACCCTTGCTTAAAAGTGAACTATGGATTGAAGTCAACCTTGGATTAAAGTCACCCTTGCTTAAAAGTGAACTATGGATTGAATTTAACCATGTATTGAAGTCAACGATGGATTGAAGTGGACCATGGATTGAAGTCAACCATGGATTGAAGTCAACCTTGGATTGGCGTCAACTATGGTTTAATTCAACCATAGATTGAAGTGGATCTTGGATTGAAGTGGATCTTGGATTGAAGTCAACTTTGCTAAAAGGTCAACTGTGGATTGAATTCAACCTCAGACTAAATTCAAGGATGAAATGAATTCAACCATGGATTGAATTCAACTTTGGATTGAAGTCACACTTGCTTAAAATTTGGCTATGTATTGAAGTCAAAAATGTATTTAAGTCAACCATCAATTGAAACCAACCTTGCTTAAAGTCAACTATGGAGTGAAGTCAACCTTCCTTAAAAGTAAACTATGGATTGAATTCAACCTTCCTTAAAATTCAACTATGGATTGAAGACACCGTTGGGTTGAATTCAACCTTACTTAAAAGTCAATTATGGATTGAAGCCAACTAGGGAATGAAGCCAACAATGAATTGAAGTTAACCTTGGATTGAAGTCAACCTTGGATTGATGTCAACTATGGATTAAATCCAAACATGGATTGAAGTCAGCCTTGCTTAAAAGTCAACTATCAATTGAAGTCAAATATGGATTGAAGTCAACCTTAGGTTGAAGTCAACTATGGATTGAAGCAAACTATGGATTGAAGTGAACCTTGGATTGAAGTGATATATGGGTTGAAGGGCTGGTGCAAGCTAATGCTGGCCACTCATGGTGCAAGCTAATGCTGGTCTTGGAATCTAGTGGATACATTCAAGCTACCAGCTTCCATTGCAAGTGGAGATCATTTCTATAGGTATGGTGAATTATAAATAATTCTTTTCATTCACAAGATTTGAGATTCTCCCATGCCTTTTGGTTTTTATAATATTCCTACATCAATATCCATGCATAGAAAACAATGAATTTGACAAGAAGAATTCCCAAGTTCACATATAAAAAAACTCATATGAACACTAGACAAGATGAAGTATGTAATGTAAACCAATAATTATTACCATGAATATATTTTGATTTCAAACAAGGATGGTATGGATGAGTTTCTCTCTTGAGCCTCTTCAATTTGAATAAAATCCTAAGAAGCAATCATGAGAGAGGGTCCATAAGTGATTAGTTCATGAAATTTTGTCCATGCTCTCATATTCATGCTATGTTTCTTTAATGTAGAAAAACTATCAAAATATTCCCAAGGCATCTCTAGCATAAACTCTTTTTCATTTGAAAAAAATAGAAAAAAATGGTTTAATAAACCTCCATCTTTTACACATTGTACACCATAGAAAAACCTATAGCATAAACTATCAAACTATTGCTCCCCCACACATTCCCATCTATGATGAGGTTCTCTCTTGAGCCTCTTCAATTTGAATAAAATCCTAAGAAGCAATCATGGGAGAGGGTCCATATTGATTAGTTCATGAAATTTTGTCCATGCTCTCATCTTCATGCTATGTTTATCGTAATGTTTCCTTAATATCATGCCTTTGAGCTTGACTACTTGCCTCTACCTCAATGAAGTCTCCTTCCTTGGGGGAATTTGCAACCTCCTCATTGTGTAATTAGTAAACTTATTCTCTTTACCTTATTTGATGTAGAAAAACTATCAAACTATTCCCAAGGCATCTCTAGCAATCTCTTTTGTAGGGTGTTACTACCATAATTTGTATGAATTCATGGCTAGGCAAGCAACTAGTTTCTCCACTCTACACTTGACCAACCATCATCTATATTGATTGGAATTGTAAGGGATAATGATGTTTATTCGAACAAAAATAAACCAACATAGTCTGTAGTTGTATGTGTTAATATGTAAAGTGGTAAGTTATGTTGGAATGTGTCAAGTTCATTGTATAACGGAACTAATATCTTATTTGTTGTTTATTTTGCAGAGGTGGGCCTGATAGTTTTGTTAAAGAGACTTTTGTAGATGGGAAACTCACGCAAGAGAACAAAAAAATATAGAAGGAATATTCCAATTGAAAAGGTCAATGACTTAAGAGAAAAGGCCAGGTTGGGAATGGAAATATTGAGACGTGGTCCTATCATTTCCCCGGATCCTGCCACTGATCCTAACATAGTTGTTGACATGAAAATCTCTTGTTTAGAATCATAGATAAAGCGGTCGCATCCAACGGACCCAACTCAAATTCCAACATCAACACAATCTCCAACCAACAATCCATCAATGAGTCATGTTGAAGTTCCTCACGACACAGGAATTTTGGGAGATGCTGCATGTGTAGAGATTGACATACAAGCCTTTCTTAATTTGCAATATCTCGAAGAAGACCACAACCATGTCAACCACACTCCCATTATGGTCCAATCTTTGAACGAAGCGCCACAACAAACAAGCTCTAGTATTCATGCCTCATGTCCATTCTCCCTACCTCAACTATCCAGTGCAAGAAGAAGAACTCCTAGACATATTCATGTGGATGAAAGTGCTATGTTGAGGCTTGAAGGTAAGTTGCCAAATGCACTATCGAATGGCAATGCAACAAAATTGTCAAGGAATATTTTGAATCCAAAGGTGATGTAGGTAAATGCCAATTATTGCTCTGTTTGTTAAAGTCACATTGTTTAGTTGTTAGGAGAATTTTGGGCATAAAGATAGTTAAAATTTCAGAGGCTAGCAGTCACATTGTTAGAAATTTCCAATCTACATTTAATGCGATTGGGAAGACGTCTCATACAAAATATCTTTGTGCAGCTCATCGTGTTTTAGTGGCATCAGTTGTAAGCAAGTCCACAAGGCAACGTTTCCTGCTATCACACACTTCTCACATACTCAAATTAGATAGAAAAACTGTTAAAAAGTACTCTATTATAAGAGAAAATCTTGACACTCCGGGTGGAAACAATTGTTGGGATTTTGTTGGTAGGTTTCCTTGTGCAGATAGGAAACTAATTGATATTGTTAAGGAGTTAGTACAAATTTTTTGGCATGATCATACTAGACCTTCATCAAACCAAAGAGACGTGCTAAAGCTGAGAAAAGGTTCTACTGAACATGAACCCCATGTTAAACACTTCCTTGACACCAGAAAGATTGAACTCTATGAGAGATTTAGGAATGAGCACACACAATTGAACCTCGGCCAAAGGTCCTTTGAGAAATGCAAACCATGGTACATTCGTATATGCATTGATCGGAACACTTTTTGTTGTATATACCACGTAGAATATGAATATTATTATGACACATATAAACATATATTTTGTGATTTGCATACTAACATTGTGCAAGGATGCAATGAATCCATACTACCGCTGAATGCATCAAGAGACTTTATCCACAACATCATGTGTCCAGGGCCCGGAGGACAAAAATAATATGAAAAATCGTGTCTATATGGGACATGTTCTAGGTGCAGTGGGTTTTCTCTTTTGAACCATTGCATCCATGAAAGCAATGAGCACAAATTTGGCAGGATGGGCGTGGAGATGCAGAGCTTCAAGTATGTAACCTATCAGTTAGATAGTGCTAGGGAAAGTAAACAGATTTGATTAGTGAAGTCATAGGTACAAATGAATATTGCATATTTTTCATATTACAAGTTCAATTTATGACATATACATTTTTCCAAAGGCCACATTGTAATATTTCCCTTGTTTTCATGGTAACAGGTACCGATATGTGAATTCTTGATGGAGTTCTATGAGAAAACATAGCAGCATGTTCAAAAAGTGCATGTAGGGTGATGGCAAGATGAGCAGTACAGAAAATGCAGGGACACATTTCCTGTTGGAACTATAGTGTCAATTGTGGAATTTACAGAAAATTACACCCTTCAGCCACAAAATGAAATCCAGATTCAATACTACCATTCAAACCAAGACAACATCATGGTACATATTATGTATAAGCATGGGCCAGAGAGAAGCAATGACAAGAGGATAATACTGAAGGAGACAAACTTTTACATATGTGATGATAGAACCCATGATCTGCATTATGTGCAACATTGTTTTCGAAATTTTCTATGATTAGTTGAAGGAGAGAGATATATAGATGGATCAACATTGGATATGGTCGGATGGTTGTGCGGGCCAGTTCAAAAATGCCCGAGTATTCCAATGGATGAGTATTTTGCATAAGACTTATAATGTGCTGCATATTTGGAACTGTTTTGAGCCCAAGAACGGAAAAGGAGAGCATGATGGGGCCGATGCATGCATCAAGACTGCACTATGAAGGGAAGAGATGAGGTTTGATAGGGAACCTCATATCCAAGATGCAAGATCCATAGTTCAGTGGTGCTCTGCAACAATGTCAGACCGAGCAAGAGATCAACAAACATCATCATTGGCAGGACGTGTGGTAAGGAATGTTTGGCGAGTGGTTGACATAGATCAATCACGTTCCTATAGTTGCAGCACAGTACAAGGAACACGTGGATTTCATTCAGTTCAAAGCTCAAACAACCCCTTAATTGAAATATGGACGCAAAAGCTTGCATGATTTTGCATCCCTTGCAGCAGTGGCAAATGGGATGAATGTGAATGCATGGACTGGGTTGGTGAATGGGATCGTGTGTCACTTCCAGTAGACCAACGTGCATTTGTTGAAACAACCCAGTTAGAGGAGGTCCAGTCAGCGATTTCAACAGACTACGACCATATCTCAGATCTTGTACAACCAGGACACATATACACAATTGTTTCCCTAAAAGACAATGAGTAGGGAATGGATTATTGGTTGGCACGGTGCATCCAAAGTAAGAAAACCCTCTACGCATCATTAATTGATGATGAAGGGATTGAATTTCCTATTGGCTCAATGGTGGTTAACGGGGAATATATTACACTAGATGGGAAGTCAAGAAAGACTAGTGGGCATGTATTCATGGATTACAGACCAGGTTCAGTGGTGTATCACTTCACAAACTTGATCGTTGGCACAAACATCCATCTTCAGACAATGTCAAGCAAGAGCTCAACCAAGGTACGCTACTACCTGCCTCCTTTAGAGCACGAGAGAATGATGGAGACAATTAGCAACAGAGAGGATCCAGATGGATTTATTGAATGAGGCCAGTCAACTTTACATAAGAGAAAGAATTGCATCAAAGAATGTTATGTTCTACATCGAGGTATGTGTAGTTTTATGTTATTTTTTTGGTACATGCATCTTTTGTTGATACATACATACATACATAGTACATGCATCTTTTGTTGATACATACATACATACATAGAGATACATCCATCTGCCATGCCATCATTTCACCCTTTTTCATTAATGTTTAGAAACCTAATATATCCCTAGAAACTTAGTCTATCCCTAGAAGCACTAATATAACCCTACAAACCTAATCTATCCCTAGAAATCCTAGAAAGCTAAACTAACCCTAGAAACACTATTTTAACACTAGAAAACTAAGCTAGAATACTGTAAACCTAATCTAGTCCTAGAAAACTAAACTAGCCCTAGAAACACTAATCTAACCCTAGGAAACTAATCTAGAATCCTAGAAACCTAATCTAGCCCTAGAATCCATGAACCACCACACGTACCCTCATTAGGGGGTATTTGGACTCCAAGTGGGTATACTAGTATGATAGATTCCTTACAATTATGACAATTAATAGCTTCGCTTTTTCTGTAAGGTTATGTTATATTTTTTCACAGTTATGGCATATTACTCTTAGACATTATGACACATTTATGATGAGAATTACACATTCTATTAAATAAAGCAAATAATCTCTTCTCATGCAAACTCTAGCCATGTCTCTTCCCTTATCTTAACCAGTGGTTATATCTTCATGATCCCTACCATATAACTCCTAGGGTTTCCTCAACAAACCTATAATCTCTAGGACATCTAGGAATACCTCATTAGCTTCAACAACAAGCTTATGTTAATCAACCAGCAACCATTGATTCCTAGAGGTCTACACACAAGTTAAAGAAAAAAAAAAAACTCCTAACATTGGGAACAAATAGCCAAAACCAACAATGCAACTAGAACACAATGACCAAGGCAACTTCAAAATGCAACACCACTCCACAAAAGAAGTTTCCTTAGACCTACCTCATTTGGTATGAGAGAAGCTACTTTAGAGACCTAGAGACCTCCCTACCACCTCTCTCATTCGGTATGAGAGAAGTTGCTTTAGACCTACCTCACTCATGTCAATGCTTGAGTTTTTGGAGGCCGACCTCCCACCCCACATGTCCTCTTCAACATTTTTTTTTCTCTTGGTTTTGTGCCCACCCAAACTTTTTTCATGCTTTAGGTACCTTGAGGTATATCCCCAACCCAAAAAACTCTTATATTATGTTGATTATGTTGGTTATTGCACTGAGTGAAATGAGGTGCTCTACATCCCAGTATGGGGGAGATGTTGTAACATGTGTGATGTAACGTTACGTTTGTTACTAACAAAATAATTTAAAAAATTCATGTCGGCTCATAAAATAAAAAATTATGGAAAGTATTTAAAAAAAATCCATGTTGGTTCATAAAATAAAATATTATGAAAAGTAATTAAAAAATAGATGTTCGTTTATAAAATAAAAACTTAAAACTTAAACCCGGATCTATCAATCAAGAGAGATCAAATTTCTTGAGTTTAAATTTTAAAAAAGAAATACATCTCAAGAAATTGGATCCCTCTTGGTGCTTGATAGATACGGGTTTAAGATGGATCTATGCTGGTTGGCTTCACCCAACAAAGTTATATTTAACAATACACATATGCATAGATTTGGTTCCTATAGATAACCACTTAAAGGGACTTGTCATCATCATATTCACCATCATCACCACCATCATCATCATCATCAACATCATCATCAACATCTTCATCATCATCATCATCAACACCTTCATCATCATTTTCATCTCTAGGTTCCTCGTGAACATCTCCATCATCATCATCTTCTTCATCATCATCATCACCATCTTCATCACCATCACCATCATCATCAATGTCTTCATCATCATCATCATCATCAACATCTTCATCATAATTGTCATCTCTAGGTTCCTCATCAACATATCCATTATCATCATCTTCTTCATCATTGTCGTCATCACCATCATCATCATCAACAACATCTTCATCACCATCACCATCATCATCAACATCTTCATCATCATTGTCATCTCTAGGTTCCTCATCAACATCTCCATCATCATCGTCATCTTCATCATCATCATCTTCATCATCATCAACGTCTTCATCATCATCACCATCATCGTCATCATTAACATCCTCATCATCATTGTCATCTCTAGGTTCCTCATCATCATCTTCTTCGTCATCATCATCTTCATCACCATCACCATCATCATCAACTTCTTCATCATCATCACCATCTTCACCATCATTGTCATCTCTAGGTTCTTCATCAACATCCCCATCATTATCATCTTCTTCGTCATCATCATCGTCATCACCATCACCATCACCATCACCATCACCATCATCATCAACAGCTTCATCATCATTGTCATCTCTAGGTTCCTCATCAACATATCCATCATCATCATGTCATCTTCATAATCATGTCATCGTCATCATCGTCATCTTCATCACCATCACCATCACCATCATCATCAACGTCTTCATCATCATCACCATCATCATCATCATCAACATCTTCATCATCATTGTCATCTCAGGGTTCCTCATTATCGTCATCTTCATCACCATCACCATCACCATCATCATCAACGTCTTCATCATCATCACCATCATTGTCATCATCAACATATTCATCATCATTGTCATCTCTAGGTTCCTCATCATCATCTTCTTTGTCATCATCATCTTCATCATGTAATGTCCCCATTTTGACCCTTATAATATGTTGGGCTATAATGTAAATATTGTATGCATATTATGTATGATTCCTAGTGTGGAGCTCAAGGCCAAGGCCCCACTAGTGAACGTTCAACCTTGAAGAGGAGAGTATTGGATATTATGCTACCCATGTGCTAGTGAACCATGGGAATTGTAAATATGCATTTTAATATAAATGCCCACAACTAGATATGCAATGCAACAAGAGATGGGGGCATGATGTTTACAAGGAATTGGGAGAGAAATATTCAAACTCTTGAGCCAATCAAGTCAAGCCAAGTGTCAATGAGAGAACCCAACTACCCATGCTGACTTTTGTACCCAATCATTTACTCTCCCAAGGGTTGGTTGAGGTAGTTAATGCCTTGGGGAATGGAGAGGTATGGCTGTCCAAATTCGGGTATGGGAAAGCCACCCTCCATGGAAAATCATGTTTGGCTTCTTGGGCAAGAAAAGAGCCGTGAATTGATCCCCAAGCCATTATTCATCCATCCGTTTTTCTCTCTCACGAGTTGGGACCTTCTTGGGCGCTTTTGTCCATGGTTTTGTTTTGTTTTCCTTCATTCTCCTAGCTGGGAAGGGCGTTTTTGTTTTGGTTAATAGTGGGGAAGAGAATAAATTGATTTGGGGTTTATAGAGGCCATTTTGGCCCACTGAATGCTCATACATCTGTGGATAAATCAGTTTTCTTCCCTAGGATTGATTCCCTCTCCCCACAATCCATTTTTGGTGTGCTCACGTTTTGGGAAAACCCATGTCCATTTAGTTTCTAAGTCCCATTGCTGAAATTGTGTTTCCCAACCCATATCTAAGTTTTGGGTGCAAGAGAATGTTGGGGTTGAGTTGGGTATCCATTGCTTTGGGATGAGTGGAGCTTGCGAGTCCCCAACTTCCTTGTAGATATCATGCCCAGCTCGGGGGTGGTCTCTGAGTGCTAAAAGAATATAGGCTGAGCAGAGACCTATGGTTGGGTGGAACGTTGCAGCGACATAGCTAGTTGTTTTGGACAATTGCACAACAAAGATAAGCGTTTTTCTATCTATGTGTTTTGCCTCTGCAATGTATAATTAATGACTTCTATCGATATGATTGAATGCATATGAAAAATGTGTATGGATGAGTTTATTTCCGCTGTGCATGTTCAATTGATTTCCATCTCCACACATATGTTTTTATTGCTGAGAATCTAATGAATTTGGCTAAGTTTATGAAAAGCCCCATAATTTGGCATCATGTTCCCTCACTTGCATTAGGTCAAAGGGTGGGTACATTAGATTTGGTATCAGAGCTGCTGGTTGCAACATTGGGCCTTCATGGGCTACCTATCACAGTTGAAGAGGTAAGTATGCTTCCTGTTCAACACTGGTAATTAAGAAAGATTTCAAAATTTTCAAAAATTTGAAAATCTTCTAAGTGTTTTTGAGTTTTGTGCCAAGGCTGTGTCGGCGAATCTCGCTGAGTTGCTCTAAAATGGTCGGTGAAACTCCCTGAGTTGCACCAACAAAGTTTGCGGAATTTCAAAATTTTTCTAAGTAATTTGAAAATTTTCTAAGTGTTTTGTTTAGGTTGTGCCAACACGTTTCGGCGAGTCTCGTGGAGTCGAGCTGATACGTTTTGGCATAACTCGTTGAGTGGCACCGACAAGACTACGGCAATAAGACCGCCGAAGTTTTGAGAAATCGTGTGATACATTTCGGTGAAACTCGCTAAGTGGAGTCAAAATAGTCGGCGAATTTCACCGAGTTGCGCCGACAAAACTTGCAGAAGTGCCCAGGGAAAGGAAGAAAAAAATTTCAAAATTTTTCCAAGTGTTTTCAGCGAAGGAACTCGGCAAGTTGGTCCGAAATGGCGGAAGAACTCGGCAACTTGTTCTGAAACAGCGGGAGAACTCAACGAGTTGCTCCGAAAATTTTCAAAATTTTTCTCAGTGTTTTCGGCGGAAGAACTCGGCAAGTTGGTCTGAAACGGCGGGAGAACTCAACGAGATGGTCCGAAAAATTTCAAAATTTTTCTAAGTGTTTTTGGTTGAAGAACTCAGCAAGTTGATCTAAAATGGAGGAAGAACTTGAAAAGTTGGTCCAAAACGGCGAGAGAACTCGACGAGTTGGTCCGAAAAATTTCAAAATTTTTCTAAGTGTTTTCAGCGGAAGAACTCGGCAAGTTGGTCCGAAACGGCTGAAGAACTCTGCAATTTGGTCCGAAATGGTGGAAGAACTCGGCGAGTTTCTCCACAACAGGTCAGAAAAAATGGATGAGTCCGCTGACCGGCGAAACTCGACAAGTTGGTTCGCAACAGGTCGGAGGAGAAACGATAAGTCCTCGGAAACAGGGAATTTCAACTGTTTTCCAGGAAGATTTTTCAGGCACCGAAAGTTGAAAAATGCCATGGAACTTATGTGCCAAATTGCGTGAAATCTAAGGATTCCCCCCTTGACCCCCGTCATCCCCCGGAGACAGTCGTTGAAAGTGTGAAGTGCATTCTCTATGCTGGGAATGAGAAGCAAGAATTGCATGGAAGGTTTGTGGAAGCCTTGTTAAGAGTAATTAGCTGTGATATGCATTGCAGAAGAGCAATGGGAGCAATAAGGCAACGTTGGTAAAAGGGAAATCTCTCAGCTTAAACTATTTATGTATATAACATAATAATTGTATGCTTGGAAAGTATCAAGAGTGAATTTTATACACGTGCGTACATATATTGAATTTTTACTTTGTGAGAAGATCATGGCTAATAATTGCTTGTGTGCATGATAGAGAGCCCATGAGATTGGATCAACTACGATGTGGAAGAGGAAACTCCATGCTACAATGAGGAAATTGGAAAGGGAGAATTCCTTCACTCCTCTCTTGCTATTGTATTTATATTCCCTGAAATTTATATATTGGAAATTATGGCATAGGGATGTTAGAAATGCAAGAGAGTAGCAGATTAAAGCATATGAATTAGAAGGCATAGTTAAAGAGTAATTGCATAGTGCATAAGGATTGATTATGCATGAGCATGATGTTGCACATAGGAGAAGGTAGCAAAGTTACACATGAAGTAGCCCATTAAGGGTATTGTCTATGGTTGATGACAATTAATGTGGTTGATATTGATTGTATTAATCAGGCCATAGAAGCATGATTGAAAATGCAAGAGATTGGATAGATAAGATGAATATGCACTAGATAGCATATTAATAAACATTGCACAGTGCATGTGAAAATATTTTTGCGTGTATATGATATTGTATATTGGTAAAATAGTGAGGTTTTACATATGCAATGAGCCACTAAGATAATCATTGTGGTTGCTAACAATTGGTTGTGCTCGCATTGGTTGTAGGACCAAAGACAACCAAAGCATGGATAAAGATGTACATGATGAAGTTGCATGTGACCCACAGCCTTATGAAGAAAGGTTGGGGGGGCCGAACAAATCCATGATCATGAGGTGGGTGGAAGGATGGTGTGATCCTTTGCAGGAGACCAACTGATCAGGTAACATCAAATATGTTGATGGGAGCCATGCAGGTAATGGTTTAATTATGATTACCTAAGTACAAAAGGAGATCGGGTAAGAACCCCTTTGAACGATATTTTGTAGTCGTAGAATGGTATGTAGGAAAGGTTGAATGCATTTATATGGATACCATACTACCATGGTATGGTGAGGTATGGGGTAGTGAGGGCAAGAAACCCTCTACCATATGACTATTTTAAATACTAGAATGCATTCATATGAGATTATATCATGCCATTTGTGTATGTTGGTTGTGAGTTAAACAATCAAAGCAAGTGAGGACTTATGGTCCTGTCATGGTAGTGCATGCTATGTGGGGAAGTCATGGTTAGGCCATAATATATTTGAATGCATAATATTCATAAATTAATGCAAGGTTGCATTGAGGGGATGTGCATTAAAAATATTGTGTACAATCTCGTGGTTATGCATTGAGTGGATGCACATTAAAAGATTATGTGAGTATTGTAATGTGCATGCATAGGTATGGGTGCACATGTTGAGATGCATTATGTGAATGCATGGTTGTGGTGTATGTTTCATTTCCCTTAGATAATAGATGAAATGGTTGTTGAAATATTGTAACTTCCAAGAATATTATATTTGTATTTTATTATTCCGGAGATGGTACATTCCTCCGTGGTGACCCTATTGTATATCCAGAGATTTTTATTCCTCGGAGAGAGTGTGGTAACTAGGGTTATTAGATCTCCCATGTGAGCTCGGCCCTGAGTTTACTATTTGGGGGTTATTAGACACTCCTGGGAGAGGTCGATGCCATTAGGGTAAAAAGTCAGTCGGGAGATGAGTATAAGTAGAGGAGGTATGTTCCTCACTTATCTCATTCATTCACTCACTTGTGATTGGCGCATAGGAGAGAGAGAGGTCTGCATAGGAGGAGAAGAAGATCTAGTCTTGGACTACATCTTTGTATTGGTTGATTATCTATATTGAGGAAAGCTTTGCTGGGTTTTCTACCCCATGAGGGTTTCCGAGGGTAAATCTTTGTCTATCTTGTGATTATGTTTCTTTCAGTGATCTTTCTAGTCAAATTAGGCTAAACTTAACATGGTATCAGAGCTAGGCTGAATAGGACATCTTTCACAAGGTGAAATTACCTCTCTCTCCTCCTCCAGTGAAAATTAGGGTTTCTGCAAAAGTTGGAATTTTTGGATTCTAATTGCATGGATGGATAGCCCTCCTCAAAATCGAAGTTTTGAGCCCTAGATCAAGATTTTTGGTTGGGTAGAACTCTGGGAAAGTCAAACCCTAGTTTGACCAAAAGTGCAAAAAAATAGAAAACCAGAAAACCAAAGAACCAGAAAAGTTGTGCACCTGTGCACTAGTGAACCAGAAAAGCTACGAACCTGTGCATTATAAAACCAGAAAAGAGAAGACCAGAAAACCAGAATTTCTGTTGCAGATCTGGAAGGTGAAAAGTTAAAGCTTCCAGAAGGAAAATGTTAGGATATTCCTATACTCCATCCTAGTCCTACTAGCTTTCCAGTCATTTTCATTTTCAATCATGCATGCAAAATTAGGGTTTGCATGCATTATAGGTCATGAGTCCCAGCACCTAGTCCTCGGCAAACTAGCCCCCGGAGCTTCTTTCAGATCATTTCTAGGCCTCCCAGTGACTAATGCGCCCTCCTTTTCTCCACTGCATGACAAGGGATCCTTCTTCACCTACCAGTCCAGTTATATTCAATTATATTGAGTTATCTACAGTTGTTTCCTTGATTTAAGGATTAACTGACTCTTTACTAAGTTTATCACTCCGTTGGACCTCCAGTGAGACTAGATTGACCATTCTGACTCCAGTTAACTCCTATGGTACCCTCCACTGAGCCTCCTTCACTATATTAGTGCTTCCATGTGCCAGTTACACCAACCACATTCAGTTAGACTCAGTTTGACTCCCTGTTGATCATTACTTGTGCATTGATGACTTCACTGATAAGAAGGTGGACTCCTAGTTAGGCATTAATGAATCCCCACTGATTATGGATCTGTGCATGAAGGCCAATTCGAATTCCTCGTAGTGAATTCGAATCCTCATACTCAGCATTGTATGTTTACATGTTTACTATTCAGTTTAATGTAACATGTGTAATTATTCTGCCTCAATTAGAGTTTCTTTGGATCTAAGTTCTATTGCTTGTCTCTTCTTCTATTATTCCTAAATTCTTTCATTGTGAGGTTTACATCATCTCTTTGGATCTTATGTGGGAAATTTCACATGGTATCATATCCATTTGAGAGTATATTCTACCTCTATTCTTGAGAGTTTTTTGCAGGTATTTCGAAGTTCCAGCAATTGCAGCAGCTTTCTATTTGCACTTGTTCAAGCAGTCAAGATGAGCAATTCAAATGCTCCTTCTTCTCCTATACTTCTCACTCCCTTCAATTACTTCGAATGGAAGAGTGAGATGAAGATTTTCTTGATGACAAAAGGGTTTGAAAGATTGGTTTATGAAAAAGATGCCACACCACATATAGCTAGAGAAAGAATCAAGCATCTAACCAAATTGGATGAAGCCTTTGGATACATATGCCTTTACATGTCCAAAGATATATTGTTCCATGCTGAAGGTTTGAAGTCTCCAAAAGAGTTATGGACCAAATTGGAGAACCTTTTTGGAAAACAAGATGGGATGAGAGGCTACACTCTTGAAAATGAATTGGCTTCTCTGCAACCTAGCAATTTCGAGAGCATTCAAACATTCATCTCAAAATTTCAGAATTTGGTTACTCAATGCAAGCATTGTGGCATCACCAAAAGTGATGAGCAATTAGTACTCTCCATTTTGAGCAAACTTGGATCTCAATTTTCTGTTTTTGTCTCTACTTTCCATTCTGGGCAAATGTCAATCCCTGGATGGAAGTTTCCTACCTTGGAAAAATTTACTACCGCTCTCATTCAAGAAGAGGACAAATTGATTCAAATGGGTGCCATCAAAACCTCCAGAGATCTAGCTCTTTTAGCTGGTGAATCAAGTGAATCGAATGCAAAAGGGGGACAAAAAGGCAAAGGAAAGAAACCTTCAAGATCCAAGAATGACAAACAAAAGAGACCTAATTGTACCTACTGCAAGAGAGGAAACCATCCTAAGCATGCCTGCATGCATAAGAAGATTGATCTTCTAACCAAGCTTCTTGAACAAAACCAAATTGTTGTTCCAAAATAAGCAAAGATGTCTGATTCTGGAAGTGGATCTGATGATTGTCATGCATTGATGGCTGGTTTTTCAAAGCAAAAGCTCTCCTCATAGATTCTGGAGCTTCCAACCACATGATGGCACAAGAAGAATCCTTCTCCTCTTTGGATCTCCAAGATGGGCCTACCATTCACATGGGAGACAACTCTCAGATTTCTGCCAATGGTTTGGGTACAGTTCATATGGAGCATGGTAAGTTCAAAAATGTCTTATTTGTTCCTTCTCTTACAACTAATTTGTTGTCAGTATATCAAATGACTCATACAGGATCTCCAAAACAAGTAATTTTTGGTCCAGACACAATAGAGATTACAAAAATCTCCATTAGAAAGGTTATAGCGAATGGGATTGCTAATCATGCCTCAAAGGAATATGAGTTCTCACACTTCATGCCCTTCTCTCCAACTATTCCTTCAGATTTTGATGAAGATCACAGTGACTTCTCTTCCAGTGACTCCTATTCTAGTGAAGAAGAAGATCAAGATTTTGATGTTGAGATCATGGTTCAAGAAGATTCAGAACCAACACCTATTCTTAGTCCAGATTCAAGAGAAATATGTTCTCACACAGTCCTTGCTACTACTGAGAACACAGTTGATGATTTATTTGCTTACAGAACTACTAGACTTCAACAGCATGCTAACCTTGCATTATGCCATCCATCTCTCCATGAGAGATGCAACATGATGATGGGATTCTCTCTTCCATCTTTTGGGAAGACTACTCATGTTCCATTCGCTCCAGATACAGAAAAAGTTCCTAAAATACTTGCTTCATCCTCCACAGTGGGAGACCTTCCTACATGGGATTAGCTTTCCAAGTCTTTTGCAAAAGTTTTCACTGATGAAAACTTCTTTCTTTTCTGCATGATGTTTCTTTGAGTTATTTACTGTTCTTTTGAGTGGGGATATTTTTCCCATGAGGTTTTCCCCATTTCCTCAGTTTATGGACACTTATGTATTTTATTATCATTTCATTTATTGTATGGGTGACCTTTGGTACTAGTTACCAGGGCCCGGGATGGATTAAGGTGGGGTGTTAGGATATTCCTATACTCCATCCTAGTCCTGCTAGATTTCCAGTCATTTTCATTTTTAGTCATGCATGAAAAATTAGGGTTTGCATGCATTTTGCATGCATTCTAGGTCATCAGTCCCAGCACCTAGTCCTCAGCAAACTAGCCCCCGGAGCTTCTTTCAGATCATTTATAGGCCTCCCAGTGACTAATGCACCCTCCTTTGCTCCACTGCATGACAAGGGTGCCTTCTTCACCTACCAGTCCAGTTATAATCAATTATATTGAGTTATCTTCAGTTATTTCCTTGATTTAAGGATTAACTGACTCTTTACTGAGTTTATCACTCTGTTGGACCTCCAGTGAGACTAGATTGACCATTCTAACTCCAGTTAACTCCTATGGCGCCCTCCACTGAGCCTCCTTCACTATATTAGTGCTTCCATGTGCCAGTTACACCAACCACATTCAGTTTGAATCCCGGTTGATCATTACTTGTGCATTGATGACTTCACTGATAAGAAGGTGGACTCCTAGTTAGGCATTGATGACTCCCCACTGATTATGGATCTGTGCATGAAGGCCAATTCGAATTCCTCCTAGTGAATTCGAATCCGCATACTCAGCATTGTATATTTACCTGTTTACTATTCAGTTTAATGTAACATGTGTAATTATTCTGCCTCAATCAGAGTTTCTTTGGATCTAAGTTATATTGCTTGTCCCTTCTTCTATTATTCCTAAATTCTTTCATTGTGAGGTTTACATCATCTCTTTGGATCTTATGTGGGCAATTTCACACAAAACACACCAGAACTTTCAACTCAATCAAGCACATCTCCTGGTAAGTGTTATTCTATCTCTGGAGAAACTTCAATCTCTTTGACCCCTGGAAAAGATGGCTCCAAGCACCAAGCTTGAAGACAAGCTAGAGGGTATAGAAAATTTCTGGGCATGGAAATACATAATTGGTGTCATTCTTGAAGAGAATGATCTTGCCCAATATATCAAGGATGAGGTTGCAGAACCTGAAGAAGATGAAGCCAAAGAGAAGCATAGGAAGGATTTGATTAAGGCAAAGAGAATCATTGCTGATTCTATCAAAGACCACTTGATTCCCCAAGTGGCATCCAAGAAGATCCCAAAGGAAATGTATGATGCCCTTTCCAGAATGTATGAGTGAAAGAACATCAATAGGAAGATGAATCTGAGAGCTCAATCGAAGAACACCAAGATGAATAAAGGATAATCTATTCAAGACTATTTCTCAAGGGTTTCCCAGTTCAAGGAACAACTAGATGCCATTGGAGATACCCTTGATGAAGATGAACTAGTCATGACTGCTCTAAATGGTCTCACTAGACCTTGGGAGTCATTCATCCAAACTATGTGTGTCATAAAAGAAAGTATGAATTTTGATGTGGTATGGGAAGGTTGCATTCAAGAAGAAGCTAGGGTAGCCAATAGAGAATCTCTTCTCAAGGAGGATGACCAAGCCTTGGCTACTCACACCAGAAGAAGAAGAAGGAGTCATTTCAACTGCAAGAAAAATGGTCACAAGGAGTCTCAACCTCCTCACATATTTAAAAGGAGAGGGGGAGTAAACTCAGAAAGAGATCTCTCCTCAGTTCAATGTTATAGTTGTCACAAACTAGGACACATTGCTAGAAATTGTCCTTCAAAGAAGAAGAAGAATCTTCACAAAAGACATCAAGCACATTTGGCATAAGATGATAGTGAAGAAGAGGAAGAGGAAAGGCCTCAAAAGAAAAGAACTAAAATAGAAAAAGAAGATGCGGAAGAATATGTTCTATTCTCTGCACTCTCTAGGTCTGTGACACCTGAAGAAGATACATGGCTCATTGATAGTGGTGCTTCAAAGAACATGACAGGACAAAAGAAGACTCTCTCAAGACTTGAAGAGAAGACCTCTCCACAGAAGGTATATCTAGGATATGACTATCAATATCCCATCAAGGGAATTGGTGAAGCAAGCTACAAGCTTGATTCTGGAACCCCATTGAAGATGAAGGAAATCTTATATGTACCAGGGTTGAAGAACAACTTACTCTCTATCTCAACATTAGATAAGAAAGGTTATAGGATTTCATTCATAGATGGACAAGTTCTCATGTGGTCCAAAGGAAAATCAATTGAGGATGCAATTGTTATTAGTGAAGAGGAAGTAGGTCTATACAAACTCAAGGGCCATCCAAAATCTGCCCTTGTTCATGAAGCCACTAGCCCAAGTGAGCTATGGCATAGAAGGCTTGCTCACGTTAACTACAAAGAACTACCTCATGTGAGCAAGGTAGTCATAGGATTACCAGACTTAAAGATTAATCATGATGGCACTTGCAAAGGGTGTGCAAAAGGAAAGAATGTCAAGAACCTATTTCCACATAGTGATACAAAGACTAAGAGTACATTGGAATTGATTCATTCAGATGTATGTGGACCAATGCCATCCACATCCTTAAGTGGATATGAATACTACCTTACTTTAATTGATGACTACTCAAGAAAAACTTGGATATTTTTTCTAAAGGGAAAAGATGAAGTCTTTGGAAAGTTCAAGGAATTCAAAGCCTTGATAGAAAACCATTCAGAAAAGAAGATTAAGATACTCAGGATAGATAATGGTGGAGAATATACTTCAAAAGAGTTTGAAGTCTTTTGTAAAGAAGCTGGAATCAAGAGGGAACTACCCACTCCCTACAATCCTCAACGGAATGGTGTTGCGGAAAGAAAGAATAGAACTATTATGGAAGCGGTAAAAACAATGATAGATGATCAAGACCTACGTATGTATCTATGGGCTAAAGCAGCCAGGAATTCAGTCTATGTGCAGAATAGACTATCTCATAGTGCTCTTGATTTCAAGACCCCAGAAGAAGTGTTCACAGGGAAGAAGCCTGAGGTAAGTCACCTCAAGATATTTGGATGCCTAGTATACATTCACATTCCAAAAGAAAAGAGGACCAAGCTAGATCTTTCTGGGAAGAAAGGAATATTTGTTAGATATTGTGAAGCATCCAAAGCATTCAGAATATATATCCCAGGATTCCATCATATGGAAATAAGTAGGGATGTGACATTTGATGAAGAGGTAGCCCTCAAGCGATCTAGGAAGTGCCAGTATGAAGAAGTATATGAGGAAGAGGAACCTTCCAGAATTACAGAAGCTGCACACACTCCTGAAGAGATAACACCTAAAGACCATGACATGTTGGAACCACAAGAACCCCCTGTCATGAATGTTTCAAGGAAGAGAAAACCAGCATGGGAAAGAGACATTATACTAGGAGCATAAAAGTATGGAGCTCCTGAAGGCTCCACTAGGGTGAGAAACAAACCAAATACATTCTCCAACTATGTGGCCTTGATGTGTGATCTTGTAGATCAAGAACCCACCAGTTATGAAGAAGCATCTCATAAGAAAGAGTGGGTGGAGGAAATGACACAGGAGTACCAATAAATAATGAAGAATGATGTATGGGATATAGTTCCCAAGCCAAAAGATAAGAGTGTGGTATCCTCCAAATGGATATACAAGATAAATCATGCTGTGGTTGGCAGCATTGAAAAGTATAAGGCAAGGTTTATGGCCAGAGGGTTCTCTCAGAAAGAGGGAAGTAACTATGAAGAAACATTTGCACCATTTGCAAGGTACACTTCCATTAGAACCACCATGGCACTTGCATCCATGATGAAGTGGGAATTACACCAAATGGATGTGAAAACAACCTTCTTGAATGGTGTGATTGAGGAGGAAGTGTACATAGAACAACCACAAGGATTTGAGGTTGAAGATAGAAGAACTCACGTATGCAAACTAAAGAAGGCTTTGTATGGGTTAAAGCAAGCTCCCAGAGCTTGGTATGGAAGAATTGACAGTTTCCTGACAGGCTTCGGCTTTACCAAGAGTAAATCTGGCCCTAATCTTTATCTCAAAGTTATGGATGATGAACCTATCATATTGTTGCTATATGTGGATGATCTATTTCTGACTGGAAATGAGAAACAGATTATCAAGTGCAAGAAGAAGCTCTCTTCAGAATTTGAGATGAAATATCTCGGATTGATGCATTACTTCTTAGGTTTGGAAGTATGGCAAGGCCCAAGAGGAATCTTTCTCAACCAGGAAAAGTATGCTATGGAAATATTGAATAGATTTGACATGTTGGAATGTAAAGCCATGGCCACTCCCATGGATTCCAACCTGAAGCTGTTAGCTGATGACTCATCAGAGTTAGTGGATATGACTCTATACAGACAGATTATTGGGTCATTGATGTACTTGACTAATACCAGACCAGATATATGTTTTTTCGTGAATACTTTGAGTCAGTATCTAGTGGAACCTAGACAAGTTCACTTGATAGCTACAAAGCATGTGATGAGGTACCTAAAGGGTACGATAGACTTTGATCTATGTTATCTTGGAGATCATGATTTCAAACTGCATGGCTACATAGATGTTGATTGGGAAGGAAGTGTATCGGACAGGAAAAGTACATCAGGAGGACGTTATTGTCTAGGATTTTCCATGATCTCGTGGTTTAGCAGGAAGCAGTCTAGTGTGGCTCTCAACATAGCTGAAGCGGAATATATAGCTACTTACTTTGCTAGTTGTGAAGCAGTATGGCTTCGAAAATTGTTATCAGGACTATTTGTCTTAGAGATGGACTTCACTGTGATCATGTGTGACAACCAGAGTTGTATCAAGATGACAGAGAATCCAGTATTCCATGATAAGTCAAAGCACATAGAGATCCAATATTTCTATATATGGGATATGGTGCAGAAAGGAGCTATCAAGCTCGAGTATGTAAGCACTGACGAACAAGTTGCTGATATATTGACCAAACCTCTGTCTCGAGTAAAGTTTGAGTATTTTCGAGACAAGCTTGGTGTAGTTCAGAAGGACCCTCCTCGAAAGAGGGAGTGATGTGGCCATTGATGATGAGATTTCCTGCATTGATAGTGAGGTCGATGATGTGGATACCTGTATTGGTGATACCGACAGTGAGGTCGGTGAATGGTCCTTCGACTGGGTCTAAGTTGACAAGTGGATTGTATCATCCTTGAACACATGTTCTAAAATATATTTGTAGACATATGTCTCTGAGAAAGAAGTCCCTAGTGGACGAGAGGGATTGCATCATCCCTGGACTTCGATACCTTGAATTGATCCATAGACATATGTCTCCGAGAAAGAAGTCCCCATTGGATGAGAGGGATTGCATCATCCCTGGACTTCGGTCCCTTGAATTGACTCGTAGACATCTGTCTCCGAAAATTGATGATAGGACTACATCGTCCCTCAATGTTGAGTTCAAAATGTATGTGATAAATACTAGATCTGATTTAGGTCACATCCAGTATGAAAAAGGACTGGCTCTGTGGTGGTAAATCCTAGATCTAATCTAGGTCACATTTAGTATGAAAAAGGATTGGCACTGTGGTCAGGATTTCATCATCCCTAGACATGGATTTGTCTTAAATGGATCAAGGAATGCATCGTCCTTAGACATGGATTTGTCTTAAACGGATCAGGATTGATCATCTTGTAAGTAGATCTGGGCTACATTGTCCCTAGACATGGATTTGTCTTAAATGGATCAAGGACTGCATCTTCCTTAGACATGGATTTGTCTTAAACGGATCAAGATTGATCATCCTATAAGTAGATCTGGACTGCATCATCCCTAGACATGGATTTGTCTTAAATGGATCAAGGACTGCATTGTCCCTAGACATGGATTTGTCTTAAAAGGATCAAGATTGATCATCCTGTAAATATATCTGGATTGCATCATACATAGACATGAGAGGTGTCTTAAAGTGAGAGGGATTGATCATCCCGTGAATTGGATCATGTGTGTTGCAGATGATCCAGATGTTGTAGATCGAGATGATCCAGATGCTATAGATCAAGATGATCCAGATGCTGTAGATTGAGATGATCCAGATGCTACTCATCGTGTTGATCTAGATGATGATGATGCTAATCGTGTTGATCTAGATGACGATGTTTCTAATCGTGATGGTCTAGATGATGATGTTGCTGATCGTGATGATCTAGATGATGATGTTGCTGATCGTGATGGTCTATATGATGATGTTGTTGATCATGATGACGATGATGTTGATCAGAGGATCTAGTTGATGATGTGATGATGTTGATGCTATTATGATGATGATCAGTAGATCCAGATGATGAGGCTGTTGATCGATAGATCCAGATGATGATGTTACTGTGGTTGTTTGAGTGTTGTAGAAGATGAAGACTCGGTACTGAAGATGTTGATGTTCCAGGAACTGTTTGAGTTACTAATGATGATGTATGAATAAAGATTCCAATGATTTATAGATGTATCATGTACCATGTAGTTGATGACTCCTTGCTCCTGCAGATGTTGTTATAATATCCTTCTCGTTAAGGGGGAGTGTTGAAATATTTTAACTTCCAAGAATATTATATTTGTATTTTATTATTCCGGAGATGGTACATTCCTCCGTGGTGACCCTATTGTATATCCGAAGATGTTTATTCCTCTGAGAGTGTGTGGTAACTAGGGTTATTAGATCTCCCATGTGAGGTCGGCCCTGAGTTTACTATTTGGGGGTTATTAGACTCTCCTGGGAGAGGTTGGCCCCATTAGGGTAAAAATTTAGTCGGGAGATGAGTATAAGTAGAGGAGGTATGTTCCTCACTTATCTCATTCATTCACTCACTTGTGATTGGCGCATAGGAGAGAGAGAGGTCTGCATAGGAGGAGAAGGAGCTCTAGTATTAGACTACATCTTTGTATTGGTTGATTATCTATATTGAGGAAAGCTTTGTTGGGTTTTCTACCCCATGAGGGATTCCCAGGGTAAATATTTGTCTATCTTGTGATTATGTTTCTTTCAGTGATATTGCTAGTCAAATTAGGCTAAACTTAACAATGGTGAGCTATTGTTAATCTTGAGACCATTTCATGAGCTGCTATGAACGCAGGAGAATGATTGCATATATAAGGTAGACATGTTGATGGGCTACTAGGGGTGCTTTGTTGAAAGGACAAAGTTGCATAAAATGATATGGCTATGAAGTAATGAGTATCTAAAGCTTCATTTAAATTGCATAAATTATGTGACTGTGTCTTGCAATTTTATTATGATAATGAGGCATATACATATGTATATATTTTATTGCATTTCAAATGTTAACAGTTGAGGGTGTTTGATTTATTGAGTGTTATAATTATGAGACCACTTCAGTGACTGTTGCAACAAATGAAATATTATATGCATAAAGACTCACAAAGTGTTTGGCTGATTGAAGTACTAGATTTCAGGTAGATTGTTTTGGGCATGGCAATGTGGGTAAGTCCATGATGAAGATTGGAATCTACCACGTGCAAGAGCCAAACCTCATGAGAAGGTTCTAATGGTCCTGAAATTTAACTTGTGCATGGCATAGATCTGAAATTTTTCTGATTTAAGTTTATGAGAATAATATCATAGTTGCAGATCTAATTTCTATAGGAAAACAGATTTTTAGATTTCAGATTTGAGAGTTTGCTTATAAATGCTAATCACAGTTGGCTTGCATAGAATTGTGTCAGGAGGACGTGTTGTAAGTGGATGCTCATATTATGGTAGCAAGCGTAAAACCCTAATGGGTAGAGGGGTTCCACTTACAAGGGACAAGCAAATGAGGATAACCTCATGACTAAGCAAGTCAATTTCTGTAGTAGACAGAATTGCAAATTCATATTGAAATTTAATTATTAATGATATTGATTGATTATGGAACAATCAGATTTGAAGTTTATTGTTAAATGTTGCTAATTGTTTGGCTATTTGATAAGTGTTCCTGGAAGACACATTGCAGGAAGACCATGTGTGATGGCCTGTAGAATCCAAACTTCATGGGAATGACCCCATACTTTGGAAATGGGTTTCGGGTGAAACACCATTGCATATTTTAAGGATAACATCTCCATTGCACTGCATATCGGAAAACCATATGAGTGAGATGGTGAAGCCATGCCAAGAAGACATGTGTGGGTTATGGAACGTGAAAATATTGGGGTGGCCGACCGAAGGATTGTTGACTCAGAGAAGGGAGCCCCCATTCTTCGCAATAAAAAGAGAATACATATGAAAAGGGATAACTATTCTGTAACCCTAGCTAAGAACATGCATGTCTAATTATTAGGGTTAATATACAGAGCATGTTCCATCTTATTTGTATTATTTTAGATTACTTGAGTATGAGTAGGACCTACATGGTTCACATCGGAAAGGGGTGCACACCTTTCGGGTGTTGGGTTATGATAGGGTTTTCAATATTGACTACATCCTAAAGGAATGGATGCATTCCTGGTGTTTCAATACTTGATAGTGAATGTATGAATTATGCTTCAATTTTAGAGCAGCAATACTAATGAGTTGCTTATCCATCTTGTGTTGTCAACTAAAATAGATGCAATTTGGGGCTGCACACAGAAGAAGCATAATGGAAGGGTTGTTGCATGCCTAATAAACCCAGTCGGTGCACTGGTTTGGCATTATTTACTTGGATGTTGTGGGTGTTGTGAAGGTTGTTATGAAGGGTTGTTGCATGCTTAATAAATCCAGTCGGTGCAATGGTTTGGCATTATTTACTTGGATGTTATGGGTGTTGTGAAGGTTGTTATGAAGGGTTGTTGCATGCCTAATAAACCCAGTCGGTGCACTTGTTTGGAATTATTTACTTGGATGTTGTGGGTGTTGTGAAGGTTGTTATGAAGGGTTGCTGCATGCCTAATAAACCCAGTCGGTGCACTGGTTTGGCATTATTTACTTGGATGTTGTGGGTGTTGTGAAGGTTGTTATGAAGGGTTATTGCATGCCTAATAAACCTAGTAGGTGCATTGGTTTGGAATTATTTACTTGGATGTTGTGGGTGTTGTGAAGGTTGTTATGAAGGGTTGTTGCGTTCCTAACAAACCCAGTCGGTGCACTGGTTTGGCATTATTTACTTGGATGTTGTGGGTGTTGTGAAGGGTTGTTGCATGCCTAATAAACCCAGTCGGTGCACTGGTTTGGCATTATTTACTTGGATGTTGTGGGTGTTGTGAAGGTTGTTATGAAGGGTTGTCACATGCCTAATAAACCCATTCGGTGCACTGGTTTGGCATTAATTACTTGGCTGTTGTGGAGGTATTAGTGAAAGGTGATATATACATATGGCTCCGTAGTAGATCTTTGACCTATAATGGTCGGTGGCACAGTTTCCTTCCATTGGTCAATGACCCAGACGAATGTGTTGGCTCAGCAATGGAGAGGGCCAACCAGGTATGGGACTGGTTGGGCATTAAACATCCACCCCATAGGTGATCCATGGCTTGTAAGGCAAAGAAGGAAACCTGTGGAGTAGCAAGGAACTTCCCAATACAAATAAGTATTTGATTTTCATTCATTTTTGGATAATGAAAATTTCATGAACAAGTCTTATGACAACCAAGCTGATACACTATTGTTTCTTTGTTGGAAAGTTTGGTTTTTGCAGGAAAGCAAGAAGCCTTGAAGGCATCCTAGGGATGCATTTGGACACGTGACTGTCCTCGAAAGCTCAGTATGAGCAGCAATGATAGGAATGATGCTAGTGGATATGTGTGGGCGAGTCTTAGCAGCCAAAGGTTCTATAGGAAACAATGGGGAAGAACTCCCTAATGAAGGAAAACCTTAGACAGACCTTAGACACTAAGTGTCATATCCAACAAAGGGCAAGTTGAGCATTCACATTGAAGTGAAAGAGGTTAAGGAGCATAGAACTATAGCGATGGTGTGGCTCCGGATTATAACAAGAATAAGAGGGGGAAACTCTTACTCTTCTCTTTCCTTTTTGACTGATGCATCTTAGAAACATAAAATTATTGAATGCATGTCATGACTGCAAGTTGATTGTGTTTATTTTCTTGAAATAAATTGTGAATGCTGACAAAGCTAATTCCCTGTGAAAGGATGAACATGAATAAGTTCATTCGTATGTTGGGAAAGCATGAAAGTGTGGAAGTCCCATGAATAAAGCATGGACATTCCATGACAATTGGGAAATTAATTGACTAATTCTAATGTTTATGTTATGCTTGACCTAACAAAGAATCGCAATAATGAGTTTCACAGGTGAGAAATTGAACGCAATTGGTTGCAGCCGTTACAAAAACAAACAAGTGGTGCTAGCAAGCAAGTGAGGGAAGCTGTGCACATTGACCATGGCAGTAGACCAAGGGCTATTGGAATTACCTGAAATTCTTCTTCAAACAATTTTCAAGACCCAAGAAAATCTTGGAGAGATGCTCAAGCTACAAAAGAAACAAAATGCAATCAACCATAAGGTTTTGCAGGACTCTATTCGTCTGCAAAAAGAGGTAAAAATTTTTCTGGGAGAAATCAGTAAGGGAAAGGAAAGTGGACCAATGATGAAGCATTCATCCAATCACCCCATCAAGAAGTGCCCAAGGATGAAGAGAGCAAGAATGCTGACAAAGGAAAACAGAGGTAATTACCTCCAATAGAATTTTGGGGATGTGGAGGAAGTCACCTCCTCCGTGAATGTCCAACAAGGGGTAGCAAGAAAAGTGACAGACAATAGGAGCAAAGTGTAGAGGTTCAAGAACCTCACCTTGACATCTCCAATTAATGAAATGCGGGACAGACCTACCACATTTTGTGAATTTTGGACATGTATATAGCATGTATATATTCCTAGGTATTGGAACACCGAGGACGGTGTTATTCCAAGGGAACGGGAATGTAATGTCAACATTTTGACCCTTATAATATTTTGGGCTATAATGTAAATATTGTATGCATATTATGTATGATTCCTAGTGTGGAGCTCAAGGCCAAGGCCCCGCTAGTGAACGTTTGAACTTGAAGAGGAAAGTATTGGATATTATGCTACCCATGTGCTAGTGAACCATGGGAATTGTAAATATGCATTTTAATATAAATGCCCACAACTAGTTATGCAATGCAACAAGAGTTGGGGGCATGATGTTTACAAGGAATTAGGAGGGAAATATTCAAACCCTTGAGCCAATCAAGTCAAGCCAAGTGTCAATGAGAGAACCCAACTACCCATGCTAACTTTTGTACCCAATCATTTACTCTCCCAAGAGTTGGTTGAGGTAGTTAATGCCTTGGGGAATGGAGAGGTATGGCTGTCCAAATTTGGGTATGGGAAAGCCACCCTCCATGGAAAATTGTGTTTGGCTTCTTGGGCAAGAAAAGAGCCATGAATTGCTCCCCATGCCATTATTCATCCATCAGTTTTTCTCTCTCACGAGTTGGGAGCTTCCTGGGTGTTTTCCTCCACGGTTTTGCTGTGTTTTCCTTCATTCTCCTAGCTGGGAAGGGAATTTTTATTTTGGTTAACAGTGGGAAAGAGAATAAATCAATTTGGGGTTTATAGAGGTCATTTTATCCCACTAAATGCTCATACATCTGTGGAGAAATCCATTTTCTTCCCTGGGATTGATTCCCTCTCCCCACAATCCATTTTTGGTGTGCTCACGTTTTGGGAAAACCCATGTCCATTTAGTTTCTAAGCCCCATTGCTGAAATTGTGTTTCCCAACCCATATCTAAGTTTTGGGTGCAAGAGAATGCTAGGGTTGAGTTGGGTATCCATTGCTTTGGGCTGAGTTGAGCTTGAGAGTCCCCAACTTCCTTGTAGATATCATGTGCAGCTCGGGGGTGGTCTCTTAGTGCTGAAAGAATATAGGCTGAGCAGAGACCTATGGTTGGATGGAACGTTGCAAGGACATAGCTAGTTGTTTGAGACAATTGCACAACAAAGATAAGTGTTTTTCTATCTATGTGTTTTTCCTCTGCAATGTATAATTAATGACTGTTATCGATATGATTGAATGCATATGAAAAATGTGTGTGGATGAGTTTATTTCTGTTGTGCATGTTCAATTGATTTCCATCTACACACATCTGTTTTTATTGCTGAGAATGTAATGAATTTGGCTGAGTTTATGAAAAGCCCCATAATTTGGCATCATGTTCCCTCCCTTGCATTGGGTCAAAGGTTGGGTACATTACACATCACCATCACCATCACCATCATCATCAACGTCTTCATCATCATCACCATCTCCATCATCATCACCATCTTCATCATCATTGTCATCTCTAGGTTCCTCATCAACATCCCCATCATCATCATCTTCTTCGCCATCATCATCTTCATCACCATCGCCATCACCATCATCATCAACAGCTTTATCATCATTGTCATCTCTAGGTTCCTCATCAACATCTCCATCATCATCAATTACCTTCATCATCATCATCTTCATCACCATCACCATCATCATCAACGTCTCCATCATCATCAACAACATCTTCATCATCATTTCCATCTCTAGGTTCCTCATCATCATCTTCATCATGGTCATCTTCATCACCATCACCATCGTCATCATCATCAACATATTCATCATCATCACCATCTTCATCATCATTTTCATCTCTAGGTTCCTCATCAACATCCCCATCATCATCATCTTATTCGTCATCATCATCTTCATCACCATCACCATCACCATCACCATCATCATCAATGACTTCATCATCATCACCATCATCATCATCATCAACATCTTCATCATCATTTTCATCTCTAGGTTCCTCATCATCATCTTCTTCATCATCATCATCTTCATCACCATCAACATCACCATCATCATCAACATATTCATCATCATTGTCATCTCTAGGTTCATCATCAACATCTCCATCATCATCATCTTCTTCATCATCATCATCTTCATCACCATCACCATCATCATCAACGTCTTCATTAGCATCACCATCATCATAATCATCAACGTCTTCATCATCATTGTCATCTCTAGGCTCGTCATCATCATCTTCTTCGTCATCATCATCTTCATCACCATCACCATCACCATCATCATCACCATCTTCATCATCATCAATATCTTCATCATCATTGTCATCTCTAGGTTCCTCATCAACATCTCCATCATCATCATCATCTTTTTCGTCATCATCATCAACATCTTCATCACCATCACCATCATCATCAACGTCTTCATCATCATCACTATCTTCATCATCATTGTGATCTCTAGGCTCCTCATCAACATCTCCATCATCATCATCTTCATCATCATCATCATCATCATCTTCATCACCATCAACATCACCATCACCATCATCATCAACATCTTTATCATCATCATCATCATCACCATAAGTGCTCGATCGATGATTTTGCAATTTGACCCCAAAGTGCAAAAATTGCACACTCCATTACTGAGCAAAACCCTAGTTTCCAAAATGGACCTACAAGGTGACACCTGGGCCACAAGACTGGAGCAGAGGGGCACCACTAGCACTATCCCGATGTCCTGAATCCAACGGAGTTGAAGGTTTTTCGATCCGAGCCACTGTCGTCATTCTACAGCTCGTTCCATCTTGCATCCAAAATCCCTTCAGGGACACCTATTGGATACCTACCGGGGGCATAGGATTCCAACCGTGCAACAAAATCGGGTCTCAGGGATTCCTGCAAGTGTGTCTAGGAAGGTTCCAGCTGGGAACGCTATCCATACGTTTCCGGTGGATGATTTTGCAAAGTTGAACCCTGTGTGCAAAAATTACACACTCCCTTACTAAGCAAAACCCTAGTTTCCAAAATGGACATACAAGGTGACACCTAGATGACGGGTCTGGAGGAGAGGGGCACCCCTATCACTATCCCGACGTCTTGAATCCAACGGAGTCGATGGTTTGTCGATCCGAGGCACAGTTGTAATTCTACGACTCGTTCTGTCTCGTATCCAAAAGGCCTTTAGGGACACCTGCTGGATACCTACTAAGGGCATAGGATTCCAACCATGCAACAAAGCTGGGTCCTGGGGAGTCTTGCAAGTGTGTCTAGGAAGGTTCCAGATGGGAACGATAGACATACATTCCCGATCGACGATTTTGCAAAGTTGACCCCCGTTTGAAAAAATTGCACACTCCCTTACTGAGTAAAACCCTAGTTTCCAAAATGGACCTACAAGGTGACACCTGTGTTAAGATCCTGGTGGGCGGCCTTCACTAAAATCTCGAGGTTTTGGTGTAACGGTTCGTATCATCTGGTATCAAATCCTCCACCCAGGTTCAAGTCACAGAGCAGGTGGCAACGCCGGCATTGTAGTGTTCACCCGGGGCTCGTACGGCACAAAGGGGACACCACCGTACGGGTGCACATCCAACCCAGAGTCTGGACTGTGGAGCATGGTGGGATGTTAAGATCCTGGTGGGAGGCCTTCACTAACATCTCGAGGTTTTGGTATAACGGTTCGTATCAACCTGGGCCACGAGGTCGGAGGAGAGGGGAACCCTTAGCACTATCACAACGTCCTTAATCCAACAAATTCGACGGTTTGTCGATCCGAGCCACGGTTGTCATTCTACGGCTCATTCCATCTCGCATCCAAAAGGCCTTCAAGGACACCTGCTGGATACCTACAAGTGTGTCTAGGAAGGTTCCAGTTGGGAATGCTAGCCATAAGTGCCTGGTCAACGATTTTGTAAATTTGACCCCAATGTGAAGGCCATGATAAATTCACTCAAGGGGTCCATTTCTTGTATGGAGACCCCTGGGCGTGCGTGGCCACTGTGGACAAGTCCACAATGGCCACATGGACCTGTGGGAGCCGACGGAATCCAAGTTCGTTCGCCGGTTTGGGTTCCATGGCCCCGGAGCAAATCCTCAAAGTGTCCTCGAATTACCCTGGCATACCCAACTAGAATGCCCGCAGCACCCAAACCATGGCTCCGTTCATGAATCCGTCGATTCCGGTGGGTCCAAGACGCTGGGTTTCAGCTAGGGGACCCCGCACACTGTGCCCAAAAGACCCGAAAACAGTGCAAATGAGCAATCTCCGGAGCTAGGGTTTTTCTCAATGAGGGCCATTCCAAATTCGCTCAAGGAGGCCATTTCTCGTCTAGAGGCCACCGGGCGTACGTGGTCACCATGGACAGGTCCATAGTGGCCAAGTGGACCTGTGGGAGCCAACAGAATCCAAGTCTACTCACTGGTTTGGGTTCTGTGGCCCCAGAGCAAATCCTCAAAGTGTCCCCGAATGGCCCCGAGGTGCCTGACTAGAATGCCCATAGCACCCAAACTGTGGCTCCGTTCGTGAATCCATTGATTCTAGTGGGTGTAGGACGCTAGGTTTCAGCTAGGGGAGCCTGTTGTTGCAGCAACATCCCCCCCAATTTTTTTGTACATATTGGGGCCCCTCCTTTTATTTTTTGTAGAAAGTTTGCCTTAAGAAGCCATCCCAGCTGTTATCTTTGTTTTTCAACAGAAAATCTTGCCGTGAACCACTCCAAGTCTTCCAGAAAATCTTGTTTCTCAACAGAAATCTTTTCTATGAAGTCTTCCTGAAAAGTCGCAGAACGATTTGATAAAGCCCCGCAGTGGCGGAAGCCTTTGTCTAAACTCCCAAAAGAAGACTTAGAAAATTTCGTTGGAAAGTCGCGGAAGCCATTGGGCAATCCTCCCCGAAATGGTGGAGTTCTTCGTTCAAACCTTCCGCAAACGCGAAGGGTTTCAGGTTTTCCTCCCGAAAGGCGGAAGCTTTTTGTTTAAGCCTTCCGAAACGTAACTTAGAAAATTTTCCCAAGGAATTGCGGAGCCTTTCAAACTATCTTCCCACAGTTGTGTTTCTTTTGAGTTTTCAGCAGAGGGGCGGAAGCCTGTGTTTAATCCTTTCGAAAAGAAGGACTCAGAAACTTTTTGAAAAGTCACGGAGCGTAAGAAGGAAGCTCCGCGGAACCATTCAGCGTTTGCTCCCGAAACGGCGCGAACCGTTCGCATAAACACTCCGGAGAAGCTTATATTTCCCTCTCGTCGTTGCGGAATTTTTTTTTGGGAAAGTCTCCCGACACTTCGGAGCCTTTCGGGCTACCTTCCCGCAGTTGCGGAAGCCCAATCGCACAAACCGCTCGAAAAGTCTTAAGAAATTGTTATGGAAATATCACGGAAGTGTTTGAGTTATCTCTCCCGAAACGACGGGCGCTTTTCGTAAAATCCTCCCGAAATGCGGAAGAGAACTTAGGAAATTTCTTTGAAAATTTGCGGAAACCTTTGATTTTTTCTCCCGCAGTTGCGGAAACCTTCACAAAAGCTTTCCGAAATCCCGCGAAAAGGACTTAGAAAGTTTGCCGAAAGTTGCGAAACTCACCGAGAGAATGTTGTGGAAACCTTCAACTTACCATTCCGAAAAGGCGTCGCCATTCGCCAACTCGTTCCGAAAGGGCAGAAGCCATTGGCGAAAGCTCTCCGCAATTTTGGAGGCCTTCGCACTAGAATCCCGAAAAGGGCCACCGAAAGAATTAAACATTCACGTCCTTTTGTGGGGAGCTTCACCAATCTCTCTCGAAACAGCGGAGAAGTTCAGCGGAATATTCCGCGTTGGACTTCCGAACGAGTTGAGCTTTGCGGAACGTTTTCTCTTCCGCGTCAGGGAGGCCTTTTGCGGGGGCCATTCGCCTTTGTTCCCCGAAACGGCGAAAGCGTTCGCCATATCCTTCCACAACGGGGGATGCGGTTCGCAAGTTTGTCCCGCAGGAGGCGGTCGCGTGAGAATCAAGAAAATCTGATTTGACGCCGACGTACCGATATTTAAACCGAGTTTAATTGCGTTACCTAGCAAATTGAATGCCACACGTGCCCGGTATATTTAAATAGATGGTGGGGGGCTCGAGCCAAACACGTTGTTATTTCTCGATTGGAAGATTTGTTCGACGCTGCGCAACCGCTCCAGCTTAGCCTACTTGTCCATGTTCACGGCCACCTCATTCAGCTGTCTTCACGGTGCCAGGTAGGAATTTTAACCATTAAATTTGCCTCTCCTACGCGTTAGATTACTATTGGATTGTCCTTGTTTGAAGACGATTGGTCTAGGTTAGATTTTGACGGGAGAAATGCTCGTCACGGGTACTTCACCCATCAAGTTACCGTCGAAATTTCATTTTTTTTTTTTTTTGTTGTTGTTTCTGTCATACAAAACATAGAAATATCAAAATGTTTTGAACGTCAACTCCGACGGGTGGATTTTTCTAAGCTCCTACCCTAGCCGCATATGTCACTATTCTTCGCATTTGAAGTCACCGAGGCCCTGTGAACTTTTCGTGTCCCCAGCCGAAAGCTAAAACCGTAGTCACCCGGGCTTTTTCATAAGCCTCAGTCCCGGGTAGCCACTACCCATTTTAAAACTTGAGATAGGCACCATCGCCCCTGATTAAGCCAGCCGTAGGACGCCCCGTCAAATGTTATGAATAACAATAGCCGTTGGGGTGAAAGCCCTCGCCTGTGTGTCAACGAGGAGGAACCTCCCTGGTCTCGTATTAGAGTTATGTCACCCCGAACCTCCCCGCCATTAGCCATTGAAAAAATACAATGACGAAGATTGCCATTTCTCCTAGGGCCAGCTCGAGAGAGGATTGTTTCCGCGACATACCTATCCTCTCAGGAGCATTCCAAACTCATCCCTTTAAAAGATTCAAATGTTTTAATTCGTATTTCATGTTGAAATGGTGTATTTTTGCTTCCTAAACATACAGCTTCACATTGCTTTTATCTCATTCATATATTAAAACAATGATGCTCTCTTTTAAAATCTCACAGTATGTTGCTCAATTTCATGATGACTTGTATATGGGTGCTATCAGGGATAAGTCAAAATGTCGAAAGCTGGTAAGAAGAAGGCTAAAATGACAGAAAAGAAGTCGGCGCCACTTAAAACTGAGACCTCACTCCAGGATACTAGGTGCACCACTGGTGTTCCTCCAGAAATCAGATGGGGTGACATTTACAAGATGATCCGAGACCAGGATGTCCTGGACATGTTGTTAGAAGAGGGGCCAATTTATCTAAATATCAAAGCCTCAGGCATAACCAGAGCTGCTACCCACCCTGAACTATTCCCCTGTGCTGAAGTGATCGGATGGATACTCCAACATGCCGATGCTGAAGGAAGAGTGATAAATGACAGTGGGAAAGTGGCCATTGCCTCATTTCACCCCGCATACCTGGCTGCAGCCTACAAATTTCCCCGCTCCCAACAATCTCTGACTGATGAATGGTTGGGAAAAATGAACAACGTTGAGATGGCCAAAAAGCTATTGGTCGCAGGCAAGCATTTGAGAAAGAAAGGAAATGACGAATACGACGTCCGAAATCTGAGACCTCCTTTCAGGTTGATCGCCTTGATGCTATGCAGAATCTTCGGCATGCCCGATGGCACCGTATATAAGATTCAGTGGGTCCCTATTATCCACTTCATGGTGTTTCAAGGAACTGTGTTTGATTGGGCCACTCTCCTGTCAGATAGTTTGGCCTCAATGATAGTTGCTGCAAGAGAAGGACTAGCCTTGAAGAAGGCAGAATTTTTCATGTCCTCGTATCTCATCGATTGTATTTTGGCCAAAGTGGACTTCCCCAAATTGGGCTGCACATGGGATAAGGCCACCACCCCGGTTTATACAGCTTTCAAGATGATGTGGGCCTAGAATTACAAACCTAGCTACAAACTCATCTGTGAGGGGTTCATCATGCCCTTATATGAGAAGTTATTCAAGGACGAGCCTAACTGCCTGTCAGAGAACGCTGTGGAAGTCCTTGACAATTACGGGGATTTTTACTTTTCAGAGCAAGGCACCTACCTCAGAATGTTTGGATGGACTAAGCCCCCATACATTTTGCCGCAGTATGCCACAGATTATGTGGTCCTTAAGGAAGCAGTAAGATAAATCTTGTTGGATGGAATTGGAGCAATGCTCCATAAACAGCATAAGGCTTCCTTTCCCCCTCTACCTTTTTGCATAGGTGCTTACAAGTTCTCGGGGGTTCCCTCAGCCGAAGAGTTTGTGCAGGAGCTGAAAGCTTTCCACTTCGGTGAAGTGATCTTCCACAGGAACGACAGGAAGGGAAAAGTGGCCGAGCATTGTAGGGACATCTACGCTCAATTTGAATACTCGCACTATCCCGATGCCGAGGAAGAGGTATTCAGAGGCATTAGCAACATGGCTGAGCTACGAACCTTTCTCCAAGGTAGTGGAGTAAGTTCTAGCTCCACCAAGATCCTGAAGACCAGCCAGCAGAAGGAGAAAGAAGCTGATGATGCTCGAGCTCAGGAAGAGATCAGATTAAGAGAGGAAGCAAGGTTACTGCAGGAGGCTGAGGAAGCCAGGTTGCAGCAGGAACTTGAAGCAGCAAGAGGCCGAAAATGAGAGGCTGCAGAAAGAAGCTGAGGAAGCCCGCCAACAGAAAGGAGATGAAGGTCAGCCACAAGTCGAAGGTGGGGAAGGAGGACAGGAAGCTGAACGGAAAGCGGAAGAAGAGCTGAAAGCAGGGGAGGATGCCCAAGCAAGTGGGTCCGGTGTCCAAGACAAGGAAATAGACACATCTCAAGCAGGTGGCTATGGTACCCAAATTGAGGGAGAATATCCAGCTCAGGAAGTCCGGACCCCACCTGCGGAAGAATAAATAGACATTATGGACCGCCCGATTGTCCCGTACACTCCATCGCGAAAACATACAATGCCCAGGTGGAATGAGTTTGTCTATGACAAGAAAAGGAAAGCAATGGTCCTCAAATCGGAAGAAAGGATCAAAAGTCCCTTCCACGAGGACATCATTACCCACCGAGAGGTCACTATAATGAAGAATACATATCAAGATCCCTTTGTTATGGCATCCGCAGCTGTAGAAACAACAAAAGCATCACTGGATAACGTAGGGGTGATAGTTAGAGAAAATGTATTGAGGAAGAAGAGAGCTCGTACGCTACAACAGACTGTGGCTAATGAGCAAGCCCACAGGGACCTGGTGGTGAACAAGTACAATTGTCTGTATGCCGAGCATAAAGAACTATCAGGCAAATATAACCAGCTGGAGGAGGAAAAGGACCAACTAACACTCCAAATGATGATTGTGGAAGCAGAGAAGAATGAAGAGGAAGATAAAGCATTGCAGCTAGAAGTAGACAAGCGAGCATTAGTCGATCAATTAGAGCAAGCTGAAAGCAGAACGATGGACATATCTCCCTTCCATGAGTTGTCCTGCAGCATCCTGAGGCAAATGCATGAGACTCAGGGGCTAATCACTAATGAGGTGTGCAAGCTCAAGGCCATGGTAATCAGGTTAAAAGAAATTAATGCGGAGGCCCATAGGCTCAAAGCTAAAAATACCCGTGTCAAAGCAAATATCATGAGTCAGATGGCATGGAGATAAGTAAAAGGGGGTTTCCCCATGCATCTCCCATTTAAATCTGTGGACAGTTTTAATGAGGACATAGCCCTGTTGGAGTTCGGCAGGAACTGTGCCATTAAGCTGATAGCCAGTGTGAAAAGAACAACATATAAAATTAATAGCCTGTACCAAAGGCTCCAAGGGGTGCATGACAAATGCAAATTGAGTTTCCCTCAGACCCTGGAGGACTTTCCGGAAAAGGAGCAACGTTTGTCTCAACTAAAGGAAGAACTAGGCGTTCAAACGGAGTATGTGAAGAGGATTGATGTCCTGGCTATTGATGACCTCCAACATTATATTGGATTGTCATCACTCCACAACCATCTGCTGAAGGAAGTGCATCAAGCTGCAGTAGCAGAAGTTCAAAGCTTTGGAGCAGAGCTCGGGAAGAATGTGACTTCTCAGAAAATCTTGTTCCCTGCTGCAGCAAACATAGTCATAAGGGACACAGGTATGTGGTATAGCTACATAGCGGAGGAGGAGAAGAAAGCTGCAGCAGTAGCAGGAGCAACAGCAGATCCAGAATCTTCTCTCCCAGCAGCCATTCCAGCAACAACAGTGGGCTCGATTCCCTCATCCCCAGCAGTGGCAGAAATTCCAACCAGCTCAATCCCTTCTTCCCAGGCAGCAGCAGCAGCATCAATTGACTTGGGCGATCCTCTCCCAGCTGAAGCTCACGCACAAGATTGACAGCACAGATATTAAAACGTTATTTTTTTGCTATATTTTATTTTTTAAACTCTCAAATGTATAAAGCGTGAGCTATGGGACAGCTGTCCATTCTCTGTTGTTAAATATTTTGTAAAAGAAGTAGTCATTTTTTTGGTCTATTATAGAAGAAATTCCTGTAGGTGACAGGTGGAAGAGGCTAGGTGGCATCCAAAAGGGCATTTTTTGTAATTATAAATAGAAGCTAGGAAGAAGAGAAAGGGACTTTTGGCAGGGAATGAAATTTTGAAACCCATACGAGCTATCTTGTATCGGTCCTGTAAAAATTGAATTTTCTAATAAAATCCAAGGAGATGGACGTTTTGCATGGGAACGAAAGATGGATGTGTATTGGATTGTTCTGGTGATTTCCATCCTGTAATGTGAGATCCTTCTTGTTATTTGAACTATTTCTTTGCAACGAATGATTCTGCTTCTTTCTGTGTAAACATTTCCTCTATTTTATGAGCAGTGAATGTGATTATATTAAATCAGGAGCTATCTACTGATATCTTTATCTTCACTGTAGAGTTCTCTTTTAGATTAAATGGCTAACTTTTCTTTCTTCAAGATAACTCATATAGCTCATTGTTCATGCCTTTAATTTGCTCCCTGCAGGGATCTTTAGATTTATTTCAGTTTCTTTACACTTAGATCTGTTTCTTTCATTCTTTCCATTTAGATTAGATAATTTTCCTTCTTTCCTTGATGAGTAATGAAATTTGTTTTCCATTAAATTATAAGCTATCTTCTAAAGACCTTTTATCTTGCTGTAGCTTTACCTGTAAGAATTGATGGCTATCTGTTCTTTCTTTATGTTATCAATTACAGCTCATTGCTCATCCTGTAAATGTGTTCCCTGCAAGGATAGGTAGATTTACTTCAGTTTTAGACTTAGATCTCTTTAGTTTGCATTTAGATCAGATATAACTTAGGCACTTGCATATCATTAAAAACATAAAATCCAAAAGAAAGGTGGATCGGGCCATAACCGATATAATCGGAATTAAACTCCAAACCCACGGTTGCCAGAACCGTTAACCGGACGAATTCCCTATACCAAACGGTAGATAATCTAATTGGGATCATCTATCGGGGAGAATCCCTTTCTGATTGATGCTACGATATCCGAGGCATAAACAGTTTTTGGCGCTAGAAGGAGGGCCTGAAAGTGCATGGCTGATAGAGGAAAATATTCCACTGTCATAGATGACACTGAAAACCCGCTTAAAGAAAGCATTTCAAACAGCCCGGATCTTGAATTATTAAATCAAGAACGCCTCATTTCTGATCCTGAGCCTCAAGAACCTTTATACGATGTCCCTTTTACAGAAATAGAGGATTTGAGAAGACATACCAGATCTTATGTTAGGCAGCTCGGTGGTTTAAACGCTGTAATTTTTCTCCCTAAGAAAACTACCCCTAGAAAAGAGCCACAATATACCCGAGATTCGATTCTTGTTCAAAGTTTTGAAGAACTTGTGAATCTGACTTTGGAAGAGATTTCAGACACTCTTAACAAGGCAGATCTTGAAAACTCAGAAAAGATTTCAGACCAAGAAAACCTTGAAGAAATTATCACTCCAAGAAGTACTCCACAGAATTCACCTTACAATTCTCCACCAGGGTCTCCACATCCAAACATGGCTGTACCTGCTTGGAGAGCAAGGGGGACGCTGAACCTAGCTGGACCATTCCATAATCTTCCGAAAAACCCAGAAAAGGTCTTGCCTAAGTTCGATCCAGGGAAAGCCATTTCGGCGGAAGATCACCTCAAGAGCTTTTACTTAGCACTGAACCTTTTGAACGTACAACATGAAGACGTAGTCTGCAGGTTGTTTCCATATACATTCAAGCCAAAAGTATCATCATGGTACTTTAGCCTACAACCCAGCTCAATCTCTAGTTGGGATGAATTCGAAAATTGTTTCTTAAAGAAATACGGAAACCAAAAGACTGTGGCAACACTTATGAAAGAACTCTTATCCATGAGAATGGAAAAGAAATAAAAGGTTCAAGATTTCAATCAAATATTCACAATACTGTTAAATAATTTCAGCGAAGCTAATAAACCAGCAGAGGAATCTCTAATTGAATACTACACAACAGCTCTTGAAGGACCAATAGCAATGTTCGTAAAACGATCCAAGAAAACTACCGTGATAGAGAACTTTGAGGAAGCTAGAAAGGTAGAAGAAGAAGCTGATAGCATTGCTAAACATGCCTTAGATGTAGAACCAAAACCAGCAACTAGCAAAAAACCTTTGCTGCTCACTTGAGGTAAAGAAGAGACATCTACAGACATGGAAAATGTAGTCAAGATGATGCAGAAATTATCTAATAAAATCGTCGATCCCGAGAAAGACAAGGCTGCTAGCACATCTAGGAAACCTTTCAAGCCGTTTTATAAAAGAAGGGAAGACGGTGACCAAACTCATCCACCAATGAATACTGCCCCTGTCTTAAACTTGAACGAAATCGGGAAGGAAAATTTTTGCACTTTTCGTCAAGAACCACATTTGGAAAAGAGCTGCCCGCAATGGATTAATTCCAAGAGCTTAGTCATGAACCAAATGCTAGATTCACAGATCCCAGACCAAGATGTTTCTCCAGAGGACTCGAACCCTGAGTTAGAGGAACCAACCCTGGACACTACTATGGTGCTATGGGATTGAGTACCTATGACTGAATTAGCAAAAGAGGATCCCATAGATAGCTCTCCCTCTACCGTAAACGTTACTACTCGCAACAAAGGCCCAATTGCCGATCCTGTGCCAAGCACAGCTCCTCATAAGCCTAAAGTTACAAAAGAACCACCTAGGAGGCACATAACAATCATCCCACCGCAGCCCAAAGTTAGCTAAACAGTGACCAAATAGCCAATCACTGACACGATAGTTCAGCCAGCTAAGGTCACAACGAGCAAAACAGATCAGCAAGCTCGAATTGGGAACGAATCTGAAATAGGATACGATATTATCGAAGACATCAAGAAGGTCAAATCGAATGTGTCAATATTTGACATGTGTAGCTTTCCCCATCAACGAGACAAACTGCTGCATGTTCTACAACCTCAGACTAGCACTCCATTAACGGATTCTCAAAACAGTCCCGAAATTCATAAAGCTAGCATCGGCGGGAAGTCTAAATCTCAAACTTTGCCATTCCTTTTGACTTTTGAAATTTTTAACCATAATGTTCACAACTGTTTGGTAGATTCTGGAGCATCCTCAAACGTTATGCCACTGTCAATTTGTAAAAATATTAACGGGCAGCCTGTTCCATCTCCAGCCCAAATTATCCAATTGGATAGGACTGTTGTCAAGGTTATTGGGGAGATGAAAGATGTTCTAATTAGACTATCAGCTGACCCTAGAGTCTGTCAATTCATTGACATAATGGTGGTCGATATTCCTGAAGCCTATGGGCTGATTTTAAGTAGGGATTGGTCTACCAAGTTGAGTGGCTACTTCGCTACTGATTGGTCCCACCTATGGTTTCCTTATCAGAACAGACAGAATCAGATTAAATTTCTTAGGGAACCTCATATGAAACAAAACGTAACTCAGTTAGAAGAAAAAAATGAGGCCGTAGCCTTCTCATCCTCGGTTCTGGGGAATTATTTCTTAGAAATGGATCCGGGTAATTATCAGTCTGAAGCCATTAGCCATGAATCAGATAAACAGTCTGATCTCCTTCATTTCTCTCGGACTGATGATGTTGATTGTAACATAGTCAATTTAGTTACTGACATAGATCACAAAGAAACTAACTTAGTTGAATCTAAAGATACTTTTTGGACATTATACTTTGATGGTTCTAAAACTCTGGAAGGATCCGGAGCCAGTTGTGTTCTAATGGATCCAAAAGGAAACAAGTATTTTTTGTCTTGTATATTAGAATTCGATTAGACTAATAACACCGCTGAATATGAAGCTTTGGTACATGGATTAAAGAAGGCCATTGGCTTAAATGTTAAGTACCTGAAGGTCTTTGGTGACTCCGAGATAGTTGTAAGACAGGTAAGGGACACCATTCATTGTCTCTCACCTCACTTGAAGGGTTATCAGGCTGAGGTATGTGATTTAATTATGCATTTTGACGCTTTCAATATAAAGTCAATTCCTAGATTGCAAAATTCTGCTGCTGATCTGTTAGCAACATCTGCTTCTAGATTGGTGCCGTCAAATAATAAATGCTCAATTGAATTGATTTTCAGGCCTTCCGTTCCTGATAACATCACAAACTTCAGAGTCTTCGATGATGATGAACAAATTATCAGCTTCCTAACAAACGAAGATAGCTTTCAAGGAGCTGCAATAGATGAGGAAGAACACGATATTGATTTGATGAAGAAGCATGAGGAGAAAGGAAATTTCATGCCCAAGGGGGTAAGATCCCTCGAAATGCTGTTCGATCTTCAAAATAAGTTCAAAAGGCCATCTAATACCAAAACTAACAGCTCATCAATGCAACATGAGTTGGTTAATTTGGGTACCGAGGCAGAACCAAGATTTGTCAACCTTGGCAAATGTTGTTCACCAGGAGAAAGAGACAGGTTCATTAAATTGTTTAAACAATACAAGGATGTTTTTGCATGGACCTATGAAGATCTGAAAACGTATGACGTCCGCATTATTCAGCATGTCATACCAATGAAAGCGTGCGTCAAACCATTTCAGCAACAGTTAAGAAGAATGCATACCACTCTAGAACCGTTGATCCAAAAGGAATTAAAGAAGCTCCTGGACGCTAAGATAATCTTCAAAGTTCGGCATTCTGAGTGGGTTTCAAACTTGGTTCCCGTAAGGAAGAAGTCGGGAGAGATAAGGCTATGTGTAGATTTCAGAAATTTAAACAAAGCTTCGAATAAAGACAACTACCCCGTACCTTCAATGGAGCAAATCCTACAAATGGTGTCAGGATCCGAATTGTTTTCTCTCCTCGATGGTTTCTCTGGCTACAATCAAGTGTTAGTAGCCGAAGAAGATAGCCTTAAGACTACTTTCAGAACTAAGTGGGGAACTTTCGCCTACAGAAGAATGCCATTTGGTCTGATAAATGCAGGAGCTACATTCCAAAGGGCGATGGATATCGCCTTCCGAGGATTGGGTGGGCAATGCGTGGTTGTATACTTGGATGATGTGAAATTTTTTTCGAAGAAAAGGGAAGATCATGTCGTGCATCTAAAGCATATTTTTTATCGCTGCCGGAAATATGGTATTTCCTTGAATCCCAAGAAGAGCGTATTTGTTGTTCCCGAAGGTAAGCTCTTGGGTCATATCATCTCCAAAGGGGGAATGTCAATTGATCAAGAAAGAGTCCAAGCCATTAATAAGATTCCAATGCCTTACAACAAGAAATCTATGCAGTCTTTTATGGGCACCATCAATTTTGTCCGCAGATTTGTTCCGGATTTCGCACAAATTGTTAAGCCATTGCAACAAATGGTTAAACAAAGCATGCAATTCAAGTGGACAGATCTGGAGAAAGACGCATTTAGAGATATCAAGGCAGCCATAGCTAAGGCTCCTTCCTTGAGGAGCCCAGATTTTGATAAGGATTTCATCTTGTATACCTTCGCTTTGGATGACTCCCTCGCAGCTGTACTCACGCAAAAGGTGGAGCAGGGAGATGAGTACCCAATTTCATTTATGAGCACTGGTCTGCAGGGAGATAAGCTGAACTATCCCGTGGTTGACAAGCATGCATATGCGGTCTTCAAAGCAGTCAAGCAGTTTAGGCCATACATTCTGAAGAACAGAACTAAGGTCATAGTTCCCCACCCAGCTGTTAGATCCCTTTTCATTCAAAAGGAATTGGGAGAAAGGAGAGGGAACTGGGTCACAGCCCTTCAGGAATATGATTTGGAATTTAAACCAGCTACGATCATCAAAGGGCAAGGCCTGTGCAAATTACTTGCGGGAGACTCAACTGATGAAGAACAACATTGGAAGAATGAAGCTGAGTTAAATTCGGTTGAAGTGTGTCATATCTTCACAACTCCCCAGTCATGGTATAGGGATCTGGTGCACTATTTGCAACAGGGATATCTACCTGAGCACTGGAACTCTAAGCAAATAAGGGCACTCCGCTTGAAATCAGCACCTTATCAAATCATTGATGGGATTCTTTTCAGGAATAATTATGATGGAGTTCTCCTTAGATGTTTAGAGAAGGAAGATGCAAACAAAGTTGTCAAAGAGTTGCATGATGGCCCTACAGGCGGACATTATTCAGGAGAGACGACAGCACACAAGATACTGAGAGCTGGTTATTATTGGCCCACTCTGTTCCAAGATTCCCACACGTATGCACGAAACTATGATGTATGCCAGAGAAGTGTTGGGAAGTTACCTAAAGCAGCAGGACCATTGCAGCCGGTCATCATCTCTGAGCCTTTTGAGCAATGGGGTATAGATGTTATCGGAGAAATAAATCCAAATTCGTCGTTGCAACATCGATACATCCTGACGGCTACTGACTACTTCACTAGGTGGACGGAGGCCATCCCTTTGCGCAAAATCAACGAAGACGCGGTCATCAGCTTCTTGAAGGAGAACATCATAACCAGGTTTGGGGTTCCAATTTCCCTTGTTTTTGATAATGCCACTTATTTTTCGTCATGCAAGATAAATGAATTTGTTTATGAATGGGGAATTAAGTTGCATTATTCATCCAATTACTATCCTCAGGGGAACGGATTAGCTGAATCCTCAAACAAGAATCTGATTCGAATTCTTAAGAAAACTGTGATAGGAAACCAGAGAAGTTGGCATGTGGCTCTCCCAAACGCCTTATGGGAAGATAGGGTAACCCCGAAGAACGCTTTAGGTGTCTCCCCTTTCACTCTTGTATATGGCAAGGAAGCCATTCTTCCCCTAAACATCTTACTACCATCCTTGCAGTTATCCCAAGCTTCCCGGGGTTCTGGTAGCCAAGCCTTACAATCTAGGATCAATACCCTGCTTCAACTTGAAGAAGCCCGACAAAAGGCTAAAGACTGATTTCATCAACATCAAGACATAGTTAAAAGATGGTTCGATAAAAGGAAGTCTGGCAAGAGAAGCTTTGAAGTTGGGGACTTAGTCCTGAAATGGGACCATAATCACGAAGGTAAAGGAATGCATACGAAATTTCAACACCTATGGGTAGGTCCGTACCATATTTCGGCAAAGTTAGGCCCATCCACTTACAAATTGACAAATCTCGAGGGAGAAGAAGTAACCCTTCCTCTCAATGGCCTCGCTCTGAAACAATACTTCGCATAGTCTCTTTGAGACTTCCTGTACATAAATAAAGTTTTCTTTTATCGTTGCTTTAGCCTTTAGTTGCTTTATTTTCGGCCATTTTGTTTCTGTCTTTGCCATTTGAACCTGTGCAACAAGTTTTGTTTTCCGAAACCCTTTTTGTTGAGTTCCCCGTTGAGGATAGATTTTTTGAAGAAATCTTGCAACCCATGAGTCTGGAACTATGCTCAAATGAATTATGTCTGTTGTGCTCTCGTTGAAATATTCAGAAGGAAGGAATCCTACTCCGCTAGTCACGCTAATCCTGTTCAAAATAGCAGAGACCTATGACCATCTTCACTACTATCGTTGGGATCCACCCACTCTCACACTTTAAAGGCATCTCAAGAAGGTTACCAAAGTTGGACCCATGGAAAGTAGCACATCTCGAGGACATAGGGTATTGAAGTGACTCCATGCTGCAAATCTAACAGCCAAAATGGCATGTACTCAAGAGTCTGTTTTCCAGAGATTCTCGCCTCAATTAAAGCGTGGCTGAGACAAAAGTAAAAGACATGTAAAATCAAGAAAGTTGTCCTAAGGCTCAGCTCAAAATGGACTCCTCTCCGTCCGTGAGGTTTGATCAAATCAATAAAATTTCTAACTCACACAAAAGGACATTATGGATTGAGGAGCCTAAATCAAAGATCATGTCCAAAAGAAAATATCTCTGAAAGGCTCAAACAGCTAAGCTGTCCAAAGTACAAACATCCAAAAGGATGCAAGCAGCATGGGAATGAGGAACAAGAGCAATAATGTCCATGAGAGAGTGTTGCAAATCCTGTGGAGTCCGGCAGTAGTAACCATCTGAAGGATGACCCTACTAAAATGAATCTCATATGTTGGACCTTTGAGAGTAGTGAAGATGTCTCGGTCAAAGCTCCCCTTTCCCCAATGGCTAGCAGGTAAAGTGCCTTCTTCCCCTCGCATGAATTTAAACGCTCAGCTGAGTACTGCACCTAAGATGGATGTCTTTGATGAGGTTTTGGACCATGAAGAGGAATTTTCCAGAGATCTGTGTTCACCAGCGACTCGCCATTGTTGTTGCAGCAACATCCTCCCCAATTTTTTTGTACATATTGGGGCCCCTCCTTTCATTTTTTGCAGAAAGTTTTCCTTAAGAAGCCATCCCAGCTGTTATCTTTGTTTTTCAACAAAAAATCTTGCCGTGAACCACTCCAAGTCTTCCAGAAAATCTTGTTTCTCAACAGAAATCTTTTCTATGAAGTCTTCCTGAAAAGTCACAGAACGATTTGATAAAGCCCCGTAGTGGCGGAAGCCTTTGTCTAAACTCCCGAAAGAAGACTTAGAAAATTTCGTTGGAAAGTCGTGGAAGCCATTGGGAAATCCTCCCCGAAACGACGGAGTTCTTTGTTCAAACCTTCCGCAAACGCGAAGGGTTTCAGGTTTTCCTCCCGAAAGGCGGAAGCGTTTTGTTTAAGCCTTCCGAAACGTAACTTAGAAAATTTTCCCATGGAATTGCGGAGCCTTTCAAACTATCTTCCCGCAGTTGTGTTTCTTTTGAGTTTTCAGCAGAGGGGCGGAAGCCTGTGTTTAAACCTTTCAAAAAGAAGGACTTAGAAACTTTTTGAAAAGTTGCGGAGCGTAAGAAGGAAGCTCCGTGGAACCATTCAGCGTTTGCTCCCGAAACGGCAGGAACCGTTCGCATAAACACTCCGGAGAAGCTTAGATTTCCCTCTCGTCATTGCGGAAATTTTTTTTGGGAAAGTCTCCCGACACTTCGGAGCCTTTCGGGCTACCTTCCCGCAGTTGCAGAAGCCCAAACGCACAAACCGCTCGAAAGGTATTAAGAAATTGTTATGGAAATATCGCGGAAGTGTTTGAGTTATCTCTCCCGAAACGACGGGCGCTTTTCGTAAAATCCTCCCGAAACTCGGAAGAGAACTTAGGAACTTTCTTTGAAAATTTGTGGAAACCTTTGATTTTTTCTCCCGCAGTTGCAAAAACCTTCACAAAAGCTTTCCGAAATCCCGCGAAAAGGACTTAGAAAGTTTGCCGAAAGTTGCGAAACTCACCGAGAGAATGTTGCGGAAACCTTCAACTTACCATTCCGAAAAGGCGTCTCCATTCGCCAGCTCATTCCGAAAGGGCGGAAGCCATTGGCGAAAGCTCTCCACAATTTAAGAGGCCTTCGCGCTAGCATCCCGAAAAGGGCCACCGAAAGAATTAAACATTCACGTCCTTTTGCGGGGAGCTTCACCAATCTCTCCCGAAACGCCGAAGAAGTTCAGCGGAAGCTTCCGCGTTGGACTTCCGAACGAGTTGACCTTTGCGGAATGTTTTCTCTTCCGTGTCGCGGAGGCCTTTTGCGGGGGCCATTCACCTTTGTTCCCCGAAACGGCGAAAGCATTCGCCATATCCTTCCGCAACGGCGGATGCGGTTCACAAGTTTGTCCCGCAGGAGGCGGTCGCGCGAGAATCAAGAAAATCTGATTTGACGCCGACGTACTGATATTTAAACCACGTTTAATTGCGCCACCTACCAAATTGAATGCCACACGTGGCCGGTCTATTTAAATAGATGGTGGGGGGATCGAGCCAAACACGTTGTTATTTCTCGATTGGAAGATTTGTTGGATGCTGCGCAACCGCTCTAGCTCAGCCTACTTGTCCACGTTCACGGCTACCTCATTCAGCTGTCTTCATGGTGCCAGGTAGGAATTTTAACCATTAAATTTGCCTCTCCTACGCGTTAGATTACTATTGGATTGTCCTTGTTTGAAGACGATTGGTCTAGGTTAGATTTTGACGGGCAAAATGCTCGTCACGTGTACTTCGCCCATCAAGTTACCGTCGAAATTTCATTTTTTTTTTTCGTTTTGTTGTTTCTGTCATACAAAACATAGAAATATCAAAATGTTTTGAACGTCAACTCTGATGGGTGGATTGTTCTAAGCTCCTACCCTAGCCGCATATGTCGCTATTCTTCACGTTCGAAGTCACCGAGGCCCCGTGAACTTTTCGTGTCCCCAGCCGAAAGCTAAAACCGTAGTCACCCGGGCTTTTTCATAAGCCTCAGTCCCGGGTAGCCACTACCCATTTTAAAACTTGAGATAGGAGCCATCGCCCCTGATTAAGCCAGCCGTAGGACGCCCCGTCAAATGTTATGAATAACAATAGCCGTTGGGGTGAAAGCCCTCGCCTGTGTGTCAACGAGGAGGAACCTCCCTGGTCTCGTATTAGAGTTATGTCACCCCGAACCTCCCCGCCATTAGCCATTGAAAAAACACAATGACGAAGATCACCATTTCTCCTAGGGCCAGCCCGAAAGCGGATTGTTTCCACGACATACCTATCCTCTCGGGAGCATTCCAAACTCATCCCTTTAAAAGATTCAAATGTTTTAATTCATATTTCATGTTGAAATGGTGTATTTTTGCTTCCTAAACATACAACTTCACATTGCTTTTATCTCATTCATATATTAAAACAATGATGCTCTCTGTTAAAATCTCACAGTATGTTGCTCAATTTCATGATGACTTGTATATGGGTGCTATCAGGGATAAGTAAAAATGCCGAAAGCTGGTAAGAAGAAGGCTAAAATGACAGAAAAGAAGCCTGGGCCACTTAAAACTGAGACCTCACTCCAGTATACTAGGTGCACCACTGGTGTTCCTCCAGAAATCAGATGGGGTCACATTTACAGGATGATCCGAGACCAGGATGTCCCAGACATGTTGTTAGAAGAGGGGCCAATTTGTTTAAATATCAAAGCCTCAGGCATAACCAGAGCTACTACCCGCCCTGAACTATTCCCCTGTCCTGAAGTGATCGGATGGATACTCCAACATGCCGATGCTGAAAGAAGAGTGATAAATGACAGCGGGAAAGTGGCCATTGCCTCATTTCACCCCGCATACCTGGCCGCAGCTTACAAATTTCCCCGCTCCCAACAATCTCTGACTGATGAATGGTTGGGCAAAATGAACAACGTTGAGATGGCCAAAAAGCTATTGGTCGCAGGAAAGCATTTGAGAAAGAAAGGAAATGACGAATACGACGTCCAGAATCTGAGACCTCCTTTCAGGTTGATCGCCTTGATGCTATGCAGAATCTTCGGCATGCCCGATGGCACCATATATAAGATTCAGTGGGTCCCTATTATCCACTTCATTGCGTTTCAAGTAACTGTGTTTGATTGGGCCACTCTCATGTCAGATAGTTTGGCCTCAATGATAGTTGCTGCAAGAGAAGGACTAGCCTTGAAGAAGGCAGAATTTTTCATGTCCTCGTATCTCATCGATTGTATTTTGGCCAAAGTGGACTTCCCCAAATTGGGCTGCACATGGGATAAGGCCACCACCCCGGTTTATACTGCTTTCAAGATGATGTGGGCCCAGAATTACAAACCTATCTACAAACTCATCTGTGAGGGGTTCATCATGCCCGTATATGAGAAGTTATTCAAGGAGGAGCCTAACTTCCTGTCAGAGAACGCTGTGGAAGTCCTTGACAATTACGGGGATTTTTACTTTTCAGAGCAAGGCACCTACCTCAGAATGTTTGGAGGGACTAAGACCCCATACATTTTGCCGCAGTATGCCACAGATTATGTGGTCCTCAAGGAAGCAGTAAGACAAATCTTCCTGGATGGAATTGGAGCAATGCTCCATAAACAGCATAAGGCTTCCTTTCCCCCTCTACCTTTCTGCATAGGTGCTTACAAGTTTTCGGGGGTTGCCTCAGCCGAAGAGTTTGTGCAGGAGCTAAAAGCTTTCCACTTCGGTGAAGTGATCTTCCACAGGAATGACAGGAAGGGAAAAGTGGTTGAGCATTGTAGGGACATCTACGCTCATTTTGAATACTCGCACTATCCCGATGCCGAGGAAGAGGTATTCAGAGGCATTAGCAACATGGCCGAGCTGCAAACCTTTCGCCAAGGGAGTGGAGTAAGTTCTAGCTCCACCAAGATCCTGAAGACCAGCCAGCAGAAGGAGAAAGAAGCTGATGATGCCCGAGCTCAGGAAGAGCTCAGATTAAGAGAGGAAGCAAGATTACTGCAGGAGGCTGAGGAAGCCAGGTTGCAGCAGGAAACTGAAGCAGCAAGAGGCTGAAAATGAGAGGCTGCGGAAAGAAGCTGAGGAAGCCCGCCAACAGAAAGGAGATGAAGGTCAGCCACAAGTCGAAGGTGGGGAAGGAGGACAGGAAGCTGAACGGAAAGCGGAAGAAGAGCTGAAAGCAGGGGAGGTGTCCCAAGCAAGTGGGTCCGGTGTCCAAGACATGGAAATAGACACATCTCAAGCAGGTGGCTCTGGTACCCAAAATGAGGGAGTAGATCCAGCTCAGGAAGTCCGGACCCCACCTGCGGAAGAAGAAATAGACATTATGGACCGCCCGATTGTCCCGTACACTCCATCGGGAAAACATACAGTGTCCAGGTGGAATGAGTTTGTCTATGACAAGAAAAGGAAAGCAATGGTTATCAAATCGGAAGAAAGGATCAAAAGTCCCTTCCACGAGGACATCATTACCCACCGAGAGGTCACTATAATGAAGAATACAGATCAAGATCCCTTTGCTATGGCATCCGCAGCTGTAGAAACAGCAAAAGCATCATTGGATAACGTAGGGGTGATAGTTAGAGAAAATGTATTGATGAAGAAGAGAGCTCGTACGCTACAACAGACTGTGGCTAATGAGCAAGCCCACAGGGATCTGGTGGTGAACAAGTACAATTGTCTGTATGCCGAGCATAAAGAAATATCAGGCAAATATAACTAGCTGGAGGAGGAAAATGACCAACTAACACTCCAAATGATGATTGTGGAAGCAGAGAAGAATGAAGCGGAAGATAAAGCATTGCAGCTAGAAGCAGACAAGCGAGAATTAGTCGATGAATTAGAGAAAGCTGAAAGCAGAACGATGGACATATCTCCCTTCCATGAGTTGTCCTGCAGCATCCTGAGGCAAATGCATGAGACTCAGGGGCTAATCACTAATGAGGTGTGCAAGCTCAAGGCCATGGTAATCAGGTTAAAAGAAATTAATGCGGAGGCCCATAGGCTCAAAGCTAAAAATACCCGTGTCAAAGCAAATATCATGAGTCAGATGGCATGGAGAGAAGGAAAAGGGGGTTTCCCCACGCATCTCCCATTTAAATCTGTGGACGGTTTTAATGAGGACATAGCCCTATTGGAGTTCGGCAGGAACTGTGCCATTAAGCTGATAGCCAGTGTGCAAAGAACAACAGATAAAATTAATAGCCATTACCAAAGGCTCCAAGGGGTGCATGACAAATGCAAATTGAGTTTCCCTCAGACCCTGGAGGACTTTCCGGAAAAGGAGCAACGTTTGTCTCAACTAAAGGAAGAACTAGGCGTTCAAACGGAGTATGTGAAGAGGATTGATGTTTTAGCTATTTATGACCTCCAACATTATATTGGATTGTCATCACTCAACAACCATCTGCTGAAGGAAGTGCATCAAGCTGCAGTAGCAGAAGTTCAAAGCTTTGGAGCAGAGCTCGGGAAGAATGTGACTTCTCAGAAAATCTTGTTCCCTGCTGCAGCAAACATAGTCATAAGGGACACAGGTATGTGGTATAGCTACATAGCGGAGGAGGAGAAGAAAGCTGTAGCAGTAGCAGGAGCAACAGCAGATCCAGAATCTTCTCTCCCAGCAGCCATTCCAGCAACAACAGTGGGCTCGATTCCCTCTTCCCCAGCAGTGGCAGAAATTCCAGCCAGCTCAATCCCTTCTTCCCAGGCAGCAGTAGCAGCATCAATTGACTTGGGCGATCCTCTCCCAGCTGAAGCTCACGCACAAGATTGACAGTACGGATATTAAAACGTTATTTCTGCTATATTGTATTTTTTAAACTCTCAGATGTATAAAGCGTGAGCTATGGGACAGCTGTCCATTCTCTGTTGTTAAATATTTTGTAAAAGAAGTAGTCATTTTTTTGGTCTATTATAGAAGAAATTTCTGTAGGTGACAGGTGGAAGAGGCTAGGTGGCATCCCAAAGGGCATTTTTTGTAATTATAAATAGAAGCTAGGAAGAAGAGAAAAGGACTTTTGGCAGGGAATGAAATTTTGAAACCCATACGAGCTATCTTGTATCGGTCCTGTAAAAATCGAATTTTCTAATAAAAGCCAAGGAGATGGACGTTTTGCATGGGAATGAAAGATGGATGTGTATTGGACTGTTCTGGTGATTTCCATCCTGTAATGTGATATCCTTCTTGTTATTTGAACTATTTCTTTGCAATGAATGATTCAGCTTCTTTCTATGTAAACGTTTCCTCTATTTTATGAGCAGTGAATGTGATTATATTAAATCAGGAGCTATCTACTGATATCTTTATCTTTGCTGTAGAGTTATCTTTTAGATTAAATGCCTAACTGTTCTTTCTTCAAGATAACTCATATAGCTCGTTGTTCATGCCTTTAATTTGCTCTCTGCAGGGATCTTTAGATTTATTTCAGTTTCTTTACACTTAGATCTGTTTCTTTCATTCTTTCCATTTAGATTAGATAATTTTGCTTCTTTCCTTGATGAGTAATGAAATGCGTTTTCCATTAAATTAGAAGCTATCTTCTAAAGATATTTTATCTTCCTGTAGCTTTACCTGTAAGAATTGATGGCTATCTGTTCTTTCTTTATGTTATCTGTTACAGCTCATTTCTCATCCTGTAAATGTGTTCCCTGCAAGGATAGGTAGATTTACTTCAGTTTTAGACTTAGATCTCTTTAGTTTGCATTTAGATCAGATATAACTTAGGCACTTGCATCTCATTAAAAACATAAAATCCAAAAGAAAGGTGGATCGGGCCATAACCGATATAATCGGAATTAAACTCCAAACCAACGGTTGCCAGAACCGTTAACTGGACGGATTCCCTATACCAAACGGTAGATAATCTAATTGGGATCATCTATCGGGGAGAATCCCTTTCTGATTGATGCTATGATATCCGAGGCATCAACAGAGCCCCTACTTCCTGCCTCGAAGACCCATAAATGGTGCCAATGAGCCATCTCCGGAGCTAGGGTTTTTCTCAGTGAGGGCCATTCCAAATTCGCTCAAGGGGGGCACTTTTCGTCCATAGGCCCCCGAGTAGTCATTTCCACCGTGGATAGGTCTACAATCGCCACGTCCACCTATCCATGGTGGCCATGCCTGCCTGAGGTCCTCCGGATGAGAAATGGCCCCCTTGAATGAAATTGGAATGGCCCTCACTGAGCAAAACCCTAGATCCATAGATGGTTCATTGGCACCATTTCTGGGGGTTGGAGACATGGTGTGGGGGGTCCCCTAGGTGAAACCCGACATCCCAGATCCACCAAAATCGACAGATTCACGACCGTAGCCACAGTTTGGGTGCTGCGGGCATTTGGTCCAGCACCCTAGGGCCATTCGGGGACACTTTGAGGATTTGCTTCGGGGGAACGAAACCCAAACCAGCGAGCATACTTGGATTTCGTCGGCTCCCACAGGTCCAAGTGGCCATTGTGAACCTATCCACAGTGGCCACGCATGCTTGGGGGCCTCCTGACAAGAAATGGCACCCTTGAGTGAATTTGGAATGGCCCCTCACTGATAAAAACCCTAGCTCCGGAGATGGCTCATTGGAACCATTTCTGGGTCTTCAAGGCACGATGTGGGGGGTCCCCTAGTTAAAACCCGATGTCCCGCACCCACTCGAATTGACAGATTCACGAACGGAGCCACGATTTGGGTGCTGTGGGCATTCTAGTCGGGAATCCCAGGGCCAATCGGGGACACTTTATGGATTTGCTCCAAGAACACGGAACCCAAACCAGCGAGCGTACTTGGATTTCGTCGTCTCCCATAGGTCCATGTGTCCATTGTGGACCTGTCCACGGTGGCCACGCATGCACGGGAGCCTCCAGATGAAAAATGGCACCCTTGAGCGAATTTGAAATGGCCCTAACTTAGCAAAACCCTAGCTCCGGAGATGGCTCATTGGCACTATTTCTGGGTCTTTGAGGCATAGTCTAGGGGGGGGGGGATAACTAAAACTGGGCATCCCGAACCCACCGAAATCGACGGATTCTTGAACAGAGCCATGGTTTGGGTGCTGTGGGCATTCTAGTCGGGCACCTTGGGGCCATTCAAGGACACTTTGAGGATCTGCTCTAGGGCCATGGAACCCAAACCGGCAAGCAGAATTGGATTCCATTGGCACCAATAGGTCCATGTGGCCATTTTGGACCTTTCCACGGTGGCCATGCACGCCTTGGGGCCTCTGGATGAGAAATGCCCCCCTTGAGCGAATTTGGCATGGCCCTCACTAAGCAAAACACTAGCTGCGAAGATGGCTCATTGGCACCGTTTCTGGGTCTTCAAGGAATGGTGTGGGGGATCCCCTAGGTGAAAATCGGAGTCCCGGATCCACCGGAATCGACGGATTCACGAACAGAGCCACGGTTTGGGTGTTGAGGGCATTATTCTTGGGCACCCCGGGGACATTCCGAGACACTTTGAGGATTTGCTCCAAGGCAACGGATGCCAAACTAGCAAGCGAAATTGGATTCTGTCAGCTCCCATAGGTCCACATGGCCATTGTGGAACTGTCCACAGTGGTCACTCACGCCCGGGGGCCTCTAGACAAGAAATGGCACCCTCAAGCGAATTTGGAATGGCCCTATTTGAGCAAAAACCTAGCTCCGTAGATGGTTCATTGGCACCGTTTCCTGGTCTTTGAGGGATGGTGTGGGGGGGTCCCCTAGCTAAAACCCGACGTCCTGGACCCGCCAGAATCGACATATTCACGAACGGAGCTACGGTTTGGGTGCTGCGAGAATTATAGTTGGGCACCACAGGGCCATTTGGGGACACTTTAAGGATTTGCTACAGGGCCACGGAACCCAAACTAGCGAGCGAACTTGGATTCAGTCAGTTTCCATAGGTCCACGAGTCCATTTTGGACCTGTCCATGGTATCCACACATGCCCGAGGGCCTACGGATGAGAAATGACCCCCCCCTGAGTGAATTTGGAAGGGCCCTCACTGAGCAAAACCCTAGCTCTGGAGATGGCTCATTGGAACCATTTTCGGGTCTTCAAGGCACGTTGTGGGGGGTCCCCTAGATGAAACCCAGCGTCCAAGACCCACTGGAATCAATGGATTCGCGAACGGAGCCTTGGTTTGGGTGTTGCGAGCATTCTAGTCGGGCACCCCGGGGCCATTCGGGGACACTTTGAGGATTTGCTCCGGGGCCACAAAACCCAAATCGGTGAGCAGCCTTGGATTCCATCGGCTCCCACCGGTCGACATGGCCATTGTGGACCTATCCACGGTGGCCACGCATGCCCTAGGGCCTCCGGACGAGAAATGGCCCCCTTGAGCGAATTTGGCATGGCCCTCACTTAGAAAAACCCTAGCTCTAGAGATGCCTCATTGGAACCATTTCCGGGTCTTCGAGGCACGATGTAGGGGGTCCCCTAGCTGAAACTCGGTGTCGCGGACCCTCTGGAATCAACGGATTCACGAACGGAGCCACGGTTTGGTTGCTGCGAGCATTCTAGTGGGGCACCCCTAGGCCATTCAGGGACACTTTGAGGATTTTCTATGGGGCCACGAAACCCAAACCGATGAGCGGAATTGGATTTCGTCGGCCCCCAAAGGTCCACGTGGCCATTGTGGACCTTCCCACAGTGGCCAAGCACGCCCGGGGGCCTCTAGATGAGAAATTATCCCCTTGAGCAAGATTGTTATGGCCTTCACATTGGGGTCAAATTTGCAAAATCGTCGACCGGGAACTTATGGCTAGCGTTCCCAGCTGGAACCTTCCTAGACACACTTGCAGGACTCCCCGGGACCCCGTTTTTTTGCACGATTGAAATCCTATGCCCCTGGTAGGTATCCAGTAGGTTTCCCTGAAGGCCTTTTGGATGCGAGACTGAACGAGCCGTAGAATGACGATCGTTGCTTGGATCGACAAACCGTTGATTCCTTTGGATTCAGGACGTCGGGATAGTGCTAGGTGTTAATTTTTTAGCATCAATTCAATATACTCTAGGATCTTTACTGAGAGAATAACATGTACAGCATATTAATTACAAGAAGCAAACACAAGAGACAATAGACACACAAAGTTTCCTTAGGGAAAACCATAAAGGTGAAAAACCCCAATAACTTCCTCGGAGATAGATAGAGCAATGATACAAAACCCAAGCATAAGAGATAGTTTCCTAGTAGCTTATCCTCCTTCACTTGTCCACCACTCTCCAATGAGAGAATAAGTGAGAAAGTGAATGATCAAATAGAGTGCCTCCCGCACTCTATTTATACATGACTTGACTTTCCTAATAGCCTTACTAGGTCGGCCTCAACTTAATCACATAACATAATGCTAACAGGGCCGACCCCCAATAGGGTAGTCTAATAACCCTTTAACCCACATGACTTATACAGGGCCGACCCCATCAAGGTGGTCTAATAACCCATCAAGTATAAGTTACGACACCTACAATATAAATGATGACACTTACGTATAGAGGAATAATAACATCTCTATAGGAATACAATATACATATGTGAAATACATTCCCAAGTTACAAATACATCAACACTAGGGGTGCTCCTCTCCTCCGGTACCATGGCCAAGCTGTCACCTTGTAGGTCCATTTTGGAAACTAGGGTTTTTCTCAGTAAGGGAGTGTGCAATTTTTGCACATTGAGTTCAAATTGGTAAAATCATCGACCAGAAAATTATGGCTATCGTTCCCAGCCGGAACCTTCCTATACACACTTGCAGGACTCCCCAGGACCTAGTTTTGTCGCATGGTTGGAATCCTATGCCCCCGGTAGGTATACAGTAGGTGTCCCTGAAGGCATTTTGGATGCGAGATGGAACAAGCTGTAGAATGACGACCGTGGCTTGGATCGACAAACCGTCGACTCCATTAGATTCAGGATGTCGGTATAGTGCTAGGGGTGCCCCTCTCCTCCGGTCCCGTAGCCCAGGTGTCACCTTGTAGGTCCATTTTGGAAACTAGGGTTTTTCTCACTAAGGGAGTGTGCAATTTTTACACACAGGGGTCAACTTTGAAAAATCATCGACCAGGAATGTATGGCTATCGTTCCTAGCTGGAACCTTCCTAGACACACTTGCAGGACTCCCCGGGACCCGTTTTGTTGCATGGTTGGAATCCTATGCCCTCGGTAGGTATCCAGCAGGTATCCCTGAAGGCCTTTTGGATGTGAGATGGAATGAGCTGTAGAATGATGACCTTGGCTTGGATCGACAAACCGTTGACTCTGTTCGATTCAGGATGTCGGGATAGTGCTAGGGGTGCCCTCTCCTCCACTCATGTAGCCCAGGTGTCACCTAGTAGGTCCATTTTGGAAACTAGTGTTTTGCTCAATAAGGGAGAGTGCAATTTTTGCACACGAGGGTCAACCTTGAAAAATTATCCACTGGGAATATATGGATAGTGTCCTCAGCTGGAACCTTCCTAGACACACTTGCGAGACTCCCCGGGACCCGGTTTTGTTGCACAGTTGGAATCCTATGCCCCCGGTAGGTATCCAACGAGTGTCCCTGAAGTCCTTTTGGATGCGAGATGGAACGAGTCGTAGAATGATGACTGTGGCTCGGATTGACAAACAATTGACTCCTTTGGATTCAGGACATCGGGATAGTTCTAGGGGTGCTCCTCTTCTTCGGGCCCGTGGCCCAAGTGTCACCTCGTATGTCCATTTTGGAAACTAGGGTTTTGCTCAGTAAGAGAGTGTGCAATTTTTGCACACGGGGGTCAACTTTGCAAAATCATCCACCGGGAACGTATGGATACCGTTTCCAGCTGGAACCGTCCTAAACACACTTGCAAGACTTCCCGGGACCCGGTTTTGTTGCACGGTTGGAATCCTATGCCCCTTGTAGGTATCCAGCAAGTGTCCCTAAAGGCCTTTTGGATGCGAGACAAAACGAGCAGTATAATGACGGCCATGGATCGGATCAATAATCCGTCGACTCCGTTGGATTCAGGACGTCGGTATAGTGCTAGGGGTGCCCCTCTCCTCCGGTCTTGTGGCCCAAGTGTCACCTTGTAGGTCCATTTTGGAAACTAGGGTTTTTCTCAGTAAGGAAGTGTGCAATTTTTGCATATTGGGGTCAAATTTGCAAAATCGTCAACCGAGCACTTATGGCTATCGTTTCCAGCTGGAACCTTCCTAGACACACTTGCAGGACTCCTCAGAACCCAGTTTTGTTGCATGGTTGGAATTCTATGGCCCCGGTAGGTATCCAACAAGTGTCCCTGAAGGCCTTTTGGATGCGAGACGAAACAAGCCATAGAGTGACAACCATGGCTTGGATCAACAAACCGTCGAATCTGTTGGATTTAGGACATCGAGATAGTGCTAGGGGTGCCGCTCTCCTTCGGTCCTGTGGCCCAAGTGTCATCTTGTAGGTCCATTTTGGAAACTAGGGTTTTTCTCAGTAAGGGAGTGTGCAATTTTTGCACATTGGGGTCAAATTTTCAAAATCGTCGACTGGGCACTTATGGTGATGATGATGGAGACGTTAATGATGATGGTGATGAAGATGATGATGATGATGATGATGATGATGATGATGGAGATGTTGATGAGGATCCTAGAGATGACAATGATGATGAGGATGGTGATTATGATGAATATGGTGATGATGATGAAGACGTTGGTGATGATGGTGATGGTGATGAAGATGTTGATGATGATGACGAAGAAGATGATGATGATGGAGATGTTGATGAGGAACCTAGAGATGACAATGATGATGAAGATGGTGATGATGATGAAGATGTTGATGATGATCAAGATGATGATCATGGAGATGTTGATGAGGAACCTAGAGATGACAATGATGATGAAGATGTTGATGTTGATGATGATGGTGATGATGATGAAGACATTGATGATGGTGGTGATGGTGATGAATATGATGATGATGATGACAAAGAAGATGATGATGATGGAGATGTTGATGAGGAACCTAGAGATGACAATGATGATGAAGATGTTGATGATGATGATGACGGTGATGATGATGAAGATGTTGATGATGATGGTGATGGTGATGAAGATGATGATGATGACAATGAAGAAGATGATGATTATGGAGATGTTGATAAGGAACCTAGAGATGACAATGATGATGATGATGTAATGCTGATGCTGATGAAGACATTGATGGTGATGGTGATGGTGATGGTGATGGTGATGGTGATGGTGATAGTGATGAGGAACCTAGAGATGACAATGATGATGAAGATGTTGATGATGGTGATGATGATGAAGACATTGATGATGATGGTGATGATGATGAAGACATTGATGATGATGGTGATGAAGATGATGATGACGAAGAAGATGATGATGATGGGGATGTTGATGAGGAACCTGGAGATGACAATGATGATGAAGATGCTGATAATGATGAAGACGTTGATGATTATGGTGATGGTGATGGTGATGAAGATGATGATGATGATGATGATGATGATGATGATGAAGATGATGATAATGGAGATGGTGATGAGGAACCTAGAGATGAAAATGATGATGAAGATGTTGTTGATGATGATGATGGTGATGGTGATGATGATGAAGACGTTGATGATGATGGTGATGTTGATGAAGATGATGATGATGATGATGATGATGATGATGAAGATGATGATGATAGAGATGTTGATGAGGAACCTAGAGATGACAATGCTGATGAAGATGTTGATGATGATGATGGTGATGATGATGAAGACGTTGATGGTGATGGTGATGGTGATGATTATGGTGATGATGATGATGATGGAGATGTTGATGAGGAGCCTAGAGATGACAATGATGATGAAGATGTTGATGAGGATGATGGTGGTGATGATGATAAAGACGTTGATGATGATGGTGATGGTGATGGTGATGAAGATGATGATGACGAAGAAGATGATGATGATGGGGATGTTGATGAGGAACCTAGAGATGAAAATGATGATGAAAATGATGATGAAGATGTTGATGATGATGGTGATGATGATGAAGACATTGATGATGATGGTGATGGTGATGAAGATGATGATGATGATGATGATGAAGATGGTGATGATGGATATGTTGATGAGGAACCTAGAAATGACAATGATGATGAAGATGTTGATGATGATGGTGATGGTGATGGTGATGGTGATGAAGATGATGATGATGAAGAAGATGATGATGATCGGGATGTTGATGAGGAACCTATAGATGACAATGATGATGAAGATGTTGATGATGATGGTGATGGTGATGAAGATGATGATGATGATGATGATGACGAAGAAGATGATGATGATGGTGATGGTGATGAATATGATGATGATGATGAAGAAGAAGATGATGATGATGGAGATGTTGATGACGAAACTAGAGATAACAATGATGATGAAGGGTTTTGCTTAGTAAATTTATCAAGCTTTTGAGTTTCATGATAGTGGCACCATTGTGGAGAGGATGAAGAGGTAGGGTTACTTGTAGGGAGGTTAGGACATACTGGAGGAAGTATCTAAAGGGTACAGAGGGTTTAGTGCTAGGATTTGGGTGAGGGTCAGGGTTAGAGTTATAGAAGGAAATTGAATTAGGTCATTTCTCTAATGTACATTTTATAATAATGGCTTGGTCTAAGGTGGTGCTCTCAAATAGCTATTTCATTATGAAATATTTAACAAGACATGAATTAAATTTAAAATCAGTGTGTTGTTAAATATAGTGAGCATTGAGCATGGGGAACCAATTCTAGACATATGTGTATTGTTAAATACAATTTTGTTGGGTGAATCCAATAACTAACATAATGAACATAATATAAGAGTTTTTTGGGTTGGGGATATACCTCAAGGTACCCAAAGCATGAATAAAGTTTTGGTGGGCACAAAACCAAGAGAACAAAAAATGTTGAAGAGGACATGTGGGGTGGGAGGTCAGCCTCCAAAAACTCAAGCATTGACATGAGTGAGGTAGGTCTAAAGAAACTTCTCTCATACCAAATGGGAGAAGTGGTAGGGAGGTCTCTAGGTCTCTAAAGCAGCTTCTCTTGTACCAAATGAGGTAGGTCTAAGGAAACTTCTTTTGTGAAGTGGTGTTTCATTTTGAAGTTCCCTTGGTCATTGTGTTCTAGTTGCATTGTTGGTTTTGACTATTTGTTCCCAATGTTAGGAGTTTTTCTTTTTTTTTCTTTAACTTGTGTGTAGACCTCTAGGCATTCATCTAAAATTTTCCCAATCTATCACTGCAAGTTCATTCTACCTTCATTAATTAGTTTTGACCTCAAATTTAAATATTCTTCTATGGTCATGTATTATTTATCTCGAGGAATTTATTTATATCTGTAAAGTCCCCTTTCCCATAGAACAACAGGGAAGGAAACATTAACAACATACCGGGCTTTTGTAAATTTAGCCCCAATATTTCTGCATAAAAATAACTAAAATTTTAAAACTTCTATATGCATATTCGTTTCAATATAAACACAGCGGAATTAAACTTCACATATGCACACAATTTCTTCACGTGTCCAGCATACCCATCTCAGTCATACATGTAATCAATCATTAAGTATCATATCATAAAACATGATGCATTTCATTTCATTAATAGGAATAATTTATAATCCACAGAACACTTATCTTGAGAAGATGATGTCCAACGACTGGCTACGTGAGAGCAACGTTCCACCCAACCATAGATATCTGTCCATCCTGTATTCTTTCAGCTGAGAGATCACCCCCGAGCTGGGCTGTGTATCCACTAAGGAGGAACTAGATGGCTCACTCACATTCAGGGTTTCACTCAAACAGCCATGCTAAGCCAACACACGGTTGGGTTTCTCAAGCATGTAATAGGAGATGGAGGAGGATGCTAGTCCACTAAGCTCAATCCCAGAGCCACATACTCTTCAAGCTAGACTCAGCAATCCCATCCTCTGCTCATACATCCACAACTGGATTTCTCACAACTCTGTCACAAACAACCCAAATCCGTCATGCATTTTCTGGGCCATTAAAACTGGGTTTTCCCATGGCTTTTGGGGTAGCTATTGCTCCCAAATTCGCCCCAAGGTTCCTACCAATGGATCCCCCATTGGATTTCTCTGTCCAATACCAAATCGGGACGTTTTTGGCTTCCCAAAACGTGGGTTCTCTCACAGTCGCGATTTTCCATTTTCTCACTGTTGGGAGCTCGTTTTTGGGTGGGCAAAGATGTCCCATACTTCCACAATGGAATGGGGATAAGGATGGAGCAACCCCCAAGATGTAGAGTGACTTGTGGGACAAGTCCAAAGAGCCCATACCTTCCCATACGAATTTCAGGGCTACCCATACTCCATCAAAGTCATGGACTGAAATCTCAACCACTTCCTTACAATTGGCATTAATGTCACCTAAGGAAGTCAATGGGTTCACATAATGACAAATGGCAACCTATGGGTCACTCCCATAGCCCCCTCACCACTCCCTAGTGGATACACGTGGCCCCTTCTCATTCGTTGCCTCCGTAGCCAGCTTTGGACATTTTATATTGCCTGATGTTTATTTACATCCTATTACAATTTCCATGGCTTAAGAGCACATGGTATCAAAATATCAAATACTTGCCCTTTAAATAAAATTCGGCTTTCACTAGCGGGGCCTTGGCCTTGAGCTCCACGCTAGGAAAACATACATCACATGTACACTTATTTACATTAAAGACTCATATATCCTAAGGGTCGAATTGGGGGTATTACAATATCCAATGTATTTGACTCTAAGAACCTCTAACGAGTGATTATAAAAGATCATTCCCTAGTGTGTGCAATAGTTAGTTGATTCCTTCTTGCATAATTTCTCATGTAATTTTCCAATTTACTTTCCCACCACTAAATAGTCTCCTTCTCACACAACATATATGCATGTATGCATCCATTATACAATATTTGTCATAATTAGTATTACCGATATGTGTCATTATGTGTCATTATCCAAGATATATCTACATATTCATACACATAAAGGGAAAGTGAGAAAGGGGAGAATGTAACTTTAGAGCCATCAATAATTAGCCTTTTATTAATCCCTAACAAATATTTATTTTTACAATGATAGGATGATGCATCTTTATGCTCTTTACATAGAGGGGATGTAACTATAGCTATTGGAACTATCTTTATTAGTCAGTCAACCAACATGACTACTTAGTTGAATCTTACATGTATACCTCCAGTCAACTCTTTATCCTAGTTGACTAGTTGAATAAAGCTCCTACAACAATGCCAATAGAGGATTTTCAACACAAGGGATGGGTCTCTAGACCTCGAGCATGGTGATTAAAAAATATAAAGGTTATTAGGACCTAAATGAATAGTTGCATGCTCTTGAGCCATGAACAAGTCCTTGAATCACTACACAAGCTCTCTAGACGGGATACATGGCCTTTGTTTTCGATATGGATTCCATTTGGAGGTTTTGTGCACTAAGGATGGGTCTTTAGGTATTGACAATGATAAGGTGAGGACATATGTGGCCTCAAATCGAATATAAATGTTTTAAGGATATTATCCATCAAGATTCCCTCAACCCCCAAACATGCCCTTTAAAATAATTTTTTATCTTTGAGTGTGATATGGGTGCCAACATGAGGTTTTGACTACTAAGGATGGATCTTGGCATCTTGACCATGGTTGAGGTGATGACAATGAGGTTCATATGACTCCAATGAATCTTCCATGGATCATGGGGTAAAATGATGCCTTGAACCATTGAGTTGACTATGTTCAATATGTGTCTTAACATCAAAAAATCCAAGATACTTAAATTACAAAGAGTGATTATCAATATTACCAAAACATTGAAGACATTATCAACACTAAGGGTTTATGCCAACTTGTGCAAGTAGTAGTTCAACACATTAACCATTCTTTCATTAAAGGCACATACTAACGCACAAAGAACGATCCATATGTAACTACATTAACAATTCTCTTTTATTGCTCAATACAATTGCACCTATGCACACCCCTCATGTTTGAACTAATTCAAGTGATATGGTTAACCCTTCCATCCAAGCACACATGTGAACTTCTCATATATCTATGTTAATTTGATATAATATGTTATGCAATGCTCGCTAGAATTGACTATTATAACCATTGCAAGGTTAAGTATGGAAGAAGTCATCATCTCCTATTTATTTTTTTGTAGCCCTAAAGTCACAACACTTTGTAATGTAAATATCACTCCTTAGTTTGCTTGGTTAGGTATGTTGTTGCTGAAAGGAAAAGATGCAAGACCCATTCAAATACAAGGGACTCATATTGAGGTCACTTGGTGTCTAGAAATAACATCTATATGTATGTGAAAACTTTTCCATAACATTGTTATCGAAGAAAAAATCATGTATGCAAAAATGTAATCAAAGACAAAGTCATATAGAAAAGTGCAGATCCATCTATTAATATGCAAAAATGATCCAATCATGTACACTTTTTAGAAAAATGGAACATCGTTCCCAACGTCTATATAATGGAAACTCGTGCCTTGTACAAAATATCGCAACTCGTTCCCTATACAAAATATGGCAACTCATGCCGAAAATGCCACATTGTGGCTAGTGTACATAAGAGGGTCTCTCAATCCTCTTGCCCACCCTAGAAGCTCCTAGGTGCATCTCCAAAATCGATCTTCCTCTTCTTCGTGCTAGAGGAAGCTGGGTCCTTCGGGCGTCTTGGAGCACATCCCCCTGAGCCTTGAAATGACAACAATAATATGTCAACTTTTCCTGGCAATTATACAAGTATAAACCATAATTTAAAAGTAAAAATAATTTTCAAATCTTAGATAACTCACCTCATGCGAGACTGTAAGTCGTGAGGGGGTCTCCCTTCTCCATGCTCCTAGTCTCTCAGCAATGCCACTCTACAACATTTAGAACAATCAGATAAATGATGAAATTAGATGCATATAGTAATTTTCGTTAAAATTGAACGATATTTTCATAAACTAGTCAATCTCACCGTGAACACAACCAGCTAGTCTTCAGGGATGGCGGATGGAGCAGTCGGTTGGACAACCTACTCCAATGCTAGGGTGGACAGTATAGGGGAGGATGTAGCCAAATCGAAGGTGGCTACACCACTGGGGGGCACAGTGGAAGAAGGGGGGGTGTCAGAAGGAGGCATGGACTGGGGTGGGAGAAGTGGAGATGCATGTCTAGGGAGATAAACCCCAGCTGGATGTAGTATGGATCGAGGCACCCTGGAAGGGTAAGTGAGTGTGGTGGAGGAATGTGGTAGGGAGAGATGTATGTGTTGCGGTGGAGGGATGGGTGACTGTGGATGGGTGGTGTGTTGTGGTCGGATGGGGGAGGGTGGGAACATGGGAAACTGATACGGAGGTGGTGGAAAGGTTGGGATGGGGTGATGGGATGCAGGATATGAAACAGAAGGGGGAGATGGATGGAACTATGGTGTTGGAGAGGAGGGGGGGGGGGCTGGATGGAATGGGGTGGGGAGGGATGCATGGAATGGGGCATGTATTCCAGGGGATACAACTAGCATATATGGTGGCCAGAAGGCTGGGGAGGGAGGAATAACGGAACTACGAGGATGACGTGCTCGCATCTGCATACACATTTATAACCTCATAGTTTAATATAGAAAAATATAAATATACACAGACAAGTCATCATATTTGAAATTAAATTTATGCTTTAATACACATTATACCTGTGCATGTGGAGATTTGTTGATCCTCGGTGGTGATGGTTGGTCATTGGAGCCTGCGGACACCTGTGCGAACACTACAATTTTTAGACTGAATTATAAAAAAAATATTAACAATATTAAACACAATGCCAATGAGAATGAAAATGCTAGTACTTAAAAAACATGACTGCAATTAATTTATATTCAAGTTAGATGATAGTGGTTTGATGGGATTTGGATATTATATAACGTTTTTATTGTATTGGTGCAATCCATTTGTTCAAGACTTGGTAAAGAACATGGTTGTGGGGATCATGTCCTTTGACCCACAATGGATTGGGCCCATGATAATTTGGAAAATAAGGTTGACAATTTATGCTTGAAGTGTTTGATGGCCAAAGGTTTCATTGATGACAACACGTTAAGGACAAAGGGAGAAGTGATGGCATAGCAAAGACTTGACTGGACAAATGGTAAACATGACAAGCTTTGATGACTTAACAAGTGCCAAGCAAGCATGACAAGTGTAGAAGACTTGAGAAAGTGGAGACATGACAAAGGATTGATGACAAGGACTTGATAATGACATTGATGACAATACATTAATGACAAAGACATGGAAGAGTTAAGAACATGGAGCATACACATTATAGAAATCACAATGGAGATGGTGACATGGCTTGAGGGATGGAAAAGGTGACAAGTATGACAAACATGGCAATCATAAAACATGGAAAGCATGGAATAAGGGCATGGAAAGATAAGGACAAGACAAAGACAAGTGACAAGCAAGCAAGCTTGATGACTTGTCAAGCATGGTGTTTGATGACAAGGAGGACATGCTTGGTGACAAGAAGGATTGATAACTTGGTGACATGGAAGATGATGAATTGGAAAACATAAGATTAGAGGACAAAGACAAGATGATGAGATGGACAAGGAAGATGTGCGGGCATTTGGAAGGCCCCTTGTAGGCATTTCAAAGCACCATTGTGGGCATAATCAAAAGGACCCTGCGGGCATTCTTTGAAGCACCCACTGCAGGCATTTGTGGTGTATTGCGAGCATATTGATAAGGGCATGCAGGCATTTACATGAGACCATTGCATGTATAATCCAAGACCAATACAGGCATGTGTTGATGGCCCTTGCGGGCATCAAATTGGATCCCACTGCGGGAATTTTTAAGAGTGCATTGCGGGAATCTTAAGGGAATATGTGTGTCTCACATTTAATATTCTGAAAGGATAGAAGTTGACATGGCATGAAATTAAAATTAAATAAGGTGACATGGCATGGCCATAATTAAATAAATCATATTTGATTTATTTAATCATCTTAATGATAAAACTATAAATAGAAGACAAGAGTATAAATAGAAGACAAGTTTCATTTTTAATGAAGCAATGTGTGAAGATTTTGGGAGATTGAGGAGAGCTTGATGAATATGGTTGTCTATTATTGTCATTGATGACAACATTAATGACAAAGTTTAAGCTTGAAGAACACATGGCATAAGGACACGGTAGCAAAGGTTGATTTGGTGGACAAAGTGATGGGCATTGGAGCCATTGGCACACGTATTGAGCCAAGAGTCAAATGACCCATGATGTTGTCATTTGAACATGATTTGGACAAGGAGAGTACATGGAAAAGATAACTTGGATGACATGGTGACAAATGGAAAAGCATCAATAACACACATGGCATTGATCAAGCATAGGAAGAGCAAGCAAGCATTGGATGGTAGTCTGAGGATGAAGGACACTACGGACATTACCAAAACCCCAGCCGCGGGCTCATCATTGGTCAAGTAAGAATGACAGATTTTGGAAATTTCTCCCCCATTTCTATAATCATTAGAGGTCTAGGATGACTAAAGTGAACATGAGCAGATGTTTCTAGTTTTCTTAGGTTTTCATGTTTTATAAGGTTTCATTTTTGTTTGGTTGGATTATACGAATTTATAGCTCTCAAATAATTTAGACAATATGATAAACACAACTGTAAAATACGATGATAATATGGTAATTACTCAATTCTAATTAATTTGTAATTATTGAACACAAATTACTCATAACAAGATCTAATTATTCAAAGTAAAGAAGTTACTTGTGTGTATGGTGCCGCAATCTCCTCTGCTGCTACCATGGCTCAGTCTAGGTCAAAGGAACCGATGTCCTCCCACCTGGAGGATGGAGACTCAGCCCTAAATAACTATACATTAAAACAAATAAATTTAACAATGTGTAATTCAAAGTTAAATATATTAAACAATATGATATCAAATAAAATACAACAAATACTTGAATATTAAATAAAACAATAACTAACATGATCCATGTAGATCTCTGTGGCATGCTATTGCGTAGGACCATGGCAAGAATGACCATAGTGAGAACAACGATGTGGCGTTGTTCCAGTAGAACTAGAAGGCCCCGCCTGGGTTCCACCTGTACCCGACATGTCGCGGACACCACCCATAGATGGTGCAGGTATGTCTGTCTGATCGATGTCCTCCCAGCTCTATGAAGACATAGCCACAAATGTGGTATGTTTAAGCAAATGATATGTGGAACATCTAACTGAGTCGTCAATCTCATCTAGGCCGCTACCAAACCTGAGTGGCTAAGGAGGGGGGTTTGGCTCTCTCCTAGGTGCAGGAGGTCCTCTAAGTGGGTTGCGGCAGGCCTGAGGTCGATCTTGGGTAGAGCCAAGACCGACACCCTGAAACTCAGTGATGTCAAAATAGTTGACATGGTAGCCTAGCTCAAACTCAGCCCACAATTTCTGAAGGAAATACTGTGAGACCTCCAAATTGTTACACGAGGGCCTGTCAAACACCATAAACGATCTCTTTCTCTAGTTATATTTCCATGACTGGTAAGTACACCAGTCCATGCAAACCCGTCTCTTCCTCACATCTACAGGTTGTCTTGTCGAGGGAACTATCAATTTGCTGTACAACTAAGATTTTGTGATGTTGAGTTCTTTTATTTGTTCTTTGGACATCCCAGTGGAGTAGTGTTCCCTCATTCGAGCCCTGTATTAGCTCAGATTTGTGATCTCACTGTGTGCAATGTTGATGGATTCAATAATGTTTTGCAATGATGAAGCCAAGGAAACCCGAGAGGGTTCCTTTGTGCTCTTCAATTCATCGCTTAATACCCTTAATTCATTTAAATCTTGGTGTAATTAATATTTGGGGTTTTCATTCAGTTCATTGTCCGTTCCAATGTTGTCTTATGAAGGTCGGGTTTCATTGGTTTCATCTGATGGTTCAGGTGTGTTTGTCATCTTGTTAGGTGTAGATGACCTGCAATAAATTTTTTTTTGTTTTTTAATGGATTATAAAAAAAAATTAAAATTAAAATTGAAATGGAAAACAAAAAAAACCAAAAACAACAACAAATTCATGCTTCGTTGGGCACCTACCTGGAGACAACGTTTACAAGGAAATGGAGGTGCAAAATGGTGGCATTAGGGAGGCCTTTGGGTGCTCCAAGACATGTTCGCGGGGTGCTTGTTTGGCCTCCATGCGCTCACGGGTTTGTTGAAAATGACAAACCGGTGAGCTCTGTTTTTTTATATAAAAAAATAGGGGTGCGCATGCGTTAATAACGCGTGCATGCCATTTTGTGCGTACGTGTTAATAACGCGTGCATGCGCCTTTTGTCCATGTGGGATCAACCACATTAACGTTCGACATTGCCAAAGCCGCGACGTGTGTGCACATTTGGAAGTGCGTGCACGTCACTTTTTTTTTCGCTCACGCGCTGCTGTTGTGGCCTTTTTGGGTACCAGCTTCATGTGGGTACCCTGAAGTCAACCATGGATTGAAGTCGACATCCTAAATTGACTTCAACCTTGCTTAAAACTCAACTATGGAATGATGTCAAATATGGATTTAAGTTAACCTTAGATTGAAGTCACCCATGGATTGAATTCAACCATGGATTGAAGGAAACTATGGATTGAATTCAACCATGGATTGAAGTCAACCTTGGGTTAAAGTCAACCATGGATTAAAACCAACCTTGGATTGAATTCAATCTTGGATTGAAGTCAATCTTGGATTGAAGGAAACTACAGATTTAAGTCAACCTTGGATTGAATTCCACCACATATTGAAGTTAGCCTTAGATTAAATTCAACCTTGGATTGAAGTCAACCATGGACTGAAAGCAACTTTGGATTGACTTCAACTTTAATTAAGAGTCAATTATAGATGGAATTTAGTCTTGGACTTAAAATTCAACTATGGCTTGAGGTCACACTTGGATTAAAGTCAACCATGGATTGAAGTCAACCTTACTTAAAATTCAACTATGGCTTGAGGTCACGCTTGGATTAATGTAAACCATGGATTGAAGTCAACCTTACTTAAAAGTCAACTATGGATTTAAGTCAACATTGGATTGAAGTTAGCCATGGATTCAAGTCAGCCTTATATTGAAGGCAACTATGGATTGAAGTCAACCATGGATTGAATTCAACCCTAGATTAAAGTGAGCCTTGCTTGAAAGTGAAATATGGATTGATTTCAAATATGGATAGAAGTCAACCTTAGATTGAACTCAACTATGGATTGAAGGAGACAATGGATTAAAGTCAACCATGGCTTGAAGTCAACCATGCATTGAAGTCAAGTATGGATTGAAGTCAACCATGGATTGAAGTCATCCTTGGATTGAAGTCACCCTTGCTTAAAATTCAATTATGGATTGAAGCGAACCTTAGATTGAAGTAAATATTGCTTAAAAGTCAACTATGGATTGAAGTCACCCTTGTATTGAAGTCAACCATGGATTGAATTCAACCCTTGATTGAAGTCAACCTTACTTAAAATTCAACTATGGAATGCAGTAAACTTAGGATTGAATCCAACTACGGATTGAAGTCAACCATGAATTGAAGTCAACCTTGGATTGAAGTTAAGTTTAGATTGAATTCAACCATGGATTGAAGGAAACTTTGCTTAAAATTCAACTATGGATTGAAGTCAAACATGGAATGAAGTCAACCTTGGTTTGAATTCAAACTTGGATTGAAGTCGACCATGGATTGAAAAAAACCTTAGATTTAAGTCAACCTTGGATGAAAGTTGATCGTAGATTGAAGTCAACCTTGGTTAAAAGTAAACAATCGATTGAATTCAACCTTGCTTAAAGTTCAACTATGGATTAAAGCTAACCATGGTTCAAAGACAATCAACCACTTTTAAAAATGTTGTTCTAGATTGAATTCAACCATGAACTATTTTATCATTGGATTGAATTCAACCATGGTTCAAAATTAAACTTGCTTAAAATTCAATCATGGTTTAAAGTCAACCATTTTTAAAAATCATCTATGGATTGAAGTCAATGTTGCTTAAAATTCAACTATGAATTTAAGTCAACCATGATTCAAAGTGAATCAACCATTTTTAAAAATGTGGTTGTGCTTTCTTAATATGGTTTCTTCATATGGTTAAACAACGGTTTTCCATGTTCTCCTTGTTATGTCAACCATGGTCAACATCAACATGTTCTCCTGGTTATGCCAACCATGATGCACTAAATTCAACCATTCCTAAACAATGGTCATCCATGGTTTAAAGTTTACCTTGGTTTAACATTAACAATGGATTGAATTCAACCATGGATCGAAGTCAACTTTGTATTGAAGTCAACCTTGGAGTGAAGTTAACCTTGGATTGAAGTTAATTTTAAATTGAAATTAACCATGGATTGAAATCAATCTTGCTTAAAAGTGAACTATGGATTGAAGTAAAATATGGATTGAAGTTAGCCTTTGTTTGAAGTCAACCTTGGATTGAAGTCGACCATTGATTGAAGTGGACGTTAGATTAAATTCGACCTTGGATTGAAGCCAACCTTTTATTGAAGTTAACCTTGCTTAAATGTCAACTATGGAAATTTGAAGGAAACAATGGATTGAAGTCAACCTTGGATTGAAATGAGCCTTGCTTAAAAGTCAATTATGGATTAAAGTCAACCATGGTTCAAAGACAATCAACTACTTTTAAAAATATGGTTTTGGATTGAAGTCAACCATGAACTATTATTATCTATGGATTGAAGTCAACCATGGTTCAAAATCAACATTTCTTAAAAGTCAACTATGGATTGAAGTCAACCATGGTTCAAAATCAACATTTCTTAAAAGTCAACTATGGATTGAAGTCAACAATGGTTCAAAGTCAACCTTTTTAAAAATTCATCATTGATTGAAGTCAATATTGCTTAAAAGTCAACTATGGATTTAAGTTAGCCATGGTTCATATTCAATCAATCACTTTTAAATATGTGGTTGTGGTTTCTGCATATGGTTAAGCAATGGTTGGCTCCTCATTATGTCGACCATGGTCGACGTCAACAGGTTATCTTTGTTATGTCAACCATGATGCACTAAATTCAACCATTCCTAAACAATGGTCAGCCATGGTTCAAATCCTACCTTGGTTTATGTCAACCATGAATTGAAGTCAACTATACCTAAACATGGTATAAATAATTTAACTTATATTAGTATTAATTATTTAATTTTTATTTATTTATTTTCTATGTTTTCATTTATAATATATTTTTTAATAATAATAATAACCCTATGTTCCTTCCTCCCACACCAAGTGTCAACTAGCACAACCACATTTTTAAAGGTGGTTGATATACGTCGATCGATGTATATTAACCATGGCCAAACATTTAAAAATCGTTGATATACATCAATCGATGTATATCAACCATGGCCAAACATTTAAAAGGGTTGATATAAGCCGATCGACATATATCAACCACTTTTGAAAGTATGGTTGCACTAGTATATAACATGACTGAAAATAAATTATAATATAACCACAAAATATATTAATTAATTAACTAATAAATTTTACCACTTCAAATAACATAAAATTCAAATTTTCGTAGTCTTGCTCTGATTAAACGATGGGAGTAGTCTATTTATTTTACTTTTTTGACTTTATGGTAGGTTTTTGGTGGCAATCCCGTAATTTTTTTTTGTAAGATCCAAATTTGGAAGTGTTTAAATTGTACTTTTGAACCTAGAAATAGATTAAACACCCTCGAATATATATGCAATTTTCATAGATAGTATATATGATTCTAGTAATTTTTAAAGATTTTCTACCAAACTCCAAACAAAATAAAAGAAAAAATGTACTTTAAAAAATTAAGAACTTCGAAAATTTAAACTACACCATAAACTACCTTTCTCCGGTAATTATCAAAACTTTAAACGATCTTCCTCCAATAATTATAAATTGAAATATTTTTTTTTCATTTATAGAAAAATAAAAACAAATTCAAGGCTATAAGAACAATTACAAATCCGTTACACTATTAAAAACAAACAAAGACGACGACTTAGACGCGTCATGGTAAATAATTGTGAAGATACTAGGAGGCATGAGCTCTCCTATCTTATGTACAAATTATTGAATGTAATACTATATGCATCATTTAACATATTATCGCAATTAGGAGAATTATTATGGGTCGAGTTTATATCCAAAGGGGATTTTACATTGTATTATTAAATATAAAGATTAAATGAGAATTTAAATGAATATATACAAAGATGTTTTTGTTTATAATAAATTTTTATTTTAATTTGTGTAAAGAAGAAAATTAACATTTCTAAAATATGAATAAATTTTTATGAACTTTATATTGAAAAGATGGCGTTGAACAATTCCTAAAATGTATGGGGCTGAAAGAATTTGTTATCTTTTTGACGCAAATAGGATTGAAGACAAAAAACATTTTCTTAGAGAATCTTTGGCATACTTGGAGACATAAATTAGAAGAGTAGCCATTGCAAATAGATAACTCACACAAAATAATATTGTATTGTACTGATTAAATATAGATACATCACACTTAAATAAATGTTGTGAGATCCAACTTATTCTATTTAGAGAGAGGTTGAGAGAATCTCTCAACATCCTCCAACAACCCAAACCAATCCCTAAACTTTAGTATACTGCATTAATGTGGGTATTATCTCTAACACCCCGCTTTAATGCTTACATTACAAAACTTCACAAATTACACAACAGAAAAGGCATTAATGTGGGCATTATCTCTAACACCCCCCTTTAATGCTTACATTACAAAACTTCACAAATTACATAACAGAAAAGGTTACACTCACTCTGATGCCTTCGGACTTTGCTCTTTCTCATCCCCATCTTCGAGCTTACCTTTCAAGTCATTTAAAATGTAAATTCTTCAGACATCATTGATAAATTTGCATGATTGAAGATTCTTCACTACCCGGGAGAATAACCATGATACTAAATCACCCTATGGATACACTACCATTTGTGAAATTTCCCTGAAGAACAAATTTCAACAAGTGATCTAAATACTGGATGTTTCCAGCAATCAATCTTACAAAATGACCTTTTAATCTTACAAACAAACAAATTAACTTGTAATTGTTGATTCTTGAAGCCCGAAGCACAAGAAAATTCACCAGCATATAACATAGTGCACTCATAAGAAAACTAATAATATGTTGTTACATAGAACCGAAGTACGTCAAGAACAACTAGCTTTAATTATGCTACTTTGCTCCATCGATTGGTTCTGCATAGTATAATTTTTACAAACTTACACACTACATTCAGAACGACTCCTTTTTAATAGCAGTAAGTTTTTTTAATAGCAGTAAGTTATCCCAACGCCGAGCAAGAGAGCTTATTATTTCCAGCAATCAGCGACTGCATTTTCCAGCAAAGTCGTGGTGGCTTGCACATACACACACATGGGCTCCTCTGGTGGGCGCCAATCAACGACTAATCGGTGGCTCGAGATCTATAGCGTCAATGGAAACGGTGACTTCCATAGATTCGTCCCGGCTCCACCTTAAATATTTTGTTCTAGGCAGCTCCTCCCAGCAATTTCCTCCGGATCTGGCATCGATTTTCTCCAAATTGTTTTCTCAGTCAAAATTCAACGCAGATAGCTAGTCCCCACAACTCTGCGCCTCTTTTCTAGTTGTTTTTTTTAAGCAAGAGGAAGGGCCTTTATCGCAACAACTTTCCTTCACTTGAACACAAGGCAACCAGCTTAGTGCTCCTCTCTATCCTCTTCCATAATCAAGATCGCAGGCATCCCAAGAGGCCAATTCTTGGGCAGCAAAATCAATATGCAACAGATCGGGCTTTAAATTGGCTCGCTGGTTTACTTCCTTGTGCAGGCTCCTCCCAACAAGTGTTACACGGAAATCTTTATGCACATAAAATTACTATACTCTCACTGTTCACACGCCTACATATCACACAGAAATTCAATACTCTCTTATAAACTAATCCTGCATATTTACAGAGAATCAACTATCACTTCTCTCACATATTTATGAATCAACTATCACTTCTCTCTCACATATTTATGGGCACTCCCGTGAGGGAACTAAGCCCAGCCAGGCTCTGATACCAAGACATAAATTAGGTAGCCATTGCACACAGATAACTCAGACAAAATAATATTGTATTGTATTGATTAAACAGAGATACATCACACTTAAATAAGTGTTGTGAGATCCAACTTATTCTCTCCGAAAGAGAGGTTGAGAGAATCTCTCAACATCCTCCAACAACCCAAACTAATCCCTAAACTTCAGTATACTGCATTAATGTGGGCATTATCTCTAGTACATCTTTTAACTCATCACAACTACCGTGATTTAGAGATGCTTCTCTTAAATTTTTTTGAACATAAAAATATAACTCTAGAGATAAACAAGTGACTCCTTTTCTTTTCTAAAATCGGATGGAGTTGGATCTCCAAGACATTTAGAATCTAAGAAATTCTTCATAATCATCTACAATTTTTACATTCTTATAATTTTACTACAAATTTTATAATATATAGATTTTTATAAACATTTAAATGAATGATAAACCATTACAACCACCCACTATATCACAATATCCCTAAACAACGATGCAACTCCCTTTATATTATAACAAAGCATAGCAAGATAGATCAGTCAAAGAAGCAACAAGAATTCTTTAACCCCACTCACTCTCACTTATTAGTGTTCTTAAATCAACAAGAATTCTTTAACCAAAGATGAAGAAGAGGTCTGTTTAGCCCTATATTTGGTAGAGCCACGCTCCAGTAATGAAGAATAAAGGAGAAAGTAGGTTAGAGTCCTTCCGATTCCTTCTAACATAGAAGTGGTCATCATATAGCTTCGGGCCTGCTCACGGGTGAGATACTAGGACCGCACCCAAAAAGAACAATTATTAATCCATTATCCTATCAAAAAACAAAGACGATTACCTAGCCACCTCATCCGAAAGAAATGTGAAAAGACATTATACTGGAGGCACTGAATATAGTTTCTTATCTAAAAGCTATTCATTGGATTATTATATCCTTCTTTAACATATTATAGCATTTATAAGATCTATACAATGGGTTGAGTATGTATGTCAAGTAGATCCTACATTTTGCTCATGTTCAATCTCATTTAACTACACGATTTAAATGCAAAGATTATCTCATATATAAAGTTTGCCTATAATAAATGACACACAAACCATACCCATAACAAATAAGTTAATTTTTTCTTAAATTTTTATTCATAAATAAACTTGATTCACCCGAACATAAAACAAACATACAAATTTAAGGTAATAATTTTATAAAAAATACACTTCTATTTGATTGATCACAAGTGTAACTTCCAAATTTTGTACTTCAAATATTGATAAATCTAACTATAAAATCATATTTGAAATTTCTGTTTTAAAACCATCCAAATTGCCAATCCAACCATTACGAAACAACATAAGTTTATTTGATTTAATATGAAAAACAACCCAATTGCCAGTCCAAGCACAATAAAACCACCAAACCTGACTACAAAGCCATATAGAGCTGAATTTTGATTTTCAAAGCCTCTTATTGATAATTAGATTTACGTTTTTGGAATGGAATGCAATATGCTGCGGGCATGAAACCGAATACAAAGTGGACATGTTAAACATTCCTGTTCACATGTAAATAGCGTATCTCATGCTGCTCTGAACAGCGAGGTAGTTCCTCTCTAAAATGGCGGGATCGTTAATGGCAAACCATATATTTCTCATGTTCTCTCCATATATTTCTCTTCTAATTCCTCCGCCATCGTCTTCATCCCCGCCGTTTAAGCCAGGCTGCGACTCACTGTTGAGAAGAAAAGCTTTGATGAACACCCATAAATAGCCGAAACCACCTGTATATCCGCTACTGCCATTGCTCCTATTCACCTGCATGTTCTCGTCTGCAACACGACTCCTCCTGCACCTTCTCTTCATTATAACGAAGCAGCTCGACATAATGATCAACAAAAGTCGATACAATACAACCCAAATATAATCTTCCCAGAATAAATGAATATATATTGTCTGGGAGCCTAATGCCCGAAGTCAAATACCAACAGTTCATTGTGTCCTGCTGTACTGATCCATGATCTTTGCACAGATATAGATGGCCAATCACACACGGGCACCTGCTGCAGGCGATAAGACTGGAGCAAAAGTGCTTCATAGATATGAAGCAACGGAGGCCAATATGGATTACAGTGGGGACATATTATTGGAAACAATGTCATTCATTGTGTCGGTAGCCTCTCACTACTAAGAAGAAAAAACAAGCGATGATAACGACGTGGTTTCATTAATGCTCGTCTCATTTTATCTGCAAGGTGTCCTCCACCACCTCCCACTCACAACACTCGCTAAGGTGTTTTCATCATCACAGCTAATAGATAATATAATTTAATTTTAGACATCATTGTAGTTTTAGTTGGTATACTTATATCCATATGTGTTTATATTTTAAAATTTGGTATGTTTTTTTAAATTGTAAGAGGATAAGATACTTATAATTGAATAACAAATAACAAATAGTGGACAAATAACAGAAAACTTGATCAGAACACTTAATTTGTGACCTATCATAAATTAAGTGGTTATAAATGATAATGTATAATAAAAATGTATGACTAAATCCAGATTGAACTGGAGATGCTACCTTGTATTACTATTAATACAAGGTCCTTGATATTATTAATGTGAAATTTTTTCCAGCATTTAACATAACTGCATAGAAATTATTTTGAGGAAGGTCATGACTTAGTAGTGTTGGAAATGTAAATAGTTTTTCAAAGCAGAATAGAAAAGAAAATCTAAAGTTAGTGTAAAAGGTATCTATGATTGAATCATAGTAGTATAATTCAGTCGTATTGGTAGTTTATGTATTAAAATTGGGAACAAATTTGGATCAATAGAATATTTAGTGTAGGTGTAATAAGAATACAGATTTTTACTAATGAAAAATTAAAATTTTAAAACCAATTTAAAAAATTAAATTTCAATTATTTAAACACTATAAAACAAGAATACCATTCAATTTAATACTATCTTATTAAAATAATTAAAATAATTAATAATAATTACTTGTGTTCTCTCACACTTACCATATTTTATGTTGTTGAGATTTTATATTTTAGTACTAAAATTTTTCATTATATATATATATATTTGTATCTAATCTTATTTTGAATTATATTATTATGGGTTGAAAAATTATAGTTAAAAATAATTTGTTTTCTTGATGTGGAGTCATGTTGAGTCATAATGCATGTATATATAAAACCTGAGCCAACCGATATATTGGAAGATGATCTCATTATACTTCATAATTCTAAGCCATTGAAAAGGGAAAGAGTCTCTTTCACGTCTTAATTTCTCCATGGCACTCCTCGAGGTGCGAAGAGCCAAAGCAAATGAATTATAAGATAACGTGTGACTTTTTTTCCATCGGACTCCTCGAGGTGTGAAAAGCCAGAGAAAGTAATTAAGTTGACGTTTGGAAAAACAGTATTAGAAACGACAGTTATTTCATCAATGTCAAAATCAGTGTTTCAAACTTTGAACAGAAAAGTTAGATTTAAAATATAAGTAATTTCAATATAATCCTGGGTTATTTTTTTAAGATTAATTAATATTTGAAATTAATTATATTTATAGTTGTTTATATTTTAGAATTTGGGATGGTGGACGTGGATTACTATTTATGATTTTCCTAGATTAAAGGAAGATGGGACAAGTGTATTTTCCAGATTGATTTTATGGGCGTCATTCAAAATTCAAAATAAATAACTCATTTAAATAAAGAAGGTAAATGGTAGCGCATAGACAACAATAGGTGATTACAACTAAGCATAAAGAACAAGTAACAGATAACTTGTTCATTGCACTTAACTTGTGACCTATGTGTGTTCACTCACCACAAGTTAAGTTACTATGCTAATTACAAAGCACTTTATTTATGTTTTAATTATTTATTATCATTTTTTTTCTTTTAATTAACATACATTAGTTACTAATCATTTAAATTTATCTATGCATTCCAATTATCTTTTATATTTTTTCTTTTAAATTTAGAGCAATTACCATAAAATTAATCTGAATAATTTACTTATCTCAATTTTTTCTATCTAATCTTATTAAATTTAAAAATTAAAAATTAAACTTTATACTACATCTTCAAAACTTAAACAAAAGGTTATCGCATTATCATGTGGAATAATATTAAGAAGAAAACAGTACATCCCTCGTGGTAACATTATATCCTGTTAAACAATAATTAAATATTTTAAGCCTAAGGGAAAAAGATAAAACGCTTTAAAACGACTCAATTGATAACAGATCATACCGCTCAATTGATAACAGGTCATACCGCTTGTAGTTGCATTGAGTCATCCGTGTCACTAATTTAATATTTCAAAATCGTGGAATTGTAATTTTATAAAAAGTGAGATTTATGTAAGATGTAAAATATGTATTTAAAAAAAATGGTATTTCATCCGAAAAAAAAAATTGTAACTTGTAAAAAATGGTAGTCACTAATATAGTTATACTTTTTACTTTAATTTATATTTAAATGGTAGTAACTAGAATAGTGATATTTTTTTTAATAAAAACTATATATTACTGCTTAAAAAGAGTGGAGAGTTTGTTAGACAGTTTCTTCAAAAACTTAGGCATTCTCAGTCTAGATCAACCAAACAGGAATCCATACATCGACCAAACATATCATGCGTGACCTGAGACATTTCTGGATCCGCCGAATAGGAATTTGACATAGACATAGACAATAATGTTCAATCCCCTTATCAGCTAGACCATACAAAATTACCATCTAGTGAATATGAGAAACAAAAACAGAGTTGTGAAAACACCGAAAGATAACCCAAAACATAGAGCCTAATAAATTGTGACAGTAGGAGGACCCATACCAACGATATCCAGGATCTGTTGTGGCCCGGTCGGCTGAATCCGATATTTGGCAGCGTTCCTAGCACTCTCGGGAGGACTCTTGGTGCCACCACGAACGTTTCCGCCATGCTCCCTGTTAGCCTTCCCCTGAATGACAAAGGTGATACCAATTTTCTTGGCAATGGCATCTATTTTCGAATGCATCACCCGGCTGTCCAAATTATGGGCCTTTCAGGACCTAACCAGTTCTTCGTGCCCTCTGTTCTTGTTAAATGCGTCCATCAGAACATGCGCCATCAAATTCTTGGTAACCCATGAGGGTCAGCTCGTAGATAGAAGCACGACCGACCGTAGTACCAGGATCTGCCACCTAGTCTTCAATTTCACTATGGACTTCCTCAATTGAAAGACTTTGAACAATATCCCATATCCCATAGTTCCTTTTCAACTCCCTCTATTTCTTCCCTGATATCCCATAGTTCCTTTTCAACTCCCTCATTTTCTTCCCTGACAACAGGGTAATTCACTAGAATAGTTATACTTACAAGGCACTTAATTTATATTTAAATGGTAGTCACTAAAATAGTTATACTTTTTACTTTCATTTATATTTAAATGATAGTCCTCTAGAATAGTTACAACACACTTGGTTTACGTTTCAGTTATTTATTATCCATTTTACTAATCATTTAATGATTAAGTTTATCTATGTATTTTAATTATCTTTTATTTTTATTTTTTTAAATTTAAAACAATTATCATAAAATTAATCTGGATAGTTTACTTATATCAATTTTTTCTCACTACTCTTATTAAATTTAAAAATAAAAAACTAAACTTTATACTTCATCTTCAAAACCTAAACAAAAGGTTATCGCATTATCATGTGGAATAATATTAACAAGAAAACATTACATCCCTTGTGGTAATATTACGTCCTGTTAAACAATAATTAAATATTTTAAGCATAAGGGGAAAAGATAAAACGCTTTAAAACGACTCAATTGATAACAGGTCATACTGCTTGTAGTTGCATTGAGTCATCGGTGTCACTAATTTAATATTTCAAAATTGTGGATTTGTAATTTTATATATTTCATCCGAAAAAAATGTAACCTGTAAAAAATGGCAGTTTTTTCCAGCCGAAAAAAATCGTACTATTGTTATTCCATGGAATCAAATAGTACAAAGATAGCGTTAATATCTTGTCTCAAGATATTCAATACAAAACCAGATTTCAAAATTTTCTAGTGTCTATTATACAAAAATATCAACGACTTCCAAAATAAATACATACAAAACTACTATATGCTTTTTTCGGATTTACAAACTTCTTAAAAAAGATATAAATTACCCCTGTCTATCAGACAGACCTCCATCCATTCCTCCCAAAAAAGAACACCTACAGGACCAGCAAATGCATCTTTTGAAAGTTGATCTATAAGAGAGTTATGTGTTCTGTAGATATGTTGGAAAGAAATCTGTTCCATCTTTGAAATTTCCTGACGGATATGAGCACACCAAACTTCAAGATCCAGAACATTGAGCATGTATTCATTGTTTGCCCATTTAATTGTAACTCGTGAATCTCCAAATACAATAGGATTCACCAATCCAAATATGTTTGCCACATTTAAGACAACCCAAAGTGCCAGAATTTCAGCCTTCATATTGGTACCTCTGCCACCATTGAGTCTAAGAGAAAAATGATGCTGATCATTGATGTAGATGACACCACCAGTAGCACACAAACCATCTTATGCAGCCCCATCAAAAAATAAGACTGGTCGAGATACAGTAAAGGAAAAGGAATCCTCCCTCACAGCTTTCTTACCATGGTCCCCTTCAGGAAATTGCTGCAGCAAGAAGCAAACAGATTTAAAACACTGTACAACATCCGGCTTTAAGTTCTGAAAGATCACTTCATTCCTTGTAACCCATATGATCCAAGAAATAAAAATGGGTAGGAATAGTGGCTTATTTTTATTTCTGACCCAGTTTAGCATACCCATGCCAAAATCCACATCATCCCATACGAACTGCAGATTTAGTTCATAACAGCAAAGGTTCCAAATCTTTTGATAAAAAGAACACCTCATCAATAGATGATTTGCAGACTCGGAGTGAGAATTACACAAACAGCACCAGCTAGGACCAATCCAGCCACGTTTAATTAAATTCTCCCATGTCTTAAGACTACCATTTAATGCATGCCAAAGAAAACATTTCACCTTCATAGGTAAGGACCACTTCCAGATTTTTGAATACCACCAATGACAGGGATAAATACACTGTTTCTTAATAATCTTATCATATGCAGATTTAGCAGTAACATAGCCATCATTTGTATTTCCAGCCCATATGATCTTATCAGGAGATCTCGATAGCGCAATACCTGCAGATCGAAGAGCCTGAATAAAGAGATCCCATTCCAAAGCATGATCTGGATTGAGCCATTCTAACTCAGATAACCAATCGATCCCTGTACTGTGAAACAGTTCCAAATAAAAAATATCATTAAAAGTTTTAAAGCCCTGCAAATTTAACTGCATAATCAATCCCTCGGATAGACAATAATGTTCCTCCAAGCCAAGTACGGGATCTACCCCAATAAGAGCACTGCATCCATTACCAATTTGCCAGCATATATCCATCGCAAGCCAATCATAGACTTTAAGGAATCCTCTCCACACTGGGGACAATGATCCAGAAAAACTCTTAGGCTTTCTCAACCACACAATTAAATTTGATTTGATATATTTTAAATGAAGCACCTTCGACCATAGAGAATTGTTGAATGGCCCCCGCCAAAAGCTCTTCATTCTAAGAGCTTTACTGAAACTGTTAAGATCTTTAATACCCCACCCACTGAAATTGAATGGCCGAGCAAGAACATTCCATTTGACCATAACCAAATTTGAACCATCACATCTGCCAAACCAAAGATAATTGAAAGTGAGCCTTCTAAGCCTATTTATAATATAGCTCGGGACCTCCAATAAAGTTAGCCAGAAAACCAGAATGCTGGAGAGCACTGCATTAATAAGAACAAGCTTGCCACCTGTTGATAGAAGCCGAAAAGACCAGTGATCTATCCTTCGTTCAAACTTATTGATAATCCACCGCCAGTCATTTGCCTTGTATGAATTAGGTTTTAACAGAAAACCTAAATATTTCAATCCATCAACCAGTTCATGACAATTATATGGTAAGAAGGAAACAATTTCCTCTCTTCTATCTGCTTCCACCAGATGCTGATAAAAACAGGACTTTGAAATACTTACTTTCATTCCGGAAACCTTACAAAAGAAATTAATTATATTTGAGAACACTTTCCACTCAGCAATCGAGTCAATACCCGCAAGAAGAACATCATCAACAAAAAGTAAATGTGACAGAAAAACACCATCCCCCATCTTGATACCTTTTATCAAACCCCAATCTTTTGCTTGTAATATGAGTCTACTGAGTCCATCCATAATCAAGATAAATAACAGTGGAGACAGAGGGAAACCCTGTCTGATGCCCCTGGAACATTGGAAAAATGACGAAGGGTTGCCATTTACCAAAACAACAATGCTCGGAGAAGTCACACAAGCCATTATCCAGTTTAAAACCAAAGGTGGTGTGCCTATTTGGATCAGAATCAACCTAAGAAAAGACCAATTAACACGATCATAGGCCTTTTCTAAATCCATCTTTAACACCAAAGCCTTCAACTTCTTTGATTTTATCATATGGAGCAACTCCTATGCAAGACCAATAGAGTCGTGGATTTGTCGATCCTTCAAAAAACCAAACTGCTCAGGAGTTATAACTGTGGATAAAATATCCTTCAATCTCACAGCTATAATTTTTTATACAAGCTTATAAATAAGATTGCAGAGCGCTATGGGTCGAAAATCCCCATATGAAACTGGTTTATTGCATTTTGGAATTAATGTAAGGAAAGTGGAGTTTAAAGAACCTGTAATAAACCCATGTATCCTAGTGTACTCCACAAGGTTCAGAATATCATTCCCTAGAATATCAAAAAAATGCACATAAAATTCCATAGGCCATCCATTTGGGCCAGGGATGTTGTCCTTGGCAAAGGATTTTAAATTCAACTCAATTTCCTCTAGAGTCACCTCTTTGCCCATAGCCTCAGCATCTGCTTCATTAATACATCTAGGATAAAGTTTGGCCAATCTAATTTGTTCCAATATTTCCCTGTCACCATCCTCCTTATAAATATTTCCATAATACCTCACAGCTTCAGAACTCAAAGATTCCAAACCTTTGATAGAATTTCCATTTACATCATTAATATCCCAAATCATTTTGGAATTTCTCCTAGCAGAAGCAAAAGCATGAAAAAATCTTGTGTTCTTGTCTCCATGATTAATCCACAGCGCTCTACTCTTCAATCTCCATTCTCTTTCTTCCATCAGTAAGATCTCCTCTTTCTTTTTTCATACAGCTTCAGCATTTCAAATTCACCCTGGTCCAAAGACCCATCCAAATTTTGCATAAAAACAAATTGAATATTATTTTCCAACCTTTTCAGTTCAGCTGCATCCGCCTTTTTTCTCACCTTAATCCAATCTATAACTTTCTTTTTTAACTTCATCATTTTTTGACAAAAGAAATCCACAGGATTCAAATTTTCAACTTCCGAATGTAACCAGAAATATCTCACCATATCACAAAACTCCTTCTCCAATAGCCAAGAACAATTAAACTTGAAAGGGTAGCATACCTTTGGGCCAAATTCCTCGAACTGTAGAACAATAGGCCAATGGTCTGAAAATTTTACCTCATGAACCCAGGAACGAGACTGCTGAAAAGTACCTAAAAAGGATGATTTCACCAGAAATCGATCAAGTATTTTGTGAACACCGGCATCCCCCTGTCTACCATTTGTCCAGGTAGGAATAAGTTTGACAGGTGCCAAATCCACCAAATCAAAACGAACCAGAAAATCCACAAAGAAATCAGCCAACGGGTCCAGTTTTGCCCCAACACCCCAAATATCAGTAGCTGATTTAGTGAAATTTAAATCACCAACAATCACTAAATGAGACAGGTTAAGTACCCCAGAATTTGCCAAGGTCTCCCAGAAAAAACGACGACCTTCATAGGGTGCATAACAATTTAGGATATAAAACTGCAAATTCAATCCTAAACTTAAACCTTTCATCAACAAACCCCATGGAGTGGAGAAAACTTTAAAAGCGAAAAGTGAAGGATCCCAAGCCACAGCCAGACCACCCGAAATACCATTAGCACAACAAGCCGCAACCTCCCACTTAGGCAGAAGATCACCTATCTTCGCAACCGCCACATAACTCAAACACATAGTTTCTTGTAGAAGAACAATACTAGGGCAAATAGCAGCAAAAATTTTGGAGAAAGCCTTCACCCGAGAAGCTTTCCCCAACCCCCTAATATTCAAAGAAAGGATTGACATTAAGAACCAGTGATCGAGGGTGTCTTTGCTCTAAGACCCTCAACTGAAGAATTAAGAGAAACCCCATCAGACAAAAGCTCAAAACCCCCAACAAGACCTGTACCAGACTCCCATCCCCCTTCCTTTTTCTTCTTACCCCTGCGGATAGTAACATTCTGGAACTTTACAGAATGAGTCGGGAGTACACCAGAGCCGGATAATGGAGTCTTCGAGAAAGTAGGAACCGGAGCAAGGGTTTTTAAAACCCCATCAATTCTAAGATCACAATTATCACTAAACTCAGGTTCGGCAAGAGAATGCAAAATAGACGACGAAATACTCGGTTTCTCAAATACAAGACCAGACTCAGATAGAGGAATAGACTTGGAACCCCAGGCCACATCCCCAACATCAGTATTCCGAGCAGAGACCAAACCCTCATCCACCCTATCTTCCACAGAAGCAAGTTCAGTAGAAAGATTTCGAACAACCGAGGAATAGTTATACTTTTTACTTCAATTTATATTTTCTCGATTATATGTTAACACTAGTTTCAAAGGGACAGTGAAAAGAAAAAATACACAAAAATAAAAATGATATTAGGCGTTTTATCATATTTTAAAATATATTCGAGTGCGAAAACATGTTTTTCTTGATAATGTTTATATAATTTTTTTATTAATTTAATTTAATTTATTATGTTTAATTTATTATGTATAAACTAGCACAATTATCTAATTTGTGGTTGGTAAACATCGATATCATGTTTAGTTGTGATTATTAAGTTTCTATATTCAACTACACTTATCTATGTGGCTACTACCAGTTATTTTTTATATTCTATTTTTTATTTTATTTTTGAATTTGAGACGACTATCACAAAACCAATCTAGACAATATACTTGTCACGTCCTCCTTCAATCTAGGAAAAGCATAAGTACTAGTTCACTCAAAATTATAAAATATATACACCTATCATGAAATTATAAACTAATAAATTTAATTAGATTAAAATTATTAGTACATAATTATTATTAGAATTAAAAAATGTCATGTTTCTTAAGTTTTGCAATTGTCATGTGTGAATGTATTGAAATATTGTAAATAGTAAGATCATATTATGCAATTAAGTATTTGGACAAGGGGGTCTCTTTTCTCAAAGACAAAATCTCATGCATCAAATTTGGTGTTTAGGTATGATTATTATTATTATTCACAAATAATAATAAAAAATTGTATTGGAATTTATTTTAAGAAAAGATGAAATTTAAGTGAGAACATTTGAATATTAATATTTATAAAGTACACCAACCTAGATCCATTTTTAACTTTGACACAATCATTATTATGTATATATTTTAGATTAATTTTATACTTTGAAATTTATTAGATATCATCTATAATTTAGAGTTATAGGTCACTTCAAAAGTTACATGAAGATTAAGGTGATTAATAATAAAGTAACAATGCTCAATGATGAAGTTGAAGTTAAATGGTGATTTAATAAAATGTATATAATGTGTGATCAAAATCCATCTCTCTTCTATGAAGTTGAATAGTGATAAATTAATAAGATGTATATAATGAGTGATCAATATCCATCTCTCTTCTTTATCTTTTTCCTTTCTTGTTTAGCTCTTGCTTTGTAGTATTAATAATTATGTTTTATTGTATTGCATGGTTTTGATTTTAATGCGGTATATATCAATGCAAACTGTATATCTTAGGATTTCATTTACTTTAATATTATAATTGTTTTAATGTGGGTGGACTTCATCTCACCAAAATTTAGTCTATGGGATAGTTTCCCATGTTTTTTTGTTAAAAAAAAGATTAACCAATTTCCATTTTTTTTTCTAAAATGACTTTCCCTTTATTTCACAATATAAAAATATTTTTTTCTAAGCAGATCACTAAAATTGCCTAGAAACTATATAAAATTATTAGAAATTTGAATTTAATTTTTCAAAAATATTGTCAAACATATTATGCCTGGAAATTTAAGAATTAGTAAGTTTTTCCAAAGTTTCTACACTTTAAGAAAATTATGGATCCTTAAAATTTCCTATGTCATGAAGGAATTGGTTTCCATTGGTGTTTGGAGCATTTGCAACGTAAACTTGTCCTTGGGAAAAACAAAGACCTTCCATTTGTTGCAAAACTGACTATTGTAAGTAGGAATCTCCAGGCCTCAGACATTTATTATGTTTCTTGTTGGATTCTCAGTAGGGCTCGATTTCATAGATTAGACTAAATTTTGCATTCATACTTGGGGTCCAAGTATAGTGGGGTTACAAGCCTTCCTATGGTACCTTGAGCTATTCACATTATGCCCAAGGATAAAGGTGGCTTGGGTTTGATTGATATTTCCACCAAGGGAAATATTTTGGATGAAAAAATGGGTGATTCGGTGTCTATAAGGAAGCTCACATTGGCAAGTATTATTGAGAAATCAACTTCTCACAGCAAAACACATTGCTAGGATTAGGGTATCATTTGGTTTGTGTGATATTATCTCATCCTCTCATAACTTCCCGATCTCAAGATCTTTTATCATCAAAATTTATTTGGGAAACATGGAGGAAGGTGGATAACCTTGTGAGGTGGAAAATATCAAGTAGTCGGGAAGGATAGGATTTGGCAAGAAGACCGATATGGAGTTGGAAGGTGCAAGACACATGTATTTTAAACATACCTCGGTTTGAAGGATGATGGATGAGTAAGAAAAGGATATTTTTTTAGAGGGATTTGTGGAATGCTAGTACCTGAACCTAGAAGGATTGGCAATCCATTACTCATGAGTTTTCCCTTTCCTCTATGGATAAACATGTTATTATGGAGATTATCAACCTTATTCCACATGAGGACCTGCTCAAAATGAGTATAGATTTGCCTGGCCATTTTTGGCATGATTGGGAATGGATTTTTAGGCTCTCGTTGTTTTAGTATGATTCTAAGAGGTTGTACCTTCTCCTTCATAAATGGCATGAGATTAGCCATGTTCTCAATTTATAGTGGGTGTCTAATGATGCATAAGGAATGTGGATCAACATATTACATAATGTGTGGTTAATTCAGGTGAGATATAAGCTTCGGGTGTTTGTATGGCTAGTGATTTACCAAGGCCTTCCTTCCAAGGCACAAATTGCAAAAATTGGTCTCTTAGATGGACTTTTCCCTTCTTGCCTTAAGTTGGAAACATTCCAGCATCTCTTTTGGGAATGTTATTTTGCCAGGTATTGCTAGGAGTTTGTTCATCTAGAGAATGCAACCTTTTTTCAATGGATGTTACATTGGAGAGTTAGTTCTACTGGGTGATGTTTGAACTCTGGGACACTCCTTAGTCTATAGTGTTTGGCATTGCTTGAGGATTTCAACATTGTTTGTTCTATGGAAGCTTCGGTGCAAGTATGTTTTTGAAAGGATATTAGTTCTTTGGCTATGTTTTGTTAGCTATGGAAATATGACTTGTGTGAATGCATCTATTAGCTAAATTTTTTATGTTAATCACAGAAGCTAAGAGATTGGAGCCACATGTATAATTTGATTTTATGGTTGTTTTAGTCTCTCTAAGAAAAAGGCTATAAATTGTATTATATTTTCCCCTTTGTAAATATTCATTGTAAATATAAAAATATTTTTAAAAAAAAACTTTTGATAATTAGTGTTTAAATAAATGCACCCTATAGATTTTGTGAATTTATTTATGATATTTACATTAAATACTTGGCCAATGAGTTAACAATATGTTTTATTGTTGTCTTTTAAACTGATATTGATTTAAACATATGTCATAGTTTTAAGTTAATATCATTTGTTTTCTCAACATTAGTTAATGTTATTTTTTTTTCAGAATATTTTTGTAGTGCGATTTTGTAGTGCGAGGGAATTGAACCCCACCCCACACTTTCTAAAATGCACGGACTTCCTTTACTCACCAAGTGAGCTACTTACTTTTACCATTTAAACACACCATTCATGCGTTGCATAATTATTATAAATAATTAAAGCACGTCATTCATAAAAATTTCTTAACTTAATGATTACTTCCTTTTACACATGGCTCACTTACCTATATTAGAGTGAAATACAAACAATTCTTAGACACAAACAATATCTACATAAAATATGAGATGATTTCAAAAAGTGAGACACAAACCATTTCAATACTACTTTATCTCCATAAAATATGGCATGACTTAGTAATAATATGAAATAGAATCAGGTCACACAAACAATTTCGTCCATTGATTATTTTATTATTTATTTTTAATTGTTTGTATTTAAAAACATAAGATATTTAACCAAGTTACTACATTTCGCATACTTACATGTTGTCTAATTTTTGCACACTTAAGAAATTTTTCCTAAGATACTAAAAGACAATATTATCATACGTTATGTAGCTCATAAGGCTTTTTGACATATGAAAAGGAATGACCATCTTGTAGTTGACTTTTACCCAAGTCACGCAATTGTCAAAATTAGTGTTTGAGAGAAATGGCATAGAATATCCCCTAATACCCATGCAACCTTAAAAAAGCATAGAGTCATACATTATGGGGCACTGTGGGTGCCCAAGTTTTGGACTTGTCATTACGCATCGAGCCAGACATCTAGATGCAGTTTAGTGCAAACATAAAACAGTTAGCAATTGTGTGCTAACAAAAAATTTGCAGTGTTGTACCACAACTTATATAAGGCTTATTTTGTAAAGGGTTGTTTTTTTTTTCTATTATGATATGGCTTTTGTTGTAAGATTTGATGTATGGAGAAACATTAAGTTGTTGAGATGGGTTTTGTAGTTATGTAATTTTGTATCAAATTTTGCTAATAATAAAATGAAGCTAAAGGTTTTGTCTCATCTATCTTCTGTTTATTGTTCTTATGTATGGACTTATGGTGTTTGCTTAGTAATATTAATGAATGAATGTTAGTAAGATGATGATATTTATGCATGTTCCTTAATCCGATTCCTATCTAAGTAAATATTTGCTAATACATTGAGAGGAAAGAACCTAATCCTCCCTATACTAGCCTTGATTCAAGTTCATGTATATTTTCTTGTGCGCATCTAGGGTGGGACCTAACTCTACTTGCGGAGTATTGAAAATATCGATGCCTATGGGGTTTTTGTTGGTCATATAAGTCGAACCATGGGTCTAACAGACTGTAGCCAACAATGGTTTTGTTGCCAAGACCTAACAGGGACTGTGTCAAGAGGACAAAATGATGAGGTGGAGTATTTCCAAAAATGAGATTGAACAATGGCTAGAAAGCAAGGAGGATGAATTTGCGCAAAAAGAGACTAGAGAATTGTAGATCTCACCCCAATACTAGAAATAAATTTACATTTACTCTAATCCGCATGAAATTTTCTTCTGTGAGTTTCCCTTTTTGGTATATGAGTGGGTAAAGAGGCATCTTGAGATAAATAGTACCTAGAGCACACATTGGCTAGTAGTATGGACCGAGGAAAAGATCCAAGCACTAAGAAATTTAGACAATACCTGTTCTATAGATATTGATCTCTGATTCTTGTGCATAAAGGAAGGATATATTATAGAATTTGCTTTAGGATCCAGTGAATCATAAAAACTACATAGAAGAAAGATTCAAAGAAGGCCCAAGAAAGAGATTCTTAAAGAAAATTCCATTGTGGATAAAGATGTTCATTGAGAATGGGATAATGAAAATTAACCCCGACAAAATGGCAGCGTAAGCCTTGTGCTATGGGGTGGGGTATGAAGAAGTGGGAGAACAACTAGGCGCAGTATTTGATCTAGAAGAGTAAAGAATCTAGAGGGTGAAAAGACATTTAATAAGGGATGAGATAAGACTAGTCTGAAGAAGGAAGCAAGAAAAGTAGTTGATGGGGAAATATAAGATGGAGGAGAGAGGAAATAAGAATACCAGAGATGCGACTGCACGACGAGAATGTGCAGAAGGTTACTATGTTCCAGAAGGGTGTGCAGATTCTGGAAAAGAAGAGTGCTTAGAGGATGAGAGACCTCCCAAGAAGCATGGAATGGAAGAAAGTGAGAGCTCCGATGAGAACAACGATATCACACCCCTAAGGATGAGAGAAAGAAAGAATGAAGAGGACGCGCAAGAAGATAAAGTATAGACCAATGGAGGTACTTGCATGATCCTAAGAGAGACCATGCAACTGGATTTGAGCTCCCCTTGAATCAACATTTTCAAAAGACGCACATCAAAAGGTAACCCACTATTTGTACCAATCCCCTAGTGCTCTTTGTGTAATCAAGAAGACCAGTTATTACTCGAGTTGGTGTGGGAAGAAAGAATTGAAGCCAAACCAAAGGTTAGAGAAATGCAAGTTAGTCTGACATAGGGGACTAACCCAAATATTCAAAGTTCAAGAAGCAGTAGTATTGTTCTGAATCCACCAGTCACAAGTAGAAGTACTAGTCTGGACATATAGCTACAAGTATGGACATGATATCAAATTCCACCTTGAGATTACCCGTGTTTCATGGGACAAGTAAAGATAACCATCACTTGTCAAACAAAAGGAGTTAAATATAACCATGTTTCATGGTTTAGTGCGTGTTACTATTACTCTATCCAAGTTATAGGTTTTGTTTACCACCTAGAAAGGGTTTGATAAATAAATCTTATATTAAACTCTTATGACGAGGTTATACTATATGCTATTATATTCAGGGTACAATAAATATGTTAGGGACAATGGTCCATAATCAAGTTCGATGGTAAATTAATTAAAAAGTCCTAAACTATACAAAAGGTGGTGACTAGCACCCAACATTATGGTCATGATCCTCGACGAGCATTTGTATTCATGGACTAAACCATTGTGGGTAAAAATATCGATGGTAGTGGATGACAGGTCAAGTAGTAAATGCGACCACATGAAGGTTGGTGGAGATTTCCACGTTGGGAACAATACCCTAACAGGTCGTTAAACCTGGCATTGTTAATGTTTTGGCATGAGGGTTTGGAGAGCCGAGCTCTTGCTTGGCTGTATTGGATGCAAGGGAACCTCTACGTAGTTACCAGCATTGTGAAAGGTGGTTTTAGGGTTTCAACATTTTTTTAAAGTGGTACTAACTCTGGTGGTCTCGGTTGCTGGGAAAGCTACTCTCATGGCGTTCTCGTCTTCTTTGGTAGGTAAGCGATGGTTCCCAAACTCGTTTCAGTACTTTAAAAAAATTCTTATTTTTTTTTAACTCCAGACAAGTCTAACCACTTCGTGTTCTTTGGCAGGGTACTCCTGGTTGCTCATTGTTCTCTTCTTAGGTTTCGGTATTCAACATTCCTGAGTGTTAGACAAAACCTTAGTGGTTTAAGACCACAGTAAGCCTCAGTTTTCTCCAGGATATCTCCTCTGTCGATGTGTTTGGAAATACTGTCAGTGTTGATGGTTGGAGTGTTGGAAGCCCTCGGGCATGCGTATCTAAAGTGGGAAGAATAGACCTGTGTTTTGAAATAGAAAGCTACGGCTTCTAGTTTATTTTTGCTGTAAAAATTATGTCTCTGCTGAGACTTTTGTTACCTGTCTTTTGAATATGAAAATAATTTCGGTTAAAAATCCTTTGGTTGAAAATTCGTAAATGCAAGTAATGTTTACTGTTTTTAATGATCTTTGTGGGTTATTCGATGTATCTCCAAAGTAGTTGGTTTGGCAGTAAGGTTACTGTTTGTGTGTAATCCTTTCGACGTTATCATTTTTGAGTACGAAAGCCAAGATAGAGATGAATGTATAAAGGTTTTGGTCCAGACCCTTAACTTGTTTCTGCGTTAAGCTTTTATAACTGTGCTAAGTTTGTAATGTTTGTAGTTTCTTGTTGCTACAGGGTAAAATCCCAAACATTGTCTATTATGTAAATTTATTTTTATGAAATTAAATTGTGTAAATTTTTACAACTAGGCGAGCTCATTTCCGAGACTTGAACCCATGACCTATACTTGTTGGTTATCAAGGCAATGATACATCCAAAGTATGTTATCTAGCTCTGCATGTGGATGTGTTTTAGCAACTTGAACCCTGAGCATGTAAAATAGCTATCATGACCTAACCTTTTATATGTTCGTAGAGCATTAACTTATTTATGTACTAAGTTTTACTATGACATAATAATGTCTATTGACTATATAACATATGTTAAGTGGATAGTGGAAAGGTTCCTTCCATTCAGTTTAAAATTCGTGTAGAAACCTTGCTATACGCTTTTCAATAGCTTCGTCGTATGAGACTATGATTAGTGTTGATAAATTTAAACTTTATTTTTCAAATTATTTTGTTACAGGGTTATTATTATTATACTATCGTTCAACTGTTTGATATTTGACAACATGCGAAGCCTATAGGGTTTCGACCCTAGCCATAGATTTTTATTTGTATTATGTGCACTAGTTACAGGGTTAAACCCTGACTATACTTTGAATTTGTATTGTTGTTTACTTATGGTTTTAAAAAGCATGTTGATCCCTGTATGGGTACATTGAGTATAAAATCAACAGAATTCAATAATTGTATTCTTTGCATAGGTGTATGCAATTCCAGAACTTTGATTTGATTTATTTTTATATAACATTTTATTTGTAATTTACGATACCCGAAGGGTTTATTAATAGATATTTTATGTATAATTTAAGGATGTTTGCTTATATCAGGATACTAAGAGTTATGTACAAGATACTTTAAATTTACAATGATCTTGTTATATATATCTTATGAGAGTGTAACTACTCTATTTATACATATGAGTTATGTATGAAACAATTAATGTAATTATGAACAGTTTATGTGTATTATCTCCTGTCTATAAAAGATATTTCTATTGTTCTATATAACTATCTATATTTCTAAGTTGATTTCGAAAACATCTTGATAGTAAAATAATGTTTTCTGTTTACATGATATGAAACAAATGTAAAATCTAGGGTTTATACTGATATCTATTATCATGTTTGTAAAACAAAGGTAGTCTCAAGGACTACTAAGTTCTGATAGTTGTTACAGTTTTGCATCTTTATGTCAATATCTGTACTTGGTAGAGAAAATATAAGATCATTATTCAAATCATAGCATGGCATTCATTTCTAATCTATGTTAATTAAACCCTTCCTGTACTATAGTACATCACCCTAGGGTGAAAGGAAAAATACAGGAAGAATTTATTCATCAATCTATATCATCTATTCATTCATTCAATTTATAGAAATAATTTATTAGTTCAGAAAACAATCATTTAGAACAACTAATTGATATTTACGATACATTGGAAACTATGATAACATATTCATATAGTTTTCAAAATAATATGAACAGTTTAAAAATAAATAACAAGTAGAACCTGATAACTTGATAGGGTGGACAAACACCCAAAGAGGACCGTTCCTCCCAACCTTCTCCAGAAAGCAGCCAATATCACTTGCTTTTGGACCCTCGAGCCTGTTCATTGAACCACTAGGATGAAGAACCATGTAGAAGCAAGACACTCAGGTTGTACTTTAGCAATCAAGAAGACTTGCATAAAAACCACTCATATGTACTTCAGCAATCAAGAAGACTTGCATACATAGCTCTACCTCTAACTCTACACTCAACAGGAATAAGACAGTCTTACTTTGCAACTCATTACTTAACATCCCCTTATCGAATCTCTTGTGGGCTCAGTTCTAACACCACAAGGAAAAGTTCTCTCATCAGAGAATATGTGAGCTTCTGCTCAAATTCGATGGCTATATAAAGATTGCCTTGGTCTTTAGTGGTTAATTTGAATTCAATGATCCATAAGCTCAATTCCACCATCCTTGGGGAACATGACCACATTTTTAGGGTAGTTGTCCCATAACAACAGCTAGTAAATGAGTTCAGATGCTTCCACTTGTCCATTTCCTTCTACACTAGATTCCATTCCTCGTAGAGGGTCAGTGAACACTCTTCAACAGTCTCTTTGGGTGAGTGTCTCCTATTTTAATTTATTAAATAATAATATTATTCATTTACAGTCATCCTTGACCATCCTTGGTCATTTAATACAAAAATTTACAATAAAAGTTAAAGTAATGTTTTTCCACAAACATAAAATGTTTCAAGTACTAGGTAGGTTACAAACACCCACTCTTAAGTTCAACATCATCCTCGATGTTGCTTACTCTTTATCAGAGTCTTCCTGTAACAGAATTGGATATGCTACTCGCATATGACTTTCCAATTCACAGGTTGCTTCATCTGGACTAAGGTGCTTCCATTGCACCTTTACCTGTCCAATGGTGTGATTCCAGAGCAAAATTTCCCTCTTGTCGAGGATACAATCCGGTTCCACCTAAAAATCTCCTTCGGGCTCCACCTATATGTCATTCCAACTGATTACATGAGTAGCATCATGCACATACTTTTTCAAAACAAAAATATGAAAAACATTATGGATTTTCTTATTAGATGGTAAAACCATCTGATATGCAACTAGTCCAATTCTTGATAGAATTTCAAATGGTCCACAATACCTGGGTGCTAATTTAGCACAACTCCCAAGCTTAAAAGAGCTTTTCTTGGGTTTTACCTTAACAAAAACATGCTCACCTACTTGAAATTCTTTCTTAGTTCGTTTCAGATCTGCATAACTCTTTTGTCTATCCTATGCAATTTTTAAATTGCCTCGTACCTGCTTCATTGTTAGTTCCATCTGTTTTAACAAATCTGGTCCTAACATTAATCTATCAATGGGATTACTCCAAGATATAGGAGTATTACACTTTCTTCCATACATAATTTCGAATGGACTAAGTTTAGCATAAGCTTGATAGTGATTATTATAAGCAAATTCAACTAAGTGCATATAGTCTTCCCACTTAGTTGGATGATCTTTAACATACATTCCTAACATGTCTTCTAGAATCTGATTTACCCTTTAAGTTTGTTCATCAGTTTGTGGGTGAAAAGATGTGTTGAAATTTAACTTAGTATCTAAAACTTTAAACAATGACTTCCAGAAATTTCCAGTGAATTTAGAATCTCTATCAGAAATGATTACCTTGGGAATTCCATGCAACAAAACACTTGCTTCATAAAGACATCAGCAATGGTAGCAGCTTTAAAACTAGTTTTGACAGGTATAAAATGGGTTGCTTTACTAAGCTTATCAACTAATACCATTATTGAATCATTCTGCTTTTGATTTTTAGGCAAACTAGTTATAAAATCAATACTGATAATTTCCCACTTCCACTCTGGAATTGGCAATGGCTGTAATAGTCCAGCTGGGTGTTGATGCTCAGCTTTAATTTGCTGACATTCAAAGCACCTGGCTATGTATTCAGCCACCTCATTTTTTATATTTGGCCAAAAGTAATCCTTTCTTAACATCAGGTGTCCTGAATAAGGACTTTTATGTACTTCATTTAAAATCAACAACTTAATTTCAGGTATATTAGGCATATAAATTATGTTTTTGTACAACATTAGACACTTTTCATTTAGACTGTATTATGTTATTAAATTTTTAGATATATTTTCAGCAACCTTTTCTTGTAATTTCTTATCATTTTCATCCAATTTTACTCCTTCTTCAAGCTGATTTTCTAAATCTGTTTTATAAGTGTTGATTGCTGCCATAAAATTTAATTTCGCATTTTTGGTCAAGGCACCAACTACTTTATTGTCTTTACCCTTTATGTGTTGAATCTCGAAATCATATTCGCTAAGGAAATCTAACCACCTAGCTTGCCTTGCGTTCAAATTTGGTTGATCCAACAAATATTTTAAACCTTTATTATCTGTCATTAATGAAAACTTTCTATCGATCAGATGATGGCGCCACATCTTTAAAGCATGTATCATATCATCCAACTCTAAATCATAGGTAGCGTAGTTCTTTTCATGTATTTTTTAACTTTCTTGACTCATACGCTATTACCTGACCTTCTTGTGTTAAGACTCCGCCAAGGCCATCATTGCATGCATCAGTGCAAACAATAAAGTCCTTGTTTGGATCTGCAATTTTTAGAATAAGTGGAGTTGTTAATAGTTCTTTTAATTTCTTAAAACTTTCTTCACACTTTTGATCCCAAAAAAATTTCAATTTTTTTTTTTTTTTTTTTGTAAAGAGATGATGGGATTCGCAATTCTTGAGAATCCTTCGATAAAATTTTGGTAGTAACCTATTATCCCCATAAACGATCGTACGTCGGTTACATCTTTAGGGACATGCCACTCATTAATTGCTCTTATTTTATCAAGATCGACTATGATTCCATCTTTGGATATCACATTACCGAAGTATTGTACTTTATCTTTGAAAAATTCACACTTACTGAATTTAGCATACAGTTGATGTTCTCTTAAGACTTGTAAAATTATCTGTAAGTGTTCGCCATGTTCTTCTTTAGTCTTTGAAAAAATTAAAATGTCGTCAATGAAAAAAATTACAAACTTATCTAAATACTTATGTAAAACATTGTTCATTAGACACATGAAAATTGTCGGAGCATTAGTTAGTTGTTAGGAACCCATGTTTTTACTTTGTTAGTATATTGTTGTTGGATGCATATGCTTTGTAAGTCGTCCCGTAGTATTTGTTGATCCATAGTTTGTGTTATTGTTGTTGGCGCATATGCTTTGTAAGTCGCCCATAGTTTTGTTGATCCATAGTTTGTATTGGCCCATGGTTTTGACTCGTAGTAATTGTTGATCCATATTTTGTATTGGCCCATGGTTTGTATTGACACATGGTATTGACCCATGGTATTGGTGCCTAGACTTAGTATATAAGTGTGTGTTGAGGCCTATGAAGGCACCGTGAAGTTAATTGTATTGAGCTTGCTCAAAGGAAGTTGCCCCCTCGAAGTGGCCCATGATCAATATAAAAGTGATTCTGAGTTCTGGTATTTCTGATATCTTGTGTATTTGCATTAATTAATTATTGCAGGTTCTTCACATCTGGTATTAGAGCACTTTCTTGGGCTCGTTGGGTGGAATTTCTGCCAAATTTTTTTCTTTGCATTTGTTGCAAGTTCGGATCTGGGAATAATCCCTATCCGCTTAACTATGGGAATTACTTGGGCATAAGCCCTAAAACTCATTGTGAGGAGTACCATAGGAACCCGAAAGTAGCTGGCCCATTAAGAGGACCTGCCAGCGAAAAGGGCAACGACCCATACCTGATTGACTAGTTCCCACCCGTGAGGTAAGCGAAGAGCTGTTGTTTGTGGCAAAGCGGTTATCAGTTTTACCTGAGCCGTGGAGTGAGGGGTACTGCCCCAATACGCAAGCCATCAGACAGCATTGGTGGCCAAGTGAAACACCTAAACTATTAAGAAGCCGAACATACCTAGGGTCTATATCTATTTTTAGCTGATACATCGTAGATTTCCTCTGCCCAGAACTGTTGCCGATCACTTCTGCACTGTTTCAGATCCATCTGTTGCAGATCCCTTCCGCGCTGTTGCAAATCCATCTGTTGCGGATCTGTTCCGCGTTGTTGCAGATCCATTGTGGATCCCTTGTTTTACCTTCGTTTCCCTTGAAACTTCTCTGACACCCCTGTAATCCCATTCTGCATCTTTCATTCTTGAGAATCCTATCCCAAATTCCACTTCCCAACACCCGAAATATCACATTTGTCTATTTTTAGGGTTTGCCATAACTTCTTCGATTTTCACCCGATCGCCTTCAAATTTTACCATAGACTTCCTTTTCTAATTCTGCTTCTTTGTCCCTTTCTGCCAAATTTTCTCATTCTTTCACCCCGCTTCTGAAATCCCCCTTTTCTGCTTTCATGTCCTTTCGACAGTGTCCAAAATCTTGTCAAACCCCAATTACCCATTAAATGTTTTCCCCAATCCAAATTTCCCTTTACTAAATCAGCTTTTGTTTGTGTTTTTCTACCCATCTCACCCTGCCCCCCCCCCAAAAAAAAAACCCTGGTTATGGTTGTCACCCGTGCAGGAGCACACACCATGGAGGAAGCACTTGCAGCCATCCAAACCAAACTCCAAGATCTGGATGAAAAATTTCTCAGCCTCCATCTTCAGGATTCAGCCATGAACAATAACCGACAGCCAGAATCTTTTGCAGCCATCGGGTTCTCTTCTTCCAGCAATTTTCATGGGCTGAAGCTTGATTTTCCTCGCTTCAATGGTACTGATCCGACTGGATGGATATATCGAGCAGAACAATATTTTAGTCTGCATAATACTTTTGATGTCTAGAAAGTTCCACTTGAATCCTTTCATTTGGAACAGGAAGCCCTTCAATGGTACCATTGGTACATCAAAGCTCATCCTGAGCCAAACTGGACATATTTTTTCCAACTCCTTTTGCCACGATTTGGGCCTAGTGCTTTTGATGACTTCACAGGAGCACTCACTAAACTTCACCAAATTGGCACAGTGAAAGAGTATCAGACAGAATTTGAGAAACTGGCCAGTCACACAGAAGGATTGTCTGATGAATTCTACAGGAGTTGTTTTATCAGTGGTCTCAAGGATGAAATCCGCTCAAAAGTCAAAATGTTCAGCCCCAACACAAGGATGGAAGTCCTAGGGTTGGCTAAGTTGGTAGAGGACAAGATCGCAGCTCAACAACGCTCCAAACCCACCTTTGTTTCCTTTAGAAATATGGGTTCCCAACGACTTCCCATCATGCCTGCTCCTCGACCAACTCCTATCAAGCATTTATCTGAAACAAAGATGCAGGTACACCGAGAAAAAGGGATTTGTTATAATTGTGATAAGAAATTCACTCAGGGACATAGATGTGCTCAACAAAAGCTCTATCTCTTGGATGTGGATTCTCCGCCTGTCTCAGAACTTGGTGAAGAATCTCCAGATACAGTAGATGTTCAGGTCGACATTCAGCACCTGCCTGTTGATACCCCATCTCAAGATGACCCACCCGAGATCTCTCTCCATGCTGTAATTGGCATCACCACCCCACAAACAATGCGGGTCAAGGGATACTTCAAGAATCTCCCTCTTACCATACTCATTTATTCTGGTAGCACTCATAACTTCATTGACCCTCGGATTTCCAAACAGGCTGATTGTTTTGTCCATCCTTGTTCCAACTTTGAAGTTATGGTTGCCAATGGGGGCACCTTACCTTGCAAGGGGAAGTGTCGTAATGTGCATATCTCTATTGAAGATCATAACCTGCACTCTGACATGTTTTCCTTATCCTTAGGTATTTGTGATGTGGTTTTGGGCGTTCAATGGTTACGCACACTTGGCCCCATCTTATGGGGTTTTGCTGAAATTTGGATGCAGTTTTCAGTCAATGGGACATAACACAAATTTATGGGCTTACAACCAGGGTCTCTCTGCATCATCAGTTCACATCGCTTGGAAAAGATCCTTAAGAAGAATTCACATGGTGTCATTGCTCAGCTCCATTCCCTTCAGATGCACCCACCAACGGTCTCCACTACTTCCTTGGATAGATATGAAGGTGTCTTTGTTGAACCAGTGGGCTTGTCGCCTTCACGAGACCTTTCCAATAAGCATTTTTCCGCATCTACATCTCAGCAGGACATGATGGCTATTTTGCATGCAGTACAGAAGTGGTGGCCATCCCTATTGGGGAATTATTTCTGCATCAAAACTGATCTCCAAAGTCTGGAAACTTTCCTGGAACAATGGGTCTCCTCCCCAGCACACCTGAAATGGGTTCTCCAACTCATGGGTTATAACTATGCGACCACTTACCAGAAGGGTAAGGACAATATGGTGGCAGATGCTCCTTCTCACACATTTGATGACCCAGTTTCTCTTACAGCTATTTCTCTGCTTGTTCCAAATTGGTTGCAATCTGTTCAATGGGGCTATCTCTTCTATGAACTCCATGCTTCTTCATCAACAGGGCACTCCGGGTTCCTCAAAACGTATGATAAAGAACAATGTAACTTCTTTTGGCAGGGATTGAAAATGACAATTCAAGGGATGGTGGTTGACTGTGATACTTTCCAGGTCAACAAGGGTGAAACGACCCTCCTTTCGGGACTGCTCGAACCCTTGCCTATCCCTACACAGATTTGGACAACTATTTCTATGGATTTCCTGGAAGCGCTCCAGTGGTATAGTACCACATCTAAAAGGACACCATATGAAGCAGTCTCTGGACAGGCACTGCCAGTTCTTCTTCCATACACCTTCAACAGCTCCCCAGTTTAGGCAATTGACTCAATTCTTCGAAACCGCAATCAGCTTCTTTTCATTCTACAGGACAATCTTCACATGGCAAGAATTTGACTGAAAAAACAAGCCGATCAGCACCGTTCTGCGCACACTTTTCACGTCGTTGATATGGTTCTTCTTAGTCTACAGCCTTCCACACAATCCTCCCTGAAACTCAAAAGGCGCCAGTGGCCCGAAATGCAACCTGAGGATGCTACAGGGTACCCACTCCTTCAGATTCTGCATCAATTTCCACATCTAAATCTTTGAGAAAAAAGCTTTTTCTAAGGGAGAGGGGATGTTAGGAACCCATGTCTTTACTTTGTTAGTATATTGTTGTTGGACGCATATGCTTTGTAAGTCATCCCGTATTATTTGTTGATCCATAGTTTATGTTATTGTTGTTGGCGCATATGCTTTGTAAGTCGCCCATAGTTTTGTTGATCCATAGTTTGTATTGGCCCATGGTTTTGACTCGTAGTAATTGTTGATCCATATTTTGTATTGGCCCATGGTTTGTATTGACACATGGTATTGACCCATGGTATTGGTGCCTAGACTTAGTATATAAGTGTGTGTTGAGGCCTATGAAGGCACCGTGAAGTTAATTGTATTGAGCTTGCTCAAAGGAGGTTGCCCCCTCGAAGTGGCCCATGATCAATATAAAAGTGATTCTGAGTTCTGTTATTTCTAATATCTCGTGTATTTGCATTAATTAATTATTGCAGGTTCTTCACATTAGCCCAAAATGAATAATTACGAATTCGTAATGCCCATAACGGGTTCTAAAAGCAGTTTTGAAGATGTCTTCATCTTTAATTCTGACTCGATGATATCCAGATCTCAAGTCTATTTTAGAAAATATCGTCATTCCACATACTTGATCAAACATATCATCTATGCGAGGCAAAGGATATCGGTTTTCAATCGTCATTTTATTTAACTGACAGTAGTCTATGCATAAATGCAAGGTACCATCTTTCTTTTTAACGAAAATTACAGGTGCTCGCCAAGGAGATACGCTTGGTCTTATGCAATGTTTATCAATTAATTCTTTTAACTGTGATTTTAATTCGTTAAGCTCTAGGATGTTCATCCAGTAAGGAGCTTTTGAGTTTGGTACCGCACCCGGCACTAGCTCAATGGTGAAGTCCAATTCTCTTTTCAGAGGTAGACTTGGAATTTCTTCTGGGAATACATCTGAAAATTCTCTTAGAATTGTTATATCTTCAAGTTTTATATTATCTTCTTTAGTTGTGTGTTCGTCATTAACTACATTTACAACAAACATTTTACATCCCTTTCGTACAGCCTTTTTTACTTGTAAAGCAGCAGAAATCTGTCTAATTGAAGTTTTTCTAGGCATTCCTTTTACTGTTTCTATTTCTCCTTTATTATTCCAGCATGTAAAAGTCTTTTCAAAACAATTCAGAACTACCCTATGCTTTTCCATCCAATCCATTCTTATTAAGACATCATAAGATCCTAACTGTAATACATTCATCTTTACTTGTGCCTTTAACTGACTCATAAGCAAATCACAATTTTTAACAAAATCAACTACCTTTCTTTTTGTTCCTGTTGCTAACTGAACCAGTCAATACTTTTCAAACTTTGCTACTTTTAATTTACAACTTTTTACTGAATCAGGTGATACATAACTCAAGATTGCACCTATATCAATTAAAATAGAGATAGGTCTGTTCTATAGCATACCTTCGATTTCGACCATTGAAGGTTGATGATCAGCTTGCCGATTTTCCAAGGCTGCGTTGATTCTGGGCATTTCCCTCTCTAAGTCTCCAACTGTTGGTTCCGCCTATACTGTGTGAATATTGCTGACTGTTCTTTTCCTATTAGGATAGTTTATTGCATAGTGTGGTCCTTGACATTCAAAACATTTTATAGGTGCCTTCTGTTCATTATTTCTAGCATTATTAGGCATGTTTCTTGCAACTGTAAAATTCTGCAATGCATTACTTCTATAATTATTCCCTTGAAAATTTATCTTGGTAAAATTTTGCTTGTTATTTCCAGCATGCTTATTTGAATTAAAAATTTTCCTTTTATGTTCAAAATTACTTGGTTTATTACTCCTCTAGTTAGATACTCCTTCTCTTTTTCTATTCTGTTCAAAACAGAAATTCGCCTTTCCCATAGCTTCCTCAAGAGTCTGAGGGTTGTCGTATTCAATTATGTCCTTGATATTAAAAGGTAAGCAACTCATAAATCTTTGAATTTTAGGCTTTTCGTCCACAATGTAAGGTACATATCTTAACAGACTTAGAAATTTACTGCTTAACTCTTTCATGTTCATAGAACCCAATTTTAAATCATAAAACTCTCTTGTTTTTTCTTCGTAGTACTGTTCAGACATAAAAAATTTCTTAAAATATTTCTTAAATGCACTCCAAGTTACACTCTTTTCTTTAATGCTTTTTACCCTCTTTATATCATGCCATCAAATATCTACTTTCCCAGCCAGATTGTAAATGGCCATCTTAGCTTTCAGCTAATCCGAATAATCATATATTTGTAAATACTTCTTCATACCTGACAGCCATGCTTCGGCTACCTCTCCCTTTTCATTTTCACCATTAAATGTTGGGGTTTTTATCTTCTTAAACTCCCCTGAAATCTATTCATATGGTTTAGAATTTCTCCTTTTTATCTATGGTTGCTTTCACTGCTATCACTAGTGTAGTTATGTTTCTTTTTATGTATTTTTACATTAGCTTCAGAAGAAGAACTACTATCATCATTTGAAAATTTTAACTTATTACCCTTGTGTTGGTAGGACATGGTTCCGGATTCATAATTAATTTCTGTCCTTTTATCTTTTTCTTCAATACAAAATTTATCCAATAAAATTTTATTTAATTCTTCTTGAGCTTTTACAATCCTTTCATTCTCTTCTTTAACATTTTTCATCTCAGCCTTTAAATCTTTTACTGTTTGAAGTAGTTCAAATGATTGATCATTTAATTCTACATAAATTTATTCCTTAACATGTTCGTGTTCATTATTATTATGTTCGCTATGATGAGATCCATCCTCCGCAGATTCTTCCAGTCCTTCCATACTTGCAGATTAAATATCAACTATTCTGTACAGAAACAAATAAAAATAAAAATCAGTAACTGTGCTTTTCTGTTTGCGCAAGTTGAGCCACTTTAAGGTCTAGTGTTTGAACTTGCGCTCTGATACCACATGTAACATCCCCAAAATTCATCAAAATTTAAAAAAATTCTAAGCAGTTTATTCGCTAGTAAATTCTATGCGGAAGTATAAAAGTGTATGTCCAGCATCTTTAATTTTTGCTTAACTAGTATTCTTGAATGCAACATTTATTTCTTTTATAAACTGTCATCGATTAATTTAATTGTCTTAACGACAATTAAATGGGTGAGTATTCCTATGTCTATAATTAATATGGTATTGACCATAATACGGTATTCTATTACGTTATTATTGTATAAATACCTTATGCATTTATTGATGCTTTTATGATACTCATGAATTCAATAATTACCTTTTATGTCCTTAAATCATTGAAGTAGGATCCTTACTGTCGAGAGTATTTATGAATTTCAGTTGTATCCTTATTAATGATTGTATTTTCATTTAAGTTATGAACTAATAGTGTATATAGCATATAAGTTGATATTTGACGATCAACATTTGATTGTCGTAAAATACTTCTAGTTGTTTACGTTGGTAATTGGCTTCCATTCATTTGTCGTAACATGCTTGATTTTATTAAGTGATTATATTTAACTCCTTTTGTTTGACAAGTGATTACTGGAGCAAACATGAGACTTACTTAGCTTTAAATCTAATGCATGTTACTATTACTCTGTCCAGGTTATAGGTTTTGTTTACCACCTAGAAAGGGTTTGATAAATAAATCTTATATTAAACTCTTATGACGAGGTTATACTATATGCTTTATATTCAGGGTACAATAAATATGTTACGGACGATGGTCCATAATCAAGTTCGATGGTAAATTAATTAAAAATTCCTAAACTATACAAAAGGTGGTGACTAGCACCCAACATTATGGCCATGATCCTCGACGAGCATTTGTAGTCATGGACTATTTAGCATTGTGGGTAAAAATATCGATGGTAGTGGATAACAGGTCAAGCAGTAAATGAGACCACGTGAAGGTTGGTGGAGATCTCCACGTTGGGAACAATACCCTAACTTATCGTTGAACCTAGCATTGTTAATGTTTTGGCGTGAGGGTTTGGGGAGCCGAGATCTTGCTTGGATGTCATGGCCACAAGGGCACCTCTGTGCAGTTACTAGCATTGTGAAAGATGGTTTCAGGGTTTCAACGTTGTTTTAAAGTGGTGCTAACTCTGGTGGTCTCGGTTGCTGGGTGAGCTACGCTCATGGGGTTCTCGTCTTCTCTGCTAGGTAAGTGGTGGTTCCCAAACCCGTTTCAGTACTTTAAAAAAATTCTTATTTCTATTTTAACTCCAGAAAATTCTAACCACTTCGTGCTCTTTGGAAGGGTACTCCTAGTTTCTCATTGTTCTCTTCTAAGGTTTCGGTATTCAACATTCCTGAGTGTTCGAAGAAACCCTAGTGGTTTAAGACCACGGTAAGCCTCAGTTTTCTCCAGGATGTCTCCTTTGTCGATGTGTTTGGAAACACTGTCAACGTTGATGGTTGGAGTTTTGGAAGCCCTTGGGCATGCATATGTACAGTGGGAAGAATAGACCCGTGTTTCGAAATAGAAAGCTACAACTTCTAGTTTATTTATATTGTAAAAATACGTCTCTGCTGAGACTTTTGGTACCTATCTTTTGAATACGAAAATAATTTCGGTTAAAAATCCTTTGGTTGAAAATTCATAAATGCAAGTAATTTTTACTGTTTTTAATTATCCTTGTGGGCACTACGATGTAACTCCAAAGTATTTGGTTTGGCAGTAAAGTTATTGTTTGTGTATAAGCCTTTTGGCGTTATCACTTTTGAGTACAAAATCCAAGAAAGAGATGAAGGTATAAAGGTTTTGGTCTAGACCCTTAACTTGTTTCTGCATTAAGCTTTTATAACTGTGTTAAGTTTGTAATGTTTGTAGTTTCATGTTGCTACAGGGTAAAACCCCAAACCCTGTCTATTATGTAAATTTGTTTTTATGAAATTAAATTGTGTAAATTTTTACAACTGGGTGAGCTCATTTTTGAGACTCGAACCTGTGACCTATACATGTTGGTTATCAAGGCAATGATACATCCAAAGGATGTTATCGAGCTCTTCCTATGGATGCGTTTCGACGACTTGAACCCTGAGCATGTAAAATAGCTATCATGACCTAACTGTTTATATGTTCGTAGAGAATTAACTTATTTATGTACTAAGATTTACTATGACGTAATAAATTCTATTGACTATATAACATATGTTAAGTGGATAGTGGAAAGGTTCCTTCCGCTTGGTTTAAACTTCGTGTAGAAACCTTGCTATACACTTTTCGATAGCTCTGTCATATGAGACTGTGATCAATGTTGACAAATTTAAACATTATTTTTCAAATTATTTTGTTACAGGGTTATTATTATTATACTATCGTTCAACTATTTGATATTTGACAGCATGCGAAGCCTATAGGGTTTTTGACCCTAGCCATAGATTTTTATTTGTATTCCATGCACTAGTTACGAGGTTAAACCCTGACTATACTTTGAATTTGTATTGTTGTTTACTTATGGACTTAAAAAGCATGTCGATCCCTATATGGGTACTTTGACTATAAAATCAATAGAATTCAGTAATTGTATTCTTTGCATAGGTGTATGCAATTCCAGAACTCTGATTCGATTTATTTTTATATAACATTTTATTTGTAATTTATGATACCTGTAGGGTTTATCAATAGATATTTTATGTATAATTTAAGGATGTTTGCTTCTATCAATATACTAAGAGTTCTGTACAAAATACTTTAAATTTACAATGATCCTGTTATATATATCTTGTGAGAGCGTAACTACTATGTTTATACATATGAGTTCTGTATGAAACAATTAATGTAATTCTGACTAGTTTATGCGTATTATCTCCTGTCTATAAAAGATATTTCTATTGTTCTCTATAACTATCTATATTTCTAAGTTGATTTCGAAAACAGCTTGACAGTAAAATATTTTTTTCTGTTTACATGATATGAAACGAATGTAAAATCTAGGTTTTATACTGATATGTATTATCATGTTTGTAAAATAGAGGTATTCTCAAGGACTACTAAGTTCTGATAATTGTTACAGTTTTGCATCTTTATGAAAACATCTATACTTGGTAAAGAAAATAGAATATCATTATTCAAATCACAGCATGGCATTCATTTCTAATCTATGTTAATTAAACCCTTCATGTACTAGAGTACATCACCCTAGGGTGAATGGAAAAATACAGGAAGAATTTATTCGTCAATCTATATAATCTATTCATTCATTCAATTTATAGAAATAATTTATTAGTTCAGAAATCAGTCATTTAGAATAGCTAGCTGATATCTATGATACATTGGAAACTATGATAACATATTCATACAGTTTTCAAAATAAGATGAATAGTTTAAAATAAATAACAAGTAGAACCTGATAACTTGATAGGGTGGAAAAACACCCAAAGAGGATCGTTCTTCCCAACCTTCTCCAGAAAGAATCCAAGATCACTTGCTTTTGGACCCCCGAGCCTATTCATTGAACCACCAGGATGAAGAACCATGTAGAAGCAAGACACTCAGGTTGTACTTCAGGAATCAAGAAGACTTGCATACATAGATATACCTCTGCACTCAGTAGGAATAAGACAGCCTTACTATGCAACTCATTACTTAGCATCCCCTCAGGGACACTTTGGGGATTTTCTCTAGGGCCACGGAACCTAAACTAGCGAGGGGACCTGTCCACGGTGACCAGTATGGACCATTGTGGCCATTGTGGACCTGTCCACGGTGGCCACGCATGCCCAGGGGCTTCCGGATGAGAAATGTACCCTTTTAGCGAATTTGGAATGGCCATCATTGAGCAAAACCCTAGCTCTAGAGATGGCCCATTGGCACCGCTTTCGGGTCTTCAAGGGACACTATAGGGTTTCCCCTAGCTGAAATTCGGCATCCCAGACCCACCGGAATTGACGGATTCGTGAACCGAGTCACGGTTCAAGCACTACGGGCATTCTAGTCGGGCACCCCGGGGCCATACAAGGACACTTTGGGGATCTTCTCCGGGGCCACAAAACCCAAACCAATGAGCGGAATTGAATTTTGTCAGCTCCCATAGGTCCATGTGGCCATTTTTGACCTGTCCATGGTGGCCACGCATGCCCAGGGGCCTCCAGACGAGAAATACACCCCTTAAGCGAATTTGGATGGCCTTCACATTGGGGTCAACTTTGGAAAATCATCCACCTGGAACTTTTGGCTAACGTTCCCAGCTGGAACCTACCTAGACACACTTGCATGACTCCCCGGAACCTGGTTTTGTTGCACGGTTGGAGTTCTATGCCCCTGATAGGTATCCAGTAGGTGTCCTTGAAGGCCTTTTGGATGTGAGACGGAATGAGACATAGAATGAATACCATGGCTCGGATCGATGAACCATCAACTCCGTTGGATTCAGGATGCCGAGATAGTGCTAGGGGTGCCCCTCTCCTCTGGTCCGGTGGCCCCATTTTCATCTTGTATGTCCATCTTGGAAACTAGGGTTTTGCTGAGTGAGGGAGTGCGCAATTTTTGCACACGGGCGTCAAATTTAGAAAATCATCCACTGGGAACTTGTGTCTAGCATTCCCATCCGAAACCTACCTAGACACACTTGCATGACTCCCTGGAACCTGGTTTTGTTGCACGGTTGGAGTTCTATGCCCCCGGCAGGTATCTAGCAGGTGTCCCTGAAGGCCTTTTGGATGCGAGACGGAATGAGCCATAGAATGAAGACCGTGGATCACATTGAAAAACTTTCCACTCCATTGGATTCAGGATGCCACGATAGTGCTAGGGGTGCCCCTCCCCTCTGGTTCGATGGCCCTGGTGTCATCTTGTACATCCATCTTGGAAACTAGGGTTTTGCTTAGTGAGGGAGTGTGCAATTTTTGCACACGAGGGTCAATGTTGGAAAATCATCCACCAGGCACTTGTGGCTAGCATTCCCAGCTGGAACCTACCTAGACGCACTTGCATGACTCCCCGGAACCCTGTTTTGTTGCACGGTTGGACTTCTATGCCCCTCGCAGGTATCTAGTAGGTGTCCCTGAAGGCCTTTTGGATGCTAGACGGAACGAGCCATAGAATGAAGGCCGTGGCTCGGATCGACGCACCGTCGACTCTGTTGGATTCAGGATGCAGGGATAGTTATAGGGGTGCCCCTCTCCTTTGGTCCAGTGGCCTCAGTGTCATCTTGTACGTCCATCTTGGAAACTTAGTTTTGCTCAGTGAGGGAGTGTGCAATTTTTGCACACGGGGGTCAACTTTGGAAAATCATCCACCGGGAACTTGTGGCTAGTGTTCCCAGCCAGAACCTACCTAGAAACACTTGCATGACTCCTCGGAACTCGGTTTTGTTGCACGGTTGGAATTATATTTGCTCGGTAGGTATCCAGCAGGTGTCCCTGAAGGACTATTGGATGCGAGACAGAACAAGCCATAGAATGAAGACCATGGCTCGGATCAACAAACCATCGACTCAGTTGGATTCAGGACGCCGGGATAGTGCTAGGGGTGCCCCTCCCCTCCGGTCCAGTGGCCCCGGTGTCATCTTGTACGTCCATCTTGGAAACTAGGGTTTTGCTCAGTGAGGGAGTGTGCAATTTTTGCACACGGGGGTCAACTTTGGAAAATCATCCACCGGGCACTTGTGGATAGTGTTCCCAGCTGGAACCTACCTATACACACTTGCATGACTCCCTGGAACCCATTTTTGTTGCATGGTTGGATTTCTATGCCCCCGGTAGGTATCCAGCAGGTGTCCTTGAAGGCCTTTTGGATGCGAGATGGAACGAGCTATAGAATGAAGACCGTGGCTCGGATTGACGAACCGTTGACTCCGTTGGATTTAGGATGCCGGGATAGTTCTAGGTGTGCCCCTCCCCTTTGCTCCAATGGCCCCGGTGTCATCTTGTACATCCATCTTGGAAACTAGGGTTTTGCTTAGTGAGGGAGTGTGCAATTTTTGCACACGGGGGTCAACTTTGGAAAATCATCCACGAAGATGGTGATGATGATGGAGATGGTGATGGTGATGATGAAGATTGTGATGGTTCCGTCTTGCATCCAAAATATGGATATGGTGATGATGATGAAGATGGTGATGATGATGAAGATGGTGACATTGATGATGATGGTGATGGTGGTAGAGTTGATGGTGATGGTGATGGTGATGGTGATGATGAAGAAGATGGTGATGATGATGAAGGCGTTGATGATGATGGCGATGGTGATGAAGATGATGACAATGATGTTGAAGATGGTGATGATGATGAAGATGGTGATGATGATGACGATGGTGGTGAAGTTGATGGTGATGGTGATGGTGATGGTGATGATGGAGATGGTGATGGCTCCATCTCGCATCCAAAAGATGGAGATGGTGATGATGACGAAGATGGTGATGATGATGAAGATAGTGACGTTGATGATGATGGTGATGGTGGTGAGGTTGATGGTGATGGTGATGGTGATGATGAAGATTGTGATGGTTCCGTCTTGCATCCAAAATATGGAGATGGTGATGGTGATGATGATGAAGACGGTGATGATGATGAAGATGGTGACGTTGATGATGATGGTGATGGTGGTGAACTTGATGGTGATGGTGATGGTGATGATGAAGATGGTGATAGTTCTGTCTTGCATCGACAAGATGGAGATGGTGATGATGATGAAGACGGTGATGATGATGAAGGCGTTGATGATGATGGCGATGGTGATGAAGATGATGATGAAGATGGTGATGATGATGGACACGGTGATGAGGGACCTACAAATGACAATGATGATGAAGATGGTGATGATGATGGAGATGGTGATGAGGGACCTAGATATAGCAATGATGATGAAGATGGTGATGAGGGACCTAGAGATGACAATGATGATGACGATGGTGATGATGATGAAGATGGTGATGATGATGAAGGTGTTGATGATGATGGTGATGGTGATGAAGATGATGATGATGATGATGATGATCAAGATGATGATGATGATGTTGCTGTTGATGATGATGAAGATGATGATGATGTTGATGATGATGAAGATGATGAAGATGATGGAGATGTTGATGAGGAACCTAGAGATGACAATGATGATGAAGATGGTGATGATGATGATGATGGTGATGATGATGAAGACATTGATGATGATGAAGATGGTGATGTACATTGCATATTAATGGTGTGGCTTGGTCTAAAGCATTGACATGAGTTATGAGTGAGGTAGGTCTAAATCAACTTCTTTTGTGGAGTGGTGTTGCATTTTGAAGTTTCCTTGGTCATTGTGTTCTAGTTGCATTGTTGGTTTTGGCTATTTGTTCCCAATGTTATGATTTTTTCTTTAACTTGTGTGCAGAGCTCTAGGCATTCATCTAAAATTTTCCCAATCTATCTATGCAAGTTCATTCTACCTTCATTAATGAGTTTTGACCTCAAATTTCAATCTTCTTCTATGGTCATGTATTATTTATCTCAGGGAATTTATTTATATCCAATGAATTTGACTCTAAGAACCTCTCATGTGTGATTATAAAAAAATCAAGATTCCCTCAACCCCCAAACATGCCCTTTCAAAGAATTTTTTATCTTTGAGTGTGGTATGGGTGCCAACATGAGGTTTTGCCTACTAAGGATGGATCTTGGCATCTTGACCATGGTTGGGGTGATGACAATGAGGTTCATATGACTCCAATGAATCTTCCATGGTTCACGGGGTGAAATGATCTCTCAAGTATTATTGCATGTGAACTTGGACGTACCAATCTACAACAAATCTTTCACAGGAGTGGATTTGTCTATGTGAATAGATAAGTGAAAAGATTTTAGCAACAAGACCTATCAATTTTAACTTGGAAGTATGGGAAATGTTCAAAGTGGGATTGAGAGGCTTGATTGTGATTGCAGTAGTGGGCATGGTATTGGTGAGAATGATGTCATGATAGTGGAATTAAACATTAAGATGGTGACCCTAGAGCTTGGATCCTAACCTAGAAACATGAGAGCCTAGCCTAAAAACCCTAGTTGGTAGCATAAACCCTAGTTTGCATTCTAATCACAATGAAACCCTATTATGTAGCCTAAGATCTAGCCCTAAATTATAATACATATAAAGATTAAATCATTTTCATTGTACATATATGTTCATTTTCATACATTTGAATCCAAATCACTATACACATATATGCATAATTTCTCATCTATATAACAAGGGTGCATACAACTAGAAAACTGTTGTACCTAGCACCGGATACCTAATTTAGAAACATAATGGTTTGAAATTGGTTGTACCATGAATATTTTTATATGGTGGATATGCACACCTATGGCAACCTTCTCAATGGATGGAAAACCTAATATTATCATAACATTAGTAAGGCTTAGTCCAACATGTAGTAATGCTTACATGTTCTAGTGTTGATGACGCACTAATGGATGCATGCAACTTGATGAGGGTGTATTTGTGACTCTATTGATGTAATGCACTTGTCCTAAATGTCTTTAACAAGTGTTTGAGTGTCCAATAGATGAATTATGATGTCCTAATACCCCTCTCTCCCTTCCAGACAAAATTCGACAGCATTTGGGGTATTGGGGTAACAAGTTGGTGTGTTGAGGTGGATATAGCCTCAAAAATACACCTCATAGTAGTCATTTATTGTAATGTCAAATATACATGTGTTTAAGTCAACGTGTCTACATAAAATTAGATCGCTATCACATAATGATAAATTAAGGAAGTCCTAATTGTAAATTGTAGTGGATGTGATGGTCATCAAATCAAAGGTGGCTATATCCGTGAGTGAGAATTAATGAGCTAGCTATACATTGTGCTCAAGGTTGTCCTATTTGTATGGTGACAATTGATTAAGAAAAGATTCCATAACTTGGTTATTAATTTGTTGCATGATCTTAAGTGGAAAAAATGGTCAAAATAAATGCTAGTGATGACATTTCATTATGTAGAGTATGGACATTTTGGATCTCATTATGTAGAGCTATTAAAAATCATGTTGGATCTCATTTTAACCTTTTGACGACAATGGACATTTTTTATTTTTAAGTATTCTTTTCCTAGTACTCAAGTTCCCAATATATATCTTATGTGCCATGAGGTGTGATTTGTCCATCCATTTATTCTGTTTGTTTTTAGATTAATTCTCACACATGATTTTGTTTGAGTTAGCCTATTTTTACATTGTTTTCTTAACATAGATACCATTAGAAGCTTTTACATGTGGAAAGATAAACCAAGCTGAACTATGATATCCAACTTCTCTTCTAAGATCTAGGTAAAACCCAAATTTACACAACATCACATCATGATACACACAACATGAGACAACCACATTAGACAACAAGATATATAAATCACATAACTGAAAATCCATGTACATCGAGGCTACAAAACTCATCCAAACATATACAATTTCTGGAAACTAGTGGAACATGGTTCCCAATGTACGTACAATGGAAACTAGTGCCCTACACAAAATGCAACAACTCATGCCGTAGATAGAAAATACATGGCAACTCGTGCCATAGATACAAAGTACATCAAAACTGGAGCACAAAAGTGCCACATCATGGCTAATGTACACAACACGTGGTGTGTCAAGCATTGTGACCACCGCTGTCACTCCCAGGTGCATCTCCAAAGTTGATCTTCCTACTCTTCAAGCTACCGGTGCCTCGAGTCTTGCTCCATCTAGGAGTAGACCGTCTCTCCAGGATCAGGAACAAATGATATAAGATACCGTCATTTTCAAGCATTTGCAACATTTACCACATTTATAAAACAAATGTAGAATTCGAATCTTAAATAAATCACCTATGATGTGAGTGGGAAACGTTGGACAGGTGTCCTAGATCTGCGAAGCCTCTCAGCAATTCCAACCTACAACATTTACAACAATCATTTCATTAAAAAGTAATAATTGCTTAAATTAATTTTTGTTAACGCATCAAAATATTTTTATAAATTAGCTTGATTCTCACCGTGAACACGTCCGACGATGGACATGGCTGGGCTTCTGGGCTAGCAGGTGGAGCAGATGGCCGGACAACTAGATCCGATGCAGTGATGGTGGGGGTGCAGATGTAGTGGCAGCCACTACAGGTGCAACAACTAGAGATACTGATGAGGATACTGGAAGAGTAGATGCCACAATAGTGGCAGGAAGTGGGGAAGATATGGTGGGAGAAGACACGGTGGTATGGGGTGGAGGAGGATGTCATGGATGATGAACCCCTGTTGGTTGTACGATAGAGGGTATCGAACGAAAAGGGCTATGGGGGATGTTGAGGGATGGTGCATGGGATGGCAGTCCTGCATGGAGGGAGGAGGATGGATGAAAGGGAGGTTTTGGATGAAGAGGGGAAGGTGGAAGGAAGGGGGGCATGGATGAATGGGGGAGGATGGATAGACATGGGGGCGTGGATAAATTGGGGAAGATGTATGGATGGGGAGGGAGGCGAGTGGGGGAGGATGGATGGAGGGGGGAGTATGGCCGGAGAGGGGGGACTGGATGGAAGGGAGGGAGTGGAAGTAGGGAGGGGTCTATATGGAAGTGAGGGGGGGGACACATGTGTTGATGTATATGTAACTTCAAAATGTATTTCATCTATGTATTATTGTACTCCTATAGAGATGTATTATTCCTCTATACGGAAGTGTCATCATTTGTATTAACAAGTGTCGCAAGTGTCGTAACTTGCTATGATGGGTTATTAGACCACCTAGTGAGGGGTCGGCCCGGATTAATGTAACCATGGGTTACTAGACTGAGTTAGACAAGTCAGCCCCACTGGTTTATTGGGAAGGATAGGACAAGTATAAATAGAGATCGGGAGATCTCTATTTGATCATCTCATTACTCACTCTTCCATCACTCAAAATGTGGCGCACATATGAGGAGGAGGATCAGCTGCTAGGAGAAGACTAGATCTTGTACTTTGGTTGTATCATTGCTCTTTCTATCTCTGAGGAAGTTGTGGGGTTTTTCACCTTTATGGTTTTCCCTAGTGAAACTCTGTGTGTCCATTGTCTTATGTGATTGCTTGATATGATTGATACATGCTTGATATGATTGATATGCTGTACATGTTATTCTCTTAGTAAAGATACTAGAGCATGTTGAATTAATGCTAAAAAATTAACATGGTATCAGAGCTTCCATGAGAAGAAGACATTGTGCAGTGGCGAAAACTAGGGTTTCTTGTTTATTGGGTTTCTCTCCACAGATTTTGGAAAATAAGTAAGGTAGATTGACTCTACTCATCAAGGAGAATCTATTTGTCTAATCAGAATTCAATTCTGAGCACTGTCAGGTTTGGCCCTAAAAATTAGGGTTTCCTAAAAAATAGGAATTTCTGAAATCTGAAGACATAGCTGGAAGCTCCTTGGAAAAATTGAAGTTTAGAGCTTTCGATCGAGATTTTTGGTTGGGTAAATCTCCGGGAAACTCAAACCCTAATGTAGGGTCCTCCCAATGAATCCGGGAAGACTAAAAGGCATTTCTGAAGGGTGAAACTTTGCAGATCTCAAAATCTGAATATACCAGGCTGATTTTCTCATCAAGGCGCATCTTTCTATCCTTTCAGAAGTTTGAAATTCAAAGTTTGAATTTTTAGGGTTTCTCTAACAAACTTTAATCCAGGACTAGATCCAGTTTTCAGCAAATCAAGTGGTAAGACTAAATCTTTTCTATTTCCATTTGAAGTACTCTTTAAGATGTCTCACCACACCAAGCTTGAGGATAAGCTTGAAGGGGCTAAGAAATTCCGAGCATGGAAGTATAGGATTGGGTTAATCCTGGAAGAAAATGAGTTGGACACTTATATAAGTGAAGAGGTCCTTGTCCCACAGGGAGAAGAGGCTAAGGCTCTTCACAAGAAGAACTTGTTCAAGGAAAAGAGAATCATTGTTGATTCTATCAAAGACCATCTCATCCCACATGTGTCAACTCTGAAGACACCCAAGGAGATGTTTGATTCCCTGACCAAGCTATTTGAAGGGAAGAACATAAATCGGAAGATGACCCTGCGGAACCAATTGAAAGGGGTAAAGCTTCAGAATGGAGAGACCATTCAATCTTATTTTTCTAAGGTCTCTCATATCAAGGAACAACTTGAAGTTGTGGATGAAATTGGGGACAATGGTGAAGTTTTCATGACCACACTAAATGGCCTACCTAGATCATGAGATTCCTTTATCCAAGGAATCTGTGCAAGAAAGAAGTTGGTCTCCTTCAGTAGACTGTGGGAGGAATGTTCACAAGAAGAAGAAAGGCTTGTGGCCTGAGAAGAAAAGGTAGGGAATGAAGATCAAGCTCTTGCATCCCACACCAAAAGAAGCAAGCCCAAGAAGGAGCACTCTCATTACAAGAGATCCAATCACAACCATCAAAAGAATAAGAAGGATCTGAGATACTTCACATGTAATGAGAAGGGACACTTTGCTGCGAATTGTCCTAAGAACAAAAGGGATAACAATAACAAAAAATCCTTCAAGAAGAAGAAGAATAACAAAAGAAGATATCATGCTCATGCTGCTGAGGATGATGAACCTCCCAGAAAGAATGCTAGAGCAGAAAGTGATGACTCATCTAGTGAAGATGAATATGTTCTAATCTTAGCCCTCACAGGTACTATTTCTCATGGTTGTAATGATTGCCTGATTGACAGTGGGGCTCCTAAACACATGACTGGGTTTAAAGAATCTTTTGTAAATCTATCTGAACATGAATCACCCCATAAGGTGAAACTTGGGGATGATTATCAATATCCTATCAAAGGAAGTGGGGAAGCCTCCTACAACCTAGACTCTAGAAAGTCTTTGAAGATGAAAGATGTGTTATTTGTACCTGGGCTCAAGAAGAACCTACTCTCCATATCTGCATTGGATGCAAAAGGCATGAGAGTTGCATTTGTAGATGGCCAAGTCCTAATGTGGCCAAAGGGTAAAACTATTGATGATGCAGTGGTGATTAGAGAGCAAGAGGGATGATTGTACAAATTAAAGGGACAACTTGAACATGCCATGGTACATGAATCCATGGAGCCAAGTGAACTTTGGCATAGAAGGATTGCACATGTGCATTAAAGAGCACTACCAATTGCAAGTAAAGCTGTAGAAGGTCTTCCTGAAATCAAGTCAAAGCATGAAGGTGTTTGCAAAGGATGTGCAAAAGGAGAGAAAATTAAGAAGGCATTTCCAAGCAGTGAAAGCAAAGCAAAAGGAATTTTGGAGATTATCCACTTTGATGTATGCGGTCTGATGTCATCTAGTTCTCTGAGTGGGTATGTATAATATGTCTCTTTCATTGATGATTTCTCTAGGAAGACTTGGGTGTATTTCTTGAAGAACAAAGATGAAGTATTTGACAAGTTCAATGAATTCAAAACCTTGATGGAAAATCAAACTGATAAGAAGATCAAGACTTTCTGATCCAACAATGGTGGAGAATTCACTTCAGGTGATTTCACGAAACTATCCAGTGATTCAGGGATTAAGAGGGAGTTTATTGCTCCCTACAATCCACAACAGAATGGAGTTGCAGAAAGGAAGAATAGAACAATCATGGAAGTAGCATGGGCAATGTTGGATGACCAGGATCTTCCTATGAATCTATGGGCATAAGCAACTGGGACAGCTGTATATGTGCAGAATAGAACACCTCACAAGATATTGGACAACAAGACACCAGAAGAAGTCTTCACTGGTAAGAAACCTGAGGTAAGCCATCTCAGGATATTTGGTTGTCCAGTATATACACATGTTCCAAAGGAAAAGAGGACAAATCTAGATCCTTCAGGAAATAAGGATATCTTTGTGGGGTACAGTGAAAGCTCAAAGGCTTACAGAATATACTTTCCAGGGTTCAAGAAGATTGATGTCAGGAGAGATGTAACATTTGATGAAAACTCAGCTTTCATCAAGTCAAGGAAGGAACCTATTGAAGATCATGAAGAACCAAAGGAAACCATATTTCATGATACTACCATGACTAAAGCAATTCCAGAAGCAGATAGTGAAATTGAAGATCCTCAAGAACTTGTAAATCCACCCCATGAGAAGGACTCTCACAAGAGGAAACCTGCATGGGATAGAGAGCTCATTCAAGATGCAGAAAGGTATGGCATTCCAGAAGAAGAACACAGAGCAAGGAAGAGAGCTAGATCACACACTAGTTATGTTGCCTTACTCTGTGACATTATGAACAAAGAACCTTCCAGTTATGAGGAAGCAGCATAAAAGAAAGAATGGAAGGATTCCATGGTCGAGGAATACCAGTCGATCATGAAGAATGATGTTTGGGATGTGGTCCCAAGACCTAAAGGGAAGTCTATTGTGACTTCCAAGTGGATCTACAAGATCAAGCATGCTGCAGATGGTAACATAGAGAAATACAAAGCAATATTTGTAGCTCGTGGCTTCTCCCAGAAAGAAGGGATAGACTATGAAGAAACTTTTTCTCTTGTAGCCAAGTACACTTCCATCAGATCAGTACTTGCTCTGGTTGTAGTGATGAAATGGAAGATACACCAGATGGATGTTAAGATAGCTTTCTTGAATGATGTAGTCAAAGAGGAAGTGTATGTGGAGCAGCCACTCGGTTTTGAGACACATGACAGAGAGTCATATGTGTGCAGGTTGAAGAAAGCGTTGTATGGCTTGAAGTAAGCTCTTAGGACTTGGTATGGTAGGATGGACAACTTTCTATCCATTTTTGGCTTTACCAAGAGTAAAGCAGATTCCAACCTTTACTACAAGGTTGAGGAAGGAAATCCAATGATACTACTTCTATATGTGGATAAACTGTTTGTTATAAGAGATGATAGTTTGATTGTTGATACCAAGAGGAAGCTTGCTTCCAAGTTTGAGATGAAGGACTTGGGGATGATGCACTATTTTCTAGGCATGGAGGTGTGACAGAGTGCAGATGGGATCTTCCATGGACAAGGGAAGTATGCAGTAGAGATCTTGAAGAGGTTTGGGATGCTGGACTGCAAAGCCATGGCCACACCTATGGCATCGAACTTGAAGCTTCTGTTTGATGCTTCATCTGATCCAGTTGATGTCACGATGTATCGTCAGATGATTGGGTCCTTGATGTACCTGATGAACACAAGACCAGATATTTTCTTTGCGGTGAACACATTGAGCCAGTTCCTGACAGATCCGAGGAGTGCTCACCTGGTTTCTATAAAGCATATTCTGAGGTACCTGAAGGGTATAGTTTATTATGGGATCAAGTATGATGCGAATCAAAAGTTTAACCTGCAGGGTTGTATTGACTCAGATTAGGCAGGCAGTGCTATAGATAGGAAGAGCACATCTGGGTGCTGCTTCAGTATGGGATCAGGTGTGATCTCTTGGTTTAGTAGGAAGCAGCCCTGCATAGCACTGAGTACATCCAAAGCAGAGTATGTTGCAGCTTGTTTGGCCAATTGTGAGGTAGTATGGCTCTGAAAGCTACTGTCCGAGTTATTTGATCTCCCATTGGAGGCTACTGGTATCTTTTGTGACAACCAGAGTTGTGTGAAGCTGTCTGAGAACCCGGTGTTCCACGATAGGTCAAAGCACATCGAGATCAAATATCATTATATCAGGGATATGGTGCAGAGAGGAGTAGTGAAGATCCTGTATGTTGTGACGGATGAGCAGATTGCAAATGTGCTAACGAAACCACTAGCCAGAGTGAAGTTCGAGTACTTCAGAGAGAGGCTTGGTGTTCTTCAGATAGATGACACTTTCAGGAAGAAGTGATGGACACATTTGTTGGAGATATTCCAAGCATGGTGAGAGGAGGATCCTTCACATGGCTGTGGATGTAAGCGCTGGATGATGAGCATCAAGACGATGCTCCAGTTACTGATCTGTATATGCATCATGTTGGATGCTTGTTATGATCAGTTGGATCATGTATATGTATATGTATCATGTTGGATGCTTGTTATGATCAGTTGGATCATGTATATGTATATGCATCATGTTGGATGCTTGTTATGATCAGATGGATCATTTATTTGTGTATGTATCAGGTGGATACAATGTATGATCAGGTAGATCATGTATGATGATATGTATCAGGTATGCATCAGGTGGATGCACTGTATGATCAAGATGATCATGGATGACGAGCTTCAGGATGTTGCTCCAGAGTATGAAGAGTATCAGGATGATGCTCTGTGGTCGTGGACAGGTTGTGCAAACAAGCATATAATATGGCCCTAGGAGGTTTGCAGATAGTCTTTCGAGGTTTTGCCTATGGCATATAATATGGCCCTGGGATATCTGGCAAATGCTCTTTCGAGGTTTTTCTTGGGAGGACATATAATTTGGCCCTGGGAGGTTTGCAGATAGTCTTTCGAGGTTTTGCCTATGGCATGTAATATGGCCCTGGGATATCTGGCAAATGATCTTTCGAGGTTTTGTCCTATGGCATGTAATATGTCCCTGGGAGATCCGATAGGTTGGGCTGTGTGCCTGTAATAAGTCCTGGGATGCTCTTGCGAGGTTTTGTGGTGACCACATGTAATATGTCCCTGGGAGATCCTATAGGTAGAGTTGTGTGCTCGTAATATCCTGGGATGCTCTTGCGAGGTTTTGTGGTGAGGTCACATATAATATGTCCCTGGGAGATCCGACAAGTAGAGCTATGTGCTCATAACAGCCTGGGATGCTCTTGCGAGGTTTTGTGATGCACATAATAAGTACTAAGGATTCCATAGTATGGCCAGTGATGAAGACCTGCAGGTGGTGGGCCTACATCCAGTATGAAAAAGGACTGGCTCTATAGAACTTCCTATGACGAGTAGATCAGAGATTGATTGAGATAGAAGTAGTAGTGACGATGACGATGATTTGATGACGATGATCTAGTGATGATGATCCAGAGAAGAAGAATTGTGCTAGCAGATCTGTGTCGAGAAATACCTTCCTAGTTAATAGGGAGTGTTGATGTATATGTAACTTCGGAATGTATTTCATCTATGTATTATTGTACTCCTATAGAGATTAATTATTCCTCTATACGGAAGTGTCGTCATTTGTATTAACAAGTGTCACAAGTGTCATAACTTGTTGTGATGGGTTATTATACCACCTAGTGAGGGGTCGGCCCGGATTAATGTAACCATGGGTTACTAGACTGAGTTAGACAAGTCGGCCCCACTGGTTTATTGGGCAGGACAAGACAAGTATAAATAGAGATCGGGAGATCTCTATTTGATCATCTCATTACTCACTCTTCCATCACTCGGAAAGTGGCACACATATGAGGAGGAGGATCAGCTGCTAGGAGAAGACTATCTCTTGTACTTTGGTTGTATCATTGCTCTTTCTATCTCTGAGGAAGTTGTGGGGTTTTCACCTTTATGGTTTTCCCTAGTGAAACTCTATGTGTCCATTGTCTTATGTGATTGCTTGATATGCTTGATACATGCTTGATATGATGTACATGTTATTCTCTCAGTAAAGATACTAGAGTATGTTGAATTAATGCTCAAAAATTAACATCATGGGAGAGGGTGGATACATAGGACTAAAATGGGGAGACGCAGCTGCTGGTGGCACCTACATATACATTTGTAATATCACAATTTAGTAAACAAACAATAAATTAAACCATAGTAAGTCGTAACAAATCAAATTAAAAGCATGCTTATAACTACACATTGTACTTGTGTATATGGTGATGTGCCAATCCCTGGAGGGGGTGGTTGATCGCCATAGTCATGGAACACCCGTGGACAACAAAATGCATGCATGTTATGAACATGTTAAACAAGTCATTATCTAGGTAATCAAGATATTCAAAAACTTTGTATGAACTATCAACGTGTATGCCATAAATATAAATACTTGAGTAATATAAATGACATAAGTAATAACAATATTGTGTCAGGTACTAAAAATACCTCCGTATGGGGTGCCTCAATTTCAGTTGCAGCTGCCATTGCTGCATCCAAGTTGGGAGATCCTACATTCTCCCATATTTGTGTATCAACTCTGAATAACTGTACATTGAAATAATAGTTTAAGTCAAACAAAAATACTTTAAAAATACTTTACAAGTTATCAAGTGATGATTGAAAACACATTAAAAAAATTGCTGACCTAATCCATATAACAGCCCTCGATCGAGCCAGGGCAAGTGTGCTCGCAATGGGGACAAAGATGTGGAATTACCCCCATCGAACTGGAATGCCCAACATATCTACCACTGGTCACGGGTATATCTTGGCCCTGTCGTGAAGGCCCTGCACCTAGATCTCTATCAAGGTCAACCGACCTCTCCACTATAGTCGCTGCTACAAAGGAGGTGTGTCTGAGGAGTCCACATGCAACATTCCTCATTGCCACCTTGATCTCATCAAGCTTGTGGGGCAACTGAGGTGGCTGAGGAGAGGGGTTGGGGTCGCGCCTCATAGTTGGTGGCCCTCTCAGTGGGTTCCTCCTGGAAGTAGGTCTATCTTGGGCAGAGCCACACCCAACACCATGGAACTCGGTTATGTCAAAATAGTTGACATGTAAACCGAGGAAAAAATCAACCCACAGTTGGCGAAGGAAGTACTATGGAACCTCCCTATTATTGCAGGGAGGTTTATCGTACACCATGAACCACCCCTACATCCAATTGTCCGTCCATGGTTGGTAATGACACCAATCCATGCAGACACGTGGTTTTGTAATGTTCGGTGGTTGGTTTGTTTTCGGATCGATGAACATACTATATAATTGGGATTTTGTAATGTTCAAATCTTGTATTGCTTCCTTGGAGATGCCCGTGGAGTAGTACTCCCGCATCCTAGATCTAAATTGAGTCATGTCGATCAATTACTAGTGTGAATGGATGAGGGAGTCATTTGAGTTCTCAATTGACATGGAAAGAGACAATCGAGAAGGTTCCCCCAAGTTTCTAAGTTCACAAGTGTGCACTCATATTTCATTTACATAATGGTTAAGGTCATCTTGTTCAAAATTTGGTTGGGGGTTTTGGTTTTGTTCGGCATTTGGATTGTGTTCATGGTTTTCTTCGGCATTCAGTCCAAGGTTTGGGTTTTCTTGTGTTCCACCGGACTCGGGGTTAACATCTTATTCACTCATTGTCTCAGTTTACAATTTGCAATTGAAAATTGGTTCATTGTTTTCAAAATTTGGGAACTATTTAGAATTAAATAAACAAAAAAAATCAAAAACTTGACACAAATAATGAATAAAATGAAAACAAAATGTGATATTTACCTATTAATCGAAGTGTTGATGAGTTTGTGGATGTTGTTGGGTGGTTTTGGAGTCGATTTGGCCTCCTTTGGTGGTTGAATCGACGTGCACGCAGAGGAGGAGGACGCACTCGGCCAAATGGAACAATGGGAAAATTGTGCTCAGTTTTTTTTTTTTTAACAGAGGCGCGTGCGTGCCACCGTTGTGTGCACACGCCAGCCACGCGCACATGCCTCGGTTCGGTACTGAACCTAGTGGTGTGTCCGCACTGCCTTAGCTGTGTACGTGTCATTTTTTTTCGCTAGCGCGCCCCTATTGCAACGAAAATGGGGACCATCTTCGTGCGAATACCCAAATTCATTATGGACAAAGATAAGGAATTGGTGCAAGTCTAGAGAAAGTTAGAAAGTCAAGAATCAGAGATATGTCAACATCAACAACATAATAATGAGCTCAATAGAAATATGACAATACAAAAAAGGGGCACAAGTTGGAATTGATAATAGTCCAAAACACATTTCAAATAACATTGAAGAAATATGTCGATTAAGAAACCACAATAAAATATTAGTTACAAAGATCAAGAAATTGAAAAATATTCAAAAGAAGGAGCAAGTTAATGAAGACCTTGAAGGGAAACTACTAGAAAAACAAGAAGAAAACCATCACCTTACAAATCACAAAGCGATCAAGAAACAACAATGACGAAGATAGATGTCGGATGGATGACTTCACAAACGATGCGACAATTTTACTCGGAAATTTGTAATTCATATCGTCTTGTTTCGTCAAGTGTCTTAGCTACCAACACAAACAATCACGAAAATACATTACGATCAAGGACAAGGGAAAGAAGCTTTCCATAATTATGCTTTGAGGACAAAGCATTTATTAAGGGTAAGGAAATGTAAAAAAAAAATATATATAAAATGAAAGTATAAATAAATAGTAAATATTAGTAACTAAATGTAATGAAGAGGCACCTCTTTAATGAAAGGTCATGTCTCTTCAAGAAAACCCCTGTGTGGGTATTTATACAAGCCCTCCATTCTCATTGTAACATTCATCAATCTCATCATTTTATGCTTAATATATATTTTTCCTATATGGATTTTTGTTCTCTGTCTTATTTACAGTGGATATTTCTTTAGAACGAACTGTGTTCATCTCAACCTATGTGGAAGTAAACATCGATGGAGTAAAGGAAATGGCGGAGCTTGAAGTGATCTAAATATTGGAGGATATTTATCCCTATCCAATTTTGGGGGGGATATATTGGGTATTTGATAATAATTCTATTATGAACTTGAAGCAAAGACGCATGTCCTTTGAATCAGAGGAATTGCGCATGGTAGCTCTGTTGGATGCCACAAAGGGAGAAATATACATAGTTAGTTCAGGATGACATTAAAAGTGTGGAGATAGAGAACATATACAATGTTAATGCCAGAAAAGAAGACTATACAAAACCCACTGCAGATGGAGAGATCAGTTGGGGTAGTGTCCATTTTTTTGACATAGATTCACAAGATGTCATGGATCAGTGGGGAAACTATCTATATGAGGTGTCCACAAGGAGATGTGCACACATTATAAATTCTATGCACTATATTGGATCAAAACTGCATGATACAGTAGTGTTCGATGGAGTAGAGAAAGTAGACACTTTCCTGGAACAAATGAAAGACCGAATTCTAAAGGACCGATGGGTAGAAGAAAAGGATGCTGTCACCCGAGGAATTACTACGCAATGGTTAAATACGCACAAAGAGGAGTTGAGAAGTTAGGAATATGTGGAAACATGCATTAAAGACAACTTTTATCCTACTATGGATTTGGAACTTCTTAATATATTCAAGGGAACTTAGAACCCCATATCACACCTTGAGTTTTGTCACCAAAGATGGGATATGAAGAGTGTACTTTGCAGTCAATGGGTGCACTGATTCTATCATACAATGGATTTAATACCGCATAGTTGGTATGTTCAACAATAAAGAAGGAGCACTAGTACATATGGGAGGATTTTTCCACGAAATATTTCCACGTTAACATTCATGGAAAAATACAATGAAATTTAAGATGTCTTTTCATTTTTTTTATGGCGGAAAAACCATGGCAATATCGAAGTTTTTTAATTTTCGACGAACTTTCATCTCTATATCGACGAACTATGGCTATCTTTACACACCCGCCAAACCAATGCCAGTTTCCAAGTACGGCTCTTGGATTTTTATGCATGGGTCAACTCATGCATTTGCATCGATAGATCGACGATCATTGATCTATAAATACATACTTTAAGAAAATTTTCAACACATTTGCTATTGTTGCGAAAAGGTTCCTGGTGATTGATTGAGCCCAAATTTTGAACTTGCGACAAATTTCGTGGTGATTGTTTGAGCTCAGATATTCTACATAGCTTGGATTTTGAACTTGCAAGGTTAGTATTTTTATATTTTTTTGTCTATATGTTAAGAGAAACAAAATCAGGATTTTTTTTGTCTATATGTTAATACAAGAAAATACATCATCTATGTGTTTTAAGAAGTATAGATCCATGTGTATATAGAGAAAGAATCAATGAAGGTTAGTACATATCTTGATTTATTCATAGAGAGGTGAGGAAAAGTCCATTTAATATCACTGTGCACTAATTCAAGAAGAGGTGTGTCTCTTTTATCCTTTCTTTTCTCAAATCTCTCTTCAGGGTGCTTACTGAGAATACATCCTAGACAGACTCCATCTAATAAGGAGATAGGTGGAAGCCCTACTAGCATGTTTTATTTTCTTAATTGTTGCAAGTAAGGGTAGTAAAGATGCCCAAATATCTCATGCCATAACTTACTAACATCATGAGAATGCATTAACAAGACTGGAGCAAGAGATTTAGGAAAAAACTTTGGAAAGACATACAATTTGTTTTTGTGATCAGCTTTCCCAAGTGTAATATTTGAACAATAAACTAAATATGAAATGATTACTGAGTATTTGGTGAATAGAAATTACTTACCATGGCCCAAGTGAGTGATTTGGTATATCGAAATAATATTTTCAGATAGAGAAGGTACAAATAAAAAGTCTTGAAACTTACCGTCTTCTTGTAAAATATCACCTTTACAACATACCTTCATTGGATTATTGTCTCCCCTGAGTAATTCCTAGAAAAAATATGGTTGGAAGGAGGTAAACATGTCCTCGGATGAAGCCATATGATTTGAATCTCTGGAATCTAGGATCCAAGAAGATGATTTTGAAGTTGAAGTTTATATGAGTGCATGTCCCTAATTTTCTTCTTTTTGAGGTCCCTTTTTGCAGTAGGGACACAAGGGCATCTTTTTCTTACTCTTCCCTTCTTTAGAGGCATTTTGGTCAAAAGAGAACTTGGATTTTTTCCTTATTTCATTTATATGAAGACTTATGCTTAGTAGCTTTATTATTTTTCTCATTTGCTACAATTGCATGAGAATTTGAGGACCTTTTTAGGCCCATCTAAGAAATATTATCCTTCTCTTGAATAAGAGAGGAAGCAAAGAAATTGAGGGAAGGCATGGTGAAAGATGCTCCAAGTGTTAATATAGTAGAGTGAAATGAAGAAACAAAGTGTTGAATTCAAAACCCAATTTATAAAGGATGGGGAGTACCATTTGAGTTTCTTATTTATTGGTGTTTCATATCTTGAGCTGCAAGATTATATCTCTAAAATTTCTAAAGGATTCTTGTATGGAGTTGAACCCGCGTGGCCTCAAATTCATTAACTCTACCTCTAAAACATGACCCCTCATCTCATCTTATGTACCAAAGAGGTTTGACAGGGTGGTCCATATTTTTGGGGGTCTTCTTGTCTTGAATATGTTAAAGTAGATTAGGAGACATAAAATAACATAGCATCCCATGAGCTTCATCCATTCAGTTAGGATACTCATATTTTTCAACAAGAGACATGGGTTCCAACTCATTTCCCATGGTCATTTGGTACAAACCCTTCATTTTTAGGAGCATATCCACTCTAGGATTCCATTCAAAATAATTGAAGGGGGTTAGAATTTTATTAGAAGGTAGATCCATGGCTGAAAAAAACTTCTTTTATGGATGCAAATCCTTCTTTAATGGATGCAAAAAAACTTGCTTCCTTGGTGTACAAAAGGAGCTTTCTTTAATATGAAAAAGTGGTGGTTTTAAAAACCTTCTTTAGCGGTTGCAAAGGGCCTTTTTTGGTGGCTGCAAAATCATTTTTTGGTAGCTACAAAAGCTTCTTTAGTGGCTGCAAAAGAATCCTTGGAGGCTGCAAAATCCCTTCTCTACCTACAAAAGCTTGATAAAATAATACTAGCAAACTAGCTAGTTTAGCACCCCCTATGATCTGATACCATATAATATTTGAGCATACAAAGATCTAGGTGCATAAGCTAACAATATATGAAGATTTGTTTAATAAATGATAACATGAATCATTACACATTAACCTTGACGAGAAGAAAGACAATGATTTATTATCAGAGTGACTGGATGAATGAAAGAGGTTACAATATATATGTTAAGATTCAATATGCTAAGATAGAAAATATCAGCATTACATTCCATTTCACAATAATAGCATATACAGGATCACTGAAGAAACAACAAGCATAGCAAAAACAGAAGAGACACAGATTTATCCTGGGAAACCCTCATGGGGTAGAAAACCCAGCAAAGCTTCCTCAATATAGATGACCAGCAATATACAAAGATGCAAACCAAAGACATGATCTCCTCCTCCACCATAGCAGACCTCTCCTCCACAAGTGCGCTACATTCTAAGTGATGGAAGTGTGTGTGTAATGAGGAACACACCTCCTATATTTATACACATCTCCAACTTGTACTTTATATTAACTAGGTCGACCCCAACTTTACCATTGGGTTAGACACCCCACTACAATTGACTGTGCCGACCCCTCTAGGGTTGTCTAACAACCCTTAGACCCACATAACACATACAGGGCCGACCCCCACTAGGGAAGTCTAATAACCCAAGTTACCACATTCCAACGGAGGAATAAACATCTCCGGATATACAATAAGATCTCCACGGAGGAATGAAACATCTCCGGAATAATAAAGTACAAATATAATATTATTTGAAGTTACAATATTTCAACACTCCCCCTTAACAAGAAGGATATTATAACAACATCTGCACGAGGAAGGAGTCATCAACATCATACATGATACATCTATATATCATCGAAAGCTTTCTTTAATACATCATCATCAGTAACTTAACCAGTTACTGGAACATCAACATCATCGTTGTCATACGATCATCAGCATTGTCATAACATGATCATCATCATCACACGATCATCAGCATCGTCATCACACGGTCATCACATACCCTGCAAAACATGATCCATTTAAGACACCATAACATGTCTAGGGACGATATAGACCACTCATCAACTTAGAAAAAATCTAAGGACCACTTTCTTGGAGACGTATGTCTACGGATCAATTCAGGGACCAAAGTCCGCGGATGATACAATCCCCTATCATCCACTAGGGACCACTTCTCGGAGACCATACGTCTACGGATCAATTCAGGGACCGAAGTCCGGGGACGATATAATCCCCTCTCATCCACTAGGGACCATGTTTCAGAGACCATACGTCTACAGATCAATTCAGGGACCGAAGTTCAGGGATGATACAATCCCCTCTCATCCACTAGGGACCACTTCTCGGAGACCATACATCTATAGATCAATTCAGGGATCGAAGTCCGGGGACGATACAATCCCCTCTCATCCACTAGGGACCACTTCTCGGAGACCATACGTCTAAGTATCAATTTAGGGACGATACAATCCCCTCTCATCCACTAGGGGCCACTTCTCGAAGACCCTACATCTACATATCAATTCAGAGACTGAAGTCCAGGGACGATACAATCCCCTCTCATCCACTAGGGACCACTTCTCAGAGACCATACATCTACGGATCAATTCAAGGACCGAAGTCCTGGGACGATACAATCCCCACCTGTCCATTAAGGACTTCATTCTCGGAGACCATATGTCTACGGATCAATTCAGGGACCGAAGTCCGGAGATGATACAATCCCCACCTGTCCACTAAGGAATTCATTCTCGGATACCATATGTCTACGGATCAATTCAAGGGACCGAATTCTGGGGATGATACAATCCCCACCTATCCACTAAGGACTTCATTCTCGGAGACCATACGTCTATGGATCAATTCAAGGGACAGAAGTCTGGGGACGATACAATCCCCACCTGTCCACTAAGAACTTCATTCTCGGAGACCATATGTCTACGGCTCTCTTTAGGACTGAAGTCTAGGGATGATCCAATCCCCACTTGTCCACTAAGGACTTCATTCTCAAAGACATCTGTCTACGGATCCTTTTAGAACATGTGTTCAAGGATGATGCAATCCCCTTGTCAACTTAGACCCTGTCTAAGGACCATCCACCAACCTCTCTTTCGGCATCACCAATATAGATATCTACATCATCGACCTCACTGTCGATGCAGGCAATCTCATCATAAGTGATCACATCACTCCCCCTTCCGAGGAGGGTCCTTCTGAACTATATTAAGTTTGTCTTGAAAAAATTTACTTGAGGTAGAGGTTTGGTTAGTATGTCGGTAACTTGTTACAAATTCAAACTTTATAGTTCCTTTCTGCATCATATCTTGTTAGATCCCTATGTGCTTTGACTTATCATGGAAAACTGGATTCTCTGTCATCTTGATACAACTCTATTTGTCACATAGGATCACAGTTGGTTCTATCTCTAAGTCAAACAATCCTGAAGCCATACTTCTTCACAACTAGCAGAGCAAGCAGCCATATATTCCACTTGTGCTGAGAGCCACACTAGATTGTTTCTTGCTAAACCACGAGATCATGGTTGATCCCAGACAATAACATCCTCTCGATGTGCTCTTCCTGTTTGATACACTTCTTTCCCAATCAACATCTGTGTATCCATCTGAAGTCATGATCTCCAAGATAGCATAGATCAAAGTCTATCACAACCTTTAGGTGCCTCATCACATGATTTGCAACTTATTAGGTGAACACATCTAGTTTCCACTAGATACTGACTTAAGGTGTTCACAACAAAGCTTATATTTGACCTAGTATTTGTTAGATACATCAATGACCCAATAATTTGACTGTACAGAGTTATATCCACTAACTCTAATGAGTCATCCCTTAATAGCTTCAAGTTGGAATCCATGAGAGTGGCCATTCCAACACCTCAAGTCCTTTTAATATTTCTCAACATACTTTCCCTGGTTGAGAAAGATTCCTTCTGAGCCTTGCCATACTTCCAGACCTAGGAAGTAATGCATCAATGTAAGATCTTTCACTTTCATTTCTGCAGCCATCTATCTGTGTCATCTCTCGTCAGATGGGTCTACTGATATAAGCCTCAATATCATTCATACTCTGTGATGAGTTCCTTCTTGCATCCATGTCATCTGTGTATAGAAACCATATTCAACCTTGTAGCAAAGGTTGAGATCCACATCACCCATGGTGATCATTAAGCTCATCAATTGACTATCGATCCTGGGTACCCAAACAGAGCTTTCTTCAATTGAATCCTTGATTCGCATTTCTTCTTCAATTATATCATTAAGATAATGGTCTTATTTAGCCACTTGGAGCACACATCTTGTCATGATTCTCTTCCTCTTTCTAAGAGAATCTTCTAGCCACGAGCCTTCTATATTTTTGTTTGATTTGTAAATCTTCTTGTTGAACATCCATCACTTGTTCGGTGTTCATCGTTCTTCATGATCTTTCCTACAAATCAAAATTAAGTACATGATTAGTAATACTTCATAATCATGAAATTATGTTGACATGATAACCTATTATGCATACAGATATCATTTACATAGTTATGCATCTATCTTGACCAATACTTTGGCACAACACTTTTCCATATCCTGTATGCATACAGTGTCTATCTAGATGCCTTCCATCTCTACCAGAACATAATATCGAGAGTGTGCACAACTCTCAGCATGTCAGCAAAGAGGTTTCATTCTAGACAAGAAACAATGGAATGTTTGTCCAACTTACCAATCATATGCATATTAGTAGTATACTATTCAATGCTATATGAATGTTTACACTCAGCATGATATATTCTAGGAGTACAAATATGTATACAACTATTACAAGCAATATCATTTACTATTTCAAATAACAACTCAAATACTTATCTTTTATGTTTGTGTGGTTGCCTCCCGCTTGATCTTCTATATGTCTTTTGAACTTCTATACATTCTGTACCACTGTGCATGCTCAAGTGTCATCCTCATGATCTCATACACAAACATACATTCATTAGTATATTCTCAATATTATCAAAACATTATAATTCTAAATAATCTTGAATATGTATAGTCATGATTATAGACAATAAACATTAGTATTCAGGGTTTCAAGGAAGTCTTCTTTTACTCATGCATATTCTTATTTGATCTGGTTAGTTAAATCATCAATTAGGATAAGAGACATAATATGCATAAACCCTTGATTACTAACTTTATGAATAAGCATATCTAATCATACCAAGTATACTTATATAAGGGATCCTAACACAAGGTAAGATTCATAGGAAACATACCTGGATTAGTATATTTGTTTAACATACCTAATCAATATTTTCTTTGTTCTCTTCAATGATTTAGAGATCTTGTGCTGGAACCTACATATCTCATAGGTTAAGCATAATTGAACAAAGTCATACATACCTCATAAGTAGAATTTCTATGTGATCAAAGATTATGGAGGAGTCTTTGTCTTCAGGATGTCATCGTCATGGAACTTGATTTGTCTTTTGTGATGTACCTGTATCTTGTTAGCAGACAACATCAACCTCATACAACACCACAGTGCATTAGTACAATCATATAGCATTAATCAATGAATGTCTTCTATCATACACATGCATTCATACTGTTACTAGGGTGATAATAAAATTCTAACATTAATCAAGATTGTACGAATAAATGAAGACAAACACATTATGAACTTAATCAGAATCAGATTTCAAGACATACCTGAACCTCCTTAAGTCATACCTGTCAAGACTTCTTGTAGTCTTCTTATGTAAGGCCTTAGCTTCAACTCCCCCTAAAACTTGATCTGGAGCTTGATTAGGATTTGCTAGAGAAACCCTAAAAATTCAATCTTTGACTTTCACACTTCTGAATGGATGTAAGGATGTGTCTTGCTGAACTGATCAAACTAGCATACTTCAATTTTGAAATCTCCAAAATTTGACCCCTCAAAATTGCCTTCAAAACTTTTGGGTCTTCTGGACAGGATCCCGAACTAGGGTTTGATGAAACCCACCCTTCTACCCAATCAAAAGGTTTGATCCAAGGCTCTAAACTCTTATTTTTCTGAGGAGCTTCCAGCCGTGGTCACAGACTTCAAAAATTCCAACTTTTGTTGAAGCCCTAATTTTCCATCTTTCCAATCAAAATCCCGAACTGGGGTTTGATCAAGTCTGGTCTTCTACTCAACCAAAAAATTCGATCTTGGTATCTAAATTTCGATTTTCCTAAGTAGCATTTAGACATGGACTCCGATTCCAAAAATTCTAACTTTCTCCGAAACCCTAAATTTCGGAAGCCATGAATGAAGGTGCTCCAAAAATAATTCTGTTTTGACATAAATATGTACTTGATTGTTTCTGCTGTAACTCTCAACTTTTCGATCCAAAGGGTCTAAAAACATTTCCTATGGTAGCCTGACCTGTCATCTTTCCATCCTGATAGGTCTGACCTCAATTGGATTTTCTGATAGAGAGTTATGCCAAGTGTCACAACGTGACCTGTTTATGGGATAAAACATGAGAGCAAACTTGTACGGAGTGCCACGTGTCACTGGTTAAACTTCGGCCTCTGAAAACGTTTCTTGAGATAGTAAAGTCTGTGTATTACCTTTCACTTTTTACAAAAATTCATTTGGAGCTTCCTAGCCCAAGTGATGACCTTTTTTCTAAGGTCACCTAATTATGACTAAGATCTAGAAGAGGCAGAAACCCTAACTTGTACTGATCATAACTAACAAATTACAACGAATCTGAGGGTGCCCTTTGGACACAAGGTACCTGGAGATGTCATCTACGACCTGTTAATGTTTCAGATCCTGATCCTTCTCAAAAATGGATTTATAGCGAACGTTCCACGATGACTAGTTTTTGCTATGTAAAACCCAAACCTTCAAATTGTTGCAAGAGAAGCAAGTGTCATAAGTGCCATACATTGCCTTCCTTTAGGTTAGCTCTGATACCATGTTAAGATTCAATATGCTAAGACAGAAAATAGCAGCATTACATTCCATTTCACAATAATAGCATATACAGGATCACTGAAGAAACAACAAGCACAGCAAAAACACAAGAGACACAGATTTATCCTGGGAAACCCTCATGGGGTAGAAAACCCAGCAAAGCTTCCTCAATATAGATGACCAGCAATATACAAAGATACAAACCAAAGACATGATCTCCTCCTCCACCATAGCAGACCTCTCCTCCACAAGTGCACTACATTCTAAGTGATGGAAGTGTGTGTGTAATGAGGAACACACCTCCTATATTTATACACATCTCCGACTTGTACTTTATATTAACTAGGTCGGCCCCAACTTTACCATTGGGTTAGACACCCCACTACAATTGATTGGGTTGACCCCTCTAGGGTGGTCTAACAACCCTTAGACCCACATAACACATACAAGGCCGACCCCCACTAGAGAAGTCTAATAACCCAAGTTACCACATTCCGACGGAGGAATAAACATCTCCGGATATACAATAAGATCTCCATAGAGGAATGAAACATCTCCGGAATAATAAAGTACAAATATAATATTCTTTGAAGTTACAATATTTCAACAATATAGAGGAACAATTTTGAATTAGGACAAAAAGAAAATTGAATTTTCCATGCCATTGAGAGAGGGTTCATGCCATGTAGAGAGGGCTAGTCAAGCTTAAATAAGAGTATATATATCTAAGTATCCATGCAGGCACTCCTAAACTGAGTTTAACTTATTAAGGAACTCATTGATTACTCAATTAACTAAATAATGTATGCATGCTCCTCAAATCACTCAAAATGGGTGCTACTTGGCCTAACTAGAGTATAAATGAGTGTTTGGGGTATTAGGTGTTAGTTAGGACTTAACTAGTGGAGTAACTTAAGTCTAACTGAGACAAAATCCTTAAATCAATGAGAAAATCCCCCAAATCAGGGAATGCACCACCCCAAATTAGGAAAGGCACCCCCAAAACTAGGGTTTTGTTTCACAAGTGACTCGGGAAGTGTTTTTGGGCGTGGTTTGGCCTAGTAGACTCATCAACACATGCCCTAGGAGGTTTATTTACTCTAACATACATCTAATAACAATATAGATGGTCTACAAACAAATTTCATTGATGTTGAATATGATTAAGGTTAAGACAAGGATGATTATAATATCAATTTAGCAGGATGTTGTAGTAAGAATAATATTAAATACTTGCAAGAACATATGAACATTGACAAGGACACACTAGGTGACATTGCTGTAGATAATAATGTAAATGAAGACTTCTAAATCTATAGAATTTGTAATCCATGTTTAAAAAATGATGATTTTTACTTCCCAAACTTGAAATACTTAATTATTATTTTTTTGTATACAAATTACCTATTGTAATCTCCTTAAAGTGTTCAATTTTTAATATGAATAGTTTGTAGAAAAAATTAGGATTAGTTGTATAAGAGTTAGCATGGTTAGTTATGAGGATTATTATAGATCTTGTTATGTACTTCTTAGTAAAATGCACGCCACAATTTGTACATTAGTCAATAATTGAAAGTAAAATGGCAGGCCTGAATCTAGTCACATTGTTAACAAAAACCTCTTTCAGTTTCCTAAAAGTATGGGTCATTTACTCGCAATGAATCTGCCAAGATTGCATTTTTTCAAACAACTTATGCTGAGAGTGAAGCTATGAACTTCTTAGTAAAATGTACACCACATTCTGTACATTGGTCAATAATTGAAAGTAAAACCATAAGACTAAATCTAGCTACATTGTTCAAAATTACCTCTTTTAGTTTCCTAAATGATCGGTCATTTTCCCACAATGAATCTTCCAAAATGGAAATTTTTCAAACAACTTATACTTAGATTCAAGATATGAATCACTTAGTAAAATTCACACCATAGTCTATACATAGTCAATAATTGAAAGTAAAACCACAAGCTCGAATCTAGTTACATTGTTCACAAAAACCTCTTTTAGTTTCCTAAAATGATGGGTCATTTTCCTGCAATGAATCTGCCAAGATGGCACTTTTTTAAACAATTGATGCTCAAAGTGAAGCTATGAAATGCTTAGTAAAATGCACACCACAATTTGTACATTGCTCAATAATTGAAAGTAAAACTATGGGCCTGAAGCTAGTTACATTGTTCAAAAAAATATCTTTCACTTTCCTAAAATGATGTGCCATTTGCCCACAATGAAGTCTACCAAGATTGCAGTTTTTCAAACAACTTATGTTTAGATTCAAGATATGAACTACTTATTAAAATGCACACCACAATCTGTACATAGATTTAATTGAAATTAAAACCATGGGCATGAATCTAGTCACATTTTTCACAAAAACCTCTTCCAATTTCCTAAAATTATGGGTTAGTTTCCTACAATGAATATGCCAAGATGGTCGTTTTTCAACCAATTTATGCTCAGATTCAATTTATGAACTTATTATTAAAGTGCACACCATAATCTATACATTGGTAAAATTTGAAATTAAAACAACACTCATAATGCTAGTTCCATTGTTCACAAAAACCTCTTTTAGTTTCCTAAAATGATAGGTCATTTTCCCACATTGAATCTACCAAGATGCTAATTTTTCAAACAACTATTGCTCAGAGTCAAGATATGAAATACTTAGTAAAATGAATGGCACAATATGTGCATTGGTCAATAATTGAAGGTAAAACCATTGGCTTGAAGCTAGTTACATTTTTCACAAAAACCTCTTTCAGTTTCCTAAAATGATGGGTCACTTGCCTGCAATGCATCTGCCATGATGGAAAATTTTCAAACAACTTATGCTTGGATTCAAGATTAAAATGCTTTTTAAACTTCATTCTTCATTCAATAATTTAATGTTAAACCCCCAGGCCTAAATCTCTATACATTTTTCACAAAAACCTCTTTCGGTTTCCTAAAATGATGGGTCATTTTTCCACAATGAATCTTCTAATATGGTAGTTTTTCAAACAAATGATGCTCAAATTAAAGCTATAAACTGCTTATTAAAATGCACACCATAGTTTTTACATTGGTCTTTAATTGAAAGTAAAACCACAAGCTTGAATCTAGTTACATTGTTAAAAAAAACCTCTTTCAGTTTCCTAAAATGATGGGTTATTTTCCCGCAATGAATATGCCAAGATGGTTGTTTTTCAAACAACTTAAGATCAGAGTCAACTTATGAACTACTTAATAAAATGCATGCCATAGTATATACATTAACATTCGGTTCATCATAATACTCATCATCGTCATGCTCATTGTCACCATCACCATTCTCATTGTCACCATCACCGTCGCCATCGACACCATCATGCTCATTTTCACCATTACTATTTGTCCCATTCTCAATGTCACCATCTCCATCATGCTTCATCATCACCATGACCATTGTGACCATTACCATCATGCTTCATCATCACCATGACCATTTTTAGCATCACCATCACGCTTCATCATCACCATGCCCATTTTCACCATCACCGTCATGCTTCATCATCATCATCACTATAAGGATTCATCATGACCATGCCCATTGCCACCATCACCATCATGCTTCATCATATGTAATGTTGGTTTTCATAAGATCACCATCCCCATTATCTTGTTGTCTCATTGTCACCATCACCATCCTCATCCTAATTCCCATTGTCACCATCGTCGCCCTCACGGTCATTGTCACCATAATCATCTCCATTCTCATTGTCACCATCATCATCATCCCCATGCTCATTATTTCTATATTGATTCAACTTTTTATATTTATAAACAACTTGATAAATTGCAAAAGCTTTGTCATGGATTTGTTTCCTTTGGCTTATTCTCTCATCCAGGTACACCATAAGATCCTCATCCATCATCATCATCATCATCATCATCACGCTTCACAATTTCCATGCTCATTGTCACCATCAAAATCATGCTTCATCAACAAAATGCATCTCACATTGTGCCACTCCCACTATTTTCCAAGACAAATATCATTTGTTTCTATATTTTTTCAACTTATCATATTCATAAACAACTTAATAAATTTCACAAGCTTCGTCATGGATTTTTTGACTTTGCTTTTTTCTCCCATCAAAGTACACCATAATATCCTCATCCACCATCACCATCATGCTTCATCATCATCATACTCATGTTGTCACCATAACCATCCTAATCCTCATTATCATCATCCTTTCCGTCTTCATGTTCATTGTCACCATCACCATGACCATTACCCTCCATTGCAATCTCGATATAAAAGCAATTAAAGAACTATTAACTTTTTGGAAAACTTGAAATTCCTTTTAATTGTAATTTTTTAGCCTTGAAAAATGCACCTAATTTAACATAAATTCTTTACATTTAATATATCATATGCTAACATAACCTAGATAAACTAAACCTTGAATTTCCTAGAAACCTAATCTAGCCCTATAAAACTAATCTAGCATTATAAACCTAATCTAGCCCTAGAAACCCTAGAAATCTAATCTAGACCTAGAAGCCCTATAAACCTAATATAGCCCTCGAAACAGTAATCTAACCCTAGAAACCTAATCTAGAAATGTAGAATCCTATAAAACTAATATATCCCTATAAACATAATAGATCCCTTGAAACCGTATATGTATTCTTCATTCCATAATTGTTGATGGGTCACTATATGTCTTCTTCATTTTCGGCTCATCAATTGGGATTCCTTAATGGTATTGGGTTTACATGTGAGATAAAGGGTGCATGCATGAAATGATGAATGCATATGTGGTATTGGAGTGTGCACATGCAATCTTAATGTATGTGGGGAGCTAATGTGTGTGTGCATGTTTTAGAATTTGGAGTGCATTGTGCCACTTGCACCAAATGTTGAAGTTTTTATATCATCATTATTATTCATTTCATAATTAGTATTCATGTCATCAACATCAATATCATCATCATTTCCATCATCATCCTCATCCTCATTATTATTGGTGTTGGAATCCTCCTCCTCCTCATCATCATGATTTCCATAATCATCCTCATCCTCATTGTTATTGGCACTAGCATCCTCTTGAGGTAGGGTTTCCTTTTATTCAGTTGGACAAGACACTAGGGTTTTTCTTAATCGAACACATGGCGATTCTTCCACTAGGGGTCAAAATCCAAACCAAGAATCATAATTGGGTTCCATCATCTCCCACTGCTATGTTTGGAAATTTTGGATGTGGTCACACTACCCATGATCGCCAAAGAGATTTCAATTCAAAAATGACCCCGTATGCAAAATTGGCATTGACCCTTACTTAGAAAGATACTAGCTCTAGATATGGTATAATATGACCATTTATGACCAATTGAATCATGGTGGAGGGGTTCTCTTGGCTGAAACCCAGCATCCTGAATTGTTAGGAACGTGTTAGGAACCCATGTCAACCCTTCTCTCTACTTTGTTAGTATATTGTTGTTGGACGCATATGCTTTGTAAGTTGTCACGTAGAATTATATGTTCCATGGTATTGATCCATAGTATTGGTGCATAGACTTAGTATATAAGTACGTGTTGAGGCCAATGAATGCATCGAGAAGTTATTTGTATTGATCTTGCTCAAAGGAGGTTTCCTACTTTAAGTGGCCCACGATCAATAAATCTATTATGTGTTCTGTTATTTATGATATCGTGCATTTTCATTAATTAATTGTTGCAGGTTCCTCACATCTAGTATCAGAGCACTTTCTTGGGCTCCTTGGGTGGAATTTCTACCCCAAAAAAAATTTGCATCTATATTGTTCGTTTCAATTGCAGGTTCGGATCCGAGAATAATCCCTATCCTCTTAATTGTGGGAAGTACTTGGGAATATCCCTAAAACTCATTGTGAGGAGTACCACATGAACCCTGAAGTAGCTGGCCCATTGAGAGGACATGCTAGCAAAAAGGGAAACGACCCCTACCTGATTGACTAGTTCCCACTCGTGAGGTAAACTAAGAGCTATTGTTTGTGGCAAAGCGATTATCTGTTTTACCTAAGTCGTGGAGTGAGGGAACTGCCCCAATACGCAAACCGTTAGAAAGCATTGGTGGTCGAATGAATCCCTTGAACCTTTAGGAATCCGCGCATACATGGGGTCCATATCTCTTTCCAGTTGATAAATCGCAGATTACATCTTTCCAGAACTCTTGCAGATCACTTACGTGCCATTGCAGATAAAATTTTATTTTTTCACCATATCTTTTTTTTTAACTCTGTTTCACTTGAAAATTCACTAACACCCCTACCATCCCATTCTGCATATTTCATTCCTAAGGACCCTATTCCAAATTCCATTTCCCAAAGCCAGAAATCCCACATCTGTCTATTTTTAGGGTTTGCCATAACTTCTTCGATTTTTACCTAATCGCCTTCAAATTTTGCCACAATGTTCATTTCCTATTTATACTTCTTTGTCCCTCTTTGACAAATTTTCTCATTATTTCACCCTGCTTCTGAAATCCCCATTTTCTGCTTCCCTGTCCATCATAAAGTGTCCAAAACCTAGTCAAACCCCAATTACCCATCACAATTTTTCCCAAATCCAAATTTTCATTTACTAAAGAAGCTTATGTTTTTGTTTTTCTACCCATTCACAAAAAAAAAACCTTTTGGTTATGGTTGTCACCCACATAGGAGCAAAAATCATGGAGGAAGAACTTGCAACCCTCAAAACCAAACTCCATGATATGGATGAAAAATTTCTCAGCCTCCATCTTCAACATCCATCCATGAACAATAAACGACAACCGAAAGCTTCTGCATACGCTGGGTTCTCTTCTTCTAGCAATTTTCGTGGGTCGAAGCTTGATTTTCCTCGATTCAATGGTAATGATCCAACTGGATGGATATACCGGGAAGAACAATATTTTAGTCTACATAATACTTTTGATGTCACCAAAGTTCCACTTGCATCCTTTCATTTGGAACATGAATCCTTTCAATGGTACCATTAGTACATCAAGGCTCATGAAGAGCCAAAATGGATAGATTTTTTCCAACTCCTTTTGCAATGATTTGGTCCTATTGCTTTTGATGACTTCACAGGAGCACTCACTAAACTTCGCCAAATTGGTACTATGAGAGAGTATCAAACAGAATTTGAGAAACTAGCCAATCTCACAGAAGGATTGTCTGATGAATTCTACATGAGTTATTTTATCAGTGGTCTCAAGAATGTAATCTGATCAGAGGTTAAAATGTTCTGTCCCAACACAATGATGGAATTCCCAGGGTTGGATAAGTTGGCGGAGGACAAGATCACAACCCAACAATGCTCCAACTCCATTTTTGTTCCATTCAGAAATATGGTTTCCCAACAACCTCCCATCACGCTAGCTCCTCGACCAACTCCTATCAAGCATTTGTCTGAAGCAGAGATGTGGGAACGTAGAGAAAAGGGGATTTGTTATAATTGTGATGAGAAATTCACTTGGGGCCTGTTGATGCCCCAAAATTCGTAGCACTAGCAATTAGGAATTCTCCTTGGTAAGCAAGCCCAATTAGATCGCTCCTCGTTTGGTGTGGAGAATCCGTCTGGTTAATGACCCAGCTACCGTATTTGATTTAAAGTTTTGTTTTCACCGGTTGCGGCCCGATCCACCATTTATGTATTTCAAATTTAAATATGAGATGCAAGTGCTCTAATTAAATGCATGTAATTCTAATTAATCTATCTAAATCATCTAAGCTATCTAATCTATCCCTATAGGGAGCAAATTTGAAATATGAGTAATACACTGAATGTACCTAAGAATCTTACAGATAGTTGTTTCAATATTATAAGCACATTTACAGCATAACATAAAACATATCAAAGATAGCTCTGATTTAATTAAAACATTCCATTACTCATTAAGCACATAAGTGTTTACACAAGAAATAAGAGCATTTACAACCATGAATTAATTCAAGACAGTTAGGAACAATCTCACAGTATGCATATGAATGGTGAAGAAATAATTCCACATAACATTCCACATATCCCAAGCAAAATCATTGTGCTATCTTTTCCCAGGAAAATAGATCTTTCTTTATTAATGCAGAAAAGTAGTTCTCATACAAAACAATCCAGTCCTTTCACCTACCAAAAGTCCTTTACTTATATTATGTTCTCCTATTTATAACTTTACAAAATTGTCTCTAGTGTCTCTTCACATACCCTAACCCTAGGGAATCTCAAAATTTTGTCTTTTAGTTCTCATATAATACAAAAATAGTTTCCAATTTTTTTTTAATGTTTATAAAATAGAAAAACAAAATCAGCTTCCAGCTGTCTTTTTTGCCTTAGTTGTCTTTTCCACCTCAGCGATGTAACTGGTCCACATGCCAGTTTCTCTTACAATAATGTTGCTTCGTACAGGGGTCATCATCTTTAGAGAGATTTCATGCTTATGCAACTCTGCTTCAATACCTTTTACTCCTGTTATTGTTGCTTGGGAGATGTCCTATAGAAAGTAGGCATGAATGGAAGCTTGCCCAATGAACCAATGGAGATCTTCTGCTGTTAGGACATCTATCTTCCTTATGTAGTCTATATCTATGTTCAGCTCGCTCTATAGTTTTTAAAGGTGTTGGTCTCTGACAAGAAAATATTCTATGGTTTGAGGTATAACCATCTGGCATTTCTCATGGGTTTCATGATTTTTTAGCTAGAAGTCGGTACACCACCCAATGGTTTTCTAGATTCCAACATTTTTTGCTACACCATAGCCTCTACAGAATTCAATGAGACCTGAATCTAGATGTGAATCCGCCATGGTCTTTAGAGGTATGTTCCCAGGGAAACCCGATTTCCCTTTTCTCCATTCAATTTGTTTCCTGATATCACACATGATGCGCACCTATTTTTTTCAAGGTTTCAAAGCCTCAGCATCGATTTCCTTCATCCTTGAAATCATCACCTTCATCTTGCATACTTCTTCAGTAATGAGTTCTTGTGATCGGTGAATTTTCCTTTGTAAGTCACATGCCTGCTCATCGAAAGGAGTTAAGTCTTACTTTTTCTCGTCTACAACTTTCAGTTGCCCCGCCAGAAACTCCTTTTCCTCTATCAACCTTTCGAACTGGAACTTATAGTTCCCAATTTGTTGCTTACTATCATCCTTGTTCTCTTCTAACTCTTTGATGCGAATTTCTAAGTCTCTCTTCTCGCATTCTGTAATTACTAGCTGTACATTCAGTGCATCTCTTTCAGCTTCAAACTGTTGGCTCTCTTCTACTATCCTTCCCTTTTTAGAAAGAAGGACGCTATGCTTCCTTTTCAACTCCAACCCCTGTTGTACCTCTTTCATAAAATTGTCTTTTACTTTGAAGAGTTTATCCTTCCCTTTTCTCATGTCTTCTATCAGCTTATTGACATTGTCGGCACTTGCCTGTTTTATAACTATGTTGGCTGCTTCCGCAAACTGAGGGTCCTTGTGAGTTCCCTTGAATATTTTTCTCTCTGTTACTGTCACAACATCTTGGTAAGTTGAACATTTCATTCTCTTTTCTGACTTCCTCATGGTAGCCTTTCTTTTGGAGTTGAAAAAAATTGTATCTAAACTCGCCACCGTGTGCCGCTTGGAAGGGGTAAACGGGGTGAGTGCGAGATATGGAAATGGGGAGTGTCCTCTGGTGGTTGTCTTGGGTATGTCTATGTCCATGACCTATGTGCTCGGGCTTCCATGTTCCACAGCTTCCTTGGAATTTTCCTCTTCTTCCTTTTTCCTTTGTTGTTCCGCCGCTTCCTTTTCTACTCTTTATTTCATATCTTGTAACCTAGCGGCCTCTTCCTCTTTTATCTTTTCTGCTTCTTCTTTCCACAATCTATTAGCTTCCTATTTCTAAATTTTCTCAGTTTGTTCCTTCTGAAGCCTATCTGCTTCCTCCTTCCTCCTTCTGACAGACTTTGCATCATGATGTTGTTTTTCTGCTTCTTCTCTTTTCTTTTGTTGCTCAGCCTCCTTAGCAATGATAGCCTTGGAACTGGAACCAACTCCAATTTTAGGGTGATAGCGCTTTCCCAATTTGGTCATGTTCTTGGAACTCTGAAAGAATGCTCCATCTTTGTCAAAAATATGTGCGTAGTCAAAAGTGACCCGGCAGGAAGTACAGTGGGCAGCAACTTAACCTTCGGGGTCATGCCTTCTAAAACTCTTCGCTCCAAAATTGAAGACTTCTAGATCTTGAGCAAAGTAAACACCATCCTTTTCCTTGTGAAGCTGGTATGATCCAATAGTAAATGGAATTGGTGGATATCCATCCTTCTTCTTATCATGGAGAACCCTACTAACTCCATCGATGAAGAGTTGCCTCATGGCTTCTTTATGCACAACGTAGTCAGTGGCATACTAAGGAAACAGAGATGCGGGTCGAGTTCCTCCACTCATTCTGATATATGTCCCTTCAGAGGAGAAGTAATAATCTCCGAATGCCTCTATGACTGTCATAGAATTCTCTGACAGACAGTTTGGTTTTTCTTGGAAAATTAACTGATACAATGGCATAATGAACCTTTCACAAATCCGGGTGTAATGGATTGCGTACTTGTGGGTCCAAGTTATTTGGTGATCTATGTGGAGGGGAGACTCTTTATGGTTCCAGACGCATCCCAAATCAAGGAAAGGGTGCTGATGAATAATCATTCCACCATATAAGAGGACATAAATAAATCAACTTTCTTTTGTGTCGACCCCCCTTGTGGTGCAGCTATATGTGAGGACATACTATCAGATATGATATCCTCCTAGTTGAACACTATACCATGTGTGGCAATGTGGTACATCAATGGAACCCAGCCAAGTTTATACATGTTTCCATTTTCCAAGCAAAAAAATCGGCTCAACATCAGGGCAATGATCCTATATGGAGTCCTCAGGTGTCGATTCTCATACTCTCCACTAGCCCTCAATCTCATTTGTCTTTCAGTGATTGTCATCTTTTTGGCGCAGTCTAAAGGGTCCATTTTAAGCCCTGATACCCATTCATTATTCATTAGGACTTTAGGGAAGGGCAATTTGTATGCTGCAGTGATATGGTCTAGTTGGAAAGATGTGAGCCCCGACCTGCTGATATCTGAGATGATCCTGGTGTTAGTATTTACTTAGGGCAGGATCCAACCAATAAATTTTGAGCATGGAAACAGCTCTAGGAAAGTGGCTGCCTTATGGATACCAGACTTCTTGATATTCCGGTAAACCATTAGTTCTTCAATGGATGCTTCAGGGAATTTTTGGTCCCTAATGGCTCTGTATAGTTCACCCCATTGAAATTCTGAGGTGGCTCTTGTCACATCTTTGGTGTCTCCCAACATTGTTTCGAGCGCGACGTCAAATGAGATTTCTACGTCTGGGTCTAACTCAACTAGATTGGCTTTACTCCTAGCGGAACGCCTGTGCATATCAAATCTATGGCGACACTAGATGAACAAATAAGGAATCATATTGAACAACATAGTATCTAAATAGCAGAACAAAACTTGAGATGATACAAGTGTTAATTTCCTTTTCCAAGACTACTTATTAAGGTTGAAATCAATGAATAAACACATTTATATATAATTTATCACCATGGTATGACTATTGAGCATGGCAAATGCAGTGTTTCAGTGCTCATTGAAATTTCAAAATGCAAAACTGTTCTTCACAAAATGAAAGCTTTAGGATGACAGATGCATTTTACCTTTTGCTTTAAAGAATGAACAGTTACGAGAAGCAAAAAACCTGCTACACAAAAATAGAAACAACCATGCAAAACTGAAAAATCCTCATGTCTTTTTTTTAACAAAGAGAGTTTGTTCACAATCAATCAAACTTGTGCCTGTGCATAAAAGTGAGAAACAAAGTGAAAGTAGCACAACCCTATTTTTAACTAAAGGTGACACTATGCGCTCAAGCGTTGGGTTCTTAAAAACTCGGTAGAGCTTCAGGGCCGTCGAGGCCTATGATGGGCAGTGAACTGTGTAAAAGGGTCCTCTGAAAGTGCTTTGAAATGGTAGGGGTGCATGAGTCCCACCGACAGGAAGTTTGGCGGCATGGGTGTTTTGGGAATTTTTTTACCAGAATGCGAGTCACAAGTTACACCCATAATGGTCTCCAGTTTGTTCACTGGGCATTTAAACTTTGGTAGGAAAAATCTGGTGAGAGAAAAAGGCTAAGGGTGGCTGGGCTAAAGTGTTAGCGTGGGGAGTACCGAGCAGGAAGTTGGCTTGCTTCTGGCGGTGGCAAACAAAAAAAGGTGCTAAGCCAACAAAAAATGTGCTCCCATAAACCTTCAAGACCAACAAAAGGGCGTTTAAAAACAACACTTTTAAATAGCCAAAACAAAGAGACGAACGACATTGAGAAACCCCTACCTATCAATGACGGAAAGGTTCGTCGGGAAAACGACCTGTCGATTCGTGTCTACCTGGTGCCCTTTGCTTAGTGCCAGATCCAAAAGTGCTCCGAACGGCGTTTGTGCTTTGTAAAATGGTGGAGAGAAACTAAAAACCCCCCTATATATAAAAAATTTAACACTTAAATCACACGAGGCTCGGTAGGTAAGCAATAAGTTCGCACGAGGTTTGGTAGTTGAACCATAAGTGTGGACCCAAATGTTATTTTTTCAGAATTTACTTCAATCTGATCTAGGATCTTAACTGAGAGAACAACATGTACAACATATCTACAGCATATAAATCATGGACACCATAATGCAAGCATACAAGAGACACAGATTTTAGTTGGGGAAAACCATAAAGGTGAAAAACCCCAATAACTTCCTCGGAGATAGATAGAGCAATGATACAACCCAAGCATAAGATATAGACATCTCCTAGCAGCAGCTTCTCCTCCTCCACAAGTGCATCACTCTCCCAAGAGTGTGAGAGAGAATAGAATGATGAAATAGAGTGCCTCCCGCACTCTATTTATACTTGACTTGACTTGCCTAATAACCTTTACTAGGTCGGCCTCAACTTAACCACATAACACAATGCTGAATGGGCCGACACCCAATAGGGTGATCTAATAACCCTTTGACCCACATGGCCAACCCCCACTAGGGTGGTCTTATAACCCTTCGACCCACATGACTTATACAGGGCCGACCCCAACAAGGTGGTCTAATAACCCATCAAATATAAGTTATGACACTTTCAATATAAATGATTGCACTTCCGTATAGAGGAATAATAACATCTCTATAGGAATACAAACACTTCCGTATAGAGGAATAATACCATCTTTTTAGGAATACAATATACATATATGAAATACATGGGTGAAATACATTCCAAAGTTACATAGACATCAACACTCCCTCTTAACTAGGAAGGTATTTCTCGACACGGGTCTTCTAGCACAAGTCTTCTTCTCTAGATCATCATCACTGGATAATCGTCATCGAGTCATCGTCATCGTCACTGCTACTGCTATCTCAATCAATCTCTGAATCTATTCGTCATAGGAAGTTCTACAAAGCCAGTCCTTTTTCATACTGGATGTAGGCCCACCACTTGCAGGCCTTCATCATCACTGGCCATACTGTGAAATACTCAGGACTGATTACATGCCTCAACAAAACCTCGAAAGAGCATCCCAGGACTAATTACGAGCACACTGCTCAACCTATCGGATCTCCCAGGATATGTTGACCTTCACAAAACCTACTTAGAGCATCCCAGGATGTTACGAGCAAACCGCTCTACCTGTCTGGATCTCGATAGAGCATCCCAGGCTATTACGAGCACACCGCTCTACCTATCCATATTTTAAAGGATCTTTTCTATGTGAACTTTCGCAAAACCTACTCAGAGCATCCCAGGATGTTACGAGCAAACCTCTCTACCTGTCTGGATTTTAAAGGATCTTTTCTATGCGAAACTATAGAAAAACCTACTCAGAGCATCCCAGGATGTTACGAGCACACCACTCTACCTATCCGGATCTCGATAGAGCAACCAGGCTGTTACGAGCACATCGCTCTACCTTTCCAATTTTTAAAGGATCTTTTCTATGCTACCTGCACAACCTATCCACGGCCACAGAGTATCAAACCAATACTCACCATACATCATCATGATGTACATTATCACATGATCAACCTGATCATCATCATAGCATCAACCTGATGAATATCATCTGGATAAACATCCTTAAGCTCATCATCTATGATCATCCTAATCATCATCATAGCATCAACCTGATGCATATCATCTAGAGCAACATCTTGAAGCTCGTCATCTGTGATCATCATGATCATCATCATAGCATCAACCTGATGCATATCATCTGGAGCAACATCCTAAAGCTCGTCATCTATGATCATCCTGATCACCATCTGATGCATACAAAGTATCTACCTGATACATATCATCATACATGATCTACCTGATCATACAATGCATCCTCCTGATACATACATCACTACATGATCTACCTAATCATACATAAGTACATGATCTACCTGATCATACAATGCATCCACCTGATACATACATAAGTACATGTCTACCTGATCATACAATGCATCTACCTGATACATACATACATGATCCACCTAATCATATCAAGCATCCAACATGATGCATAAACAAATACATGATCCAACTGATCATATCAAGCATCCAACATGATGCATATACAAATACATGATCCAACTGATCAAATCAAGCATCCAACATGATGCATATACAAATACATGATCACACTGATCAAAGCATCCAATTGATGCATATACAGAGCAGTAACTGGAGCATCGTCCTAATGCTCATCATCCAACGCTTACATCCACAGCCATGGGAAGGATCCTCCTCTCACCATGCTTGGAATGGCTCTAGAAGATGTGTCCATCACTTCTTCCTCGAAGTGTCATCGATCTGAAGGAAACCAAGCCTCTCTCTGAAGTACTCGAACTTCAGTCTGGCTAGTGCCTTCATCAGCACATCTACAACCTGCTCATTCGTCGCAACATATAGGAGCTTCACTTCTCCTCTCTGCACCATATCCTTGATATAGTGATATTTTATCTCAATGTGTTTCGACCTATCGTGGAACACCGGGTTCTCAGATAGCTTCACACAACTGTGGTTGTCACAAAAGATACCAGTAGCCTCCAGCAGGAGATCAAATAACTCAGACAGTAGCTTCTGGAACCATACTGCCTCACAACTATCCGAACATGCTGCAACATACTCAACCTCGGTTGTACTCAGTGCTATGCAGGACTGCTTCCTGCTAAACCAAGAGGTCACACCTGATCCCATAATGAAGCAGCACCCAGATGTGCTCTTCCTATCTGCAGACTGCCTTCCCAATATGAATCAACATAACCCTGTAGGTTAAACTTTTGATTCGCATCATACTTGAGCCCATAATCAACTGTACCCTTCAGGTACCTCAGAATATGCTTTACAGCAACCAGGTGAACACCTCTGGGATCCGTTAGGAACTGGATCAATGTGTTCATCGCAAAGCAAATATCTGTTCTCGTGTTCTTCAGGTACATCAAGGACCCAATCATCTGACGATACATTGTGACATCAATCGGATCAAATGAAGCATCACACAGAAGCTTCAGGTTTGATGCCATAGGTGTGGACATGTCCTTGTAGTCCATCATCCTGAACCTCTTCAGGATCTCTACTGCATACTTCCCTTGTCCAAGGAAGATTCCATCTGCACTCTGCCACACCTCCATGCCTAGAGAGTAGTGCATCATCCACAAGTTCTTCATCTCGAACTTGGTAGCAAGCTTTCGCTGCATGTTGACAATCAATCTATCCTCACCTGTAACAAATAGGTCATCCACATACAAAATTAGTATCACTGGATTGCCTTCCTCAACCTTGTAGTAAAGGTTGGAATCCGCTTTACTCTTGGTAAAGCCCAAACTGGATAGAAAGTTGTTTATCCTAGCATACCAAGTTTTGCACATATATGACTTCCTGTCATGTGTCTCAAAACCAAGTGGCTGCTCCACATACACTTCCTCTTCGACTACACCATTCAAGAAAGTTGTCTGGTGTATCTTCCATTTCATCACTGTAGCCAAAGCATGTACTGATCTTATGGAAATGTGCCTGGCTATAGGTGTAGAAGTCTCTTCATACTCAATCCCTTTTTCTGGGAGAAGCCACGAGCTACAAACCTCGCTTTGTATTTCTCCATGCTACCATATGTAGCATGATTGATCTTATAGATCCATTTGGAAGTCACAGCAGACTTCCCTTCAGGTCTTGGGACTACATCCCAAACATCATTCTTCACGATCGACTGGTACTCCTCGATCATGGCATTCTTCCCGAATCCTGGTAACTTCAATATCTTCAATATCTTCAATAGATAACTTTGTTGCTGAAACAAATGTTGTAGTCCTTCTTTTGTAGGTGCTCGTATACGATCTTTCCTACAAAACAAGTTAAATTGAATGATTAGAAACTTCTCATAGTTTTTCAGAACAAATTCTTACACATAAAGAAATATGTCATACAGTCATGCAATTATTTTAGCTAATGCTTCAATACAACATTTATCCATATCACGTAACTTTCTAGATGCCTTCCAATCTCTACCAGAACATTGTTAAGAGTTTTCACTACTCCCAACATGTCAGCAAAGAGGTTTCATTCTAGATAAGTAGCAATGGAATGTTGTACAGTGCCATAGGCCACTTACCCATTACATGCATATTAGCAGTATGTTGTTCATTAATGCAATTATTCTAATATGACAAAATACACAGTCTAATTCTAGGAACATCAGTATATACATCATTGAACAGTATTATTTAAACAATCAAATATGCAAGAAATGATAATTCAAATACTTATCTTTGTTTGGTTGTTAGGTGGACTCCCTCTGAATATCTGCATTCTTGCATAAACTACTGGAGTGTGCTCCCTCTTGATCTTTGCTTCCTGGATTACCTGTCCTTGAACTTATATCCATCCTCAATCACTATGCATGCTTACAAGTATCATTATTGTGATATCCTTGAGATCTCATACCCACATGATGTCTTCTTGTTCTCTTAAGTGACTTGTGCTAGTAACCTGCATATCTCATAGGTTAACCAAGTTATACATACCTCGTAAGTAGATCTTCTATGTGATCCATGGCAATAGATGAACCTTTGTCTTCGTGTCACCATGGTCATTTGTTCTTGAACTAGAACATGATTTGTCTTTTTTGATGTACCTTTCATGTTAGCGAACAACATAAACCTCATACAACATCACAATGCATTAGTACAATCATAAGTGTCAAAACTTTAATCAATGAATATCTTCTATCATGTATTCATAATTTTATTAAGGTGATACGACAAGTCTAGTAATTAATCAAGATTGTACTAACCGTAATGATATGAAGACAAACATATCAAAAAATTAATCATGAACAAATCTCGAAACATACTTGGATAAGTCATACCTGTTGAGATTGCTTGTAATCTTCTTATGAAAGGCCTTAGCCTCATCTCCCTCTAAAACAGGAACTTATTCACTTATGCAGGTCACCAATCCATTCTCTTATAGGATTAACCCAATCCATTTGATTTGCAGGAACTGGATCTGGAGCTAGATTAGGGTTTGTCAGAGAAACCCTATAAATTCAAACTTTGAATTTCAAACTTCTGAAAGGATAGAAAGATGCGCCTTGATGAGATGATCAAGCCGGTATATTCAAAATTTGAAAACTGCAAAGTTTCACCCCTCAATTTTTCCTTTGAAACTTCCGGATTCACTAGACATGACCCCCAACTATGGTTTCATAAATCCCACCCTTCTGCCCAATCAAAAGGTTTGATCCAAAGCTCTAAGCTTCTATTTTTCTGAGGAGCTTCCAGTCATGGTCACAGATTTCAAAAATTCCCATTTTTGCAGAAGCCCTAATTTTCCACTTTTCTGATCAAAGTCCCGAACTAGGGTCCGATCAAGCATGGCCTTCTGCCCAACCAAAAATTATGATCTTGGTCTCTAAATTTTGATTTTGATGAGTAGCATTCATCCGTGTTCTCTGATTACAAAAATTCCATCTTTCTCCGAAACCCTAATTTCTCGAAGCCATGAATGAAGGTGCTCAAAAATAATTATGTTTTGACATAAATATGTACCTGATTGTTTCTGGTGTAACTCCAAAATTTCTGATCCACATGGTCTGAAAATTCTACCTGTGGTATCCCGACCTGTCATATTTCCAACCCCATAGGTCGGACCTCAATTGGATTCTCTGAGAGAGTATTATGCCAAGTGTCACAACGTGACCTGTTTATAGGATAAAACAGGAGAGCAAACTTGTATGGCGTGCCACATGTCACTGGTTCAGTTTCGGCCTCTGAAAAAGTTAGCTGAGAAAGTATAGTCCATGAACTACCTTTCAATTTTTATGAAATTTCATTTGGAGATTCCTATCCCAAGTTATGACCTTTTTTCCTAGGTCACATGTTTATGACTCAGATCTGGAAGAGGCAGAAACCCTAGATTGTACAAATCATAAAACACAAAGTACAACGAATTAGAAGTTTTCCTTTGGACAAAAGGTACATGGGGATCTGATCTTCGACCTCTAAATGTTTCAAATCTGAAAAATTCGCCAAAATGGATTTATAGAGAAAGTGCTACGATGACTGGTTTTTGCTGTATGAAGCCCTAGTATCGCAAGTGCAACAAGTGTCATACATGCTATACCATGCCTTCTTTCAGGCTAGCTCTGATACCATGTTAGTTTTTTAGAATTTACTTCAATCTGATCTAGGATCTTAACTGAGAGAACAACATGTATAGCATTTCAATCATGGACACAGTAATGCAAGCATACAAGAGACACAGAGTTTACTTGGGGAAAACCATAAAGGTGAAAAACCCCAATAACTTCATCAGAGATAAATAGAGCAATAATACAACCCAAGCATAAGAGATAGACATCTCCTAGCAGTAGCTTCTCCTCCTCCGCAAGTGCGCCACTCTCCCAAGAGTGTGAGAGAGAATAGAATGATGAAATAGAGTGCCTCCCGCACTCTATTTATACTTGACTTGACTTGCCTAATAACCTTTACTAGGTCGGCCTCAACTTAACCACATAACACAATGCTGACTGGGCCGACACCCAATAGGGTGATCTAATAACCCTTTGACCCACATGGCTGACCCCCACTAGGGTGGTCTAATAACCCTTCAACCCACATGACTTATACAGGGCCTACCCCAACAAGGTGGTCTAATAACCCATCAAGTATAAGTTATGACACTTTCAATATAAATGACAACACTTCCGTATAGAGGAATAATAACATCTCTATAGGAATACAAACACTTCCGTATAGAGGAATAATACCATCTCTATAGGAGTACAATATACATATATGAAATACATGGGTGAAATACATTCTGAAGTTACATATACATCAACACCAAAATCCTTTGTCACGAAAACTGAAGACATCAAACGCCGACTACGCCGGCGGTTTTATCATAAAACCTCCAAAGGCGTCGGCAAGATAAACAAAAATGTAGCGATGGAAACTTGCGTGAAATGTTTGGTGGGAGGTCATTTTCAGCGTGCGATAGTCAGCAGAGCGAGGCGATCAGAAATATAGGCTCAACGCTAGCGAAACGGTCGGCGGACTTTACCATAACTCTCGCGAAATGACCAACAAAAAAATAATCGAAGACATGCAATCAATCGCCGCCGATCAATCGAAATACTTTGCAACGGTTGGCAACAAATAAACAGAAGGGACTGTGACCAATCAGAAGAAATAATCCCAAAAAAAGTGCAATGGTCGACAAAGAAAAGGTTAAAGACGGCGCAATGGTCGGAAAAAATGAACAATCGAACTGCAACCGGTCGACGAAAATAAAGAAAAAGGTTGCGACCACTTCGGTGAAAGGGAAACAAACAAGGTGAGACGGCTTCGGCCAAAAAATGAACTAAAAAGCCCCAAAATTGTCAGCCAAATATAAACAAAAAACTGCGACCAGTTTAGTGAAGGAAACATGAGTTTTGAATTAGCCAAAAAGACAACTTTCTGTGATGTCCCCTTCTCCACCAAACAACAGGGAAGGAAACATTAACAACATACCGGGCTTTTGGTAAACTTAGCCCCAAAATTCCTAATAATTTAAAACTTCTATATGCATATTCGTTTCAATATAAACACAGCGGAATGAACATGCTAACAAGCACTCAAACAGACAGTAATTGCAATCATATCAATCACAGCAAAGAATGATTCAACATACAGAGACCCAATCTCATTCGTATGCCATGCATGGATTCTATATTAATTCATTTCATTAAACATGGGCAATTTAACATATTGCAGAATACAAAAAAGAATAATTTATAATCCACAGAACACTTATCTTGAGAAGTTGATGTCCAACGACTGGCTACGTGAGAGCAACGTTCCACCCAACCATAGACCTCTGTCCAGCCTGTATTCTTTCAGCTGAGAGATCACCCCCGAGCTGGGTTGTGTATCCACTAAGGAGGAACTAGATGGCTCACTCACAGTCAGGGTTTCACTCAAACAGCCATGCTAAGCCAACACACGGTTGGGTTTCTCAAGCATGCAATGGGAGATGGAGGAGGATGCTAGTCCACTGAGCTCAATCCCAGAGCCACATACCCTTTAAGCTAGACTCAGCAATCCCATCCTCTATTCATACATCCGCAATCGGATTACTCACAAATCTGTCACAAACAACCCAAATCCGTCACTGATTTTCTGGGCCATTAAAACTGGGTTTTCCCATGGCTTTTGGGGTAGCTATTGCTCCCAAATTCGCCCCAAGGTTCCTACCAATGGATCCCCCATTGGATTTCTCTGTCCAATACCAAATCGGGACGTTTTTGGCTTCCCAAAATGTGGGTTCTCTCCCAGTCGCGATTTTCGGTTTTCTCCCTGTTGGGAGCTCGTTTTTGGGTGGAGAAAGATGTCCCATACTTCCACAATGGAAATGGGGATAAGGATGGAGCAACCCCCCCAAGATGTAGAGTGACTTGTGGGACAAGTTAAAAGAGCCTATACCTTCCCATACGAATTTCAGGGCTGCCCATACTCCATCAAAGTCATGGGCTGAAATCTCAACCACTTCCTTACAATTGGCATTAATGTCACCTAAGGAAGTCAATGGGTTCACATAATGACAAATGGAAACCTATGGGTCACTCCCATATCCCCCTCACCACTCCCTAGTGGATACACGTGGCCCCTTCTCATTCGTTGCCTCCGTAGCCAGCTTTGGTATTTTATATTGCATGATGTCTAATTTACATCCTATTACAATTTCCATGGCTTAAGAGCACATGGTATCAAAATATCAAATACTTGCCCTTTAAATAAAATTCGGGCTTTTACTAGCGGGGCCTTGGCCTTGAGCTCCACGCTAGGAAAACATACATCATATGTACACATTATTTACATTAAAGGCTAATATATCCTAAGGGTCGAATTGGGGGTATTACATTCCCCTCCCCCTTAGAACAACACCGTCCTCGGTGTTCCAAGACTTAGGCATATATATACAATTTACATATATCCAAAACTTCAAAAACTTTGCAGATCTGCCCTGCATTCTATCCTTTACTTTGAACTTTCAGGACCAAGTCCTTTGATTTTCACGAGCGGCTCCTGCTGATTCGGATCTTCCAGCTCATCCATAAGTCTGAAAACTTTACGGCTGCTACCTTCTTGAGGTTTTCTTGTTGGGCAGTTGCGGAGGCAATGATCCCCTCCACATTTCCAACACTTCACTGGTTGCTTCATATTTGCATGCTCAATTTCCTTTGAGTCTTCCCACCTGGAGCGTCTCTTAATCGGACGATTGGATGAATGCTTCTTCATTGATCCACTTTTCTCTCCCTTGCTGATTGCTTTCATAATGCTTTTTACCTCTTTCTGCAGACGAAGAGTGTCCTGCAAGACCTCGTGGTTCATCTCGTTCTGCTGCTTTTGCATCTTGAGCATCTCTCCAAGATTTTCTTGGGTCTTGGCAATTGTTTGAAGAAGACTTCCAGCTAATTCTAATAGCCCTTGGTCTGCTGCCATGGTCAATGGAAACAACTGACCGCACTTTGCTCACTTAGCAACACTTGCCTGCGCCGGCTGCAACCAATCGATTCAATTTCCACCTGTGAAATTCATCATTACAATTCTCGTTAGGCCAAGCATAACCCGAATATTTAAAAATCAGTCAATGGTTTATCCCCAGTTGACATGGATAGTCCATGCTTTACTCATGAGACTTCCACACTTTTCATGCTTTCCCAACATACACATGAATTCCTTCATGTTCATCCATTCATAGGAAATTCATTAATTAGCATTCACAATTCACTTTAATCAAATAAACACACTTTTAATTTCAGTCATGCATGCATTCAGCAATTTTCTAATTCTATAAATGTATCAATAAAAGGGAAAGAGAGAGAGAGCAGTAAGAGTTTCTCCTCTTAGTTTTGTTCCATTCTGGAACCCACACCACCATTGTGGTTTTCATGCTCCTGTCCTCTTTCACTTCAACGTGAATGCTTGACCTGCCCTTTTTGGCTATGACACGTAGTGTCTATGGTCTATTCCAGATCTTTCAACCATGGAGTTCCTCCACTTGGTTGGTCAAACTCTTGGCTGCTAGAACTCACACCGTTCTACTAGCTCCATCTTTCATTACTACTCATGCTGAGCTCTTTAGGGTGGTTACATGTCCACTCGCATCCTTGAGATGCCTTCATAGTCATTGCTTCCAGCAATACCTGCACTAGATGTCTTCACTTTATTCCATAGGGTCCCTCTTTGCTTTACAGGCCTTGGAATCGCCTATGGATTTGGGTGTTTGGCCAGCGCGCAGGCTGCCCCTCAACATCTCACAGTCTCACATGTTTGGCCAGCACGCAGGCTGCTCCAAATCATCAATAATCTCGCATGTTTGGCCAGCACGCAGGCTGCTCCAAATCATCAACAATCTCGCATGTTTGGCCAGCACGCAGGCTGCTCCAAACCATCAATAATCTCGCATGTTTGGCCAGCACGCAGGCTGTTCCAAACCATCAATCATCTCGCATGTTTGGCCAGCACGCAGACTGCTCGAAATCATCAATAATCTCGCTCAACCAGCCACTTTCTGGATTTACCAAACAACTTTTAGTTCTTTCAGGGTCCTTGCTTCCTGTATTGACCAAGGTTTCCAACAAAGAAACAATAATGCATCAGCTCACTGTTACAAGCTTTATGAAAATGAATACTTATCTATACTGTGCATTTCCTCTCTGGTGCACAGGGTCCTGCTTTTACTTTATAAGCCTTGGGATCCTCCTGCGGACTAAGATGTTTGGCCAGCACGCAGGCTGTTCCAAATCATCAAATAATTAATGCCCTACCAGTACACCTTCACGCAGACTGGGTTTACCAAGCATTTGGTGGTGCCCAACCAGTCCCATACCTGGTTGGCCCTCTCCATTGCCGAGCCAGCACATACGTCTGGGTCATCGACCAATGGAAGGTAACTGCGCCACCAACCATTACAGGTCAAGGCTCCACTACTCTTGCCTTAGGCTTGCATCAGCCTTTCACGGTATCACAATCCCTCAATGCGCATAACAATTCTTCACCCACACAAGGGTGGTACTTCTTCTCATATGTAAGCTGGCGGTTCCATTTAGGAATTCTTTAGGTGACTTTCTTAACTGCAGGCTATCATGGCCCCATGATACCCACTCACCCTATGCAAGGGTTACCACTGCTCATACAGTCTTCTTGAGTACTATTTTCTTCACTTTTCTCTTTAATGTGCAGCACTGAGTTTCATATGTATAATCTGTCAACACAAAATGGATAGCGATCTCATTAGTATCACTGCCCTAGAATTGTAAACATATTTCATAACATTCACTATCCAACCTTGAAACACCAGGAATGCGTCCATTCCCTTAAGGCGTAGTCAATGTTGGCATCCCTAACATAACTCAGCACCAGAAAGGCGTGCACTCCTTACTGATGTGAACTATGAAGGTCCTAATCATACTTCAAGCAGTCTTTCATGATGGAAATAAAATCAAAACATGCTCTACATATTAACTCTAATAATTAGATATATATATATCATTCATGGTTTATGGAAAACTTATCCATTTTGCCGATGTTATTTCTCTTCTTTAATGAGGAATGGAGGCTCCTCCTCCGAGTTGACAGCCCCTCGGTTGGCCATCCCAATTCCTTTTGATGTTACATATCCTCCATATGTCTTACTGACATAACCTTTACCATCTCACTCATATTGTTTACCAATCATGCAGTGCAGATGAAACATTAATAATGTCTTATGGCATTCCACCTGGAACCCATTTTCAAATCATGGAATCCCTTCCCATGAAGTTTGGCTTCTGTAGGACCTCTGTCATGGTCTTGCTGCAATGTGTCTTCCTGGCACACTTATTAAACAGCCAAACAGTTAGCAACATTTAATCAATACAATTCAAATCCGATTGTCCCATAACCAATCCATGGCACTAATAATTAAATTCAGTATGCATTTGCAACTCTGTCTACTACAGAAATTGGTTTTCTTGTCCATGAGGCTATCCTCATATTGTTTGGCTCTTGTAAGTGACACCACTCTACCCGTTATGGTCTTATGCCTGCTGCCATACATGAGCATCCACTTACAGCATGTCCTCCTGACACATTTTCATATAAGCCAAACAGTCATTAGCAATTATTAGTAAAGTTTCAAATCCGAAACATTTACAAATCTGATGTTTACAACTGTTCTTACTAACAGAACTTAGAGCTCTCAACCATGAGAACCTTCTCATAACTTTGGCTTCTGCATGTGGTAGATCCCGGTCTCTACTATGGACTTATCCTCACAGCCATATGTAAGACCTTCCTACCGGAAACTAAAACTTCAATCAGCCAAACATGTCGTGAGTATCTATGCATATTATCATTTCATTGTCACAACAGTCACTGAAGTGATCTCAGAATTATAATGCTCAATAATTCAAACACCTTCAGCTGTTACATTTGAAATGCAATGAAATATTTACACTTCTATATATGCATCCTTATCACAATATAATTTCAAGACATAGTCACCATATCCATGCAACTTAAATAAATCGTAAATACTCATTATTTCACAGTCATATTCATACAATTCTGTCCTTCCACAAAGTATTCTAGCAGCCCATCAATCATGATTGGGCTCTTCATGCACTTACTATTTTGCATTCACAACAACTCATGAAATGATCTTAGAATTATCATCAATTCATCATTTCATTCATTATTCATTTTTCAATAACATATGCATCCTCCCTATGCATTCATACAATGCATCACAAGATTTATAAAATCTCTTAATGCACATCTACTTAATGCTATCTTGCATTGTTTCATGAGTACTATGCATTCAAGCATATTATGATCGAAGCATGACTATCTCATATAACTTGCATTACCATAATCAGAATCCTCACTTGCTTTGGTTATTAAGCACATAACCAACATACACATGGCATGATATAAATTCATATGAAGGCATTGAGATTTCTAAATAGTCATAGGGTGTAAGGATCATTTCCTTCACTTACCCACACCTCACCAAGCTTGGTAGGTAAACAGTCCCAATCGATATTCAATATCACATGCAAACTAACTCAACATAGCTCAAACATAGTTGAAGAGATCTTACCAAATCCTCTTTCAACATTCCTGCAATTTGGCACCAATAATCATTACCTGCATGGTTATCATTAACATCGCCTGATGTTACCTGATCAGTTGGCCTCTTACCAGGGCTGTTCAGTCCTTGTGCCAACTTTATGATCATAGATTTGTTGCACCATCCTTTCTGCATAAGGTTGCTGGCTTCATGCAACAACATCCCCAACACGTTTAGCCGTGCTCTTTGTTATCTTTGGTCCTACAACCAATACCAACTTCAAAAGTGATTATCAATCACAATATTCTCCATTAGTGATTCATTGCATTTGCAGACTTCATTATTCTACAAATGTGCAATATCCCATTTACGCACAGGCGTTTCTATATGCACTATGCAATTTGTTAAGATGCCATCTAGTGCATATACATCTATGTAATCCCTTACATTTTTAACATTTTTATGCCATATGACAATTTCATAATTATAAGTATGATAACAAACAGAGGTTTAAAGAATTCTTCCCTTTTCGATCCCTCCTCGTATCATGGAATTTCTCTTCCATATCATGCAATTGTAGAAATTGCCCACATTGACAACAAAATTTGTTTGTCAAAACAGCCGCTGGCACTTTTCTGCACTAAATAGCTATGATATCTGTAGACCTCATTCAAACTCTGGTCATGCATCATTGTTCTCTGCTGGACAAGCTTTCCAATGCATGTCTTCATGCTCCATTCTGACATCAGGTGCGGAAACTGCATCCCTTCAAAAATGACAACTTTCACTCCAGTTCTGCACATTTTACACAGTTGCATTTTGGTCCCGAATGCTAACTTCAGCCACCTGTGGAAGAAAATCTATGAGGAATTACAAAAACTTATCTATCGGGCGAAGTTAGTCCATATAACAAGGAACACTCAGCAATTCACGGATTTCAATTCCGATGCACCATTCATCTTCTATGAATTTCTGGATTTCACTACTTCTCACTTTTCACATTTTCCCAAAATTCCAAATTTTGAGCCAAAAACGGCTATCTCCTAAACGGTGCATTTCTGGAAAATCTTCGTCTAACGGAAGCTGTCCGTCTTAATGAGAATATGAAATGTCTAGTTCAGTAAAATTTCTGATTCCCACATCTGGGGTCACTTTTACTGTCCACCAGCTTTTCAAAATCCCGAAAAAGTGGCCCGGAACAGTGCTTTTTGGCCTTCTTGCTCACCCCGACTCCACATCCCTTGGAGTTTGGCTCCAAGATTCGGAACTTAACATTGTGCCTGCTTCATGGCCGCGCCTGATCAATTTCAGCTCAAACCGACCTTCCGTCAATCATCGGGACCCCGTCCTTCAAAAGTCACTATTGTCCATTTTCTGTCAAATCGGGGTGTAATGGGCTAGGGGTCTTCACTGGTCCTTTTATGGCCTTCGTCAATGGCCTCCGAGCCCCACAGGAATCATTCCATTATGAGTTCGGATGCTCCTGCTATCAAAAAATCAAGTTTTAGCCACTTTACTCTTTTTTTTTTTCTTTTTTTTTTTTTTTAATTCGGGCGTGCGGGCCGGTTCTCCGAATGCCTCCGCAACGCGGAGCGGTTCTCCGAACGCTTCCGCAACGCGGAGCAGTTCGGCGAATGCTTCCGCAATGGCGGAGCGATTCGCTGAATTCTCCCGCAACTGCGGAGCCATTCGGCGAATGCTCCCGCAACTGTGAAGCCATTCGGCGAAGGCTTCCGTTGCGGAGCCATTCGGCGAATGCTCCCGCAATTGCGGAGCCATTCGGCGAAGGCTTCCGCCGTTTCGGAAGACTTTCCCGAATCCTCCCGCGATTTCGGAGCCCTTCGCGGAATCCTTCCGCCGTTTCGGAAAACTTTTGCAATTTCGGAACCGTTCGCGGAATCCTTCCGCAGTTTCGGAAGACTTTCCCGAACTCTTCCGCAATTGCGGGACCGTTCGCGGAATCCTTCCGCAATTTCGGAAGACTTTCCCGAACTCTTCCGCAATTTTGGAACCGTTCACGGAATCCTTCCGCAGTTTCGGAAGACTTTCCCGAACTCTTCCGAAACAAACTTTAAACGAAATTTTCGAAAACACTTGGAAAATTTTCTTCTTTTTCGGAGCATTTCGCCAAATTTTTCCGCGTTGCGGGACAACTCGCAGAATCCTTCCGCAAATTTCGGAAGAGAATTCCTTCCGAAAATTTCGGAAGGGAATTCCTTCCGCAAATTTCGGGGCGACTTCCCGAATTCTTCCGCGCTGCGGAAAAACTCGCGGAATGCTTCCGCAGTTTCGGAGCAATTCGCCGAATGCTTCCGCAACTGCGGAAGACATTCGGGAATTCTTTCCGAAACAGACTTAAACGGATTTTTCAAACGGATTGACGAAAATTGAAATTTTCATTTATCTCACATTCAACAGTCCATGCAATGGATTCACAATTAATCCCTGTTCATACAAAATACAAAATACAAAATGCATGTACACACAAAATGCATTTCAGTTTCTTTTAATGCGTTTTAGCTCCAAATACAAAATGCATGTACAATCAATGATTTGCATTTCTGTGAAGGGCCCAAAAGCCGTAGGGTTGAACCTAGAGCTCTGATACCACTCTGTGATGTCCCCTTCTCCACCAAACAACAGGGAAGGAAACATTAACAACATACCGGGCTTTTGGTAAACTTAGCCCCAAAATTCCTAATAATTTAAAACTTCTATATGCATATTCGTTTCAATATAAACACAGCGGAATGAACATGCTAACAAGCACTCAAACAGACAGTAATTGCAATCATATCAATCACAGCAAAGAATGATTCAACATACAGAGACCCAATCTCATTCGTATGCCATGCATGGATTCTATATTAATTCATTTCATTAAACATGGGCAATTTAACATATTGCAGAATACAAAAAAGAATAATTTATAATCCACAGAACACTTATCTTGAGAAGTTGATGTCCAACGACTGGCTACGTGAGAGCAACGTTCCACCCAACCATAGACCTCTGTCCATCCTGTATTCTTTTAGCTGAGAGATCACCCCCGAGCTGGGTTGTGTATCCACTAAGGAGGAACTAGATGGCTCACTCACAGTCAGGGTTTCACTCAAACAGCCATGCTAAGCCAACACACGGTTGGGTTTCTCAAGCATGCAATGGGAGATGGAGGAGGATGCTAGTCCACTGAGCTCAATCCCAGAGCCACATACCCTTTAAGCTAGACTCAGCAATCCCATCCTCTATTCATACATCCGCAATCGGATTACTCACAAATCTGTCACAAACAACCCAAATCCGTCACTGATTTTCTGGGCCATTAAAACTGGGTTTTCCCATGGCTTTTGGGGTAGCTATTGCTCCCAAATTCGCTCCAAGGTTCCTACCAATAGATCCCCCATTGGATTTCTCTGTCCAATACCAAATCGGGACGTTTTTGGCTTCCCAAAATGTGGGTTCTCTCCCAGTTGCGATTTTCGGTTTTCTCCCTGTTGGGAGCTCGTTTTTGGGTGGAGAAAGATGTCCCATACTTCCACAATGGAAATGGGGATAAGGATGGAGCAACCCCCCCAATATGTAGAGTGACTTGTGGGACAAGTTAAAAGAGCCCATACCTTCCCATACGAATTTCAGGGCTGCCCATACTCCATCAAAGTCATGGGCTGAAATCTCAACCACTTCCTTACAATTGGCATTAATGTCACCTAAGGAAGTCAATGGGTTCACATAATGACAAATGGAAACCTATGGGTCACTCCCATATCCCCCTCACCACTCCCTAGTGGATACACGTGGCCCCTTCTCATTCGTTGCCTCCGTAGCCAGCTTTGGTATTTTATATTGCATGATGTCTAATTTACATCCTATTACAATTTCCATGGCTTAAGAGCACATGGTATCAAAATATCAAATACTTGCCCTTTAAATAAAATTCGGGCTTTTACTAGCGGGGCCTTGGCCTTGAGCTCCACGCTAGGAAAACATACATCATATGTACACATTATTTACATTAAAGGCTAATATATCCTAAGGGTCGAATTGGGGGTATTACACTTTCCTTGAAGATTTTCTAAGAAAAAGTAAGGGTCAAAAGTTGGACTTTTGAGAGTGATGAACCCAAATTATAGGTATCCTATAGCCTTTTTGCCACAGTAAAATGCAAGATATGATGAAGGAAATACACCAGTTTTGTGGGAAAATGTATTTACTTTGATTATTTAATAAGGATGTTTAGAGATTATTCCTTTTATGTTAAAAGCATTTTTCTATGTGCTAACCTTGGAATGAGCAAGTATAATCAGGGCATGAACGTCTTGAGGTATCAACGAGAGTCAAAGATCAAGACTGTAGATAACAAAGGGGCTCAATGTTCATATCTCCCTAAGTTCTAGAGAATCCATGAATAAGAGGATCGGCATTTATAATCATAGACTAGTTTAGAAGTAGAAACATATATATATATGGACCTCTCGGGTAGCAAGGGGATCTTGCTGCTATTTTGTGGAATCAATCATTTATGCACTTCATAGACAGTTTATGTTAAGACTCTTTCTGAACCATGAAGTTACTATTTTAATAAGAAGACTAATGTTACTTTTAAGCCTGCATTTATAAGTTTTCCATACTCCTGAGTACGGGTTGGGGAGGGCCCCTCCAACACGTAAGTCAGGAGCTTTACTCTGTTTTTAGGTATTTTCCATTTATGCTTTGAATCAATTTACTTTTTATCGTGTATGAAGATACCTTGATGGCATTTGAATAGTATTGTTTTATTTCAGTTAAAATATTATTTATGTTCAACATATTTTCTATAGTTGATCAACGTTCATTCTGTAGTTCGGTAGAACGTATTCTGTAGTCTTGTAGCTATGTTCCACACACACATATTTTGACATATGTTTTCATGTATTCTCATATTGGTTCTAAAACAATGATTCAAATCTAGAAAGCTCATGCATATTTCTTTTATTAGACTTAGATCATAGAGGTTAATTACTTTCAGTTCCTTGATTTAATGGTCATCACTTGTAGTGTTTAATCCTGAATCACTAAAACTTATCCTTCTTAGAGGTATAAAAGAGGAAAATATTGAAGTTTTAAACCTTCTGGAGGATGGAGATATATTCCAGAAGACTTATGACCAAATCCTACAGATCTTCAAAAACTACTCTAGATCTAGGAAAAGTAAAAGTGGGACAAGGAATTCACACCCATTTACTGGGGGATCAGTATCTTTAGGACCAAGCCTTACAAAATATGATTTAGGAAATCTGCTAGATGACATGAAGACCGATATCCTACAATATATGGCCATGCAACTTGATGCACTTCAGATCAAGAAGAAACAGGACGAAATAAACCAAGCCTTGGCAGTCTTCTGTCCACGCTGTAGAAAAAAACATGAGAAGGGGCAGTGCACACTGAACACCATAGAAATATGTGGTCTATGCACTGACGATCACTCCACTGATAAATGTCCTATGTTTCCCTCATGTAAAGCTACTATACAAGATCCCACAACTAAAGGTGCAATAGAACAGCTCTGTTTTGTGAATCAAAGGAGGAACAATTTTCCTAGGCCTTACCAACCCAACAACCAAACCTACTACAATCAGGGAAATAACCAGCAAAATTGGAACTCACTACCATCCCAATGGCCATCTCAGCCACATTGAAACCAGTGGTAGCAAAACCAACCATATCAACAAACTTATTACCCACAATCTTACTCTCTATACCCCCCACCTTTTGCTCAGCCAACTACGAATTATGGAAATCCATACCCTTATTTGTTGAATTGGAGAGCTCCATTGTAGCAACAACAACCACTCATCATGCCGCCACCACCAAATAAACCACCCCCAAGACCTCCACCAATTCCTTCCCATCCAATTCCAAACCCTAATAACAACAGGCCACCCCAACAATAAGCCTACAATACTGAAATGGTACAGCTTCCAACTTCTGTTGTGGATACGTTGGAGATAAACGAAATTAATCTAAGGTCTGGGAAAACATTGCAAAATACACGTACACAGAATAATCAAGAAGATGAGGCTCACGAACAAATGACACAACCTCATATTCAGCATCTAGATGAACCAAACCCTCAGGAGGAAGAAATTCGACCACTCACACGAAATAGGAACCCTCCATTCCCTGAAAAACTTGTATGAAGTACAAAAGAAGAAGAGGAAAATGCAATTCTGAATGAATTAAACCACTTGAATATCCAAATTCCAATCTTGCAGGCCATCAGAGATGTACTTATCTGCAACAAATTCATTAAAGAGAATTGTTTGAAAAGACCTGGAAAAAGAAAACGTGACCCACCCACGATAAATGTAGTAGGCCAATTGGCAGATTTAATGCTAGGTGTCCTTGTAAACCCAAAATATCTTGATCCAGGAAGCCCAATAGTCAATGTAATCATCAATAACAGATAGATAGACAAAAGCTTAATTGATTTAGGAGTTGCTATCAATGTGATGACCAAGGATACTATGATACACCTAGGACTCCAATCAATGGTCAGACCTACAACTACTGTGCTACAACTAGATGACACATCTACAGTAAGACCTGAAGGGATACTTGAAGACATAATTATCAATATCGAATCCTGGGAATACCCAGTTGATTTCATAGTAATCGAAGTAAAGAGTAAACTTAGTGGATACCCAATAATACTAGGGAGACCCTGGCTGGCAACTACAGATGCTTACATAGGATGCAGATCGGGCAAGATGACAATCACCAGTGGTCAAGCTAGGAAGAAAATCATGATTTATCCCCCAGCAAGGAAGTCTTCAGACGTAGAATACCATAATTGGACATACAATTATGATGATACATCCAAACAAAACATAGGACCTGTCCTTACAATTGAAGTTGCACTATCACTAAAGGCCATCGATGAAGATAGTCATTTAGATAGGTTTATACAAAATGCTTCTTCTAATCAGAATATGTTTGAATATTTTCTTGTCACATGTCAGCAGCAAGGAGAGGAAACATTAAACCACGATCCTAAAAAAATGTGGGCAGAGGTAATCACATTTGAACAACATCGAATTCAGATAAAAACAGTTGAGATAATGCCTGGCAGGACAGTTAATATTAATTCCAATATAGAGCAAGCACAAGAGCAACAATTATTGAAAGTACTGACAGGCAACAACAATTCCTTTGCATGGACGTATACTGACATGAAGGGTATCCACCCAGACATCTGTAAGCACTATATCTATATAAAGGAAGTTGTTGTTCCTATCAGGCAACCACAGAGAAGAATGAACCCAGCATTAAAGGACATAGTCAAGATGGAATTGCAAAAGCTGTTAGATGCAGGGTTCATATACCCAATCTCAGATAGTGAATGGGTATCACCACTGGTCATAGTTCCTAAAAATGGATGAAAGTGAAGGATTTGTGTGGACTACAGAGAGCTAAATAAAGCAACCAAGAAAGATCACTTCCCTCTCCCATTTATCGACCAAGTACTGGACACATTATCTGGGAATATATTTTTCTCATTCTTGAATGGGTTCAGTGAGTACAACCAAATCCTCATTCACCCAGTTGATCAGGACAAAACAACATTCACATGCCCATGGGGCACTTATGCATATAGAGTGCTTCCCTTTGGGCTCTATAATGCCCCAACAACGTTTCAAAGGGAAATCCTAAGTATCTTCTATGATTTTATTAATGAACAACTGGAGGTCTACATGGATGACTTCACACCCTATTCATATGGTCAAAACATTGTATGCTATCACTTGACAAACTAAAAGAGAAAACAATTACAGCTCCAGTACTCCAAGGACCAGATTGGGAACTTCCATTCCACATCCTATCAGATGCATCAGATAAGGCCATTGGATCTATCCTTGGACAAGAAAGAGATAAGAAGCCCTATGCTATATATTATATCATTAAAAATTTGGCAGGAGCAGAATTAAATTATACTGTCACAGAGAAGGAATTTTTGGCAGTCATACATGCCATTAACAAATTCAGGCACTACATAAATGGATACCAAGTTTTTGTCCATACAGGCCATTCAGCAATAAGGTATCTCATGAACAAACCTAATACAAGTGCCCAAATCATTAGATGGCTACTCTCCTGCAAGAGTTTGACATCACAATTTTGGATAATCTAGGAAAACACAATGTAGTGGCTAATTTTCTATCTAGGCTCACCCATGGATAAGACAATGAAGTGGTAAATGACATTTTTCCTTATGAGCATCCTTTTGCAATCTCCACAAGGAGCCCATGGTTTGCTGACATAGAAAACTATTTAGTGACTGGGATATTTCCAGCACATTATAGCTACAAAAAGAAGAATAAAGTCATAATACAAAGTGCCAATTACACATGGATAGAGGGAATGCTCTTCAAAAAAGGACCAGATCAAATACTTAGAATATGCATTAGAGAAGATGAAGTGCATGACATAATGCATGCCACTCACAATGAACCATGTGGAGGACACTATGCTGCAAAAAGGATAGCCTATAAAATTTTGCAAACAGGGTATTATTGGCCAACACTCCACAAGGATGCCTATGAATATGTTTCACACTGTGATGACTGCCAATGAATGGGGAAGCCTACACAAAAATAAGAAATGCCTCTCCATCCACAAATCTCCTTAGAGGCATTCGAGAAATGGGGGTTTGATTTCATTGGTCCAATCAACCCACAATCAAATCAGAAAAAGTTACATTCTAGTATGCATTGACTACCTTACAAAGTGGACTGAGGTAGCAACACTTGCTTCAGCAAATGAAACCAACGTGGCAAAATTTTTCACTGAGCAAATCTTCCACATGTTTGGAGTCCCAAGAGAGCTAGTTTCTGATCAAGGCCCACAGTTTACATCAAATCTAATAGAAGACTCGCTTCAAAGAAACAATGTTAAACACAAACAGTCCTCCTCCTATCACCCTCAAGCTAATGGTCAAGCTGAGGTAACCAACAGATAATTATAAAGGATTTTGACAAAGACAATGCAACTCCACAAAAGAGACTGGGCAGATAGATTAAGTGAAGCAGTTTGGGCTTATAATACCACATGGAAAACAACAACAAGCTTCACACCATATGAGCTAGTTTATGAAAAGAAAGTTATGCTGCCCATTGAATTTGAAAGACATTGAGAATTGCAGCACAGTTAAATATGGAACTCTCAGACATCCAACAGGAACACATGCTACAATTAAATCAACTGGATGAGCAATGCCAACAAGCACTTGGCCATACTGAAATCATCCAACAGCAAGGAAAGAAGTGGCATGACACACACATAAAGCATAAAAAGTTCAAGGAAGGTGACTGGGCACTACTCTATGACTCTAGGTTTCATACTTCAAAGGAAAACTAACAACTAGATGGCTCGGACCTTACATTATTGAAACAATCTATGAAAATGGAGTTGTAAAGATTATTACAATTGATGAAGAAGAGTTCCCCATGATAATGAATGGACATAGACTCAAAATTTACAAGAAGCCACAGTCAAGAGAAGAGTTCACACAAATACTCTACCAGTAACAACTGATGCTGATAGAGAACATGTAAAATCATTGAAATCTAGTTCCGAAAAAAAAAAGGAAAACAAAAAAGGAAAACAAAAAAAAGAGAAAAAAATGAAAAAAAAAAGAAAAAATGATGAAAAAAAATAAGAGAAATGAAAAAAAAAAGAACAAGAATAAGAGAAAAAATGAGAACAAGATTTTTTTGAAATAGTGAGAAAAAATGAAAAATAAAAGAATCAAAAGAACAAATCAGAAAATGATCCACTCAAGGTAATCACAAGTAAATTTGCAGGAAATCATACATCCCCATGAAGAACTAGCTAGCATCCTGCAAATAAATCAAATCAAGAGAGCCAAGTATCAATATTCAAGTGAGCCAGTCATGTATTCAAATGAGCCAGCAATAATATCAAGCACTATAGAATTAAATCAAGCAACCAATCTATTCAAGTGAGCCTGCCATATCTTCAAGTGAGCCAACACTACAGAAAACGAATTAGAAACTCAATGCAGAGCATCAACACAAAGTCAAATCAAAATTTGACACAAAAATCAAAGCAAGCAGATACAACATTTTCAAAAGAACTGCCTGAATAAAGGCGAACACATGTAACTACTGACATGCCTATTATAACTGCAGACAATGCGGAAATCTACTACAAAATACAGCGCCCATGAAATCAAGCCATGTCATGCACTCAGGTATGCTAAGCATAACCAGGTAATCTCTAAAACTCGTTGTTTTATTTTCAAGGTCAAATCATCAACCCACAAAACGGTTATTTATGAAGCTGAGGACAGCTTTCAAGTTAAATTGGTGGCAAGGTTCAAATTACCTCACAAAGTCATGATTACCCACCGTTGGCATGTCAGAATAACAATCTCCGCATCCATCCACCATATTCCCCAATTATCAGAGCAGAAGTGCAATGCACAATTATGGAAAGAAAGGTGTAAGTTGGAAAGTATAGATCGAAATGATCGAGAGACTTGTGGAAGAAAAGCTAAAAAAGGAGGCATAGTCTACAAAAAGACCCAGTTTTGCAATACGAGCTCTCCAGAAGAAGGAAAACCGAGAGTTCGCATCGTCACTCAGCTAACAAGCTGCCTTCGAACCTGTGATTCAATCCTGGCCAGTTGAGGTAAGTCAGCCACACTCAAAGTTTTTCGTTTTGCTGATTATAGTAGAAAATCCAAGGATGACAAAGGGGTTCAAAAAGAGTGAACCAGAGGATCACAGAGCCATTTATGAAAACCCAAGGGTTTTATCTATCCTCCGTAATGCGGGTTGGATTCCCTTCATCTCCCGGCTGAGAGGATCTAACATAGAGGTGGCTTTAGAATTCGCAAGAAACTGAAAGCACATCAAAGAAGAGCAGTTCATCACCAGGGTTAGGGGACTTCGCATCAGACTGGATGAGGAGGTAATACCAAAATACACAGGGCTACCCATAGTTCTGCACTGGGCCAGGGAAGACAGGGAAGCCAACCAGAGTGCAAAGGCATCTTTCTTCAAGCCTGAAGAAGTTTACGAAGAAGAAAAAAATTGGGTCAAGAGGGTCATTATGCCAGCACCTTGGAACGAAGTAGCTGCTGTCGTTCATAAATATGTAACGTGTAGGTGAGGCTAAGCTATGTCCCTCTCTTCCACTTTCGAATTCTAGATATTCTGAGGCGTAGGAGCCACATCACACTAAATAACAACATCAACATCCCTTATTATCTTCTCCTGTCTCTGGGAGAAATGAGCAAGAAAGTTGTTGAAGGAAAACTTGATGCATTAGCCCACCATGGGTTAATCAGATTAATAATTCTGGAAGAGTTAATAGTACAGGTTCCAGAACTTTCGTGGGAATAGTTTGTGGTAATCTCAACCGAGGATGTACAGAGAATGAAGGGTACACCTATTGTCATCATACCCATAACTTATGGGTCAAAAGACAAGATCGCTTCTACATCAGGGGACAAAAAAAAAATCGACTCGGACAGCATGGCCAATACCCTGATGAAAGTTAAGAATTCAAGAGATGGCTCCCACCAAAATGAATTAGGGATTTCCACCAGCAAGCAAGGGCCAAAGAGGCGAAGCAAAAGGTTCACACAGCCACCAAAAATCAAGCATGCAAAGGAGGTAGAAAGGGAGCCCAGCCCCACAATTCAAAATCTGTGTGATGATGATGATCTCGGGATAGAGCAGGAGGATCCAACTTCACCAGAAGATTCAACTACACCTGAAGAGCAGAGTACACTAGGAGAACAAAATGCACCAGAAGAGCAAGGTGCCTTCCAATGGGACCCTACTGATCAACATGAAAATCCTGGAGTCACTGACCAGCTTGCTGAGGCATGAGCAGAACTAGAAAAACTCAGAGGGGAGTTGGCAGCATATGAAATTGAAGCAAGGACGCAGAGAAACCAACGAACTTCTCCATTGTTTTTGCATGAAAAGACTCATATTTTGAAAATGCAGCATGCAGGAGAGTTAAAATGGGTTGAACAACAAAATTCAACACTACAGGAGAAATTGGTCCAGGAACAAGAGGAGTTAGCTCAAAAGGATCAGAAGATTATCCAGCTGGAAGACATCTTGGCTACCACTACAAAAATCTATGATGGACTACTAGGACTCAGACCACCCTCAGAGATCTATGCAGTTTATCTATAAGAGAAGTGGGGCAAATTCTAGCTCCAAAGGTTAAAGCAGGGGCTCCTGTTAGAAATAAACACCCAAAGAGAATTTGTTGACACATCTCTACGCTCCACAGATTTGGAGAAAGATCTTCTCTGTGAATTTTTCTTACACAACTTCGTAGTTCCAAGCTCACCCAACTGGTCGCCAAATACCTACATGGGCGATTTCCAGTTGAGGGCATTGTGTTCATGGATGAATAACGAGGTTGAGAGAGCACAAGATGCCCATCTTTACCTTGCAGAGAAGTGGAAAAATCCACTATGGATTAGGGCAGAGGCGACTCACCCTGAGAGATTAATTCAGGACCATAGGAACCTCACCATTGATGAGGAGATAATCCCTATTCTCCTTGAAAAGCAACAGGAGGCCATGGCACACTTTGATGTTACTCTCCAGTGCACATACAGAGAGGTTCACGAGGCCATTGGTGAAAGATGGGGCAAGGTATCAAATGATCTAAAGAGGAAGGAGCCTCACTCCCCTCTCAGACTAAAAGCTGCTCTCATCAAAGCTAAGCTATATAGAGAATCATTGATCAAGAATCAGCTCAACTGGATTGGCATGAAGCTAAATCCTCCATTTTTCCTTCCCCTAGTTATTAAAGAGCAGATTAATGAGGAAGAATAGAAAAGAGCAGGGGCTAGGGATGACTAGAGCATGGGTTACTATAGGCAGGAAGGGAATCCCAGAGTGGTCACATGGGACATGAGAGAAGCTATTGAAGAACCAAGTGTGTCACCCAAGGATGGGTGAATCCTTCCAGCATCGGGGAGATGATGAACCCAAATTATATGTATCCTATAGCCTTTTTGCCACAGTAAAGCGTAAGATATGATGAAGGAAATACACCAGTTTTGTGGGAAAATGTATTTACTTTGATTATTTAAATATAAGGATGTTTAGAGATTATTCTTTTATATTAAAAGCGTTTTTCTATGTGCTAACCTTGGAATGAGCAGGTATAATAAGGGCATGAAGGTCTTGAGGTATCAATGAGAGTCAAAGATCGAGACTCCAAATAACAAAGGGGCTCAGCGCTCATATCTTCCTAAGTTCTAGAGAATCCCTGAATAAGAGGATCGACATTTATGATCATAGACTAGGTTAGAAGTAGAAACATATATATATGGACCTCTCGGGTAGCGAGGGGATCCTGCTACTATTTTGTGGAATCAATCATTTATGCACTTTTGCACTTTGCAGACAGTTTGTGTTAAGACTCTTTCTGAACCATGAAGTTACTATTTTAATAAGAATACTAATGTTACTTTCAATCCTGCATTTATAAGTTTTCCATACTCTTGAGTACGGGTTGGGGAGGGTCCCTCCAACACGTAAGTCGGGAGCTTTACTCTATTTTCAGGTATTTTCCATTTATGCTATGAATCGATTTACTTCTTATCGTGTATGAAGATACCTTGATGACATTTGACTAGTATGGTTTTATTTCAGTTAAAAGATTATTTTCGTTCAACATATTTTCTATAGTTGATCAATGCTCATTCTGTAGTTCGGTAGACCGCATTCCGTAGTCTTGTAGCTGCGCTCTGTGCACGCATATTTTGACATCTGTTTTCATGTATTCTCATATTGGTTCTAAAACAATGATTCAGATCTAGAAATCTCGTGCATATTTCTTTTATCAGACTTAGATCATAGAGGTTAATTACTTTCAATTCCTTGATTTAATGGTCATCATTTGTAGTGTTTAATCCGAATAGATAAGATTGGTTAATTCTCAGCATTATATATTTATGTTCTAGATTTGGTTTTTAGCATTTAAGTTTTTAGGTTAGCCTTTCAATATTCAGCACTTAATTTCAGTATTCAATTCTTAGATTAAAATCTTAGCTTTCAGCAGTTCAATTCTTAGCATAAGTTTATCAAGCTTTCAACATTTCAATTCTTTGTATAGATTTACAGTTTGCAGCATTTAACTTCTTAGCATGGGAATTTGTCATTCATATATTTACAATATTTTTAGCTCACTTTCTTCTTGATTAGATAAACCTTTAAGACCTATACCCACACCCTAAACACGACGAATACTATCCTTTAGAGCACATATAGTGTTAGCACCTCTGAAGTTTGTATGTCCCCCGGGTTGATAATTAAAGTAGGCTCTTGGTCTAGCTTCCCTCATTAGGCATCATTCTAAGAGCTCACCAGAGAGGCTACAAACTCTAAAAACAAAAGGAGGGGCCCTATAATTTTTTGAAAATTATGGGGATCGGGTTGCAGCAGCAACAGGGCCATAGATGTGTTTAGCAAAAGCTCTATCTCTTGGATGTGGATTATCCGCCTACCTCTGAACTTGGTGAAGAAGCTCTAGATACAATAGAAGATTAGGTCGACATTCAGCAACTTCCTATTGACCCTCCATCTTAGGATGACCACCCAGAGATATCTCTCCATGCTTTAGTTGGAGTCACCACCCCACAAACAATTCGGTTGAGGGGTTACTTCAAGAAGCTCCCTCTTACAATACTCATTAATTCTGGTATCACTCATAACTTCATTGACCCTCAGATCGCCAAACATGCTGATTGTTTTGTCCATCCTTGCTCCAACTTTGAAGTCATGATTTCCAATGGGGGCACCTTACCTTTCAAGGGGAAGTGTCGCAATGTGCGTATCTCTATGGGATATTATAACATGTGCTCTGACATGTTTTCCTTGGCCTTAGGAGGATGTGATGTGGTTTTGAGTGCTCAATGGTTACACACACTTGGCCCCATCTTATGGGATTTTGTTGAACTTTGGATGCAATTTTTAGTTAATGGGCAAAAACACACATTGACAGGCTTACAACCAGGGTCTCTCTGCATCATCAGTTCACATCGCATGGAAAAGATCCTTAAGAAGAATTCACATGGTGTCATCGCTCAGCTCCATTCCATTCAGATGCACCCATCAATGGTCGCCACTACTCCTTTGGATCTACAACAAATTTTGGATAGATATGCAGGTGTCTTTGCTGACCCAGTGGGATTTCAACCTTCAAGATCCCTTTCCGGTAAGAATTTAGCCGCCTCTACATATGAGAAGGAAATGATGGCTATTTTGCATGTAGTACAACAGTGGAAACCATACCTATTAGGGAATTATTTTTACATCAAGACTACTCACCAGAGTCTGAAATATTTCCTGGAACAACATATATTCCCCTAGCACAACAGAAGTGGGTTAGCAAACTCATGGGTTATTCCTATGAGATCACTTACAAGAAGGGTAAGTAAAATCTAGTGGCGGATGCTCTTTCTCACACATTTGATGACCAAGTTTATCTTTCATCTATTTCTATGCCTAATCCAAATTGGTTTCAAACTGTTCAACAGGGCTATGCCAATGACTCCTCATTATCTCAAATAATCCAATGGTTGGCCAACAACCCTTCTACTGTACCGCATTACTATTGGGATGGTACTTCCCTGAGATACAAGGGTCATATGGGGCTTTCCCAAAACACAGATCTTCAACAGGATGTCTTCTATGAACTCCATGCTTGTCCATCGACAGGGCACTCTGGGTTCCTCAAAACATATGAGCGGGCACAATGTAAGTTCTTTTGGAAGGGAATGAAAAGGAAAATTCAATGTATGGTGGTTGAATGTGACACTTTCCATCTCAATAAGGGTGAAATGACACTCCTTCTGGGACAAACCCTTTTCCATCCCTACACGGATTTGGACATATATTTATATGGATTTCATTGAAGAGCTCCCTAAATATGGAGAGAAGACAGTGATTTTGGTTGTGGTTGCTCGCCTCTACAAATATAGTCACTTTTGTGCCTTGGACCAGATCTTCAGTCTTCATGAAATCCCTTCTTCCATTGTCTCGGATCGCGATGCAACTTTAACCAGTCATTTTTGGACATAACTATTTCGCCACACTGGCACCAAACTAAATATGAGTTTAGGGTCTCACCCACAAACAGATGGTCCGACTGAAATTACCAATAAATGTTTGGAAACTTATCTTCATTGCTTCACCTACGAACAACAACGTCAGTGGGAGAAGTGACTCCCTCTCATTTAATGGTGGTACAATACTGCATCTAAAATGACTTCATACAAAGCAATCTATGGTCAGGCACTACCAATTCTTCTTCCATACACCCTCAGCAATTCACTAGTTCAGGAAATTGACATGGTTCTTCGAAACCGCGATCGGATTCTTCACATTTTGCAGTCCAATCTTCACATGGAAAGAATTTGAATGAAACCACAAGTTGATCAGCACCATTCTAAGCGCACTTTTCAAGCAGGTGAGATGGTTTTTCTTACCTCCCCGAAACTCAAAGGGCGTCATAAGCTCGCTCCAAATTTCTATGGGCCCTATAAGGTTCTTTGGAATATTGGGTCCATTTCTTATAAACTTTGGAACTTCCTCCTTCTTCCCACATTCATCCAGTATTTCATGCCTCTTGTCTAGCAAAAGTTCTTGGCACCAACATCAAAGGACAAGCTATTTTACCAGAACGAGATAATGAAGGATCCATCCTTTTGGAGCCAGAGGCCATCCTCAATAGGCGCACTCGTCAGCTTCGCTCTCGATCTATCACTAAGGTATTAATTCAGTGGAATGGAATGCAACCAGAGGATGTTATATGGGAACCACTCCTTCATATTCAACATCAATTTCCACATGTAAATCTTTGAGGACAAAGATTTTTCTAAGGGAAAGGGGATGTTAGGAACCCGTCTCAACCCTTCTCTTTACTTTATTAGTATATTGTTGTTGGACGCATATGCTTTGTAAGTCGTCCTATAGTATTATATGTTCCACGGTATTGATCCCTGGTTTGTATTAGCCCATAGTATTATATGTTCCATGGTATTGATCCATAGTATTGGACGCATATGCTTTGTAAGTTGTCCCGTAGTATTATATGTTCCATGGTATTGATCCATAGTATTGGCTCATAGACTTAGTATATAAGTATGTGCCGAGGCCAATGAAGGAATCGAGAAGTTATTTGTATTGAGCTTTCTCAAAGGAGGTTTCCCCCTCGAAGTGGCCCGCGATCAATAAATCTATTATGTGTTCTGTTATTTATGATATATCGTACATTTTCATTAATTAATTGTTGGAGGTTCCTCACATGAATCCATCATAATTGATGATTTCATGATGTGATTTACAGTTTATGTTCTATGGCCAATTTCAACTCGCCCCTGGGCCCATTCAGGGACAATTTGTGAATTTTCTCTGGGGGCAAGAAATACAATCTAGGAAGCATAATTGGGTTCTCTCATCTCCCATAGATGTGTTTGGCCATTGTCAAAGTGGTCACGCTACCCATGCTCTCCTAATATATTTCAATTCAAATTTAACCCCCTTGTACAAAATAAGCATGGGACAATAACAAAATAATGTACACTTTCTCACCATCCTATTATCCTTTGTATTTATGGTTGGTGTATCCCCTCCCAATCACACATACAGGAGTTGACATAACTCCTTTTTGCTGCTTGGTTTGAATTAGATACCCTAATCTTGAATTCATCTTGTATCCCTAGAAGGCTTTAGGTTGCAACTTGCAACTGGTCATAAAATGATGACCGTGGCTCTATTCGGTGAATCGTCATCTCCATTGGATTTGTGACATTGAAATAGTGTTATGGGTGCCTCTCCTCCATGGGTCCATGGTCCAAAACTTGTCTTGTTAGATGATTCCAAAAGCTAGGGTTTTGGTTAGTGAGAGGCAATGCAATTTCGACACTAAGGGGTCAACTTGGGAAATACCTCAACCAATATATTATGGGTATTTTTTCCATGTGGTCCCTTCCAAAACACACCTACAAGATCTAATAGAACTCAGTTCTGTTGCCTATTTCAAATTCTATGCCTTGGGCTTGGATTCACCATGTGTCGCTGAAAGGATTTAGGATGTGACTTGCAACTGGCCATAAAATGATGATCATGGCTCAGCCAGAGAACTATCAACTCCATTGGATTCGTGACATTGTAATAGTGCTAGGGTTGCCTCTCCCCCATGGTTCCATGGCCCATAACTTGACTTTTTTGACGATTCCAGAAGCTATGGTTTTGGTAAGTGAGAGGTAATGCAGTTTCTATAGTAAGGGGTCAACTTGGGAAATACCTCAATCGAGAGCTTGGGGGAAGCATGCCCACATGGTCCCTTTGCAAACAAAGCTATAGAAGCTGAGAAAACTCATTTCATCTTCCCAATTCGAATTCTATGCCCCAAGATCAGATTCACCATGTGTCCTTGAAAGGCTTTAGGCTACAACTTGCAACTGGCCATAAATTATGATCGCAGCTCATATCAGTGAACTGTTTACTCCAATAGGTTCATGGCATCATAATAGTGCTAGGGGTGCCTTTCCCCTATGGGCCCATGGCCTAAAACTTGTATTGTTTGACAATTCCAAAAGCTAGGGTTTTGGTCAATGAGAGGCACTACAATTTCTACACTGCTGGGTCAATTTGGGACATACAATGCACATTATTCATTGGCTAGTGATATCACTGGTAACTAAAAATTAGGGTTTCTAGTGTTTATAATACAAGCTATTTTTTAGGCTACAAACTATGGTTTTAGGTCCACAACCAATTTGTCAAACTGGCACCTTTTCTATTTTGAACCATGTTTTACCTAGTTTATAAAAATTCCCACCAAGCCCTCATTGTTGGGTCTTTTTTAGTGATTTCAGTTGGAAATTATGTGATTTACTATTGTCCACCTTATAATACATCTAGTTTTTCCACTTAGTATGAGAAGCATAGTTATTATTGAAATGTTGGTTAAAACTCTAAGCATTGTGGAAAATAATATAGTAAAAAAATGTAATAAGATGGATGTAGAAATGTTTTCCATAGATTGCAAAAATATAAGACCTTTAAACTAAGGATAAGTAATTAATCAAAATTAATGACTAAAATCCTAAATCTTATCAGTCAAAATCAAAATTGGAGACTAAAATTCTAGGTTATGTAAAAATCAGTGTAAATATTCAATAACAGGCTTAAAAAATGCACGTCATAATCTATATAGTTGTCATTAATTGAAAATAAGACCATGGGGTTGAAGCTAGACATGTTTTTGACAAAAAACTCTTTTATATTTTGCAAATTATGTTTCATTTCCCCACAATGAATTTGACAAACTAGCACCTTTTCTGTTTTGAACCGAGTTTTACTCAGTTCAAAAAAATGCCCACCATGCCCTCATTGTTGGGTCTTTTGTAGCGATTTCAGCTAGAAATGGTGTGATTTTCTATTTTTAACCTTCTCAGACATCTATTTTTTCCACCTTATTGTGAGAAGCATAGTTATTTTTTAATTCCTGGTTAAAATTCTAAGCATTCCAGAAAATAATACAACAAAATTTTGAAATAAGAGGGATACAGAAATGTAGGCCATAGGTTGAAAAAATAGACAACCTTTAAACTAAGGATAAGTAATTAATCATAATTAATGACTAAAATATTAAATTTTATTGGTCAAAATTGAAATTGGAGACCAAAATACTAGGTTGTTATGTAAAAATTAGTGCAAATATTCAAAAATGGGCTTAGAAAAATGCACGCCACAATCTATACAGTTGTCATTAATTGAAAATAAGACCATAGGGTTGAAGCTAGATATATTTTTGACAAAAAACTATTTTAAATTCCTAAAATTATGTTTCATTTTCCCACAATTAATTTGACAAATTGACACCTTTTATGTTTTGAACCCATTTTTACCCCGTTCATAAAAATGCCCACTATGCCCTCATTGTTGGGTCTTTTTTAGTCATTTAAGTTGGAAATGGTGTGATTTTCTATTTTTCACCTTCTCATAAATATATTTTTTCCACCTTATAAAGAGAAGCATAGTTATTATTGAAGTCATGGTTAAAATCTAAGCGTTCTAGAAACCAATACAGTAAAAATTTGAAATAAGAGGGATACATAAATGTAGGCCATAGGTTGAAAAAATAGACAACCTTTAAACTAAGGCTATGTAATTAATCAAAATTAAAGACTAAAAGCTTAAGTTTTCTTGGTCAAAATCAAAATTGGAGTCTAAGATCCTAGGTTGTTATATAAAAATTAGTGTAAATATTAAAAAATGGGCTTAGAAAAATGCACACTATGGTCCGTACAGTTGTCATTAATTAAAAATAAGAACGTGGGGTTGAAGTTAGATATATATATATATTGACAAAAAAATTCTTTTATATTCGTAAAATTCTATTTCATTTTCTCACAATGAATTTGACAAATGGTGTTACACAGTTCAGAAAAATGCACCTTTTCTATTTTGAACCGAGTTTTACACAGTTCAGAAAAATGCCCACCATTCCCTCACTCTTTGGTCTTTTCTAATGATTTTGGTTAAAAATGGTGTAATTATCTATTATACACCTTCTTATAAATCTATTTTTTCCTCCTTAATAGGATAAATATAGTCATCATTGAAACATATTACTTGACACAATAGGCATGACTTGCATTCACAAAAGACTATACTTTTTTTTAAATGATTCATCTTTGAAAATATAGTTATGAGATTTGGATGCTAAACAATGTTGATGAGAATCCAAGGTGATTCTCAAGGTATGCATTTAATACATTCCATAATTTAAGTTTGAACCAATAATTTATGATACATCACTAGAAAAATACTCCTTATCACCCACAAGTCAATGGGATTGTTCAAGAATTTAATAAGATTTTAGAACTTGGACTCACAAAGATCTATGATATGATAAGAGAAGGTTGGGATGAGATAATCCCTATAGTCACATGGGACTACCTAACAACATTCAAAATAAGAAATAAGTAGCAATGCTAACCCCTAAAGAGGTATCAATGCTTCTTTTCCATTCCACCTAGGCATGCGCTTCCGGAGAAGGTTTGTTCTAGCCGCGAAACACCTGACTTCTGTGAAATTTTCAACATCTTGATGCTATATTAGTTCTAATTTTCGTCCATGCTATAAGGTCCAACGAGTCTCTCACATATTTTCCCATACTTTCATACTTGAGAATTATGGTTTTTTATAATTATTTTTTTTTTTAAAGATTTTTTATCTTTTTATTGAAATAATATATTTTTTATAAAACATTATAAAAAAAATTATTATTAAAATAGTGTATTACCCATACAACTTCATGTTACATGGACTCTTAAGGTTTTTTATAATTATTATTATTTCTTTCAAAAAGATCTTTTATCTTTGTATTAAAATAATATTATTTTATAAAAAATTATTATTAAAGTAGTGTATTACCCATAAAACTTCATGTTACGTGGACTCTTAAAAGCTTAAAGTTGTTTGAGTAAAATGCTTTCTTTTTCTCTTCAAGGACAAGTTTAACATTTATCTCCAAACAATCATAATCCTCACCGTTACAAGTCATTCACTTAACCCAACAAGACAAGCTGAGATACCACGGGTTATACATTATGCTAAACACATTGACCTTAACTGTGAGTGCCCGAAACTATAAATCATTCAATACCTTTCCGTTTTACAATGTGGGATATATCACATATAGAAAATACAAAAACGCTCAGCTAATGTTGATATGCCAACGCCAAGTGCCAGCAATTATCAATGGTGTCTATTGGAGCATGAAAAAGGTTAAAGATCGCCCAGGTGGTGAGAATAGATAGAAACATGCCAAAACACTTACAGTCACAAAATTGTATAGCAGAACATTAAAGACTATATTCATTTCCAGCTATCTTAACATGAAAATTGGCATGTATGGGCTCGATTTTAATGTTTCCTTCTCTTACTGACTGTGGTGGAAAAAGACTGATGATTATGGTTGCCATTGTGTGTCGATGTTGTACTTGAAGTTACCATGTTTCCTCATCAAAGCATAAGTTGTATCACAAGTTCAAATCCGGGTACCTGAAATTCAAGTTGGAGTTATTCCCAGTTTTTTTTATGTAATTATTTAGCAGATGACCGAGTATCCGGAGGCAGCCTATTAGTTTCAGATCAACATAAGAGGTTTTCTTCCATATTTTCAGGCACAAAATTAGCAGTGTTCCAGCTAGTTCCAGATTGTTAGCAATTTAATGAACATCTTCAAGCAGTTACTTCGCAAATGGAAGAACATTAAAAAACAGGGTTTTTTTCTCATGTTAACAAACAGTTCAAGATTCAGAGGAAAATATAACTACCACTGGTTCGAGAATATTTCTATTTTAAATTATTCTTTGAATCTTATTCCAAAAATCTGTAACTACTTTCTAACTGCTGGGATTGTATTTCTTATAAAGTTTTTCATTTTCAATGTAAAGTGGGTATTCAGTTGTGTGGCTCTATGGAGAGAGCTATGAGGAGCAGCTTGGCTATAAGTTTTTATTGTAAGCGTTTGGGCACATGAGCTTTTGTATCCGATTATCAGAGATTCATATAAGCTTTATTGCCAGTTTGTAATCTTCCAAGTTTTCCATTTTTCTTTATTCTTCTCATTTGAATAAAATAGAAAGTTTTGAGTATCAAAACTTCTTATATCTTACGGATTCTTGAGCAGTGAAGGATTCAGTGGGATTTCCCATAAGTTATGATTTGTTCAAATGCTTTTATTTGATTTACAGAAAGTATTTCTATTCTTTGAATATTCAACCTTATGGATTACAGAACTGATTTAGTATAGTTACTCCTTGCACTTCATATTTGTCTTTCTCTATTATGTTGCCTTTAATCATATGAATTCTTTGACTGGTATCTAGTTTAAATGCCTCTAATCCATGGAGTATAGAGGATGATTCCATGCCCAATAGTTTTTTATCATTGATCTTTCGTTGTTCTTAATCCAATCCCTGCTTTTATCTTTCTCAATCTAGTCTACTTGATCCACCAACATTTCCAAACCACACAGATATTTAAGATGCGCTAGCCATGCTCTTGTTGCATTCGGAGAGCATCTTTTCGCACTAACATCCCCAAACCCCTAATCCCCTCATCCCTAACCCATTAACCCGTAACCCCTTAACCTCTAATCCATAAACCCTTAACCCCTAAAGCTTTATCCCCTAAACCCGTAAACCTACATAATCCCCTAAGCCCCTAAACCTTAAAGTCTCTAATTCATAAACCCCCTATCCCTAAGCCTTTAGCCCCTAAATCCCTTAATCGAACCTATCATTTAACCCCCTAACCCTTAAAATAGTAGATTCCTTATCCCTTAAGTCCTTAACTCTTATCCCCTACACCCCTAATTCCTTAACCTCTAATCCCTAATCCCTTAACCCATAAAATCTTAACCCTTAATCCTTAACCCCTTAATCCATAACCACCTAACTCCATAAGACCTTAACTCATAATATCCAATCCCTTAACTTTTAAATCCTAACCCCTAATCCCTTAAACCCCCATCCCTTAACCCATAAACCCAAACCCCTAAGACCTTAAACCTTAATCCCTTAACCCATAATCCCTAAGCCCTTAACCCTTAACCCCTAAGCCTCTAAGCCCTAATCCCTTGATTGTTAATCCCTTAACCCATAATCCGTAATACCCTAACCCATAATCCCTTAACCCATAATACCATGAACCCTCTAACCTTTAAACCACTAATCCCTAACCCCATAACCGTTCATCCGTAATCCCTTAACCCATAAACCATTAACCCTTAACCCCTAAACCCCTAAACCATTAAACCATAACCCCCTAATACCCTAAGCCCTAAAGCCCCTAATCCATAAAGCCCCTACCTGTAAGCCCTTAACATTTAAACCACCTAACTGCTAATCCCAACTTTACCCTTAATCCCGTTACCCCTAATCCCTAATCCATTAACCAATAATCCCTTAAACCCTAAATGCCATAATCCTTAGAGCCGATATCCCTTTAACCCCCAAGATCTCAGCAATTGAACCCTTTAATTTGCTAACCCCTAATCATTTATCCCCCTAACCCTTAAACCCCCTAACTCCTAAGTCCTTAAACCCTAAACTCTTAACCCCTGATGCCTAAACCCCTTAGCACTTAACCCTCTAACCCATAAATCCTTTAACCCCTAATATATTAACCCCCTAACCCCTAAATGCCTTAATTGTTAATTCCTTAACCCTTATCCCATGAAACCCCTAACCCATAAACCCCTAATCCCTAACCCCTAACCCCTTAATTGTTAATACCCAATCCCTTAACCCCTAACCATTAACCCATAACACCTAACCCCAAAAATCATAACCCCCTCAGCTTGAGGATGACGGGAGAAAGTTGTTCATGTTATTTAATCTCGATTTAAAGCTTTTGGTAAACACCTAGAGGGTCCAAGTACATAATGCTATCACTAAAGAAAATCTACACATGGACACCAAACAACAAGAACAAGGAAAGACAAATATACCCTCCAATCAACATGAAAAATCTTTAGAGGAAGACTTCCTTTTTTAATTAAAATTAGGAGATAGAACCCCTAACCAAGGTTATCATACCTAGAAGCAAAAATTACCTTATGTTATACTAGGACTGAACTAGGTTTAAGAGCCTATTGAATAAAAATATATTAAATATGCATTTTTAAAAAAATATACTTACATATATCATATGTGTAAAACAATGTAAATCCAAACCATTAGGCACAAAGTATGCAAAGTTTGCTCATTAGTTTATATTAAAAAAACATTGAAATATTTCACTTGAAAATATACTGAGAGGGGGGGGGGGTGAATCAGTATTGATAACTTTTAACAATTAAAACCACTTTTAACTTTGTTCATTAACACACAGGATCAACAAGATACAAGGAACACAACTTTTATCGTGGAAGCCCAATTGGGAAAACCACAAACACTTTCTATAACTGCAAAATTATATTTACAATTGTTTTTGCAAGCTACAACTTGCTGGAGACTACAATCCTCAAGTTTCTCAGCTACAACTGAAGGATGCTACAACACCTTGGTTTCTGCCTGCTACAACAAACAAAGATGCTACAACACCCTTTTTATCAGCTACTACTGAAAGGAGGCTACGACCCCCTGGTTCATCAGCTACTACTGAAAGGAGGCTATGACCCCCTGGTTTATCAGCTACTACTGAAAGGAGGCTACGACCCCCTAGTTTATCAACTACTACTACTAAAAGGATGCTTCGACACCCTATTTACCAGCTACCACTGGAAGGAGGCTACAACCCCCTTACAGGCATGTAGCCTGCCCTAGCACCGCCCTACCTCCCTTATTTGTTTTTTCATAACTTCAATAACTTCTTATTGTATCTTTTGTTCTATGTCCTCTACTGCAAATCATAAATTTTGTCCACATAGATAAAAATGCTCTTTTCTTACATTCTCCGACTTCTGTGTTGTATTAGATCTTCTTTAAACACTCAGCAGACACCCTATGCTCTTCCTTTTATTTCTTTGGTCTTTGTACAGCTTCGGATCTTCATGTTCCTTCAAATCCGTTACGGGATCTTCTCTATTTCCTTGGTCTCTGTTTTCCTCGAAGCTACATCGATCTGGACTATCGAGACACTCTTCTTCCATTTCAAATATATGTTTATATATTCTTCTATGAGATCGAACAATTGTGTATTTTCACCCATCGTGTCCATTCACCTTCGCGTCTCTTCATTCTGAAGCTCGTGTCTTTTCACAATAAGTAAATATTTGTTTATTAATTACCGAGTTTGTTTATTTTATCTATGTAGACAATTTTTACATCTTTCAGGCATATTGTAAACCTTTTGGGTATATTGTAAATCTGCGGCATGTACAAGGGCCTGCAGGAATTAATTAAATATTAACACACTAAATTTAATTAATGTGTTATTCTTGAAACAAAAGCGTGGAATTCTTGATCATGCGAGCATATTTCAAAGCTTGTGATCATATCTTGCAGGCACATTTCCTGAACCTGCTAGGATGTCCTATAGGTACATTTCCTAAGCCTGTTGGCATATCCTGCAGGCATATTCTGGGGGCACATTTCTTGAGCCTGTGGGCATAACCTATGGGCATATCATTATGAGCTTTGTAAGAATTTCCTTGTGGGCTTTGCAGGCATATATTATGAGTCTTTATGCAGGCATATTGTAAGCCCCTTATGCGGGCATATTGGCGGGCATAATCATAAGCCCCTTGTAGGCATATTGTAAGCCGCTTGAGGGCATATTGTAAGCCCCTTGCAGGCATAACCATACGCCCCTTGCAGGCATATTGTAAGCCCCATGAGGGAATAACGATAAGCCCCTTGCAGGCATATTGTAATCCCCTTGCGGGCATATCCTTAAGCTCTTGTGGCAATAATATAAGCTTTGTGCAGGCATTTTATTGAAATGAGTAAACGTGATTTCTCTTCAACTTGGCAAGTCCATTTCTCACACGTGTGATCAATACAGGGAAAAATGAGAACATGGTTAGATGGAGAAATCATCAAGGAACAACCTCATACCAACTAATGAATTTATTAGCACAAGGAAAATTTCTGGTGGGCATTTCCAAATGGCCTTTTAACCTTCTAATTTTAACACTTAGACAAATTTCATTTGTTCTTAATATGCAAAACAATATTTTTCTCAATTTGGTAGGTTAATTTCTTGCACTTGTAACCATCAAGGAGGAACCTAAAAGCCTGAGTGGATAGACACATCTCCAAAGAATAGACTCATGTAATTGGACAAATTTATTGACACCAAGACAACTTTTGGTGGGCATTTTCAAATGGCCTTCTGAACTTCTGTGCTGACCCTTGGACAAATTTTCCAAATCCTAGGTCAACTAAGGTGGAATCCTTTTTTTCACCCAAACCTTGAACCAATGATACCAAATGATGTAATACATCTCACTAAGCACAACCAAACTAATTTCACCTTCAAACTCATCTTCCTTTGACCCAGGTGGGCATATTACTGGACTGGTGTAAATCCACCTAAAACCCTATTTTGGAAGACTTATAACTTTGCCATAAAACACTATTTTGGAGAAATGAGACCATGGTCAGATAGCCACTTCAACAGGCTATAGCCTGACAGGATGGGGTGGGCATTTTCCTTAGCCTATGAATTATGGCGGGCATTTCCTTAAGGCAGTTTTGACTAAATTTTCCATACTTAGTCAATTTCCAAAGTTTCACAAAATTGCCATACTTTTCAAGAATGATGTCAGATTGCAACACTGACTTCATGATAGCACCAAAATACCATCATGTGTCTTTCCATCCTCATCACACATGCCACATCATCATACATGCCATGCCATGACTTCCTTTGTTATTCCTTTGTCTTTCACTGAGTTTTCCTTGCCATCATGTCCTTGGTTCTTCCTTTGTCATTACTGAACTCCTTTGACATCAATGACAACCAAATTCAACAAATATTATTTTTTGTGATCTTTATATGAATAGTTCACAAGGCATAATACTTGACCCCCTAACCCATAAGTGCATAAACCCTAAGCCTAACCCTTAACCCCCTGGGAGGCTCCATTGTAAAGTGGCATGTAGGTGAGTGGTGGCTAGATCGTTTGGCCCAGATGGTTGGTTTTGGCCATGTAATGAAGATCTTCATTGGGTGTTGGTTTTCCATGCATGGGGTTTCCAGGGTAAACTTGTGTCTGTATATGGTTACTTGTATTGTTCTTTATTATTTCTCACAAAGTGTATTTTATATGCTCATTAATTCCTAATAACTGGTATTAGAGTGAATTGAAGTTAAATTTAAGAATCTTACATCATGGTGAATTGAAGTTAAATTTAAGAATCTTACATCATGGTAAATTGAAGTTAAATTTAAGAATCTTAATAGTTATAAAAAAAATTGTACCTGATTTATTGAAAGTGTGAGGGGTGTGCATGTTTGGTGGTATCTAACACCCTAGCAGTATTGTTTTTATCCCTTGTGAAACTTTTCCATAGGAAATTTAGAATTTCCCTAGGTGCTAAAAGCAAGAGGTATCTGGGCTCTTATGTGCAAAGAAGGGATGTTGCATCAAGTGTGGAATGAACCATTGGGTAGGTACGAGGGTGGTAGGTGTACTCGTACACTAGATTGATGTGGAATCAGAGAAGGTGAATCTTTGATTGCAAAGGGGGGAATGTGAGATGGTTTGATCTCAATGTTTGGGACCAAGATTGATGAACCATGTGTGTGAAGATAATTCCTATAAAACTGGCAGTTACAACGGCTGAGGCCCCATGTAATCCGGTAGATGGATTCTACTTTATATGGAATTCAATGAAAAGGTTGGATGTAAGTACAAAAGGAGCATGGTAGAAAATGAGCAAGTATACGAGCAAAAATAATGATCATGGAAAATCAAGAGGATGAAGCAATGGATAGTGATGGTGTAGTCACCGTGAAGGAACATACAAAAATTTAATGGAGCAATTTGCATGTAAAAGGGAATATGGCTTTAGGACCTGGTAAGGCATGCATACCCCTGGTAACTCACCGGTAAATTTAGGAGAAAGACTTGGGTGATAGGGGGTTGTATGTGATATTCCTTGGTTAAAAATTTAAGGGGGTTGGTGATTACTCCAAGTCAAGTTTAAAATGGCGATTGTTAGGGTTAGCCTTGAATCGGGAAAGAGTCAAAGGTTTTTAGGTCTGGCAAATGGTTTTGGGCACATTGTTTCTTGTGGCCCATGGTATTGGCCCAAGGTGTTGCATGTAATGAATCTTATAAACAGCTTGAGGAGGCTGCATTGTAAAGTGTCCTGGAGGTGAGGGGTGGCTAGATCGCGTAGCCCGGATAGCCATTTTTGGCCATGTAATAAACATATTCACTGGGTGTTGGTTTCCCCGCATGGGGTTTGCCGAATAAACTTGTGTCTCTATATGGTTTCTTGTATCATTATGTATTATTTATCGTTAATTGTGTTTTATATGCTCGTTAATTCATAATATAAATATCATAACCCGTAAATCCCCTATACCATAAACCCCATATCCCTAATCCCTTAACCCCTAAAGGACTTAACCCTTAAATGCCTAACCCCTAACCCCTAATCCCATAACCCATGATCAGTAATTCATTAACCTTTAAACCCTCTAACTTGTAGGCCTCTAATTCATAATCCCTTGATATTTAATCCCTAATCCCTAATCCCTTACCCCATAAGCCCTCCCCTTACCCATAAGCCATTGACCCTTAATCCCTTAATACCTAATCCCTAATCCCTTAACACCTAAGCCCTTGAACCCTAACCCATAATATCTTAAACCATATTCGATTAACCCGTAATCCGTAAGCCATTAACCTTTAAACCCCCTAAGTCCCTAACCCCTAAGATATTGACCCTTAATCCCTTTCCTAATCCCTAAACCCTTAACCCTTAATCCCTAAACCCCTAATCCCTAATCTATTAAACCTTAATCCACAAACCCCTAATCCCTAAATCTCTTAATCGCTTAAAAACGAATAATACTTGACCCTATAACCCTTAAACCCCCTAAATCCTAAGTTCGTAAACCCTAATCCTTAACCCCTAATGCCAAACCCCTAAGCCATTCAACCTTAAGCACATAACCCATAATCCCTAATCCCTTAACCTTTAAACCATCTAACCACTAATCCCCTAACCCTTAACCCCTTGGTCCCTAATTCCTAATCACTTAACCCATAAGCCCTAAATCCCCAATCCATTAACCAATAATCCCTAAACCCCTAATCCATAATCCCTTAACCCATAATCGCTAAACCCATAATCCCTAATTCCTTAACCCAAAAGCCTCGAATCGCCTAACCCCTAATCACTTGAACCTTAATCCCTTAAGCCCTAATTCCTAAACCCCTAAACCCTTAATCCCTAAACCCCTAACCCCTAACCCCTAATCCCTTAAAAATTAAACCCTTAACACATAATCCCTAAGCCATTAGCCTTTAAATGCCATAAGCCCTTAAGCACTAGTCCCTGGACCATTAATCCCTTAACCCCTAATCCATAATACCTTAAACCATACACGATAAACTCGTAATAGGATAATCCCTTAACCCATAATCCCTAATGCCTTAACCTATAATCCCTGAATCCCCTAACCCCTAATCCAATGGCCCTTATTCGCTTAAGATATAATTCCTAATCACTTAACCCCTAAAATCCTAACACCAAACCCCTAGTCCATTAAACCTTAAACCCTTAACCCATAATCATTAATCCATTAACCATTAAAATACCTAACCCCTAAGACTCTTAACTCCTTACCACCTTCACCCTTAATCTCTAAACCCCTAAAATCTCTTAATCCCTTATCCCCCTTAAACCTTAAACCCTCAAACTCTTAAGTCCTTATACCCTAATGCCTCAAACCTTGACCCCTAAACCCCTAAGCACTTAACCATGTAACCCATATATCCCCTAATTCATAATCTCTTAACCCCATAACACCTAAATGCCTTAACCTCTAATTCCTTAACCCTTACCCCTTGTACTCTCTAGCCCTTAATCCCTTACCCCTTAACCGCTAATCCCTAAGACCTTAACCCCTAAATCATTAACCCTTAACCTCTAACACCTTAAACCATAATCCCATAATCCCCTAACGCTAAATCCCCTAAAACATAAGCCCCATAACCCTAATTCCTTAACCCCTAAACTCCCTAACCCATAACCTTAAATCCCTTAACCCATAATCACCAATCCCTTAACATTTAAACCCCCTAACCCCTAATCCCCTAATTCCTAATCCCTTGACCTTTAATCCCTTAACACATAAGCTTTAAACCCCTAATCCCTAATCCCTTAACCCGTAATCCATGAATCCCTTAACCCCTAATCCCTTGACCCGTAATCCCTTAATCCCTAATCCCCAATGCCTTAACCCCTAATCCCTTAACACCTAAACCCCTAACCCTTAATAACTCAATCCTTATTCCCTTAACCCATAATCCCTAAGCCATTAACCTTTACACCCCCTAAGCCCCTAACACCTAAGCCCTTGACCCTTAATCCCTTAACCCATAATCCCTAATCCCTTAACCCTTAATCCCTAAACCCCTCATCCCTAATGCCTTAACCCTTAAGCCCTAAACCCATAATCCCCTAATCCCTAAATCCCATATCCCCTTAACCCCCAAGAACTAAACAAATTAACTATTTAAGCATAGTAGGCATTAAATTGGAAGCTAATATGACACAAAACTATAAGGTACAAAGGAAGCTAAATTGGAATGTGAAAATGAAGCTAAAAACATAGCAAAAAAGGAAGCCAAAAAGGAAGTTAAACTAGAAGCTATACACGAAGTTATTTAGAGCTAACTATAGCGCCAACTTTAGCACCGACTAGTCGTACACGACACAAATAATGCTAGAAATAGTGCCAACCCAATTAATAGCATCGAATTTTTCTATCAAATGGAGAAAAGTACATTAAAATAGTGAGTAGACGAAAAAAGGAAGCTAAATAAGAAGTTAATCACAGGGTTTTGTGGTGGTGTTGATTTTGAATAAAATTCACACATTGCTGGAACTAGATCTGAGATTTGCATACAAATTACTCTAATCATCAAATCATTGATATCATTCTTGAACCATTCAACAGATGCAGAAAATTTACACCAAGTCTCGTGGAAGCAATTCAAATATGAGTAGATAAAAGTTATTTAACATCTCAAACAAAAGATTATAATTCACAATTCATGCGCCTTTTAAAAATATAGTATTATGGCAAAGACTAAAAACAAAGTGAGTTTTAATTTCATAAATCTACAACTACTTTTACATTGCCAAATGTATATGTGGATTTGAAGCAATTTTTACAAATTGAACCCCCTAATAAGATTAAGAAACAATAGTAAAGCTTAAAAAATAATTGCAGATTTATAATTCATATGCTTTAAACTGATGATTAACAAATTAACAAACAATTGTTGGTTACATATGAAAGAAAATTACATATTGAAAATAGATCTAAGAACATATCTATGATTCAAGATTAAACTTCTAAATGGATAACAAGATCTAGAAATTTTCTGCAATTTTGAAATGAAGTTTTCCTTATTAATTGAAGTGCAACATAATTACCTCTCAATGTCATTGTTGTCAATTTTGAAGAGATTGTGTTGATGTTGTGAAGACTAACACGGTTTTTCAATCCAACATCGAACTTTCCATAACCAAGCAATTCATCATGGTTCTACTACCAGTGTTGAATAAGTGTCCTCAAACACACAATATTATTTATAAGGAAAAATAACTTACATTCAGAAGTGAGGTCTTGGAACATCACACACTTAACCTCACTTTGAGAAGAGAGCCTATTTATATAGCTCATTCCTAAACTAAAAACTAGGAGGACAACCAATCACATAATCACATGAGTATGATAGGTTTCCTTTACAAAACAAACCCTATCCTCATAAAAAAATTCTAAATAAAATAATTTATTCTTAAATTTAATCCTAAAAACAACTTCGAATTTTAAACTTAAGATTGTAGACTCTAACAATTCACAACTTCTATTTTTTTCTCTCTATGTGTCCCTTCTAGGCATGGATTCAAGAGGGGGTCCTCTTTTGTGAAGATTCTTGGATGAGGCCACCTTCAAAGATATGTTGGAAGCATTTACAAAACCCTCTAAATCACCTTAGTTCCTTCTAGACTCATCAAGATTGATGCCATTTCAAAGGTAAAAATCTCTTACATAGCCTCTAGGCATAAATCATTGGCCTTTGTTGAGAGGAACCTTATTTGTTAGTTAACTAGACTATGGCCATTCCCATGGTACATGGAACAATGGTATAAAAGAACTTGTATATTCTCATCAAAGGGAACCCGTTTCATTTCTTTTCTAGAAGGGGATACTATGCATGTATATTTGAGAAGAAGAAATGTAGGGACTTATTATTTAGGAGTAGTTCCTATTTTATGGGGCCTAGAGGGATGTATCTAAATAGATAGAGACTAGATTTTTACCATGAGAATTATATCCCATTTATTATTCTTGTATGGGTAAGACATCATCATCTTCTTTTCACTCTTGGAATGATGAAGACTTGAATGCTATACCTTAGGACACCATTTTGATCAATGTGAGCTAAAGTTGGGCATATTTTCCTATGAAAGAATATTTGTTGAGGTTGATTTCGAAAAGGGTCTACTTGAAGAAATAAATTTTTTTATGAATGGATGGACTCAAAAATAGGAATTAAACAATGAGAAACTATTGTTTAAATGAAATACATGTCAGGAATAAGGTAACTTTTCCAAGAACTACAAGTACCCAAAACCATAGGAGCATGATATAGAGAAGGATGGTAGTTGGTAGCCAATGAAGAAAGGAGAAAGAAACTTGGTAATGTTGGAGTGTCCAAGATCAACACTGTTGGAATTTCTAAACCTTCTGAAAACAAATTTCAACATTGATAATAGGTTGGATCTATAACTGCTAAAGATATCAATGAAAATAAAAAGAAGCACCTACTCAAGTAAACATTATGTTGGAAGAAGATGCTACAAAGAGGAAAAGAAGGAATTGTATCCCATATGAATCGATAAAGTAAGCATTTTTTACACAAGTTAAAGTTTTGGAAACCCATAGTGTAGTTCTCACAAGAATGAAAGCAAATAAATAACAAGGGGAAGAGACTCATAAAATTTAGGATGAGATACTTCCATCTAAGAAATCTTGTAGAAAAAACCTTGAACATAAAAGGGAGGAATTAGATTCCAAGGAAAAAGTATTGGGTATTCATAAAAAAATAGAAAATTCATTTAGAAACACTCTCAAAAGTATAGGAGGTAGAAAAATGGATCTCAATGATGGTGTGGATTATGTTAGTCTACATGCACACTCATTTTGAATCTCTTTTGAATTACTAGGGGACAAAAGCACTCCCACAAGAGTTATGCCCGGATTTTAGGATCTAGGGTGAATTTTCATAGTCAAAACTCCTTTTTTAGGGTCAAAGGAACCCTTACAATTAGTTAACCTCCTTTATTAGGGATTTTTGCACTTCAATTAACTGTTTTGGCCTAGTTAACTAATATGTTCACTCCAATTAGAATTTTTGGCCTAATTAACTATCTAATGCATCCTAGTTGGTTGTTTAGGTCCAATTACACTCCAATTTAACATGCATTTCGAGTTAACCACTGGTTTGTCGTGCATGAATTAGTTAAGTTCATGAGTTAGTTCTAGGACTAGTTAACCCTTGCTACACATGCATGACCTAGTTTACTTCCTATGGAGGGTGCACTTGTCCAATATTATCATAGAAAAAACCTCATTTATCAATCCTATGCCTATTTATTTCCTAACAACGGTTGCATGGTAAGTTGGTAACATCACTCAATAAGGAGGATGCATTTGACCATTCAAGGTGATTTCTCTTAAGTTTAACTAGCTTTTATGATTGTCCATATAATCAATTTTAAGATTTGTTACCTATATGTATGTATGATTACATATTGATTAATCAAGCACTTATGCAATTCATTTAATGATGTATTCTATAGAAATTTCTATTAATTAGTAAACATTATATAGCTTAGATCTTTACTTGAATTCTCTCTTTATTTCATGCAATTGTATTGAAATCTCATTTCCAATGATCTCTCTTTATTAGGTTATTGAATATTGTGTTGCTCTCATACCTTCTTCTTCTCTTCTATGGATTGGTAACTATATTACTACTCCATTTAGCTTCTAGATACATTGATTCAAAATATCACATGGTATGAAAGCCTTAATGATTATAAATAAGTTGTATATTGGTTTGGATTTTGAAGACACATATTAGAGAACATTAGTAAGGATGGATCAATCTCCCCAATTAATTCTTACTCCATCCAACTACTATGATTTGAAGAGTGAAATTATGATTTATTTTGTAGAAAGGGCCTCTACAAGGTCACGTCGGATTGGAGACTAAGCCAAATTCCTCCATGGAAAGGAAAATTGGTTTAACTAGACATGAATATTTTGGATTGATATGTCTCTTTATTTCTCCCAACCTTATAAAATACATATATATTGGAAAATATTTTAATGAAGTATATACCTTATTGGAAGGACTATTTGGGAAGCAACATGACATTAGAGGGAATCAACTAGAGAATGACATCATAAGTTTGAACCTAGATGAATTTGATACTATTCAAGACTTCTTCACCACATTCAAATCATTGTTTTCTTAACTCAATTTATGTGGAATAGATAATAAGGATGGGTAGCTAATTCTCTCAATCCTATCAAAGTTGAGTTCTAAGTATTTAGTGTTTGTTTCTACTCATCATGCTAACAAATTGGCACTTTAAATTGCTTGGAAGAAGCCTACACTAGATAATTTTCTTTCCTCTCTTACCCATGAGAAAGATAAACCTTGATAAAATGGGTTCCCTAGTGTCATCAAAGTCCCACACCCTCGTTGCAAATCAAGGAAAAAAGAAGGAGCATAATCAAAGATCTACATAGGAGGCCTCCTCCTCCAAAGATTGGAAGACAAAGAACAATAGAGTCAAATGCAATTACTACAAGAAACATAATAATGAAGAAAATGAGTGTATGAGGAAATATAATAAATAACTAAAACATATTCTTTTGTAGGGAAATATAAATATTCCTTACTATGTCAAGAAGTTAGCTTAAAGATTTGAAAATCCACAAGAGGTAGGCCATGCACTTGTTGCTATCTTTTCAAAACCATCATGTTCATGTGTTCTTGACTTGGGAGCTTCAAATTATATGGCATCATAAAATGACATATTTCCTCCCTTGGAACCATGCACCAACCTAACATCTTGGGTAATGAACCAATTCCAATCATCCATTCAACTAAGAAAGAACCTTCTACATATCCAAATGAAGCAGTTATAAAATTGATGACCAATTTATTGCAGATTTAGTATCTATACCACTTTGGGAAAAAAAATTATGCAATAGGTGATTTAGTTGGAGATCCAATATATACACAATGGACCCATGCACACTCTCAAAGTGATCCTCATGAACTCATTGATAAGGAGCGCTTGATTCCCATCCATAGATACATGGTTAGTGTAGGATATCCAAAGTATTTTTAAGAAGATGTAGGAACCATATTGGGATGTTACCATGAAGAATAAGCATCAATCGCTAATGAAGAATCGACTCTAGCAAGTATATCCCCTACCTCTTGGTAGGAAACCTACTCGATGTAAGTGGAAATATCATTCAAAATTGGCAAAATATGAACATGAGAATGACCATGGCTAAGTATGACTACCTAAGTATACTCAACACTATCCTCTTATTTTTTTGATGGGGATGTGGGGGGCTTCCCACTGGGTTTTCCTTCCTTTGTCAGTTTCAAGGGATTTTTTTTAAGTACTTGGATAAATAACTTGGCTTCATATATTCAAGACCCAATTATGTATGCATAATACTCACCAAAGTTAGGCTTAAGGGGGTGTTAGTGTACATGCACACTAATTTTTCATCTCTTTTGCATTTCTAGGGGACAATAGTGCTCCCACTAGAATTCTTTCCATGATTTTAGGATCAATGGTGCACTTACATGGTCAAACCCATTTTCTTAGGGTCAAAGGTTCCTTCAAAACTAATTAAACCCCTTTTTAGGGTCAAAGGCACTCTTACAGTCAATTAACACCCATTTTTTTAGGGATTTGTGCACTTCAATTAATTATTTTGGCCTAGTAACTGCTTAGTTCACTCTAGTTATCATTTTTTATCGTATTTAACTACCTACTGTGACCTAGTTGCCTATTTAGTTCTAGTTACACTCCAATTTCACATGCATATCAAGCTAAATTGGTTGTTCATGCATGATTGAGTTAACTACCTCATGAGATAGTTCTAGGACTAGTTAACTCTTGATACACTTGTATTACCTATTTTACCTCATAAGGAGGGCTCACTTGTCTATTATTAGCACAAAAGAAACTCATTTCTCAATTATATGGAACATTTGACAATCCAAGGCAATTAATCTTAAGTTTAACTAGATTTTATGCTTGTGCATGTAATCAAGCCGATTCTTGGTTACCTAAATATGCAAGCTTCCATCTCATTGATCAAGCATTTATGCAATTCATTCATTGATATATTCTATTGATTAATACATGCTACACACCTTATATATTTACTTTAATTCTCTCTTCATTTTTGGGCAATTGTATTGAAGTCTCATTATACTGAGCTCTCTTCGTTAGGTTATCAAAGATTATGTTACTCTAATACTTTATTATTCTCTTTTATTGATTGATAACTATATTACTAGTCCATTTATATTATAGATCCATTGGTTCAAAACCTAAGAAATCCTCCTCTACATCTAGGTAAATAATGAATATAGTCTCTTGATATTGCAGGGGGTGGGGAATTAGAATCAAGGTAGAAGCATGAAGAGATATTATGAGAATGAAAATCCCTCAATCTTACTTATATAGGAGGTAAAATGTGGAAGCACAATGAAGGATTCGTGGTCAGTGCAAGAGGATCTTCAAGAGGAATATTTTCTTTTTAGGATGCATGGATTTTTAAGAGGATTGGTAATAATGCAACATAACATTAGTTGTTGATTATTTTGGATCATATATAAACATGGGATTTGAACATGGTTTGCAATGTATATGTCTTGGAACAATATGGGGGAAACATGGAATTTTAGAAGTCACTTGAAATTGTTAGAGAACAGGGATTGAGTTCAATATCCATAGCCACTAGTGACTTTATTATGACCCCAACTCATAATAAGTATCTGCATAAGAGATTAGTTTGGGACAATTATGGAAGAGATGGTGGAAAATTGGGATATAGTGGATATTTTCTCCAAGAAAGGAAAATATACCCAGTCCAATAGGAAAATTGGATCAAGATATATATTGCATCAAATTTAAATAGATTTTTGGTTCAAATATTATTTTTACTGGAGTTCCTTTAAATATATTCAAGGAATATTCCCTTAGCTATCTCATATCATAAACCCATCGTTATTTCTCTTTAGAGAATGAAAACTATAGGCCTTATTCTTTTTTGTTTCAACCCTCTATGGTTGCAAGACAAGGGATCTCTTGACATTATCCAAAGTGGATCTCTTGATATTATCCAAAGTACATGGACAAAAAGAATCAATGTATATCCTTCATTTGTATGGGAAGATACTTTGTGGTTAGTAAAGGGTGCATTGAAGGAATAGACAAAGTATTCATACAAATTGCATAAAATAGAATGGAAAGAGGTCTAAAGTTAGCTTGAGAATATTTGGGTAGTTGTGGATAAGGAGGAAATTACCCCCTTTGATATTTCTATATAGAAAAGGTTAAGTAAAAGGATGCATCAAATACATAGAAATGAAGACAAGATGTGGAGGATAAATGAAAGAGTCCTTTAGCTTAAGTCTGATGATAGGAAAACTAATTTCATTCATAAGCAAGATAAAGTAAGGTAGGACAAGAAAAATGTCATGAAATTCACATGGGTGAATGGGAAGAAGCTAGTACATTTTGGTAAAATTAAGGATGAATTGCATGCTCACTTCAAGGTTATTTAAAGTGATCCTTATGTGCCTAAACTGGGATCAAATGAGGAGATTCTCTAGGACATTATTCATCTGGTTAATGATGAAGAGAACCAAGCTATGGATAAGGAAATAAGGGAAGAGGAATTAGTAAATGCAATATGGATCGTGGATCACGATAAAGCTCCTGATCTAAATGGATTCACAATACACCTTTTAGATCCCATTGGCATAAAATAAAGTGAGACCTTTATGAAATGTTGAATTTGAAAAGAGTGATGGATATCATAGGTGGAGAAACTAATTCCTCTTTTATTGAATTAGTACCTAAGGAATCTAAGTTTGTGACCTTTCCATGATTTAGGCCTATTTATCTTTGCAAATCAACCTATAAAATTTTAACAAAAAATATATAAAATAAAATTAAACTTCTTGTTCCTAGGATCATATATGATAATCAAGGAGGATTTATCGAAAAAAACTAAATTTATAATAACATAATTTTGGTTCCAGAGGTAACTCATTCAAGCCATTAGTAAGGAGACAAAGGTATGGTGGTTAAAATAGACTTAGTAAGTGTATTTGATAGAATAAGGCACAAATTTGTGTAATTTGTTATGGAAAAAATGTTTTTTCAGAAAACTTGATCAAGTGGATTAGGCTTGCATTGGGTAACCATGGATAGCACCCATGGTAGGCATGTTGAGTATTTATAGAGAGGAAGGGGAATCAATTAGTGGTTCCCTCTATCCATTCTTCTCTAAATCATAATGGTAAAGGCACTTAGAAAAGTATTAGAAAGGGAAAGAGTAGAAGCTAGTTTGAAATGAATCCTTATAGCGAGAGTAATTAAAGTGATCAACCATACTAAGTTTTCTTATGATACATTGTGGTTGGGTGTATCTTCCACTATGATTGGATAAAGGTTAAGGAAAATTTTGGACTACTTTGCCAATATATTAGGAGGTAAATTCAATAATGAGAAAGGTCATATTTTGGGATGGAAAATCTACCTTATTCTACTGCATTGAACATCTAGAATCTTGGTTTCCTAAGTCTTCATAACTAGTTTTATTTCAAGTCTCTTGGAATCCCAATTTCACTAAAGTATCTCACAGCATTTGATTGGATACCAATTATCCAAAAAAATAAATTCCAAGATCCAAGCATGGAGATAAAATTGGGTAAATCATGTAGGAATAATAGTTTTAATCAAATATAGCATTTATTCTCTTCTGATCTTTCAATGCTCTTTTATGTTAACCCCTATTAGTATCACAAATCAAATAGGTATATAAATTAGATTTTTTTATGGAAAGGTGGTAACCCTAATCATAATAAATTTGATATGATAAAATGGGAAATTATAAGAGCTTCTATTGAGAATAGGGGGTTGGGTGTAACGGATCCATGAGTGATGAATGGTCCTTTGGAGACTTATCTTAGGAAGAAAGGAATGGTGCAATTCATTGTTGAGTAGAAATTACATGAGAGTTCATAGGGAATACTATTTAGATAAGGAACTTCTATATTGTAGGGGATCTAGCATTTGGAACTTGTGCAACTCTTTAGCTAAAATTATTCAAGATCATTTGCACTAGATACTAAGGAATGGAAAGAGAATTGATATGTGGTCGGACAAAATGATAGGAAATGATGCTTTATATTCTAAGAAAATTATACAAGAACTCTAGATGTGGTTAAAAAAGTACAACTTCAACTCATTATTTCACATCTTAGATTGGGACAAAGAAGGAGGTTGAAAATGTTGGAAGCAAATGGATATTCATGTTGATCTACTGTATTAATACAAATCTCTTGTTGCTTCAAGGTGCCACCCCATTCAACATTTTGTATGAGGATATATGTGGTTGGGGAGTTAGCATTAGAAATCATACATTAAGCTAGGGATATTTAAACCTGATTAAGGGTCGATCTCAGCCCCCCAAATCCAATGTGTGGAAAAAGGTTTAGCATCTAGATGTCTTGTAAAATATTATTTCTTTTTATTGGGTTTTAGTTCTTGTAAAACTAATTAGAACAAAAAATATTTGGACCAAGGCTATTCAAGGTCCTTCTAGATGTGTATTGTGTAAAAATGTTTAAGAACCATTTCATCATCTAATCCTATAATGTTGGTTTTCCAAAACAATTGGGAAATATGCACTAGAATATTTAGGATGGGGGATCATGTTGCCCCAAAGATGGAATTTATATTCTCTAGTTGGAAGAATTTCTACCTAGGATATTTGTTTCATAATCTAGGTTTATGTCACATTTGGATGGCTCTCCCAAACTTTTTGAGGTTGAAATTTTGGCTTTCTTGAAATAAATCAATTTTCAACTCCTAGTTAAGAACCTTGATGCAAGTAGAAGTTAAGGAAAGGATGTTAATGCTAGAAGCTATTTGATCTAGATCCATATTAGAGCTTTGAAAGGATAACCTCACTACCCAAGAGAAAATAAGGGCTCATGAGTATTTCATTGGAAGCAACTTCAATCCAAATAAATAAGCAAAAATCCCTCCTATAAGTCAAAGTTGGCATATTGGACTCCAACAAGTAGAGTTCCAATCATTGTTAACTAAACAAAATCAATTTAATGTTTTCTTTGATGGAGTTTTTGGACTTAATGTTATCATTGATGCTAAATAGAAAGTTAAATTTAATGTTGTCATTGATGTCAAACATAAGGTTAAATTTCAAAAATGTTGGATTCAATGAATTATGTAAAAAGGATGTTGGCCTTGTTGGTTCTGTCAGATAGGATGTTGTCATATGAGATTGTTGGGAGTGGTGATGAACTTGAATCCATTTTGAAGAACTATATAGAACAAGGCTACATAGAAATAGCACAATAACAAGAAGAATTGAAAGAAGCACGTTGTAACAGAAAGTAAGTGACACAGCTTGAACGACACAAAATGCATATATCAAGCAAATGTCAAAAAGCATAGATAGTATTATAAGTCAGATTAAATACATATGACAAGCAAGTGGTAAGTCAAAGTGTGCATGTTGAAGTGTGTATGTCGTAGTGCACAATACAATCGAAAATCCAATGAAGTGTTGAATAAAGAAGGGGTTTCATCAACTTAAAGAAGCCCCTTATTGTGGTACAAAAGCCCTCTTTTTCAGATAAAAGTTATGGTCAATTGATTAAATTAAGAAAATAAAATAAGCATGTTGACCCTTATGTGTACATTAGGAGTGATATAAATAAACAAGGACCAATGCACTTTATGAGAGAGTGTGTGGGTGCAACTATGGATATCTGAAGTTTTATTTTTTGGGGGTTAGAAGGAATCAATAACTCATTGATCAAAAGAAGAGTGAAAGAATGAGAAGAGTTAGTGTACATCCAAGTCATAGTCTAAAAGGGGAATGTAATACCATATAACTAAGTCCATTGAAAATTTATCATAACCAAGTACACAACCAAGTCGTGAATTATAGTAATGTAAATCACAAAAGAATGTAAGACAAAAGCAGAGCTTGGTGTGAAGTTTTTTTATTAGAATCAAGCAAAAATATAAGTTTGCAAGTGCCACACAGAAGAAAAGTTTCATGAAGTGGAAAACTTATACCTTCCCAGGAAGATTTGAAATATGCAGAAAGGATTGTGTGCGGAGCTATTGAGGAAAATTCATAAGACATAGGAGGAAGTGAATGATCGAAGCTTAAGGTGAAGCCACTAAATCAGAGCAAAGTACGAAGTCACAAGAAAAAAAAAGAAGTAATACCTAAAACAGGTTGATAGGAATAAAAGAAAGGAATTACTCGGTCAAAGTACAGTGAAGCCAAAACATAGTTGAACTTCATACTTCTCAGGTTCAGATGAAAACAACTGACAAGTTAAATCTTGTGTGCAAGATGGTTCTTGCATCGAGCATTGAATTCCTCGCAACAAGTTGGATTTTGTCTACAAGATGGGTCTTGCGCCGAGGGTTGTATCTCTCACCTCTAAATTGGTGTTGAGAAACCCGAAGATTGGTGTCTTATGAAACTGATGTACTGAAATATCTATCAAATAATCAAAATTAATCTTGGTGTATTTGGCTTGTGATGTTTATTGCTTTATAGTGTGTTGTTTATTATACATAACAAATGCAACATACATAATAACATAAATATTTAATTGAATATATGTTACACTGATTCACCCCCCCTCTCAATGTACTTGATGTGTTCAACATGTGTATGAAAAGGAGGCCAAGGGGTGATGTAGGTGTGAGGGATTCCTTTATGGACCTAATGGAAACCATTTTTTGATATTTGTTTGGGGTATTGACATAAAACCCAATAACCAATATAAAATCCATGCTTTGTATATTAGGATAAGTCTCCTATGGTCTCAACAAATCAAATCATTTGTGTTATTTGGTGTCTCCTTGCTTGTTATAGAATTAGAAAGAAAGGGGAGGAACATTGATTGCATAGATTTGACCATAATGTTGCAAAGAATCTGCAATACCCTGACTTCTTTTGAATCATTTTGTATTCTCCACATTCAAAGAACAAATAATTCTAGTGTTGATTATATATCAAACCAAGTGACCTATTTCGACAAGGATTCCTCATCCAAAATGGGGGGGTTCATACAATGTTGTGGCTACCCTGGCATATGTTTCCACATGGTTATAGCCTTCATAATAATAAAACCTTTGAAATCATTTTCCCATTTTCTTGGTAAATAATGAAGGTGGCATAGAAGGTTTTAGGAGTGGACTTGAAGGGAGTTTACTATATCGCCCTCCCATTCTTCCATCAGGGAAAATTTTATGGGAAAAATTTAGCCCATGGTCTTATTTTTTATTTTTTTTCCAAAAACAAATTCCTTATATCCATTTTTTATAAAGTAATTCACCCAATTCCATGGGATACAAATATTTTACTCCAAACACCACCAAAATTGTCTAGAAACTATATAAAATCTTTAGAATTTTGAATATTTTACAAAACATTCACTAAACATTTTATGGTTGGAAATTTAAGAAATAGTAAGAATCGTCAAGGTTTCTACACTTTAAGAAATTTCCGAGTCGTTATAATTTCCATTGGCCTCCATTAACTCGTCACATTTGCACATAGCTTGGTTTATGGGAGAATTTAATATTGGATTGATGGCGATGTGACTTATAGGTGGGATAATGAGTTTGGGGTGTAGTAAGGTGTTGCTTTGTTTCATGAGTTTAGGATGGAATTCTATACTCCTAGGTGATCATGGATTCAATGATGAAAGGATTGTCTCAGGATATGGATGCACAACAATGAATGCAGTAATTTTTGGTGACTTTGATGCACTCTTTGTTGGACCTAGTGTTTTGGAGGTACATATTTTGGTGAAAATAGTTTTGGTGTGGAAAAAGGTAATACATAATTGGTTTGGTGAAGCAGTCAACTCCGACGAAGTGACCAAGAATTTGAGAAAAATGGTTATGTTGAACAAGTAAAATGGTCAGAGTCGAGTCAGTTAGTTGGAAATGGTCCATATTGTAATAATGAGTTGTTAGTAAGTTAATGGGTTAGTGGGAGCGGGGAAAGCTAAGTGCACCCTATAAATATGTAATAAGAGGAAATTTTTGGGGTTACACTTTTTGGATATAGTTATGGTATGCAGCTATTGTGTTGGGTTACTATTTTTGCTACTTATGTCGATGACATAAGGGCATATATTGAGTCTATAAGAAAGCTTTATGCTACATCTGTAGAGGTCATGTTGAAGAATCTGAGTCGTTGATCTATAGGGTGTGTGCGTAGGTCCTTTGTATGTCATGAAGAAATATGTAAGTCTTAACTGAAGTGCTTATTTGGTTGTGACTCATAATAAAAGACAAGCAATTCTGTGGTATTTCCTAGGATGGGTTTCCACGTTAAACATGGTGTCTTTATGTGATACCCCCAAGACATTACTATTTTATTTTGATTTATTAATTATGACAATATTTTCAAAAAAACAATTATTTTGTAAGAGTTATTTAAAAACTCAAAAACACTCACAAGAGGTATGCGTGACACTTTTCACAACAAACTATTTATTTATTATTTAATAAAAGAAAAGTCACTTGGAGAATTTAGCTAAATGAGGGGACACCACCATACCACAAAGAACATGTACAAAGCAAGAAAGGGATATTTTCACCAATCAAATCCTTTCTAAAATCTAAACTACCAGACAAAATCCTAAATCATAGGGATTGAAGGATTGATTGAAGATTTGATTGGGACAGAACAAGACCTGGGAAACACTATATATATTGGTGAATTGAGATAGCACGAGACATAGTGTTGTGCATAGAGAAATTGTGTTGAGTGTTTCTTTATCTATTTTCATAAGTCCATCATTGCTTGTTACAGACTCTAGGAGAGAGAGTGTCGCATGGAAGTGTTGCCTAACGTTTCTAGTGCATGGTGGTGATCCATCTCGGGGGTGGATTTGGGAAAACATTCCAGTTTCTTTCTCCTATGGTTGGGAAGAGTTGATTCTCTGAGCACCTATTTTCATTATCCAAGTCAGCGTATTTTTTAAGGATTCTAATATTGTACTTAAGTATAGTATTCTAGGCGATTATTTGGATTAAAAAAAACATATATATAGATACGCAGGCGAATATTAAATATGAAACACACAATTTACTACTGAAATTTGTAAATTTTGGCGAATATTATGATAAAAAAACATATTTTATGTAAATATAGGCAATATTAGAGCCTAAAAATGACCAAAAAGCAAATTTATTTTTTGAAAAAAAGCCCAAAAAATAGCCAATTGGCGAAATTTCGCCCCTAAAAATTTCCCTGATCCAAGTAAGTGGATTTTGCGTTTATTGGAATGGTAGAATTTTTTAGTAATAGTGTTTTCTTTATTTAGCCATGGCGAATGTTGTTAGGGAAAGTATCCTATAGCAAGGGAAATAATACCAACGTACTGATGTAGAAAGACAGACATACAATGTTCTGCAAATACAATGACTAAGCAAAGAGATTAGGGTTAGAAAGATGTGTACCTTATTCAGAAGGTTGATCCAAGCCTTTCTACTCCTTTGCTCTTCAATGCAACAACCTGCAAAACAACCCCAAACCTTCCTCAAACCAGTTTCACTACAAATAAAAGGATTGATATTTATAATAACATAAAACATCAACTTGTAATAATATTTTCAACACACATAAACAAATGATATTTGGGAAAGGAAGAATATATGATCTTTATTAATGTAAGGAACAAGTACATAAATTATACCTTCCTGCAACAAGCACCATTGTAACTAGACCCTAAGTTCCTGCTCCTCTCTCTTGAGTAAGAATTCCTCCAGCATTATGTTACCAAAAGTGGGCTCCCCTTCTCCAAGGCCTTCCTCTTTTATTTATAGCAAGAGTAGGAGGATAAGTTTGAAGGGTGGTTGGCATAGGTAGTTGAGGAAGTTGGAATAACTCCCAAAACTAATCCATAGTTAGTGTTTTTATATATTTTTTCGAGTTTTCTTAAGATACCCGTGACTATGACATAGGACAACCAACGAGTGACTTGCAACTATCCTAACTTGTAGCTAGCAGGTGCAACTTTTCAAAAGATAACGGTTGTCAGTGTAAACACCCGTGAATAACCCGCGTGTTGGAAAGCATAAGAGTTGCGGTTATGCTCTAAAGTGGGAAGAAAAAATATGTTTTGAGGAAAGGAATCAAGGCTTAGCTCTAAGTCATCTAGGGTCAAGTAAGTTCTTCCATCCATAGTTTCCTTTTGTGTGACTGATAGTGCAATGTGGTCACGGATGAAGAAGTGATAATTTTACCGATAAAATATTTCCCCAAATGTATGAAGTCAAAGGGAAACGATGGCTGAATTGCATTACAATCCAATGAAGAGGAGGATCAAGGAAACTATAGGATGAGATCACCAACAGTACCTGAAATAGAAACAAGGTAAGTTATCCATTACAATCTTGATATCAAGAGATGTTCAGAATGGTAGAACATGATCTCCGATACATAACAAAGATATGTATATAGCATTTCCACTGGAATACAAGCATGGATCCATGTCAAAACAGGAGATCATAGCCATAACAACAAACTAGATCTATGTCTCATCAAGAGCCAAAAAATGGGTGTGGCTCAGTCTTGCGCAGCTTCGGAAATAACAAAATATGATGATGCTATTATAGTCCCAAGGTATTCATCCAAACTGTCTTAAGGTATGAGTCCTAACCATGCAAATAAATGAGTTGAGGTCGAACATGGAGGACATTATTTGATTACCGGCCATTGATTTGGACCATTAACAAACACGAGGGAACCCACCAATAATGAAAATGAAGCCCAAGGTACCTAGTACATTCAAAAAAGTGTGAATAAGGGGTCTTGAAGTCGAACACTTGAAGAATCCATCGAGTAAGAGAAATTGATGTATTCCGAATACTCAATAGAGAGGGAAATTTCCACTAATGACTGCCATCCCCAAGGTACTATCGAAAAATCTAAACTCCATTCCCAGAGAAGGATGAGTTGAAGTCAATGGGAAGAAGTCCATTGGAAGGGAGGCCTTAAGTATCCTCCATCATCCAACATGAGATACAACTGAAAGGTTGATCTAATCTAGAGTAGGACTAAGTACATGATGAGACATAGTGACACCAAGGAACGACCGACACATGAGGTCAAGGAAACTATAGAATGGCTGAAACAGATTGTATCCTTGAATAGTGAGCATGACACAAGAGTGACTTAGGTAGCTTTGAGGACAAAGGGACCATGATATAAATCTGCAATGCAGGAGACATTAACATATTCTCCATATGATTGGAAACGTAACCAACCAGAGGAGTAAAAAACTCTCAGATCAGGTTTATCCTAAGGCCAAAACTAGAACCCAACTTGTTTGATAGACTCAAAAAGGTTCTTTGTTCAAGGACATAGTGGACTTGCTGCCAATACATTGAAAGATAAATAACAATCTTCCCTTCCCTTTTATCTTTTTGTTAAATAATGTCTTTTCTTAATTTTAACAAGCATGAAAAGGTGGAAAAGAAAGCTCGATAATATCCTTCTTGTTAGTTTTAATGAGTCCAAGAAAGCAAACTCAATAGTCCTTCTTCATTTTTGAAAAAAGCTCGAAGAGGGGATAGAAGAATGCTTGTTATAAGTCCAACCATGTATAGTTTAACGAGTCCATGGTAGGGAAACTCGGAACTTTCTTCATGTTTTAACAAGTTTGAAGAAGAGATAGAGTAGTACTCGATAGTTTATGGATCCGTGGATTTTAATATCGAGCCCGGATCTGTTTCTGCTCGCCGGTGTTTTCATATTAAGGAGTCTGAAAAAATTAAACAAGAACTCCATACACCTACTCGTGGATTTTAATATCTGTTAGGAACCCGTGTCAACCCTTCTCTTTACTTTGTTAGTATATTGTTGTTGGATGCATATGCTTTGTAAGTCATCCCGTAGTATTTGTTGATTCATAGTTTGTATTATCCCATGGTATTGACCCATAGTATTGGACGCATATGCTTTGTAAATTGTCCCGTAGTATTATATGTCCCATGGTATTGACCCATAGTATTGGGCATAGACTTAGTATATAAGTGTGTGTTGAGGCCAATGAAGGCACCGTGAAGTTATTTGTATTGATCTTGCTCAAAGGACGCTTCCCCCTAGAAGTGGCCCGCGATCAATAAAAATATTATGTGCTCTAATATATTGTGCATTTTATTAATTAATTGTTGCAGGTTCCTCACATCTGGTATCAGAGCACTTTCTTGGGCTTGTTGGGTGGAATTTCTACCAGATTGTTTTTCACATATGTTGCAGGTTCGCATTTGGGAATAATCCCTATCTACTTAATTGTGGGAAGTACTTGGACATAAGCCCTAAAACTCATTGTGAGGAGTACCGTAGGAACCCCGAAGTAGATGGCCCATTGAGAGGACTTGCCAACAAAAAGGGCAACGACCCCTACCTGATTGACTAGCTCCCACTGGTGAGGTAAACCAAGAGTTGTCGTTTGTGGAAAAATGGTTATCGGTTTTACCTGAGCCGTGGAGTGAGGGGTACTGCCTCAATATGCAAGTCGTTAGATAGCATTGGTGGCTGAGTGAATCCCCTGAACCTTTAAGAAGTCACGCATATCAGGGGCCATATCTATTTCCAGCTGATAAATTGCAGATTACATATGTCCAGAATTGTTGCCGATCTCTTCCGCGCCGTTGCAGATCTATTCCAGAAAAAAGAAAAAAAAGAAAAAAAAAAAGAAAAAGAAAAAGAAAAAAGTATAAAATTTTGTTTTTCCACCATATCTCCCTTGTTTTAACTTTTTTCCCTTGAAACTTCCCCGACACCCCTGCAATCCAATTCTGCATATTTCATTCCTGAGGACCCTATCCCAAATTCCACTTCCCAACGCTAAAAATTCTACATTTGTCTGTTTTTAGGGTTTTCCATAACTTCTTCAATTTTCACCCAATCGCCTTCAAATTGTACCACTGTGTTCATTTCATATTTATGCTTCTATATCTCTCTCTGCCAAATTTTCTCATTCTTTCACCCCGCTTCTGAAATCCCCATTTTATGCTTCCGCGTCCCTTTGAAAGTCTCCAAAACCTAGTCAAACCCAAATTACCCATCAAATTTTTTCCCAAATCCAGATTTCCCTTTACTAAAACAGTTTTTGTTTTTGTTTATCTACCCACTCAAAAAAAAAACTCCTAGTTATGGTTGTCACCCACGTAGGAGCAAACACCATGGAGGAAGAACTTGCAGCCCTCAAAACCAAACTCCAAGATTTGGATGAAAAATTTCTCGGCCTCCATCTTGAGCATTTAACCATGCACAATAAACGACAGCCAGAGTCTTCTTCAGACAATGGGTTCTCTTCTTTCAACAATTTCTGTGGTCCGAAGCTTGAGTTTCCTTGCTTCAATGGTACTAATCTAACTGGATGGATCTATCGGGCAGAACAATATTTCAGTATGCATAATACTTTTGATGTCAACAAAGTTCCACTTGCATCTTTTCATTTGGAACATGAAGCTCTTCAATGGTACCGTTGGTACCTCAAGGCTCATGACGAGCCAAAATTGATAAATTTTTCCAACTCATTTTGCAACGATTTGGTCCTAGTGCTTTTGATGACTTCATAGAAGCACTCACTAAACTTTGCCAATTTGGCACTGTGAGAGAGTATCAGACAAAATTTGAGAAACTAGCTAATCACACAGAAGGATTGTCTGATGAATTCTACAAGAGTTGTTTTATCAGTGGTATTAAGGATGAAATCCGCTCAGAGGTCAAAATGTTCTGTCCCAACACCAAGATGGAAGCGCTTGGGTTGGCTAAGTTGGCAGAAGACAAGATTGCATCCCAATAGCGTTCTAAACCCACTTTTGTTCCCTTCAGAAATATGGGTTCTCAACGACCTCCCATCTCGCCAGCTCCTTGACCAAATCCTATCAATAATTTGTCTAAAATAGAGATGCGGGCACTCAAAGAAAAAGGGATTTGTTATAATTGTGATGAGAAATTCACTAGGGGACATAGATGTGTTGAGAAAAAGCTCTATCTCTTGGATGTGGATTCTCCGCCTACTTCTGAAATTGGTGAAGAAGCTCCAGATACAATAGATGATCAGGTCGACATTCAGGAGCCACCTATTGACCCTCCATCTCAAGATGACCAACAAGAGATATCTCTCCATGCTTTATCCGGAATCACCACCCCCCAAACAATGGAGGTCAGGGGTTACTTCAATAAGATCCCTCTTACAATACTCATTGATTCTAGTAGCACTCATAATTTCATTGACCATCGGATCGTCAAATAGGTTGATTGTTTTGTCCATCCTTTCTCCAACTTTGAAGTCATGATTGCTAATGGGGGCACCTTACCTTGCAAGGGGAAGTGTCACAATGTGCATATCTCTTTGGAATATTATAACCTGCACTCTGACATGTTTGCCTTGTCCTTAGGAGGATGTGATGTGGTTTTGGGCGTTCAATGGTTACACACTCTTGGCCCCATCTTATGGGATTTTGCTGAAATTTGGATGCAATTTTCAGTCAATGGGAAACAACACAAATTTACGGGCTTACAACCAGGGTCTCTCTGCATCATCAGTTCACATCGCTTGGAAAAGATCCTTAAGAAGAATTCACATGGTGTCATCGCTCAGCTCCATTCCATTCATATGCACCCATCAACGGTCTCCACTACTTCCTTGGATAGATATGAAGTGTCCTTGTTGAACCAGTGAGCTTGCCACCTTCAAGAGACCTTTCTAGTGAGAATTTAGCTGCATCTATATCTCAGCAGGAAATGATGGCTATTTTGCATGCAGTACAGAAATGATAGCCATACCTATTAGGGAATTATTTCTGCATCAAGACTGAAAAATTTCCTAGAACAATGGGTCTCCTCCCCAGCATACCTGAAATGGGTTATCCAACTCATGGGTTATGCCTATGTGATCACTTACAAGAAGGGTAAGGACAATCTAGTGGGAGATGCTCCTTCTTGCACATTTGATGACCTAGTTTCTCTTACAGCTATTTCTCTGCTTGTTCCAAATTGGTTGCAATATGTTCAATAGGGCTATCGCTTCTATGAACTCCATGCTTATCCATTAGTAGGTCACTTTGGGTTCCTCAAAATGTATGACCAGGAACAATGTAACTTCTTTTGACAGGGACTGAAAGTGACAATTCAACAGATGGTGGCTGACTGTGATACTTTCCAGGTCAAGAAGGGTGAAACAACACTCCTTTCCAGATTGCTCGAACCCTTGCCTATCCCTACACATATTTGGACAACTATTTCTATGGGTTTCCTTGAAGCGCTCTGGTGGTACAATACCACATCTAAAATGACACCATATGCAACAGTCTATGAAAAGGCACCACCAATTCTTCTTCCATACACCCTCAACAGTTCCCTAGTTTAGGCAATTGACTTGGTTCTTTGAAACTGCAATCAAATTCTTCTCATTTTGGAGGACAATATTCACATGACAAGAATTTGACTCAAACAACAAGCTGATCAGCACCATTCTGAGCGCACTTTTCATGAGCTGATATGGTTCTTCTTCATCTACATCTTTCCATGCAATCCTCCCTAAAGATCAGAAGGCATCAGCTTCTCTCTCAATCTATCCCAGAGGTATTCATTTAGTGGCACGGAATGCAACCCGAGGATGCTTCCAAGGAACCACTCCTTTAGATTCCACATCAATTTCCACATCTAAAGCTTTGAGGATAAATATTTTTCTAAGGGAGAGTGGATGTTAGGAACTCATGTCAACCCTTCTCTTTACTTTTTTAGTATATTGTTGTTGGACGCATATGCTTTGTAAGTCGTCCCGTAGTATTTGTTTATCCATAGTTTGTATTAGTCCATGTTATTGACCCATAGTATTGGACGCATATGCTTTGTAAGTCGTCCCGTAGTATTATATGTCCCATGGTATTGACGCATAGTATTGGGCATAGACTTGGTATATAAGTGTGTGTTGAGGCCAATGAAGGTACCATGAATTTATTTGTATTAAGCTTTCTCAAAGGAGGTTGCCCCCTCGAAGTGGCCTGCGATCAATTAAAATATTCTGTGATCTCATATATTGTGCATTTTATCAATTAATTGTTGCAGGTTCGTCACAATATCAAGCCTGAGTTGGTATATGCTCATCGATGTTTTCATATTTAAAGAGTCTGAAAAACTTAAACAAAAATTCTATATACCCTCTCGTGGATTTCACATCGAGCCCGAGTTGGTAGATGCTCATTGGTGTTTTCATATTTTGAGAGTCTGAAAATCCTAAAGAAGACTCCAAAGGGGTCCTTTTTCATAAAGTTAGTATTCTCACCCAAAAAAGTGTAAAACAATGTAAAGAGAACTCTTTGATCCAAGTATGACTAGAGTATACCTTTTTCGTAAATAATCCAAAAAGATCCGGAAAAGGGGTAAACTTATATCAAAGTGGATGATTGTTCAAGTCCTTTAACGAGTCTGAACAAGACAAGTATGCTCAACAATTTTGTTATATTTAAAGAGTCTAACAAGAGCATGAAAGAACTTTATCAGAACATGGAAACTTAATATTAGGTAAAAATAATGTACAAGGTATAAGTTTCTTGATCTGTCAAATGATGGATGAAATGCAGCTAGAAACATCATCAATGGATAGCATAAAATGCCAGTTCAAATTGCACAAAGGAGTTTCAAAATGACATAAAGTGATAGATTAAAGTGTTAAGCTAAACTGGCATGTTAGAAAGAAAACAAACCTTTGTATAACTACCTTTTGCGACTGATGGTGAGAGAACGCCTTTTAAAGCTTCACCTAATCAAAATAACTCAAAAAGGGTTATTTATAATTAAATAAAGTTAAAAAGGAATTTGAAAAATATATAAAGTGGGTAAATATTGAAAAATAAAATGTATATATAGAGCCAAAATAAAACATAATTCACCAAAACATTTTACCATTGGAGCAAAGGGTGAAAAAGACCTCTTACTTCAACCGTTGATTCCGAGCAATCCGAAGAACGAATTAGAACACTGTCACTTGCAGGTAGACAATCTCAACCTTCTTTAGAATTTTCATCCATTATTTTAATTTTTTTTAATTTCTTTAGTGAGTTTAAAAATTAGGGCCTCGTATCCACAGGTCTGCCTGATTGAAACTCGCGGGCACAAAAAATGTGCACGGGTTCACTTCAAGTAGAGTCGTGGGTACTCACCTCTGTGTAAGAGGTGAACCCATGGGTGGCGCTACTTAAAAATAAAAAAGATTCAAACTAATTAAATGAATGAAAATATTTGATACAGGATGGTTTTGACCTGGAGGGAAAGGGAGCATGAGGTGATGGATAGGTTGGTCATGGGAGATCCACTAACCTTAAATGCATTACGAAGGTGTGGGCTTCTCAAGTTCTTCCGTAGAACAATTATGTGTGCGCAAACACACTTATTTCAAATGCTTGTAAATTATTGGGATGTCGATCACAAGATGTTCAATATCCAAGGTGAGATGTTGGAAATCACCATTGAGGACATGTACTTCATCACTGGTTTGTATTGACAAGGTGAAGTAGTAAAAATCAAAGGCACATTTAGGGGAGTCGATGCCCTCTCTATCCAAGACTATATCAACACATACTGTGTGGCTGTGACCGAGAAAAGTGAGAGCCAATTACCGATTGGCCAAATAGCTAGCTTCCCGCTAAAGGTAATCCTAAGTACCATAAACAGGATTGGGGGAAGTGCAGATCAACACTTGGCCTTGAGGAACTATATGCAAATAGGTGTTGAATACCTATGGAATGTCATCTTTGATTGGTGGTCAGGGCTATTAGTCAACATGAAGCAACAATTGATGTAATGCAAGACAGGGAGAAAGAAGAACTTCAGATATGGAATTATATTATGTTATTTCTTCGAGAGAGAGTTCCCGCTCTGATTCTGGGGATGGCTCTACCAGCATTGAACCCCCGTGAGCCATTAATCACTCAGTGGCGTGATATATTTTTGCGTCAGGGTGGAGGTGAAATAAGCTTATATACTCTGATGATGACTATCTAGGGTGGTGGAGCTGCCAAGTACCAACTCTCGAGTAGTTTCCATATGTAGGGATGGATTTCCGAGGAGATACATGTTTCCTCCAGGGGAATCCTAGGGAAAGATTGGTACCACAATGTTTTTGTTTTTGAAATATTATAATTTTTTATGTCTTTTTATATATATTATTTTTATGATGAGTAAGAGTAATTGACCAAATGTAATGTATGTAGATATGGGGCCTACGAGGCCTGTTGGACATCTGAGGACATATGTATGACTAACCACGCCAGGTGGTGCAGACGACATGGTAAGGAATATTGAGGTAAAAATGATTTAGTTGACTCAGACATCCCTACCTACAGGATAGAGCGCATGCCGCTCGATATGCAGCAACATGTTGTAGGGGTGCCCCCAGCCTAGATTAGGTTACTTAGGAAAGTAACCAAGATGGTCATATGTTACAGGGAAGCTATAGCGAAGCTAGCTGAGGCTCATCCCTCTCCATAGGGAAAGTGAAACATATTATTATTTTTTAGGTTATTTATGTCCATTTTGTATATTTTTATAGTGGATGACTCAAAACTCATATGTATTTTTTGGCCCATATATATATATACAGTAGCAATTATATACATGATATACATGTGTGCTTATTTGTTTTAAATGTTATTGTGTGTGATACAAATGTCAATCAAGGACATAATTTTCTAATGAATAAGCTAATGCATTTAAATTCCTTGAAATATGTTGATATGTAATGAAATCAAAATGTATTTCAAGCAATCTAACTCTAAAAAACTGACATAACAAAGAAGGATCACGAACCTTGTACTCACCTGACAACTAAAGTACTACTAACTGTGAATCAAGTCATACCTCCAAATGTGAAATGCTGTGATGAATAGCATCTCGGAGTAACTCGATAACCACACTATACTTAGCTACATTATTCGTTGTAGGGCCCAAACAAGCACCTCCCAAAGAAACGAGCTGGCCAGAAAACGAGTAAATAACCCAAGCTGTTGAAGCCAACTAACGAGTGTGGCGAATAGCGCCATCAGAGAATCCTATGAAGTACTTGGTTGTGATCTGAAAACACAATCTAGAAGACACATAAGGAAATAAATCCAAAAAATGAATAACTCTACAAAAATGTACAGCTATAGTACAAGGAAAAACATGTATTCCTAAGCGTAATACTTTTTCAAGTGGGGCCAATTTCTGGGCTCACACAATCTAAGGGGTCGATTCCTGACATCTTCTCGTAAGACCAGGAAAAAATGTCGCAAAATTCCTTAAATAAATTGGTGTACAAAGTGATCTCTCATGGAGAACAATTTGCTCCAATAAAGATGTTTTCCACAACATTCGGTTTGGTGGAAATATCGATTGGTATAGTCTTCGAAATGTTTTACATATTACCTTCAGCATAAATCGTTTGTTTAGTAGAAGGCGTGATGGACAAATCAATATTCCCACCAAGTCTCATTGAAAACTCATCATTCTCAATCTTGTCCAGATTTGGAAGAAAGTAGGATATGTGATGCATGTGTTCCCAAGGATGATCCAGACCTATCATAGGTTCCAGGATAGCCTCATCGGAAGGAAAAACAATATCCAAACAGTCAAAATAATGCGTGGAGTCTATTGACCATGCAGGTGCATAATCAAAATCTAACTCAGCTGAGACTGACGGAGTCAAGATATGATCCATTGCAACATTTTGTGATTCTTGCTATGCCACTTCTACAATGGATAAGAGTAGGTTTGGTTCTTGTTGAGTCGAAAGGATCCATGAATCAATCGTTTGACCAACTGTAAAAACTTACCGACATGATGTATCATTAGTACTCATAGAACCAATGTAATGAATAAGAGCAGGTAGGTCAAATGTTCCCATCAACGATGAATACATACCTACTCCTAAGATCTCACTGGGAGGACAATTGATCAATCAAAGGGATATTTGAATACGATGAAGTTGTGTTGTTCTTCCGAGTGAAGGATAATTGATCAACTGTGATGATCTTACCTTCGTGAGGGAACATTAGTACTCGGAAAACAGACGATGGGATGGATTGCATAGCATATTTCCAACTTCTTCCCAACAATAGATTGTAGTCGAGACAAGTATCTACAACTTATACCTCCATGGACACTACCTTACCGGCAATTTGAATCTCAAACATTGGTAAGACTCCATGCAGACGACAAGACTTTCCGTCAAACGCGGTAAGTAGTGTAATTGAAGGGGCTAGCTCAGGAGAAACCAAGGCTTTCCAACATGATATAGACATTACGCACGTCTACGCGCCTTCATATACCACCGTTCGTTCAATAGTCTTTACACCATGGACTACTTTGATCTGGAAGAAAACGTGATTGGGAAACCGGTGTTTGATAGCGGACATATCAAATCTAGAAAGCATATTTGATGAGTCCATACTACCTATTTCCGCTAGAAGTGCATTCCGCTGTGAAGGGAAGTTTTGCAATACTTCCAGTGCAAACATAGCACATGGCATTTGGGCTAGGTCCTCTACAACATAGTAGTTGGGAGCAGCCCGCCCATTAGGGTTGTGCGTAGCAATTTGTAGAGACCTTTTGGTATCTTCGGCAAAGGCTCTATTGGTCTCTCGATGTGAAGAGGAACAAATGACGTAGGAATATCTTTATCTTTCTGCTGCATTTCCAGGTTATAATTCTTGGCTCTCGTTTGCAAAAGAGCATGGGAGTTAACCATGTTGATATATGATTGATCAACTAATGTGGCATGATGAGTGCCCCCAGTATTAGAACTGCCAGAAGTTGGGCCTTGACCTTTGGGAAAATGATCCTTTAAGACAACCGGTTTCTTTTCCTTTAATAGCTTTTGGTCTTCTTCGATAAGAGGGCATTGGTGAGTGAGGTGGTCATCCTTACAAAGTTTGCAAGGAAACTTTACCCTCTTTTTGTCTCTTTTTCCCTCCTCGGTGTTTTCCGTGTTTTTGGGTCTTTGTTGGTTTCCCTCCCCTTTCTTGACCTTTTTCTTGGGTTTCTGAGGACCCTTTTGAATCGTATGTACATTTTGTACATTTTTTTTTGTGAAGGGGAGGCTGCAACCATAGTTGCTTCCACCACAGCTTGCTTCATAGAAAGTGTGTGCACTTGTTTCGTCAAATCCTCTAGCGTGGATGAGTCGGCTGAACCAACAATGCCATCGGCATGAGGTCTAGGTTTGGGCTTACCAATATCTATATTATACCTCGGTGCGTCATGTATAATCTCATAAAGGATCCCAGATTGAGCATAGACTAGGTTGAGCTGTTGGGTCCTTAGTATTTCTTCTTCTTCAAATGTTACCCCAGAAGTTGAAACATATTTAGAGACGTAAGGGAGCAGTGATTTTAAATACCACTCCAAAAGAAACTCTAGGGAATCTTATCCTTGATGAGTCACTTCCGTCTTCGCCACTCCTGAATGTGATTAGAAAGGTGAGTGGCTTTGTTCTGCCTAAATGTATATAGAATATCCGTGCCAGCATCATACCAGACCGGTTGTGAAGAAGAGACATTCTGAAAGTTGCTCTAGCCAAATGCTAATGGATTACTTCCTTGTGGTGCGCTAAGTATAAGTACCTCCAAATGGAGGGTTGGTATAGTTGTTACTGTTAGAAAAATAGGATCGCAGAGCAATAACAATAAACAGAAATGCAAATATAATCACACATACACATTACAAGAGAGACATAGATATATCATGGTTCACCCAACTTGGGCTACGTCCACAATGAATTTTCCAGTCCTTATTATTATTACCGTCCAGCAAGGTGAAGGGATACAACCTACAGCACAACCGCTGCACTTCCTCTTCTCTGTTTCACAGTCTCTCTCCTGATCTCAGAGATCTTTACAATGCATAAAACCTAATACATCATCATCCCTAGCCATATTATAATGTATTTATTTTATAAGGGAAATACAATGGGAAAAAACCAAGGGATACCCAAAACCATGGGCCCGCAAAACAGCTTGCGCAAACAGACCCAAAAATTTTCTTCGGGGGCGTTGCCCCCAAACCCCCATTTCTCGGCGGCGCTGCCCCCGGACCCCCCAGCCAGGGCAGATGATCCCCCCTGGAACCTCGTGGGGGGGCGATGCCCCCCCACACCACCCTGCTGGGGTGACTGTATAGTCCACCTACATATCATATAAAACTGGGGTACAAACACGGCTGATACAATATCATCTATGAGACTAGAATATCTGGCTCCACAACCAACAATCTCCCACTTGGAGACTGATCACAGCAACTCCACCGTTGCTGCACTTGCTGGACTTGGACTTGGAAAATTTCTCCTCTTCACTTTCATGCTAGAAGGCCAACTGAAAACGAGCACGAACTCAGTTTCTCTCTGGTCACTACCTTTGTGAACATGTCTGCAGGATTCTGGCTAGTATGTATCTTTTCCAGCTTCAACAGTTCATCCTCCAGGACAGAGCGTATGAAATGGTACTTGAGCTGTATATGTTTAGTCCTGGAATGGAATGCTGAGTTCTTTGCAAGGTGAATGGCACTCTGGCTGTCACTATACAATCTGCTATCCTTCTGCTTCTTACCCACTTCCTCCATAAACCTATGCAACCAAATCATCTCTTTACTAGCCTGTGTAATGGAAACATACTCTGCTTCTGTTGTTGAAAGTGCAACAACCTTCTGTAGTTTCAAAATCCAGCTTACTGCTTTTCCACCTACAGTAAACACATACCCTATGGTGCTCCTCCTGCTATCCTTGTCACCTGCCATATCTGCATCAACACATCCCTGTAGAACAGTGTCTGAACCTCCAAAACATAATGCCTCAGTGGTAGTACCTCTCAAATACCTGAGAATCCACTATACTGCCTTCCGATGTTCTTTACCTGGATTGTTCATATATCTGCTCACAATCCCACTGCATGTGCAATATCTGGTCTTGTGCACACCATGGCATACATCAAGATGCCAACTGCTAATTGATAGGGAATCTTGGACATGTAATCTGTCTCTTCTTGTGTCTTAGGACACATTTCCTTACTTAGACTGAAATGGCTAGCCAAAGGTATACTTACAAGTTTTGCATTCTGTATTCTGAACCTCTCCAACACCTTTTGTATGTACTCACTTTGAGACAATGTCAATTTGCGATTTTTCCTGTCTCTCGTTATTCTCATACCAAGGATTTGCTTTGCAGCACCCAAATCCTTCATCGCAAATGAATTAGCTATATTCCTTTTGAGTACATTTATATCCTGCATGTCATCCACATACAATAACAAGATAATATATCTTCCATTGTCTAGCTTCTTGAAATAAACACAGTGGTCAGATGACATCTGCTATAACCTTGTTCTGTCATAATCCTGTCAAACTTTAGATACCACTGCCTTGGAGCTTGCTTCAATCCATACAAGCTCTTTTTCAACCTACATACCAGATCCTCCTTACCTTTGACCTCATACCCTAATGGCTGCTGCATATATATTTCTTCCTCCAAATCCCCATGGAGGAAGGCTGTTTTTACATCTAACTGTTCAAGATGCAAATCTTCTACCGCCACTAAACTTAAGATAGTCCTAATTGAAGTCATCTTAACAACATGAGAAAATATTTCATCAAAATCTATACCTTTCTTCTGTGCAAACCCCTTTACAACAAGTCTGGCCTTGTACCGCTTCTTACCTCCTTCTTCTTCCTTTAAACTGTAAATCCATTTGTTTTGCAATGCTCTTTTACCAGCAGGAAACTGAACCAAATCCCAAGTCTGGTTTCCTACCAATGAGTCCATCTCCTCATTCATGCCTTGCTCCCACTTCTTTCTAGTTTCCACCTGCATTGCTTCTTCATAACATTCTGGTTCACCAGAATCAGTCATCAATAAATAATACATTGAAGGAGAGTATCGTTCAGGGATTCTACTTAACCTGGTATATCTTCTTGCAGTTGCAGGAGTTTCAGGTACTTGCTGCTGCTCTTGATTTTCTGGCACCTTCGGAACTTCATTTTCTTTAATTTCATCAAGCACTATGTACTCTGTGTTTACCTTTTCCTATTTCTTTCCCTGCAACTTATCTTTATACATGACCTTTTCATTGAATATCACATCTCTACTCCTAATGATTTTGTTATTTTCATAATCCCATAAATGATAACCAAATTCATCAACCCCATATCCAATAAAGGTACATTTCTTGGATTTAGCTTCAATCTTTGTTCTATTTTCTTTATCAATATGGACAAATGCTTCACAACCAAACGTTCTCAAAAATGAGTAGTTTACCTTTTTATCTGTCCATGCTTCCTCTGGAATACCACCATCCAAAGCACTTGAAGGTCCTCTGTTTATTAAATAAACAACAGTATTTACAACATCCGCCCAAAACTGTAAGGGCAACCCTGCATGCAGTCTCATACACCTTTCATGCTCCATGATCGTTCTGTTCATCCTTTCTGACACACCATTTTCCTGTGGTGTTCCTGGGACTATCTTCTCTCTACGAATCCCATGGTATGAACAGTAACTATCAAACTCCTTGCCGCAGTACTCACCTCCATTATCAGATATGAGACACTTCAATCTTTTTCCTGTCTCATTCTCAACCAAAGCTTTCCACTTCTTAAAAGTAGCAAACACATCAGATTTCTGTCTAATGCAATAAACCCAAGTTTTTCTAGTTGCATCATCAATAAATGTAACATAATTATGAGAGCCATCAAGAGATTGTACTTGAGCCAGTCCCCATACATTTGTATGCACAAGCTCTAATTTTTCATTCTTCTTCTGTTTCCCAACCCTAAGAAATCTGACTCTCTTTTGTTTTCCATAAACACAGTTTTCACAGAATTCCAAACTTACCTGCTTCAAATCCGGCAGCAACTTCCTTGAGTGGAGAATCTGCATCCCCTTCTCACTCATGTGGCCAAGCCTATGATGCCACAATGCTGTATCTGTTCCTGTGGAAGCTAAAGAGATAGAATGGTCAGTATTATGAGGACATAAATATAACGTACCTACTCTGTCTCCTTTTGCTATCACCATTGATCCTTTAGTGATCTTCCACAACTTTTCTCCGAACGTAGATAAACAGTCGCCATCTCCCAACCACCCTGTTGAGATCAGATTTCTTTTCATAGCAAGAATATGCCTAACTTCTTTCAACAACCAATCAGTTCCATTCTTAACTTTTATCCATACCTTACCCATTCCAACAATTTTACATGGCTCATCATCACCCAATAAAACATGTCCAAAGTCGCCAGGAACATACTCATGAAAGTATTTCCTATGGGGTGTAGCATGACATGAAGCTCCTGAATCTACTACCCAATCATCACTAGTATTATCTAATGCAAGAATCAAAGCATCTTGTAACACATCACCTGCTACATTTGATTCATGGGTAGTTTCCTTCTGTGCATCTCCTTTCTTCTTTAGAGATTTGCAGTCTTTCTTCAGATGTCCTTTCTTTCCACAGTTCCAGCACTCTATCTTTCCCAGTCTGGACTTGGATCTGTCCGTTTTAGACTTTCCACGATTACCTTGGCTCTTTCCTCTCTCCTTTTGTCTTCCCTTTCTCTCCATATTCAACACATTACCTAATGTCTCACCTGTGCTTTTTCTTCGCATTTCATCGCTAAGAATAACACCAATAACATCATCAAATTTCAAGGTGTTTGAACCAGAGACAGAGTTACTTACAACCATGACCAAGCTATTCCAGCTTTTTGGCAATGAACACAAGATTAGAAGAGCCCTAACCTCATCATCAAAGTTCACACTTACAAAACTTAGCTGATTTGTAACTGTATTAAACTCATTTAAATGATCAATAACAGATCCACCTTCAGACATCTTCATATTAAATAAAAGCTTCATTAGAAATACCTTGTTGGAGGCCGAGGGTTTTTCATATAGCTTACCCAATGCGCTCATCAAACCCTTTGTTGTCATTTCTTTTGAGATATTGAAAGCCACCGACGAAGCTAGGCTCAACCGTATTGTTCCCAAAGCCTTTCTGTCAAGAACCTCCCATTCTTCATCCTTCATAGCTGTCGGCTACTTTGTTTTTCCTCCCAATGGTAGGAATAGATCCTTCTGGTACAGATAGTCCTCCATTTGCATCTTCCATAACCCAAAGTTTTGGCCGTTAAACTTCTTGACCTTAAACTTTCCTTCTTCTGCCATTGCTCCCACTCGAACCAGAAACCCTAGCTTCCTGCGGGTTTAACTGCCAAATAGACCTTTGGCTCTGATACCAATTGTTAGAAAAACAGGATCGCAGAGCAATAACAATAAACATAAATGCAAATATAATCACACATACACATTACAAGAGAGACACAGATATATCATGGTTCACCCAACTTGGGCCACATCCGCACTGAATTTTCCACTCCTTATTATTATTACTGTCCAGCAAGGTGAAGGGATACAACCTGCAGCACAACCGCTGCACTTCCTCTTCTCTGTTTCAGAGTCTCTCTCCTGATCTCAGAGATCTTTACAATGCGTAAAACCTAATACATCATCATCCCTAGCCGTATTACAATGTCTTTATTTTATAAGGGAAATACAATGGGAAAAAACCACGGGATACCTAAAACCATGGGCCCGCAAAATAGCTTGCGCAAACAGACCCAAAAATTTTCTTTGGGGGCGTTTCCCCCGAACCCCCATTTCTCGACAGCACTGCCCCTGAATCCCCACCTGGGGACCGTTGGCCCTTGGACCCCCCAGCCAGGGCGGATGATCCCCCCTGGAACCCCGTGGGGGGGCAATGCCCCCTCACACCCCCCCGCTGGGGTGACTGTATAGTCCACCTACATATCATATAAAACTAGGGTACAAACACGGCTGATACAATATCATCTATGAGACTAGAAGATCTGGCTCCACAACCAACAGTTACTGCCCATTCCACCAAACAGTGAAAATGGAGTACTCCCTACAGGTACGTTAGAAGTTTGTACATTGGAAGAATGTGCATTGAAACCTGTGAAGGGGTTATACCCTAGCATAGATGTAGTAGACGAGGTAGGCATGAGCCTACAAATGGTGATGAAGGAGAAATATGTCCTCCAAGACAAGGGAATCCTTAATTAAATGGAGTAGAGGTAGGGTTAACTTGGAATTGTTGAACAAAGGGGGAAGACGTGAAAGACACCGAAAATATCCCAGAAAAAGGAATACTAGATGGGCCAACAGAGGATCCAAAAGGCATAGATGTTGTTGCACCTTGAGCACTAGACAAACCTAAGGAATCACCATTGAAACTAAAGGAAGTGCTCAGAGTAGAATTAAACTTCCGTAAGCTCTGTGTGGATATGTTTATATGAGGAGGAGATACAACTCCTGTCATAATAGCTAAAGTGGGAGTATGAGGCACTCCCGATCCATCCCCTGTGTTATCTATAACAAAACTAGGTGTAAACCTATATACACTCAATTCAAATCCCTAAAGAGACAACTCTTTACAATAAAGGGGTGTTCGGTCCGGTGAGTTGAGGATTGAAGGGTATTGTGAACTCTTCATTAGGAAAATATTCAATCTCAATAGTTTCCTGAACCGGTTGAGTTTGAGAAATGAGATGTGGTTCTCTAGGGGGTTCAGTTGTGCCCATGGGTTCAAATGAACCACGTGATTCAGTTCAGCGCCACTGAGGTGGCGGTGAAAGCTCCAATGTGAGTGGAGGAAGGTTTCTCAACCTTTGTGACCTATGAAGAGGGTAGTCCTCAACACTTGCAAAAATATAAACTAAGTATTAAACCTAGTGGCCACTAAACAACAAGGAACAAAACAACACACCACTATAAAAATTTCCTAAAGTAATCAAGACCAGGAAAACATAGATGATACTCTCAAAGGAGAGTTTGGGATGATTAGGGCCCAAAAATAACCAGGAGAGTAACGAAGGACATTTACCCGAGGTCCACAATACATAGTCTCTGGGTGCAAGCGTTTGAATCACCAACCTACCTCCCAAATAACTCTAAGGGATTTCCTCCCACGTCTTTCCTAGGTACAGTGGAAATATACTTCCACTGTCACCTGTGTAGAGCCCTATAGGTCAAAATACTAAAGGCTACCACAATTGCAGAAAGGGTCCTTGGGGACAGTCACAGGTCCAGCCAAGACACATGGGAAGGGTAAATAAGCCCAAAATCCAAGATTACACAAGGCACTAATGGATCACCTTACGCGAATTAGCTCTAGTGTATGCTCGAATGAAAAGTGGGGGGGTATCCCCAACAGTCCAATCTCATATGACCTCATGCTTAACTTTGGTTTGAGTAGAGATTCCCAGAAAACCTCCACAAAAGTGGATTTACCTAAACGATAGTCTTACTATGATTTTGAGGTTTGAATAGTTTTGGAAATTTTAAAGTGTTCTACTCCAAAACCCTATCCTAAGCTAGTTGGTTTGTGTGATATCTTAAAAGAAAAAGTCACTAATAAATTTTATTAATGGTTCTTTTTAAGACTATATTACTCAAAAGGGTAGTGCTTTTGTGTGTGTGATGGTTGCAACTAAAAATGAAGTGTGCATATGGAAATGTAAAAACTTCACGATTTTCTTGCTTGTCTTTCAAAACATAAAATGCAAAGTAAACCTAAAAGCCAACTACAATTTTTTTTAATTTTTCAAAGAAGAAAAGAATAAACAACTTCTAACTACTTTGAAAAAAGAAAATTATTTCCCTAAAGGAAGTGTTCTTTTTTATTTGGTTTTTATTTATAAGTAAAAGAAAATGAAAATAACTTATGAACAAACAAGAATGCTCAGTAATGCATCTGAACAAAACTAGACCTAAGGCTATAAAAATCAGGACTTCACCAACAAAAAGTACTGAAAATGACCAACCCAACAAGTTGCTTCACAAACCCTAGAAGTAACTCAAATTTGGAACCAAGACGCTTATAAGAATCAACCGATATAAAATACATCAAGCAAATGAATAAAAAACAGATAACAAACTACTCTCCAAACAACTGGTGACTACAGAGGACTAAAGCCAAGCATCCGCCAAATAAAGTATGGGCTAGAAATACCTAAGGAGCCTTCAACAAGCAAAAAGAGAACCAAAAGAGGACTTGTAAAGGGATAACAAGAATCAGACCACCAATCACAAGCAGTAAAAAACCTAATATCAACAGAAAAACCTCCAGATCAAATCAAACAACCCTAAAAAGAAAACCCTGGAGAAAAAACATTTTTTCCCAGGAAAAACCGTGACTATAACAACAACAACATGCAGGTACCCACGGGTACAGTAATGGGAAACTCATGGGTGAAGGGTAATAACCTCGACTGTAAGTATAAAAGACTTGCCGGTATGCTATGATAACAAATAAAAAGAAATCAAACTGCAGACCAGACTATAAAAGAGTCAAGCAAACAGGATGTAGAATGTACCAAAACCTTCACAAAGACCTAACACATTGATAAAAACTGAAATAAGAGACCCTCAAGCATCCCACAAAGAATAAAACAGGTGCTCCCTAGTGGATTCGCTAGTTCTATTGTTAGGGAAAGTATCCTATAGCAGGGGAGAGACTAACAACGTATTGATGTAGAAAGACACACATACAATGTTCTGCAAACACAATTTCTAAGCAAAGAGATTATGGTTAGAAAGATGTGTACCTTATTCAGAAGGTTGATCCAAGCCTTTCTCCTCCTTTGTTATTCAATGCAACAAGCTGCAAAACAACCCCAAACCTTCCTCAAACCAGTTTGACTACAAATAAAATGATTGATATTTATAATAGCATAAAACATCAACTTGTAATAATATTTGCAACACACATGAACAAATCATATTTGGGATAGGAAGAATATCTGATCTTTATTAATGCATGGAACAAGTACATAAATTATACATGTCTGCAACATTCACCGTCGTAACTGGACCCTGAGTTCCTGCTCCTCTCTCTTGAGTAAGAATTCCTCCAGCATTACATTACCAAAAGTGGGATCCCCTTCTCCAAGGCCTTCCTCTTGTATTTATGGCAAGAGTAAGAGGATAAGTTCGAAGGGTGGTTGGAATAGGTAGTTGAGGAAGTTGGAATAACTCCCAAAACTAATCCATATTTAGTGTTTTTATATATTTTTTCTAGTTTTATTAAGATACCCACACCTATGACATAGAAAAACTAGTGAGTGACTCGTGGCTATCCTAACTTGCAGCTAGAGGGTGCATCTTTTCAGAAGATACCCATGGGTTGTCAGTGTAAACACCCACGTCTAACCTGCGTGTTGGCAAGCATAAGAGTCGCGGTTATGCTCTAAAGTAGGGAGAAAAAATATTTTTTAAGGAAATGATTGCAAGGCTCAGCTCTAAGTCATCTAGGGTCAAGTAAGCTCTTCCATCCATAGTGTCCTTTTGTGTGACCGACAGTGCAATGTGGTCACAGATGGAGAAGTGCTAATTTGACCAATAACAACGACATTTCTTGGGGTTTTTTATTAGCAATATTACAGAAAAATATTAATGGTAGGCTTACATTTCACGAATCATTGTTTATTGTTGGATAAATGTTTACTGCATGAGTTCTGTTTGAAATCGAGAGCTTGTGCAAAGTATAAATTGTAGGAATATTAATTTATAAATGTAACTCTGCTCGATGCAATAGGTTGTATTATGTAGTGTAATATCCCTCCTATTTGCCCTAGTATTTTTTAAATACATTTAAATATTGTACTTGTTTACTGGTGAGGAGCTCAAGGACAAGGACCCACCAGCGGACTTTGAAAGTATTGTTATTTTATTTCCTAGGTCGTAAATGTTATTATATACTTGGGAGACTAAAAGCGGTGATGCAACTAAAACTTTAAGTAACTAAATCCTTCAAGGGGAAAGGTAAGATGGTTGGGGAGCCGTGAGAGTTTCTATTTTGAGTCGTAGATATTTGAGGGTGAGGAACTAGTGATGTCCACTTTAATTTCTTGAAGGATCCACCTAAGTAGAGTCTAACATAAACTAAACGACTAGATGGATATATATGTGTGTGTGTGTGTGTGTGTGATATATATATATATGAAAAATTAATAAATAGATGTAATAACTATTTAAAAGGATATCATATATATATATATATATATATTTTTGTGGATATTATATATATTTATATATATGTCTCTTATATATATATATATATATATATATATATATATAGTTGTGGATATTACATATATTTATATATATATGTGTGTTAGAAAAATAGGATCATAGAGCAATAACAATAAACAGAAATGCAAATATAATCACACACACATTACAAGAGAGACACAGATATATCGTGTTTCACCCCAAGATGGGCTACGTCCACACTGAAGTTGCCAGTCCTTATTATTATACCATCCAGCAAAGTGAAGGGATATAACCTGCAGCACAGCCGCTGCACTTCCTCTTCATTGTCTCACAGTCTCTCTTCTTGATTTCAAAGATCTTTACAATGCATAATACCTAATACATCAACCCTAGCCATATTACAATGTCTTTCTTTTATAAGGTAAATACAATGGGAAAATACCACAGGTTACCCAAAACCATGGGACTGAAAACTGTTGGCGAAAGCAACCCCAAAATGTTTTCTCAGCGGCACTGCCCCCGCACCCCTGAATCCCAAGGGAGGGGAATGAGTGTTCAATCCTCTGAGGTGCACGGCTGAGATAATATCATCTATGAGACTGGAAGATCTGGCTCCACAACCAACAATCTCCCACTTGGAGACTGATCACAACAACTCCACTGCTGCTGTACTTGATGGACCTTGGACTTGGAAACTTTATCATCTTCACCTTCATGCTAGAAGGCCAATTGAAATCGAGAAAAAACTCAGTTTCTCTCTGGTAACTACCTTTGTGAATATGTTTGCAGGATTCTGGATAGTATGTATCTTTTCCAACTTCAACAATTCATCTTCCAGAACAAAGCATATGAAATGGTACTTGAGTTGTATATGTTTAGTCTTGGAATGGAATGCTGAGTTCTTTGCAAGATGAATGGCACTCTGGATGTCAGTGTACAACCTACTATCCTTCTGCTTCTTACCCAATTCCTCCATAAACATTTGCAACCAAATCATCTCTTTACTAGCCTCTGTAACAGCAACATACTCTGCTTCCATTGTTGAAAGTGCAACAACCTTTTGCAGTTTCGAAATCCAACTTATTGTTGTTCCACCTACAGTAAACACATACCCTGTGGTGCTCCTCCTGCTATCCTTATCACTTTCCATATCTGCATCAACATATCCCTGCAGAACAGTGTCTGAACCTCCAAAACATAATGCCTGAGTGGTAGTACCTCTCAAATACCTGAGAATCCACTATACTACCTTCCAATGTTCTTTACCTGGATTTTTTATATATCAGCTCATAACTCCCACTGCTTATGCAATATCTGGTCTTGTGCACACCATGGCATACATCAAGCTTCCAATTGCTGATTGATAGGGAATCTTGGACATGTAATCCGTCTCTTCCTGTTTCTTGGTACACATTTCCTTACTTACACTGAAATGGCTGGCCAAAGGTGTACTAACTGGTTTTGCATTCTACATTCTGAACCTCTTCAACACCTTTTGTATGTACCTACCCTGAGACAATGTCAATTTGCGATTTTTCCTATCTCTTGTTATTCTCATTCCAAGGATTTACTTTGCAGCATTCAAATCCTTCATTGCAAATGAATTAGATAACTTCCTTTTGAGAACATTTATATCCTGCATGTTAGACCCTGCAACAAGCATGTCATCCACATACAATAACAAGATAATATAACTTCCATTATCTAGCCTCTTGAAATAAACACAGTGGTTAGAATGACATCTACTATAACCTTGTTCTGTCATAAACTTGTGAAATTTTAAATACCACCGCCTTGGAGCTTGCTTCAAGCCATACACGCTCTTTTTCAACCTACATACCAAGTTCTCCTTACCTTTGACCTCATACCCTTGTGGATGCTGCATATATATCTCTTCCTCCAAATCCCCATGGAGAAAGGTTGTTTTTACATCTAACTGTTCAAGATGCAAATATTCTACCGCCACTAGACTTAAGATAGTCCTAATTGAAGTCATCTTAAAACAAGAAAAAATATTTCATCAAAATCTATACCTTTCTTCTGTGCAAACCCCTTTACAACAAGTCTCTCCTTGTACTGCTTCTTACCTCCTTCTTCTTCCTTAAACCTATAAATCCATTGTTCTGCAATGCTCTTTTACCAGTAGGCAAATGAATCAAATCCCAAGTTTGGTTTCCTAACAATGACTCTATCTCCTCATTCATGCCTTGCTCCCACTTCTTTCTAGTTTTCACCTGCATTGCTTCTTCATAACACTTTGGTTCACCAGCATCAGTCATCAATAAATAATACATTGAAGGAGAGTATCGTTCATGGAGTCTACTTAACCTGGTAGATCTTCTTGCAGTTGCAGGAGTTTCAGGTAGTTGTGTAATGTACCCACCTGTTGACCCAATGCAAGGAAGGGAACATGGCACTAAAATGTGGGCATTTCATAAAACTCAGCCCACTAATTAGAATCATAAGAATTTAAACATTGGTGTGCAGATACAAATTAGGCAATATGCACAGCGGAATTTAAATCTAATCCATACACACAATTCATGCTCATCCAGCATATCAAAATAATCATTAATTAAACATTGCAGAAGTAAATACATAGACATAAAAACACTTATCTTCATTTTGCAACTGCCCCAAGCAACTAGCTATGTCGCTGCAACGTTCCACCCAACCATAGGCTCTTCGACAGCTTATACTGAGTCCGTCCAAAGGCCACCCCCGAGCTGGGCATGATTCTCACAAGGAAAGGGAACATTCCAGCTCACACCCAGCCCATTAACCATTTCATCTGAGCCAAGCCAGTCCATAGCTGGGTTTATCAGGCTACAATTGAACCCTAGATGATTGTACTCAAGCTCAAGCCCAAACCATGGATACCCATACCCATACCCAACATACTCTTCTCTCACACAGTAAGCACAACCAAGGGCAAGGATACACATTTTAAACAATGGGATTTACAAATAAGATGGCCATGGGTTTTCCCAAAAACGTTCCCAACCAAAAACGGATTGTGGGATGGGGAAAACAACCATAGGGAGGAAAAACGATTTCTTCCCCAAATATTTCATCCTTCAATAGCCCAAAATGGTCTCTATTGAATCCCCCATTCGATTTCCCCTTCTTCCCCATTGGTATACAATACAAAAACGCCCTTCTCTACTGGGAGAATGAAGAAAAACGCAGCAGACATGCCTTGAAAACGCCCAGGTGGCTCTAAACTCATAAGGGAGAAGGAATGATGGTTGCATAATGGCTTGGGGAAGAAATTCATGGCTCTTTTCTTGCCCAAGAAGCAAAATGTGAATTCCCATGTAGGGTGGTTTTCCCATACCCGAATTTGGACAGCCATACCTCCCATTCCCCAAGGCATTAACTACCTCAACCAACTCTTGGGAGAAATCAATGATTGGGTACAAAAGTCAACATGGGTAGTTGAGGGTTTGATGGATTCTCTCATTGACACTTGGCTTGACCTGATTGGCTCAAGGGTTTGAATGTTTTCCCTCCCAATTCCTTGTGAAATCATTCCCCCATCTCTTTGTTGCATTACATAGCTAGTTGTGGGTATTTTTATTAAAATGCATATTACATGATATTTGAATTTTCAATGTGCATTGCTAGCACGCAAATCATATGCATCACTAAATCGATGGCGGGGACTTGGCCTTGAGATCCTCACCATGATTTCATAACAATATTACATCATTTATAATGTAAATGCCATGGGGTCAAACTGGGGACATTACATTCCCCTCCCCTTGGAATAACACCGTCCTCGGTGTTCCAACACTTCGGACTATATACCCACTTTACACATGATTCAAAATTCACAAAATGTGACAGGTCTGTCCTGCGTTTCATCCCTTTACTTTGAGCTTTCGGGACCAATTGCTTTGGCTTCCACAATCGTTCCTGTTGGCTTGATCGGCTATCTCTGCAGGTGGGCATTGCCCTACAACAATCCCTTTCTTTTATTTACCTTCCAGCTGTTCTACACGTCTGGAATTCCATGGATGCCATATTTCTTGTTGTCTTGACAACTATCTAAGGAATATTTCCAGCCCAAAACAAATAGTCTCTGGTCTGCTGCCATGATCACGGTGCACATATGGCTCTCTCTTTTCTCACCAGCAACACTTGGCTAGTAATAGCTGTAATCAATGGCTTTCAATTTCTCACCTGTGAGACTCATCATGGCAATTCCTATTAGGACAAGCTAACAAAATGTTAAAATTAGTCAATTATTTTCCCAATTGACATGGAACGTCCATGCTTTACTCATGAGACTTCCACACATTTCATGCTTTCCTAATATAAACATGAACTCATTCATGTTCATCCTTTCACCGGAAAATGACCATTTCAGCATTCATAATTCATTTCAAGCAATTAAACACAAATTGTTTTCATTTATGACATGCACTCAACAGTCTTTTGTTTCTGAGATGCATCAGTCAAAAGGAAAGAGAAGAGTAAGAGTTTCCCCCTCTTAGTCTTGTTCCAAGCTGGAGCCACACCATCGCTTGTGGTTCTATGCTCCTTAGCCTCTTTCACTTCAATGTGAATGCTTGGCGTGCCATTGATTGGCTATGACATTTTAGTGTTTAAGGTCTATCTAATGCTTTTCAACTAGGGAACCCTTCCCTGTTGTTGCTTACAGAACCTTTGGCTGCTAGGATCCACACAGTTCTACTAGCACCATCTTTCATTACTGCTCGTACTAAGCTCTTTAGGACAATCATATGTCCGCATCCATCCTCCATATGCTCTCATAATCCTTGCTTCCAGCAATACCTACACTCAAACATTGAATTAATTCACATGTTTAGTGTATTTTCATAGGGTCCATCTCTAGACAAGAGTTTGAGAAAATCATAATCAAATCATATACACACGTATATTCATAAGCAAGAAGTTGCAAGATAACCAAATACTTATCTGTATTGGATGTCTTCACTTTACTCCACAGGATCCTTCTTCTCTTTCCAAGCATTGGATTTCTCGTGGATACAACAATGAATGTTGGGCCAACACACAGGCTACTCCACAACCATTCGTATAGGCAATGCCAGGCCAGTACGCTAACTGGTTTTATCAATTGTTTAAGGGAATGTTTGGATAGCACACCGGCTGCTCCATAACATCAAGTGGTTAATGTTCCCACCAACTATTCCCTGAATTTACCAAGAATTTATAGCTCTCAACCAGTTACTCTCTGGCTTTACCAAGCATTTGTATCTCTTTCAGGGTCCTTGCTTCCTGTAATGGCCAAGGTTCCCAATAAAGAAACAACAATGCATTAGCTTGGTTGTCATAAGACTTATATCTGAAGTCTTCATTATTCCAAACAAGAAATAAATGGAAATGAATACTTATCTGTATTGTGCATTTTCCTTGCTACTCCACAGGTTTCCTTCTCTGCTTTACAAGCCTTGGATCACCTATGGGGTGGATGCTTGGCTAGCACACCTGCTGCTCCACAACATCATCTGAATAGGCAATACCAAGCCAATGCGCCGACTGGGTTTATCAGGAATCCCAAAAATCAGTATGCTAAGCCAGTACGCCGACTGGGTTTATCAAGCATTTCAAGAAAAAATCAGTATGCTAAGCCAGTACACCGATTGGGTTTATCAACCATACGACAATCATTTCCAAGCCAGTTCTCCGACTGGGTTTGTTAGGAAATAACATCCAAATAACCAATACCTCCACAACATACAAATAGGCAATGCCAAGCCAATACACCGACTGGGTTTGTCAGGCATCAATCTAACAACATGCCAAGCCAGTACACCGACTGGGTTTATCAGGCATCCAACAACCATTGCAAAGCCAGTACATCAACTAGGTTTATCAGGCAATATGAAAAACATAACATGATTACGTAGCTCCTTCTCTTATGCAACCAGTGGTTCCTTCCAGGAACTCCATAGGTGACTCACTTGACTACAGGCTAGCATGGCCCCACAATACCCACTCACACTACACAAGGATGATACCCCTTTTCTGCAACATAGCTCCTCGGGCCTATCCACCTCTTCTAGTGTCCTTTAGTGTGAGCGTAGAAAAGTTACCACTTCCCATACAGTCTTCTTGAGCACCCTTTCTTCACTTTGCCTCTTACGTGCAACACCAAATTGCATCTGTGTAAGCTGATAACATAAGAAGGATAAGCAGACTCATCAGTATGGTTTCTCAAAAATCGTAATCATATTTCATATCATTCACTATCAAGTATTGAAACACCAGGAATGCGTCCATTCCCTTAGGGTGTAGTCAATATTGAAAACCCTAACATAACCCATCACCCGAAAGGTATGCATCCCTTTTCGATGTGAGCCATGTAGGCCTTAGTCATACTCAAGTAGTCTGGAACAATAATGAAATAATAAAACATGCTCTACATATTAAATCTAATAACCAGACACGTATATCCTTAGTTAGGGTTACCGAATACTTATTCGCTTCACAAATGTATATTTTCTTCATTTGCAAAGAATGGGGGCTCCCTTCTCTGAGTCAACAGTCCTTCGGTTTGCCACCCCAATCTTTTCTCATGCCATAACCCACACCTGACTTATTGGCATAATTTACTATCTCACTCACATGCTTTACCAACATGCAGTTCGGCTGAGACATTATCAACATTTACAATGGCGTTTCACCCGAAACCCTTTTTCAAAGCAAGGGATCCTTCCCATCTAGTTTGGCTTTTGCAGGCCGTCACACATGGTCTTCCTGCAATGTGTCATCCTAGCACATCTTGTCAAATAGCCAAACAATCAGCAACATTTAGCAATAAGCTTCAAATATGATTGTTCCATGACAAATCAATAGCATTAATAATTAGATTCAATATGAATTTACAATTATGTCTCCTATAGAAATTGATTTGCTTAGCAATGAGTCTCTCCTCATATTGTTTGGCTCTTATAAGTGGTATCACTATGCCCATTATGGTTTCACCCTTGCTACCATACATGAACATCCACCTATAACATGTCCTCCTGACACAATTCTATATAAGCCAAACAATCATTAGCAATTATAAGCAAATTCTCAGATCTGAAATTTGTAAATCTGTTTTCCTACAGAAATTAGATTTGCAACTATGAGACTATTCTCATAAACTTAAACCAGACAATTTTCAGATTTGTTTCATGCATAAATTTACAACCATGAGAACCTTCTCATAACCTTTGGCTTCTGCATATGGTAGATCTCGGTCTTTACTATGGACTTATCCTCATTGCCATTCGCAAGACTTTTCTACTTGGAAGCTGAAACTTCAATCAGTCAAACACATTGTGAGTATATATGCACATAATCATTCATTTCCATAACAGTCACTGAAGTGATCTCAGAATTATAATACTCAATAATTCAAACACCTTCAGCTATTTAACATTTGAAATGCAATGAAATATATATACATTTCTATATATGCATCATTATCATAATAAAATTGCAAGACATAGTCACACTATCCATGCAATTTAAATAACTGTAAATACTTATTACTTCATACTCCATGCATCTCTGTCCTTCCAACAAAGTGCTCTGGAAGCCCACCACATGTCCAACTTCTTCATGCAGTCCTTCTCCTACATTCATAGCAACTTATGGAATGGTCTCAGGATTAGCAATAGTCCACCATTTCATCTATTATCTAACTGCATTGAAACATATATATGTCATACCCATGCATTCACACAATGCATTTCAACATGTGTAATTACACATGCATGCATGTTTACAACATTTACCGAATATTTCAATGCACATCTCTTCAATGCCATCTTGCATGATTGCTTGAATATTATGCATTCAAACATACTATGGCCTAACCATGATAGGTCCATAAGTCCTCAATTGCTTTGGTTGTTAAACTCTCAACCAATATTCACCAATGGCATGATATGAATTCATATGAATGCATTGAGGTTTCTATAAACTAAAGGGTGTAAGGCTCCTTGCCTTCATTTACCCACACCTAACCATACTTGGTAGGTTAACATTCGTATTTAGGCACTCAATACCACATGCAAACCAAATCATCATATTTTAACTGTAGTTGAAGGGATCTTACTAAATCCTCCTTCAACATTCATGCAACTAAGCATAAATAACCATTACCTGCATGGCTGTTATTAATATTGCTTGATGTTACGTGATCAGTCGGCCTCTTACCAAGGCTACTCAGTCCTTTTTCCAACATCACGATCATGGATTTGTTGCACCATCCTCTCTTCATGAGGTTGTATGCAACAATCATCATCCACATCCTTTAGCCATGCTTCGGTTGTCTCTAGTCCTACAACCAATACGTACACAACTTAATTATTAGCAACCACCATCATTTGATCTTAAGTGGCTCATTGCACATGTAAATCCTCACTTTTTTTCCAATATGCAATATCATATACAAGCAAAAACATTTTCACATGCACTTGTGCAATATGCCATCTATCTATCCTTTTTGCATTTCCAGCATTCCTATGCCATAACTTTGTAAATACAAAAACAATAGAAATAGCGGAGTTAAGAAATTATTCCTTTCCAAGCATTACATGGGGTCCCTTCTCCATGCCATAGCTGATCATTTTCTTGGTTTCCCTACCAAGCACACAAGAAATCATTAGCTATGATCTTCTCACGAATTAGCAATTCAGTATATACATACGTATATAACATTCATCATGCCATTCTTATGCTATAAACAAAGATAGTTTAAGGTGAGGAATTTCCCCTTTCGTCCTCCATAAGGGGTATTACAACCCATTACTCTTACTGAGGATTCCGCAATCTGGCACATAAGTTCCATGGCAATTTCAACTTTCGGCGCCTGAAAAATCCCCCTGGAAAATGGCTGAATTTCCTTTGTTTCGGAGCAACTCAGCGAGTTCTTCCGACCTGTTTTGGGCCAACTTGTGGAGTTCTTCCGCAGTTTCGGAAGAGAATTCCTTCTGCAATTTTGGAACAACTTGCGGAATCCTTCCGCAGTTTCGGAAGAGAATTCCTTCCACAATTTCGGAAGAGAATTCCTTCCGCAGTTTCAGGGCGGTTTGCCGAATGCTTCTGCAATTTCGGAACGATTCACCGAAGTCTTCCGCAGTTTCGGAACGATTCGCCGAAGTCTTCCGCAGTTTCAGAACGATTTGCTGAAGTCTTCCGCAATTGCGAGACGATTCGCCAAAGTCTTCCGCAATTGTGGGACGACTTGCGGAATCCTTCCGCAGTTTCGGAAGAGAATTCTTTCCGCAGTTTTGGAAGAGAATTCCTTCCGAAAATTTCCTTTCAACGCCAAACACTTAGAAAAATTTTCCACTGTTTCGGAGCAGTTCACCGAATTCTTCCACGTTGCGGAACAATTCGCGGAATCCTTCTGCAGTTTCGGAAGATAATTCCTTCCGCAATTTCGGAAGAGAATTCCTTCCACAATTTCAGAATGACTTGCCGAACTCTTCCGCGTTGCATAATGATTCGCGGAATCCTTCCGCAATTGCAGGGCGACTTCCCGAATTTTTCCCGAAACAGACTTAAACAAAAATTTTCAAAAACTTTTAAAACAATTTCGGATTCTTCTCTTCTTCTTCCTGTGATGACTGCTGCTCAGTAGGAGGTAACCTTACCTCTGCAACTATCTAACTTAGACAGTTTAGGCCCGATGCTAAGACCTATGGTGATTAAGAAGGGACCTTCCCATGTGACTATAATCTGATTTGGCCCATAGAGGTCCAATGTTGCAACCAGCAGCTCTGATACCAAATGTAATGTACCCACCTGCTAACCCAATGCAAGAAAGGGAACATGGCACTAAAATGTGGACATTTCATAAAACTCAGCCCACTAATTAAAATCATAAGAATTTAAACATTGGTTTGCAAATACAAATTAGGCAATATGCACAGCGGAATTTAAATCTAATCCACACACACAATTCATGCTCATCCAGCATATCAAAATAATCATTAATTAAACATTGCAGAAGTAAATACATAGACATAAAAACACTTATCTTCATTTTGCAACTGCCCCAAGCAACTAGCTATGTCGCTGCAACGTTCCACCCAACCATAGGCTCTTCGACAGCTTATACTGAGTCCGTCTGAAGGCCACCCCCGAGCTGGGCATGATTCTCACAAGGAAAGGGAACATTCCAGCTCACACCCAGCCCATTAACCATCTCATCTGAGCCAAGCCAGTCCATAGCTGGGTTTATCAGGCTACAATTGAACCTTAGATGATTGTACTCAAGCTCAAGCCCAAACCATGGATACCCATACCCATATCCAACATACTCTTCTCTCACACAGTAAGCACAACCAGGGGCAGGGATACACATTTTAAACAGTGGGATTTACAAATAAGATGGCCATGGGTTTTCTCGAAAATGTTCCCAACCAAAAACGAATTGTGGGCTGGGGCAAACAACCATAGGGAGGAAAAAACGATTTCTTCCCCAAATATCTTAGCCTTCAATAGCCCAAAATGGTCTCTATTGAATCCCCCGTTCGATTTTCCCTTCTTCCCCACTGGTATACAACACAAAAATTCCCTTCTCTACTGGGAGAATGAAGAAAAATGCAGCAGACATGCCTGGAAAATGCCCAGGTGGCTCTAAATTCGTGAGGTAGAAGGAATGATGGTTGCATAATGGCTTGGGGAAGAAATTCATGGCTCTTTTCTTGCCCAAGAAGCAAAATGCGAATTCCCATGCAGGGTGGTTTTCCCATACCTGAATTTGGACAACCATACCTCCCATTCCCCAAGGCATTAACTACCTCAACCAACTCTTGGGAGAAATCAATGATTGGGTACAAAAGTCAACATGGGTAGTTGAGGGTTTGATGGATTCTCTCATTGAAACTTGGCTTGACTTGAATGGCTCAAGGGTTTTAATGTTTTCCCTCCCAATTCCTTGTGAAATCATGCCCCCATCTCTTTGTTGCATTGCATAGCTAGTTGTGGGTATTTTTATTAAAATACATATTACATGATATTTGAATTTCCAATGTGCATTGCTAGCACGCAAATCATATGCATCACTAAATCGATGGCGGGGCCTTGGCTTTGAGCTCCTCACCGTGATTTCATAACAATATTACATCATTTATAATGTAAATGCCATGGGGTCAAACTGGGGACATTACAACTTGTTGTTGTTCTTGATTTTCTGGCACCTTTGGAACTTCATTTTCTTTAATTTCATCAAGTACTGTGTACTCTATGTTTTCATTTTCCTGTTTCATTCCCTACAACTGATCTTTATACATGACCTTATCATTGAATATCACATCTCTACTCCTGATGATTTTGTTATTTTCATAATCCGATAAGCGATAACCAAATTCATCAACCCCATATCCAATAAAGGTACATTTCTTGGATTTAGCTTCAAGCTTTGTTCTAGTATCTTTATCAATATGGACAAATGCTTCACAACTAAATATTCTCAGACATTAGTAGTTTACCTTTTTACCTATCCATTTCTCCTCTAGAATACCACCATCCAAAGCACTTTAAGGTCCTCTGTTTATTAAATAAATAGCAGTATTTACAGCATCCACCCAAAACTGTAAGGGCAATCCTGCATGCAATCCCATACACCTTACACACTCCATGATCATTCTATTCATCCTTTCAAACACACACCATTTTCTTGTGGTGTTCTTGGGACTGTCTTCTCTCTATGAATCCCATGGTATGAACAGTAACTATAAAACTCTTTTCTGCAATATTCACCTCCATTATCAGATCTAATACACTTCAACCCTTTTTTCCTGTCTCATTCTTAACCAAAGCTTTCCACTTCTTAAAAGTAGCAAACACATCATATTTTTGTCTAATGCAATAAACCCAAGTTTTCCTAGTTGCATCATCAATAAATGTAACATAATAATGAGAGCCACCAAGAGATTGTACCTGAGCTGGTCCCCATACATCTGTATGCACAAGATCTAACTTTTCATTCTTCTTCTGTTTTCCATAAACACAGTTTTCACATAATTTCAAACTTACCTGCTTCAAATCTGGTAGCAACTTACTTGAGTGGAGAATCTGCATCCCCTTCTCACTCATGTGGCCAAGCCTATGATGCCACAATGATGTATCTGTTCTTGTGGAAGCAAAAGAGATAGAATGGTCAGTATTATGATGACATAAATACAACATACCTACCTTGTCTCCTTTTGCTATCACCATTGATCCTTTAGTGATCTTCCACCACTTTTCTCCAAATTTAGATAGACAGCCGCCAACTCCCAACTGCCCTGTTGAAATCAGATTTATTTTCATGGTAGGAATATGCCTTACATCTTTCAACAACCAATCAGTTCCATTCTTAACTTTATCCATATCTTACCCATTCCAACAATTTTACATGGCTCATCATCACCCAATAAAACATGTCCAAAATCGCCTGAAACATAATCATGAAAGTATTTCCTATGGGGTGTAGCATGACATGAAGTCCCTGAATCTACTACCCAATAATCACTAGTATTATCTAATGCAAAAATCAAAGCATCTTGTAACACATCACCTGCTACATTTGCTTCCTGGGTAGTTTATTGTTGTGCATCTCCTTTCTTCTTTAGAGATCTGCAGTCTTTCTTCAGATGTCCTTTCTTTCCACAATTCCAACACTATATTTTTCCTAGTATGGACTTGGATTTGCCCATTTTAGACTTGCCATGATTACCTTGGCTCTTTCCTCTCTCCTTTTGTCTTCCCCTGCTCTCCATGGTTAACGCATTACTTGATGTCTCACCTGTGCTTTTTCTTTGCATTTCCTCGCTAAGAATAACACCAATAACATCATCAAATTTCAAGGTGTTTGAACCAGAGACAGAGTTACAACCATGACCAAGCTATTCCAGCTTTCTGGCAATGAACACAAGAGTAGAAGAGCCCTAACCTCATCATCAAAGTTCACACTTACAGAACTTAGTTGATTTGTAACTGTATTAAACTCATTTAAATGATCAGTAACATATCCACCTTCAGACATCTTCATATTAAATAAACACTTCATTAGAAATACCTTGTTGGAAGCCCAGGGTTTTTCATACAGCTTACCCAGTACGCTCATCAAACCCTCCATTGTCATTTCTTTTGAGATATTGAAAGCCACTGATGAAGCCAAGCTCAACCGTATTGTTCCCAAAGCCTTTCTATCAAGAACCTCCCATTCTTCGTCCTTCATGTCCGCCGACTGCTTTGATCTTCCTCCCAATGGCAGGAGTAGATCCTTCTGGTACAGATAGTCCTCCATTTGCATCTTCCATAACTGGAAGTTTTGGCCGTTAAAATTATTGACCTTAAACTTTCCTTCTTTTACCATTGCTCCCACTCGAACCAGAAACCCTAGTTTCCTACGGGTTTATCTGCCAAATAGACCTTCAGCTTTGATACCAATTGTTAGAAAAACAGGATCATAGAGCAATAACAATAAACATAAATGAAAATATAACCACACACACATTACAAGTGAGACACAGACATATTATGGTTCACCCCAAGATGGGCTACGTCCACACTGAAGTTGCCAATCCTTATTATTATACCGTCCAGCAGAGTGAAAGGATACAACCTACAGCACAGCCACTACACTTCCTCTTCACTGTCTCACAGTCTCTCTTCTCGATCTCAGAGATCTTTACAATGAATAACACCTAATACATCAACCCTAGCCATGTTACAATGCCTTTTTTTATAAGGGAAATACAATGGGAAAATACCACGGGTTACCCAAAACCATGGGCCCGAAGACTATTGGAAAAAACAGCCCCAATTTTTTTTTTCAGGGGCGCTGCCCCCAAACCCCAAGGTAGGGGAATGAGTGTACAGTCCTTTGAGGTGCATGGTTGAGACAATATCATCTATGAGACTGGAAGATTTGGCTCCACAACCAACAATGTGTCTTATATATATCTGAAAGATTAATAAATAGTTGTGATAACTATTTAATGGAGATATATATAGTTGTGATATTATATAAATTTATGCAAAGCCTTATATTATTAGCACAAGGTAGGGTGTTAGCATGATAAATTATATCTATTGTAGAGAGAATCCCTAGATGTGTATACATTTTTTATTTATAATAGGAAAACCATACACAAACTTCACCATTCCCTTTTGTTCATGAAGAACATAAGGGAATAGCCTTGTTTTAAATTGATAAATTCTTTTATGGACGTAAACACATGGAATTTAAGCTTGAAGTAAAATCGTAGCCCTTGTCTTTTGAACTATATGAAGAAATAGATTTCAGAACTCAAAGTTATGGCGCGAAGCTTGTTTTCCTGTTCGTTTTAAGTTATATAAATTATATTATACTAGATACCTATTCCATGTAATCAACAAAGGTGTGAATCCTGCCGAGGGCACAACCCCATTTTAACTCGCACGTAGCACTAGCCTGAGAGTTGTTGAGAGGATGGTATTTTAGCTTTTATTGAACGAACAACAAAGGGGATGGCTTTGCTTGAGTTGCAGAGTTTATTCCGCCACCACTCACTCAACCGAGAATTGATTTAGAGTTCCATTTAGTGAGAGACAAGAGATGGAGATTGGCACTACAACCATAACCCCACAATCCTCCTCGTATCCTCGAAAGGAGGAGTTACCTATCATGGGAAGAGGCTCCAAAATAAAAATCATGAGTATATTTATATATGAGCACTGGTATTATAGGGAGATCAGGGAACGAGAAAGCGATCCCCATTTCTATGCTGCAAAAAGATAAGAAGAAAACAGCCTGATACGAGGAAATATCTGCCTTAGGAGTGGAGAGTAAACCCCCTCCATTTATCTCTGCCCAATTTTGTCGTGTAAAAAGGAGGGGAGGATGTGCGTGAGTAGGAGGAAGCTCGAAGGAGAGATTGTAGAAACTCTGCGATGGTAAAAGAGTTGAACCGATTATTTCCAGAGTAGACATTCGCTTGATACCACTGTTTGAACCCTACAATGGAGATAGCATTCATAATGCCTGCAATGGAGATACGCCCTCGATGAAGAGACTAGTAGATGCGTCTGTTAGAAAAATAGGATCGCAGAGCAATAACAATAAATAGAAATGCAAATATAATCACACACATGTTACAAGAGAGACACAGATATATCGTGGTTCACCCCAAGATGGGCTATGTCCACACTGAAGTTGCTAGTCCTTATTATTATACCGTCCAGCAAAGTGAAGGGATACAACTTACAGCACAGCCGCTACACTTCCTCTTCACTGTCTCATAGTCTCTCTTCTTGATCTCAGAGATCTTTACAATACATAATACATAATACATCAACCCTAGACATATTACAATGTATTTCTATTATAAGGGAAATACAATGGGAAAATACCACGGGTTACCCAAAACCATGGGCCCAAAAACTGTTGGCGAAAATAGCCCCAAAATTTTTTCTTGGGGGCGCTTCTTCCGTGCCCCCTAGCCGAGGGAGTGCAACCACTCCCCCGGACCCCCCCTGTGGATTGTGCCGAGATCATAACCAAAACTGGGGTATGGACACAGCTGAATAATAATATCTCTAAATCTGAAGATCAGGCTCCACAACCAACAACATCTTCACAAAAGGGTTGGTAAGTGGCTTAACTATAAATCTCTCTATCATACGTGTTGACTAGGTAAATAATTCTGGTTTATGCATTATGCATTTTGGTCTTTCTTTGGTAGAATCATATAAAATTCGTTGTCAGTTTAAGGTATGATAGGGACATGCTCCGGAGATGGGATCAATAAATCCCTCCTTTGTTTCCTAGAATATTTTTCTTTAGTATCGATAGTTTCATTTTTACAACCTTCTATTGTTTTATATAATCCTATACACCTTCGCAAGATTTGATCCCTTGGCCTTGAGGGATTGTATGGCACATATGCATATTTATATATAGATATATATATGTTGTCTGCATAACTGTGGGTAGATCGTAGTGCTGCTATTTTTAGGTTATACTCGATATACATATTTTTTTTTACCATCTGGGTGTTGTATATAGCCCTGCTTAAATAGTGTTATCCTTGATATATTTATGCATTATCTGTATTTCTTTTCGTTAAATAGATTTCTCGAGATGTAGATGTGATGATTGCGTTATGCATTTTCGTTTTAAGTAGTTTGCCTGAAAAATCGATATTGATAGATGCCTGATAGATGCATTTTACTTTATCTCTGCTTTCATTTGAGTGATTGTCGGAAACACTGATGTTGATAGGTACGTATTTCTCTGTATTTTTCCAATTTTAATAGATTGTCTTAAAGTGCAGATGCCTGATAAATGCGTTATGCATTATCTCTGTATCTTTCATTTAATAAGTTTGCCTGAAAGTGCAGATGCATGATAAATGAGTTATGCATTATCTCTGTATTCTTATGGTTATTAGATTGCTTATATGAAAGTGAAACCCTTGGTAATATTATTGAAAGAAATATATACTAAAAAGTACCTTTATTGGAGGAAAATATCCATCACCTTATAAGAATGGGAGTAAGTCTTAAAGATCGGTTTCCCGGATCCGGGTGTCACCGCCACTGTCAACAGGACTGCCAGGGGAGACACGTCTACTCCTCCCGGCACCAGCTCCTAGACTCTGCATTAATGGAGGATTTGACATTTATACAACTGGCCTCCCTACATGCAAAGGATCCCATCACCCACATGGCCTGGGGGACAACATTTATGCTGGCTCATCTTTCCTAGTCCTCTCACCCGAGCTGGTATCAACCCACATTAATTCTCTCGCGTGTGATCTCCTACCCTCTCCACGAATCCTGCTAGGTTATGAAGAACCAGGCTCGCACCACTACATCCATTACGCATATTGGTTATGCTCTGTCTGCATCCACATCGGAGAGCTCGACCCCTATAGAGAGTTCGATTCTTTTGCTGCCCAATTCGATCATGAAGCGCACCAGAGGTATCTCCCTACGTGGCTCCAGTCAAGGCACAGGAAAATCCACGTCAGTGGAGAAGGAAATCCCATCCAACATCGGTTACAAAGAAAATGTATCAATGCCAGTTCATCGTCTAGTGGACGATTGGGAGTCCAGGAGTGTCGCTGAGATTCTCGCCTTCGGCATCCCTGGTACTCAGGCGAACCATTACTGGTTGCTTAATAATTTTATAGGTACTCTCTTTGAAGATATGCTTACTAATTGGAATGTGGCTAAGATGACCATAATGGACACCAGGTCCAATATGGCTCATTTGGATGGCATCCTTGTTGCTATTGAAGCTTGTCTCTCAGGAAGTAGATATGCTCTTTTCCCCCATCTGTCTCCACCCCTGGGTGTTGGTCCTGAAGGTCTAGTGGCTGGTACAGGTGACGGAATGGTCGGGGTCAACAAAGGCATGGAGCCTCACGCGGTCAAGTAGGCTGCCGGTAGTTCTCTTCATAATTCTGTGGACCTCGCTGCCTCCGTGGATGCCGCTCCAACTCCTGTTCCTGCTCCTCACTGCATCTCAGGTCTTGATTCTCCAGCTACAATCGTGGTGCAAGATTCCTCCCCTCCTGGGACTTCTTTCTGGGTTCCTTCTACAATTGATAATGTCCATAGCAAGCGCCTTCGGAAAGACGAAGCAGCAGCAATTCTCCAGTGCGAGACTGAGCCTCTTCCATTCAAGCTCCTAGAGCAGCAGTGGACAGATGATCTCTTCGAACCCTGCCCCATCTCCGAGGACACGCATGACTCCAAAGGCGCAAAAGCTAGTTCCTGAGCTCTGCATTTCTGGTTTTACCACTCTGTCTTTTTGTATACTCTGGCTTGCACAGAGTTATAGTTTAGCATAGAGCTATAGTTTTTATTGTCTTTTTTGCTCGATAGTTATTTTGTTTATCTCTATAAGTTTGGTTCCAATGCACTCTTTTGTAAATTTGGCACCTTGTACAGGGCCAATTCGATATATCTGGATTCTCCTGATGACTGTAATATTTTTTGTACTATAATATAAATCTTCCATGCAGCTTACAAAAAAAAAGTCTTAAAGACGAGTCTTAGTCCCTTATGATATAAATAAGTAAGGGAAAATTTCTATATGAAGTGTCTATATATCTAAATGAAGTGTCTTAGTCCTTATATCTAAATCAAGTGTCTATAGATCTAAATGAAGTGTCCTAGTCCTTATCTCGAAGGAGATATAGATTGTTAAATCGACCCTTGTATAATTATTCTACTATAAGGTATCTTCATAAAACTCGCTTGATAAATAATATAAGTTTACATACTTATGTTTGATTTGGAAGATGCTCTCGATGAGAGAGGCTTCTTGGATGTGAAAAGTGCTACCATCGAGTAACAGGATGTAAATCTCTATTTTGAGAAATAATATACGATGCAACATTTTTGTGGACGTAGCCCTAGATTGTGTGAACCACGTTATTTTTGTTCTCTCTCTCTCGGTTGTGTCTTATGTGATTTAATTCTCCTTGATATTGATAATCTATATGATGAGTGATTACATTCAAGTTAGTGATATTTGAATGTGAACTAAGATGAATATGTTAGATAGAGCAGTTTTTATGTTATCAATTAGCCTGGAGGAGACTACTATGGAGAGGTATGGTGTACAATGCAATGTTTCCTTTTACGTATAATTGTTTAAGAAATATAGAAGGAAATTGGTTGAGTATAGATGAATTAATATGGGATAAATGATAAAGTTGGATAGAAATATAGTGATGCTTATAGAATAAAATATTTTATAGTGGATGCAAATCCATGAAAGTAGTGTGATATTTTCCTTTGGAAATGTTATGTCCTAAGGTACTATTCAAGTAAATGTATGACACTTAAGACTAACTAAAGAGAAAGTTGAGGATGAAATATTTTATATCATATCTTATCTTTAGGGAATCTTTGAAGCTCGGTAATCATGACCAAATTTTTTGAAAAATCACTAAAATACTAACTTGGTAATTTAGGTATGTGACATATGGTATCAGAGCTACAGGTTACAAACACTTGGGCCTCCTTGGGCTCAGCCGGAGGAAGCAATTAAATGTTGGTTGAACTAGCAAGGGAACTCCATCTATAAATACGCAACATAAAATTTCATCTCCAAATATCACCAAGAGGTAACCAACAAAGTTGCTTTCGATTTTCAGTAAGTATGTCCCATTGCTGAAACATTATCCATTAAATTTTGATTAATTGGGACAGTCTGTTTTGTTCAAAACCATGTTAGGAGCTATCTAGATTTATTTTATAATTTTATGATACTAATGACATTTCTATGAAATACATGACATAAACGTTTGTGTATGTAACTGATATGTTTGATTAAACTTTTTCATTAATAAAAATTCCTCTTGGTTCAGATAGTAGTATTACCATCTTTTCGGATGTGAATAGGAGTCCTCTTGTAGTTAATTCAAAGTTATGTTAGTATGAATACGTGAAATTTTTTTCTCTTAAAAGTTATGAATAGTTTTCTGAACATGCAAATTTACTTAATAGGTAATTTCAAATTGCATAAGAGTATCAAGTAGATTCTCATTATAGTTCTTGGTATTCTATTTTCTATTAAGAATTACTAAGTGCAATACCTATGAGCTTCGTTAGGTTTGAATGTAGTATTATTAGTATAATCCAAAGAAGTAAGCTGGTTTGATTAGGTGAAGTCACTTGAACTCCTTCAATTATAATAGCTACATTTTAGTTAGTATTGTATATTTGTTACATATTCTTTTGACCATTTCATGGGATGCTTTATAGAAAATATTTGCATTCGTAGATGTTATGGAATATGATTGGGTAAAACACTTGTTGATTTAGTAGGTAGGAAGTTATAGATACATATTAATATATGCATCCCTCTAAAAAAAGTTGGTCCTCAAGTACTAATGATAGAATGTAGATCGTTTTACTTAGGTTTTGGTAGTATGCTTATTGCAAAATTTGTTGACTCTTTTTCATTTTCTTCCGTGGATTCCGTATAGAATATAGCCTAAGTAATTGCTACTCTTGAGTATTGATAGCTAAAATGAATTTTGCATACCTTTAGTTCATAGGATTACAAGTTATGTTTAAGATGTGAACGATTTCATGTGGCAAGATGACTAATGTTTTTGAATATTATTTTGTTTATGAAAAAATTGTCATTTTGTTAAATGTCAAGATTTTACTACTTAACATAGATTGTATTTCATTATAGAGGTATAAAGTTTCTTATCGTTATTAGAATTTTAAGGATAAGCCTAAAGGTATATTATTGTAGGGAATTGCAAGCAATGTTCCTAGGGATTTAAATGACCTTATTTTAGAATGCATATGATTCAAATTATTTTTCCCCTGGTAGGGTTTGTTATATCTTCTAATAGAGATTATTGTGTACCAAGTTAAAGGACGCATGATTGTTGAACTACAAAGATGAGAGTGTGTTTACTCATCTTATTCATTATGATAGGGTGATGGATACATTATTTAGCTATTAATGGCAACTAATATAAAGTATGAATCACTTTAATAATATTTCTCTTTGGGATTAGAACAAATCCTGTTGCAACCTCTTTTAAAAGACATAAAACTTGCAAACTAGTAAATAAACCAAAGATAATAGAGTAGGCTAACTATGTGTTTCATGATTTTACTAAGTAAGAAGGTTGTATTGAGGTTCAAAGTATTTAATCCATTACATCTTGTTAATGGTAGGAGTTTGATTGAAGGAATAGAATAATCCTAATATTTTTATGATTGATTACTCATGGGATCCTTTAACAATGAGTATGGAAAGATTATAGGGAAAAAAATATTTAGATGATGAGTTTCAGGTTGAAATGAATCTATATGTAACTAAATGTTTAAACTATGACACTAACATGTTTGTTTGTTAGAAGACTTGACCCCAAACTCGCACTAAGGATTTTGAAGAGTTTACATTTATACATCGGGATGAATAGTAGAGGATGCACAAGTTAATTGAATGAGCATACATATAATGCTATTAATATGATTATTATGGAACTAATATGCTCCGTTGCTGGGCAATTGAAACAAAGAAATTTTTTCTTTTGTACTAACATTTTAGGAGTTTATCATAATTACGACTGATTTCATGATCAAAGTGGAATGTTGATTTTAAAACCACTTACATAGATAAGTTGAGCTAAATCACCCAAGAGTAAGTAATGATTTAGTTTACATATTACTATAGTGTGGATTACAGGATTTTATGAACCATGATTGATGGTAGACTTATGATTAATGATGTGTGATCATCAAAATACATAGAATGTGATAAGTAAATAGGTGAATATATTTGTTAATATTTTGTTGTTATTATGTTGCATGTGGTGAAACTGCAAGAAATAATAAATGATTGTTATTAAGTAAATTTCTTGGACTCAAATGAGAAGGTTTGAGGGGAAAATAATATTTCCCGAACACAAGCGAGAGGAAAAAATACAAATGACAACAACATCATACACTTTCTAGCTAATGTAGGAGGCATTTTCCCTAAAAATTGTGGTCATGTTCCCTAGAAAGGAGGAACTGAGCAAGTGGCTCATTAAATTCAAAACTGACCCAAATACCTAGGCAAGCATATATATTACCAAATGAGCAGGATGCTCACTAGTTTTATGCCTTGTGGATTTGTTGCATACTGAAAAGTTAAGCACACAAGAGGAATTCGATGAGGGAAAAGCTAAAGTGATGATTGCTGGAAGTTTGTTTGCAAATTTGATTGCTGAGTTACAAAGAGAACATAACTCGAGGAAGAGTTTTGTGTTCAGCATGCGATTGTTGAAGTACCAAACTCATGGGAGAGTTTGATGATCAACAAAGTATTGTTGAAAGATTTGTTTTATATAACAATAACACATATACTAGCGATTTGAAAAGTAACTAGACTATTGGATGCATTTATGTGTGAATGTTATGAATGCCTGAGTAAGCAAAAAATTTCTTCAAAGATGAGGATAAATGATAAATGTTAAACGTTTACTGTTCGAAATTTTGTGAAGTATACAATGCTAACCTGTGAATGATAAGGTGTTGCAAAAGACTTGTACTTACCTTATGATTAAAATTGCAAATTGTATAATTATGTTATGTTGAAGAATGTTGGAAAATCTTGTATGAGCTATACGTTGTACAGGTTATGAATGATAAGAGCTTGCAGAAATCACGAAAATATGAAGATGACCAAAACATAAGAACAAGGCAAGCGAAAGATGGCTCAAGGAGGAAAGACAAACTGTTGAACACTGAGGATGGTGTTATTCTTAAGGGGAGGAGGATGTAATATCCCTCCTATTTACCCTAGTATTTTGTAAATACATTTAATTATTGTACTTGTTTACTGGTGAGTATCTCAAGGCCAAGGCCTCATCAGTGGACTTTGAAAGTATTGTTATTTTATTTCCTAGGTCGTAAATGTTATTATATACTTGGGAGTCTAAAAGCGAAGATGCAACTAAAACAATAAGTAACTAAATCCTCCAAGGGGAAAGGTAAGATGACTAGGGAGCCATGAGAGTTTCTGTTTTGAGTCGTAGACATTTGAGGGTGAGGAATTGGTGATGTTCACTTTAATTTCTTGAAGGATCCACCTAAGTAGAGTCTAACATAAACTAAACGACTAGACGAATATATATATATATATATATATATATGTGTGTGTGTGTTAGTGTTATATATGAAAAAATAATAAATAGATGTAATAACTATTTAAAAGGATATTATATATATTTATATATATATGTGTCTTATATATATCTGAAAGATTAATAAATAGTTGTGATAACTATTTAATGGATATTATATATATATATAGTTGTGATATTATATATATTTAAGGTGTTAGTGTGATAAATTATATCTATTGTAGAGAGCATCCCTAGATGTGTATCCAGTTTTGATTTAGAATAGGAAAACCATACACAAAATTCACCATTCCCTTTTATTCATGAAGAACCTAAGGGCACAACCTTGTTTTAAATTGATAAATTCTTTTACGGAGGTAAACACATGATATTTAAGCTTGAAGTAAAATCGCAACCCTTGCCTTTTGAACTATATGTATAAATAGATTTCAGAACTCAGAGTTATGGTGTGAAGCATGTTTTCCTATTCGTTTTAAGTTATATAAATTATATTATGCTATACCTATTCCACGTAATCAACAAAGGCATGAAGCCTGTCGAGGGCACAACCCAATTTTAACTCGCATGTAGGGCAAGCCTGAGAGCTGTTGAGAGGATGGTCTTTTAGCTTTTATTGAACGAACATCAAAGGGGACAGCTCTGCTTGAGTTGCAAAGTTTATTCCGCCACCACTCACTCAGCCGAGAATTGATCTAGAGTTCCATTTAGTGAGAGACAGGAGATGGTGCTCGGCACTACCACCATAGCCCTGTAATCCTCCTCACGTCCTCGAAAGGAGGAGTTACATGTCATGGGAGGAGTTATATGAGCAATGGTATTATAGGGAGATCGGGGGGAGGGAAAGAGATCCCCATTTTTGTGCTGTGATAAGATCAGAAGAAAATGACCTGATACGAAGAAATATCTGCCTTAGGAGTGAAGAGTAAATCCCCTCCATTTATCTCTGCCTAGTTCTCTCGTGTAAAAAGGAAGGGAGGATGTGCGTGAGTAGGAGGAATCTCTGAGGAGAGATTGCAAAAACTCTGCGATGGGAAAAGAGTTGAACCGATCGTTTCCAGAGTAGACATTCGCTTGATACAACTATTTGAACCCTGCAACGGAGATAGCATTCATAATGCCTGCAATGGAGATACCCCCTCAATGAAGAGACTGGTAAGAGGCATCTTCACAAAAGGGTCGGTAAGTGGCTTAACTATAAATCTCTGTATCATATGTATTGACTGGGTAAATAATTCTGGTTTACGCATTATGCATTTTGGTCTTTCTTTGGAAGAATCATATAAAAGTCGTTGTCAGTTTAAATTATGATAGGGTCATGTTCTGGAGACGGGATTGGTAAATCCCTGCTTCGTTTCCCACGGTATTTTTCTTTAGTATCGATAGTTTCATTTTTACAACCTTTTATTGTTTTATATAATCCTATACACCTTCACAAGATTTGATCCCTTGGCCTCGAGGGATTGTATGGCTCATATGCATATTTCAATATAGATATATATATATATGTTGTCTGCAGAACTGTGGGTAGATCGTAGTGCTGCTATTTTTAGGTTATATTCGATATACATATTTTTTTTTACCATCTGGGTGTTGTATATAGCCATGCTTAAATAGTGTTATCCTTGATATATTTATGCATTATATGTATTTCTTTTCGTTAAATAGATTGCACGAGATGTAGATGTGATGAATGCGTTATGCATTTTCATTTTAAATAGTTTGCGTGAAAAGCTGATATTGATAGATGCTTGATAGATGCATTTAATTACTTTATCTCTGCTTTCGTTTGACTGATTGTCGGAAACGCAGATGTTGATAGCTACGTATTTCTTTGTATTTTTCCAATTTTAATAGATTGTCTCAAAGTGCAGATGCTTGATAAATGCGTTATGCATTATCTCTGTATCTTTTGTTTAATAAGTTTGCCTGAAAGTGCAGATGCATGATAAATGCGTTCTACATTATCTCGGTATTCTTATGGTTATTAGATTGCTTATATGAAAGTGAAACCCTTAGTAATATTATTGAAAGAAATATATACTAAAAAGTACCTTTATCGGAGGAAAATATCCATCACCTTATAAGAATGGGAGTAAGTCTTAAAGGCGGGTCTTAGTCCTTTATGATATAAATAAGGGAAAATTCCTAAATGAACTGTCTTAGTCCTTAGATCTAAATCAAGTGTCTATAGATCTAAATGAAGTGTCTTAGTCCTTATCTCGAAGGAGATCTAGATTGTTAAAATGACCCTTGTATAATTATTCTAGTATAACGTATCTTCATAAAACTCGCTTGATAAATAGTATAAGTTTACATACTTATGTTTGATTTGGAAGATGCTCTTGATGAGAGAGGCTTCTTGGATGTGAAAAGTGATAATCTCTATTTTAAGAAATAATATACGATGCAACATTTTTGTGGATGTAACCCTAGATTGTATGAGCCACGTTATTTTTGTTCTCTCCCTTGGTTGTGTCTTATGTAATTTAATTCTCCTTGATATTGATAATTTATATGATGAGTGATTACATTCAAGTTAAGATGAATATGTTAGATAGAGCACTTTTTATGTTATAAATTAGCCCGGAGGAGACTACTATGGAGAGGTATGGTGTACAATACAATGTTTCCTTTTACTTATAATTTTCTAAAAAAGATAGAAGGAAATTGGTTGAGTATAGATGAATTAATATGGGATAAATGATAAATTTGGATAGAAATATAGTGATGCTATTTTATAGTGGATGCAAATCTATAAAAGTAGTGTGATATTCAGCTTTGGAAATTTTATGTCCTAAAGTACTATTCAAGAAAATGTATGACAGTTAAGACTAACTAAAAAGAAAGTTGAGGATAAAATAGTTTATATCATATCTTATCTTTAGGAAATCTTTGAAGCTCAATAATCATGACCAAAAAATTTTAAAATTCACTAAAATACTAACTTAGTAATTCGGGGTATCGACTTGGTCGATTCGGAGTCTCTGCATATTTTCTTTCAAAATTTAAATGTACACTCATACAGTTGAATATAGATCGAATCTTTGACCGGTCTTACCAATTTTATTAATTCTCTATAGAAATACCGATCATAGCGGTGTAATTTGAAGTGGATATATATATATATATATATATATATATATATATATAACAGAAATGGAGATCATTCTTTTATGGCTTACTGTAAACTGTTTAGCTTGTAAATATAGTTTAGATAGAGATTTGGAATCGTAATTAATATTGGTGTAAATCGAATCGAAACCTTTTATAGAGATTAATTTGCTTTGTATTAATTTTTAATATAGAGATTAGATCTTTCTTACAAAAAAAAATATGTATTACTTTTAGTGAGGGTATTTTTTAAGGATTATAATAGTATACTTAAGTATAGTATTATAGACGATTATTTTGTATTTAAAAAAACACATATATATAGAGATATATAGACGAATATTAAATACAAAAAATACAATTTACTACTGAAATTTGTAAATTTTGATTGAATTTTATAAAAAAAAACATATTTTATATACAATTTTTTTTTAATTTTAAAAAACCCAAAAAATAACCAATTAACCAAATTTTGTCCCTAAAATTTTTTCTACAATGAGATCGGAGTTTTTCGGAGTTTTTTGGATTATCTATAGATCATTTAAATCATAATAGCGTGATCATTGTGTGTGTAAGAGGCGTGTTTATCTCCTTATGGAAATAGACTTTCTTGGAAGTTGACTTGCAAGTCATTTGTTAGAGCATGATAGCCAGTTGAATGTTCTGTTTGAATTCTCTGCATTCGATCTTTGTGTGAAAAACATTACATATAATTATCAGAGATGATGTTTTATCTTTTATATCCTCTATTATTTCCTCGCGAATGGTGCATTGCATTGATCGCCCTGGGAATTTATTCGTATGCGGTTTGTATTCTTTCGAATCCTGGTTGGTCAAGACCTGAATGATTGTATGTATGGTTTTATGGATCGATAATAAGCATGGTTGCGAACTCTGCATTTATTTTATTTTTTAGTTTAAATATTTTGCACCGATCTTCCCTTGTATGGGTGGACTGGTGGTAATGTTTTCCTATTTCACAGTATACACCACCGGTGACATCGTGTAGGATCTAATCTGGCATTGGGCGAGATGCCACCCCCTATTTTTCGCTTGGACTGCTCGTTAGCTTCCACTGTTATTGTAGTGATGTCCCTGGTCTGCTCGTTAGCTTCCGTGATTGTTGCTTGAGTGTATTTTTGAGAAATCCCCGGTGGTCTTACCAGTGCCATCTCTCTCATGATCTGTAAAATCCATGTCAAGTTGTTCAACTACCTTCACCTTCGGTACTGGCTATCAGGTCACCACTCCCTTTTCTTGTGATTTTTTTCAATAGCTTCTCTGTTATTCTGAGTTTGGCAGTTTAATCAAGGTTGGATAAACTCTTTAAAAAAATAAGTCTTTCATGCGTTGGTAGTAGTGTTTGGTTTGGGCTATTGAGATTTGATTATTTTTCTAAATAATGTTGTATACTCTCCAAGACTCTGATGTGATGATGGTCGAAAGAATTTAAGTGTATTTGTGCATGAAGGATTTAAATTTTATATATATATATATAACAAGAGTTGCCTGCAGGCTTTAAATAAATATATATACAAATAAAAACATTTTTAGATAAATAAAATCTTAAATATAAATTAATTAATTAATATATAAAATTCCTTTTTTTACATTATAATAAATTAAAAAAATCAAATTTATTTATTAATCATTCAAAAACGTGGTTCATTGTCATAATATTTTGTAGCATACCTTTTCATTATAATGATATTATTATTATTTACATATTTATATATAATTTTCCATTATGATTTATAATTATTTTGTACATATCAACATATAATTATATATAAGTGTTAGCAATTTGACAACATCAATTTTTTTTATTTTAAATTTACTAAAAAAATTCTAATTAGTAGTATTTTGTAACTTTTTTATGTATTTATTTGTAAACCAAAATGACTCGAATTAATAATAGTTTTTTGAATTAAAAACAAATATGAATCCAAAATTTTAATCAAAACTTTTAAATTATAATAGATTTATAATTATATAAAATCTTTCAAAAAATCTTTCCTTTAAAATAAAAAGAAACATCATACAAAATAATGGTGAAAGTTGGCTCACACATGAAAAAACAAATCTTATTTGCTACCACCAAGATATTAAGTGATATCTTTGATAAGTCCAACACCCTCAGAAATAGTGGTCCCTTTTGGATGTATGTCAACACAAATTCCATGCATGGAGTCTCCAAATGAACTTGTCTAATTAACATTGATGAACTAAAAGGATAGAAACATTCATGACTAATTTTGCAGCCATTAATGTTAAAACAAGATGTTGCGATGTTGGGGCGTTCGTTCTTCACTTAAATATCCTCAAATGTTGTCAAATTTCTCTGAATAAAAGCTTTATGTCACATCTCCCAAACAAACTCAAATTTGAATTCGCTGTTCAAAACACCGGCATTGAAACATCCTCTGTACATTCAAAAAAACATTTGCTGCCCAAAACAAATAAAAATATTGTTTGTCCTTTTGAATAGGGAGAATTTCAACTCTTCAAAAAGAGAGTGGGTATTTTGAAGAGGGACAATTTCAACTATTCAAAACGAAAGTTGATCCATCCAATGGAAATTCATTTTTCAGTGTGAAAAATATTTAAAAAAAGAATTTAACCCATACTAATAATGAAAAATATTTAAAAAAAAAATTTAACCCATACCAATAATATTTTTTAAAGACGCATTTTAAAACAATTTTCATTTTCCAATAACACCATAGGGTAAAAAAGCAATAATCAAGAATCTTGTCAGTGCCTCTCTGAATTTTGAAACTTTTGGCAAACTTCATTCATACATCATTTATGTTAATATCTAGTTTGTAATTTAAGTAATAAACTTAGAACATATTAATATTTTAAATATAAACTAGGGTGCTCCAAGACCCAACATATTCCATATTTCAATTTATAAGCTTGCTCCTTTGATTACAAACGCCCTATGCATGTTAAGTATTAATAATTATTTTATGTAATAAGAGGTTTTTCATAATAAATAATTCACTTACTAAATTAATTATTATATATAATTTATGTAATTAAGAAATTTTTATAAAAAATATTTCATATTTTTTTAATAATAATAAGTTGAAAAGTTAACTATTAATCATTATTTGTTTAAGTATTTATGAAGTATTTCTCATATCCTCTATTGATTTATTTACTGTAATTTTTGCTCAGATGTTTTCATAACAAACACCTTTACTCTTAAAGAAGCAATATTCAAAACTGAATGGATAAGAACCTATTAAAAAATATCAATAAATTAAGAAGTTAATTAATAATCACTATTTATTTAAGTATTTATTTATTTAAATATTTATGAAGCATTTCTTTATCTTCTTATTTATTTATTTCATCACTTTTCTTTTTTAGTTGATATTAATAGCAATCTATTTATGTATTGGTAAAAAGATTAAAATATTTAGACTAAATCAAACATAAAAATTGTTATATAATTAAATTAAATAATAAAAAAAATTGATGTATATTTATTGGTGATTATATATTTTAAATATTTTTTATACTTTAATTACTTAACAAAGCTGTGGAAGATGCGTCCTAATATTTTATAATTGTTTATAACAAACACTTCGGTTAGGAGGTTACCTATTGCATCAATATTTTATGCTTATTAAAATTTTCAGGAACGCTAAGTACACTCTTCTGTGTAGTGGAGTGTAGTAATTATTCTCGTGCACAATCGACAATATTGTGGATGAGAAAAAATAAATTAATATTCGTTCATACCTTTGAACCATTGAATTGATTCCATACCCTAACAACTAGCTATATATATTTCATCTCTAAAGCTTTTTAGGATCGTGTATGAAGTCTTTTAGTGCTGAATTTTTGAAGAACTAGGTTAGCTGAAGAACTGCAAATATGAGTTCTATAAAATGTGCATTTATTCTTCTTGTAATTGTCATTACATTGGAACTACAAATTCCTCCAATGGAATGCTTCTTGTAATTGTCATTAATTGTCATTACATTGGCACTGTATTGAAGAATGCAGTAGCCAAAGGAGCTGGTAAGTCTATTTATGTGTATGATGGTGGCGGGGGTTTAATTTCTGCACTATAACTAAATATGTAGCTCATTGATGCTTGTAGTCTGTTTAGATGGAAGCCCACCAGCTTACCATTTACACCGGGGATTTGGATCAGGAGCAAACAGTTGGCTTGTTAACTTGGAGGCAACTCATTTTTACTATTCTTTTGTATTCATTTGTGCTCCAAGGATGTCTTTGCCATTTTAATATTCATGTTGTGTGTTATGATGGCTTCTTGATCTCATAACTGTTCTTGTTCTTCACAAACAACATAGTATAATCAATTTATAGTTTAAACTAATAAGACAGGGTAATGTGTTTTATTGAGGTCTTATTTACCGAAAACTGTTATGCAAGGTGGAGGGTGGTGTAGCGACATATCCTCGTGTTCACAGCATGTGCACTCTGCATTGGGTTCTTCTCTGTACATGGAGAAATCAATATCATTTACAGGTGTTTTAAGTCATTTTCAATCACAAAATCCAGGTATATCAAAGCTACACTACTCTAAACCATCTGATTATAATTTGTTCTTAATGGGATTCTAGGATTCAAAATTAGATGTCATTGAAACTACTGTAAACTGTTCAACAAATTTCTATAACCGGAACCGTGTTATGGTTCGATATTGTGACGACGTCATTCACTGGTGATGTGGAGGGGGTATACCTAGTATGTTAATTTGAATACCCAGCTAGCAGGATTTTAAAAACCTTATAACTACTAAGGCTCTTGCAATTCCATATCAGTTGAGGCTTTGGGACCTAATTATGAGCAACATTTCAGGGTAGCAAACTGTATTTGAGAGGGCAAAGGATATGGCAAGCTGTAATGGAAAATCTTTTGGCACGGGAGATGAACAAAGCCCAACAAGTAGGTTGACTTAATTATCTATGATGCATACATATGTATCATAAAATTTTTGGAAGCTATGAAAATGGAAAATTTGATCTATGAATTGATTTGTTGCAGGCTATTCTTACTGGCTGCTCAGCAGGTGGCCTGGACACATTTATTCATTGCGATGATTTTCATGATCTTCTCCCCAAGAGTGCTAATGTCAAGTGCATGCCAAATGTTGGATTTTTCATGGATTCGTAAGTCCTCAATAGCATCTTATTTGATATCATGCACATCCATATTTTATTTGTAGATTATTCTACAGTTTATGCATATTTTTACATTAACATCTTACTTGATATCATGCATATTCATAATTTATCTGTATTCTACAGTTTATGCATATTTTGATAGATTACAATTACATACCGTTGCCTTGCAAATGATGCAGGATGGATTTAGCAAAACAAAAACGATTTAGATTTTTCAATAATCAGATCGTCACATTTCATGTATATATCTCAATCTTATTGCTTTGTTTTTTTCATATGTATCTTTCATTAAAATATTGATTTTGTTTTATTCATATCTATTTTTCATTCTCTTGGTATTGTATTGTAGGGATCTCTAAAACACTTGCCAAGAGATTGCACATAAAAAATGGATCCTGCAAGTCTGGTAGTATGATGTCCATCATAAGTTCCTTTCCTATGAAATTATGTTATAATGGCACTAAACCATAAGAATTGTTACTAACATTTGATGGTACAAAATGGCAATGTTTATTTCCACAATATCTCTTACAGATCATCAAAACACTAGTTTTGGTTGTAAATTCTGCATATGATCCATTATAGGTTGGTACAATTTATTCCAGGTTTTCACTGATTTTCTCTGCAGCATATAACAGATTGAATGCCATTAAATATGTTTTATGACTAGCATTTACTTTTCTACAGATTGGAAATATTTTGGTACCTGCTTCAGTAGATCCTAATAATAGTTGGCAGAAGTGCAAGAGGAATATCACCACTTGTGGTCTATCACAATTGAAAATAATGGAAGGTTGGTTTGAGCAATATCCAAGTTTCATGATCTTTGTAGCAACATATGTATTTTGTTATACAAAATCAAACTTGTTTAAGAACTTATTCACATATAAACAAAAACTCATTCAACTATTTTATACAGGATTGAGGAATGATATGATCAGTGCATTATCACTGGTGTCAAAGTCAACAATGGGAGGGTTGTTTATCAATTCATGCTATGCACACTGCCAAACCACTGTACAAGTTTTTTGGCCCCAATTCTCCTATTTAACTCCAAGGTGTGTCCTTCCATCACTTTTAAGGATCAAAGTTGCTCCAAATTAATTAATAATCTTTAAAGTTAAATTTATACTTATAAATGTAAGTTTTTGTGGCAGCTGGAGACTGGTTCTTCAATAGAAGTATTGTGAAGTATATTGACTATCCATACCCCTGTGATCGTACTTGTAACAACGACTTTTACCACTGATATGTGAGATCAAATCGCATATGAAATAATGGAATCCAACTCTTTTTGTGATGGTCCATTTTGACAACATAAAATAATATCATGTTAATTTTTCATTGATATACAATGAACAATGATGGGTATCCACTGTTATGTATGTTTAATTCTCAATGACTTTGGCATTTACGTGGACAAATGAAGTAGAAAATTTTGTTAATTGTTTTTTTTTAATGTTTTGGGGATTTTATTATTAATGGAAGATGTACTTCATTAGAAATAATAAGATTAAAAAGTATAACAATGATAGGAAACACTTTGAAAACTATTTCTCTTGAATCCATTTCCAAATGCAATCTACTAAATTCCATTTCCTTTTGCATCAACTCTTCCAAACACATATCAATGATAAGATTACAAATTCCATTGCCTTTTTCATCAACTCCTCCAAACACATATCAATGACAAATCTTGTAAGCGGTGTTGCTACTTGCTAGCCACTGGGGACTCAATCGCAGAGCATAACGATCCTGCTTGGGCTTCTTGAGAGGATTGATGCTGTAATACTCTTTTGAGAGCTCCTGGAATGGACTGTCTCTGAGAAGCCACTCAAGAAGTGCCGCGGATTCTATCTGGCCTGCATGCGGCTTCATCGCGTGAATCAACAGTTGCACGAACTCTTCTCGCCGGAAAATGACTTCGCAGAACATTAATCCACATAGTGTTTCCACGAGCAAAAGCAAGACGTTGGTGTCATACATGATGGTGGAAGCGAGCGCTGTAGCGAACGAAGTGCCATTGACAAGAGACAGGCCTCCTTTGGCCTAGACCTTGAAGGGCTGCAGGCCTGTTTTCACCAAAGCCTCTGGGGCAGGCACTTCTTGTTCACCAATTCGAGCCTTGATGTGGGGATTTCCATTTAGAATGCCTGTTATGTAGGCCAAGGGAATTAGGTCACCAGAATCACTTACAAAGCCCCACAAGGGGCATTTAGGCGTAACATGGGTATTGATAAGATGCTTTAAAGCTTCCATGATCTCCCATCGAATCGCCGAGCAGCCGTAGATGAAGCTATTCATTCTCAGAAACAGGGCACATCGAGTGGTGATGGGGGAGAGCTCCCCCAATGACGAAGAAGGGCCGGTGAATACTCCAGCTAGGAGGCATCGAATTAAGGCCTCTTACAGCACGCTCAACTGGTTAGTTCTCTTGCTTGAACAAGCGCTGAATCCAGTGTTCACGCCATAGATATCTGCGCCTTCTTTGGCTTTCTCCTGCACCCACAATGAACACCTCTCAACCCGATCTCTGCAATGGCCGTCATGATCATCTAGAGACACTTTCACTTGGTGTCTACGCCCCAGGGCTGTAACATGGGAAACTGTGATGTGGGAGCCATCCACATTGATGCACTGGATTTCATTGAACGTATTGATCAAAAGGATAATGTCCTTCACGTGAAAAGAATGAGCACTTGTACAAATTTTTCCTTTCAATCAGAAATACACCTAAAAATCCTCCAAACTAACCTAAAAATCACGATCAGAAACGCACTTTCATTCACGACAGTAAAAAAAAGTGAAAATCAAACAAACAAATATCGTAACTGGAGAAGCTAGCAAAAATATCTCCAGTAATATGTATTTTTTTAAATATTCTTCAATTTTCTATAACACTCTAAAGAATGTTTCAGCATTATCAGGGAACGAATATTTTACAATAAATCCATCAAACCAGGGAACGAATATTTTACAATAAATCCATCAAACCACTGAAAATACTAATTCAAATTATTAGGGAACGAATATTTTACAATAAATCCATCAAACCACTGAAAATACTAATTTAAATTAAGATTCAGAGAATGTTTCGTATACTGTTTGTATGAGCTCAAATGCTTGAAAATGAGGTTAAAAAACGATACTAACGTGGAAAAACATTTCCTGGATAGATGGCAACCTGCAAAACAGAAATAACAATAGACCAAATTTTGTTACCTGAAAGCCCCCAGTGTGCTCTCTCCTGTATATAACAAAACTGGAACCGAAAGATACATCCATGTCGGTTCTCAAAAGAAAAATCAAATGAGTGAGCCCAAAGTAGTAATTTGCTTATGAAATGAGGATCAAAACAGATTAGCTAAAATCATTAGCAAGCTGAACCTAAGAAACTTAATTTATGCAGCAAATTTTCATGTAATTTTTAAGGGATTTCAAGCAAAACTTACAAATTGAACTTGGTCTCACTGGGTGAAATCCCATGGATCTACCACTAAACCACAACCGAAGAGCCGAAGAACACTGCCATACAAACTACACTCTCATATTTACACACAGCTTTTTAAAAACTAAATACTTTCATTTTCTTATGTCCCCAACATGACGCTTTTGCTCAGGAGGAATTCAAAAGCTTCATGCAACCCATCAAAGCTTAGGCGGATTTCAAAAGCTTACTGCAACCCATCCAAGCTTTGTAGAACGAAGCCATGTGATGGAAATTTGTTCATCCTACAGGTGGAGGACACGCATTCAACTGCATGTAGACATAAATCCATGTATGCAATCATTTGATCTGAAGTTGCAGCCCTCATAAATTGCAGGTGATTGCTTCCACGACAAGTAAGTTAGAGCGTGAAGTTTCACAGGTAAAGTTTTAAAGTAAGGTTTTATTTTTTTTATCTATTTTAATGTCGTGCAATGAGAAAAAATAGTCAATTCAAGGTGATTGTCCAATTAGAAAATAGTAATTTATTTTTTCTAACTAATTATAAATACAAATTTTAAGTTAACATTAATTTAACTTTAGAAAAAAAAATATTGATTACAATTAATGGAAAAAACTAGAACATATAGTCTCGTGCCTACGGCAGAAACTAATAAATAGGACAGTTCGATAGTTACGAGAATATTAAAACTCATATATTGAAATATATCATAAAATATTTATGTCAGTTCATGTCTTAGAAATAATATAGTATTTATATTATGTATTGGGTTATAATAAAAAAAGGAAAAGAACTTAATCCCTCTTTATGTAGATTGATCGTATATAAAGACTTATGTTATATAAAAATGTGGGAAGTTTTACAAGAATCTATACATTAGTTAACTAATGCTTTGACTAGAAATAAAATGGAGTAGAAATGGGAGGCGGTTAAAAATGTGTATGTGGTTACATTGTATACATTCTTTTGGATTGTGTTTTATTTTCTTGTAATTATTATTACAATTAAATGTCTAGTATTTTTAATGTAATAAAGGATGTTTCGTGCCTACATGTGTTATATAAGGAAGAAGTTTTCTATACTTAAGCATGGAGGGAAAACATACATGCTTTATATAGAAATGGTATGTAATAAATTGTACATGAAGACAATATATTAAAATTGTGTGAATATCTTATGAGTAATAAAAAATGCATTCTATAATGTTAGTTTATTTATATATATATATATTTTAAAAATTGCTATAAATATGGTATTTGGGGTTGCTACACTTTATGTGTTGTGGTGTGATTTGATTTGATATGTGTTTCTTTCCTCAGTTGAATACTTAGATGAATATATGATCGATATGATTGTTTGTAATATGAATGCAAATTATAATCTAAGTTATATCTATCTCGAAAATTTATGGGTTATGTCGAAGCTCTGATTTTGTCGATGTTCTATTTTGGCCGATGTTATTGGGTTGTATGACGAATGTATTGTATGTCGAGCTATTCCCCTTTCGTACTACATAAATCTGGTTCCTGTAGACTCCATATGTACTTCGGGTGAGACTTCATCTTCTCTGTAGGTGTTTCCGAAAGGGATTGAACCCCCTTTCGGGCCGGTATTTGTGGTAATGGTGTTTGTTGGATTATGTTGAATGTTTGAACCTTGGTCGAAGTAGAAGTGCGCCAACACTCTTGTGTGGAAGTATCAATATCAACTACATTTTGGATAGGGGTAGATAATTTGTTTGCTTGAGTATAGTATTTTTTATGTTTACTTTATCTATGGTGGGAATCATATTGTTTTTTTGAAGTGAATTTTTTCTCTTTCAAGGACTTAAAACTCCCTATTTAATGAAAACTAAAAATGAAGTATTTATGTTTCCAAGTTATCCTTCACTCATGACCTTTTGGCCTTTCAAATGACCTTTTGGTGGCAGATATTAGATCTTGATAATCAAGAGTATGAGGTAGTCCTTAGGTTGAGATGTTAAGGCCGACAATTCCTAGAGGAAATGAAGATGGAGGAAATTATAAGATTAAAAGTATATTAAGAAATTTATCTAGTCAAATGGAGTGCATGACGTAGGCTATTGAGTATTTAGGTTTGCACGTAGAAAAGAAGGAAGCCAAGTAGTATGTTCTGGATATTCATTTTTGGAAACAGAGGACTAGGCGTGATATGATGGAAATGGACCTCAATATGTAATACAACATGATATTGGGATTTTCTTGAATCTTTTAATTGATGGAAGGGATTCCTCTGGTATCCATCGGATAAAAAAAGGACCCAGATATATACTAGGATATGGTGTAACAAGTGGAAATACTCTCGGTAATGAAGTGGGGAGAATCTACTGATCTTGGTTCTAACAAGAAATATATCTCCAAGGAGGTGGCCCATAAAGGCCATGTCTTAACCATAACTAGTTATTCTTATGATGTTTATATGCATTTTTATTTTGGCTTAGTATGTTAGGAAATATATCCATAAGTTCAATAGGTTTGAATTAGATCTTACATGTAGTAGATTTAAGACTAAGAAGAATTGTAGTGTTTTGGTTTGCCTCTAAAAGGCTATTTTGTGTAAAATTTTGAATTGTTTGTATACTTGGATGTTTGGATTTGAAAGAGTGTTTATATATACACACAATTATGAACTTTCAACCTTTTTACCAACTTAATTTTTTTATTATGAAAAACTTATTCATAAACCCCAAATCATGGGCTAGGAGAGAAGATGAAAATTCACACTCAATTCACCTTTAACACATTTACTTGAAGAAATTAATAATAATTAAATTCAACTACTAATTTATGGCTTCTTAGAAATAAAATATGTGAGTGGTTTATTTTAAAATAAGATGAATTAATTTCCATTACTCTCTCTATTTCTATGATTCCTTTTGGATGTGAAGGATGGAAGTAGACCTTCTAATTTTTAAGAGCCCATAGTAGCCTGTTGGTGTGAGGAGCCCATTGTGGCCTGATTGTGAGAGCCCTTAGTGGCCTGCTGAGCCTAATTGGCTGTGAGAAGTGCTCGTTGTGGCCTACTGTGTGCCTTGTGGCCTGGAGTTGAGTTGTATCTCCTCCTGAGTGTGAATTCCCATTGAGGCTGTGGTGAAAGCCCCTGCGACTTGCTGTGAAAGCCCATTGAGGCATTGTGTGTAGAAGTGGCTGTGTAAAAGAGTCCGTGTTGACTAAGCTGCATGAAGCTGTGAGGATTAATTTAGTTTCTGTGAGGATTAAGAGCATTGGAGAGCTGTGCATAAGCTGTGTGCATTATGCCTCTGCTCACAGAGAAGTCCACAATCCTGCGTGAAGAATATCGCAAGTTCGCGTGCCTATTGGAGAGGGTTCAAATAAGTATTGTGCAGAACCTGCACACAGAACAAATCTGCTGCTTGGAAGCGGTGATCTGTTGAGTCATTTTGACTGGAGATTACTTCTGCTACCAAGAAGGATATAGATTCGTAGGAGAATTGCGCCATGTTCAGCTAATATGGAAACTCATCAAACCGTCATTTCATTTACTTAAAACACAAGAGACAAGGTTGCATACTGCTGTGTGAAAATCATTAATTGTTTGATGGAGATCTGCACACGATTGGAGGAGAAAGCCACCATTGATTGGCATAACTTGTCATTTGTTCACCGCCTGAAAAGAATCAAGCTGTTGCTGAAGAAAGAGGAGTCGCCCAGTTGCCAAGAAAAAGGTTCTGGAGCAGATCGTTGTGCATGAGAAGCCATCGTTGGCCATGAAAAAGAGGGCCATCACCGCTCTGTTGTGTAGAGAAATTACTCTATGAAGTTGCTGATGCTGAGATCGCTGCTAAGGAGGCGCCATCGCTGCCTGTGATTGCCTGGAGATCCGTGGATCTGCTGAGGCCGTCGGTGCCGTAGCCTGACAAGGGAGCCACTGCTGCTACGTAGAGGAGAAACGAGAGAGAGTGCTCGTGGGAGAAGAACATTGCCCAATCAGCTGTGTGAAGGAGTTGGCTGACACCATTGCTGCCAGTAATTGCCATCGTTGATACCTGCTGATATCTGCCTGAACTGAAACGGAAAGCTGCTGCAAAGAGGAAATCGTTGTTTCAAGTTCCTGCGTGGAAGAGGAGCAGCTGTCTGATTTGTTAGGCCATCCAATACAAGTAGTGCTTCCAGAATTGAAACCGTGTGAATTCAAACTTCTCCACTAAACAAGGGAGCCCGACGCATTGAAAGAAGAGCTCTTGCTCTCAGGAAATAAGTTCAACAGTACCGCGATCCGTGACTCTGCTAGGGCGATCCGTGAAGAGCTCTTCCTTTCCTGGCTCGACACTACCACGTGGTTTCTCGACATCAAGGAGCGGTATTGCTGCAGAGAATAATCATTGACAGAAAGACTTGCGTGAATCAATTGCGAGATCATCGTATGAAGATTTGAGCAACTGGTTAGTGAAAGGGACCACAGATCAGGAGGAGTCGTTGTTGTTTTCCTGCACAAAAGAAAGAATATCTATTAGAGCCACCAAGGACTGAAAATTGTGGACGCCCTCTGAAAAATCGATTTTGTGAAATCTGTGCGTTAAGTGTGGTGCCTGATTACTGTTCGGAGCATGTGATGCTTGAAGCTGAGTGAAGGAATGTATAAGGCGTGCTGTGAAAATCTTGCATGAGGAGAAAAGAAGTGTTATGGTTGGTGCACGAACCACGATCTCCCTTCGAGTTTCCAGTGTATTGCCACTATACCTAATCCCTGGTGATGCAAGCTCAAGAAAATTGCAGGTTGTAGTGCTCGTGCTTGTTTTCAAAAGTCATATCACTTTGAGATTAGGTGAAATGGCTGCTGGCTTGCCTAGCTGCCTGAGTAAAGAATTGTCTTCTGATATGATGTGCAAAGCTGCAGTAAATCTTAACTATGAACCTAGATATGATGAAGTATATCTAACAATAGAAGAAGAAATTTCAATTAAAGTGGAAATGATTTTAATTGATAAGTTTCTGGTTGGATTTATAGCAGCTGAAGAAACAATAGTCGACTTTGAAGCAGAGTTGAAGTTTATTGCAGACTGGCTTGAAGAGCCAAAGAATGCTCAAAATGTTGACTATGTAGAATGTATTAGGTTTGCAGATGCTGAAGAGATTTTATTGCAGATTTCCACTACACTGCACATAACTGATTGTAACCGAGCATGGAGGACAATTATCAGTGAAAAGTTCGCAGAATTTGCAGAAGCACAAGGAAGATTCAGGACAGCAGATGCTCAATCAAATTCCATAATAAACAGTGAAGACTTCAAGCTCTCAAACTGGAAGAGCAGGAAACGGGAAAACATAAACAAATATTATCTTACAGCAATTAAGGTCAAAATGAAGAAGATGGAGGATTGTAGAGTTCAAAGGTTGGAGTCCGAGAAGATTAAATTATTAATTTACTTTGCATCACCCTGGGAATTTATTCTTATGCGGTTTAATATTTCAAGCTTGGGTCTATATGCCATTACCGTTCTAATTCCTTGTTCTGGAATATCAAGTTTGGCGTTGAGTCGTTTTCTTTCATGCGTGGGTAGTAGTGTTTGGTTTGGGCAACTGAGATTTGATTATTTTTTAAAATAATGTTGAATACTCCCCAAAACTGAGACGTGACGATGGTTGAAATACTTTAAGTGTATTTATGTATGAAGGATTTAAATTATATATGCGTGTGTGTTCGAAAGTTAAGGGAATATTAGAACTCATATATTGAAATATATCATGAAAGATTTATGTTAGTTCATGTCTTATAAATAATATGGTATTTATATTATGTGTTAGATTATTTTAAGAAAAAAAGAAAAGAAATTAATCCCTCTTTATGTAGATTGATTGTATATAAAGACTTATGTTATATAAAAATGTGGGAAGCTTTAGACGAATCTAAACATTAGTTGACTCATGATTTTATTAGAAATAAAATGGAGTAGAAATGAGAGGCGGTTAAAAATGTGTATGTGGGAAGCTTTAGACGAATCTAAACATTAGTTGACTCATGATTTTATTAGAAATAAAATGGAGTAGAAATGAGAGGCGGTTAAAAATGTGTATGTGGCTACATTGTATACATTCCTTTGGATTGTAATTTATTTTTTGTAATTATTATTACAATTAAAGTTTAGTATTTTTTTGAATGTAATAAAAGATGTTTAGTGCCTACATGTTATATAAGAAAGAAGTTTTCTATTTTTAAGTATAGGAGGAAGAAGTTTTCTATTTTTATGCATAGGAGGGAAAACATGTACATGATTTATATAGAAATGATATGTTTTTTTGAATGTAATAAAAGATGTTTCGTGTCTACATGTTATATAAGGAAGAAGTTTTCTATTTTTAAGCATAGGAGGGAAAATATACATGATTTATATAGAAATGGTATGTAATAAATTGCACATGAAGAATAAAAGATATTAAAATTGTGTGAATATCTTATCATTAATAAAAAAAATGCATGCTATAATGTTAGTTTACCTTAATATTTTTTTTTTTTAAATTGTCATTAATATAGTATTTGGGGTTGTTACACTTTATGTGTTGTGATGTGATTTGATTTGATATGTGTTTCTTTCCTTTGTTGAATACTTATATGAATGTATGGTCAAAATGATTGTTTGTAATATGAATGTAAAATATAATCTAAGTTATATCTATCTAGCGAAGTTATGGGTTCTATCGAAGCTCTGATTTTGTCGATGTTCTAGATTGGTCGATGTTATTGGGTTTTATGATGAATGTATTGTATGCCGAGATATTTCCCTTTTGTACTATAGAAATATGGTTCCTGCAGACTCCATATGTACTTTGGGTAAGATTTCATATGCTCTGCAGGTGTTGTTGAAAGGGATTGAACCCCCTTTCGGGCTGGTATTTGTGGTAATGGTGTTTGTTGGTATTATGTTGAATGTTTGAACCTTGGTTGAAGTAGAAGTGTGCCAACAATCTTGTGTGGAAGTATCAAGCTCAACTAAATTTTGGATAGGGATAAAACAATTTGTTTGCTTAAGTATAGTATTTTTTAGGTTTACTTTATCTATTGTGGGAATCATATTGTTTGTTTGAAGTGAATTTTTTCTCTTTCAAGGAATTAAGACTCCCTATTTAATGAAGGATCAAAATGAAGTATTTATGTTTCCAAGTTATCCTTCACTCATTCATTTTGGCCTTTCGAATGAACTTTTGGTGGAAGATATTGGATCCTGATAATCAAGAGTCTGAGGTAGTCCATAGGTTGAGATGTTAAGGCCGATAATTCCTAGAGGAAATGAAGATGGAGGAATTTATGAGATTAAAAGTATATTAAGACATTTATCTAGTCAAATGGAGTGCATGAGGTAGGCTATTGAGTATTAGGTTTGCACATAAAAAGGAATGAAGCTAAACAATATTCTTTGGAGATTCATCTTTGGAAACAAAGGACTAGGCATGATATGATGGAAATGGACCCCAATATGTAATACAACATGAGATTGGGATTCTCTTGAATCTCTTAATTGATGGAAGGGACTCCTCTGGTATCCATCGGATAAAAAAAGGACTAAGATATATACTTGGATATGGTGCAACAAGTGGAAATACTCTCGGTAATGAAGTGGGGAGAATCTAATGATCTTGGTTCTAACAAGAAAGATATCCCTAAGGAGGAGGCCCATAGCAGCCATGTCTTAACCATAACTAGTTATTCCTATGATGCTTATATGCATTTTTATTTTGGTTTAGTATGTTAGGCAATATATACATAAGTTCAATAGGCTTGACTTAGATCTTGCACATGTAGTAGATTTAAGACTAGGAAGAATTGTGGTGTTTTGGTTTCCCTCTATAGGGCTATTTTATGTAAAATTTGGAATTGTTTGTATACTTGGTTGTTTATATTTGAAAGAGTGTTTATATACACACAATTATGAACTTTCAACCTTTTTACCAACTTCATTTGTTTATTATGAAAAACTTATTCACAAACCCCAAATCATGAGCTAGGAGAGAAGATGAAAATTCACACTCAGTTCACCTTTAACACATTTACTTGAAGAAATAATAATAATTAAAATCAACTACTAATTTATGACTTCTTACATGTGGATAGAAATAAAATATGAAAGTTGTTTATTTGAAAATAAGGTGAATTAATTTCCATCACTCTATCTCTTTCTATGATTCCCTACTTGACTACTAAATCGACTAAATCGAAGCAAACCCTCTAATTTTTAAGATTTCTACTTGATATCTTTCAACGTCTTTACCATGTGTCTTCCCAAGGAATAAAGGTTGACCAAACCAAGATTGAAGTCATTAAAATTCTACCTCCACCTCTGAAATAAAGGGATGTAGAAATATTTATTGTTCAATTAAGTTATTACCAAAGTTTTATTTAAGGTTTTAGTAAATCTTTTCCTTTTTTGAGCCCCTTAACCCCAAATTCTATATCTTATGAGGAAGAAACTTATTTATGAGTAGAAAGGGTTTGAATTTTGTCTATGAAATTAGGGGATTCAGAAATATTTTATGCAAGGAATTTCAATCCCCCTTGGAATCAAATTTTATTCTTTCATTTTAAGGGTTATAATTTGCTTACAAAATTTCTTAAGATCTAGTTTAAAGAAGTGCAAAAGGTTATCTTTCTTTCTATTTATATATTACCTTCTTTTCCTTTAAGGCTATGTACCTATTTATCTTATTTGATTTTAATTAAGAGCTCATTAGAAGCATCTCTAATAGTTTTTTAGCAATCTTACACTATTTATTGGCCATTTTATTTTCTTTGTTACATGACATCGCAATAAATAACATTACAAACACCATGCATTGAGTTTCTTAGCTACAGTACTGAAACATTGAAAGATACATTACTCACTACCACTAAGTGATCTTACCATCCATTTTTCTACCTGAAAAAAATATACCATGGATATTAATGAAGTTTAAGATGTATCTTAACTAATTTATATAAATTAGTACTATATCTATGGTATATTTTGCTGAAGTAAATAAAATGGTTTGTAAGATAATTTGGTAGTAGTGAGTAATGTATCTTTGTGTACAATGTTTGAGAACTGTTCCACTATTATTAGAGTTTTTATCTAAATCTACATTAATAATGTAAGAATGCTTCTCTTAAATTTTTTGAAATATATATATATAATTTTAAAGAAAATCAAGTGATTTTTTATTTTTTTTAAGGATAAATCAAAATTGTCTTCAATAAACATTAATAACTATCATCATTATTATATAAAATATGTAATTGAAATAACATATGAAAAATATAAAAAATATATCTTATAATTTTATTATGTTAACTTACATTTAAAGTACATTTCAACCTTATTTTTCTTGTGTAGAATAATATTTAAGAAATATTTTAATTTGATTTGATCTATAACTTTCTTCAACCATATTTTGAAAATATAGTATTATGGCTTCATGTATAGTTGAAAGTATAATATTATGGCTTCATGTATAGACCTAAATCTTCGTAGATTTCTTAGCTTTATATAAAACCAAGTTCTTGCAAGATACTTGATAACACACGAGGAAGCTGGAAAAACAAGTGATATAAAATATCTTATAAATACAAAACAAGTGATATCAGATATCTTATAAATACAATGGAAGTTGAAATTGTCTTTTTAAACCTTAACTAATATCTTGTATTGACGTATTACTCATTTTAAGACCTTTAAAAATAAATAGATAAAGAAATATAAATGCAGACTTTTAAATCTATAAGTAGTATGATACATATAAGTGACATTGTTTCATAGATTATAACTAGCTTATTTTTTTTCGCTTTATGAAATAAAAATAGATTTGATTTTATATTGGGAATATGTAAAGACTAAAGCATTGTAAGAACAGTTAGGTTTAAACGTTAATTGTCGCGTTCCCTTTCTAGGTAGTTATTTTTATATTTTTTTGAGAATTTTTCTTTATTACAATAAAAAAACCTCGAATTCACATTGCAGAAGGTAAATTTTTTTAATTATAAGAAATGAGCAAAAAATATTTATAAATTTAATAATCTTTTAATTGATAAAAATTTTCACTACAACTTTATAATTTAAATTTTTTAAATCATATTATTAAAATTTTAAAAAATTCACTAAACTAAAAATCATTTCACCTCAGCATAAAAATGACCATAAAATAAATTAATATATCTATTAATTAACTCACTTATTTATAAAATGTCACCTCAACATAAAAAATGATCATAAAATAGATTAATATGGTTTTGTTTATAAAGTTCACCATAAAATGAGTTGGAATTTTCACATTTAAATCATTTATAAAAAACAACGTTCCTAGATTTGTCAGTTTGAGTTATCATTTATAAAAAACAACGTTCCTAGATTTGTCAGTTTGAGTTTGACTTTGGCGTAGGATGTTTTGATATTATTTAATCCAAAATGATGATTTCAAAATGTTTTGGATTGGTTAGATAATTATAAATTTGATAGAAAATTACGTGTTAAGCAAATTTTATAAGTTATTGATATGCTTTAAAATTTAAAAAAATATATTACAAACTAAAATATTATTAAATTTTGTGATTCATCAAATTCTAATAAAATTTTATTATATTGATAGATGTACTTCTTTCCATTTTTTATTTAAGATAGAAATTGATCTTCACGGATCTTATACTGATTTTATAGTTGTGGTTATTCAAAATAAACAATTTAAAAAAAATAGATAAAATAATAACTTGTAGCTGCTCTGAGTATTTAATTACTATAAAAAAAGTAGGTCATAACAATTAGCTTAGACATAGACAAAGTGGTGATTACAACTACACATGGAGAACAAGTAACAGATTTAATTTACTAGTGGCACTTAACTTGTAACGTATCAATGTCCTATTTCAACTTTTGCAGGGGAGTTGGATGGGAACTTCAATCTTTTAATCAGCATTATGTAACGAACGGACATGATTTACTGTTATGTGAATATCCTTTGTGGTCTACACATATCAATGGATTCGATTTGCTCCCTTAACATCCCTCCACTTATTAATGTATTAACAACATATGTTAATGAGTGTTACAGCCAATAATCTTATTAAATAACCTTTACACTTGTTGATCCATTTAATCAGCACAATACATAACTTCCTCTCTGCATTACTCCTACACATGGCTAAGGGATGTTTTTTTCCAGCCAAAAAATTCACCTTCATGTTATTCCGAAGGAATCAAGGAAAGCTTGAAATACAATCATAACAATAAGGCTCAACAAGAACATCATGTCACTTACAAGAATTGAACGTGGGTGGGGAGGGCAACAATCTTTCCTCCCAAGTCTCACAAATAGTTTCTATTTCTAATTATATAAAACAAACAAGCTTGAATAACTACCATGAAATGAATCCTGACTGTACACTTGTTACACTTATGTTAATCTCAAAGAAACCCAAAATCTAAAATAATACCTAAACATCTATAAACATAATTATTTCCATATTTCCAACTAAAACTTAACCTTAAAGAAAAAAACAACAACTTAGCAACGTAATTTGAGAGAGCTTGCTAAGGACAGAATACCATGAGCTACCCTAGGCTTATCGTGGAACATTGATTGTAATACCATAAACCTCTTCCGAATATTTGCTCAGAGAAAGATTACAACGCTCACATAATGGTCGGATTCGGTATTTAATACTGCAGTCATGATTTAGAATTTAATTTCTGGGTTTTTTTTTTCAAATTCGACGAGGCAATAAAGTATACTTTTATCTGATCAATACAAACCTTAATAATAAAACTGTTAAGAAGAACCAAATTACAGACCCAGCTATTATAAAACCACCATAACCTACAGAACCATGTAAAACTGAATTCTACTCATTTATACATTTATAGATGCATGCAGTACTAATGTTTTTCTGAACAATCAGTAAGGATTGTTCACATGTAAATAGCGTATCTCATGCTGCTTTGAACAGCGAGGTAGTTCCTCTCTTCAATGGTAGGGTAGTTAGCAAACCATATATTTCTCATTGATCTCTCTCCATATATTTCTTCTCCATCGTCTTCTTCCACACTGTTTGAGGTAGGCCGTGAGTTATTATTAATAAGAAAAGCTTTGATAAAAAACCAAATGTAGCTAAAACGGCCACTTGAATATGATCGGTTGCCATTTCTCGTATTCACCGTATTCTCGTCTGCAACACGACTCCTGCTGCATCTTCTCTTCCTTATCGGGAAGCAGCTAGACATTATGTTCAGCAGAATTCAATAGAAATACGATGCTCATGATCCGAATAAATACTCTGTGGGAGCCCAGTGCCCGAAATCAAATGGCACGAGATGCTTACTCGTGTCCTCCATGATATAAAAAAGATGATGGCATGGGATTCAAGAGATCTCTGTGTGTGTGATAGCTGGCCACTTCCACACGAGCACTGGTGCATGCGATAAGGCATGAACAAAAGTAGCATAGGTATGAAGTAGCACTGTAGCAGAGAACAGCGAGAATAGGAGTACAGGAGTGGCAACTGGCATATTATCGCAAACAATGCCGTTGACTTCGTCAGTGGCCTCGTAAATTGTAATACTAAGAATAGTACGTTAAAGAAACAAACAAAAGATGAGAATGACGTGCGAGGTGTCCTCCATTACCAACCCACAAATGGTGATCAACCTTTGCATGTGCTTTCTCCACGCATGGTAATGAACCTGTCTTGCCTTTAGCCTACACACAAATAGTATTCAACCTGTTCTTCGATGTTGTTTCTCCATAATAAAACGTAATCCAAACGTTTATAAGATTTGTTACAAGATTTGGATTTTGTATAAGTCACATCATTAATTTTTTTTAAATTTCAATTTTTATTTTTGAATGTATAAATAAATTTAATATTAAAATTATATAATTTTAATAATTTATATTACAATTTCAATATTTTTTCAATCAATTTCATATAAAAAAATATTTTAAAAACCCTAAAATATCCCATTCATAACATATTTAAACTACAATTAATAAAACCACCATCTAATAAAACAAACCAATAGTTTTTTTTTTTTCAAGTGAAAAAAGAAATTTCTTGCTATTTATAAGGGTGAATCAAAGAAATTTACAGTTTGTCATATCCCACGGAAAGAGTGCATTAATTCACTTAGACTTTTAAGAACACCATATTGAGCATGGAAATAGTCCATTGTTGTCTAGTACATACCAAGTGCCCAAAAAAAAGTAGTTAAGTAAAATATAAATTAATAGATGCGCATGGTATTAGTTTCTGGTGGCCTCAATGCATGGCAGTGTGTAATCCGAAGAGTGCCATCGTTCAGTGATAGGCCATTCTTTGAAAGACCATTAGCCCTGAAATTGAAAAATCTGAAAATGTGCATAATGTTGAGATTATCAAACTGTTCCATGAGAACTCTAATTTTCCTCTTCCACCGATGAAGAGAGCCCACCTTCAGAACATTAGACTCCATCGCCCATCCAATGATAATAGGAGAATCTCCAAATATCTGAACATTGGGTAAATGGAAAGGACAAATAAAGTGTAGGAGACACCAAAGTGCCAAGAGCTCTGCACGAGTGTTACTTCCCAATCCACATCCAAAGGATAATTCATAATATTCATTTTTGTAGATAACAAAGAGACCTCCAACCGTGCACCTCCCGTTCTGTTCTACACCATCAAAGAAACCAAATGGACCATCTTCTGAAAAAAGTGGTATGTACAAGGATTTGCTCTTATATTTAACTCTCTTTTTCATAGCACTCGATATGATCTACATAATGAAATGAAGAGAGTGGTGGAAGTTATAAACAAATCCATCAAACAGAATGTGATTCCTCAACTTCCGAATTCCCTAGATGAAGAATAAGGGAAAGGAGATGAAGTCCAGAAACAAATGATACCATCTGTGAAGTAGCGCATCAATGGAACTATCACTCCATCTGAAATCCACACCCCATAATTCTGGAACCGTCGTCCACAGCTGAAGAGAAATCGGACAAGCTATAAATAAATGTTGCACCAACTCGACTTCCTTTAGACATAATGTACAGACGTTGCGTCCATATCCTTCCCTTTTAATAAAATGATCTGTGGTAAGCACTCCGTTTCTGAGGATCATCCAAACAAAGTGTTGAGATATTGTAACTTCAAAGAATATTATATTTGTACTTTATTATTCCGGAGATGTTTCATTCCTCCGTGAAGATCTTATTGTATATCCGGAGATGTTTATTCCTCCGTCGGAATGTGGTAACTCGGGTTATTATACTTCCCTAGTGGGGGTCGGCCCTGTATGTGTTATGTGGGTCAAAGGGTTAATAGACCACCCTAGAGGGGTCGGCCCAATCAGTTGTAGTGAGGTATTTAACCCATTGGTTAAATACGAGCCTACGTGTACTTGTGTAAAAGATATGTCAGAGTGGTGTATAAATAGAAGAGGTGTGTTCCTCATTTGATACAGACACACTCACTTGAGAGAGAGGCGCACTTGTGGAGGAGAGGTCTGCTATGGTGTAGGAGGAGATCATATCTTTTGTTTGCATCTTTGTATATTGCTGGTCATCTATATTGAGGAAGCTTTACTGGGTTTTCTACCCCATGAGGGTTTTCCAGGATAAATCTGTGTCTCTTGTGTTTATGACTGTGCTTGTTGTTTCTTCAGTGATCCTGTATATGCTATTATTGTGAAATGGAATGTAATGCTGCTATTTTCTGTCTTAGCATATTAAATCTTAACATGGTATCAGAGTTAACCTGAAGGAAGACAAGGTATGGCACTTACGACACTTGCTTTACTTACGACAATTTGAAGGTTAGGGTTTTATATAGCAAAAACCAGTCATCGTGGAACTTTCGCTATACATCCATTTTGGCAAAGGTTCAGGATCTGAAACCTTTACAGGTCGTAGATAACATCTCCAGATATCTTGTGTCCAAAGGGCACCCTCAGATTCATTGTACTTTGTAAGTTATGATCAGTACAAGTTAGGGTTTCTGCCTCTTCCAGATCTCAGTCAAAATCAGGTGACCTAGGCAAAAAGGTCATAACTTGGGCTAGGAAGCTCCAAATGAAATTTCGTAAAAAGTGACAGGTAGTACACAGACTGTACTATTTCAGGAAACTTTTTCAGAGGCCGAAGCTGAACCAATGACACGTGGAACGCCGTACAAGTTATCTCTCCTATTTTATCCCATAAACAGGTCACGTTGCGACACTTGGAATAACTCTCTCTCAGAGAGTCCAATTGAGGTAATACCTGTCAGGATGGAAATATAACAGGTCGAGCTATCTCAGGAAAAGTTTTCAGAGGCTGAAGTTCAAACAGTGACACGTGGCATGCCGTACAAGTTCGCTCTCCTGTATTATCCCAAAACAGGTCACGTTGCGACATTTGGCATAACTCTCTCTCAGAAAATCCAATTGAGGTCAAACCTGTCAGGATGGAAAGATGACAGGTCAGGCTACTGTAGAAAAATTTTTCAGACCCTGTGGAGCGAAAATTTTGGAGTTATAGAAGAAACAATTAGGTACATATTTCTGGCAAAACAGAATTATTTTTGGAGCACCTTTATTCATGGCTTCCGGAATTTAGGGTTTCGGAGAAAGTTAGAATTTTTGGAATCGGAATCCACGGCTGAATGCTACTCAGGAAAATCAAAATTTAGAGACCAAGATCGAATTTTTTGGTTGGGTAGAAGACCGGGCTTGATTAAACCCTACCTCGGGGTTTTGATCAGAAAGATGGAAAATTAGGGCTTCAGCAAAAGTTGGAATTTTTTAAGTCTGTAACCACAGCTGGAAGCTCCTCAGAAAAATAAGAGTTTAGAGCCTTGGATCGAACCTTTTGATTGGACAGAAAGGGGGGATTCATCAAACGCTAGTTCGGGTTCTTGTCCAGAAGATCCAGAAGTTTCAAAGGCAATTTTGAGGTGTCAAATTTTGGAGATTTCAAAATTGAAGTATGCTAGTTTGATCAGCTTAGCAAGACTCATCCTTCCATCCATTTAGAAGTGTGAAAGTCAAAGATTGAATTTTTAGGGTTTCTCTAGCAAACCCTAATCAAGCTCTAGATCAAGTTTCAGGGGGAGTTGAGGCTAAGGCCTTACATAAGAAGACTACAAGAAGTCTCGACAGGTATGACTCAAGGAGATTCAGGTATGTCTTGAAATCTGATTCCTGATTAAATTCATAATGTGTTTGTCTTCATATTATTTGTTAGTACAATCTTGATTAATGTTAGACTTATCTTATCACCCTAGTAACAGTATGAATGCATGTGAATGATTGAAGACATTCATTGATTAGGGCTATATGATTGTACTAATTCATTATGGTGTTGTGTGAGGTTGATGTTGTCTACTAACAAGATTCAGGTACATCACGAAAGACAAATCAAGTTCCACATGAAGACAAAGACTCATCCATAATCTTTGTTCTAACTTACGAGGTATGTATGACTTTGATATATTATGCTTAACCTATGAGACATGCAGGTTCTAGCTCAGTATCTCTAAATCATTGAAGAGATTGTTTAGGTATGTTGTACATAACTAAGCAGGTATACTAATCCAGGTATGTTTTCCTATGTCAAGTTAGAATCTTACCTTGTGTTAGGATCCCCTATATAAGTATACTTGGTATGATTGGTTATGCTTATTCATAAAGTTAGTAATCAAGGGTTTATGCATATTATGTCTCTTATCTTGATTGATGATTTAACTATCTAGATCAAACAAGAATATGCATGAGTAAAAGAAGACTTCCTTGAAACCCTGAATACTAATGATCATGACTGTACATATTCAAGAAATAGAATGTTTTGATAATATTGAGAATATACTAATGAATGTATGTTTGTGTATGAGATCATGAGGATGACACTAGTGCACACTTGAGCATGCATAGTGGTACAGAATGAATAGAAGTTCAGAAGACATACAGAAGATCAAGCGGGAGGCAACCACACAAACATAAAAGATAAGTATTTGAGTTGTTATTAGAAATAGTAAATGATATTGCTTGTATGCATATTTGTATTCCTAGAATATATCATGCTACTAATATGCATATGATTGGTAAGTTGGAAAAACATTCCATTGTTGCTTGTCTAGAATGAAACCTCTTTGCTGACATGCTGAGAGCTGTGCACACTCTCGATCGTATGTTCTGGTAGAGATGGAAGGCATCTAGATAGCCACTATATGCATACAGGATATGGGAAAGTGTTGTGCCAAAGTATTGGTCAAAATAGTTGCATAACTATGAAAATGATATCTGTATGCATAATAGGTTTAATCATGTCAATATGATTTGATGATTATGAAGTATTACTAATCCTGTACTTAATTTTGACTTGTAGGAAAGATCATGATGAATGATGAACACTGAACAAGCGATGGATGTTCAACAAAAGATTTACAAATCAAACACACTATAGAAGTCTTGTGGCTAGAAGATTATCTTAGAAAGAGGAAGAGAATCATGATGAGATGTTTTTCTCCAAGTGAATAGATAAAGACCATTCTCTTAATGGTGCAATTAAAGAAGAAGTGTGAATCAGGTTTTGTATGGGTACCTAGGATCGATAATCAATTGATGAGCTTAATGATCACCATGGGTGATGTGGATCTCAACCTTTGCTACAAGGTTGAATATGGTTTCTATACACAGATGACATGGATGCAAGAAGGAACTCACCACAGAGTTCGAATGATATTGAGGCTCATATCAGTAGACCCATCTAACGAGAGATGGCACAGATAAATGGCTGCAAAAATGAAAATGAAAGATCTCATATTGATGCATTACTTCCTAGGTCTGGAAGTATGGCAACGATCAGAAGGAATATTTCTCAACTAGGGAAAGTATGCCGAGAAATATTAAAAGGACTTGAGGTGTTGGAATGGCCACTCTTATGGATTCCAACTTGAAGCTGTTAGGGGATGACTCATCAGAGTTAGTGGATATAACTCTGTACAGTCAAATTATTGGGTGATTGATGTATCTAACATATACTAGGTTAGATATATGCTTTGTTGTGAACACCTTGAGTCAGTATCTAGTGGAAACTAGATGTGTTCACCTAATAGTTGCAAAGCATGTGATGAAGCACCTAAAGGATACGATAGACTTTGATCTATGCTATCTTGGAGATCATGACTTCAGATGGCTACTCAGATGCTGATTGGGCAGAAAGTGTATCAGACAGGAAGAACACATCAAGAGGAGGTTATTTTCTGGGATTAGCCATGATATCGTGGTTTAGCTGGAAGTAGTCTAGTGTGGCTCTCAGCACAAGCAGAATATATGGCTGCTTGCTCTGCTAGTTGTGAAGAAGTTTGGCTTCAGGATTGTTTGACTTAGAGATAGAACCAACTGTGATCCTATGTGACAAATAGAGTTGTATCAAGATGACATAGAATCCAGTGTTCCATGATAAGTCAAAGAACATAGGGATCTAACAAGATATGATGCAGAAAGGAACTATAAAGTTTGAATTTGTAACAGGTTACCGATGTACTAACCAAACCTCTACCTCAAGTGAAGAAGTTACCAACATACTAACCAAACCTCTGTCTCGAGTGAAATTTGAATACTTCCGAGACAAGCTTGGTGTAGTTCAAAAGGACTCTCCTCGAAAGGGGGAGTAGTATAGTCACTGATGATGAGATTGTCTCATCGAACAATAAGGTCGATAATGAGGTAACCTGTTCTCTACACCTAGATACTTAGAAATATTTAGATTTAGGACTCTTATGCTTAGAATACTTAGTTTTACTTATACATGCTTTTGATGTTAGATGTATTAGTAAGAATACATGCTTTTGATGATAGATGTATTGATGAGAATACATGTGGGGATTGTATCATCCTTGAACACTTGTTCTAAAGTGAGCTGTAGACAGGTGTCTCCGAGAAAGAAGAGGGATTGTATCATCCTTGAACACTTGTTCTAAAGTGAGCCGTAGACAGGTGTCTCCGAGAAAGAAGAGGGATTGTATCATCCTTGAACACTTGTTCTAAAGTGAGCCATAGACAGGTGTCTCCGAGAAAGAAGAGGGATTGTATCATCCCTGGACTTCGGTCCCTGAATTGATCCGTAGACGTATGGTCTCCGAAAATGAAGTCCTTAGTGGACAGGTAGGGATTGTATCATCCCTGGACTTCAGTCCCTGAATTGATCCGTAGACGTATGGTCTCCGAAAATGAAGTCCTTAGTGGACAGGTAGGGATTGTATCATCCCTGGACTTCAGTCCCTGAATTGATCCGTAGATGTATGGTGTCCGAAAATGAAGTCCTTAGTGGATAGGTAGGGATTGTATCATCCCTGGACTTCAGTCCCTGAATTGATCCGTAGACGTATGGTCTCCGAGAATGAGGTCCAAAGTGGACAGATGGGGATTGTATCATCCCCGGACCTTGGTCCCTGAATTGATCCGTAGACGTGTGGTCTCTGAGAAGTGGGGATTGTATCATCCCCGGACTTTGGTCCCTGAATTGATCCGTAGACGTGTGGTATCCGAGAAGTGGGGATTGTATCATCCCCGGACTTTGGTCCCTGAATTGATCCGTAGACATGTGGTCTCCGAGAAGTGGGGATTGTATCATCCCCGGACTTCGGTCCCTGAATTGATCCGTAGACGTGTGGTCTCCGAGAAGTGGGGATTGTATCATCCCCAGACTTTGGTCCCTGAATTGATCCGTAGACGTGTGGTCTCCGAGAAGTGGGGATTGTATCATCCCCGGACTTCGGTCCCTGAATTGATCCGTAGACGTGACTGTGGTCTCCGAGAAGTGGGGATTGTATCATCCACAGACTTTGGTCCCTGAATTGATCCGTAGATGTGTGGTCTCCGAGAAGTGGGGATTGTATCATCCCCGGACTTTGGTCCCTGAATTGATCCGTAGACGAATGGTCTCCGAGAAAGTGATTTTTTTAATGATGATGTGGTTACTTGTATCGGTATGGATACTTGTATTGATGATGTGGTTACTTGTATCGGTATGGATACTTGTATTGATGATGTGGTTACTTGTATCGGTATGGATACTTGTATTGATGATGTGGTTACTTGTATCGGTATGGATACTTGTATTGATGATGTGGTTACTTGTATCGGTAGGATACTTGTATTGATGATGTGGTTACTTGTATCGGTAGGATACTTGTATTGATGATATGGTTACTTGTATCATTATGGATACTTGTATTAATGATATGTATACTTGTATTGGCATGAATACTTGTACTAATGATGTGGATACTTGTATTGTTATGGATACCTGTATTGATGACGATGCTGATGATCGTGAGATGACGATGCTGACGATCGTGAGATGACGATGCTGATGATCGTGAGATGACGATGTTGATGTTCGTGTGATGACGATGCTGATGATCGTGTGATGACGATGCTGATGATCATGAGATGACGATGCTGATGATCGTGTGATGACGATGCTGATGATCGTGTGATGACGATGTTGATGATCGTGAGGATCTAGATGTTGATGTTGTTGTAGCTGTTCGAGTGCTGTAGAAGATAAAGACTCAGTACTGAAGATGTTGATGTTCCAGTATTGAAGATGTTCCAGTAATTGCTTGAGTTACTGATGATGTTGAGAAAGCTTCCAATGATTTATAGATGTATCATGTATGATGTTGATGACTCCTTGCTCGTTCAGATGCTGTTATAATATCCTTCTCGTTAAGGGGGAGTGTTGAGATATTGTAACTTCAAAGAATATTATATTTGTACTTTATTATTCCAGAGATGTTTCATTCCTCCGTGAAGATCTTATTGTATATCTGGAGATGTTTATTCCTCCGTCGAAATGTGGTAACTCGGGTTATTAGACTTCCCTAGTGGGGGTCGGCCCTGTATGTGTTATGTGGGTCAAAGGGTTATTAGACCACCCTAGAGGGGTCGGCTCAATCAGTTGTAGTGGGGTATTTAACCCATTGGTTAAATACGAGCCTACGTGTACTTGTGTAAAAGATATGTCAGAGTGGTGTATAAATAGAAGAGGTGTGTTCCTCATTTGATACACACACACTCACTTGAGAGAGAGGCGCACTTGTGGATGAGAGGTCTGCTATGGTGGAGGAGGAGATCATATCTTTGGTTTGCATCTTTGTATATTGCTGGTCATCTATATTGAGGAAGCTTTACTGGGTTTTCTACCCCATGAGGGTTTCCCAGGATAAATCTGTGTCTCTTGTGTTTATGACTGTGCTTGTTGTTTATTTAGTGATCCTGTATATGCTATTATTGTGAAATGGAATGTAATGCTGCTATTTTCTGTCTTAGCATATTACATCTTAACACAAAGCACCGAAGTTTTAAAGGGACATTCCAGCACCATGAATTCCTAAACCACCACCTGCTTTGTTTGAGTTTATGTTGTTCCACAATGGCGATGATTTCTAATCCATGCGATGTTGGTTGTGGAGCCTGATCTCCAGATTCAGAGATATTATTATTCAGCCGTGATCGTACCCTAGGTTTGGCTATGATCCCGGCACGATCCCCAGGGGGTCCGGGGGGGCGTGGGGGCCAACGCCCTTAAGAAAGGGGGTTTGGGGGCAACGCCCCCGAGGAAACTTTTTGGGGTTGTTTTCACCAACAGTTTTTGGGCCCATGGTTTTGGGTAACCCATGGTATTTTACCATTGTATTTCCCTTATAAAAGAAAGACATTGTAATACGGCTAGGGTTGATGTATTAGGTTTTATGCATTGTAAAGATCTCTGAGATAAGACGAGAGACTGTGAGACAGTGAAGAGGAAGTGCAATGGTTGTGCTGCAGGTTTTATCCCTTCACTTTCCTGGACGGTATAATAATAACGACTGGCAACTTCAATGTGTACATAGCCCATCTTGGGGTGAACCACGATATATCTGTGTCTCTCTTGTAATGTGTGTGTGATTATATTTGCATTTCTGTTTATTGTTATTGCTCTGCGATCCTATTTTTCTAACATGCGATAACCGACCAACCTTTTAGGTATTTGTCCCTCATTATCCAACTCCACAGACAAGAATGATTAAGGGCCCACGAGAGGCTTTTGAGATGCAGATCCTGATAAACCCAAAATATATTATGGATGCCCCAACTGCCAGCCTCCTTCGACATTCCAATCCTGTTCCATGCAGTCAGATGAATGTCCGATTTCTCCCTTTTTCCGGACAAAAGAAAGTTGAAATAAATGTGTCGAATCTGATGTAAGATGGCCATAGGAACCTTGGCCAGAGTGAGCCAGTAAATGGGAAGGTTAGCTAGCACAGAGTTAAGTAAAACAAGACGCCCTCTCAAATACAAACAACGGTAATACCACCGTGAAATCTTCGTATGAAACTTCTTAATGAGCCTTTGCCAATCCAAAACCTAATAAGCATTAGGCTTAAGAGTATATCCCAGGTACTTAATACCACCTTCAAGCTCTTTGACATCATAGGGAAAAAGACTACCAATACGATCGTGCAGATCGAAGAAGTTAAATTCAAATGAAAAATACAAGACTTAGTTAAAATGATAACCATACTAGTAGCCTTACAGAAGAGTTCAAGGATCTGTTTGTAATGCACCCACTCCTCAAAAATACCAATACCAAACAATAACACATCATCCACAAAAAGGAGATGTGTTATGTTGAAGCTTTTTGAAATTTTAATACCATAAATCTTACCCGTAGCTTTGGCCCGTTCAATCACCAGAAGGAAGAGCAAGGGCTATAGATGGCATCCCTAACGAAGACCATAAGAGCCCTTAAAAAAGGTGGTCGGACATCCATTAATAAGAACAACAAAGTTCACAGAGGTAATACAACCAAGGATCCAATTAGTAACCAATAAATCCAGCCCAACATTTAGTAATAGAAACCGAAGGAAAGCCCAGTCAACCAAGTCGTAGGCCTTGACAAAATCCAGCTTGAGAACAATTGAAGGAGTCCATCTACTCTTAGTTGAATGTAGAGTCTCTTGCGCAGTACCAATGGCATCAAAAATCAAATGTTGATTAAGAAATCCAAACTGTTCAGATGAGATCCCCCTTGACAAACCATCCTTAATACGATCTGCAATAACCTTCGAGACCAGCTTGCAGAGTAGATTACAAAGAGAAATAGGCCTAAAGTCCTGGAAATTAGCCGGTTCTGAAATCTTAGGAATCAAAGCTATGAAAGTGGCATTCAAACCCTCATTGATCCTCCTAGAGATACGAGCTTCCTCCACCAAGCGAACCATCTCAGCACAAAGAAGGTCGAAAAAATGAAGGTAAAACTCCATCGACTAGCCATCAGGCCCTAGACTCTTGTCCTTGGCCATCTTCTTAAGTATGCCTTCAACTTCACTCAAAGTAACCGGTCTAGCAATAACAACATTGTCCTCAGCCGAGAAAATACGAGACATACATTGGATGACCTCCATGTGTGCCTGTATATTGGACCCACACGACTAGGAAAACAACTTCTGAAAATGCCCCAGCCTTTTCAATCAACTCTTGTGTGGAGGCAAGGTTACTAGTAGAATCCTCAATATCCTAAATCGAGTTTGTCCTTCTTCTCATTGATGCATATTTATGAAAAAAACCAGTATTTTGGTCACCCAAAGTGATCCATAAAGCCCTGCTCTTTAGTCTTCAGAGCTCTTCCTCAATGTGCAGCCATCTATCTTTTTCTGCTACCAAAGAAAGCAACAGCTTACCCTCAGGATCGGAATGAAAACAATATAATGGATCCGAATGGTAATCAAAAATACGTTCATGTAGAGTTTATCTCCATTAGTTTCCTAGGATGTTAATGTGTTATTTGCATGAAGAACTAGTAAGTAATTGATATGACATTGAATGTATAGTATATACCCTCTAGAGGACTATTTGCGGCTATTTTTTTTTTGTCATGAATTCGTTTTTATAATAAATTACGAAATTTAAATAAAAAGAGTTAACGTAACATTGCTACGTACACTTTTCGACGTATAACTTACCTACACAAAATCGTAGTGTGTGTCCAAAAGTAAGTGCTTTTCAAACTTAAGAAGCATCAAGATTTTTGAGTACTGATACTCCATTAATATGGAAAACGAGTCTATTTTACTCCATACTAAAGTTTACGTTAATTCCAATATATTATTTTACGTGAATTTGTTTCTTAAAAGTTTTTAAAATAAATAATTTTCAAATTCAACTCTTAGAAGATATACAAAAATAACTTTTGTTTCCTTATAAGTATTTAAAATAAAATAATATTTAAATTACTTTTAGAAGATATACAAAAATAACTTTGGTTAAAATTGATAATTTTTTATTATTATCTTTTTCTAATTTCGGAATTTATGTATTCTTAATCATAAAATAAAAATAATTAAATAATAATTTTTTATTTAAATATTATAATACATTTTTATCAAAGTTTTTACATAATTAAATTTTATGAATTCCCTACCAAGGATTTTGACAATGATGAAGAAGATTAACCTTATGTGAGACCAATTTGGTCTATCCAACCTTAAAAGCAAAGATAGGGATTAATTAGATTGCTATAAAATTTTATTACTATGATAAAAAACTTAGAAAAAAGTGTTGAGAGGTCACCATAATTTTTGACACGTTAGAATATGCAAAGATTACGAAACTGTGATCGAATGTGGGTGTACACAGGACACATAAAATGGCATTTGTCCTCAATGCTTATAGACTGAGAGAGTTGGCGAATCCTTTCCACCCATGGTGTTTTGGGAATTGTCCAACACCCTCTTTCACTATGAAGCTCATGGAAGTTCGTTCTTATCTTGGCTATATATATTAATTTTCTTCTTCGAACTCGTTAAGATGAGAGATATTTTTTATCTTCTAGCTAAGGGTTAATGAGTTGCTTGTAGTATCTTAATTTATTTTAACCTCTAAAACTTTCTCATCCCACATTTTCTTTTTAAACTTATATATAATAGTATTTTTGATATTGTTAATATTATGAAAAGTGGCATTTTCGTTAATCCCCTAAAGGTTTAACCAAGTCATGGCATCTTTATACCAACCTCTCTCTAGTTGCAGATGGTCTTGACTGGAATTTAAAGCAATTTTAAGGAGTCTCTACTCTACCATTTTATTTGTCATGTTCTTATACATCAGGTACCTTGCCATAGTGATGCTTTCCATGGGGGGAGACCACCTTCTATAAGGAGAATAGGATAGGGCATATTGCTTTTGATTTTGAGTTTATATGTGATAAAACGCTTTCCATACAAGGTAACGAAAGTGATGAGAGTTTTAGAAAGGAACTTATTTTTATCCCAAATCACAAGGTTTGTTGATTTACAATTGTTTTCTAGGCCAAAAGTAAGCTTTCCACCCTCCGTTAATCGTTTTATCAATTCTATAGTTCCAATTGATCTTGTGATGGATATCAATTTCGAGATATTTGTAAGAGGACACTTCCTCCAAGTTGTTATTTCATATTTGTAACATCCCCTCCCATGGACCCAATTCAAGGAAGGGAACATGATGACAATCTGTGGGGCGTTTACATAAACTCAGCCCAATTCATTAGATTCATACGAATTAAAACCAATGTGTGTAGATGCAATTCAATGAACATGCACAATGGAAATAAACAAATCGTCCACACACATTTCATATGCATACAACATATCAATACAATCATCAAATTATAACATTTCAGAAGTAAAACATATAGACAGAGAAACACTTATCTTTATGGTGAAATGGTCCCAAGCAAATAACTATGTCGCTGCAATGTTCCACCCAACCATAGGCCAGTTGTGTTCATCAATTCTCTCAACACAACTGCCACCCCCGAGCTGGGCATGATTCTTACAAGGAAAAGGGAACATTCAGCTCATACACAGCCAATTAATCGTTTCATCTGAGCTAAGCCAGTCCATAGTTGGGTTTATCAGGCTACATTTGAACCCTGGATGCTTGCTCAAGCTCAGTCCAAAACAATGGATTTACCAACAGGATGGCCACGGGTTTTCCCCAAATCGTTTCCAACCAAAAACGAGTTGTGGGATGGGGAAAAACATTCACAGGGAGGAAAACAGTTTCTCCCAACTATCTAAGCATTTAACAGCCAAAACGGTCTCTATGGAACCCAAATTCGATTCCCCCCTCTTCCCCACTGGTATACAACACAAAAACGCCCTTCTCCAAACTGAGAATGAAGGAAAACACAGGAAAACATGGCTAGAAAACACCCAGGTAGCTCCAAACTCGTGAGGGAGAGAAACTGGTTGATGGGAAATGACTTGGGGAACAATTCATGGTTCTTTTCTTGCCCAAAGAGCAAAACATATTTTTCCATGCAGGGTGGCTTTCCCATACTCGAATTTGGACATCCATACCTCCCATTCCCCAAGGCATTAACTACCTCAACCAACTCTTGGGAGAAATGAATGATTGGATACAAAAGTCAACATGGGTAGTTGAGGGTTTGATGGGTTCTCTCATTGACACTTGGCTTGACTTGATTGGCTCCAAGGGTTTGAATCTTTCCCTCCCATTTCCTTGTAAAATCATGCCCCCATCTCTTGTTGCATTGGATAACTAGTTGTGGGTATTTTATTAAAATGCATATTTACATGATATTCGCAATTCCATTATGCATGGCTAGCATGCAAACCATATGCATCAATAAATCGATGGCGGGGCCTTGGCCTTGAACTCCTCACCACGATTTTATAACAATATTACATGATTTACGATTTAATGCCATAGGGTCAAAATGGGGACATTGCAATATTCAAAATTAGCATATAAGTGTCCTTCTTGAAATTGATAATCATAACTTTAATTGATTAGAAATTGATATCTTTAGTGGAATTGATAATAATAACTTTAATTTATTATAAATTGTCAACATATTAAAAATATATGATAGCAACATTACTCAATAATTAAATATTGCAACATCAAGGAATTCCGTGAGTATAGTAGAGAAAACCTCTTGTATCTTCAGAATCATTGATTATAATATTTCATATCAAGAAATTCTACTAATATAGATTTTTACATGAATAGGTGTTTATAATTTAGAACTAGGGGTGGATTAGGCTCTATGCTTTTCCTAGAATGTATAAGGAAAAAACAAGTGTAGTGTCCATATTGATTTTATGGTGGTCATTCCAAATTCAAAATAAACAATAATTAAAAAATAATACTGATGCAAAAATAACTTGTAGCTCATACAAGAATAAGGAAAATAAATAATGCACTAACACATTTTTAAAAAATAAAAATAAAAACATTGTAATCTTTAAGGTTAAGCATTATTGTGTATAACAAAATTTAATATCTAATGTTTAAATATTTAATATGTTATGTTAGATAAAAGAAAATGTTAATAATTAGTTCATACTCCATGATCTAGTTTTATAATAACTTAAATATTTTTTAAAACATGATTATATACGATTTAATCCAACATAAATTTTTATAAATTTGAATACAACATATTTATACTAGAAACAAGTGAAGAAGAAGAATAGAGAGTGCACTCACTTGTGAAGGAAGAAATATGACATCTTGCATGGCTCAATGAAGAAGGTATAGATCATTAGTTATCAAACCATCTTTATGAAACAAAAGGCAAGTAGTGCACTGTGGCACCTCCAAAATTCAAGAAGAAGAACAATTAAAGCCAAGTAGCAATAAGAAGAAAATATATCTAAAGTTTAAAGTTTGGAGCACAAAGAAGAAGAAAAGCATTGAAAGCATTAGAGTTTGGAGCAAAAAATATGGAAAGAAGTTGCATTAGAATATAGCAACAAAGAAGGTGAAGAAGAAGATATTTGAATGATTTGTAATCCTTGTTGAGATATAGACCATCAAACATTCATATTTATGATTTTTGATGTAAGTCTTAGAAACAATATGTTTTAGCATCAGTTTGATTGATTGTTTAGTAGTCATAATTAAGAGGGAGTGTTGAAATGTAGTTAATTAAATAGTTAAGATTAATTCACATATAAAAAAATTGTTAAACATTTATGAGCTTATGGAGTTAGTAACCAAAACACATCCAAAACCCTAACATTTGTATTGCCTAGATATATTTCTAGTTTAAGTAATGAAAAGAGGATAACAAGAAACTCCATAATTCATATATGCATATGTTATCTTTTTTATAAATGATACTAATAACTAAAGAGACTTACCGTTGTCCAACCTTTGGTTTGTCATGTATAATGGTTTTTAATTTTTTCTTTTATGATTTTTTATATTACTTATCATGTTCAAACATAAAACTTATTAAAAAAAATACGTCAATTGTACTCTATAATTACCCTATCTTAAAAAAGTATGTACATAATGTATTTAAAAATAACATATAACTCATACCATATGTTGAGACACATATTTCCATGTTCTTTAAACATATTATCAACTATTCTCTTTCACATGAAGTTGTTGACCCTTATAATTTCTAATCTATGCACCGTAAATTCATTATGTGAAACATTATTTATATGCGGATGATTGTCATAACTATGAAAAACATAGGAAACATCTAATCCACGTAAATATTCATTAGAAGAAGCCAAATGAGATTCATTACACTCTTTGATAAATTTATTATGTGATTTAGGTGATGAGTTTGGCATTATAATCTACGGTCCTCATTTTCAATATGTGCAATGGTAAATGCATAATGGTCAAATTGTTGGAGATAGTATATTACATATGGATCTTATTTTATGTCAATGAATTGATTTTTCATTGCATTGGGAAATTCATTATGTTCCAATAAATTTTTATCGTATTATTTTTAATGTACATTGTGAATAATTTTAGTGTTGTTTTTTTTGTTTTTATGGTTTGGGTATAATATCATTTTTACATTGCATTGATTTGAGGAATTTTTTATACATTAATGTTTATATGGAATTATTCGGAGTATTAATTAAATGGTTTTTAAATATTTTGGTAAGGTGTAATGATTTTAGTGTTTCTTTATATGTTACAACTCTTGGAATTGTCGAATAAATTGTGTTTCTTAATAGTTGGGATTCGGTATTATTTAATTTCTGAATTTTTCCTAATTCGATAAGATAATAAAGTATAATTTTTATCTGATTGATATAAACTTTAATCATAAAACTGGTAAGAAGAACCAAAATACAGACCGAACCATCATAAAACCACTTAAGCTACAGAACCACGTAAAACTGAAATCTAATTAGTGATACATGTAGCTGTATGGAATGCAAACTGCAAACTATTGCGGATATAAACTAATTAACATTCCATGGAATATGAATAGCTCAATTATTGTTCACATGTAAATAGAGTATCTCATGCTGCTGTAGTTCTTCTCTTCCATTGTAGGGTCGTTGGAAAAAACCATATATTTCTTTTCGGTTGTCTTCTTTCCCAGTGTTTGAGTAAGACCGAGAGTCATTATTATTAATAAGAAAAGCCTTGGTGAAAAACCATAAATACCTAAAACCACCTGTTGCGATTTCTCCGATTCACCATATTCTTCTCTTCATTATCAGGAAGCAGCCCGACAAGATGTTCAACCGAATTCATTAATAGAATCAACACAAATATCAACTTAATCCGACTTTAAATACCACCAGATGCTTACTCTTGTCCTCCATTATATAATAAAGATGATACCATGGGATTCCATAAAGCTGGCCACTTCCACACGGACGCTAGTACATGCGATAAGGTGGCAAGAAAAGTGGCATAGGTAAGAATCGAAGGACAGGAGTAGCATATTATCGCAAATCATGTCATTGACTTTGTCGGTGGCCTTGTATGTGTAGTATTCAAAAGAAAGAACAAAAGATGGCAATGACGTGGTTTCACTCATCGTTGTTTGTTTTGATTTGATGCGGTGTACTCTATCATTTATTCAGTTTATTACTATAACAGGTAGTAATGTAGTGATAGACAACTCATTTAACTAAAAAATGTACGAGTATAAACAATAATAGATAACAGGTCACAACTCATTTAACTAAAAAAGGTAACAGTATATACAATAATAGATAACAGGTCACAACTCATTTAATTAAAAAAGGTGACAGTATAGACAATAATAGATAACAGGTAGTGACAGTAGTGATGGACAACTCATTGAATTAAAAAAGGTAAAAGTACAGACAACAATAGATAATTACAACTAAGAATGAAAAACAAGTATAGATAACTTCTTGTTTATGGTACTTAACTTGTGACCTATAATATTCACAAACCACAAGTTAAATAGCACTACTAGTCTTTAGATTACCTCAATAATTATAATTCAAATTTCAACTATTCTCAAATTTTTAATAGATTTTGAAAAAAAATAAATCCAAACTTCTAGTAATGAAACTAGCATCACATAGAAATAATCCATGAACATGTTCACTTGTGTGCAATTTGCAAAGAGCATGTTATACGGACATTGAAGCTATGGTTTCTATAATGGCTATCTTTGTTAATAGAAGTTGAGAAAAGAATGAAACCAAATGTTGGTAGGTATATTGCATTCCTTCCTTTTTCATCACCCAATTGAATGACTTTGTTTGGTTAGGCTGTGAGCTATAATTGTTTTGTAATTTCTTTGATCAGTGAAAGGTATATCACCCAATTGAATGACTTTGTTTGGTTAGGCTGTGAGCTGTAATTATTTTGTAATTTCTTTGATCAGTGAAAGGTATAGAGGTTTGGTTCTAGGGATAAGCTTTCACCCCTTTCATATTGGTATCAGAGCATGTTAGTTCACACACCCACGCGTGAGTCTCACGTAGCTGAGCCGACGCTATAGTGTGTGATCTCTCTGTATTTTGGACAGTCTACGAATGATCGGGAAATAGAGGGGGGTCTTTTGTTTGAGAGTTGTAGCTCTATGTCCAAGCAATCACAATCAGTTGTTTGTCTTCTTTCTTCTTGTTTAGAGCCGAGGGCTTGTTATTTGTGGCTGCAAACTAGTTTCAACAGCTTGTAATGCCGAGAGAGAGAGCAAGTTGAGAACCTTCCTCTACCATCCTAGAGTGCTCGTGCACTAAGCGAGTGTGGGTGAGGTGATATGTGCAAGTTGTAACTTGTGAAGGGCCTGTATAGTCATGAGGTTGAACAAGACAGAAGGATGTGGCTGGTCAAAGTTGTCATTAAGCTTAAGAAGCCCATTACTGCTGTGAAGAAGTCTGCTGACAAGCCAAAGCTGAAGCCCAAGGTCAAGACTAAAGAATCCCTTGCGAAGAAGGTAGAGAGCCCTGTTGTTTCACTGAAGGAGCTCCTAGCAACTTCTCCTCCTGCTCCTAAGCTGGCGACCACCTGGGTAAAGAAGCTAGTCATTCCAAGAAGGCTGTTATTCTATATAAACATTATAAAAAAATGGCATTTAAGTTTTAAATTAGCACCACTTTTTGTGAAGGATTTAGAAAATATTTCATTTTCAAATAGTGGTGAAATAGTGGTGTAAAAGTGGAGATAATGTGGAGTTTTGAAGGTGGTGCTAAGTTTTTTGGTTAAAAAGTAGAGTTTGTAAAAAAATAAAAATTTGATGTTAAATGGATACTATAATATTCCATGGTATATGATGTAAATAACCAAAACCAATCCTAAATGAATTAAATTTTATAGTAGAAAACACCAAAACTAATCCTACATGGATTGAAATCTTGTAATACAAAACAACAAAATTAAAATTAATATATATATAAATATTTATGCTTATATGGTGTAAATCACTACAAAACAACAAATGGTAAAATAAAAATAAAACCAAAATCATGTCATATTTATTTAGCAAGGTTAGGTTGTATATTATATAACAAATAATGTAAATGAATTAAAAATAACTATATTGTATTTAACAAGATTGTGTTTTTATAAAAAGCCTATAGCATGTAAAATTGAATATAAATACCATTTTTTATACTATATATATAATTTCACATAGGTAAAATAATTTATTTTCAAAACATATTATTTTTATAATATTATCATTGTGATTGTAATTTTTTTTATTAATTTGATTGTATAGTTTTAAAATAATTTTAAATTAAATATTATCTTTCTAATATTTTTTTATATTATTAGCCATTTAACTATCATATCATTATGATTAGCTTTTTCTTAGCCAAACTTTATGGTATGATTTTAGAAAAAAAAATCAGTATATGGTTAGAAAGTGAAGGTAACAAGGCTAAAGGTTAGACGGGCATTAGAAGACATCACTCTACTATGGACCATTCGATACGGTACCTAGAAATAACTTATGAAATCCACTCGAAGATATAATGGTTTCTTTTGATTTGAGAGCTCTTGTGAGCTGGTGCAAGCTAATGCTGGCCACTCATGACGTGTTAGTCACAATGGACTCCTGGAAAAACAGAAATCTGAACGTCAAAAAGCAATATTAGAGCTACCCACACAACTTTTTGGAATATGACGAAAGAAGATCAAACATATACAATCGGATTAACTTCCGGAATATATAAATTTTATTTATGGAAATTAAGTATAACTCCCCAAAAATGGGGTTCTCCTAAGGTTGGTATGTTATTTTTTTAAGAAAACATAATGAATATGTTTGCGTTAGTTCATTGGTTCGGTATGAAAATGGTGGAATTTTGTGAAAACAATTATATACAGTCGTAGATAACAGGCCGTTCTAGTGTAGCGCTATTTTTCCATATTTATTTATATTAATTTTATTTATTTATTTTAATTGAGGAACTCGGCCAAGCCCTAGAATGACTAGGTTGAGCGTTAGTGCACAACATCACTGTCTTAACATAATCAATGAACTTTTTTTGGGGGGGGAATGTAGGTCTCTGTGTGTACTTGTGTGGGTTCTTTTTCATTTTCAAAATAGGTGAGCCAATCAAAAGTTATAGACGAAAGAAATAACTTACTTTTTGTGTAAGATTGACGTTAGTGCAATTGAAATTAGTTAAAAAATAGGAACAAATAATAGATTTAATAAAAAAATATATATTCAGAATCTGCACACATAGTTCTACAAGTGTGTGCAATTTCGTTAGCAGTGGACTAGTGTAGCATACGTAGAATCATGCTCGAAACAGAAGAAGTTATAGAATAAGATGTATTTTGTTATAAGATGTATTTTTTTATAGTATTATATCTATTTTGGCAACCTGAACCTAAAACCATAGCAGCCAAGTCATCCACCACATTGGTGGGAAAGGACTTACCTGCCAAAACTTAAAAATGTAAATGGCGTGTGCGCGTTTATTTGAAGGCGCATGCGTGTTGATTTAAATGCGTGTACGTACTAATAGTGCGTACGCGTTATTTAGTAAAATCGGACCAAACCATAGCTTAAGCACATATGCATCCATACAAAAATCCTATTGAATGGATGAAGTTGATGTTGATGAAGATGATGATAATGATGTTGATGAAGATGACGTTGATGATGAAGATGATGACCAAGATGATGATGATGATGATGATGAGGAAGAGGGTGATGAGGAGGATGATGACGATGACGATGATGATGATGTTGATGATGAAGATGATGACCAAGATGATGATGATGATGATGATGATGATGATGATGACGAGGAGGAGGATGAGGATGAGGATGAGGATGAGGATGAGGATGAGGAAGTGGGTGATAACGATGAGGATTGGGATGATGACAAGGAAGTGGGTGATAACGATGATGATGATGACAGAGATGATGATGATGACGATGATGTTGATGATGATGATGAGGATGATGATCATGATGCTGACGATGACGATGATGATGATGATGATGATGATGATGAGGATGATGATGATGATATTCTTCATCATCAGCATCATCATCTTCATCTTTGTACACATATTCATCATCATCCATCATATTCATCATCATCATCATCATCATCATCATCATCTTCATCTTCGTACTCATCTTCATAATCATCCATCATCTTCAACATCATCATCATCATCATCATCTTCGTCATCATCCCAAAGATGATGATGATGATGACGACGATGATGATGAAGATCAGTACAAAGATGAAGATGATGCTGCTGATGATGATGATGACGATGATGATGATGCCGATGATGTTGATGAGGAGGAGGAAGAGGGTGATGACGACAATGATGATGATGGAGATGATGATGATGATGATGATGATGACGATGATGATGATGTTGATGATGACAAAGATGATGATGATGATAATGATGATGATGCTGATGATCAAGATGAGGATGAGGATTAGGATGATGATGATGATCATCATCATATTCGTCATCATCAACATCATCATCTTCATCTCCGTACTCATCTTCATCATCATCCATCATCTTCGTCATCATCATCATTGATAATGATGATGATGATGATGCCATCATTGATAATGATGATGATGACGAAGATGATGGATGATGATGAAGATGATGATGATGACGTTAATGATGACGATCACGATGATGATGATGTTGATGATAAATATGATGGCCAAGATGATGATGATGATGATGATGATGAGGATGGGGATGATGATGAGGAATTGGGTGATAACGATGATGATGATGATGACAAGGATATGACGATGATGAGGATGATGATGAAGATGATGATGATGATGTTGATGATGACGAAGATGATTATCATGATGATGAGGAGGAGGAGGATGAGGATGATGATGATGATGATCATATTCGTCATCATCATCATCATCTTCATCTTCGTACTCATCTTCTTCATCATCCATCATCTTCATCATCATCATCATCATCATCATCTTCGTCATCATCATCATTATCAATGATGATGATGAAGAAGATGATGTTGACGAAGATGATGATGATGATGTTGATGATGATGATGCCGATGATGATGATGTTGATGATGAAGATGATGACCAAGATGATGATGAAGATAAAGATGATGATGATGAGGAGGAGGAGGAGGAGGAGGAGGAGGATGAGGAAGTGGGTGATAACGATGATGATGGTGATGGAGATGATGATGATGTTGATGAGGATGATGATGACGATAAGGATGATGATGATGATGATGATGACGGAGATGATTATGATGATGAGGAGGAGGAGGAGGATCATATTCGTCATCATCAACATCATCATTTTCATTTTGTACTCATCTTCATCATCATCAATGATGGTGATGATGAAGATGATGATGATGATGATGATGATGATGATGATGAAGATGATGGATGATGATGATGTCGATGATGGTGATGTTGATGATGAAGGTGATGACCAAGATGATGATGATGATTCGGAGGAGGATGAGGATGAGGATGTGGGTGATAACGATCACGATGATGATGATGACAAGGATGATGACGATGATGAGGATGATGATGATGATGATGATGATGCTGATGATGAAGATGATTATTATGATGATGATGAGGAGGAGGAGGAGGAGGAGGATGAGCATATTCCTCATCATCAACATCATCATATTCATCTTCGTACTCAACTTCATCATCATCCATCATCTTCTTCATCATCATCATCATCATCTTCGTCATCATCATCATTATAAATGATGATGATGATGAAGATTATGGATGATGATGATGATGAAGATTATGGATGATGATGATGATGATGTTGATGATGAAGATGATGATGAGATGATGACCAAGATGATGATGATGAGGAGGAGGAGGAGGAGGAGGAGGAGGATGAGGAGGAGGTGGGTGATAACGATGATGATGATGATGATGATGGAGATGATGATGATGACGAGGATGATGATGATGATGAAGATGATGAGGATGAGGATGCTGATGATGATGATGACGAAGATGATTATGATGATGATGATTAGGAGGAGCAGGAGGATCATATTCGTCATCATCTTCATCTTCGTACTCATCTTCATCATCATCCATCATCTTCATCATCATCATCATCTTCGTCATCATCATCATCATCATCATCTTTGTCATCATCATCATTATCAATGATGATGATGAAGAAGATGATGATGATGATGTTGATGATGATGATGACGATGATGATGATGTTGATGATGAAGATGATGGACAAGATGATGATGATGATGAGGAGGATGGGGATGATGATGAGGAAGTGGGTGATAACGATGATGATGATGATGGAGATGATGATGATGAGGTTGATGACGATGATGAGGATGATGATGATGATAATGCTGATGATGACGAAGATGATTATGATGATGATGAGGAGGAGGAGGATTATCATATTCGTCATCATCAACATCATCATCTTCATCTTCGTACTCATCTTCATAATCATCTTTGTCATCATCATCATTATCAATGATGATGATGAAGAAGATGATGATGATGATGTTGATGATGATGATGACGATGATGATGATGTTGATGATGAAGATGATGGCCAAGATGATGATGACGATGATGATGACAATGATGACAAGGATGAGGATGAGGATGATGAAGAATATGATCATCTTCTTCATCATCTTCGTCATCTTCATTGATAATGATGATGACGATGAGGATGATGAAGAGGATGAGGATGAGGATGATGAGGATGATGATGATGATGCTGATGATGACAAAGATGATGCTGATGAAGATGGTGATGATGATCATATTCATCATCATCAACATCAACATATTCATCTTCGTACCGATCTTCATCATCATCCATCATCATCCATCATCATCATCATCATCATCATCATCATCATCATCTTCGTCATCATCATCATTATCAATGATGATGATGAAGAAGATGATGATGATGAAGATGATGATGATGATGATAATGATGTTGATGATGATGATGATGATGACGAAGATGTTGATGATGATGACGATGATGAAGAAGGTGGTGATGATGAGGATGATTATGATGATGAAGATGACGACGAATATGATGTTGATGATGAAGATGATGATGATGATGATGATGTTTAAGGCATGCAATGTAGCCTATACATGGTATATGTATCCCTCTACATTTTCTATAGATACCCCACAAGGGTTATGTGTGGTGGTTTGAAGATGCATTCAACATCGTATCTTAAGAAGATTCTTGAGTTGTAGGTGTTGTTCAAGGTGCTTGAGCCTGAGAAGCATTATTTAATGCATGATAAGCTTCTTGTTGTCCATATACCTTGGTTGGACCTCGAGACCCATTTTTGGTTCACAACTAACCTAGTCATCACACACATAACACACTTGAAGTTGACTAATACCGTATAGATTTCATATGTGGTGGTCCAGGGACTCATTCATGGTGTTTGTGCCTAAGAAGCAAGAGTTAGTGTTGGAGGCTCTTGTTTCCCTCCACTAGCCATGGTTCAGGAGCCAAGATAAATTCTTAATGTCCAAGACATCATAATGGCAGCAATATTCAATTCATATGCAAAAGGCTCCTTGTAGAGGGATAATGTCTTGGATTCTATGTGTTATTGATGATGCGTGAGGTTTAGAATTTTCAATTAAGGCCCAGGTGGAATTCAATTGAGCTCAATATGCTTCAATAAGATCTCAAGGAACTTGTTTTCATTCTTTGATGATGTTCAATGCTTTTCAACATATCCATGGTCTTTCATGGTAGGATGAGGATGCATTCATGGCATTTGATCTTTACAAAATATGTTTTTTGTCAAAATGAAATTCAAATTGCCTCTTTGATGAGTCCTCCTCTACAAGACTTCATTTATTGCATGAGTGTCATAGACTCACGAAAACTCTAAACAACACTCAATGGCATGCAACTACAAATAATGGCATGCAACTATAACCACAAACCAAGCATAGGTTGATTTTATGCATTGATATAGAGAGGTGGAAGTAGGCACACAATATGGAGAAGCAATGAGTTAGAAAAAACATTTGGACCAAAGTACCACAATGGTTATTAATAAAATTAAAAAAAACAATTGTTGGCTTAGGAATTGTCTTCAATTTGATGGGTGGCATGATCATGATCATGCAACCTCCCTCCGTCCTTCCAAACATATGTGGTTTATCACTACATTTATCTTCGACACTCGCCATCAAAATACGTATAAAAATAACATGTCTCTACATCCTCTTCCATTTAAATCCTCATTTCATAGTCATAAATAAGGATTATTATGCATGCACATCCTCACCTTACAATATCAATTGGGTCAAGGCGCATAGACAACCATAAATTATCAAATGTGTCAAGACGCAAAGAGTAAGCCCTTCAAACAAAAATTAAGACCCACCCTTCAAACTTCATCACCGAGTCCAATTTATGCAAATATTTTCAAAGTGGGGGAAGGTTTGGCATTAAATGGTGTAAATGTTGGGGAATAAATGGTGTAGACATTATACAGGGGCGCATGCACGTGTTTTAGCACGTGCGCACTAGTGACGTGTACACGCTAAAAACACGTGTGCGCGCGTTTAAGAATGCGTGTGCGTCCCTGTTACTAGTTTAAAAAAAATAGAGTTCTCTATTTCCTGGGAATTATACGAAAAACACGGGTTTCATTTCTGCTGTGGGTTTCAAGCTCTTACAGGTTTCTTATTGGATCACACTCATTGATATTTTGGACACTCATTGATCTATTGGACAGAAAATCACCCTTGGAATATAACAAACATCTTCAATGGTCTTGGAAAGTGGATACATTCAAGCTACCAGTTTCCATTGTAAGTGGAGATCATTTCTATAGAGGTATGGTGAATTGTAAATAAGTATTTTCATTCACAAGATTTGAGATTCTCCCATGCCTTTTTTATCATATGCCCACAACAATATCCATGCATAGACAGCAATGAATTTGACAAGAAGATTTCCCAAGTTCACATCTAAAAAAACTCATATGAACACTAGACAAGATGAAGTATGCAACCTCCTCATTGTGTAATTAGTTCCCAATTTAATTTTGTTCTTTTCACCTCATATTATGCTAGCAAAAAAAGTAGCACATTCACTAAACATGACTAAAAATATTATTTCAACTCATCCACAAAACCTCAACTCTCTCATCTCTTATTCAATACCATTGTATGGAATGAGGATATCTGTAAGTATATGCACCTTTCCTTTCTCTATGAATCCAAATATGATAATATTCATCCATATGTACCATACTTACAATATCCCCTCACCTTTAATAATGTTTTTTCTTCCAAAAACCAAGACTTTCCCACTTCATGCTCTATTCAACATGATCATTGTTGGTATAGTCCCTAGTTCCCCACTCTCCAACACCTCCCCACCCTAGATATTGCACATTGAAAGGTCAAAATACATTCCCCCTAATCACCCTTCCCAAGATCATGATCCTTGTTAGAAACCTTTGCATACTCGTTAAGGTTTTGCACAATACAAGGTATACATTCATTCTATTGTGATGCATTGTTGAATTCAACCATGGGTATTTTAAACTCAAAATCACATTCTATCATCTCAAGGTTTATAGATAAGGAAATAGTTTGTTGTTGTTTCTTCAACTCCTTAAGGTGTTATATAACCTAGTAATTTATGATGGTAAAGGACATTGCCTCAAATGGAAGGATATACCATTCCACTATGAAGACAAAGCAATCAAACTAGGTGCAAAATTTAGAATTGATAACATTAAGGGAGAAAGCGAAAAATGCAACTAATTAAGGTGAAAAATATGATGTAAACCAATAAGAAAAACTATTCCCAAACTATTCTTGTAGGTTACCTTATTTGATGTAGAAAAAATATCAAACTATTCCCAAGGCATCTCTAGCCATCTTTGTTGTAGGGTGTTACTACCATAATTTTTATGAATTCATGGCTAGGAACACTAGTTTCTCCACTAAACACTTGACCAAACATCATCTATATTGATTGGAATTGTAAGGGATAATGATGTTTATTCGAACACAAATAAACCAACATAGTCTGTAGTTGTATATGTTAATTTGTAAAGTGGTAAGTTATGTTGGAATGTGTCAAGTTCATTGTATACTGGCACTAATATCTTTTTTTCTTTTTTCTTTTGTAGGGGTAGGCCTGGTAGTTGTGTTAAAGATACTTTTGGAGATGGGAAACTCATGAAACACAAAAAGAAAATATAGAAGGAATCTGCCCATTGAAAAGGTCAATGACTTAAGAGAAAAGGCCAGGTTGGGAATGGAAAGATTGAGACATGGTCCTATCATTGCCCCAGATCCTACCACTGATCCTAACACAATTGTTGACATGACAACCTCTTGTTCAGAACCATAGGTAAAGCGGTCGCGTCCAACGGACCCAACTCAAATTCCAACATCAACACAAACTCCAACCAACAATCCATCAATGAGTCATGCTGAAGTTCCTCACGACACAAGAATTTTGGGAGATGCTACATGTGTAGAGATGGACATATAAGCCTTGATTAATTTGCAATCTACCCAAGAAGACCACAACCATGTCGACCAAACTCCCATTATGGCCCAATATGTGAATGAAGAACCACAACAAACAAGCTTCGGTATTCATGTCTCATGTCCACCCTCCCTACCTCTAATGTCCAGTGCAAGAAGAAGAACTCCTAGACGTATTCATGTGGATGAGAGTGCTATGTCGAGGCTTGAAGGCAAGTTTCCAAAATGCACTATCGAATGGCAATGCAACAAAATTGTCAAAGAATATTTTGAATCCAAAGGTGATGCAAGTAAATGTCAATTATTGCTATGTTTGTTAAAGTCATGTTCTTTAGCTGTTGTTAGGAGAATTTTGGTCATAAAGATGGTTAAAAGTTCAGAGGTCAATGGTCATATTGTTAGAAATCTCCAATCTACATTTAATGCGATTGGGAAGATATCTCATACAAAAGATCTTTGTGCGGCTTGTCATGTTTTATCGGAATCAGTTGTAAGCAAGTCCACAAGGCAACGTCGCCTGCTATCACACACTTCTCACATACTCAAATTAAATAGAAAAAATCTTAAAAAGTACTATGTTATAAGAGAAAATCTTGACACTTCGGGTGGGAACGATTGTTGGGATTTTGTTGGTAGGTTGCCTCGTGCAGATAGGAATCTAATTGATGCTGTTAAGGAGTTAGTACAAAAGTTTTGGCATGATCATACTAGACCTTCATCAAACCAAAGATACGTGCTAAAGCTGAGAAAAGGTTCTACTGAACGTGAACCCCATGTTAAACACTTCCTTCACACCACACAGACTAAACTCCATGAGAGATTCAGGAATGAGCACACATAATTGAACCTGGGTCAAAGCTCCTTTGAGAAATGCAAACCATGGTACGTTCGTATATGCATTGATCAGAACACCTGTTGTTGCAGATACCATGTAGAATATGAATATTATTATGACACATATTAACATATATTTTGTGTTTTGCATACTAACATTGTGCAGGGATGCAATGGATCCATACTACCACCGAATGCATAAAGAGACTTTATCCACAACATCATGTGTCCAAGGCCCGAAGGACAAAAATATTATGAAAAATCGTGTCTATATGGGACATGTTCTAGGTGCAGTGGGTTTTCGCTTTTGAACCGTTGCATCCATGAAAGCAAGGAGCACAAATTTGGTAGGATGGGCATGGAGATGCAGAGCTTCAAGTATGTAACCTATCAATTAGACAGTGCCAGGGAAAGTAAAAAGATTGCATTAGTGAAGTCACAGGTACAAATGAATATTGCATATTTTCATATTACATGTTCAATTTATGACATATACATTTTTCCAAATGCCACATTGTAATATTTCCCTTGTTTCCATGGTAACAGGTACCGGTATGTGACTTCTTGAAGGAGTTCTACGAGAAAACAAAGAAGTATGTTTAACATGTTCATGTAGCGCGATGGCAAGATGAGCAGTAAAAAAAATGCAGGGACACATTTCCCGTTGGAACCATAGTGTCAATTGTGGATTTTGCAGAAAATTACACCCTTCAGCCACAAAATGAAATCCAGAGTCAATACTACGATTCAGACCAAGTCAACATCATGGTACATATTATGTATAGGCATGGGCCAGAGAGCTGCAATGCCAAGAGGATAATACTGAAGGAGACAAACTTTTACATAAGTGATGATAGAACCCATGATCTGCATTATGTGCAACATTGTTTTCGAATTTTCTATGATCAATTGAAGGAGAGAGATATACAGATGGATCAACATTGGATATGGTTGGATGGTTGTGCAGGCCAGTTAAAAAATGCTCGAGTATTCCAATGGATGAGTATTTTGCATAAGAATTATAATGTGCTGCATATTTGGAACTATTTTGAGACCGGGAACGGCAAAGGACAGCTTGATGGGGCCGGTGCATGCATCAAGACCACACTACGAAGGGAATAGATGAGGTTTGACAAGGAAACTCATATCCGAGATGCATAATCCACAGTTCAATGGTGCTCCGCAACAATTTCAGATTGAGCAAGAGATCAACAAACATCATCAGTGGCAGGACGTGTGGTGAGAAATGTTTGGCTAGTGGTTGACATAGATCAATCGCGTTCCTATAGTTGCGTCACAGTACAAGGAACACATGGATTTCATTCAGTTCGAAGCTCAAACAACCCCTTATTTGAAATATGGACATGAAAGCTTGCATGCTTTTGTAGCCCTTGCAGCAGTGGCGAATGGGATTAATGCAAATGCATGGATTGGGTTGATGAATGGGATTGTGTGTCACTTGCAGTAGAAGAGTTTTTTGGGTTGGGGATATACCTCAAGGTACCCAAAGCATGAAAAGGTTTGGGTGGGCACAAAACCAAGAGAACAAAAAATGTTGAAGAGGACATGTGGGGTGGGAGGTCGGCCTCCAAAAACTCAAGCATTGACATTAGTGAGGTAGGTCTAAAGAAACTTCTCTCATACCAAATGAGAGAAGTGGTAGGTAGGTCTCTAAAGCAGCTTCTCTCATACCAAATGAGGTAGGTCTAAAGCAACTTCTTTTGTGGAGTGGTGTTGCATTTTGAAGTTCCCTTGGTCATTGTTTTCTAGTTGCATTGTTGGTTTTGGCTATTTGTTACCAATGTTAGGAGATTTTTTTTTTTTTCTTTAACTTGTGTGTAGAACTCTAGGCATTCATCTAAAATTTTCCCAATCTATCTATCCAAGTGTCTGTTAGTTTTTCAGAATTTAATACATTATGATCTAGGATCTTAACTGAAAGAACAACATGTACAGCATATCAAGCATAAGAGACAAGAGACAAGAGACACAAAACATTTTAGCAGGGAAAACCAAGAAGGTGAAAAACCCTGCAACTTCCTTAGAGATAGAATAAGCATCAATACAATGATCACCATGATCAAACCCAAGAGATAGATATCTACAGTAGCATGCTCCTTCTCCACTTGTGTGCATCCTCCTCTTCTCTCACTAATGCGAAGTGAGTGAACAATAGAATGTGTAAAATGAGAGAGACACACTCTCTATTTATACACTACATCACTTGACCTTTACTCAACTAGGTCGGCCCTAACTTAACCACATAACATAATGTTGATTGGGCCAACCCCCAATAGGGTGGTATAATAACCCTTTGACCCAAATGACTCATACAGGGCCGACCCCAACAAGGTGGTCTAATAACCCATCAAGTATAAGTTACGACATTTACAATATAACTTGCGACACTTGCAAGTACACATGACGACACTTCCAATCGGAGGAATAATACATCTCTGTTGGGGATACAATAAAGTACAAATGTAATACATACAATATACAAGTGAATATCTTCCGAAGTTACAAATACATTATAAGTTTCATAATGTGTCATTATCGTAGATATATCTACATATTCATACACATAAATGGAAAGTGAGAAAGAGGAGAATGTAACTTTAGAGCCATCAATAATTAGCCTTTTATTAATCCCTAACAAATATTTATTTTTACAATGTATACCTCTGGTCAAATCTTTATCCTGGTTGACTAGTTGAATAAAGCTCCTACAACAATGCCAATAGAGGATTTTCAACACAAGGGATGGGTCTCTAGACCTCGAGCATGGTGATTAAAAAATATAAAGGCTATTAGCACCTAAATGAATATTTGCATGCGTCTTGATGTTGGCATCTTGACCATGGTTGAGGTGATGACAATGAGGTTCATATGACTCCAATGAATCTTCCATGGATCATGGGGTAAAATGATGTCTTGAACCATTGAGTTGACTATGTTCATTATGTGTCTTAACATCAAACAATCCAAGATACTTAAATTACAAAGAGTGATTATCAATATTACCAAAACATTGAAGACATTATTTACACTAAGGGTCTATGCCAACTTGTGCAAGTAGTAGTTCAACACATTAACCATGCTTTCATTAAAGGCACATACTAACACACAAAGATCGATCCATATGTAACTACATTAACAATTCTATTTTATTGCTCAATCCAATTGCACCTATGCACACCCCTCATGTTTGAACTAATTCAAGTGATATGGTTAACCCTTTCATCCAAGCACACATATGAACTTCTCATATATCTAGGTTAATTTGATATAATATGTGATGCAATGCTTGTTAGAATTGACTATTATAACCATTACAAGGTTAAGTATGGAAGAAATCATCATCTCCTATTTATTTTTTTGTAGCCCTAAAGTCACAACACTTTGTAATGTAAATATCACTCCTTAGTTTGCTTGGCTAGGTATGTTGTTGCTGAAAGGAAAAGATGCAAGACCCATTCAAATACAAGGGACTCATATTGAGGTCACTTGGTGTCTAGAAATAACATCTATATGTATGTGAGAACTTTTCCATAACATTCTTATTGAAGACAAAATCATGTATGCAAAAATGTAATCAAAGACAAACTCATATAGACAAGTGCAGATCCATTTATTAATATGCAAAAATGATCCAGTCATGTACACTTTTTGTAAAAATGGAACATAATTCCCAGCGTCTATATAATGTCAACTTGTGCCTCGTTCAAAAAAATGCAACTCATTCCCTATACAAAATATGGCCCATGGTGCCCTATACAAAATATGGCAACTCGTTCCCAAAATGCCACATCGTGGCTAGTGTACATAAGAGGGTCTCTCAATCCTCCTACCCACCCTCGGAGCTCTCAGGTGCATCTCCAAAATCGATCTTCCTCTTCTTCGTGCTAGAGGAATTTGGGTCCTTCCGGCGTCGTGAACCACGTCCCCCTGAGCCCTGAAATGACAACAATAATATGTCAACTTTTCCTAGCAATTATACAAGTATAAAACATAATTTCAAAATAAAAATAGTTTTCAAATCTTAGATAACTCACCGCATGTGAGACTATAAGTCATGAGGGGGTCTCCCTCCTCCGTGATCCTAGTCTCTTGGCAATGCCATCCTACAACATTTAGAACAATAAGATAAATGATGAAACTAGATGCATATAGTAATTTTTCGTTAAAAGTGAACGAGATTTTCATAAACTAGTCAATCTCACCGTGAACACAATTGGCTGGTCTTCGGGGCTGGTGGATGGAGCAGTCAGCTAGACACCCTGCTCCAATGCTAGGGTGGACGGTATCGGGGAGGATGTAGCCACATCGAAAATGGCTACACCACTGGGGGGAACAATGGAAGAAGGGGGGGTGGAAGAAGGAGGCATAGACTGGGATGGGCAAAGTGGACTAGCATGTCTAGGGCGATAAAGCCCAACTGGCTGTAGTATGGATCGAGGCACCCTGGAAGGGGAAGTAAGTGTGGTGGGGAAATGTGGGGGGGGAGAGGTATGTGTTGCGGTGGAGGGATGGGTGACTGTGGATGTGTGGTGTGTTGTGGTTGGATGGGGGAGGGTGGGAATATGGGAAACTAATACGGAGGTGGTGGAAAGGTTGGGATGGGGTGATGGGACACAGGATATGAAATGGAAGGGGGAGCTAGATGGAACTGTGGAGCTGGATAGGAGGGGGGCCTGGATCGAAGGGGGTGGGGAGGGATGCATAGAATGGAGCATGTATGCCAGGGGATGTAAATGGCATATAAGGTGGTAGGAATGCCGGGGAGGGAGGAATAACGACACTGCCAGGCCAAGGTGCTCGCACCTGCATACACATTTATAGCCTCATAGTTTAATATAGAAAAATATAAATATACACAGACAAGTCATCATATTTGAAATTAAAGTTATGCTTTAATACACACGATACCTGCACATGTGGAGAACTACTAATCCTTGGTGGTAGTGGCTGGTCGCTGGAGCCTGTGAACACTACAATTTTTAGACTGAATTTATAAAAACAATATTAACAATATCAAACACAATGCCAATGATAATGACAATGATAGTACTTAAAAAACATGACTACAACTAATTTATATTCAAGTTAGATGACAGTGGTTTGATGGGCTTTGGATATTATATAACATTTTTATTGTATTGGTGCAGTCCATTTGTTCAAGACTTGGTAAAGAATATGCTTGTGGGGATCAAGTCCTTTGACCCACAATGGATTGGGCCCATGATAGGAACAAATGACCCATTATGTGTTCATTCATTGAAGATAATGTGGCAAAGAAGGTTGACAATTTATGCTTGAACTGTTTGATGGGCAAAGTTGTCATTGATATTCAATATTCTGAAAGAATAGAAGGTGGCATGGCATGAAATTGAAATTAAATAAGGTGACAGGTCATAGAAGGTGACATGGTGAGCTTTTCCTTTTCTAGAGTCATCCCCATGAGTAGGTGATCTTTTCCTTTGGCCCTAGAGAGATGTGCAGTGCCTCATAAGCAAATGGAATTCATGTCCATTTACAAATTTGAATTGGAAACCTATGTAATGTGTTTGGGTTCTTGATGAAGAGTTCCTAGGTTTTGATGTCTTCTTATAGATTTGTAGTTTCCTACAAGCTTGATTCACCCAGTGGAAAAGTATTTGCATCCCTAGAGTGAGGATCTTGAGTCCCTTTATTCCCATAACATTTACATCATCAAATAAAATGGCGTCTCATTGTTTCAATTTGAAAAGGGGTGCTAAATAGAAATTAAGTTAGTGTGCATGTTATTTAATACACTTTAGAGTGTTGATCATTAGAAAAAGGAAGAAAGAGAAATATTTTTCATGATTAACTTACTTACAAGCTTGAATGTGCCAAGTTCTTTTGCATTGAATGACTAATTATGTGTTCTTGATTGAATAGCTATGTTGTCATAATGATATCACTTGATTGAAATCATAGAAATCTTGAGTGAAATGAGTTAAATGAGTATTCTTGATGCCAAATGTTTTACCAAGTTGTATTTGAATCAAGATAATAGCAAGGCCCCATAGACCACATTTGTAAGATTATCGCTCTTCCTTATGGGCCTTACATCATTTTCAAAAACTTTAGTGACAATACATGTGATAAGTTGTTTTACGTTGTTTATATGTCTTTCCTAATAGCATGTTCTAGGAGTAGTAGTATGATTACTTTCAGTCTCAAATATTAGAATAAATTGGAAATCCAGTGATAATAAAATACGGTAATAAGGACATGAGAAACATCAGGTTCTTGAATTTCTAGAAGCTTGGTCACTATGATTCTCTTTTCCCTGAGAGTTTTGCACAATGTAGTGAAAATTCATAGCAATAAATAGTTTTTTTATTAGTCTCGGTGGATGCAAAAGTGATAAGTACAACATCTCAGTGAACTCAATTGATGCAACAAAGTTAGCAGAAACATAGAAGTGATTTGAACACCTTTACCATTAAAAGAACCTATTAGTAGAATATGGGGGAAAGTGATAATTACCATGGTAATATATTCTCAAAGTTTAAGCTTGAAGAACACATGGCATAAGGTCATGGAAGCAAAGGTTTATTTGGTGGACAAAGTGATAGGCATTGGAGCCATTGGAACACCTATTGAGCCAAGAGTCAAATGACCCATACTATGGTCATTTGAAGATGATTTGGACAAGGAGAGTACATGGAAAAAATAACTTGGATGACATGGTGACAAATGGAAAAGAAACAATAACACATATGGCATTGGTCAAGCACATGAAGAGAAAGCAAGCATTGTATGGTAGTCTAAGGATGAAGGACACTGCGGGCATCACCAAAAACCCAGTTGCGGGCTCATCATTGGTCAAGTAAGAGTGACAGATTTTGGAAATTTCTCTCCCATTTGTATAATCATTAGAGGTCTAGGATTCCTAAAGTGAACATGGACAAATGTTTCTATTTTTCTTAGGTTTTCATGTTTTATAAGGTTTCATTTTTGTTTGGTTGGATTATATGAATTTATAGCTCTCAAATAATTTAGACAATATGATAAACACTACTGTAAAATACAATGATAATATGGTAATTACTCAATGCTTATTAATTTGTAATTACTGAACACAAATTACTGGTAACAGGATCTAATTATTCAAAGTAAAGAAGTTACCTATGTGTATGGTGCCGCAATCTCCTCTCCTGCTGCCATGGCTCCGTCGAGGTCAAAGGAACTGACATACTCCCACCTAGTGGATGGAGACTCGGCCCCGAATAACTGTACACTAAAACAAATAAAGTCAACAATCTGTAATTCAAAGTTAAATATACTAAACAATACGATATCAAATAAAATACAACAAATACTTGAACATAACAGTGAGAACAACGATGTGTCGTTATTCCAATAGAACTAGAAGGCCCCGCCTGGGTTCCACCTGTACCCGACATGTCCCGGCCACCACCCATAGACTGTGCAGCTATCTGTGTCTCATCGATGTCCTCCCGGCTCTGTGAAGACATGGCCACAAATGTGGTATGTATAAGCAAGTGATGTGTGGCACGTCTGATAGAGTCATCAATCTCATCTAGGCTGCTACCAAACCCGGGTGGATGAGGAGGGGGGTTTGGCTCTCTCCTGGGTGCAGGAGGTCCTCTAAGTGGGTTGCGATGCACCTGGGGTCGATCTTAGGCAGAGCCAAGACCGACACCCTAAAACTCAGTGATGTCAAAATAGTTTACATGGTACCCTAGCTCAAACTCAGCCCACAATTTTTGAAGGAAATACTGTGGGACCTCCAAATTGTTGCATAGGGGCCTGTCAAACACCATGAACCACCTCTTTCTCCAGTTATCTCTCCATGGCTGGTAAATACACCATTCCATGCAAACCCAACTCCTCGTCATAGCTAAAGGTTGTCCTGTCGAGGGAACTATGAATTTACTATACAACTGGGCTTTGGTGATGTTGAGGTCTTTTATCTGCTCTTTGTTCAACCCAGTGGAGTAGTGTTCCCTCATTCGAGCCCTGTATTGGGTCAAGTTTGTTATCTCACTGTGTGCAATATTGATTGATTCAATAATTTTTTTCAATGATGAAGCCAAGGAAACCCGAGATGGTTCCTTGGTGTTGTTCAATTCATTGCTTAGTGCCCTCAATTGATTTAAATCTTGTTGTAATTGATCTTCGGGGTTTTCATTCGGTTCATTGTATGTTCCCATGTTGTCTTCTGAAGGTCGGGTTTCATTGGTTTAATCAGATGGTTTAGGTGTGTTTTTCATCTTGTTAGGTGTAGATGGCCTGCAATGATGTTTTTTTGGTTTTTAAATGGATTGTAATTTTTTTTTTTAAATAAAATTCAAATGGAAAACAAAAAAAAACAAAAAATAACAACAAATGGATTCTTTGTTGAGCAACTACCTGGAGAAATGGTTGGCGCCGTGGTGTAGGGGCGATTTGGAGGCATTGAGGAGAAGTCGGGTGCTCTGAGACACATTCGCGAGGTCACTGTTTTCCTAATATGCGCTTGCGGGTTTGTTGAAAATGACAAACCCGTGAGCTCTGTTTTTTTTATAAAAAACACAGGGGCGCACACGCGTCATTGACGTGTGCGTGCCAGTTTGTGCGTACACATCAATAACTCGTGCATGCACCTTTTTTCCATGTAGGCTCAACCACGTGGATGTTCAGCATTGCCTAAGCAGGGATGCATGCGCGCATTTGGATGTGCATGCACGCCGCTTTTTTTTTTCTGCTCACGCACTGTCGTTGCGGCCTTTTTGGGTACCAGCTTCGTGTGGGTACCCTTGTGATAAAGTTATACGAGAATGTCATTACAAAATTTAAGAGGAATGAGGGGAGGTCGAAAGATATTAATTGTAACATTGGAGTTAAGCAAGGTTAATGGCCCCTCTCCCCTACGCTTTTTGACATTTACATCGATAAGCTAGAAGTTTGTTAACAAGACGCAGGGTTTGTTGGCACAACCTTAGTTGGTATAGTCATCATCCTCCTTATCTATGCTAAAACTCTTGTCCTTATGTCAAAGTGCCCCTTTGATCTTGCTAAGCAATTAATAATTCTCAAGGATTTCTTCTCTAATATGGGTATGGATGCTAACACAAACAAATAAAAAGTTATGTTTATCAAGTCCAAGAAGGTCACATATGCTAATTTTGTATATGACAATATCAATTTGGAGGAGGTGTCTTTCTATAAGTATCTTCGACTTGATATTCATCACAATCTTAACTGGAATTATAACATTGAGAAAATGATTAATGGAGGGTGGAAATCTTGTTTTTCTCTTTAAAACAATTCCAAATTAGTGAACCTTGTGATGTGGGATAAAATAAATTTCTCTTTTAAACTCTTGTCACTCCTGTTATCTTGTATGGGTGTGTAGTTTTGGGTTAGAACATATATAGATAATCCCATAGAAGGATTGACAAAATCCAGATGTGTTTCATAATCTATAACCTCAAGATTAAAAGCAATGCACCCTACTCTATTCTCCTTCTAGAAGCGAGTCTTCCCCTGATCCAGGAGGATCTCCGAGATCGATCAAAATTAAACTATTCAAATTGAAAAAAAAAGATTTCAGTTGCGTAGATCTCGACAAGATATTTCCATAAATGTTCGTTTCATACAAAACAGACTCCGTACTTGAAAGTTATTCAGTTTTGAACTTTTGACAAAACTGGTAAAAATGGCCAAAAAAGGTGCCACGTGGCAGCACTGTAAGGCTGACACATGGACTATATGGATGATGTGGCACCACCAGAGCGTTACATGGTAGGATGCAGTCCAGTTGGTAGGAAGAGTGGCAGGTTGAGTGTAAAAGTGGCATCCAGTGGAAAATGAGGTGGACCAACCAGGGTGTTCCACATGGCAGCCTGGATGGCACTTCGTTGTTTTGTTTACTAAAAATATTTGGGTCAGGGAGGATCAGACCCCTTACCTATACCTCCACCAATGTATCTGCACTGTCATCCTAGCCAGGATCTCCGTCAGATGGTTCATAACCATATGGTTCTCGACTCCTAGTTGAATTTGAATACATTTATATTTTGGAAAAGGGGAGGGACCGAGGGCTAAGTCCTCAGGCCCCATATCTATATTTTAGATTGTATTCAAACCATATATTATATGCCAAAAAACCAATGAAGGTCCAAAAACCAAGAGCCAACACAATATCCACTAGCAATTGCTCCATGAAGGTGCAATAATACGCTAATAGGTTGTTGTTGGAGGGTAAAAAAGGTCGAAGAAGAGATCTAAAGTTGATTTGGTTTTGACGGGGTGTTGTACGATGAGAGAACAAGTACAACTCCAAATTTGGGAGGATGCTTCTTTTGGAATAGGAAAAACGAGATCTTATCTGCTTTGTCTGTTGTTGGGAAGGCGATTTAGTCTCTTTGTCTCTTGAATATTTAGAAATATGCATAAATGCCTTCAAAACTTGAGAATGTTTTTGGATACCAAAAAAATTCAGAAAAGAACTCATAAATTTGGAGGATATGGAGAAGGACAATCTAATAAGAAAATTGAATATTCCCTAGTTTTGAACATAAAATTTTAAAAATTCAGAAAAGAACTCACAAATTTGGAGGATATGTGTAAGGACAATATAATAAGAAAATTGAATATTCTCGAGTTTTGATCCTCCCGACAGAATGATAACTAAGTTAATTTAATTAAGAAGTCTAACTTTGAAATGGTTTTTTAGTCAAGACTCGAAAATATAGTCTTCCCCTTTCAAAAAAATAGAGTGGTCGGTTGAGAACATAACATTGATTGGGAATAGCGACTCTACATTACACACCATAGCATTTTACAAGAGCTAAGTCACTCATTCACTCTAAACAAATCAACAATAAAGTATCATTCCCACATTTCCAACAACTTTTATAAAGAAAAAGAATGTATACTCAACACATGTAATGCAAAAAAATAGATGCATAAAACTCTTCAAAAATATATTTTCATTAAGTATGCAAATGGTAGGGGAAGAAAGAAAAATGTTCCAAATTCTAACCTGCAATTTTTTTCAACACCTACTCCTCTAGTACATAGGCCTTCTCCATAGTCTTTCCAATCTTCTTCTCCCACAGAGATACGAGCTCATTAATAGAATAGGTGTTGGCAGGAAGCCTCAAATAGAGGATCTTGTTTAGAGTTCTATCCACTCTCTTGATGGTAAATACATTTTGATATCCTCCTTATTCATTAAACAAATTATATATGCAATGCAGGATGGATTAACAACTGGTCAAAGAGGACACGATGAAATGCTAGTCATTGAACGTAAATTTTCCATCATATAGAAGTGATGTAGAAAACAATTATAAAAAAGCAATCCTGATCAATTTTTTTGACCATACAAAATTTGTGCCCCTGGAGACCATAGTAACACATGCATGTTCTCTCTTGAATGCAACATGCTAAGAGCATGGCGCATAACTCCATTTGCAACGTTGCAATGTTGACCATAGCCACAGGTGCATGGTAGGACTATTGCACATCCCAAAGACTCAAAACTGAAACTATAATAGTGCACAAAGGCATAAAAAACATACAAAATATGTAACAAGTGAAATAAGACACCATATTAATGAAGGAATTCTAAGGAAATATATCAAGGCCAACTTCTTGATCAAGCTCATATTCTAGGGAAAATTCATAGGTAAACTAATATTTTTTGCTCCACAAGGTCCAGTTCTGAATGAATATTTGGATAACCCTACAAAATTTGGAAAAAAACATTACTAAAGACTCATGCAAATAACATAGAAGTCATAAAAAAACAATTACAACACAAACAAGTAAGCAAATCATATTATACCTAGAAGTTGGCTTTGTGAATTGCAAGAAGTCCTTTAAGCAAAGCTCATTTGTCAATTTCTCCGTTGGGAAGAAAACCCCTAAATTGCTAAAAAAATGCCTCCACACAATCGAATTCCAAGTCAGCACAACAATTGAAGTAACTCTAATAAGAAATTTGAATTAGGCATGATGTATTAGTAGTCTGTAAGTCATGTGATTCACCAATAAGGAAGAGAAATAAAACTAAGGAAATAATTTCAATAATCATCTTGGGAAGGAGACTCTCCAAACCCACTGGAATCACATGTTGTTGACTCCCCCTGCATGTTGTTTTCCAAGAATGATCCCAAGCACTAGGTCATAAGCATCATGTATCAAGTAAATTGTCTCTTGATAATGATGGTGTTCCTCCAATAGTGCGAGGTATACCACAATCCTTTGAAAGTATTGGAACATTTGAGCTCTGCTGCACAACTCTCCATCAGGCTCTAAGTGATACTGAGGGTTGTTGTGAGGTGTCATTTAAACAAGATTCAAGCGATGGATCCGATGAGCCTTGTTATACATAGTAAAAGCTATTTCTTGAAGAGTGACTAACTCAGTCACTGGAGGGATGATATATTTGAGAATCATTTCTGCAGTGAGGACTTGTAAAACAAGCTTAGGAACATTGAACCACAATAGAGTAGGAACAATTGAATTCAATATTGTTTCATCTAGAGTAGATGCATAGTCTAGAGCCTTCCCAACTTGACTATAGTTTAGCAACTTCCTCTCTCTATTTGGAGAGTTAACTATTGCTCCAAGAGAAATGAAAGCTTAAAAAATAGTCTAAAGTAATGCAGATGGTTCAACAAAGGGGCATATCACATAAAGAACCATGAAAGGGAGACTATCAATGTCTTTCTGATTTCCTGATGTATTTGTACCAATTTGAAGGTTCTTAAGCACCTTTGGAAGACATTTGCGGAAGCAACTAACATCCAAATCTTTTTCATGTGTCATTAATAACACATTTATAGAACTAATGGAAGATAGATTGTGGGTTGTCTATTGAAGGCGTGTAGAACATTCTACAGGTACAACACCCGATCAAGGCCATTTTGGAAGGACAAAAACTCGAACGACATTAGAAAAGGGAATTTCTGAAATTGTTTTGTTTCTAAGCCATCAAATTTGTTTCTATTTCTAAGCGATATCTACATGAGAACATAGCTTCAGTTCAGAGATCAAAATTGAAGGGAAATATCAATAGCAATTACATTGAACAATCTTTAATTGAATTATAAAAAATGGAATATGCAAGAATATTTTAAAGGGACCATCTTAGCTTAAGTCGAGTTTCTTCGTTGTTATTTATTGAGAAAGTTAGGACAAAGGTTATTTTGTGAAAGAGGCCCATATTTCATGGGTGGGACTAGACTCTATGTGAAGTTTAGAACTTTGGTTTGTTACTATCGTGGATACATAATAAATATTCCCAACCTAAGCAAGGTTCAGAGTTACTGTAACATACCCCAAATTCCATGTGAGAAATTAGGGATATTTCCAAACAAATTAATTGACTTCACAAAATATAAAGATCTATCAATGTTATATATCTGTTGAGGTAATGGGTTATTTATTAAATGATTGATCTGTTGAGTTGCTCCCCTTCTATGTTGTAGAATTCTGGATCTTGTAATATCCGTAGGTACTCCAGGTGAGACTTCATATGCTTTGTAGGTGTTTCTATAAGGGTTAAAACCATTTTGGTGCGGTATTTGTGGTGTTTGTTGGTGTTGTGATAGATGTTTCAACCCTAGTCAAAGTGAAAGTGTGCCAATAAATGGTTTCGTTGTCAGGACCAAAATTTGTGTCGAAGGGGAATGTGGCTTATGTGACATCTGACTAAGCAAGATATCCAGGATTGGGTAGATCAACATATGAAAGAATTTTCTAAAGAACAGAATAAGCATCCCTGATTAGACAATGAAGTTTGGCTAGATAAGTTTTTTTTTATGATATTCATGAAGTTTTATTCAAAGGGTTTCTTGTGATATTGCATGAGTGGTTGGCAAGATTGACTAAGCAAAATAAAATTTTCCAAGGAGGTGATCCTAGGGGTTGGACCCCTGAGCTGATACAATGACTGAATGGTGTGAATAACAATATTTTGTTAAATATACAACATTAGGAGACATTCTCCAAACCAATCTTGTGTATCCAAGATTGATCCTCCCATATAGAGTGGAGCACTTTGATTTCCTTTTGTGTAAAGTTTATTCCTCCCATATAGAGGTAATTGATCAAAGTAATGATGTTATAAAGACTTGTTGGATAAGGCTCGGGACTTATGTGTCAAGTCATGATTCTCATGTGAACCTTCTGTATAAAGGTATCCATGAGATGGACCTCAGATATAGAGGTGGACCTTCTGTATAAAGGTCTTGCTTTAATTGTTAAAAACATTTAATGTTGTGTGATGTATTATTAAACATGATCACCAATTTCTATTAAAGTATCCATTAGATATTGACCACCTCTAAAGTGATCAATTGGTCCAGAATAATATAATATGATCACATCATCCGATAATTTTTCTTAGTATAATGTAATGTGATGGATAATTAAAATTAGCAGATATTGACCATGCAGTAAGAGATAAATAAATAAAATATAAAGCATAGATATCAAGAGAATTTGAAATTTCCCATGTAGACACTTCATCTAATTAAAGAGAACTCGAATTGTTAAAGCTTCAATTATAGATCTTTCGTTATAAAGATTCATAGTAAGTATCAATGTATGCCTCAATCAATGATTAATTTAAAGCATTAGTTAAAGATATGCCTTAGTTAACTAAAGAACTCATAGTGGTCACTTCAAGTAAATCAATCAACATGATTTCAGTTAACTAAGTGTTAAATAAGAAGGACTAGTTAACTAAATTGTTTTCACTTTAGTTAAACTAAAATATGAAACTTCATAAAATCAAGGAGAATCAGTTAAAGAGAGTTAACTAAGTGACAACAAAGAAGATCTAGTTAACTAAGTGATGACAATTAAGTTAGCCACCTAACTAAGTGGGAAAGCTTTCAGTTAAGAGGCAATTTCATCATAAGTGACATCTTAGTGGCATAAAGCACTGCATGAGAAGTGGGGCACACTTATGCATGCAAGATTTATACATCCAATTTGAGGGTGAGTTAATCATGAAGTTATAATGTCATGTTCCCATTTTGATAGCACCATGAATTAGATCGAACCCCGTGGATCCTAGTGACAGATTGAATTAATTAATTAATGAGGGGTTAAGATGATGCAATTAATTAATTAATTGGGAGCATGCATTTAATTTTATCCATAGTTTGCTATCCACTCGGAATAAATATTTATGGTGAATTTAATATTTGTGGCGCATTTAATATTTTATTGTTATGCTGAATAAATGGAGAAAATGCTCCATTAGGGTGCATTAGTAGATAAGGTTGGAGTAGTGACTTGAGGAAGAAGTCGAATAAAGCACATGAGTCCAAAAATGATGCCAAAAATGAGAAAAGAGGAATATTTCAGAAAAAGCAGCATAAATCAGAAAGTAGGATAAAATAGGAAAAGTAGGAAAGTATGAAAAGCAAGAAAGTTCAGAAAAGAAAGAAAGTCAAAAAAGAGGAAAAAAAAGGAAAGCAAGTAAAAAAAAGGAAAAAGAAGGAAAGCAATATTTCCTCATCCACTCATGGGTGGCCCATGTGGAAGAGTCCTCACAGGTCACCAAGATATTCAAATTGCTCAGCAGGTCACCCAAAATTCTATAAAAGAATCCAAGCAACTCCTTTTCACATCTTTTGTTAGTATGAGAAATTTTATGAATGCATTTGTGCATTTGAGACTTGGGAGATGTGCCCCTAGTCAAGCATGGGAGACGTGCCCCAGATTTTTGTGAGAGGATGATGGAATTCATCCATTTTCATAGATTGTATTTGAAGGTACTGAAGCTGATCAAGTTGAATTGGAAGTTCAGAATTATCATCACGCAGTTCAGAGATCGAATCCTCAAGCCTTCTTGAGTTTCTCCATCTAGTTTCTTGTGTACAAGAAGATAGATATTTCTATCACTTTATGAGAGGAATATTGGCCTATTTCTGATGTAATAAAATATTACTCAAGCTCATCAGGTTGAATTGGAAGTTCAAAATCGTCATCACCCAGTTCAGAGATCAAATCCTCAAACTTTCTTGGGTTTCTACAGCTAGTTTCTTATGTACAAGAAGAGAGATATTTCTATCACTTTCTGAAATGAATATTGGATATTTCTGATGTAATAACAGAGTATGTAATTTTTGAATATCATTCTATTCAATACAAATTATAGAACTCCGATTTCTTCTCCAAATTCTCTACCCCTTCTAGATTTAGCTAGAATTTGACTAGCTTTCAGTGTATGATTCATAAGTCAATGAGTACAAGTCCAAATGAAGTAATTTATGTTTCTGAAATTATCTAATATGTCATATGTAATTATACAACCACTTTTTTAGAATTTCGTTATCCTTTGAGCATTGTTTGGGAATCCAGAATTCGAACTAGTTGAGCTGTCCTGAAATGCAATTTTACTAGTTTTATTGTAAGACTTGTCCAGATATTAATATAACTTTATTAGATTATATTTTATGATTAAATTACTGTAAATTAATTTTAATTAACTTCTTTGATGTCTTCAACAACCTTCCCCATCCTTCAGTCAAGTTTCCTACCCATATTAGTCTGCATATGCTGAGAACCCCAAAAGCATTGGAGTAGAGTTCGGCCGGGCTGTTCTTGAAACATAATTTGTATTAGTACATTTTGAATAGGTATCAAATCATATCAGAAACTTCCATCCATCCATAGCCTTTGATATTTCCCATCCCCAACAATTCTAGCTTCCTTAGTCAGAGTTTTTGTAAATTTTGAGAAGCCCAGAGTTTTTGTGCCACGGTCCTGAGTTGGTACATTACATAGAAGATAAAAATAGAAGATAAGAATGTATAAATATGTTATACGGGATTTATGAATTCAATGTGAAGTGAATTCTCTTCTCCTTTGAAGGAAAAGAGTTTCACATTGTGTGTATGATATTATTATTGAAGGCAAGGCGCTTCTCCGATTGATCTCTCTTCTCTATTGATTTTGTATCTTCACCAAGAGTGTTTGGTGATCTCTTATCTTTTGAAATCAATCTTCTATGTTGTAAAAGAAATCATTCTCTACTATCCATTATATTATACAGTGAGAAGAGTTGCTGGAGTTTTGGTTCTGATAGTCTTGAGGATTTTCTCGAGGGTATATCTTGTGTTATGGATGTATGAATTTTGTGTCATTGAATTGTCTCATTGTTTCAAGTTTATACATATAAAATAAATGAAGATAAAATCTTAACCAAATTTAAACATGGTATCAGAGCTTAAGGTGTGAAGAAGCCCAGTTTTGCATGCCAACTAGAACCTACATTGATTTTGAGAAGTTGAGCACAAGATTTTTGAAGAATATGGCATCAATCTATGTACGAACGGAAGATCGTATTGAGGGAAACTAAGACTTCAACACTTGGAAGGATAGGATTATTAACATCCCAGAGGAACATGACTTGGATGGATATGTATCCACTATGGTGGAGGAGCCTGCATCTAATGCGGGGTGCATCAAATTCAAGAAGAATCCAGCTAATGACAAACAGATCATCTATGATTCGGTAAAAGATAACTTCATTCCCATGATCATACCGTTGAAGATCGCAAAAGAATGTTATGATACATTGACTAATATATATGATAAGAAGTCCATAAGTCAAAATAGGGCATTGAAGAATAAGATTTTAAAATTAAAGATGTATATGGATGAGATAGTGGCCTCCTTCTTCACCAAGATCTCTTAGGTAATATATCAACTTACTAGTATTGGAGTAGTGGTGGATGAAGATGATCTTCTCCAAACCGCTATTGATGGTCTCCCATCCTCATGGGAGACATTCTTGGATGCGTTAAATGGACGAGAGGTACAACCTAACTTCAAAAGGTTGTGGAATTATTTCCTCCAAGAGGATGGGTGAATCTAGAGAAAGTCAGTGTGCATTGAAGAAGATAACCTTTCCCTCACGACAAGAATGAAGAAAGGAAAGAAACCCTTCTTCGAAAAGAGGTTATCTCATCCAAAGAAGAAGGATTTCAACAAAGGATTTGACAAGTCAAAAGTTAGATGCTTCAATTGCAAAAAGAAAGGCCTTTTCTCAAGAGAGTGCAAAACAAAGTGGAAAGGAACGTTTCATGCTTTTATCGCCATGGAAGATGAAACTACTCAAAAGAATGCATTCGAATAAAAGGAGACAAGAAGGTAGTTTTACCTTGTCTCATCCCTTTCGGTATCTGTCATCACAAATGCAGACACATGGTTGATTGATAGTGGTGCATGCAAACATATGACTGGTTACAATAGTGCCATCACTGATCTAAAGGAGATAGAGTTCACATTCATGGTATATTTGGGGGACAACTCAACATATTCGATTTAAGGAGTTGGATCCACCTCATTCCAGATTATTGTGTTCCAATAATGATCTTATATTTGAGGGGGATGGTGACCCTAAGAAACATTGGTTTGTATGTGAAGCCCCGTGGCAAGCTAATCTTGTTGATGATGAGAACCAACAGATTGCACAGTTTGTAGGAGGACTCTAGAACATAGCACTTACATGGTACATGAACTTTCTTGAAGAGGGTCCAAAGACAAAGCAACAAATAAAAGATCACTTTCTAGAAATTTTCAAATCCAATTACACCAAGCATCTATCCGAGCATAAATTGAAATATATCAATAAAAGAATAGGAGAAAATGTATTGGAATATGAAATAATATTTAAATATCTACTTAGTCATATGCCATATAAAATGGACCAAGCACTAGTGATCCAATTCTTTGTCGAAGGATTTCATAAGAGAATCAAGACGCCATTGCTAATGCATGAATGCACATCATATGGTGATGTCTTGAAGAAATATTGTAATATCCCTGTTTTGACCCTTAGGATATATTGGATTTTAATGTAAACATTATATATATGTGATGTATGATTCCTAGAGTGGAGCTTAAGGCCAAGGACCCATTATTGAATGCTCAACCTTGAAGGCAAAGCATTTGATATTGTGTCATCCATGTGCTATTAAACCATGGAATTTGTAAAAAGAATGTAAATATCATGTAATAAAAATACCAAGGGGATGGATATGGATGCAACTAAATGAGGGGTCTATGTGTATCCACTAGGGAGAGATGATGGGGTTGTGGGATTGAACCCTAGGCTGCCATATGTCACCTTGAGAATCCACCTTTGACTGTCCTAACTGTCATTTAATTCTGTGTAAGGATGACTGCAGAAAAATGTTCATGAGGTTGATGGAGTATGAGAAGCCCTGAAATACATAAGGCAGGGTATGGGCTTGGTTGGCTTAACCCATACGTAACTCCACCTCATGGCAGGACATTTTCGCTCATCTCCATTCCATGGTGAATCATGGAAGCTTTAGTGGGGGGAGGAGATGCATACCTAGGAGGGAAGGGGAACCATAATCGCGATTTGGGAAAAAACCATGATTTGCAGAGGGAAGATCGCTCATAAATATGCATTGGAAGAGAAATACGTTAGGGGATCCATAGAACCGAACCTTGGTGCGATTTGGAGAGTGTTGGATGCCTAGGAATCCATAGCAAAACCCATATTATATATATATATAAACCCAGTCACGAGACATATCCTTTTGGTCGTAACCATGGGGAGATCCAAGCGTGGATGATAGAGTGGAAGAGAGAGTAGAGGTTGGAACCGCTTGATAAACCTAGTGAAGTCTATTTGATTGAGTTGGAGAGGTTTGTAGCTATGTGGTTGAGCTCATTAGCTTAGCTTCCTCCTCCCTTGTCTCTTTGCATTCTTGATAAACCCAACTGCATGCTGGATTAGAATGACTGTTGGTGTGAAACCAAGGCTGTGAGTAAGCCTGGGTAGTTCCTCCTTAGTGGATACATATCCCCAGATCGAGGGTGGTCTCTGAGTGCTGAAAGAATACAGGATGGGAAGAGACCTATGTTTGGGTTGGAACATTGCAGTCCATAGCCAATTGCTTGGTGGTTTCAATTAAAGGATAAGTGTTTATTGTTTCCTCTGATTATTCAATTTCTACATACATGAATGATTGTTTGTTTCTACATACATACAATTTCTTCAACGTTGTTTAATTGTCGTTCCGACTTTCTGAATCCCACAAGCCAGATTGTGGAGTGCGGAAGTTGTAGGCATGTTTCTTCGATGCCGTGAAATTGGTGCTCCAACTTTTCGAGTCCTGCATCGTGGATTTTGGAATTGCGGAAGTCGGAGAGGAGTTTCATTGATGCTGCGAAATTGGTGTTCCGAATTCCGAATTCCGGCTTGTAGCTTCCAGATTGCTGCTTGCAGAATTGCACATTGCGGACTGATATCGTTGAAGCTGAGTATAAGTGCATAGTTTAGATAGTTTAAATAAAAACAATTAGCAGGTTGTTCTCCCATCACTCTAAAGGACACTGAGGGGATTAGGGATGTGTCAGTTGGTATCATAGTCAAAGGTTGCAGCACTGGGGTTTCTTGGGCCAAAGCATGAGTTACAGGCAGGTAACTGGAATTTGAATGAGGTGCAAGGGCATACAATGTGCCTTGAAGGAATCCATATAGAGTTGGAATTGAACAGATTGAAATGTTGACAAAGAAGGAAATTTCTCACCTTAAACTATTTATGTTTATAGCATCAGAATTGCATGCCTACAATGTAGAAAGTATAAAGGTTATACATATGTGTATGTATTCAATTTATTTTTGGTGAGAAAATCATAGCTAATAACCCCTTTTTTTTCTTGGTATAGCCATTAAATTGGTTCATCTATGATGTGGAAGAAGAATTCCATACTATGATGAGTAATTGGAAAGGGAGAACTCCTTAACTCTTCTCTTGCTGATATAGCTATATTTTCTGAGTAATATATATGAAATTATGGTATAGGAATGTTGAAAATGCAATAGATTAGATAGATGAAATGTTTATGCATAGTAGGAATATTAAGAAGATAATGTATACTGCATGTAAACTTATGTGTGTTTGCATATGGTATTTCATATTGATAAAAGTGTTAATGCACACATTGCATTTCAATTTGAATGCATACCTAATAAGGATGGACATCCACTAAAGGCATTGCAAGAAATTCCTATGTTGCATACCTGTGATTCTTGCAATATTGCACAAAGATATGGAGAAAATATTTTTGAGATGCCTTGCTTACACTTTGCTTTGAGAAATGACGAAAAATGTTGTTTCTGACTGTCACATACCCAAGTTCTAGACATTTTATGTTATTGAGAAAACATTATGTTTTATGTTTATTATAAATTTTTATGACTATTGACCAAGTGGGGTCATGGATGACTGTAATTAATTACCTTGAATATTTTATTATAAATAAATAAAAGTGGAGACAAACATCCAAAGGAGACTGTTGAATGAGTGTTCACTGACCCACTAGGAGGAATGGACTGGGGTGGAGAGCAAACTGACACTTGGCAGCATCCTCAACTCACTTCTAACTATTGTAGGGGGGAAATTCCCTACTTTTATGGTCATGTTCCCCAAGAAAGTGGAACTGAGCAGGTGGCTCATTTACTGAAATAAATAGACCAAAGACCTAGGCATGCTACTTATCTACCCATTGAATTCAGCAGGAGGCTATTCATTCTTACCTTGTGATAATTTCTGAGCACAAGAGATTTGATGAGGGGAAAGTTAGAAGTGTTTGAGTGAAATAAGACTGAATTCTGAACTAGTGCAGCCACATTGCTGAGTTCAATATTGCTAAAGGTAGGAAGTGCTACTGCTAAGTGCTTCTGCTGAGTTGTGAAGGAATTTATTCCATACCTCCACACAACATCTTCGTCCTGTTGGTTTAGTGAATAGGCTCGGGGGTCCTAATGAAAGTAACTTGGCTGTCTTCAGGAGTTGGTTGGGTGGAACGGGCTCCTTTGGCTGTTTGCTTCTTCTACAAGTTACCAGGTTTTTCTTGTGTTATCTTATTTTACTTCTATCAAAATTATTAGTACAGATCTGATGTCATTATGTTATCAGTTTCCATTTCATCATTAGATACTCTAGACTGTCAATAAATGTTTTCTTTTTGCAATTTATCTATTCTGAAGAATTTAGCAGTTGCTAGATTTATTTGATAAATGATTAATTAATATTTATTTAAAGAATAATAGAAATTAATTCTTCCCTGCATTTTTCCACACATTGTTTTAAATGCCGTACTCTAGTACAAGGAAGGGTGTTTAAAATAAGATCAGAATGATGTCACAAATAAGTAGGCTTGATGACTTATTTCCAAATAATTTTGTAGTATTGCAGCATTGTATTATTGTCTCACTTCAATAGACATTTTAGATTTTAAAATAGAAAATACAAATATTTCATCGTTTGTGCTAACATTAAAATCCTATCTTTGTTTATACCAGCATAACATTTAAGTACTTTTATTTTCAAACAATAGTAGAAACAAACCCTTAAACCAAATACTTTATATATAGATTCTTTTATCAAACTCTCTGTACAAATTCTAACATGCTTCTCGTATCACTTTTCTATATCATGGAAACATATCTGAGATAGGCTGAACATCATAATAATATCAACAATAAATCCTTACAAACAAACTTAAGTATTAATATTACAACAGAGAATAATAATCTTACAATCGCAAACATAAGTAGACATTATTAATTTACATCATCAATATACACCGAATACAACTCTAAATATAGTTACAAGATATTATTATCTACTTCAAAAAAACTACAAGGTCTCTTAGGGTTCAAACCCTAAGTTTAAAATCCTCTTAACCCTTTTAGTTTTCAATCCTTTTGTATTATTAAAACAAATGAATTTTTTGAGAACAGGGTTCGAAACCCTTCATAGTTTACTTTTACACAAAAAACGTATACTTAGCATTTCAATGATGATAGGGTCACAACCAGCTTACGGCTAGGATGGTCGAACAAAACCCTGAGTAGTTAAACGCAACAACTGGCCAAGCCCTAGTTTCTTAGCACAATAGTTTCAATGTAACCTGGAAGTGTCGAAGGCATACTTCAAGTTGTTCATTAACTTCACTTTGAAAACCAGGTTCGACATAAAACTTGCCATCCTTTTATTTTTAAAAATAACCGAAATCATAGCCAAGACGAAGGTTCAAAACTCACAATATTTCATTGAGTCTTATGGAAAACAAGTTGAATTAAAATAAACAGTTAACACAGACTATTCTTTTATAAACCATATTCCATTATGACTGCAAAGCTAAAAGCTTCTTTAGCAAAGTGCAAACAGTAACCAAAACAAAACTTTTTAAAATGTTGTGAGCTCAATGCTCAAGGGGCAAAGCCCTCATACACGCAAGCCTCACGGATTCAAAGTTGATATACAAATAACTACAACAACCATGTTTACACCTTCACATCTCAACAGAGCTAAAACAAACAAAACCTTTGAGACTGATGGAAATCCCCTGATGGATGTCTCGGAGGCTTACTCGAACTTTGAGCACCCATTCCTTTTCGAGCCAAACCCAACCCTTGACAAAGATAGGACTTGCCAAGGTTGCAAGCACAATAACTGGTTAAATGCGGGAAAACGAAACAAAGAAAATAGAAGACAATATCAATAAAATTTCTACAGAAGGTATATTTGTTTTGAATACTTCACCTGTAGTAACTGGAGCAAGGATAGATTGCTAATGTCGAAGCACACATGAAACTACAAACTCCATCAACGCCTACAGTACAAAAAAGGATACACCATCGAGACTCCAGGTAGAGTAATACATGTACACACTGTGATTTATTCTGAGAACTTTGGTTTTAGCAAGGTCGAGGCATCAAAACCACTGGAGGCACTTTCGAACCTGTTTACAAACCCGGAAGGATAGGGAGTTGGTTGGCCTCACCCTAACACTTCTCATAATGGACTAAGTGGTGAGGAGTTTTGGCATATCAATGTAGTTTAGGGTTAAACCCTTAATCCCGAGATTACTTTGGAAATCAACGGTGTAGATCCTGCCACTAAAGAAAAGCCTGCATATGATCACCAACATCATTAACAAGCATTTAAAACCTCAACCATAAAATCTCAATGTCATACCAGTACTTAATCCACGTATTCAAAACCCAATACAGTTCAACAGTTAAGGTTTCACGTAACATAGGTTGTCACCATGGTCCTTGGTTTCATGCACGTGAAGTTCCACGAGAGCTGCCAGTAAGCATTCCACTTTCACGCAGTTAATGAACCATTAATACAAGCATTGGTCAAGAGTATGCTGGCGCATAAATACTATCACATTATTACTATAGTTCAAACATTCATTCAAACAGCATATAGTTATGCATATAGCTCCCAATGATTTAGTTCATGCATAAAGTTCCAAATCAATAGTGAAGCCTATAACTATCGGGCTTATGGTTATGTAAAATATTACGAATATACATATATTGCATATCATACCTTTAACCTATTGCATATAGTTTTCATACCTTTGGTTAGGAGATTAAATATATCGCTCGTACATAGAATTCATACATATAGTTCATGCAGTGGGTTTATTTTGTATAGTTAATACAAAATCACTGCCTATAGTTTATGCATATAAGTGTAAATTTTATGGAGCATATGTATATCTAGGATAATTAAAATGTATTACCAATGCATTATTTATAGTTTAAAGAAAATATAGATAATGTAATACTTTGAATCTCCCTTAGTCAAGATAATAGTAAGTATTGGAAATATATGTACATCGTTATAGTTCCAATAGAGTAGGTCTTAATACCATGGCACCTGGACAACAAGAATTGGCTTGGGACCCGTACTGGCTGGTCAAGAACATGATGGGGCAGCTGATGGAAAACATGCAAGCCAATTGGGTCTTTGCACACCAGACAACTCAGCCTCTGCTCGCCACTCTGCCAAATTGGGCCACCACCCTTGGCACCCTACGCAGCACTCAAAGCTGGGACTCCTACACACCTACCCATTCCTTCGGCCACGACTTTCGCTTTGGAAGCACCACCCTTGGAGCCACCTCTTCTGCTATTGCTCTGAATTCTACTCTTGGCTTGGACAACCTCAACCCGGGTGGCAACTCTGCGGGACTGACATGCAGCAAGGTTCAAACCAAAGGTAAGGAGAAATCTCAAGCTTCTTTTCCCATCCCCTGTACCTTAGGCCCTATTTTGGCAAAGCACACTTGAAAGGAACAGTTAGCCTTCGTCCCTGTGATGCCAAGGAAAACTACTCCCCTGCTTATCAAGTCGGTAATGGCACTTGGTTCTTCGGCTTCTATGGAGGATAACGCTACCCTTATCTTAGACAAGGTGTGGAGGGACAATGCACCTTACAGCTGCCCCATTCTGGAAGAGATGCCATGAGCTACTATCTAAGCAGGTTTTTCTGTTGTTTGTCTTTGTCTTTTTTTCCCTACTATGTATATGCAGTCAGCTTAATGCTGCTAAGAACTTAAACTCTGTCAATTTCCTTCAGATTCTGCCCTCTGTAGACAGGGGTTTTTTGTATGATATTTTGACTCTCTTGAACTCTCTCAAAAAACATGGATGGCACCTTAGGGCCAGACCATTAAGGACTGTATTCTATTTTGTACTCTTTTTTTTAATCTAATATAATTTGTAGCTTATACAAAAAAAAATAGAGTAGGTCTTAATGGAATGAAAATAGTTTAACGACGATTTCTATGGTGGAACAAAGAATACAGAGTTAATCAATCCAAAGACATTAAATACCTGAGAAGCTTGCAGAACATAAAATTACTCTAAAAATCTCATACGTAAATCTTGGAAACTAACTCTGTACAACAACTATTATCTGGTTACATTTTCATGCATGGATTGAAATGTTTTGTCTTACTTGTATCTCTGCATTAGAATTCAGGAGCGTTAGCTAGTGATAGCTAAGTAAGCCTCGGGGCTATTCAAGGACCCCTTCATTTCATCAAGACAAACATATAGCCTCTAGAAAACAAAATGCATAATATAAGACAAAAGTGTCATTGTGCACACAGACAATTAAGTTAAACAACCGACGTTGACTTGACGATAAAAGACTTACAACTTTTAAATGCTAATTAAATTAACAGTTGTTAAGACATCTGATGCAATTCATAAGTAATCTAACTCTTAGTAACTAAGGTTGAATGTTATGAGTTTTTATAGTTAAGTATGCTGTTTAAAGTTTAGTTGTGTTGAAGTTAACATTTTAGCTTAGCGATACAAGCATTTATTGATACTTAAAAATTTTAATTTTTAGTGAATTTTTGGGGATGTTACACCGACATTTTTCATTTTAGTAAGATGATATCCTAGATACCATGGTCGACATAATATATCGAAGTTCGTTGGAAACAACAACAAAAAGACCAAGATAATAGAAACATGGATGAAGATGTTGATGATGATATTGCATATGAATAGAAGTCTTGTGAAGAAAGGCTGGAGCACAAATCCATGATCAAGAGGTTGGTGGAAGGACTGGGTAGACCTTGGTAAGAGGCCAAACTAATCAGGTAACAACAGTATGTTGACAGAAGCCATGCAGGTAATGTTTATTTATGCTAATTGTACAAATGCTGAAGGAGGATACCATGGGAATTATGAGGATGGCGACGGTGACAACATGGGAATGGGGAGGATGGTGTCGACGCTTATGATGGAAATGAGAATTTTTTCGATGAAGCATGATGGTGATTAGACAATGAATATGGTTTAAAACATGTAATGGTTTAAAGGTGAGAATCCCTTTAACCATGTGTTAATCATCATAAAATGGTATTGTTAATGGACAATCCACTCGAGCGGACACGAGACGGATCTCCCTAGTTCAAGTGAATCTAGAACAAATAGAATAGAATACAGAACTAATTTCCTAGATCTAGTTATAGATCGAGTACTTAGATATCATACCTTTTAGATCGCAGATCCTTCTCCTTGTTGTTGCTCCAAGTCTCGCAGTCGTCAGATCTCTAACTACAAGACCTGTGAAGACAATATGGAAATTATACAAGCAATACAAGATATCTAAACAATAATCGATCTAAACTAACAGTTGAGGAAGAAAGTTCTAAACATCATCAAAGAGACATCATTCATGGAAAGAGATTATATTAACTGTATTAAAAGGTGGGAATACATAGAAAGGATGAAGCTACAACCAAAGCCTCAACATCGCATCCTCCATCCAACATGTCCAAGCCAAGCCTCCAAGGTGGTATAAGCTTCCCAATCACCAATATGGATTCTACCAGCATAAGGATACCATAGAACTTCCCCCCTTCTCATGGAGAGAGTGGGTGTTTATATAGGGCTACAGAGATAGGGTAGGTTGAGGATTAGGGGGAGATGGTTAAGGGATCCTCCCATTAGGTTAGGAACCGAAATGCCACCTCACCTAGAGCCTATGGATAGGCCTCCACCTAAACAAACTTCTAGAGAGACCTTGAGACTCCCCAAAATAGCCTTTAACCAACCTCGTCACACCCTGGTAGAGGACACATAGCGATAGAGGGCGTTGTCGCACTTTGTCTGAGGACAACCTGCGACAGTGTCTCACCCTAGCTGACCAAGAACTGCGACGTCGCACCCTAGATGAAGGAGAAGTGTGACAACCTACTCAAAGAGGTCAACTAGGCAATGAAATCTCTTAGTTGGATGTGTTTTAGCCCAGAATGAGGTTAGGGGTCAGAGAAAAGAGTGTACACAATGGTCAAGATGATGACATTATCACAATGGTCATGATGATGACACTTGGTCATAATGATGATACTTGCAATGGTCATGGTGACGACACTAGGTCATGATGACGACACTTGCAACACTTGCGACAATTGCGACACTTGCACAAGGGTGACAACCTTTTGGTGTAACAGAATGCCCCCCAAAGCATGAAGCTGACGGAATGAGACAGGTGAAATGATTTGTAATAAGAAAAATGGAAAGGACTTGCTGGTTGGAAGGAGTTACTGCAGAAATGACCTAAGATCCACAAGTCTCATACAACACAAAACATGGCTGTCAACCAATACACTGCAGATCCATGATAGTAAAGACCGACTGAAAAAAATCATGGCTACTAGACATAATCGTAGATCCATGATGAGATGATAACACAACCACGACCAATGCAAAAGTGAATCTGTGTAACTCTGAATTGACAACAAAGCCACAACCAATACAAAGTGGATCTGTGCATCTCAAAGAATCTCCATCGCAACTCGGGTAGAAAATAACTTCCCTAGGGTCTTCAAGCTGAACTCGCAATGATACAAATCTATCCATGTGATTACAATGTTTTGGAGTCGAGCATAGTAGAAACCACTTGATTATTGATCATTAATGTATATCGTTAACAAGTGCGAGGGGAATCACCATTAATGTCAATGATCCCCAAGGTATCACAGTACATACCATAAAGCGTGAATCAATGAGATGAAGTTGAACGCCTAATGGAATCATTCAATCAAGAGTCAATGGGGTAAAATCATGTTGAAAGTAAGGTAACCTACCATTGAGGCATGCAAGACCAAGGTACTTGGTTGGTTTATAAGTTCAATCCTCGGATGATGATTTGAAGTCGACAAGGATGAACCCGTCGAAGGAGGGCCATGAAGAATCCCCCATCATCGACATGAAACACGACAAAGGATTTTTGGAGTAGATCAGATGGTACAGTGACATGCAAGACTGACTCAGAGTAGATCGACATGATGGAAGGTGTACTGAATGCAGATAATGAATGGTGATAATATTCTTGAGCATAGGCATGGCATGCCTTGGCAGTATTGACTTGACGAGCTATGGTACCAATTTCTAATGCAACTGATGGTGGAAGCGTTCTTTGAATGACTCAAAGGAGTAACAAGACTCGGGAAATGGGTGCAACTCGAGGACAAACGGATGATCCAAGTGCAGTATGCAAATGCAAATGAGTTCCATGTTCAAGAAATGACTAGGTACTGCCACTAATACCACTAATAAGGGGTGTAACATAAAAGATTTCCTTTTTCCCCATCATGAACGATGAGTGCCTCGTGTGTTTTTTACGAGCTTGATGAGGTTAACCAGATGCTTGGTATAGCTCATCTCATAGACGAGTCCAATCCCAAATATTTTTCGATCCTGGGATAGGACAGGTTCGTCCCATGGAGCGCCCTTCAATGTAAAAGTTTAACGAGTCCATAGAAGGTAAACTCGGTCGTCATTTCATGTTTAGAGAGTGTGAAAAGAACTAAAGAAGACTCCAACAGTCCTTTTTCGTAAAGTTAGCCTCATCGCCCGAAAAAGGGTAAAAAAATGTGGGAGAGGACTCTTCCAGTCATGATTGGTTGGAGTATACCTTTTTCGTAAGTAGTGCCCCCTGGTCCAAAAAAGGGTTAAACTATCACCAGGAATACGACCATTCAAGTTCTTTAACAAGCGTGAACGCGACAAGTTCACTTGGCCATATTTTTGCTATTTTAGGAGTCTGAAAAGAGATTAAAAAGGAATCCATGAACAACTTCGTCATGGTTGATAACCGAGTACGACAAAGGAAAAAGTAAACTCAGCACAGTTCCTTTTCCGTAAATAGTCTAGCGAGGCCGGATAAAGTGATAAACCTATACTCATTAGACACACCTTTTACTCAATTTTTTAATGAGCACGACAATGGTATCAAAAGCACTCAGAATATTTTTCATGTTTGAACTAAAGCATAAAAAAGTAAAAACTAAGCTCAAACCACTTTTCATGTTTTAACCAGAGCACAAAAAAAGTGAAAAGTAAGCTCAAATACTATCTTGTTGTTTTTAACGAGCTCGAAGACAGGTTGGAAGAATGCTCATGGTGTCTGCTTCATTTTTTAACGAGCTTGTAACAGAAAATGAACTATGCTCAGGATATTCCCATTGGCAGGTTTCTTCCCAACATGATGGCTAGAGGTTGGAAAGTTCCCCCCCAGCATACGAAACTGACCGCTTACTTCTAGTATGATTTCTAGAGGTACTGTTTCATTTTTTAACGAGATAGAAAACCAAAAAGGGAAGTATGCTCGAAAAAGTTCCCAATGGTGGACTCTTCCTCATCATGGTATACAGAGGTTGGTCCATGTCCCCAGCATGATTATTAGAAGTAAGGCTTAACTCCAACGTGATGTGGAGAGGTGATCGAGTTGACTTCAACGTAACTTCCATAGGTTGAAGACATGCACCCAAGCTTCATTTCATTCTCCTAAGGCATAGGCGGGTGAAAAGAAGGTTCAGGTACTAATTCTATGAGAAGACTCGACTCAAAGGGAAGGGATATGTTTCATTTTTGAACGAGATTGACATAGGAATAGAACTCTGCTTAGTGAAGTTGGTCTCATTTTTATGCAAGATTGAAACCAAAGGTGAATTATGCTTGAAGGGGCCCATCTTATTTTTTAACAAGCTTGAAATGGAATAAAACTATGCTCAAGTGGATGGTTTCATTTTTATGCAATATTGAAACCAAAGGTGAACTTTGCTAGGGAGAGTCTATTTCATTTTTTAACGAGCTTAAAATAGAATAAAACTATGCTCCAGTGGATTGGTTTCATTTTTATACAAGCTTGAAACCAAAGGGAAACTATGCTAGAGTGTTCAGTTTCATTTTTTAATGATCTTGAAACATAACATAAACCGTGCTCATACTCCACATCCTTAGGGGGAAGAAACCACTAAAACATGTAGAACATTCAGGGAAGTCTGATGACTGGAATTCATGCGATGATTGGGTGTCACGAAGGAAATTTGATCAACGGTCATAATCCTCCCATCCTAGGGAAAATACATCATTCGAAAGAGTGTGGACATGATGGCTTTCATAGCATAGGCATAATCACATCCAAGGAGTAGATTGAAATCTAAAGGACCCTGGAAAACCATGACATCAACATAAATAGTTTTACCTCTTAACGTGACAGGTAACTATGGGAGAATCCCTAAAGGTCTGGTAGGCTTTCTATTAAAAGCCAAAATCTAGTCAGTTACTAGCACAAGCAGAGGGGAACTTATAGCTTGCTAAGAAGTTGAGGATAAAATACTAACAGAAGCTCCCTCATCAACTATCGTATGAAAAATTTCTTTATCGAAAACTCCTAGAGATATTTGAAAAGGAATACTCGAAGCAAGACGAGATTCTGTTAGATCATTCCAATAAAATGAAATGACCTCAGTACTTGGGGGAGCTCCTGTAGGAATGGATAGGGTTTCCCCTTTCCTAGGACATTCTGAACTGACTAGGAAAACATCAGCGGTTTCGAATTCACTCTCACTTGGAAGATAAGAATGAGACGAAGATTGTGTCATGGTGACTGCTTCAGTCTGGACTTTCTCCAATCAAAGAGCGGGATCGAGTGGAGAATACATCAACTCAATCACTTCACTCTCAGAAGGAAGAGTGGGATCGATTACATATGAAACTAAATCGATCACTTCGTCAACCAGCGAGGGGTCAAGGGACAAATTACTATCGCTTGTTGGAAGCACCTGTTGAGAACTAGTAATATCTTCCAACCACCGTGAAGCTTCATCCATGCTTGGACAAAGGTAAGTACGATGCATTCCCTTGCATAGAAAGCAAGGGTCTGCAGCTCTACCCTTCCGACCCTTCACCAATGGGTCACTAGTCGAGGGAGTATCATCAACATGATGATCAGAGGTTGACGATACAAGTAGTTTGGGGTTTTTAGACCACATTTCTGACACACAGGAAAGACCGAGAAAATCCTTGAGAAGGTGATCACCCTTGCAAAGTTTACAAGGGAACTTGGGATTACGAGGTGTTCTCATAGAATGAGTGCCATCAGAGGTAGATGGTTAACGCTTGGTCTCTTTCTTATCCTTCTTCTTCTTCTTCTCACCCGCCTTCTTACTAACATCAGAGTTTTCAGTAGGAGAAGAAGAAGATATGGAAACCGATTCAACTTTTGACGAAGAAGGAGAATGGTCACCATGAGATTGATGCTCATGTGATGAAGGACCTAGGTTCGACACAATTGGTGCAGTTAGTGTAACCGAATTGGAGAATAACCACACTAGTAATCCTATCCTCAATCCAGGAAGACTCAACGTAGCCATAAAGGGAGGACCAACAGTTCCACAAGGGGGGATAACAAATGGCATACCCTAGAAAGGGGCCTCCTAGTTGGTCATCCCGAAAGAATCTTCCATATCTAAACTTTCTAAGAGTCTCTAAAGTACCACACAATTCAAACACTACTCAAGTCTAGAAGCAACAAGCAAACTGTGTGAATAGGAGTGGATTCAAAGTTAGGAACCTCACAGGATTTTCAAAACATCACAAATCGCTATATACCCCTGGGTCCAATAGTAAAACACAACAATGAGGATTGGGACCGTACCCTTGCCTGAATACCCGACTACCTGGACAGTACGTGCATAGTAATCTCCCTGAGTGTTGTTCTCGATGTATTGCAATGTTAAGACATCCAAATGGATAACTCAGATGGTTTCAGGATTCCTAATGGTGTCTCCCAATATACTCAAGGTACGTGGGAGCTCAAATCTATAGTGGTGCTGTCTAATGCACAACCGTTTGGCAAGAGACCTTCCAGCATACTATTGAGTACATGAAACACCTTTTGATATATGCCAAGTACTTAAAGGACTTGGTGGGTACGTGAAAGAGATTCGATATACCGATAAATACGTGGAAGACTACAATACCCCCGGAATACAGTGCTAGAAAATAACGACAGCTGCCTTGCTTAACGACATTGGAACACGTCTCTAACTTACACACAGTTACTAAATGATTTTAACCTAATCTAGCGTTAATTTTATCTTGCACAGTTAGGTGGATGAATGAGGTGAGTACATAAATGTAAACATAATTCAATCCTCAACTACATGATAATGCACATTTTCCTTTCCTTTCCAACGAAAACTACTTAAGGTAAGGAGAGATTTTTCTTTCTTTCAAACCAAAGGTACTTAAGTAGTAGCGAAAATAAAAATTCCTTCCTAGAGTGCAATAACTCTAACTTTCTGCAATAATCAGCTAAAAAGCGCAAAGAAAACGAAAGATGCAACTAATTTTAACAATGTACAAGACAAAATAATGAAGCACTTTCAATTTTCACATGCATGTATCAAAAATGGATTTGGTAGCTAAACGCTTTTCATATCTATATACAGAAAGTGAGAGAATATCTACAACACCCTAATCATTCAGAAATTCCCAAAGAAAAATGACAAACCCCCAAACAACTCAAAGGCACTCAAGAAAGGCTCAAAATCTACCAAATGCAATAATTATAACTCATTTCCTATCTTTTAACACTTGAAAAAGACACATCTAAGCTACGGAAAGAAAAAATTCTGCAAACGTTTCCAATCAAATGCAAGACAAAGAAAAGCACTTAATAATCATGTCTATCTCAAATGTACACAAAACTGAAACAAGCCTTTTCTTCTTCCTATGAGTGTAAGACCAAAAATGCCAAATGATCAAATTAAAGCAAGGAGAATACTTATGTTTTCCAATTTCATGAATATAGCAAAAGAGTGACAAAATCAAGCTTTTCTTTGAACTAAAGTGGAGACAAAGAATCAATCTTCCCCAAAAATGATTGAATAGCTCAGCATGTAAGGGAAACAAGATGCATAACTCAAGAAAAAGAAGCTCAAAAAGACATGGATATCCCACACGGCTTCAAGTCTTTAAAACAAGCCAATCATGCCGAACCAAAAATGATCTCAAAACCTTGAGATGGGTCAAAATGATTAAAGGATGCACGATTCATGCGCCCCCCCCTCCCGGCCATGAGGGGGAATTTTTTTCAAAAATAGAACCCATTTCGCTTAAAAATGTAAGAAAAACACTGGTTTTGAATCAAGGGGCCAAACATGGATCAAAAGCCCAAAAGATCCAAAATCAACCAGATGCAAGCAAAACCAAAAGATGTATGCAAACGAGGTCTGGAAATCGATCCAATGCAATGACCAAATCAGGTAAGGAGAGGAGGGAATGCAAGGGTGAGTGGATGCAGGCAGGGGATACCAAAGTGTCCACCACTACCAAATCTCATACTTGTCCAAGATGGGACCCAAAATAGCTCCAAATAAAAGCAAACAACTCAATCACATAAATCAAAATGGGATCTCTAGCTGGATCTTACAGTATAGAGGGATTCTGCACACAAACCAAAATCAAATCAGAAATGGAGAAGGGGTGCTTGTATGGAAACTTTGGTAGATCGGTACGGTCTGTGCTTGTACATAGTGCGACGTTGTAGTTCACCAATGCGAGGAGTGCAACGATGTCGCAGTATACCAATGGAAGGGTTGCGACGACAGACTAATAGGAAAAGAACAGAGATAAAAAATGACACAGTGTCACTCTGAGTCCACTGACCAGGTGCGACAGGCGAGATCCAAGTTCAAAACTAAGCCAAATCTCCAAGTAATGATCATGAAATGATTTAAAAATGAGAAGTACAAACTCAAAGGAAGGTAATCAGACTCTTCAGAGTGAAGATCTGATGGTGAAACCAATTTAAGAGGAAAATGACAAATAAAATGGCTTGTAACAAGAAATCAACTGAAAATGACATTCAAATTGACAACTACTAAACAATGTTCTTCCCCAGTATCGTCGCCAGATTTGTTAACAGACAATCCACTCAAGCGGACGCGAGCCGGATCTCCCTAGTTCAAGTGAACCTAGAACAAATAGAACAGAATACAAAACTCATTTCCTAGACCTAGTTACAGATCGAGTACTTAGATATCATACCTTTCAGATCCTGGATCCTTCTCCTTGTTGTTTCTCCAATTCTCGCGGTCGTCAGATCTCCAGCTGCAAGACCTATCAAGAAAATTGGAAACGATACAAGCAATACAAGATATCTGAACAATAACTGATCTAAACTAACAGTTGAGGAAGAAATTTCTAAACATCATCAATGAGACAACATTCATGGAAAGAGATTATATTAACTATATTAAAAGGTGGGAATACATAGAAAGGATGAAGCTACAACCAAAGCCTCAATGTCGCATCCTCCATCCAACATGTCCAAACCAAGCCTCCAAGGAGGTATAAGCTTCCCAATCACCAATATGGATTCTATCAGCATAAGGATACCATATACCTTCCCCCCTTCTCATGGAGAGAGTGGGTGTTTATATAGGGATAAAGAGATAGGGTAGGTTGAGGAATAGGGGGATATGGTTAAGGGATCCTCCCATTAGGTTAGGAACCAAAATGCCACCTCACCTAGAGCTTAGGGATAGGCCTCCACCTCAACAAACTTCTAGAGAGACCTCGAGACTCCCCAAAATAGCCTTTAACCAACCTCATCGCACCCTGGTAGAGGGCACAGAGCGACATAGGGGCTCGTTACACTTTTTTTGAGGACAACCTACGACAGTATCTCACCCTAGCTGACCAAGAACTGCGACGTCGCACCCTAGATGAAGGAGAAGTGCGACAACCTACTCAAAGAGGTCAACTAGGAAGGGAAATCTCTCAGTTGGATGTGTTTTATCCCACAATGAGGTTAGGGGTCAAAGCAAAGAGTTTACACAATGGTCAAGATGACGACATTATCACAACGATCATGATGAAGACACTTGGTCATAATGACGATACTTGCAACGGTCATGGTGACGACACTAGGTCATGATGACGACAATTGTGACACTTGCACAAGGGTGACGACATTTTGGTGTAACAGGTATGCATGTAATAGTGAATGCATTTATGTGAATGAAATCCCACAGTGTATGGTGAGGTATGTGGCAATTAAGGAAATGGGCATTATACCATGTGACTGTTTAAAATTTTGAATGCATCCATAAGAAATAAGAGCATTCCATGTGTGAAACCATGAGGATGTTGGGTTGTGAAGCCTTCAATGCTCAAAAAGTATCCCATGAACTCCTTATTTGTGTTAATTTGGGATGAAATATCTTTTCCCAAAACCAAGGAGTGAGAAAAATCATGATGTGTTGTTAGGGTGAAGGAGGAAGGAACCCAATTAGTTAACCAAGTGATTGAGGAGATGGATGGGTATGGTGTTGAATCATTGGCTAGGATGTCCAACTTACCATGTTAAGAAACATGTATGGGCACAAAAATGTCTTAGATCAATGTTGTAGTGCATTGGGTGCGTTAAGTAAATGAACATTAAAAGATTGTGTAAATCTTGTGGTTATGCGTTGTGTGAATGTGTGGTTATAGTATACATATCATTGCAAGTATATAATAGATGAAATGATGAATCATTGTCAATTCGAAGATCATTTCATGAGCTACCAGGGATGCAATAAAGGAATTGCATGAAGAGGGTAGTCATGTTTGATGGGCTACCGAGATGCTCTGTTGGGAGGACAGAGTCGCATGAAATGATATGGTTGTGTAATCATGAATGATGAAATTTTTATCTGACTTCATGTATATAGAATGAGAATGTATCTTGCAATTTACTGTGATAAGGATACACATAAATTAGATTTATCTCAATTCCTTTGAGAAAATAACAACTTATAGTGTTTGGATTATTGAGTACTATAATTCTGAGATCACTTCAGTGATTGTTGTAACAATGAAATGATTATGTGCATGGATACTCACCAAGTGTTTGGCTGATTGATATTCAGACTGGAGATTCTGCGAATAATTGTTAATGACTGTTGGCTAATCCATAATTGTTTCAAGAGGACATGTTGAAGGTGGATTTATATGCTATGGGAACAAGCCTAAACAATAATGGACATAGTGATGCCACTTACAAGAGACAAATAATATGAGGATGGCCTCATGGTTAAATAAACCAAAATTTTGTAGTGAACAAAATTGTAAATTCAAATTTGAGTTGGATTATTAATGTCATTGATTGGTTGACTGTTTGTGAATTGTGTCAGGAGGACACAATGTAGGAAGACCATGTGCTATTGCGTGTAGAATCCAAACTCCATGAGAAGGACCCCATTCTTTGGAAATGGGTTTCGGGTGAATCGCCATTGCAAATTTTTATAATGGCTCATCTGAACTGCATGAGGGTAAACAACACAGGTGAGATGGTAAAATTATGCCAATAGGGCATGTGTTGTTTATGAAACAAGAAATGTATTGGGGTAAAAATCCCGAGGGATTGTTAACTCAGATAAGGGAGCCCCATTCCATGAAAAAGGAAGAGAAAATACATATGCAAACCGATAAGTATTTTGTAACCCTAGTTGAGAATATGCATGTCTAACTATTAGAATTAATATACAGAGCATGTTTTTATTTTAGACTGCTTGAGTGTGATTAGGGCCTACATGAATCACATCAGAAAAGGGTGCATGCCTTTCGGGTGTTGTGTTGTGTTATGGTTGTCAACATTGATTACACCCTAAGGGAATGGACACATTCCTAGTGTTTCAATATTAGAGAGTGATTTTTTTTTTTATGAAATATGTTACAATTTTATATCAGTGATACTGACGAGCTTACTTACACATATTGTGTTGTTAAGTATTACACATGCAATTGTGATTCATGCTAAGAAGAAAAGTGAGGTGGGTGCCGCGAATGGATGGAACAAATTGAGATGCTTATGGCTCCATAGTAAAGTCATGGACTTGGAAATGGTTATGGTGCAGTTTCCTTCCATTGTCCTATTGACCCAAATGGAAGTGTTGACTTAGAAATGGAGAGGGAAAACCAGGTATGGGACTGGTTTGGCACCATAAATTATTGGTAAATACAATTGGTGCACTGGTTGAGCATTTAATGTTGTGGAGCATCCTGCATGCAGTCCAAATATTCCTTAAATTCCTGATAAAACCAGTCAGCGTACTAGATTGGCATTGTTTATTTGAATGTTGTGGAGCAGCCTATGGGCTGGCCAAACATTCGTTATTGTATCCATAGGGGATCCAAGGCTTGTAAAGCAAAGAAGGAACCTATGGAATAATGTGAATACGTCCAATACATATAAGTATTTGGTTATCTTGCAACTTCTTGCTTATTTAATGTGAATATACGTATGTATATGATTCGTCTATGCTTTTAAACTCTTTTTTAGAGATAAATCCTATGAAAGTGAAATTGACATGGGAATTGACTCAATGTTTGAGTGTAGCTATTGATGGATGCAAGAACATTGAGGGTACCCTAAGGGTGCATGTGGACATGTGACTGTCCTAGAAATCTCAGTATGAGTATCAATGTAAATGGTGCTAGTGGATAGGTGTGGAGAAGCCAATGATCCTGTAGGAAAATCATGGGGAAGGGTTCCCTGGTTGAGAATCCTTAGACAGACCTTAGACACTAAGTGTCATCACCCAAACAAGGAAAATGCGAGTTGAGCATTCATATTTGAAGTGAAAGAGACCAACGAGCATGGAACCACAATTGTGGTGGGACTCCGGATTGGAACAATATTAAGAAGGGGGAACTCTTACTCTTCTCTTTCCTTTTTGATTGATGCATTTTAGAGACAAAAAATTGTTTAATGCATGTCATGGCTGAAAGTTGACTGCGTTTATTTTGCTTGAAATAAATTGTGAATATTGAATTAGTTAATTCCCTGTGAAAGGATGAACATGAATGAGTTCATTTGTATGTTGGAGAATCATGAAATGTGTGGAAGTATCATGGATAAATCATGAACCTCCATGTCAATTGGGAAAGTAATTGACTGATCTTAATGTTTATGTATGCTTGGTATAACAAGGGTTGCAATGAATAATTTCATAGGTGAAAATTAAAAGGTTGCAGCTATTACAAGACAAGTGTTGCTAGTAAGAAAGGTGTGGGCAGTTGTGCACATTGACCATGGCATCAGACCAAAAGCTATCAACAGTGGAAATGACAACAAGAAAGATAGTAGCCATAATGTTCCATACTTGTGGATCAGCTGGAAGGAAAAATCCATCAAGAGCAGCTTCTAGAAGCCAAGGGACTTGGTCCTGAAATCTCAAACTAAAAGATAAAATGAAGGTCAGACCTTCTACATTTTGTGAATTTTGATGTGTAGACAATGTGCATGTATTCTTAAGTACTGGAACATCGAGGATGATGTTATTCTAAGGGGGGGGATGTAATATCCCCGTTTTGATCCTTAAGATATATTGTCTTTTAATGTAAACATTGTATATATGTGACGTATGATTCCTAGCATGGAGGTCAAGGCCAAGGCTCCGCTAGTGAATGCCCATCATTAAAGGTAAAGCATTTGATATTGTGTCATCCATGTGTTATTAAGCCATAGAATTTGTAAAAAGGATGTAAATATCATGTAATAAAAATACCAAGGGGTTGGCTATGGATGCAACTAAATGAGGGGGATATGTGTATCCACTAGGGAGATGTGAGGGGTTTTGGGATTGAACCCTAGGATTCCATATGTCACCTTGAGAACCCATCTTTGACTATCCTAGCTGTCATTTAATTCTTTATAAGGATGACTGCAGAAAACTGTTCATGAGGTTGATGAAGTATGGGAAGCCCTGAAATCCGTAAGGCAGGGTATGGGCTCTGTTGGATTGACCCATAAGTCACTCCACCTCATGGTAGGACATTTTCACTCATCCCCATGCCACATTGAATCATGGAATATTTAGTGGGGGTAGGAGACTCATACCCAGGAGGGAAGGGGAACCAGAATTGTAATTTGGGAAAAAACCACGATTTGCAGAGGGAAGATCGCTTAGAAATATACATGGGAAGCAAAATCTGTTGGAGGATCCATAGACCCGAAACTTGGTGTGATTTGGAGAGTGTTGGATTCCCACGAATCCATAGCGAAACTCGTATTTGGTATCCATAAATTCAGTTGTGGTACATATCCTTTCGGCCATAACCCTTGGGATATACAAACGTGGATGATAGAGCGGAAGACAGAGCAGAGGTTGGAACCACTTGATAAACTTGGTGAACACTGTTTGATTGAGTTGGAGAGGTCTGTAGCTCTGTGGTTGAGCTTACTGGATTAACTTCCTCCTCCCTTGTGTCTTAGCATGCTTGATAAACCCAACTGTGTGTTGGGTTAGCATGATTGTTGATGTGAAACCAAGGTTGTGAGTAAACCTAGGTAGTTCCTCCTTAGTGGATACATAGCCCCAGCTCAGGGGTGGTCTCTGAGTGCTGAAAGAATACCGACTAGGAAGAGACCTATGGTTGGGTTGGAACGTTGCATTCCATAACTAGTTGCTTGGTGGTTTCAATTAAAGGATATGTGTTTCATGTTACCTCTGATTATGCCATTTCTATATACATGAATGATTGTTTTTTTATGTCTGAATGCATGGATTGATCAATCTAATTTATGGAACTGGATACTTGTACTTTATGTTGTTATTATGCCTATGATGAAATGCTAGTAAATGCATGTTGAGTGTGTGTTAATATGGTTTAATCCAGTTGCGTTTATTTGCGTATGCAAATACATCCATGTGTTTTATTTATATGTATATTTGTTCATTGATGAATAGGGATACGTTTTGTTGAGGTCTTGAATGTGCAGGAGGTTCAGTCAAGGATTTGAGGAAATAGATGGACACCCTTGTTGTGTTCATGTCCCCACTAAGGGTCTGGGTTGATCGGAGGAGACATGACAGAGGAGTACAAGAGCCCTTACAGAGTGGTAATGAGGCCTTGATGAAGTTAGGGGCCAAATTTTGGGTTGGAAGAAGGACAGGTTCGTATCCCTCTAGTGTGGCAGAGGATCATGAAGTTGCATGGGGCTCAGCAAGACATTTTCAATGATACCAATTTTACCCAAAATAGAATTAGGATGAAGAAGATATCGACCTGAGAAGTTGGCTATAAGAGCGGTATTTTGTCGACTTCCGACCTTCCGAACCCGTAGTGCGGATTGTGGATTGTAGAAGCCAGAGGAGTGATTTCTCGGCGTGGTTCTTTGGAATTCCAACTCCCGCAAGCCAGATTGTGGAGTGTGGAAGTCGGAGAAGTATTTTCTCCGTAGTTGTGAATTGGGAATTCCAACTTCTGACTCCCATAAGCCGGATTGCGGAGTGCGGAAGTTGGAGGAGTAAATTTCTCGGAGCTGTGATTTTGGAGTTTTGACTTCTGAATCCCACAAGATGGATTGTGGAATGCGAAAGTTGGAGGAGTAAATTGCTCGGGGTTTTGATTTCATAGTTCTGACTTCCGACTTCTGGATCACAGACTGCGGAAATCGGAGGCGTGATTCGACGTAGTTGGATATTTGACGTTCTGACTTTCTGACTCCCGCAAGACTAATTGCAGAGTGCGTAAGTCGGAGGCACATTTCTTCGATGCCATGTAATTTGCATTCCGACATCCTGACTCCCGCAAGCCGGATTACAGAGTGCAGAAGTCGGAGGCGTGTTTCTTAGACACTGTGAAATTGGTGCTTTGAATTTCTGAGCCCCGCATCGCGGATTGCGGAACTTCGAAAGTCGGAGAGGAGTTTCGTTGACGTTGCAAAATTGGTGTTCTGAATCCAATTTCCGACTTGCGGATTGTGGATTGCTGCTTGCAAAATTGCGGATTGTGTACTGAGATCGTTGAAGCTGTGTAAAAGTGCATAGTTCAGATAGTTTAAACAAAAAAAATTATCAGGTTGTTGCCCCATCATTCTAAAGGACATTGAGGGGATCGGGAACATGAAAAATATTTAAGATTCTAATCAAATACAGATTATTCAACAGAACCCATCGACAAACAACTTGAATAAAAGATTGAAACACTAGAAATATCACTGCAAGAACTTTACAATGAGGAATGGTGTACCACATGCTCGAGGTAAGGCCATACTAGAGATACATGCTCCTACGATGATCAAAGAAGGTACTATAATGACCGCAATGCATGGAAGAGGTAAATGAAACAACGGGAAGAAAATCCAAGAATATTCCCAAAAGAACGAAATCTAGAAAATTTCCACACAACACAAAGAAGTTATTTTTGAAATATTTGCAGAATATTTGAGCCTCACTTAACTACAGACTACCCCTATAATGACGACAATGTAAAACCAAAATGGTGTGGAATCTTCCAGATGACACAACATTCAACTGTAGAATGTATAAGGAACCTTGTTGATGCCTCGGATATGTTGGAAGTACCTCAAGAAACAACGTAATATGGATATACCAGCCGAAGGCTTCGAATAATCCTACATAAGGATTACCCTATCCTCATGATGTTTGGTGTAGCTAACTCCGTTTGGTTTTACGGCTCTGTTATCCGTTAAGTGTTAATTTCTCCTCAAAGAGGAGGATTTGAATCATGAATGAAACTAAATCCTAAATGCAAAACTAACTTAATGTGTAATTTATCAAATGTGATTGTGATAATCAGTTCATGTCATTCTTCCAATCTATAATAAATGATAAAAATAATCATCTAATAGAACTAACAGAATGAAAACAATTTTTTTTTTCATAAACTGATTATTGAAAGAAAAAAAAAATAGTTTTGATTAGTATTCAATTGATTATCAAGCTGACAAATCATATTCATATCAATTGGTGTATTATAAAACATTACAAGTTATGCAAGGAACAAAAATCAGGACAAATCCAGAATTTTGCTCATCACAAATTTTGCATGATTTGTGCTACAATTGAAAATAACTTATGAGGACTAAACATAGGCAACAGAATGTGAATATCAGATGAAAATCAGTATATTATGAAAATAACTTGCAAAAAACAAAACAAATTCAATTTATTAAATAAGTTGATAAAAACCTTACAAAATATCTCCAGATCCAATGAACTAGCTTGCTGAGAAATCAGAGAGGTCATCCACTAATCTAAATAACAAACTGTATCCATAAAAATGGTTAACAATTCTATATTACAGAGAAAGAAAGAAATTTGTTTCTCCTAAGATCTCCCTCCCTCCCATATCATAGAAGGTAGGTATTTATACAAAGTAAATGGCAGGAGAAGATAAGATTAGTTTCCCGAGTTGCTGAGCTAACTAGCTGAGTTGTTCCACTTAGTAAATCCATCCATGAGAAAAATATGGGAAATTCCATTTTGAAAAACTAGTCGGGTCTCTCAAATGAATACCTTTCTGAGGATTCTACTCATAAGGTAATCTAATAGAGCATATTCTACACAAAACCCATGTCTCAGATTTTCCAGATTCATCCCCATCACTCCAAAAATCGCGTCCAAATATCACTACTTTCCACTTGGCACATTCTGATCGCTCCAAATTTGGGATGTAAATTCTTTAGTTTGACTCATCCAAATCCAAATCCAAACCTTTACAATTCAGAAGAGAAATTAAAACATCATTCCAAAACTAATGAAATAAATCTAAGTTAATAAAAATCCCTTTGCAAACCAAAATATAATGAAGATAGATAAATCTGATCCAAATCCGAAATTGATTGTTCAGACAGATTTTTGTTACACAAAAATCTTCCACCCTGTGAGCATCAACATTCTTTGGCCTGTAGGATCCATTTCAATGAATCAGATCCATTTTTATCCTTCAGTGATACCAGTTTTCCCTATTTTTGTTCCTACCTGCATGTTGCATCACTATAGCATGCGTAGCCGCGAGTTGCAGCACTATAGCCCACGGGTATCAAGTAAAATTGTAAAAACCACTATTTTATTACTTTGTACTCCCAAAAAGTGGTCATTGGGTGACCTTTGGCTCTCCATCTGCCCAAGTAACGTCTCGATGAGTCCTTTCACCTACCTTTGAGAGGACTATATATTGAGCACATATGGCTTATGGACAGGAGGAGGAAGAGAATAGTAAAGGCACTCTAGTGGATTTTTTCCCTATCTTGAGTCTGCACTCATTGATCCATGTAGTTGTGAACCAGTTATGTTCACCTTCCAAACTCCTTGCTAGTTTGAGTTTTCCTTTCATGGAGGATTGAAGTGGTGGAGGCACAAGTGGATTGATCTAGATCTTAGTTCAGATTGGTTTCCGGCAAGAGGTCATATCACTTTGTACTTCTTCTTGTTCATTAATAGAAATACTCATATTCTCGTCCATTCATGGTGTGAATGTCATTTATTATACATTGGGTTACATTTGCTTCTGATATTATTGACCATTGTTATTGATAATGTTAATGTCATTTATATATCACATGTACTTGTTAGATATTGTTTGTCAAGACTAATTTGCAGATTACAAGTGTTTGGATGTGCGCGGATTGAAAGCTCCAACGGGGATCTACATCAAATGTTGGATCGAGGTTGGTTACATTTCTCCATTATTTTAACATTGTCATTTATAATAGCATTGTTTGAGAATTGAGTAGATTTATGGTAGTCATTTGTCTGTTGTGGTATTCTCAAGCCTTAGTGAGTTTTCTCCAATACAGAAACGGCGACTTTGTTGGGGAAAACATCCATGTTTGGGAAAAATTTTGAGCATTAGTCCATAATTAGAGTTGTTGTTTATCGAAGCTCTGTGTCACTGATTGGTCGTTAAGATACACAGTAGAAAACTTGCTTTTTCTGAGCGTATGGACTCTTTATTTGACCATTTGCTTTTCCTCACCCGCGGGATGGCTTAGTTCTTCCCGCATATACCCGCCTCTGTTTACACTATTGATCGCGGGTACCCGCAGGTATTCCTTCGACAGTAGCATGTAACTCCGACTTTTGTTGGTTTATGGCTATTGGTTGTTGCTGGGTGAGTTTGGTTGATTCTTGAGTTTTTGTTGGCCTCTTTCTTGACTGTTTCATGCCTTGGTTGTGACCAGATCTCTTTGTTTCTCTTGGTTGAGCCTTCTTGGTTTTTTACCAATCTTTGGTTTTAGCCTCTTGGTTTCTTCCTTTTGAGTTCTTTCTTTTGGTTGAGTCTTGCTGTTTAGGATCTGCTGGGTTGTCTTAGTGATCTTCTCGACACTTCAGTGACTGAATAGTAGGATTTTGCTTGCATTTTTTCATTCCATATATATTGAAAAAATACAAAAATATTCATTTAGTTTTTTGCATTTTCCTTTTTGTTTATAAGAGAAAATACAAAAATATTTTCTTTCCATGTACTGCATTTTGCATTGAGTGCTTGTTGCCTTCATTTTAGGTTCTGCTTGTGCATTGAAAAGATAAAAGTTTGCATATTTATTTCGGAATTGTTGGTTGATTTTGCATATTAGTGACATTGTTTTATTGGATAGATGACTCTAGGATTGGATGATGTTGCATACTATTGAGTCTACACATCACTAGTTTCACGACCATATCCCTTGAGTAATCACAGCCACTAAAATTAACGCTTAATCATAAAATTGATTAGACTTATTTTATTTATAGGGTACACCAACTAGCATAGGTTTAGAGTCTTGGAATAGATCATTGTGAGTTAACAATCCAAGACTACTGAACGAAACATTAGGTGTCTGACCAAGGAGTGGAGGAATCCATGGTATAGATCGGTGTTCTCAGGAAAGCTCTACTCAATCCAGAGTTAAGCACGAGGTCACATGAGGTTGGTTGAGGAGATATCCCTCTGATACCGACTGAATGTGGGAGATATATCCAGGATTTGTTCGTATCTGGGGGTACCAGAGGTTTGTCTTCTTGTGCTTTCGGCTTAGCTACCCTGCCCATATGATGGGTCCCACCTGTGACTGTCCCCCTGAGCATTGGTTATATTGTGGTAAACATAGTTGCCTTACGTAGGTACCACACATGGTACTTGCAGTGGTTATGTTGTTTGTGTCCTGAGTCAGATAGGGATTGGACAACATAGTTGTGTTCGTGCAGTGGACTTGACCCTGTCGACACAGTGAAGCCTGGGTGTCTCTATGACTGATTCTGTTACCTCCGGCTATAGTTTGGGAGTCTTAAGCCTCTCCTAGGTGAGACATACTGACTCTAGTGTCGGGAGCTCATTTAGCCACTCTGTTTGTCTGCTCTTGGCTGTAGTTTCTCTAGGTGTGTGCTTTCGATTTACTATTTTTGATTGATAGTTGGCCTTTAGGAGATGTTGTGTCTCTCTCCGGAGAGAACGTGGTGTGGAGCCCTACTCTCAGTCGGTCCTGTCGTTTGGCTGGTTTAAATCCACTCGAGGTTACACGTCGTATTGCTAGAGGATGATGGAGGGCTCCCTCTGAGTCTTCGTATTCTTACAAAAATTATGTTGAGGACTACATGGCTACACATCTCGATATCGGGCAAGACCTTTCTACTCCTTCGGGTAGAGTTGAACATACTTTCGATCCCCATAATCCTCGTGAGGATTGGGGAGGTTATCCACCTGAGCCTCAACCTGGTTCTATTTGGCCTAATCCACTTGACTGGGATCCGTTTGATCCTTCGAATCCGGATAATTATCTTTATGGGATGCCCAACTTACCCGAGGAGGAAGAACAAGACGAGCCATTCGTTCCTTTGCTTCCACGCAATTTTAGATATAGGAGGCCTGAGACTCATGATGATTCTGTCCCTATGGTCAACCCCAACGCACTCTCTTTTGGCATGCCTAGTCACAATACTGTCGAACCTTCCACTATGGTTGGTACTCATGCTGGCATTAGTCAAAGTGTTATCCATACTATACCCACTAGGGGCACTACCCTAGCTGGGGGCACTACGTTGTCCACCCACTCACATAGTATGGGGACTGGTCAGATTCCTCACCATGCTAATGATGGAATGCGACCACCTCCTAGGAATACCCAACCTAGTCAGAATGTTGTTCGAAACATGACTCGCCATCCACCACCTAATACACATGTCGCTACTCGTCAACCCAGGACTACTTTTGCACATGATACCATTCCTCCCAACCACGGGGGTGGACACATACCGCATACTTTTGCATCCACTGCCGCATCTAGTAATAGTAATGTAGGGGGTGGGAATATTTCCTATCCACATGGATATCACACCACCAACCCTGCTACTGGTCACACCCATATTGGACCTGGGAATACTTCTCATGCTTATGGTAATCACACGACTGCTTAAGCTAATCCTAATATTGGGGGTGGGAACATACCATACCATTACAGTCAATATAACACGGTTCCCATTATGAATAGTACATACATGCCCCATACCCCTGGTGGCAACCCTTACTACAACACAGTTGGTGCTGGCCACCAGTATCACCCACCACCCCAATATGGTGCTCAAAACGCACATATACCTACTTACTCTCAAATGGGTCAGGCAGGGGGAGGTTATCCATCTTATGGCCATGGGAAAGCTTACGGGCCGTCAGGTCCTCATTATCAGTCGTTTAACCCTCATGGTCAAGCTTTTGGTCCATCTTACAACCCAGTTCCATTCAACCAACCTTTTATGGGAGCTTATAATCAAGCTTTCCAGCCGCAGCTCCCATTCCTTGCACGCTTGAATCATCTGGATCTTTCGAAGATTACAAGTGATCCGGTGTGTCACAACCCTACTTGGCCCCCGATCCCTACCAAGCTCCCTTCGGACATTCCAAAGTTTGAAGGGAAAGGTGGTGAGGACCCGGGAGATCATGTCACGACATTTCACCTTTGGTGCTCCTCCAACTCTTTGAATCACGATTCCATTCGTTTATGACTATTTCAATGCACCCTCACAAGGGAAGCCGTGAAGTGGTATGTGGAGTTGCCCGGAAACACCTATAGGGGATTCAACGAGATTTCTTTGGTTTTCTTAGACCATTTCCAGTTGCTGGTTTGTTATGATACTAGTACTGAGTTATTGTCCACCTTCCGTCAGAATAAGGCCACACATTTCTGACCACGTTCAAGAGTGGCGTCAGCGGAAGAGATTAGTGAAAGCCAACATTCCTCCAGAGTTTCTGTTGGAATGGTTCCTTAAGTCTTTACTCCCATACATTGCTAAGGATGTTTCAATGTCCGGCATTGTGATTGAGAAACAAGCTATCTTGAAAGTCCAGCAATTAGATCTACTTTATTCTCAGTCTGACATGTTGTATGACATTAATCTTGACGCACCGAGAACAAGACATGAGCCTACGTCAGTTCCTGGACCGCATGCCGATGGCATCGTGGGGTCCGCATGCACTCGCCTTGTAATCTTGGTAGCTAATCAAATGCAAAATTTGTCGCTAAACCAGTCTGCTCCCGGACAGATTCACACCTTGTCCACTTCCACTCCATCGTCTGATGTACACAATGTGCAATCAACGAAACTGTCAGGTAACCAAGAACCTGGTGGTAAGAAAAGGGGAGAAATAATTGTATGGGTGGAAACAATGGAAGTAACAACAATAGCAATTGCAATACTCCTTGTAAAGAGAATTCCATCCTTCCTCGGGAAGGTGGTAATGCTAGCGAGGATCGTAAACCTAGGCGTAAGGTGAAATTCCCTTGCAAGCTTTGTAGGGAGGATCATCTTACTCACTTATGTCCTCGTATTGAAGAAGCATCGAAGCATTTGGCACAGAGCCTAGCTGTGTTGAAGGATCCCTTACCTCATCACCAAAACATGGCTTCTCATGCTCCCACAACTGGTTATGGTACTAATGAAATGGCAATGTCTTCTTCCAATACCAATGGTTATGGATGTGTGAATATGGTTCAGTCGGAGATTTGTGTTGCTACTCATCAATGTGATTATGATGCACCACAACCAAATTTGGGGAATGAGCCTCCCCCTCCTCTTGATAATTCCTTGCATATCGAGAAGCCTTCTATTATGCTGCAGATACCGAAAGGTGTTCTCAAGCACTCCACGCTAATCCTAATGCTCGAACCGCCCAGAACTACTCCATCGTAGAAGATTTGGGCCAAAACCCATGTGCCATGTCGGCTCTTGAAGTTTTGCAAGCTTGTCCTTCTCAGAAGCATGCCCTTTTGAGTGCGTTAGGATTTCAGGATGGGGGAAGTCCTAGTGTTATCAAGTTCGATACTACTGATGTCCAACCTCGCTTGCCTTACCACGTGGCTTTTCAAATCCAAGTGGTTTTCCTTAAGAGCTTCATCAAACGTACTATGGTTGTTGAAGGTGCTTCCGTGTCAGTAATGTCGTTAACTTGTTAGAAAGCTCTTGGCTCTCCTCCTCTACTCACGTCTAGAACTACACTCACTGCATTCGATGGTAGATCCTTTACACCGCATGGAATTATCCCTTCCCTTGTTGTCTCCTTGGGAGGTAAGTCTGTGCCTATTGAATTCGAAGTGGTTGATGCACCCATCGACTACAACCTTTTAGTGGGTCAGAACTAGATGTATGCTATGAAGGCTGTTGCGTCTACTATATTTAGAGTTATCTGCTTTCCCCATGAAAGCAAGATTGTGACGATTGATCAGTTGGATTATGTTGGCACTCCTTCCACAGCATCCACGGGATCTGTAGTCCCGCAGGTTTTTAATTCTCAGCCGACAACTGGGAACATAGGTGTTGGAATGTACCCCTCATTGATGGGAACTTTTAACCATTCTGCGCCTATGAATTTTATTGGAACCATTACCAACAATGCGTCTCCTCCTTCGAATAATATGTTATTCTGGACCTCTTATTTAGATGATCCGTGGACTTTACCATCCATGAGTTCCACGTCTGGAGACATTGCGCATGTCGGGATGTCTATGCCTTTATCTGTAGCAGAGCTTGCTTACAATCATATCCAACAAACCATTGCAGATCCGGATCTCTCTTCTTCCTAGACAGTTAAAGAAGATCATGTTACGCTGCCAGTTTGGGCAGCCAAATCGTCTTGTTCACACAAATGCCTTGAGAGTACTCTACCTTTGGATGAAGATTTTATCGAGTCCATGCATGGTAACAACGAGCCGCGGGGGGATCTTTATCGTAGATCTCATTCCCCTTATACCCTTGATCTTATTGAACAAGATGAGTCTAGAATATAGTCTGCCATACATTTTGATCCAGGCATAGTTTTGTCTAGCCTCGGTTTGACATTAAATTCTGATCTCCCTAGTGATGAGTCTTTAAAATCTAATACAGATCCGCAAATCGGTGATCCTGATGAGTTCAATTCTACTTCTAGAATTTCCAACTCCTATGATGATGATTTTTCCACTGCAGCTTCCTTCACATCCTTTAGCTTTTCTCTTCATTTTGAAGATTATCATTTTGATCCCTCAGGTATTGGTACTATGGCACCATCAGTGGCTAGCTCTACCTGTGTTATGTCTGAGGTTAACAATAGTGAAGTTGAAAATGTTTCTACCGTAGTAACTTGTACCATATTTTTCTTTACATACGTTGTAGAGATGATATTGGTACTTATGTTTCTTGGAGACAGGATTTTTAGCTGGACTTATACTTGTTTACTGGTCCTTTTCGACATTTGCTTCAATTATGGCAGGCATATTCAGAACCTTGTATATAGGTTTAGGCCTCCCCATTGTTATGATTCACTTGAACCTATTACTCTCTGAATTCGTAGACACCCCCTAAGTGTCCTTATCTTGCCCATGTTCCTTGCATTATGCATAGCTTTGTCCCATGCGCTTGGAACTAGTATCACATGTCCCTAACACTCGTCTGCTCTCATTACGAGCATTCTTCCATATCTCCTTTGAGCTTGTTAAAAACAGTAAGGAGGTCACGAGTTTACTTTTTCGGGCTCGTTAAACCTTTACGGAAAATATTTTTATAAAGTATTTTTTAAGCCCTTGTTAGAATTTTTCAAAATCAAACAAGATTGCCGAGTATACTTGTCATTTCAGACTCGTTAAAGGATTTGAAGCGACATTCACTTAGGTATAATTTTACCCATTTTCCGGACCTTTGTGGATTAATTACAAAAAATGTATACTCTAGTCATACATGACTAGAAGAGTTCTTCTCTTATTGTTTTACACTTTTCAAGTGAGGAGACTAACTTTACGAAAAAGGACTTCTCAGTTATATCATGTTGTGATTGTATTGCATCATCCTGCTTGCCTCTTGAGCCTTGTGCCGGCTCCCGCTTACTCAGTTGATAGCCTGGTGCTTGAGCACTTTTCCCTGTCGAGCCCTGCAGAGCTTATATATTTTCCCTTCACAATTTGATGACCCTTTGACCCTGAGGGAACACACCCCCGAGTGTCCACATTCTACACGCATGTCCTTGCATTGAGCATAGGTATGTTCCACTGCTTGGGACTAATCTGCTAGCTATTTGACACTCGTTCCCTCACTTCTTGTACTATAACTAATTTTATTCTTTTTCAAGATTTTCCCAAATATGAAAAAGACGAAAAAAATCAAATATTCCAAAAAGCCGGACGGGATTATGGTCACTATTTCTTGTTGCTAGTTGTTGTGTCGCCTTTGAACAGAGCATTCATTCCACTCCATACATTATGAGTCGGGACTATAGTTTGGCCTTAGGAGCTGTACTTGTTTCTCAGTTTTCTCCACCGATTGGTTAAGCTTCCAGTCATTATGGAGCCCTTTGTAATGCCTCCTGTGTTGCACAGTTTATGTCAAGTCTATGCTACCTAAGTCTATCCATCTGCTCATGCTCTTGTTCAAAGGAAGTCCTGCAACCAGTGTCGGCCACTCCTCAAATATATTGACTATTGCATGTCGGCCATCCTTATTGAGTCAATTCATTTCACCTGAGATCTTCCAAATCTTTCATCATTGCTGGTACCTCGTGCTAGTTGATGGGGGATGCCTTAATGCCCTACTTCCAGCGAGTCTCGTTCCGTCGACTTCAACTCATTTATTCCGGGACTTGAGGCTTAGAGTTCGGTTGAGTACCTTGAGGCTTGCAGTCATTAGTGGTAGGTTCTCTCGCCATCGACAGTTTTGGGAATACATCAATGTCCCTTGATCGATGGATTCATCATAGTGTTCGACTTCAACCCATTTATTCACACTTTGATGATTGTGCTATGTGCCTTGATTCCCATTTTCATTATTGGTGGGTCATTTCGTGTCTGTTAACGGTATACATCAATGACCGGTAATCAGACGATGTCTCATCAAGTTCAACCCCAACTCCTTTATTCACTTGATGGGACTTGCACCGTCAAAGACTTGTGTAGAAGACCCCAGGCAATTGTGGCATTCAATATGCTACATATGACTTTGACTTTACATCTGAGATATCACCTCTCAGATTTCAGTTGTTTGTACCTCTAGTTTGCACTAGTTGTCTTCTTTTCAGCAGAAGACCATATCTTAGTGTAGAGGGATCATGGATATGATCACTTGTGACATATATTTACTTATGTACTACATATTCATGGACATTGTATCAGATTGTTGTACTATATCGACATGTATTGAGAGATACTATCGTACTATGACGAGTGAGCCGTTCTTTCCACTTGTGTCTCCATCACTCCACTTCTGAGTTTTATAATGTATTTCGGCCATCGTAGCACATTTCAGTCTCTGACCTCACACATTAGGGGGCATCTGTTACACAGAAATCTTCCACCCTGTGAGCATCAACATTCTTTGGCCTGTAGGATCCATTTCAGTGACTCAGATCCATTTTTATTCTTCAGTGATACCAGTTTGCCCTATTTTTGTTTCTACCTACATGTTGCATCACTATATCATGTGTACCCTCGAGTTGCAGCACTATAGCCCGCGAGTATCAAGTAAAATGGTAAAAACCACTATTTTATTACTTTTTAATCCCAAAAAGCAGTCATTGGGTGATATTTTGCTCTCCATCTGCCCAAGTAACGTCTCGATGAGTCCTTTCACCTATCTTTGAGAGGACTATATATTGAGCACATATGGCTTATAGACGGGAGGAGGAAGAGAATAGTAAAGGCACTCCAGTGGATTTTTGCCCTATCTTGAGTATGCACTCATTGATCCTTGTAGTTGTGAACCAGTTATGTTCACCTTCGAAACTCCTTGCTAGTTTGAGTTTTCCTTTCATGGAGGATTGAAGTGGTGGAGGCACAAGTGGATTGATCTAGATCTTGGTTCAGATTGGTTTCCGGCAAGAGGTCGTATCACTTTGTACTTCTTCTTGTTCATTAATAGAAATACTCATATTCTCGTCCATTCATGGTGTGAATTTCATTTATTATACATTGGGTTATATTTGCTTATGATATTATAAACCATTGTTATTGATAATGTTAATGTCATTTATATATCACATGTACTTGTTAGATATTGGTTGTCAAGACTAATTTGCAGATTACAAGTGCTTGGATGTGCGCGGATTGAAAGCTCCAATGGGGATCTACATGAAATGTTGGATGGAGGTTGGTTACGTTTCTCCATTATTTTAACATTGTCATTTATAATAGCATTGTTTGAGAATTGAGTAGATTTCTGGTAGTCATCTGTCTGTTGTGGTATTCCCATGCCATAGTGAGTTTTATCCAATACAATTTTAGGGGTTTTTAAGCTATTCAATTGGAAAAAATAATCTTTCCAAATCATTCCTTATCCTTCCATCTTTCCAACGAGCTATCTCGGGCTTGATTTGGATTCATAAATCTCAAGATATTGCTCCCGGAAGTTAAGGCTCGATAGTTGTTGATTTCATTGTTGGGTGAATTATGGCCATTGATTTAACAGCTAAATCCATTATCCAACACTAATTATTTTCCAAAAGAATGAAACAAAAACAAAAATCCAAAAACAATAGTCCCAAATGTTGGGGAGGAAGATTAGGATTTTTAAACAAATCAAAATCAGAAAACAAAATCAAAACCGAAATTAAAATCCTAATTAAAAAATGAAATTACCAAAATTTACGAACCCGAAATGAAATTAAAATATAACATAAGAGAAACTTAGGGTGCAAAAAACTAGGTTGATGAAAAAATGAAAATTTTGGAAAAGCAATTTTTTAAATTACAAAAATTAAAAAATGATCATTTTATTTTACCTTGTAGATTGCGGAACTGCGGAAATATTTTTAGAAATTATATAGCTTCCGCAATCCACAATAATTTGTGGAATCAAAATTTATTGATTTATTAAATTTTTATCCGACTTCTGCAATCCGCATTTGTGGATTGTAGATTGCGGAAACATAAAAAATTTAATCACCAAATTGAAAGGTTCGCAAAAATGCATAAAAATGATCTAAAAGCTTGAAAAAAATGCAATTTTTTTAAATATTGAACGAAGTACTGAAATAACAATGGAGAAAAGATTGAAAAGAAAATCTAGAAATATTTACAAAGTAAAAGAATTTCCAATATCATAAAAATATAAACCTAAAAGTAAAAACCAAAACAATTTACAAGTTAATTATTAAGAAAATAAATGTTGGAAACAAGTTACGTATATAGGGAAAGAATCACTCCTATGATATAAGAGAGTTAATAAGTCCCATAAATAGGTTTCTAACATAATTATTTTCCAAGAATAAAATACCAAGAAAATAATAATAGTATTTCCTTTTGCACAATAATAAATCAAAATCATTTTAAATTGCAAAAGGAAAAAATAGAAATTGTATTTTCAAGATCAAATTAGCTTATTGAGAAGGAAAAACATATCCATGATTAAACTAACTTTACATTCATGAATATTGAATTTTAATCCCACTAATCCCAAATAATCATAAAACAAAAAATCATGGAAATTAGGGAAATTAGAACTCATACAAACTAAACATGTGTGTCCTTTTAATTTTCATAACATCAAATGGTGTATAAATTTAATATATGGATTTAATAAAATACACATAGTAATTTGATGAAATCCAAAGCATGACCATGAATATTTAAAAAAAGTTAAATAAGCTTAAAAAGCATTAAAAATATTAAACTAATATAAGCAAACAAACCAAAAGACTAAGAGTATTTACAATATTTATATTATGATTGTAGGCATGCAAAAATGAAAATAAAACTCCATCAAGCTCAAATATCAAACTAATGCAATATCTAAACTCATAAGATCAATGTGAAAGACAACATGGTAAGTTAACCACCAAGATCATGGAACCAACTCAAATGAATCAAAAAGCAAATACAAGCTAGAGATCAGTAAAAATGGAAAAAATCCAAATAATACAAGAGATCTAGGAAAATAAATGGTGAAATACAAAAATGGAAATCCAAACAAAAAGATATAAAAGTGGGGATCCCATTTTTATTGATAAAAAAGGGATGTGTTGTTCCTACAACAAACCTAAAGACAAAAGGAAACTACCATACATTGTACCAGATGCAGAGACTCGAACAGAAAGGTCGGTAGGGTTGCAACAATGAGCACCACAACAATGACAACAATCGATGAGGAGGATACAATGGTCGTGGAACACACAACAATCAGGCATACCGACCACAAGGTTGGATAAAACCACACGGCTTCATGTGCTATAGTGAAGAACACCTGAGCCCCTACTATCCATGGAAGGACAAGAAAAATCTAAAATTTTGTACAAACTATGGCATTGGGGAGCACAATTTAGAAGAGTTCCCCATCATGCTAGAGGAACTTAATAATAAAAAGAATGTTAACATTTTGTCTTGTGTTCCTAAAAATTAAGCAATGAATACTAAGAATTTACAAGTAATTACGAGATAAGGCACAAGAATTGGAGGAGATAATCCCCAGATCACAAGGATACAAAGAAAACAAAATGACTACCCTAATACATTGAAGGAGAAAGAAATATTTAACATTGCTATAGAAAAATTTACATAAATTGCTTATGAAGAAAATAATGCAGAAAATAGGAATAAAACACTTGAGTTATAACAACTCCTTATAAAAGAAGGAAATGTTGCACAATTAATTGATCTAATGTATATTATTAGAACTAAACCTAAGAATGAGAGAATCACAAAAAATCACTTTAGTCTGAATAAAAAAGATAAAGTTGATATTGACCCTCTCATCGACCTGGAAGTCAAAGGATTCTGCATTTCAAATGTTGTCCTCAACTTCGGATCGCAAGCTAACATAATGATGATATTGACATGGTAAAGCATGGTTCGACCATGACTAGTAGAGTCTGGAATTTATCTTAAACTTTCCAACCAAGGGCTAGTTGAACCCATTGTCATACGGAAAAATGTTAAAACTACAATTATCGGAATTAGTACATACATTAATATTGAAATTATTGACCCAAGGTAAGGATCTAAATCCTTCCCAGCCTTAGTTGATTGACCATGTGTTAAATTTTCAGAATGTAATTCAATCTGATCTAGGATCTTAACTGAGAGAACAACATGTCTAGCAAATCTACAGCATATCATTCATGGACACAATAATGCAAGCACAGAAGAGACACCGAGTTTACTTGGGGAAAACCATAAAGGTGAAAAACCCCAATAACTTCCTCAGAGATAGATAGAGAAATGATACAACCAGAATACAAGAGATAGTCTTCTCCTAGCAGCAGAGCCTCCTCCTCCACAAGTGCGCCACTCTCCACAGTGTGAGTGAGAGAATAGAATGTGTAAAATGAGAGAGACACAATCTCTATTTATACACTAACTTGACTTGACCTTTACTCAACTAGGTCGGCCTCAACTTAACCACTTAACATAATGCTGACTGGGCCGACCCCCACTAGGGTGGTCTAATAACCCTTTGACCCACATGGCCGACCCCCAATAGGGTGGTATAATAACCCTTTGACCCACATGACTTATATAGGGCCAACCCCAACAAGGTGGTCTAATAACCCATCAAGTATAAGTTACGACACTTATAATATAAATGACGACACTTCCGTATAGAGGAATAATAACATCTCTATAGGAATACAACCACTTCCGTATAGAGGAATAATAACATCTCTATAGGAATACAATATACATATATGTGAAATACATTCCGAAGTTACATATACATCAACACTCCCTCTTAACTAGGAAGGTATTTCTCGACACAGGTCTTCTAGCACAAGTCATCTTCTCTGGATCATCGTCACTGGATAATCATCATCGAGTCATCATCATCGTCACTGCTGCTGCTATCTCAATCAATCTATGAATCTACTCGTCATAGGAATTTCTACAGAGTCAGTCCTTTTTCATACTGGATGTAGGCCCACCACCTGCAGGTCTTCTTCATCACTGGCCATATTGTGGAAATCTCAGGACTTATTACGTGCATCACAAAACCTTAAAAGAGTCTCTTGACTAGCAAGAACCCTAAAGAGCATCTGAGGCCTTTTTCATCCTGTCCAGATCTCCAGGACTTATTACATGTGACCCCATCACAAAACCTTGAAAGAGAATCCCATGACTGATTACGAGCACAAGGCTCAACCTATCGGATCTCCCAGGGCACAAATTACATGTGGTCACCACAAAACCTCGAAAGAGCATCCCAGGACTGATTACGACCACAAGGCTCAACCTATCGAATCTCCCAGGGCACAAATTACATGTGGTCATGGAAAAACCTCGAAAGAGCATCCCAGGACTGATTACGAGCACATGGCTCAACCTATCGGATCTCCCAGGGAACAAATTACATGCCATAGGACAAAAACTTGAAATAGCATCTGCCAAATATCCCAGGGCACAAATTACATGCCATAGGAAAAACCTCGAAAGACTATCTGCAGATCTCCCAAGGCACAAATTATATGTCCTCCCAAGCAAAACCTCTAAAGAGCATTTTCCAGATATCCCAGGGTACAAATTACATGCCATAGGAAAAACCTTGAAATACTATCTGCAAATCTCCCAGGGCACAAATTACATGCTTATCTGCACAACATGTTCCATGGCCATAGAGTATCAAGCTGATACTCACCATACATCATCCTGATGTACACATGACCATCCTGATCATCATCACTACAACATCCTGCTGCATGTCATCTAGAGAAACATCCTGAAGCTCGTCATCCATGATCATCCTGATCATACAATGCATCTACCTGATGCATACCAAGTATCTACCTGATAGATATCATCATACATGATCCACCTGATCATACAGTGTATCCACCTGATACAAATACAAATACATGATACATATCACCATACATGATCCACCTGATTATACAATGTATCCACCTGATACATATACAGATACATGGTCCAAGCATCCAACATGATGCATATACACAATAAATACAAATGATCCAACCGATCATATCCAACATCCAACATGATGCGTACATACATATAAATGATCCAACTGATCATATCCAGCATCCAACATGATGTACACATACATATACACATAAATGATCCAACTGATCATATCCAGCATCCAACATGATGCACACATACATATAAATGATCCAACTAATCATATCCAGCATCCAACATGATGCACACATACATATAAATGATCCAACTGATCATACAAAGCAGAAACTAGAACATCATCTTGATGCTCATCATCCAGCACTTACATCCACAGCCATGTGAAGGATCCTCCTTCCAACATGCTTGGAATGGCTTCAGCAAATGTGTCTATCACTTCTTCCTCGAAGTGTCATCAATCTGAAGAACACCAAGCCTCTCTCTCAAGTACTCGAACTTCACCCGGGCTAGTGGCTTCATCGGCACATCTGCAATCTGCTCGTCCGTCACAACATACAGGAGCTTCACAGCTCCTCTCTGCACCATATCCCTGATATAGTGATATTTGATCTCTATGTGTTTCGATCTGTCATGAAACACTGGGTTCTCGGATAGCTTCACACAACTCTGGTTATCACAAAAGATACCAATAGCATCCAATGGGAGATCAAATAACTCAAACAGTAGCTTCCGTAGCCATAGTGCCTCAAAACTAGTTGAACAGGCTGCAACATACTCTGCCTTAGCTGTACTCAGTGCTACACAGGACTGATTCCTGCTGAACCAAGAGATCACACCTGATCCCATACTGAAGCAGCACCCAGATGTGGTCTTCCTATCTGCAACACTGCCTGCCCAATATGAATCAACATAACCCTGCAGGTTAAACTTTTGATTTGCTTCATACTTGAGCCCATAATCCACTGTACCTTTTGGGTACCTCAGAATATGCTTTACAACAACCAGGTGAACGCTCCTCGGATCTGTCAGGAACTAGCTCAATGTGTTCACCGCAAAGCAAATATCTGGTCTCATGTTCGTCAGGTACATCAAGGACCCAATCATCTGAAGATACATAGTGACAACAACTGGTTCGGATGAAGCATCACACAGAAGCTTCAGGTTCAATTCCATAGCCTCGCAGTCCATCATCCCGAACCTCTTTAGGATCTCTACTGCATACTTCCCTTGTCCAAGGAAGATTCCATCTGCACTCTGCCACACCTCCATACCTAGAAAGTGGTGCATCATACCCAAGTTCTGCACATATATGACTCCCTGTCATGTGTCTCAGAACCAAGTGGCTGCTCCACATACACTTCTTCTTCAACTACACCATTCAAGAAAGCTGTCTTGAAATCCATCTGGTGTATCTTCTATTTCATCACTTTTATATTTCTCAATGCTGCCATCTACAACATGCTTTATCTGATAGTTCCATTTGGAAGTCACAACAGACTTCCCTTCAGCTCTTGGGACCGCATCCCAAACATCGTTCTTCATGATCGACGGATCATGGCATTCTTCCTGTATCCTGGGAACTTCAATATCTTCAATAGATAATTTTGTTGCTGAACAAATGTTGTAGTTCTTCTTTTGTAGGTGATGGCATACGATATTTCCTACACAACAAGTTAAATTGCATGATTAGAAAACATCTCATAGTTTTTAGAAAAAATTCTTACACATAAAGAAATATGTCATACAGTCATGCAATTATCTTAGCCAATGCTTCAATACAACATTTATCCATATTCCGTAACTTTCTAGATGCCTTCCAATCTCTACCAGAACATTGTTAAGAGTGTGCACAACTCCCAACATGTCAGCAAAGAGGTTTCATTCTAGATAAGTAGCAATGGAATGTTGTACAGTTCCATAGGCCACTTACCCATGCATATTAATAGTATACTGTTCATCAATGCAACTATTCTAATATGCATAATACACAACCTAATTCTAGGAACATCATTATATACATTATTGAACAGTATTATTTAAACAATAAAATATGCAAGTAATGACAATTCAAATACTTATCTTTGTGTGTTTGTTGGGTTGACTCCCTCTCAGTCTTTGCTTCTTTTCTGCAACTCCATTCTTATGTGGATTGTGAGAAGTGGTCAACTCCCTCTGAATATCTGCATCCTTGCAGAAACTACTAAAGTGTGCTCATTTGCTTTCTTGCAGGAACAACTAGAGTGTGCTCCCTCTTGATCTTTGCTTCCTGGATTACCTGTCCTTGAACTTACATCCATCCTTAATCACTATGCATGCTTATTAGTATCATCATTGTGTTATACTTGAGGTCTCATACATAATCACACATTTATTAGTATAATCTTAATACTATCAAAAAACAATAATCTTAAATATTTATATTCATGATCATTCACAGATAATAAACATTAGTATTCAAGGTTTCAGGGAAGTCTTCTTTTACTCATACATTTTCTTATTTGATCATAGGACTCTTTTGGTTAGTTGAATCATCAATCAAGATAAGAGATATAATATGCATAAAACCTGTGATTATTCAAACCTATATATTCATGATTCTTCTGGTTAGTCATATCATCAATTATGGTAAGAAACATAATATGCATACAACCATGATTATTCAAACCTATGACTTCATGAATAATCATTATGAACAACACAACAGTATAAGATCCTAACACAAGGTAGGATTCTAGCTTGATATAGGAAAACCATACCTGGATTAGCATGCTATCTAGTTATGTCTAACATACCTGCATAATGTCTTCTGGTTCTCTTTAGTGACTTGTGCTAGTAACCTGCATGTCTCATAAGTTAACCATTGTATGACCAAGTTATACATACACCGAAAGTAGATATTCTATGTGATCCATGACAATGGATGAATCTTTGTCTTCATGTCACCATGAGCATATGTTCTTGAAGTAGAACATGATTTGACTTTCTTGGTGTACCTTTTGTGTTAGCAAACAACATAAACCTCATACAACATCACAATGCATTAGTACAATCATAAGTGTCAAAACCTTAATCAATGAATATCTTCTATAAGGTAATACAACAAGTCTAGTAATTAATCAAGATTGTACTGTAATGATATGAAGACAAACATATCATAAACGTAATCATGAACAGAATTCGAAACATACCTGTAAACCATACCTGTCAAGATTGCTTGTAATTTTCTTATGGAAGGCCTTAGCCTCATCTCCCTCTAAAACAGGAACTTCTTCACTTATGCAGGTGACCAATCCATCATCTTCCAGGATTAACCCAATCCACTTGATTCGCAGGAACTGGATCTTGAGCTGTAATAGGGTTTGTCAGAGAAAACCCAAAAATTTAAACTTTGAATTTCAAACTTTCAAAAGGATAGAAATATGAGCCTTGATGAGTTGATCAAGCTGGTATATTTAGAATTTGAAAACTGCAAAGTTTCACTCCTCAATTTTGCCTTTGAAACTTTCAGATTCACTGGACGTGACCTCGAACTAGGGTTTGATGAAGCCCACTCTTCTTCCCAATCAAAAGGTCTGATCCAAATCTCTACGCTTCTATTTTTATGAGGAGCTTCCAACCGTGGTCATAGATTTCAAAAATTCCCATTTTTGCAGAAGCCCTAATTTTCCACTTTTCTGATCAAAGTCCCGAACTAGGGTCTGATCAAGCCCGACCTTCTGCCCAACCAAAAATTCTGATCTTGGTCTCTAAATTTTGATTTTGATGAGTAGCATCCAGCCGTGGTCTTCGATTACAAAAATTCCAACTTTCTCTGAAGCCCTAAATTCCGGAAGCCATGAATGAGGGTACTCAAAAATAATTATGTTTTGACAGAAATATTTACCTGATTGTTTCTAGTGTAACTCCAAACTTTTCGATCCATAGGGTCTAAAAAGTCTTCCTAAGATAGCCCGACCTATTATATTTCCATCCCGATAGGTCTGACCTCAATTGGATTCTCTGAGAGAGAGTTATTCCAAGTGTCGCAACGTGACTTGTTTATGGGATAATACAGGAGAGCGAACTTGTACAGAGTTCCACGTGTCACTGTTTTAACTTCGGCCTCTGAACAATTTTCCTAAGATATTAAAGTCTGTGTACTACCTGTCACTTTTTACGAAATTTCATTTGGAGCTTCCTAGCCCAAGTTATGACTTTTTTCCCAAGGTCACTTGATTTTGACTCAGATCTGGAAGAGGCAGAAACCATATATTGTACAAATCATAAATCACAAAGTACAACAAATTAGAGGTTGTCCTTTGGACACAAGGTACATGGGGATTTAATCTTCAACTTGTAAAGGTTTCAGATTTGAAAAATTCGCCAAAACGGATTTATAGCGAAAGTGATATGATGACTTGTTTTTTCTATATCAAGCCCTAGCATCGTAAGTGCAACAAGTGTCATACATGCCATATCATGCCTTCTTTCAGGCTAGCTCTGATACCATGTTAAATTTTCAGAATTTACTTCAATCTGATCTAGGATCTTAACTAAGAGAAAAACATGTATATCAAATCTACATTATATCATTCATGGACATAATAATGCAAGCACAGAAGAGACACCGAGTTTACTTGGGGAAAACCATAAAGGTGAAAAACCCCAATAACTTCCTCAGAGATAGATAGAGCAATGATACAACCAGAATACAAGAGATAATCTTCTCCTAGCAGCAGAGCCTCCTCCTCCACAAGTGTGCCACTCTCTACAGTGTGAGTGAGAGAATAGAATGTGTAAAATGAGAGAGACACACTCTTTATTTATACACTAACTTGACTTGACCTTTACTCAACTAGGTCGACCTCAACTTAACCACTTAACATAATGCTGACTGGGCCGACCCCCACTAGGGTGGTCTAATAACCCTTTGACCCACATGGACGACCCCCAATAGGGTGGTATAATAACCCTTTGACCCACATGACTTATACAGGGCCGACCCCAACAAGGTGGTCTAATAACCCATCAAGTATAAGTTACGAGACTTACAATATAAATGACGACACTTCCGTATAGAGGAATAATAACATCTCTATAGGAATACAACCACTTCCGTATAGAGGAATAATAACCTCTCTATAGGAATACAATATACATATATGTGAAATACATTCCGAAGTTACATATACATCAATACCGTGGGGATGGAAAATAAAATCTTCCATTTCCCTTGAAAATGATAGAATTAAGCTCAAAGGAGAAGGAAAAAAAGTAATTGTGCCTATTAATCTGTCCCAAGGAAAACTATGGGTCGAGCCTCACGATAACAACACTAACATCCTATCACTATACCAAATAGTCCAAAATAAAGAATATTTTGTCAAAGAAAATGACCATGGATAAATTAACTTGATATCTCCTATATATTTCGGATATCATTATGATTCAAAACTTTATGACTAGCAAATGGAAAATTATGAAGCGCAATCCCACAAATGCTTGTCAGTCGAGGTTGTTCCTAGAAAAAGAATTCAACAATGTTTTACTATATCCATCATTCCAAACATTTTTGAGAAAAAAGTAAGAGAATTCCCAACAATAATCCCAACAAATAAAAAACTGATAAGTATTCCACCACTTTGATATAATGAACCAGAACCCCCGACTATACATATCGACGAAGTCTCTAAAAACGTCTGTGAGTAAGGTCTTTTTCAAATTCTGGTTGAAACCTTTACCGTCTCGGCCACATGATGGTGGGATACACATCAATCCTGCCTCCACACATGGACTATGGTGTCGACATACGTTTTTTAACATTTCAAAGGAAATAAACTCACAGTGCAAGTAGAAATACCAAACTTTGTACAAGGCCAAGACCCAGCTAGGCACATCAATACATGTGAAAAGGAATGGAAATTACTAGGATATAGGGATAAAAGAATATATCCTCACCTATTCCCAAGTACAAGATGGAATAGGCCGGAGGAGAAACCTTTAGTTGGAAAGAATTGAAAGAAAAATTTATAAGAGATTTTTCTTTTACCCCTAAAGAAGAATGCAACAAAGAAGCAGTTGAAAAAATTAAAAGTTGTGTACAACTAATGAGCAATGTCACATCGAATACAACAAGCCAACCACAATCGACATGCAATAATATCACGAACAGATCGACCCATCGGTTGTCTTGACTAGATCTCAAATACGAAAAAATTGTAGAAAAATGTTTAAGGTGGAAGAAAGATCATCCTCACGTAGTAAAACGTGTAAAGTCTCTAATGAAATTCGCCATAGAGGAAAAAAATGAACAAGAAAGACTTACTGAAAAATACTTCCCTATTTCCTTTACAAAATTCAAATAAGAATATTGATGAATCAATGAAATAAGAGCACTAGAGTGGATGGATGCACAAATTAAAACAAAAGAAGTCAACATTTCAAATGATGACTGACCAAAAATGGAAAAAATAGGAGACCACTAGTCTGAATAGAAAATAGGATAAATAACTAATTTGTTAAAAGAATACCAATATATCTTCATGAGAGATTATAAATATTTAAATGGTTTATTACCAGAAATGGGTGAAATGAAAATTGACATAAGACCAGACGCTAGACCTGTCAAGAAACGATCGTATAAGTTAGCACATAAGTATAAATATATAGTAAAGAAAGAAATAGAAAATATACTAGATGCTAGAATTATATATCTAGTAGACCAATTGAAATGGGCTAGTCCCATGGTTGTTCAACCAAAGAAGCATAACCCAACAAAATTACGTATTTGTGTCGACTTTAGAGGATGAAACAAAGTGACATTAACAAACCCTTTTCCTACACCTGTTGCCGATGAAATCATCAATGAAGTTGCAGGTCATGAATGATATTCATTCACCAACATATTTTCTGGATATAACAAAGTTCTTATTGCCAAAGAAGATCGGCATAAAACAAGATTTGTTTGTGAGTTTGGATCATTTGCTTATAAATTTATTCCATTCGGTCTTAAGAATGGATCTACAGTATTTTCAAGAATAGTTGTAAAAGCATTTCAGGAATATCTATGCAAAACTATGGCCGTCTACTTCGATGACTGGACAATATACTGATTATTGAGGGACCATGTTCAATGGCTCCGTCTCATGCTAGAATGATGCAGAAAAATACTGTAACTGTACTTGAACATTATAAAGTGCATATTTGCAACACCAATTGGAATTCTTTTAGGACATGTTGTCTGCAAGGAAGGAATTAAATTTGACTACGTGAAAATTAAATTTATTCTCGACTTAAATCCACCAGTAAATCGAAAGTAGGCCAGAATACTTCTTGGTCATATAGGCTTCTACAGAAAATTTATTAGACATTATTTTCATATGACATACCCCTTAGAACAATTATTAAAGAGAAATCAAGACTTTATGTGGTCACAAGAATGTGCAACCTCTTTTGAACTACTCAAAAGAGAGTTAATTGAAGCCCCAATACTACGATTTCCAAATTGGTTGATCAAATTTCATGTCCACATCGACGCATCTAGTATTGCAGTCGATGCAATACTTACTCAACCTGGAGATGGTGGAATGGACCATCCTAACGCATATGCTAGCAGGAAACTGAATAAGGAAAAAATAAATTACTCAATGACCGAACATGAAGCTCTAGGCATGATTTTCACATTACACAAGTATTGACATTACTTATTGGATAATCCTTTTATATTTTACACCGATCATCGAGAACTCAAGTATTTAGTAAATAAACTTATGTCTCCACCATGGTAGGATATGCATATGGTTACTTTTATTTCAATAATTTGAATTTGAAATAGTTGTCCAACCTAGAAAAACTAATGCCGACCCCAACCATTTGTCAAGAGTAGAAACTGGAGAAGGTCCTCTCAGGATCGACGACGAACTGCCTGACGCACATTTATTAAGATTCAAAGATGTACCGACAGAATTGGAAGATATATCATAGTATATGGAGTAAATTCAAGCTCCAAAAGGTATGCAAGAAAAGAAAAAGAAAATACTTGCAATGAAGGATGCACCATACACTCTAATAAATAGATTCCTATATAAATTAGGACCCGATGAATTACTTTGGTGATGTTTCCTAGAACATGAGAAAAAAGATACAATTGACGAAGCACATAGTGGATGTGTCGGTGGACACAACCAATCCAACACGACTGGAAGGAAAATCCTACAATATGGACGATGGTGGGCGTCACTACATAAATATTGTAGAACACAGGTGAACAAATGCGATAGATGTCGAATAATTGGTCGACCATTTCCATGTAATGAAATTCCTTTAATATCCATTAATCTAAGATTAACATTTGAAATATGGGCTATCAGCTTCATTGGACCCTTCCCAATTCCTAACCATTGGAATGGAGCACGATATATTATTACAACAGTTAAATATGTCACTAAATTAGAATAAGATGAACCTGTTGAAACATGTTCCAGCAGGGTTGCTGCAAAATTTATATATGAAAATATCATCACAATATTTGGATGTCCTCTTACTCTTATCTGTGACAGACGAACAATTTTCTCAACAAAACTATTTCAGTATTACTGAATGAATTTATGAATCACCATCAAAATAGCTCAACATATCATCCACAATTGAATGGATCCGTTGATTCATTCATAAAACTTTAACAACAAGGTACAACAAGGTACCTACTATCTTATGGGCTTATTGAACAACTTATAAATGGTCAACATGAAAAATTCCCTTTAAACACATCTATGGACAGGACTTAGCAGTCATCCCTCTACATTTCAAACAACAGGCACTATTTATTGTCGATATACTTCATTTAGATATTTTCAAAGCAAAAGAGAATAGAAATTTCGATCTAACAAAACCGAAGAGCAATGACAAATAGCAATTCACCGCCAGGAAGTACAAACAATAGGAACATAAATATTGGTACGCCTATAATATAAAAAGGGAATATATCCCAAGCACTGACCTAGCATTATTATATGACAGTCGAATAAAAGGAAAACTGAAAAAATTGCATATAGGTTGGTTTGATCCATACATAGTCAAAGAACTAATTAACAATGGATTAGTCTAAATGAAGACACTACAGGGAAGAGTTTTTACAAAAGTCATCAATGAGGCAAGACTAAAATTGTTAGGGTTAACCTTGACTTGGGAATGAGTCAAAGGTGGTTAGGTCCAGCACATGGTTTTGGGCACATGGTTTCTTGTAGCCCATGTTATCGGCCCAAGGTATTGCATGTAAAGAAGCCTTTACAAGGTTTGAGAACGCTCTGTTGTAAAGTGGCATGGAGGTGAGCGGTGGCTAGCTCGCTTGGCCTGGATGGATGGTTTTGGCCATGTAATGGAGATATTCATTGGGTGTTGGTTTTCCCTACATGGGGTTTCCAGGGTAAATTTTGTGTCTCTATTATGTGATTGCTTGCTTTGTTTATTCATCTCGCAAGTTATTATGTGTATGCTCATAAACTTATTAAGTGGTATCAGATCATGGTTTTGCTTGTTGAATGATGTAAGTGTGCAGAGGATTTAGTCATGGATGCGTTGGGAGATAAAGAAAAATGCATATCTATAAATGATAGCGATGTTGTGGGTCTAGGTTAAGGAGCCATGTGGAACAACATTAAAAGGCCAAGGATCATGCGATGTTGTTAGCATGTGTTGTATGTTGCGTGAAGGCCATGTGCTAGAGAGGAGCTCAAGACCTATGAAACCTATGAAAATGGTGGACAAGCTATGTATGTTTAGATCTATTGGGTAAATCAAAGACTAAATTGTGAATATATAAAGGAGATCTGAGCCCATGGAGAATGTCTCAATTTTATTTTTATAGGCCACAGGACAAGAGAAGACTACCTTGTCCAAGAATCCCATGAGAAGAAAGGGAATTTCCTTGGAGAGAGAGATCTTGAAACCACGTCAAGGTTGGAGCCACCTAGGAGAAGATACCTGTTATCACCCACAATTTTCCTAGGTTGTAGCAAGAAATACCGTGGGGTAACTGTTGCAAACCAATCTTTAGTGGATGGAAACTAGCCTTTCCAAACATAGAGAGGGATCTCTCTTTTGTGCTTCCAGCAACAGGATATAACTTGAATGCACTAGGATATTAGTAAAAGTGGTGGCTGGACCTTCAAAACAATGAATTAAGGGTTTTTTTTTTTGTTGGTTGGGGTTAAGAACAAGAGGACAGTTGGGCATGGAGTCAACTTCAATAGGTTTACTGTCACCAATGACAGATTCATACCACAATTGCAGAGGCAAGAGGCAAGGTAGATTGGGTTCTTTCATGTCAAAGTAATCAGCGGGTGAAGGAAAAGAATGGAAACAAGTTCAGTCACAAGGTTAGAGCATTTGAGAATAAATTCTAACTTGCAACTTCGAGAGGAAAAGGGTTGAATACCTAGTCATATGCATCTGGAGGATGTGGGCATGAATTCCAGACCATGTAATATTGATCTTTAGGTACTGCAAAAGTAAACAATTAATGGAAATAAAAAGCAAGAACACATACACAGGAAATAACAGACATTAGAACACACATCACAGGAATCTCAAGCTCTAGAATTGGGTCTTCTCATTGTATTAAGAGGCCGAGTTCAATAAAAGTGAAAAAAAGTAATCTCTTTGAAACAAAAACATCCAACCCTTTGGTCCTCTTCATTAACTAATTCAAAACAAACTCGGACTAGTAATGATGAGGTCGTTCGAGTTGGGCCACCCGAATCAACCACCTCCGATTTTGTCATGTGTGGATGAAGGGAATCACTTATGCTGGTAGTGCACCATTGGTCCGCGAAATCCACCTGCTCATCCTTTGGATCGGGACATCTTAGGTTGATTATGATAGGTAACGGAGACAAGCCCCTTCGCCGCTCTCAAACATGTCATTTCTCTATGAAAATATTCATTCCCGACGATTGCGATTTGCTCTGCAAGAATTATTTCTATCCATAATTACCTTTCCGCAATACACAATCCACAATGCAGACTGCAGGATTAGCAAGCTCCACTCGTTCCTTCTGAAAACTGACTTTTCCGCAATCCACAATCCGCAATCCGCAATGCAGGATGTGGGATTCGAACACTTGATTTTTTTGCGTGCTAGAAAATTGCCTTTCCGCAATATGTAATCCACAATGCAGGATGCGGGATTTAGAAACTTGCTTTTTGCATTCTTGGAAGATGACCTTTCCGCAATCCGCAATGCGGAATGCGGTATTCAGAAACCTACATTTTCACCCTTTGGAAAATGGCCTTTCTACAATCTGCAATCCGCAATGTAGATTGTCGGAATCGAAAAAGTTTCTTTTTCTCCCTTCAAAAAATGGCCTTTCCGCAATGCGGATTGTGGGAATCAGAAACTCTGCTTTTATATCCTCGTAAAATTGTGGTTCTGCAATCCGCAATCCGCAATGTGGATGCGGAACTCGGAAACCAGCTTGCGGAATGCATTTTCAACCGCAGATCTGATCTCGCCGTTCAATCCTGTTTGTCGAATTCCCTTTTGTCGCGGAAGAAGCCCATATTTCTAGATTTTCTTGCGGAAGAGCCATATTTCCTTGTTTTTTCCCATTTCCCTCTTGCGGCTCGATCATTTACCTTGTATTTGCTTGACACTTAGCTATTTTTTGGGTTTCCCGACTCTTCATTTGGTGTAACCGACTGATGGGTGACCTTGGGGCTTTGGCGGGGGGCTTTGTTTGACCTTCCTTGGTGGAAACCATAATAGGTGTTAAGAATGACTCCAACCAGGGATGCTATCGTCCCTGTGAAGTAGCAGGAATGTGTAGACTAGTGGCCATTGCTCCCCTCCTCTTTTTCCTTCTTCGTATCACAAGAACTGAAACATGACTAATGGAAAATAAAAAAAATGGTAATGTACAGTGTGGGTGAGTTGGCAGAATTGCTTTTTTACTTGAAATAATACTTCAAGAACCATCCATTGATGGATTCCTTTCTGACTAGTTCATCATCTTCATCCCGCGGGAAGAAAGCATTATTCCCATGGTAGGAAGTGATTGTATAGGGCCCCTTCAAAAGGTTATCAAACTTTTGGGCCTAGTCTTCTCTTCTAGCATCCCATTTTAATACCAGATCTCCCACTTGAAAATCATCAGCCTTGGTCTTTCTGTTAAACGTCTTCTTGATCCGGCTCTGAATTTTCGTGGATTCGGCCCTCACCCCTTCTCTAATTTCTTGCACTTCCACCAGCCAGTTAGCTCTCCTCAGTTCGGGGTTTGGATCTTCTTCTTACTCCTGCAATAGTATCATTGCGGGCCCTATGAGGGAATCATGGAATATTACCTCTGTTCCATATACCAATTTGAAGGGAGAAGTTCCAATGGATTTTTTAGAGGTGATCCTATTAGCCCACAGGGAAAAGGTCAGCTTGGTGTGCAAGGCCCTTTTATTTTCTTGTAGCAACTTGTTGATTATCCTCACCAGGATTTTGTTGGAGGATTCTTCCAATCCATTTCCCTAGGGATAGTAAGCAATAGAATGGCCCAATTTGATGTGGAACTTGTCACAGATTTTGATCATCTTCTTGGACTTGAAATCCTGTGCATTATCAGTGATTACCTTAATAGGGCACCCAAACCTAGACATGATATTCTCCTCCAGAAACTTGATGATGACTGTATCTGTGTCCTACTTGGTGGGTACTGCTTCTATCCATTTGGTGAAATAATCAGTGGAAGTCAATATCCACTTGTGTTTTCCAAAGGAGTTGGGGAAAATTTCACCAATGAATTCAAGCCCCCACTGCTGGAAAGGGGCTTCCACAGATATTGGTTTCAAAGGAAAGGACAAGATATTCCTCTTCCCTTTGAAAAATTGGCATTCATGGTAGCTGGATATTTTCTTATAGGCATCTTTGAACATAGTAGGCCAATAGAATCCTTCCCTGAGAATTTTGTTAACAGTGGCCTTCCAGTAATGATGCCCTCCACAGACACCTCTATGAAACTCTTTCAAGGTCACTTGGGCCTATTAGGATATTCTCACCATCATCTTTATGTTTGCATACATTTTGCATGCATTTTCATGCATCCCAGTCATCAGTATGGTGTCCCCCGACACCTAGTCCTTAGTTTGCTAGCCTCAAGAGATTATTTTTGTTCAGTTCCAGCCCTCCTAGTCCATGATACGCCTTGTTTTCATCTCTTGAGAAAAACTGCGCCCTCTCTCACCTACCACCAGTGACACACTCATTTAGTTGCTTGATTTGTGGATCTGTTCCTTGATTTGAGGACATATTGGATACTTAACTGACTGAAACACTTCGATGGACGCCCAGAGAGACTAGTTCGACTATTTTGACTCCAGATAGCTCCTCATGTGCCCTCAGATTCTCCTTCACTACATTAGTGCTCCATGCATCAGTTACACCTACCTACATTCAACTAGACTCAGTTTGACACCTAGTTGACCGTTACTTGTGCATTGACAACACTACCACTAATATGATGATGAGGACTCCTAGTGCAGACTAGCTACACCATGCAGACTATTCAAATTACCTCCTTGGTTAATTCGAATTATTCAGTCATTGTGACAGTATTGTATTGTATTCTACTTCTGAGTTCAATAGAGCACTGATGCAAGTCTTTTGCACAGTTTTCACATATTATTCTTTATGCATCTCTAGTAATTGTTTCTCTTGTTCCATAGATATGCTGTGTTGAATTTCATATGGTATCAGAGCAATGGTAGGGACAAGAATACTTTTCTGCTGGGATTATTCATGAAGATTGAGCTAGTTTTCTCATATTGCAGTAGCAATTCTGCACTTGCAACTATTTTTTCCAACTCTGCACCAAAAGCTGAGAGTTTCCACATAAATCCTGGATATTGTTCATTGGATCTTCAAACTTGCTTGATTTCCTATGCCGGGTGTGATGCAACTTGAAAAGTGTAGGTTGGCGACCTAATATTTCTTGTTTTTTTTGTAATTTGCAGGTTCTTTCCTCCTCCGATTGCATTCACTCTTCTTGAAGATGGACACTTCTTCATCAATTCTCCTCACTTCCTTCAACTATTATCAGTGGAAGGCTGATATGGAGATAGTATTTCACTCTAAAGGATTTTATAGAGACACCATGGGCCTAGAAGTCGAAGCTACATCTGCAGTAGAGAAGGAAAAATACTTCAATAAGCTTGATGAAGCTTATGGTTTCCTTTGTCTCAACATTTATAAGTATCTTCTTTTCCATCTCAGTGGATTGAATACTACGAAAGAGGTGTGGGAAAAACTTGACACACTCTTTGGAAAGCAGGATGAAATGAGATCTTATCAGCTAGAGAATGAGTTGATTTCCCTTAATCCTGAGAATTTCGAGACAATCAATGAATTCTTCACTAAGTTTAAGCACTTGGTAATGCTATTCAAGCAATGTGGAGTGGAAAAGGAAGACAATCAATTGATTCTATCAATCCTTACGAATCTAGGAAGAGACTATTCAGTTTTTGTTTCCACTTTCAATACGGGAAAGCTCACAATTCCCAATTGGAAGATGCCTACCTTGAATGCCTTCATTGAATCCTTGACAAAAGAGAGTGATAAGCTTGTTCAAATTGGGACCATAAAAACCTCAAAATATCAATCCCTTTTTGCTAGAGGATCCAAATCTATGAATGGAAAAGGGAAGCAAAAGAAAGAGAAGCCAAAGCTTGATCTTCCAAAGCAAAAGGAGAAGACAAATCACTCACATGAACCATCCGGTTCAAGAAAAGAAAAACAAAAGGGAAAAGAGAAGACTAAATGTTCTTATTGCAGCAAGGGATTTCATCCTAAAAGCTCATGCATGAAGAATACCATAGATCAGATGGCCCTTCTCTTGGATAAAAACAACATTGCTCTTCCTGATGGCACAAGGAAGAAGGACAACAATGAACATACAGAAACAGGTCATGCACTCATGGCTAGTGTTTCGAATTCCACCACTCTTATCATAGATTCAGGAGCTTCGAATCACATGGATGCAAACAAAGATTCTTTTTCATCATTGGACTCCAACAACACCATCTCCATCCACATGGGACATGACTCACAATTTTCTTCTAAGGGCAAAGGCACTATTCATTTAGAGCATGGCAGTTTCCATAATGTTCTTTATGTTCCTTCTCTAGCTACAATCCTTCATTTTGTGTATCAAATGAAACACACTGGTTTACCAAAGAAGGTTGTATTCAGCCCCAATAATGTTGAAATTTTTTTATTGCAAGCTTAAAACTCATTGCAGTAGGAAAAGCCAATCATGTTGCAAAAGCATATGAGTTTTCTCACTTCTTGCCACATGAAAAGCCAAGTGCCCTTCTAACTCATGGAAATGAGGTTAGTAAGATATGGAATGAGAGGTTTGGACACCGAAATTATAAATATTTGCAGCTACTACAGAAAAATTCCATGGTTGAGGGCCTTCCAAGCATCAAATTCTTGAAAAGAATATGCAAGGGTTGCATCATTGGGAAGCACCCCGAGCACAAGTTTGACCGAGGCAAAGATATCAAAGATTTTTGTATTTTGGGGATGATTCATTATGATATCAGTATTCCGCTGCCACATACCTCCATGAATGGCTCAAGGTATGTTCTGACATTTATTGATGACTTCTCCAAATTCACTTGGGTCTTCTTTCTCAAAAACAAGTCAGAAGTGCTAGAAAATCTCAATATTTTCAAGGATTATGTTGAGACTGCCACCGAGAGAAAGATCAAAGCTCTTAGATATGATGATGGAGGTGAATATATCAAATTAGATTTGCTGCAATGTTTTGCAGAAAATGGAATTCAGATCTAGCACACTGTTCCCTACACACCTCAACAGAACGAGGTAGCGGAAAGGAAGAACCGATCACTGAAAGAGATGGAAACCTATATGCTTGAGTCAAAGGGTTTGGATGAAAATATTTAGGATGAGGCCATGAATTTTTCTGCATACATTCAAAACAGAGTTCCACATTTATCCATGAAAGATACTACTCCTTTCGAAGCTTGTACTGGTCACAAGCCTGATGTGTCCAATCTCAGGGTTTTTGGCTCCATTGCATGGGATAGAATTCCTACTGATAAGAGAAAATATTTGGATACACAAAGTACTAAGTGCATAATCATTGGATATGCTGAAGAATCAAAAGGCTACAAACTCATGGATATCATATCCAAAAACATATTCATTAAGGGAAGTGTCAAATTTAAAGAACCGCTTCATGATTTAAAACTAGTCGAGGAAGAAACTGCTGAATTGCCGCCTCTACAAGAAGAAGATTTGAAAGAAGATGATGAAAGTATGTGTTCTGATATTTTTGATATTTTATCAGACATTAATGAACATGAAATATCGGGTTCATATTCATATCCATTCTATTGGTTCTAACATTGAAAATCATGCCGATCCAAGAAGAACTCAAGCAGACTTTCAAGGCGCAGGTATGGCTCTTTCATATTCTGATCCTTCACTGTCTAAAAAATGTTTTTTGATGATAGGTTCAGATCCTAAATCATACTATCGTGCCCACCAAGATCCGAGATGGAAAAATGCCATGGATTCTATCCACCTAGTTTTGGCAATTTCCGCATTTAAGCACTGGGAAGTGCACCATATGGATGTGAAGAGTGCATTTCTTCATGAAGATATGAAAGAAGATATTTACATGAATCATCCTGAAGGATACATATCAGATCCGGCATTAGTGTGTAGACTGAACAAATCATTGTATGGTTTAAAACAGGCCCCAAGAGCTTGGTATGCAAAAATGGACTCCTTCCTCGTGTCACAGAATTTTGCAAGGTGCAAATCAAATCCAAATGTGTACCTACAACAACATGAAGGTAATTTGATAGTTATTGTCCTTTATGTTGATGATATTTTGATAACTGGAAGCAATCTTGCTTCAATCGACAACACAACAAAGGCTTTAAATCTAGCTTTTGACATGAGTGATTTGGGCTTGTTGAAGCAATTCCTTGGGCTAGAGATTGCTCAAAATTTTAATGGGATCACCATATCTCAGCAAAAATATGTTTTAGACCTAATAAAAAAATTTAATATGTCATATTGTAAGGAAGCACCATTCCTATTCCTCTCAGGAATAAGACCTTGAGGATGGTGATTCCACACCATTGGTGGATTCGACACTTTATTGACATTGTATTGGAATTATTCTATAATTGACACATTCTAGGCCTGATATTTCTTATGCCGTGAGTGCCGTGTCAAGATATATGAAGCAGTCCCATGAGCTTCATTGGAGGGCAGCCAAAATAATCTTGCACTATGTGCAGGGTACTAGACACTTTGGCATACACTATGCTGCAGATTCTGAACTAGATTTGGTGGGCTTCACTGATTCAGATTGGGCGGGTGATAGAATTGATCGAAAGTCCACTTCCAGATATGTTGTCATGATTGTCACAAGGCCTATTTTCTGGTCAATCAAAAAGAAGGCAACCATTTCCTTATCTTCAGTAGAGGCAGAGTATCGAGGAGCGGTCAACGCTTGCATTCATGCAGTTTGGTTGCAGGGTATTCTAGCAGAGTTTGATATTGGTAGCACAACTTCGACTTTCATATTTTGTGACAATAAAAGTGCTATCAAGATCTCAATGGATCCAGTTCAGAGAGAGAGGACCAATCATATCAAGATCCACATGCACTACATCCAAGAGCTTGTGCATGACAGAACCATTGTACTGCAATATTGCCCTACATAAGAGCAAATTGCAGACATCTTCACCAAGAGCTTCACTGAGAAGAAGTTCTCTTACGTCCATTCACTATTGGGGATGAGTTCTGCTATGTTGGAGACAGATTAGATCTTTCAGTGTTCATCTTGAGGGGGGGATTTCTTCCCACTGGGTTTTCCCTCTTTCCTCACTTAGATTTTTTCTAGCATTTTGGATTATTTTCTATATTGGGGTAACCTTTGGTCTCAGTAACCAGGGCCCTATATTTTATTTTTTACCTCATAGTATAGCTTGTGGGGGGGTGTTAGGATATTCTCACCATCATCTCTATGTTTGCATGCATTCTACATGCAGGCATGCATGCATTTGCATGCATCCCAGTCATCAGTATGGTATCCCCCAGCACCTAGTGCCTAGTTTGCTAGCCCCAGGAGCTTATTTCTATTCAATTCCATCCCTCCTAGTCCATGATGCGCCTTGTTTTCATCTCTTGAGACAAATTGTGCCCTCTCTCACCTACCACCAATGAGACACTCATTTAGTTGCTTGATTTGTGGATATGTTCCTTGATTTGAGGACAGATTGACTAGTTAACTAACTGAAACACTCCGATGGACACCCATAGAGACTAGTTTGACTATTCTGACTCCATATAGCTCCTCATGCACCCTCCTTGGATTCTCCTTCACTAAATTAGTGCTCCAAGCATCAGTTACACCTACCTAAATTCAGTTAGACTAATTTTGACACCTGGTTGACCGTTACTTGTGCATTGATGACACTACCACTGATCTGATGATGAGTAATCCTAGTGCAGACCAGCTACACCATGCAGGCTATTCGAATGACCTCCTTGGTTAATTTGAATTATCCAATCATTGTGACAGTATTGTATTGTATTCTAATCATGAGTTCAATAGATCACTGATGCAAGTCTTTTCAACAGTTTTCACATATTATTGTTTATGCAGCTCTATTAATTGTTTCTCTTGTTCCATAGATCTGCCGTGTTGAATTTCATAGGGCCTCCTCTTATACTATGCAATTAAAGAGGACACCTCGAGGTTCTTTCCAATACACAAAACTACCCAATATGCAATATTTCGTAGCCTTCATCTTGGTGGATATAGATTTGATTTTTCCCATCTCGGGGAGTGCTTTTAAGTTCTGCAAAACATATACAACACTAGAATACCAAGGAGAGGACAGGAATTTGTCTTATACCTGTGGTAGTGGATCTCAGGAAGCTTCTTCTTGCATGTGTGAAAGCAAGTTCATACTCATTGCATCCTAATTTGACTCAGCCATGAGTATGGCCAACCCTTTCCCTTTAATAAGCTTTGTAGGTTTGATCTGCAGGTCATATTCCAGTAGCTCAGCTATCCATTTTTTCCTTTTTCCTTCTCGATTTGGTTGGGTCAATATATGTTTCATAGCAGCATTAGGAACATAAGCTACCACATGAGAATGTAGAACATAAACCCTGAAATCCTTTATAGTTTTGATCATGGAACATGATTGCTTCTCCATAATGTTTTACTTGAGCTCACCATCTCTGAGAGACTTGCTAAAGAAAGCTATGGGTTTCTCATCTCCTTCCCAATAATTTTGTAAAAGCACACCTGCTATGGAGTGTTCCGAAGCAAAAGAGAACATAAGAAATTCCTTGTCAAAATTTGGTCTGATCAGTATAGGGGATTCAATTATTGCTCTTTTTATATCTTCAAACACTTGCCTAGCTTCGGCAGTCCACCTAAATTGAGTGTCTTTCTTAAGCATGCAGGTGATTGGCCTCATGATTTCTGCAAAATTGGGGATAAATCTCCTTATGAAATTCACTGTGCCTAGAAAGGATTGGATTTCCTTTTTACTCTTGGGTAGCTCAATATTTTGTATTGCATCCATTCCGTGTGGGTCAATTTTGATCCCATCATTAGATATTATGTGGCCCAACAACTTTCCCTCTTGCGTGGAAAAATTTGACTTTTTAGGGTTCAAAGAGATTCCAAGTTTTATGCACTTGATGAACACTTGGTGCAAATTGTTCAGGTGTTATGCATCAAATTTAGAGTATATAGTGATGTCATCCATGTACACAACCACAAATTTGTCTTTTTCTCTAGCAAAATCTATGTCCATAGCTCTTTGGAAGGTGGCTCCTGCATTCAACAGATCGAAGGGCATCTTAACATACATGAAGGTTCCCCAAGGTGTGGTAAAGTTTGTCTTGCTCTGATCTTCTGGATGCACCTTAATATGAGTGTACCATGAAAATCCATCTAGCAGGGACATCCTTGTTTCCTCTACAACCTTTTGCAAAATGTGGTCCATTTTGGGCAGAGGGTAGTTGTCCTTTAGAGACACCTTGTTGAGATTCCTGAATTCAATACATAGTCTGATCTCACCATTCGTTTTCCTCACTGGAACTATGTTATCCATCCATTTCGAAAACCTCAAAGAGACTATGATTTTGGCCTCATACAACCTCTTTACCTCTTTTTATATCAGCAGGAGTGGCTTGGGGTTCATCCTTCTCAGCGTCTTCCTGAATGGCTTCTCCCCTATCTTCACTGGTATGGTATGCTAGATGATGGTTGTTTCATATTCTTGCAGGTCTTCGTAGCACCATGCAAACACATCAGAAAAATTTCTCATTAAGTCCATATAGTTCTTTTTGGTACCTGGGGCCAAATCTTTTGATAGTTTGAAAATTTTGGGCTCTTCATCGCTCCCAATGTTAGAGTCTTCTATTTCTTTTGGGTCTGGATCCACTTTGTGATCCTTGGCCACATCATTTTCATCGAACAATATTTCCAATGGAACCAATCCTTTGGGTATGTAGTTAGTTTTTAGTTGTAGAACCTCTTCCCCCCCCAAAGTAGTTTTGATCTCTGGCGGATCAGGCTCCTCTTCCTCCCCTTCACAATCCTCTTGATCAATATGGACATTGAAAAATTCCCCAGTCATCTCCAGAAATTTCTTTATCTGTTGGTCATCTTCAAATATTTTCCAATTCTTTGTATTGTCTGGGACAGAGGGCCTATGCCTTATATTGATCACGTGAGTCCTGGTAGGATAGGAAGGGAGTTGAAACCTGCTAGCGGAGCTGGATAGAATGCCTGCTATTTACTCCTTGGAAATGAAAGAAATATGATGTTCTGTGGAGAAATTTCCAAACAGATCCCACACAGCATTTATGTATTCCCTCAACCTGGGGTGTTTCACTTCATAGTTTCCATTCACTTATTGGATTATTAGCTCTGCATCTCCATAGACCTTTATCTTCTTAGCTTTCAATCCTTTGAGTATATTCAAGCCCAATAGTAGAGCTTCATATTCAGCCACGTTATTTGAATAGTCAAACATTAGTTTGAAAGTATGAAATCTGGCGCATGCACTTCCTTCGTCTGGGGGGATGACCCATATTTCTGCTCCAGCTCGTTCTTTATTTACAGCTCCATCGAATCTCATGACCCAATGGTCTTCTTTTTTGAGGGTAACCGTGGCCTCTGTTTCCAATTTTGGTTCCTCATTACTTCCCCCTTCCATTCGTGGCTCATCAGTCTCTATGTTGGTCAATCTGTCAAGGCATTGTACCCCATTCCCATCACTATATTAATCATTTGGTTTGGGTGGCTTGGAAACTTTCACACTTTCTTCCTCTGAACCCAGATCATAGCAGATAATTAAGGAACCTATATCTGTGTCTACGAAAAATATGGAGTGGTTATCATGAATGTCCTTGTTGCTTACTACATATGATAGCCTATGTTCCCTGTACAGTCTTCTGCTTTCCCCAAAGACGGGGATGGTGGCATAATACATGTCCATTTGCATGGTTCCCTTTAACTTTGATGTTCACGACCTAGACAAAAAAATCCCAAACTTAGGTGGAATATCAGCCACTACCACGTCCGTGATCATATTCTTCTGAGGTATTTGAGTCACTGAGACCACCATGTCTTTAATAATCCCCACACATGGAACTCTTTTAGAATCAAAGGAGAACAGGTCTTTATAAGGTCTTTTGATTTCTAACCCTAGATTCTCCACCACTTAACTTGGCATGAGGTTATGGAAGACTCCTAAATCAAACATGGCATTGTGCAGGATATGGTCATGTATGTTGAGATTGATATGGAAAGGGGGGACATCAATTTCTGAGGCATTTTCCACATGGGGGCCAAACCGAAGAGTGGGTTTGTCATCATACAGACTGAGAGTATCAGGTTGCTTTCCTTTTCCACCATTTATTGCTTTCAGAATATGGTCTTTGTATTCTGAGATTTTGACCAACTCATTTAAGGGGATGGAGATCTTAATCTTAGAGATTTTGGTATCCAAACTGAAAGCATTAGGGACCCTCTTTGTTGTATTCACCTTCATCCCTCCCTTCTAGGCTCTTCTTAGGAGGTTTTTCCCCCTTCCTAAGGGTCTCCTTAGAGATTGTAACTTTTGGGTCCTTTCTCCCAGGTATTTTTTTTCTTGGTGGCTGAGAAGGGGATGGATGAGCAGCAAACTTTCCTTGATCTGCTGTTACTTTTCTACTTCTCAAATTATGCTACCTATCAAACTCACAGATGGCGTTGTGGAGCCCTCTTTGCTACTGGTCAGATTTTGATTCACCTGGGACATCAACTAATTACAGGGAAGACCAGTCATGTTCATCCTTAGTCAAATAGAACTAGGGTTGGATCTGATCAAAGAGATGGATTTGGTCTTCATCATGTCTATCTTATTCTTCTTCATCTAAGAAATTCTCAACAAAAGGTGGTTTGATTGGATGATTCTCAGGGTTTCTTGGCTCTCTAGGTCTTCCTTGTGGGGTAGGGGGCCTTCTGACATTGTTATTTCGAGCTTGAGGCTCTGGGTTTTCTCTGGAAGGATGCCTACTGTCAAGGGAGATCCTATCCACCAATCTTTCCATTGTTCTAATCATCTACTCAAATTTGGCATCCATGGACTGGGATGTGGAAGGTTGCACTGCTTCATTGCATCTCTTTTTATTAGCTTCAGTTATGTGCTTCATTTTACCTACGACCATCAAGTTGGCCTCTACTTCTAATGCATCTTTCATCATATCAGGGAGAGTGGGAGATCTCCTTTCTCTCAGCATGAGGGAAAAGTCACTTTCAAATCAGTTGGCAAAATGAAGCTTGGCTTTCCCCATAAAAGGTTTTATGTCCACAGGGATAGAATTGTACACCCTCATGAATGGGGATGAGAATTCATGGATAGTCTCAACATTTGTTTTCTTTGTATTCTTGTATTAAGTGAGAATGTGGAGAGGATTTTTCTTATCCTTCCTTCTGACTAGGAAAGCTTCTTCAAATATTTCATAAGTAGCAATTCCTCTATTCGGAAGGGCCTTAAACCATTTCTTCACCTCCCCTGCAAGGCTTTGGGAAAACAACCTCACCTTAACATCATCTTCATCTACCTCTTCCAGGTATGTGAAGTCATTGAACTTGTCTACATGCTGTTGTGCAGAAACGTTTCCCTCCCCATCAAATATCATGAGGTGATGGGCATAGCCCACAGGTAGGTCATCGAGATTGGTTGGGAGGGATAAAGGGGCATATTTGGCAGCCATGAATCTTAGGTTTTTCTTGGGCACAAAGGGAGTTTCAGAAGCAGCAAAAAGAGTACTCAGGACGTGGGTATTTTGGCCAATAGATTTAACAAAGGTAAGCATGCCACTAGCTTCTTCCCGGGCTTGTAAATTTTCCCACAGAGCACTCAAGAAATGGGTTTGGAATCCTCTTTGGTCAAACTAGGATTCTCTTAGATCAATCTCATACATAGATCTGAATGGGGAGGAACCAATTCTTAAACTTGAAGGGATGCTTTCTATAGTATATGCCTCTTTTTTAGGTAAAGCAAAATACCTAGTTAATGGAGAAATGCATGTTTGGCCTTCCTTTGCTTTCTTGATGACCTTCTCTGGGTCTGAAGTAACCTTTGGTAGCTCAGGGTCTGGATGACTTCTGGTAGGTATTCTCCTGGGAGCCAGACTTCCTCCTAGGATCTCATTGATTCTAAAAATGGACTCCCTGAGAAAATAATCCACGATCCTTTTGGTGCCTGACTAGTCTTCTCCCTCAACAATCAGTTCTGATCCGATATAAATATTTTGAAGTAATCTTGATCTCCAATGGAATCACCTATTTGAAAGGTGGAGTCACCAGGGAAAATGATACAACCTTGGAACCTCAGACTCTCTGTTCGCCCTCAAAGGTTTGATTTGATACTGTGAAAACTAGATATTCTCCCCAGCGGAGTCGCCAAAATGTTATCACCCAATATTTTCTTGGGTTGTGGCAAGAGAGACCATGGGGTAACTGTTGCAAACTAATATTCAGTTGATGGAAACTAGCCTTTCCAAACACAGAGAAGGATCTCTCTTTTTTGCTTCTAGCAACGAGATATAACTTGAATGGGCTGGGATATTAGTAAAAGTGGTGGCTAGACCTTCAAAACAATGAATTAAAAGTGTTTTTTTGGTTTGTTGGGGTTAAGAATAGGAGGACAGTTGGCCATGGAGTCAACTTTGGTAGGTTTACTATCACCAATGAAAAATTCATACCACAATTTCAAAGGAAAGAGGCAAGGTAGATGGGTTTCTTTCATATCAAAGTAATCAGCGGGTGAAGGAAGAGAAAGGAAACAAGTTCGGTCACAAGGTTAGAGCATTTGAGAATGATTTCTAACCTACAAATTCGAGAGGAAAAGGGTGGAATACCTAGTCATATGCATCTAGAGCATGTGGGCATGAATTCTAGACCATGTAATATTGATCTTTAGGTACTGTAGAAGTAAACAATTAATGGAAATACAAAGCAAGAACACATACACATGAAATAACAGACATCATAACACACATCACAGGAATCTCAAGCTCCAGAATTGGGTCTTTTCATTGTATTAAGAGGTCGAGTTCAATACAAGTGAAAAGCAGTAATCTCTCTGAAACAAAAACAAACAACCCTTTGGTCCTCCTCGGAACTTTCCTTTATAGGCTTACAAAGCATCAAAATATATTATCTAATTCAAAACAAACTTAGACTGGTAATGACGAGGTCGTTCGAGTTGGGCCTCCTGAATCGACCACCTCTGATTCTATCATGTGTGGAGGAAGGGAATCAATTGTGCTGGCAGTGCACCATTGGGCCGTGGAAGCAACCTGCTCATCGTTCGGATCAAGTCGTCTTAGGTTGATTAGGATAGGTAACTGAAACTGGCCCATTCGCCGCTCTCAAACGCGCCATTTCTCTGTGAAAATATTCATTCCCAATGATCGCTATTTTCTCTGTAAAACTTCTTTTGATCTGCAATTACCTTTTTGCAATCCGTAATGCGGACTGCAAGATTCAAAAGCTCCACTTGTGCCTTCTGAAAACTGACCTTTCCGCAATCTGCAATCCGCAATGTGGGATGCGGGATTAGGAAACTCGATATTTTTTCCTACTAGAAAATTTCCTTTCCGCAATCCGCAATCAGCAATGCAGGATGCGGGATGTGGAAACTTGCTTTTTGCGTTCTTGGAAGATGACCTTTCCGCAATCCGCAATCCATAATGAGAAATGCGAGATTCAGAAACTTAATTTTTTGCCCTCTGGAAAATGGCCTTTCCACAATCTGCAATCCGGAATGCGGATTGCGGGAATCCAAAACTCTTCTTTTTCTCCCTTTGGAAAATGGCCTTTCCGATTGCGGGAATCAAAAACTCTTCTTTTTATATCCTTGGAAAACTACGGTTCTGTAATATGCAATCCGCAATGTCGATGCAGAACTTGAAAACCGGCTTGTGGAACACATTTTCAACCGTAGATTCGATCCCATCATTCAATCATGGCTGTTGAATCTCCTTTAGTTGCGGAAGAAGCCCATATTGTTATGTTTTCCTGCGGAAGAGCCATATTTCCTTTTTTTTCCCATTTTCTTGCTGTGGATCGGTCATTTAGCTTGGATTTTCTTGACACTTAGCTATTTTTTGGGTTTCCTGACTCTTCATTTGGTGTAACCGTCTGATGGGTGACATTGGGGCTTCAACGGGGGGCTTTCCTTGACCTTCCCTACTGGAAACCATAATAGGTTTTAACACTACCGACAAAAAAAATTTGGGCACGGATGTCCATATGGTTAGCTCACATGAAAGTAAAATCCATTATAGTATAGAACTATGAGTTGTGTGTGGAGTAAAGAAGATTAGCAACATGAAGAACCAAATCAATATAGGCAGTGTGAAGAGAAAATTTTGTCCACGAGAAGATGAATAAGGAGGTGTTTACACAGATCTTTCGACAGGGGTTCACTTCACACAAGTGTCAAAAAAAATCAATGCAATCTCCCATAGACATTGGGCAGCAAAGGATTTAGCCTTTCCAGCAACACCTGCAGAGCGAGTGAGGTCTCACCCAAGATATCTAAGGGGGCCTGCAGGAACCACATTTCCGCAAATATAAGAGAACATACATCATTCGCACTCAATCACAATGTAGTATGGAGATCGACATGAAAATCATTCGCATCAGACCATGTTAATCAAATCTACGCAATAATAGATTATTGATACACATCTAACCGATATGAGATACATAACACAACCGTGACATAACAGATTCATTCATACACCATATTTCACCATGTTGCGACATACATTGAATTATACCACAATAAGACTTATTCAATCATGTTGGGACAGATAAAAAGAGACACATACATAGACAAAATGATCCTTCTCATTACTCATATGTCTACCTTACATCGGAGAATCAAGTATATACATTCACATAATCAATAAAAACTCGGATCCGCAGGTGGACATCAAGATAAAAAATACAAAAAAAGCCAAAGGTCATATCAGATTAGATATAATGTCAAAGATATATTAGGATCTACTCCTAAATATACCAAAAGAAGAAATATTATCGATCAAAAGGATACCAAAAAAATGCACTTAGGCTTACAATTCTACTCCTTATTATAGGATCACTTGGCCATTACGCTTGGTCCACTTCCCAGAGTGACTCATTAACTAATTAACTAATAAACCAATTACTCCACACTATCCGCTTAACTTCTGCTTTATCCGCTCTGCGACTGGTCCTTTACCCTTGTCGTGGTCCCTTTCATTGATGGATGTACCAAAACTCGTGCACCTCAACCCCATGCCAATAGACCCCCAACAAAAACTTGTGGCTTTCCCTCGAGCCACCTCATCGGATGTTGTCAGTGAATTCACTAGCATTTTGAACTTGTCCTAGGCTTCCTTGATCTGGTTGACATCTTCCTTGGTCGCAGCTTTGAGCGTTACACATTCTTCATATTCTTGCTCAGTTGGGTGCTCACCTCCTGTCTGCTGCACTTTCTCTAGATTTTCTTTTAGCTATGTCACTACTGGCATCACTTCGACCGTGAGTTGCTCCGCTTTCATCTGTAGCTAATCCAACTGCGTTTTTCTTCTTTGTTGTCTTGTTCGTTCTTTGTTGACGCGATGTTGGAGCTCTTTCAATTCGGTCTCCTTTGTCATCTGCACCAGTAGGGGAATCTCCTTAAGCGATATCTTCAATGCCTCTAATTGCGCCTTTGCCTCACCTAGTTGCACATTGAGCTAGTGCAACTGCTCATCTTGCACGAGACTTCCCCAAAATTGCGACACTTCTTTTGTGATGCTCTGTGTTTCTTGCTCTAATTACGCAATCTCTGTTGTGGCCTCCTCAATAACGCTCTTCCTTTCCTCAACTTGCTCTAGTGGTGTGCTTGGCGTTGCCCTTATCTGCAAGTCCTCACTCTCTTTCTGAAGATCTGCGATGACGACGCCCAACCTCAATGCTTTTTATTCTGCAAGCATGTCTTTTCCTATTTCTTTCGCATCTTCACATGCCATGGATATGGCATGTTCCAATCTCTTTCTGTCCTCCACTGCTTTCATTATGTCAGTCATTACCATCTCCTTTTCTTCATGGATTTGTTCAACCTCCACTTCCATGCTTGATACCTGTCATTCATAATTTACCATTTGATCATGCGCTGATGATTTGCAGTCATTGATCTCTTCACTCACCCTAGTGTGAGTGTGATGCAGCATAAATATCAGTAGCATGTTTAATTCTAGACTGATGGTGTCTATTACTCGTAATGACGCATCCAAGTCCTAATTTCCAGTCGTGATCGCACTAGGTAAGACATGTACGATCCGTCGCTAAGTACCAATATCCACCTTGAACCTATGCACTTCTGATGTGCTTGGATCTGCTCCTGGATGTAGCCTGGTTTTGTTGATTGCAGTGCTCAACGTCTGCAATAGTTGCAACACTTGGCGAAAGTATTCCATCACATGCTGTGTAACTTTTGCGTGGTTCTCTTCCACCACAGTTGTTATTTTCTCTAGCAGTTGATTCATTTGTTCATCGGGGAGACCAACAGTAGTACTCCCCTCAGCTATATCCACTCGATTCTTTGTTCTAGATTCCTATCATTGAGCCTCTAGTTTCGAATCCATTTGGGTATCTCTCGACACCCCATCATGGCTTGCAGTGTGCTATTGGTCATTCTCACCTTCATCCTCCTCATCTGATTCTTTTGTTTATGCTTGTGTTTTTGGCACATATGTGGGCTTCCCATCCTCATGGTATGACAATTGATATTCGCCAACTGGAACCTTCCATTCATCCTTCCATTCCACTATTATGGCATCCAGTTCTTCTCTGCTAAGCTTTTATTGTTTCGTGAGACATTTGTTCTTTGGATCTGCGTGCTCTTGGATAAATATCACTTGAGACCCTAAAGCGAGCCTCGTGATCCTTCTATATTTCTTCGCTACAACCTCCATCAGTCACGGAATATTCACTGCTTCTACAAGCAATTCTTCTAAATAAATGAAGAATTGAATATTGTTACCTTTATGTCTTTCCTTTTTGTTCAATTCCCATAGATTCTGGTATCATTCCCCTCGGCACACTTTCACTATCTCTGTTTCCATACCCTAATATTGCGACGGCTCATTCCATGCGACTAGCGTAATCAATCATAGGAGCCACTAGTATGTGAAGGGATTACCCTTCTCTTGCGTTTCCACCCCATATTCCATCATCCTGAGTAGAAACAGCGACCAGTTCATTTGAACTCTTGCCACGCATTGTTCCACCGATGCAATCACCCCTGATGTGCATTGATTGGGGTGATTCTTCCTTACGAGCTTTAGTGCCAGTAACTTCACCGCAAGCCTTACAGCTCGATCATTGATCATGTCGATCAAATATCCTGGGTTTTTTTCTCCACCCCATACTTTTCCTTCATCTTCGCAGCTAGATTCTTGTCATTGTCCTTCCCCTGGAAATATTGCGATGGGTCTACTCATGATTTGGGTAACCCAGTAATATGCGCAATCAAGTCGATGGTGATCAGGATATTCGTATTAAGCCATAAGTATCCACCGTGAAAGCATACAAGTAACTTCTGTATGCATGCGTTTACTTCCACTGATCTCCTGAAATGCAACATGTCGATAATGGATACTATCCCTAAGCGCTGCAACCCCAATGTCCATTTCACTGGTTCTCTAGTGATGGGGTCTCCCTCTTCATACATTTTTTTCATGAATGTGTTTTGGTTACACTCCAGATATTCCAAGATATCATGATTGTTGTATTGCAGTTTTCTCAATCACTGCAATACATCTCTTGTGGTGCGGACACCCTTTGGTGTTGTTGGATCATATATGGCATATTTGGAATTCTTTCCAAGTCTTATCGTTGGAGCCCCTTCTTTCCTCGACGAAAAATACCCCAGTATGTCTTCTATTGTCAGACCTTGTTGTGCTCCTCTTGGTGTTATTTTTTCTTCTACGGCGCTTGATGTGACCGCTTCTCCTTCTGTAATTGCATCCCATGTTGAGATGCGAGTATTCTTTGTTCTTCGGGTCGGTATCTTCCAGTCGGCTGGTGCTTCTCTTATTTTTGAATATCCACACTGAGGAAATTTATGGTTTATCATGGACAACTACCTTTGGCTTGGGTCGTTACTGTGTACTCGTGATGGAAATTAAATGAACCATTGCAAATCTATGGACTCACTCTTCACTCGGATCTGTTCTGCAATTTCTTTACCAACTCTCACAATGCACAATGAGTCGAACTATCGATTTGTGCATGCATTTATAGATTTGGTTTCCCACACCCCATCCATCTATTCGATCTTGGACAATGATTTCCAAATCCTCCGTCGATTGACCGAATCATGCGCACTCATTGTTCATTAAATGTGCCTTCATCCACTTGCGTTGTCATCCACCATGTCTTAACTACTGCATTTATTACCCGATTTAACCCGTTCACACCTCACCCAATGTTGACAGGCCCCAAACCTTGTCGTTATTCCATCGACATATGTATGAATTTGATCCTTGTCACAGTGTTGTCGATGGATTCTCAAACTTTTATTTTTTTTAATTTATTTTTGATGTCGACTTATTCTCTTTCTTAGTCGATGTGCGTCGGGCTATCCCGATAAAGATTTAGTAGGATCTCGTTCACTAAATTTGTCAACAGCATTCCATCTAAATTTTGCAATTGAACCGCACCTCTAGCACTAATGAAGTTGATTATGTATGGACCTAGCCAATGCATCTAGATATTACTTGGGTGCTTTGCAAACTTATTGTCATATAGCAGAACCATGTATCCGCGTTGAAAGTGCTTTACCTTTACGTGGAGATCATGCCATGCCTTCTACTGATCGTTTTCTATTTGCTGATGAAATCATACAATAAAGTGATCTTCTTCAAGTTGTAGTAGTTGTGCCAATATTTATTCAATGGCTATGTCGTTGCTCATTCCTATTGTTGATGCGATGTGCAGACTAGGGACAATTTACTCCATCAGCATCACTGCTTCTTGTCCATATAACAACTTGAAAGGGGTTTGGCCTGTCAAAATTTTGCATGTCATTCTGTAGACCCATAATACTGCAAGAATCTTTATGTCCTAGTCATCACAGTTTGTGTTACACACCTTAGTGAGCGCATGATCCAATATCTTGTTCAGTGCTTCAACTGTGCCATTCTCCTATGGGTGATATGGGGTACTCCTTCGATGTTTAATTTGAAATTCCTCAGTCATTGCTCTGATAGTTTAATTGAATAAATGTGTGCCTTGATCACTCATCAATATATTTGGACACCCAAATCTGGTGACCACATTGTCGAAGATAAACCTCGATGCTGCCGTAGTTGTGCAATCCTTCATCGGTGTTGATTCAACCGATCTCGTTAAGTAATTGGTCGTAGTAATTATGTACCTCGAATCTGTTCTTTTTCCTGGTGGTTTAATGGGTCCCATGAAGTCTACTACCCATTTTTTGAAGGGTTATATTGTCAACTGAGGCACTAGTGGAATCTCATCTCTTTGCAGCGGTTTCCCTGTTATTTGACATACGTCGCATCTTTTATCATAATATGTTCCATAACATGCACTATTGGCCACCATAATCCATACCTAAGTGTCTTCTTGGTAGTTGCGTGCCCTCCATAATGACATCCTGCAATCCCATCATGAGAATCCGCAAAACGCTTTCTTTTAATTCATGCAGAAGGACACATCGACAAACAAATTCATCTGGCCCCATATTGTATAGTTGTCCTGCGATTAGTTGGAAATCAACGGCCCTGATGACTAACTATTTATTAGGACTGGTAGTGAACTCCTTGGGTGCTCTTCCTATAGCCAGGAACTGAACAATATGTTTGTAATGGTCATTGACCATTCCAATCCTAAATAGTTGCGCATTCGACAAGACTTCATCGATGCTCCTTGGTTCTTCGCCTGATTCAATCCTCGACAGATGATTAGGTCTGGCATTCAGTCGTCCTGTCTTGACAATTATTTCAAAATCAAATTCTTAAAATAGCAGCAACCATAGATAGATCTCCCCCCCAAATACCGGTTTACTAACCAAAAAACTTTAACGTTGAGTGGTCAGTAAACATCTTGCATTGTCGTCATATACCATCGCTAGGCCTTCTCTTTTTGTCGTTATATAATTATTCTCCGCGGTGGATAACTTCCATCTCGCAAATGAGATCTGATGGTCAATCGACCCTTCTCCAGACTGGGCCAATATCACCCCCAGTACTACTGACAAAGCATCTACATGGACATGGAATTAATTTTTCCAGTCAGGGAAGACTAATATCGGTGATGCGACCATTTTCACCTTCAGTATGTTGAGGCTCTTTTGGCACTTGTCATTCCACTTGAACATTGCATCCTTCTTCAATAGCTTCTCCATAGGTGCAGTAATCATTGCATATCCCCTTATGAACTTCCATTAGTATCCTATACGTCTCAACATCGCCCTCAGTTGCTTCACTATCATTGGTATTGGTAGGTGTTGATGCCCAATTTTGTCATCACTTTTGATCATTAAATGTGCTTTGTTGGCGTTATTTTTACCATTTTTGATATCATAAGTCATACTTCTTGCCATTCAGACCACCATTCGAACTCAGGTATGAACTTATTTTAATATCGCATGAATCTTGATTGATTATCATCATTTTGTGGTTTATTAACGTTAATTTAACATTTCTCTACCTGCTTGGCACATAGACTTCATTCTGCAGGTTATGGTATTCAAATGGACACTCATTTAGATGTGCATTCACGTTCAAGACGCACAGTCACATTCAAACCATCGTTCAGACCCCCGTTCGCAACCTCAGATTCATTGGTTAGAATATTGTGGGGCACGAAAGGAAAAAACCATCACGTGGGTTCTATTGGAAATGTGGCCCTTATGGTTTGTGAGCCCTTGTTCGAGAAGATCCACCTCTCCACTCTCCTAGCCTGCCAACGCACCAACTGCTCACATGAAGGGAACCAACACGCATGGATTGTGGAAGACGGCCTGTGTGTTATACTGAGTCGTTTTCTTCAGTGATTAAGACCTAATTTTAGAGAGGTCGACCACTGAAAGGGTCGACCTTCTCTCTCTTTGTAAAATCTATATACAGACGTCTCAGGTTGAGAAACTCAATTAGAGAATAGACATAGAGATAGAAGAGAAACGTTGTACAAGCTCTGCTTCAGTTTAATAAAAAGACTCTGTTGCAGTTGTTGATGATTGTGTTCATTTTCTGTTAATGGTTGGTGATTGAGTAGCTTAGGAGATAAACCCCTGTTGTAGAGAAGGGCCCCTCAAAATCATAGGTTCCATTTGTGTATATTCAGCAATTTATTTTTACATTTGCAGCTAAGTCATTTCGTTTTTGCATATGTCTATTACGTTTTCCTGTAAGTCATTTCGTTTCTGCAAATAAATAGTTCGTTTTCCTATAGGTGACACTTTGTTGTTTATAACATATAATTTTCCTGCGTTTTTATGCAATTTACATTTCCAAAATCCATTCGGTCGGCCATTCACACCATCTATTCAGACTTTGTTTCAGACTTTTATTTGCATTTAGATAGAATTTTCTAGAATTTGCAGTCATTTCCAGAATTGCTAGTATTTCATTTTATGCAAAGATAGTTACCTAGGATATATGTTGATTTACCAGTACTTCATCACATTATGTAGCTAGTTTGGGATTCGAATCCACCCTTAACATTTCATATCTCACTTTTCATTTACACATAGGTTAACCATTTCAGTTTTATTAATGATGAAATTCATTTACATTCAACATATGTTTTACTGTTCAAATGAGAAATAGTTTTGGTTTAAGTAGATACAGTATAAATGTATTTTGCTTATTATTTAGGTAGTTTATGAGTTTCTTTCACTTACTTTCATGCCTAAGACCTAGATCAACTTAAATTTGTTCACAATGTTATCATAGAATTTGTTAAATCTCAATTTGTCTTATTTCTGAATTAGTTCAGCATTTCATTTCCAGTTTTCATTCAAGTTCCTAATTAGTCTTTCACTTTTATTCACATAGTGTTATGATTTGGTTTAATTTCATTGTTTCAAGTTCTTTCATTTCTGCAGATAGAATAGACTAGGAACTAGTCTCAATCCAAGTTTAATAAGTTCATGTGTGTTTAATATAGATGCATCAGTTTTCAATATCTAAGAGTTTTCATAACTTAGTTTAATATAGGTTTACTTCTCAAGTTATAGATTAGCTTTATTTCACTTTCATAGTTGTCTTAGATTATAGTTTGATTTGTAGTAGAGGTAGCGTAAGAACATCTTGTTTTTCTGGTGTAGGTTTTGATTACAAGTTAATATTGATTTTGGTCATTTAATTTCTCATCTTGTACTTAGTTTAGTTTTCTTGTCTTGTAGTTAATGTTTCATAAACTAGTTTGAAGTATTGATAGGTACCATTTGATGTTAATAGGCATGTGCATGAGTTAGATAAACATTTCATGTTTTATTTCCAAGTAATCATTAAAGATCAAATAACTTAGGATTTGTACTTTTGCTAATCAGCATTTCATTTCAAGTACTGTATCTAGTTTTTAAGTGTCATTTGCTTATGGATAAAGAATAGATTACAATGTTTAAAATCACTTGTAATTGGTCACTTTTTACTTACATCTCTTTGTAGAGGTTGAATTAGATTTAATTCCGTTTTGTTTCTTTGTCGCATTTGAAAGTCATTTTGATATGTTTTCTCCAGTTCCTTTCACATTCGATACATTTACTCAAAATCCTCAAGGAGAATGGAACTAGGTAGCTTGGCTTAGTTTTGAGTATTTGTTAAATGCATGAGTATTTTAACTGTTGGATTTCTTAGGCTCATTAAGTAGTTGTAACCTTGCTTAAGATCGTATAAGTTTCTTGTCTTTACACAGTTAGTTATAAACTAAATCATTTCATAGATAGGTTTCTGAACTTGTTCATATTTATTACATAGTAGTTAGTATTTCTAATTCCTAGATTAGAGTTTGAATAGTAGTTTCCATTTTCATAAGAGTAGTTTTCTTTTGATTAAGTCTTGTTTCCGAGAGTAGTATTGTTTTTATCTTTTCAATTATTTTTCATAGAGTAGAGTAGTATAGATTGATACTATTCTGATCTATTGGTTTGGTTAGGTCTAATTAGCTTAGTAGTTGTATTTCTGAAGTTCGACTCGGTTTTTCATTTTGAAAGATCTTTTGATCTTTTCATTATTAAACATTTCTAAGGTCGGCCGAGCCGATATCTTAGGTATCCTTCTACCTCAGCATATACTTTACCACAACTATAAGATTACCAACCCTGGTCAATAATTAAATATTTGGTGAATTCATTAAGACAATAAAACACCCAAAATTTTGGCATCGTTGCCGGGGAGTTGTGGATAGGTAGAATTTTCTTTTTGAAACTTAGAGATAGGGTAGTGGCGGGTGAGCGGTAAGATGAGAGGTAAGAACTTGCACATCTGTTATAACAAGCATCCCCAAAACCCAACAATAGTAGTAATGAAATTAAAATTTGTTTTAGTTTTAGCTTTGTTTTCATGAATAGACCTAGAGATTTAAAAGGTAGATACATTAAAAATAGTCCCCAAAACACTAAAATTCCTACTAACCTTTATGGATGGCATGCCACCCCAACTACTAACTCAACAGAAAGGCATTGGAAAAAACCTAAAGGAGTTAGTCCTACTTGGAAATCTAAGGAAATCCTTTCTGGAAAACATTCAGGGGGAACAATAGAGACATTAGAGAATTATGTTCATAAAGAAACACCACTAGGAGAACCTCAATCTCATATTGAAACTGAATTTAGGAAGGAGGAAGCTCAAAAGGATAAACCATCAAAACCTCTTAATCCTCCAGTAGTTTCAAAACCCAAAGACACAACCTTCTCACTAGTAGGGGGTCCAAATTTAGTAGATTTTGTTGTTCCCTCACAAATAGACGCTTATTTTGAAAACTATGTAAACATAATTGTTTCACAAATAGAAACATCAACTATAGGACCTACAATCCCTATAGAGCTGGAATCTCACATAGCTGACAACTCTTCTTATCAGAGGAATACTCTCTCTGAAACAAAACATTGGGACATCCCATATTCACCAAGAAAGGAACCACCTTGGTACACTCTCTTTGGAAATCAATTTTACATGGAGAATGAAAACGAAGATCATGTCCAACAAGATGAAGAAGAGGGAGAGGTTAGAATGGAAGGTACTTTTGGGTTCACTATTTTAGACACTGCACAAGATGTAACCATGAAAAAAATCCCTCCTTCCTCACTACCTATCTTTTATGGGAAGAGTAGTGAGGATCCGGATACATTTATGTTCGAATTTGACATTTTGTGTAGGATCTATAAATACCTACAAGATGTACTAAAGTTAAAACTTTTCCATGCTACACTGAAAGATTCCACTCTTAGGTGGTTTATGGGGTTAGGAGAATCTAGCATTATAACTTGGGAAGACATGAAGACTGCATTTCTAAGGAAATATCAGGATTACTGTAAACCTAAGGACTCTTGGAATGACATTTTTAAAATACAACAACTTGAAGATGAGATCCTAGAAGACTATCTCGAAAGATTTAACTATGTGTTACATAAATCAAAGTATAGTGATCTTCGAGAAGATGCAGTAAGAACACTCTTCCTAAAAGGAATTTTAGAATAATTTTTAGAAAATATTAACCTCATGGCAGCTGGAGATATTTCTCATAGGTATTTTTCACAAATCTATGAGCTATGTAAGAATTACTCTAGGATCAAAGGGAAAAGTGGGAGACACTTTCAGGAATCTTATACTAGAAACCTAAGAAGAAATACATTCAGTCCCGGTGGAGTTACAAGGGTAGAACTGGGAAACCTATTAGAAAATTTCAAAACAAATATCTTAGGATCCATGGGTTCTCAATTAGATGCATTACAAGCTAACAAGAGACAGGATGAAGAGCGTACAATAATGAGTGTTTTCTTTGCTAGGTGTAGAACTAAACATCCCCAACAGGAATTCCCATTGAATAATGTTTCAGTATGTCACCTTTGTACAGAAGAACATCCAACTGATAATTGTCCATCGTTGCCTGGGTTGCAAGCCATATATAAGAGTGGAAATTTTGGTGAGACATCTAGGAGGGCTTGGAAACCAAGAGACCAACCATCATATCATGATCCATCATTACAATTTCCACCCTAGTATCACCCTTATCAACCACCTCAACAATGGAACACCTCAAATTGGAAAACCTGGCCACCTCAGTATCCTCCTCAAAATGCTCAGCATCAACAATGGTCACAAGGATGGAGGGGACAAGCATATGATCAATATCCACCAACTTCTATGCCTAACTATCCTTACCCACCTAATATCCAACAACTTTTTCCTAGATTTGTGCCTCCTTCACTACCCCTTATCACTCATCAGCCTCACCATTTCTAGAATATGAATCCCCCGAGACCCACAATATTGCCTGCACAAATGATACCAAATACTAACAATAAACCAACTCAAGGTCTTAACAGCATTGGGTTTCCACCTCTTCCATCATATGCCATTTCGACCAAATGAAAATCTTGAATGATTCCATTTTTTAAAATGTAGTTATTCCAAAAGTTCCAACACATGACCCCTCTGAGAAAGAAGCAATGCTAGAAGAAAAATTACCTCCATATCCAGAGCGTCTAGCAATAGAGAAACCTGCAGCTTTTCCAAAGTATGATATTATTAATGAATTGAAAAATATTTGTATCAAGATCCCTTTGTTACAAGCCATTAAATACATACCAATTTATAGTAAAGTGATAAAGGAACTCTACATTAAAAGACCAAGTAAGAAGCAAAAAGACTCTCCGACAATTCATGTCATAGGTGAAATGTTAGATTACATAGCAAATCCACCTAGAATTCCAAAGTATACAAATCCAGGAAATCCTGTGGTAACTGTTATCATTAATAACACTGCTATAGGAAACACACTTATTAATCTAGGGGATGCTATTAACCTGATGACTACCACAATTTTAGAAACTCTCCATTTAGGACAGTTTCTCTGCCCTACCATAACAATGCTAGAATTAGCAGATCGCACTATGGTGCAGCCTGCTGGAATCCTAGACGATATTATTGTATTAGTGGCTTCATGGGAATATCCCGTGGATTTTATGGTCATAGAATCAAAGGATCCTTCCAAAGGACACCCTATTATTCTGGGAAGACCTTGGCTAGCCACTGCTAATGTATTTATAGGATGTAGGGATGGAGAGATGATCATCCCAGATGGATTATCTACAAGGAAACTCGCTTTATACCCACCAGCACAACTAGTAACCGAAAACCTATTTTGGTTAGATTGTCCTTTTGGGGATGAGAACTTGGAAGAACTTTCCCTTGTTAGTGATTTCTCTTGGGCACTTCAAGAACAAAATACTGAAAATGTGTTGAACCAGTTTGTCTCTTCCACAACATGTATAGACTTTCCCCAGTCTTTTTCCCAACTTGATCAAATCTTTGGAGATGAATTCCAAGAGAACATGATCCTCTCCACATTTTCAAGTACACCTTATGTCTTTTCAATCGAAGAACATATAGGATCCTATACCATACCTTATGAGGTCAGTCTTGAAAAATTTCTGCATATAAATGCAGGTTTAGATGAGAGTCAGCAAAAACAATTACTAAAAGCTCTTAAAATTCAAACTAGAGCATGTGCATGGGAATACACCAATATGAAGCGTATACACCCATATACTTGTATTCACCATATTTACACGGATACAAACATACCTCCTGTCAGGAAGCCCCAAAGAAGAATGAATCCCACCCTAAAGGATATAGTTAAAGATGAATTATAAAAACTCCTCAATGTTGGTTTCATCTACCCAATTTCAAACAACAAGTGGGTGTCTCCTCTGGTAATAGTTCCAAAGAAAGTTACAGGGAAATGGTGTATCTGTGTTGACTTTCGAGAATTAAACAAGGCCACTCTTAAGGATTATTTCCCTTTACCATTCATTGGCCAGGTGTTAGATACCTTATTTGGGAAACAATATTTTTCTTTCCTCGATGGGTATAGTGGATACAACCAAATATTAATAGCAACTGAGGATCAAGACAATACCACCTTTGCTTGTTCTTGGGGGACATATTCCTATAGAGTTTTTCCATTTGGCCTATGTAATGCACCTGCCACTTTCCAGCGTGAAGTATTAGGAAATTTTGCTGACCTTATACATGACTGCGTAGAAGTTTACATGGACGATTTTACAATATATGGTAATACCTTCCAAGAAGCCCTTGATAACCTTGAAACAATTCTTATCCGGTGCCAAGAGCCAAACTTAGCCCTTAGTCGTGAAAAATGCAATATGTTACTAACCGAGGGTATAGTTTTTGGACATCATGTCTCTCTTCAAGGAATCAAGGTGGATCCTGCCAAGATAGAAATAATTGTTAATATTCCTCCTCCAAAAACTCAGAAAGAAGTAAGGAGCTTTCTTGTCCATGCAGGATATTACAGACATTTTATTGAAAACTTTACCAAGATAGCTACACCTATGTTCAAATTACTCATGAAAGATACATATTTTCAATGGACTGAACCTTGTCAACATGCCTTTGAAACTTTAAAGGAAAAGCTATTAGTGGCACCAATACTTAGGGGTCCCAATTGGTCCCTTCCCTTTCATATATCAACTAATGCTTCTGACATGGCTATAGGAGGAGTCTTAGGTCAAAAGGAACGACAAGCATCATATGCCATCTACTTTGCTAGAAAAAATTTGACTCCTGCAGAATCAAAATACACTATTACTGAAAAAGAGTTTCTAGCATTAATCTATGTTATTAATAAGTTTCATCACTATATCACAGGATATGAATTTTTTGTACACATAGACCACTCCTCCATTAGATTTTTAATGAACAAACCAATCACCAATGGCAGGGTGACTCGGTGGCTTCTTTTATTACAATAATTCAACATCACTGTTGTTGATCGTCCTGGTCGAGAGAATGTGGTAGCATATTTTCTCTCTCGTATTCAAATTGAAAATAGTGCCAGTCCCATTGATGATAGATTTCCTGATGAACATTTGTTCACTGTGTCTATTTGAAACCCTTGGTTTGCAGACACAGCCAATTATTTAGCAACTGGAAAGTTACCAAACCATCTCTCCCCACCCAAGAAACGTAGGATCATAGTCCCAAGTTGTAATTATTCTTGGGTTGATAATGATCTTTTTCGTACTGGTCCTGATCTTATTATTAGACGATGTGTACAAGAGGATGAGATGGCAAACATCCTCCATGCATGTCATGGTGGACCATGTGGTGGGCACTTTTCTGATAAGAGAACAACATACAAAGTGTTTCACTCTGGATATTACTGGCCAAGCATTTTCAAAGATGCTTCCAAGTATGTCAAGGGATGTGACAGTTGTCAAAGAATGGGTAGACCTATTCCATCCGATGAGATTCCCTTACAACCCCAGGTTATGATTGAGCCTTTTGAAAAATGGGCTCTAGATTTCGTAGGACCAATTTCCCCTATGTCTCACAAAAAGAAGTATATCCTAGTTTGTATAGACTATGTCACTAAATGGGTGGAAGCTAAATCTTTATTCTGAGCCACAGAAAAATCCGTGGTAGATTTTATATATGAAGATATATTTACTCGATTTGGTGTACCTAGGGAAATTGTAACTGATCAAGGATCTCAGTTTACCTCCAAGTTGATGAAAGAACTTACTATAAAATATGGTATTATACATTGTAAATATTCATCATATCACCCACAAGCCAATGGTCAGGTAGAGTCTGCTAACAAGGTATTAGAATCCATCCTGACCAAGACTATCCAACTACACCACAAAGACTGGGCAGATAGGCTTCCAGAAGCCTTGTGGGATTATAGAATAACATGGAGGAATACCACTAGCCACACACCTTATGAACTTGTTTATGGTAAACAAGTTCTTCTACCCATTGAATTTCAAGTAAGAACCTTTTGTATGGCTGCACAATTAGATATGGATGTAGAAGAAGCATAGAAACAACGAATCTTGCAAATAAATGAACTAGACAAGATAAGACAAGATGCCATTCAATGAATAATTCTAGTAAAGAACCAATGCAAAAAGTGGCATGAAAAATAAATTAAACAAAAACAATTCAAGTCTGGATATTGGGCATTACTGTTTGATTCGAGATTTACAAATTTTAAGGGAAAATTGACTACGCAATGGATGGGTCCATATGAAATTGTTACAGCTTTCGATAATGGATCTGTTGAAATTAAAACAATTGATGATTCACAAATTTCCTTTGTTGTAAATGGACATAGACTAAGACTTTATCAACAACCAATATCTAAACAAGACTTTGTGCATAATATATCACAGCAAAAGGAGATGGAGTTGGTTGAAGGGGAAGTCTCTCCTTCTCCTAGTTCTTGACTTATTTTTGGGTTATCTTCATTTGTACATATGTAAATATATTTCTGTTCTTTGAATAAATAAGAGTCATTTCTGAGAGCTGGTTTTTATTTACACAGAGATTTAACTCTTATTATCATCTCATAAGACTTCATCAATTAAAAAGAGAAGCCTCTTTTCCTTTTTCTAGCTTTTGATAAAATTTCATATAGTTTCTCTTTGTACATATGTTTTTGTTTTGAATAAATTGGAATAATCTAACACATGGTTTTGTAGTTTGATTACAAGAGCCTTATCTCTATAATCAGCTCATAAAAATATTGTTTGTAAAAGGGAAGTGCTCTAAACATTCATGACACATCTTGACTCCCTTCCCTCCTGATTATTTTTAGAATTGAAAATTTACATTGAAAAATTAGAATGTTCTTGTATCATCTTTTGCCACTTAATTAACATGATTCTTGCAACTCTTCTAATAAGACTTTCATATATCTTATGTTAGTGATCCTATCTTTATAAAGAGATTGATAACTAAAAAAATTTCTCCATATGAAGCCCATAGGCTCTCAGTACATTTTAACCTTGTTGTTCAGTTAGTAAGTAGACCAATCTTTTCTGAATAGCAACAGGAAGGGAACCTTGGGGATCTTACTTTTGAGAAACACCGTTGTAATCTTTTGAAGAAGGAAACTTCGACTAGAGAGGTCTTCTTTCTATTATATTTTGGCTCCATCCACTACACATTAATACAATCAACCATATATATCTTTGATTTGACAAGACTTTTTATTTTGGTTTATATAAGAACAGTTGTCTTCCAACTCATATATCATCCCATTTTGTAGCATGGTTTTCAGAGCTGCTCCCCCATCCACTCACTTTTAGGCAATTCATTGCGGAATATCTATAGAGGGTGGAAAAATTGGGACAAGAGCCTCTGATGCAAAAAGGGTTAAAGAGGTTAACCCGCCGAAGTACTGAACAGGCTTGCAGGAAGCGGGTACCGGCCTATGGTATGACCAGGTAAACTCGACGGGGTACTGAACAGACTCGAATGATAGAGGGGAATCTTCTCGAGGAAGACATCTTGTTTATAAAAAAAATGTCTAAAAAACAAAAATATTTCATATGTTAAATTGTTGAAAGTCTAATCAGAAAGAAGTATGTGTGGTTGAGCTAAGGAAATGAACTTCATCAATTGGCCAAGGGAGAATAGTTTCAAGATTGTCTTATGACCAGTTACCTTGCCTTCATGAGATTAAAGATTTCTTATCTTTCCAGGTGGGGCCATATACTTAAGATTTCCACGGACCTGAATGTGAAATTCGATAGGATTGCTCTATGTGCTATGATTCTGGCACACTTGGGAAATTTGACTGAGTTCCTATCAGCAGCTTTGACGAGGAAATCTGATTAAGTTTGATATTCTCTTAATTTTATACAAGGGTCACTATAATTTTATCTAAAAAATATTTGACGAAGAAAGGCATATTTTCTTTTGTACAAACTGAAATATATTGGATGATTATCTGTATGGATAATTTTTATAGCTAGTTAATGTTTCCTTTTTGTATAATAACATCAACATTCTAGATTTCTTTGTTAAACTGCTAATTGGAAGTATTTGAATATCAATCAGTTTTTATTTGATGGCTTGAGGACAGGCCATATTTTTGGTTTGGGGGAGGATCAGAATTGTCTTTATTTTCTGATTATTTATAAAAATTTCATTTTATCTCTGATAAAATGATATATGTTTCAAGAATAATGAAAGTAGTAGAATAAATATTGTTCTGATCCATGTTAAATAAAGGAAGAACGCGATTGAAGTTTCAAAAAAGCAGGTTTACATCGTCCTTTTGTGTGCTAGCAGCCTCATAAAATCTCTACCTAATCAACAGCAATCAGATCCAGTAAAGCACATATTGTACAAATAAAAGGTCTGTATGAAGGGTCGAATAATGATCCAAATGAAGTGACGAATGAAGCAAATGAATGAGATGTCGAATGACGATCCGAATGAAACCATAACTTTATAACAGCATGATCAAGTATTTTAAGGTATCTGATTTTTGAATTTTGATTATAAACAAGAAATCTAACCATATCAGGAAATATCAAATGTCATTTATGCACATGATCTCATTCTTCACTCATCTTGACTTCACTAAACAAATCGACTAATCTTGCATTGATGTGATTTTCAGAATTTTTGACTATCACATGGTTTTAATTCTTCATTAAGTTATATGTAAAAATCATCATGCAAGCTGTCATGTTATTAATCAAGGTCATGATGATTTTTCAATACACCATATGATTATAATTCCATGATGAAATTTTCATTCAACCTTTTCAAAGTTTACTTTGGACATGTTGAATATTTCACAACCATACAGATTCATTAACGCACACATCTTTATTAGGGCATACGATAAAGTTCTAAATGATGGCGTGATCATTTAACCATTCCAAATCTCCATCTCACGATCACACAAACGTTCAAATGGATCATGATTTAAACTAACAGCTGCGTGTCTTACCTTCATTCTGCTCATTCTCGTCCTCTCTACGTTCATACAGTCGCATTCATTGCATTACCTGCAATTCCTTATATCCCTTGCATCCATCTACCTCTATCTAACAATGTCGATCCACCATGATCCTGGGAGCTACCATGATTTGCTTCGTATCCCTGAATTTAAAGCATGATGTGAAATTTTTCTTCGAGCAGGTTGGGGTCCGTTTCTCCATCTTCTCCAGGGCCACGATGATGATATCTCGTTGCTATTTGACAAAGGATTTGACAGAAAAATGGATAAGGTTGGCCACCTTACTTTTCCTGTGATGGAAGAGTCTATTGCGTTGGCTACAAAGATTCCACGGGAGGGTGCTTGTTGGCACACGCACCTCTTCCTCCCTCGGACGGCTCATGAATTTTCTCTCAGGGATGACTATCAACACGTTGCAGGCACAAAAGGGTTCCACCGGGAATGGATTAAGCTAGAATATATTGAGCCCTTAGCCATCATCATCCGGTTCATAACCTGTGAGGCTAAGTTTATCATATTCAAATCCTGTCATCTTAGGTTATTAGCTCATTTTTTTAATGACCAAGCTCTCAATTTCCCATTTTATTTACTGAAGAGCCTTGAGAAAATGGCAAACCAGGTGAGGAAAAACATAGTTAACCCCACTGGTAGTTTATATCACCACTGTCTCATTAAAATCCTGATCATTCACCAGTTGAGGGACAAGTGGAAAACATGGGAAAGTTTTGTGTTTGAAGTATTGAACCCCCATTTGGTCAAGAATCCCCTTGCTAAATCCTCTGCCTCTCGAAAGCGCCATCGATTTCAAACTTGTGCTAATGAGCCTGCTCAAAGCCCTGCCCAAGCAAAAAGAGACACTAAGTCTATGCAGTTTGATGAGGGTACCTCAGGAGAAATGCACCTTGTCCATTCACCCTCCTCTCATGAGCTTGTCCACGAGGACACGACCATGAAACCCCCACTCTTTTCACCAATACCCACTAAATCTAGAAGGTAAAATTGTGATCAGTCTGTCCACCAGACCGTCGTCCAGTCTGTCATTCAGCCCATCATTCAGCTGGTTCATTCAGATAGCCTTGATGTCCATCCAAACGAACCTATCCCTGAAACATCCCTTCTTACATTAGCCGATGTCTCTGCCCATTTGCTTGAAGTTCCTGTCCTTGAAATTACTCCTGCAATCACTGAAGGAAAGGCTTCTGAAAATCAAAACACCTATGTTGATCTCGAAACATTTCTAAATGGATCGAGCCCTCACAAAGATCCTGAGTATTTTGCAGAACCATCTACTCCAATCCATTAGACAGTGGATAGATTGACCCAAGACGTAGCACGATTAACAAGTAAGAATGAGAAATATGTTGATATAATTTATGAGCTTCGCCAAGACAATAAGGAACTGCATCTACAAATGAAGAGTGTCGAAGACCTGAACAGAGCCACAACATATTCTCATGACTCTCTCTGGATGAGGCACAATACCTTGAGAGACCAAGAGAGGATGTTTAAGCCTAAATATATTTTCTCTTCTAAGTCGAAGGAAACTACTGTCGTAGCTCAGCCTTCTTCCTGACTTCTTCTCTTCTTTGCTCAGTGGGACCTGGCATATCTTTGGTTTGAGGGAGTGTTGATGCCCAATTTTGTCATCACTTTTGATCATTAAACATGCTCTGTTGGCATTATTTTTACCATTTTTTATATTATAAGTCATACTTCTTGCCATTCAGACCATCATTCGAACTTATTTTAATATCGCATGAATCTTGATTGATTATCATCATTTTGTGGTTTATTAACGTTAATTTAACATTTCTCGACCTAATTGGCACATAGACTTCTCTGTAGGTTATGGTTTTCAAACGGACTCTCATTCAGACGCACGTTCATGTTCAAGATGCCCAGTCACATTCAGACCATCGTTCAGACCCCCATTCGCAGCCTCAGATTCGTTGGCTAGAATATTCCGAGGCACTCAAGGAAACAACCATGACGTGGGTTCTGTTGGAAACGTGTCCCTTATGGTTTGTGAGCCCTTGTTCGAGAAGATCCATGTCTCCACTCGCCCATCCTGCCAACTGCTCACGTGAAGGGAGCCAACATGCACAGATTGTGGAAGATGGCCTGTGTGTTGTACTGAGCCGTTTTCTTCAGTGATTAAGACCTCCTATTTTTAGAGAGGTCGACCACTGAAAGGGTCGACCTGCTCTCTCTTTTTAAAATCTATATAAAGATGTCTCAAGTTGAGAAATGCAGTTAGAGAATAGACACAAAGATAGAAGAGAAACATTGTACAAGCTCCGCTTCAGTTTAATAAAAAACTTTGTTTCAGCTATTGATGATTGTGTTCATTTTCTGTTAATGGTTGGTTACTAAGTAGTTGAGGAGATAAACCCCTGTTGTTGGGAAGGGCCCCTCAACAATCAGAGCTTCCATTTGTGTATATTCGACAGTTTCTTTTTACATTTGCAGCTAAGTCATTTCTTTTTTGCATATATCTTTTACATTTTCCTATAAGTCATTTCGTATCTGCAAATAAATAGTTTGTTTTCCTATAGGTGACACTTTGTTGTTTGTAAGATATAACTTTCCTACGTTTTTGTGCAATTTACATTTCCAAAATCCATTCAGCCGACCATTCGCACCATCCGTTTAGACTGCCTTTCAGCCTTTCATTCGCATTTAGACAGAATTTTCGAAAATTTGCAATCATTTCAAGAATTTATAGTATTTCATTTTATGTAGAGATAGTTAGCTAGGATATAGGTTGATTTTCCAGTACTTCATCACATTCTGTAGCTAGTTTGGGATTCGAATCCACCCTTAACATTTCATATCTCATTTTGCATTTACACATAGGTTAACCATTTCAGTTTTATTAATGATGAAATTCATTTACATTTAGCATATGTTTTACTGTTCAAATTAGAAATAGATTTGGTTTAAGTAGAAGCAGTATAAATGTCTTTTGCTTATGATTTAGGTAGTTTATGAGTTGCTTTCACTTACTTTCATGCCTAGGACCTAGATAAGCTTAAATTTGTTCAGAATGTTATCATAGAATTTGTTAAATCTCAGTTTGTCTTATTTCTAAATTAGTTCAACATTTCATTTCAAGTTTTCATTCAAGTTCCTAATTAGTCTTTCACTTTTATTCACATACTGTTATGATTTGGTTTAATTTCATTGTTTCAAGTTCTTTCATTTCTGCAGATAGAATAGACTAGGAGCTAGTCTCAATCAAAGTTCAATAAGTTCATGTGTGTTTACTATAGATGCATCCGTTTTCAATATCTAAGAGTTTTCATACCTTAGTTTAATATAGGTTTACTTCTCAAGTTATAGATCATCTTTATTGCACTTTCATAGTTGTCTTAGATTGTAGTTTGATTTGCAATAGAGGTATCGTAAGAACATCTTGTTTTTCTGCTGTAGGTTTTGATTACAAGTTAATATTGATTTCAATCATTTAAGCTCATGTCTTGTACTTAGTTTAGTTTGTTTTTCTTGTAATTAATGTTTCATAAACTAGTTTGAAGTATTGATAGGTATCGTTTGATGTTAATAGGAATGTGCATGAGTTAGATAAACATTTCATGTTTTATTTCCAAGTAATCATTAAAGATCAAATAACTTAGGATTTGTACTTTTGTTAATCAACATTTCATTTCAAGTAATGTAGCTAGTTTTTAAGTGTCATTTGCTTATGGATAAAGAATAGATTACAATGTTTAAAATCACTTGTAATTGGTCACTTTTTAGCTTACATCTCTTTGTATAGGTTAAATTAGATTTACTTCTGTTTTGTTTCTCTGTCGCATTTGAAAGTCATTTCGATACATTTTCTCCAGTTCCTATCACATTTGATACATTTCCTCAAAATCCTCAAGGAGAATGGAATTAGGTATCTTAGCTTAGTTTTGAGTATTTGTTAAATGCATGAGTAGTTTAACTGTTGGATTTCTTAGGCTCATTAAGTAGTTGTAAGCTTGCTTAAGATAATATAAGTTTCTTGTCTTTACATAGTTAGTTATAAACTTAATCATCTCATAGATAGGTTTCTGAACTTGTTCATAGTTATTACATAGTAGTAAGTCTTTCTAATTCCTAGATTAGAGTTTGAATAGTAGTTTCCATTTTCATAAGAGTAGTTTGCTTTCGATTAAGTCCTGTTTCGAAGAGTAGTATTGTTTTTATCTTTTCAATTATTGTTCATAGAGTAGAGTAGTATAGAGTGATACTATTCTGATCTATTGGTTTGGTTAGGTCTAATCATCTTAGTAGTTGTATTTCTGAAGTTTGACTCGGTTTTTCATTTTGAAAGATCTTTTGATCTTTTCATTATTAAAAATTTCTAAGGTCGGCTGAGCCGATATCTTAGGTATCCTTCTGCCTCAGCATATACTTTGCCACAACTCTAAGATTACCAACCCTGGTCGATAATTAAATATTTGGTGAATTCATTAATACAATAAAACACCCAACAGTAGGTCGACAACAATCGCAATATTAGCTAGGTCGACCAACATGCACTCCTTGCATAAAATATGTCCCAATAGGATACCGAATGGAGAACATAAGATACACTTCTTTAGGTTCATCTAAATATGATGTTGTCGACATCTTTCCAGCATCATCCTGAGGTTCACAACGTGGTCCTTAACCAACCCATATACGGTCTAGTCATCCATATACACCACCCAAAACATATGAATCAAATATTTGAACGCAGTGACGGCTAGCCTTGAAAATATTGCAGGGGCGTTCTTAATACCAAACGAAATCACTGTGTATTGAAAGAAACCCCATTCTGTCATGAAAGTGGTTTTATGTCGATATTCTTTCGCAATCCTGATCTAGTGGTATCCTGAAAATACATCTATGAATGAGTATACCTCCTAGCCTCCAACGCCTTCAAGTACTTCATCAGTGAAGGGTGTAGGGAATGGATCATGAAGGCATGCATCATTTAATTTCCTTAGATCGACACAAATCCGAATTTCGTTGATCTTCTTATCTTTAACACCCATTGGGATGATCCATTCCAACTCTTCAACTTGTTCAATGATCCATGCATCCAACATCCTTTCTATCTCATCCTTCACCCGCTCCTTGATTTAGTCTATACAGTCGCTGCTTTATTGGATTAGCATCAGGTTTAAGAGGGATATTCATCTCACCCAGGTTTCCATAAATTCCCTTCATTTCATAAAACTTTGTTGGGAACAAATCTTGAAATTCATGTAGTAGGTCGATGACCTTTCCAATTGTTGAATCATCCCAATAATCTCCAATACTAGCAAATTTGGGATTTTACGCTGACCCAATATTGACCTTCTTAATTTTTAATGGCTATTGGAATTTGTCGAATTAGCATATCTAGTGATTCAACATCGCGACTTCCTTTTGAATCCGGGACATAGATGACTCTTGGATCTTCCTCGTCATCAGGTCCTCCTGACACATTATAACATTCCATCATCATTTCTGGTGTCGCATTCCATTAGTCCCATTGGTATTTATGTCGGAACTGTCTCAAGTAAATTTTTGTGGATCTCCTGTAGTGCACTATGGATGAAAGGATTCTTATCAGCAAAGATGAATGTCTGACTGAAACTAGTGGTCAATTCTTCCCACATAGTTTTTTCGCGTCACAGTTCTGCTCTGATGTACCATCTCAACATTAATTTCTCTAGCGTATGGATGAATGTATGAACCCATTCCTTCTTCGTTCTCATTCCCCATGCGATTTGACACTCTACCAAATGGTCCCTTGGATCACCCCTTCCATTATATTTCTTCCCGTAGTAGCATTCATTCTTCCCAAATCTCACTTCCATCAATTTTTGACATAGTTTCCAACTCATTATCAATGACTTGTGTGCATCCCACCACCTTGTTGGAGTAGCCTTCAATTCTTCATCTAGCTCCTGCAGTTGCTGTGGTTCTCATACCTTGTCTTCAAATGCATGAATGAATATTTCCAGATTAGGTAATCCTTCCTATGTCGGTAGATCACATACCTTTGTCGCTACCCATCTAAATAACTGAGTGATTCATGCACACTTTCTGAATGATACCTCACGCAACCGATTCTGCCATTTTTCTAGCGCATCGTCGGATTCTGATGAATCTGAACCGATATTTTGCCACCCCAATTCTCCATCAGTGGTGAGATTGATGTAATCTTCTAAAACAGTGTAGACGTTGTCCCATCCTTCTATGAACTCATCCCTCATTGGTTCGACATATCTTTTCCCTTCGAGTGGATCAAGTGGGGAAATGAACCTCATGTCATGGTTCTCAAAAGACATTGTCCTTTTCTTAAAATTAATGGCGGTCTGATTTTCCATTACACAGACTATTCCCAACAATATAGGATATGGACTTGTGTTTTCAACTATCTCTATGACATTGAAATACGTGTATGTCTTCAGTCCTTCTACTTTGACAAGTAGATTAGGCAATCAATCGATTGGTGTAAATTTGAACTGATTAGCCAATCAAAGCTGCACAGCCTACCATACCAGTTGTGGTTTCCCCATCATTTCCCAGGTTTTCTTAGTTAGGATGTTCACATCAGATCCTAGATCCAAAATGATGGAATATACATCATATGCGCCAATCTGGGAATTCATCCTCATTTCTCCTTTTGTTTTCTTCCTATGAAATCGGTTTACTGCCTGATCTTGTCATCCTTCCTCCTATCAATGCAAGAGGCTAGATATCTCTACCAGCGCATCTTAATCCTTCACTAATGTCAAGCAAATTTCTAGAAAATTTCTCAGAGTACTGACCTTCCCTAGTGACCTCTATGAATTTGTTGTATCAAAAATTGGCAGCATCTCATAGATAGGTTCTTTATGGAATATAGGTGGCGAATTCCCATTTTTCTTGATCAATGCATCTCGTGCTTCATTGAATACTTCTTTTTCTGCTTCGACATCAAATCGTACCTTCTTCCGAGTCATAGGTCGAACACTGGGAAATGGCCTATCTTCTCTTGTTGCAGCTCCTCCTTTGGTTACCACTACGAAATTTACTAGTCGACTTTTGATCTCAGCTCAGATCTTGTGCACATTTGGATTATGATTATGGTTTTGATTTACATTTGGATTTCGTTGTGGTTGTGGTTCATTCTTAGTCTGCCACTTTGCAATTAACCAAGGACAATCTTCGACATTGTGATCTACTGCACTACAATAGGTACACTACGGGGTTAGATTTTGGAAATCTCTCTGATAATGTCCACTTTGGAAACAATTATAGCATGTAACCGGTCATTGACCTCGACCAAAGGTTCCTCTACGACCAAAACCTCCACCACGACCACCCTAAAATACTCCTCTGAATCTTCCTCGCGGTTGATTGTACTGCTACTGATTATATTGTGGTGGATTATACTGCAGTTGATTGTACTGCGACTGGGATTTATTGTACTGCGGTTGATTATATTACGGTTGCGGTTGATAATAATACGACTGTGGTTGATTATACTGTGGATGTGGTTGATTATACTGCTATTGCAGGTGTACATGAGGTTTCTCATCTCCCTGCATGAAATAAGTATCCGTTGTTCTTTCTTGGAGAAAATCATATGATCTACAATCCTTCTCCTTATGACCTACCGACCGATAGAAGTTACAAAAAATATTATTTGTCTTCGACACAACCTTCTGTAAGTACACACATTCCTTCGAGCGATGTCCCCTTGTTTGAAAAATTTGACACTAGGGCATTCCTCCTTGACTGAGCGGATTTAGTGCACTAGACTGTAAATATTAGTGGAATTCAGGACACTGATCTTTATGATGTCCTTCATATTTGCATCGAATGTACCATACCTCTTCGCGAAATTCATTCCCCTTCTTGATATCCTACATTTGGATACTCAAGTTCACTAGCTGTGATTGGATCTAGCTCATGCCAATCCCTATTTATCCAATTGGCGAAGATTCGAGCTTCATCGCAATTTCCAATGCTTCTTCTTGGGATACGATCTTCTTCTGCATCAACGGCATTTGAATGTGTGGTATCAATCCTGCAATAAACCATTCCTTATGTTGTATGTCGCTCATTCAAAAAATTACTTTAGCCATCATATTTTTGTACCTCTAATCAAACTCCCATACCAACTCATTAGAGAATTTCTTTATTTCCTTTAGCTCTATGATATACTCAAATTCTAATTTCGGTTTCCTAAATTCGTTGATCAATACAGCTCTGTTTTCTTCTAGGGTTTTATTCGGAATCCCTGTAGGTACTTGTATAAACTTCATGAACCAATCCAACGCATGACCTCTAAAGGTCGTCGTCAATTGTCCTTCTTAATATCGTCATATTTCACTTGTTTCAATGTCCAAACCGCTTTGCAAAAGAATCAGTATTGTTCGGGATCCTCGTTCCCAATTCCTTGAAAAAGAGGCATCTTTACATCGTCACCTACCATCCTTTGTTTTCTACTAGTGTTTGTAGATCCGCTACTCTTACTACTGTTCTAACACCCAAGACAACCCTGCGAAGAGCTTGTATTTATTCATCCAAATTTTGGCATAGGGCACGGGGTTGTGGGTACATTGTAGCTTTGCGTATTTCCTTCCTCATTTTCAGGGGTATCCTGGTTTTCCTCTTCATCTCCGTAGGGTAACTTAGTCCCTTGTGGTCCCATTTCACAGTTCTCTATTCCAATTGCACTAGGACTCTCTCTCTCTATCTCATTCCTCCTCCTCTTCTGTGGCCGGAACCTCACAACACTTCTCAGGTGACCACAATCTTCCACAAATTCCCTCACAATTTCATCGTAACTCATATACATATAACCTTAATCATTCTATCGGACCCGCATCTACGTGTTACCCACATCCTCCGCACACCCGATATTTACTCGTCAGAGTTCATCTTTAATATTCCATTTTTACAAATGAGCATTTTGATCGATGGTTTTAGCGACAATAGATACCTTCCTCTGGGTCCCTTGAAGAACTTCCTTTCTGAGTTGATGTATGATTTAACTATGTCAATAGCAAAATCAATAATATATCCTTCCAAAATGCTATCTACCCAAACATCGACAACCCTTGAAGCTTTGTTGTTAACTTGTCTCAATTGCTGGATCAGTTATGAGGTCCAATGTTCAGGCTCACCTCCTTGGAAATTCTTCTTCTGAAAAGTTAGTTGCGCCAACCATTCATATAGAAGTATAGGAAAATCATATAAAAATACCTCGTGGATATCAGAGTAGATATACTTCTACAACCACTCAGTCGTCGACCATCCAACGTTCCTATTTTCTTCCTCAGCAAATTCTTTTGTCTTCTTATGGAACCATTCCATGATCTTCGGCTTCATCGGATGCCACAGCATGTCCTCTCTCTTTCGCACTATGGTCCTGGAAATGGAACCATTAGTTGACACAGCTCTATCGACAAGGGTTCACTACGCACAAGTGCCAACAAAACTCAACGCAATCTCCCATAAACATCATCTTGGAAGGAGTTTAGCCTTTCCAGTAACACCCGCAGAGCGAGTGAGGTCTCACCCGAGATATCTAAGGGGGCCTGTAGGAACAATGTTTTCGCAGATGTAAGAGAGCATACATCATTCACACTCAATCAAAATGTAGTATGTAGATCGACACGAACATCATTCACATCAGACCATGTTAATCATATCTACGCAGTAACAGATTATTGATACACATCTAACTGATCTGAGATACATAACACAACTGCGACATAACAGATTCATTCATACACCATATTTAACCATGTTGCATCATACATTCAATTATACAACGATAAGACTTATTCAATCATGTTGTGACAGATAAAACTAGACACAGACATAAACAAAATGATCCTTCTCATTACTCATCAGTCTGTATTACATCGCAGAATCAAGGATATACATTCGTAGAATCAATACAAAGTCATATCTGCAGATCGACATCAAGATGAAAAAGAAAAAAAATGTCAAAGGTCAAATCAAATCAAATACAATGTCAAAGATAGATTAGGATCTGCTCCTAAAGATACAAAAAGAAGCAATATTATCGATCAAAACGATGCGAAAAAAGATGCCCTTAGGCTTACAATTAAACTCATATTTATAGGCTCACTTGGCCATTAGGATTAGTCCACTTCGCAGAGTGACTCCTTGACTAATTAACTAATCAACCAATTACTCCACACTATCCACTTAACTTCCACTTTATCCACTCTGTGACTGGTCCATTACCCTTGTCGCGGTCCCTTTCATTGTTGGATGTACCAAAACTCGAGCACCTCAACCCCGTGCCAACCAGAGGGCATGAGGCATGGGAGAGCTATGAGAGAACTAAGACGAGCCAAGGTAAAGTTTATCCTTAAAATTATGTTGAAGACGTCACAATGCACATCATTATTCATGAAAATCAATGTCCACATTATATGGGAGATACATGAAAGTTAGTTTTTCTTTTATCCATGTCACTTTTGAAAAAAGGCATCACTTATGTGAAAAACTTTATGTATGGTTTTAAATGTTTACATTTTTTTAGTAGTGTTTTATAAAAGTCTTAGTGAGTGGATAAAGTAGTGGTGGGACAATGAATTTTGTGGCAGGGCATCATGTAAAACGAGTACCATGTGGGTTTAAGAGATAATCATGGAAAGCATGTAAAAATGGAAATTTTGCACATTAGAAGCATGATAAGTATTTTAAAATATTTATTTACTTGGTTTTTTGAATTAATTGTGGGGTGCATGTTCGGTGGTACCTGACACCCTAGTATTTTTTGGGTCCTTGTAAAACTTGTCCATAAACAAGTTTAGATTTCCTCGGGTTCTAGAAGAAGAGACAAAGGTATCCCTCTTATGCGCAGAGAAGGGATGTTTCATCAAGTGTGGAATAAGCCACTAGGTAGGTACGATGGTGGCAGGTGTACTCATAGCCTAGCTTGATGTGGACCGAAGAGGTTAAGTCTTTGATTGTGGGAGGAATGTGAAATGGTTTAATATCAATTGTGGGAACGGGATTGATGAGCTATGTATGCAAAGAGAATTCCTAGAGAATTGGCAGTTACAGTGGCTAAGGACCCATGTAATCTAGTAGATGGATTTTTCTTTATATGGACATCAATGACAAGGTTGGATGCAGGTACAAAAAGAGCATGGTAGAAAACAAGAAAGTACACAAGCAAGGAAGCGAGCATAAAAAAAAGTGAGAGTATGAAGCAATGGATGGTTATGGTGAACTCACCATGAAGACACATAAAAAAAAAAATTAATGGAGCAGTTTGCATGTAAATGGGCATATGGTTGTAAGACCTAGTAACGCACGCATACCCATGGTAACTCATCGGTAAAGTTGGGAGATATAACTAAGTGATAGGGGGGTTTATGTGAGATTCCACGGTCAAAATTTTGAGGGGGGTTGGTGATTACTCCAAGTCAAGTTTAAAGGGAGGATTGTTAGGGTTAACCTTGACTCGGGAATGAGTCAAAGGGGGTTAGATCCAGCAGATGGTTTGGGAATATGGTTTCTTGTAGCCCATGGTATTGGACCAAAGTAGTGCATGTAAAGAATCTTTTATGAGGCTTGAGGAGGCTCCATTGTAAAGTGTCCTAGAGGTGAGTGGTGGCTAGCTCGCTTGGCCTAGATGGACAGTTTTGGCCATGTAATGAAGATCTTCATTGGATGGTGGTTTTCCCCACATGGGGTTTCCATGGTAAATTATGTGTCTCCATTATGTGATTGCTTGTTTTTTATTTATCTCGCAAATTATTATATGTATGCTCATATAATCCTAATAAAAATGATATAAAACATAGAACTGGCACAAAGTTGACCAATGGTGATATCTCCATGTGTTTGATCATTGTTCCACAATTTTGTAGTAAATTTGTATATTAGTTACACTAACCACATTAGTTAAGTAATTATATAAAAATAGTTATAAAAAACTAACTTGCACCAAAACCCATATAAAAAGGCTCTAAGACATGGATGTGGTAGGAAAAATTGCTATACAATGACGGTAGACTGGAGCAATCTAAATAAGGCAAGACAAAGCAAGAGGATGAACCAGATAACTACACCTAGAACTGACAAATGATTAGAAACCGACAAGAAACCTATGGTGGATCATTCAAAACAACATAGAATAAACTGATCGATCAAACAAATACCATATGGCGTACTCTAGCATGATATAGCTTGTCAAAGAAGTTATGAAGATTGCGGACTAAATCTTGGACACAAAGACTCACTACATGAGCGAAGTAGCTATCAACCACTCACCTTGCAATTAATGAAATCACCTACATAACTTGAATGCATACCAAGCAGTGAAGTTATAAATGAAGAATTAGAATAGAATTGGGAGAATTTTGTAAAAAAATGGAGCAAATGCAGCAAGACCTATAAATCTTAAAATTTCCTAGCCTAGTACCTGCACCAGGAAACACAACCAAGATGGATCCAAAGAAAGCATCCATGGTGAATAGAGCCATGAAAGCAACAGAAAGAACTGAAATGGAGATAGAAGAAGTTGACATGCCACCTCTGAAATCCAAGATATTCAAAATCATAAAAGATCACACAGAAGAACACCAATGGATAAGATACTGGAAGGAGCTTAGTGAATGGGGTCTACATAACGACAAGTGGACAGGGGAAGAAAGTAACTTGGCCATAGAAAAAATCCAACATTATGTCAATGCACCTCTGCTAAATAGCCTCGACAAGTTGAAATATTTTATTGTGCAATATATTGTTAGTAGGTACCACAAATATAAGTTGTGGTTTGATGAACCAGTCAATATTAATGGTGTCCTCATCGCACATGTGACTAGCTTACCAAATCAACAACCTCTAGTACCATTCAACGTGAAACTGAAGTTACTTAAATAATTTGCAGGGACCCCTCAGGGGAAGAACTCAAAAGGGCTTGTAATCAACAAAATCCAATATCAATCATACAACTTTGATGCCATAATTGTATCAATATGCTTAACCAACATCAGTCGACTATCAGACATTACACTAGTTGACCAACAGACATTACACTAGTCGATCATCAGACATTAGGATCGATATGATGAAAGCCATAAAATTCGTGGCCACAAAGGCCAAAATAATCAATTGGGATGAATATATGGCCATGATGGTTAGAGAGACATGTGAAAAATTTCAAGAGATGGGATCAATGATCCGATACCATTCATTACTTATCTGGCTCGCAATGTACAAAATTACTTTAGTTGTGGATCCTGCATTCATAGAAAAATCGACATCGTTGATGCTTAACTTCATAATATTTCAAACCTAGGGAAACTCTAGAGGCCCTAAAGCCACTACGTTATGGCTTGAAAATGGGTTGTGAAAATCCTCATAGTAGATCTAAGAGATAATGTATATCTCATAAGAAGATTAAGCAGGGAAATAGAAGAAGAGTGGTCAATGCAGTGTAAAGGAGCAACATAATTATGATACAGTAGAACTCGGATAGAAGCAGAATAACATCACACACTATTTCATTAATCATAATATGAACAATAAATAATACAATGGTGAGAGGATTCGAATGCCAAGGTGGAAATTCAAATTAGCCTTCATGGAGTGATCATCAGATCAATAGAATGTCATCAAAGCACAACTAGGAGTCCTCATCATCATCAGTGGAGTCATCAATGCATAAGTAACTTTCAACCAGATGTCAAACTGAGTCTAACTGAGTGTGGTAGGTGTAACTAGCACATGGAGGCACTAACTGAATGAAGGAGGCTCAGTGGAGGGTGCATGAGGAGATAAGTGGAGTCAGAATGGGTAGTCTAGTCTCACTGGAGGTCCATCAAAGTGATACAGTTAGTTGAGAGTCAGTCTAGCCTTAAATTAAGGAAAGATCTAAAGATAACTTAACTAACTGAAGTGCAACTAAGTGGTAAGTGAGAGAGGGCGCCTTTCACAAGTGGGTTCCTTAAATCAAGGAAGAAGGGCGCACTAAGCACTAGGAGGGATAAAAAATGATCTGAAAGAAGCTCCCGGGGCTCGCTAATTGAGGGCTAGGTGTCGGGATTGATGAATGGGATGCATGCAAAATCATGATTGCATGCAAAATGCATGCATGACTGAAAATGCAAAAATGGATAATGCTGGTAGGACTAGGATGGAGTATAGGAATATCCCAACACCACCGCTTAATCCATCCTGGGCCCTGGTAGTTGAGACCAAAGGTCACCCAATACAATGAATAATAATAACAGTCAATAAACCAAGGAAATGGGGAAAACCTCATGGGAAAAATACCCCCCCTCAAAATAGACTGTAGGGCACACCAAAAATAAATGCTCCAAACTCAAGCAGGTGTGATGCTTGGTCATATGTCTGGAGGTATCTTCTTCTTGGGAAGAAGTGGTTCATGCTCAAAAAGCATGTGCTTTTACTTTCTCTTTAGATCGAATGTGATGAGAACAAATCCAAAAGTATGAGGATGATCCTGGAACCTGTGATTCGAATTAGCTGAGGTAGGATCAAATCCATGAATGTGCATATAGTCTTTTGTTTTCTCCTTTCAACCATTATGGGTGAGATTATGCCCAAAAGAACCATCAAATGTCAGTGGTTGCTTGGAATCCAAATCAGATCCAAGACTTGAAAAATGGTTTCTTAAGATCTCCTTTGAACCATTAGAGGTGAGATCTAAACCATGAAATGCATGATAAATTATCCCAAGCGAATGGCAATGTCCTTCATCTTCAATAAACTTCTGAGAGCATGAAAAAAGGATCTTATAGTAGTAAATAAGAGGTGGCTGATCAAGGAGAGTGAATGTATTACCTCCAATGGTAGATTTGGCCTCCGAAACATTCAATAGATCGTGATGCAAACCAACAGACTCTTGTGCAAGAGAGTATTTAAGAACCTTTGCAGTTTCTAGAGTGTGATCTCGCACAAAATTCGAAATAGAAGAAATTTGGAGCATGAGTGTAGAATCTGCAAGTTCTTCTTCTTTGTGGACAAATTCAATATGAGATATGTTTGATACTTATTCATGATTAGAGAGACCATCAAGGAGGGTGAATACATCAATGGGCTTGCTCTTGAAATGGTTTGGACCAATCCCTTCATTCTGTTTTCCAAATATTTCATCCAGATGGGCCCATAGTTCTTTTGGAGATTCAACAAAAAAGAAGTGGTGTACCATGCATCGAGACATAACAAGCATCATGGATGAAGAGGCTTTTTCAGCTTCATCTAACCAATCATTCTCTTCTTCAGAGGATTTGAACTCTCTTTCAAAAAAATAATCAAAGAGACCATTTCTCTTCAAATGTGCTATCATTTGTGGTTTTCATTCATCATAGTTGAATGGAGAAAGAGGAGTAATTCCTTCCGAATTCACGGAAGCTATTTCAAAAGACCTACAAAAAAAATAGAAAATGTTTGCAACTGCTACTGCTGCAAAAGTGCAAAAACTGTTGCAACTGCTATACTCAAAATCTTGATAATAACCTGCAAAAAACTCTCAGGAATGGAGATAGACAATACTCTCAACATGCTCTGATACCATGTGAAAATCCTCACTGCAGATCTAAGAGATGATGTATACCTCACAAGAAGATTAAGCAGAAAAATAGAAGAAGAGTGGTCAATGCAGTGTAAAGGAGCAACATAATTATGATACAGTAGAACTCGGATAGAAGCATAATAACATCACACACTAATTCATTAATCATAATATGAACAATAAATAATACAATGGTGAGAGGATTCGAATGCCAATGTGGTAATTCGAATTAGCCTTCATGGAGTGATCATCAAATCAATAGAGTGTCATCAAAGCACAACTAGGAGTCCTCATCATCATCAGTGGAGTCATCAATGCACAAGTAACTATCAACCAGATGTCAAACTGAGTCTAACTGAGTGTGGTAGGTGTAACTGGCACATGGAGGCACTAACTGAATGAAGGAGGCTCAGTGGAGGGCACATGAGGAGCTAACTGGAGTCATAATGGGTAGTTTAGTCTCACTGGAGGTCCATCAGAGTGATACAGTCAGTTGAGAGTTAGTCTAGCCTTAAATCAAGGAAAGATCTAAAGATAACTCAACTAACTGAAGTGCAACTGAGTGGTAGGTGAGAGAGGGCACATTTCATAAGTGGATTCCTTAAATCAAGGAAGAAGGGCGCAATAAGCACTAGGAGGGATAAAAAATAATCTGAAAGAAGCTCTCGGGGTTAGCTAACTAAGGGCTAGGTGTTGGGACTGATGACTAGGATGCATGCAAAATCAGGACTGCATGCAAAATGCATGCATGACTGAAAATGCAAAAATGGATAATGCTGGTAGGACTAGGATGGAGTATAGGAATATCCCAACATGGGTTTCAATTCTCTAACACTACTTCTTTGAGATGAAGGGTACCACAACCCATTCGCCGAAGTACACCACCGACCGCTCACATCTAACTTGAACTTGACTATATAAAAGTATGGTTCATGCAAGGAGAGGAAGGGAATGCATCCGAGCTAGACTACTATTTGGCTATCAAGACATTTTTCAGTGATCTGACAAAAAATCCAACACAGTCTACCAGATTCTAGATACTACAGGGAAAGAATCCCAAGAACTACAACAACCCTTGACCGATTCAAAGAAGGAAGAAGCATAAAACGTTGGCTTATACTTGGAAATTTTTGTCCCAATCGAAGAATAAGCAAATCCTTTGGTTATTTTATTTTTGAAGAACCATACCAATCAGACATAAATAGAGAATCTATTGAGAGAAATGACATAAGAATATGAAGCTCAAGAAGAGGAATAGTCGGATCCTAAATTATCTAAAGAAAATATCAACATAGTAGTTGAGTAGATATATCAAATGCATCAAACCTTTATAGCCAAAAGTTCCAAGAGAAGGAAATTTATATTAAATTCACCAACAGAGGATGAACTATGTAATACCCCATTCTGACTCTTAGGATGTATTAGCATTTAATGTAAATAATGTGTACATGTGATGTATGTTTTCCTAGCGTGGAGCTCAAGGCCAAGGCCCCGCTAGTGAAATCCTGAATTCTGATTTAAAAAGGCAAGCATTGATATTTTGATGCCCATGTGCTCTTAAGCCATGGAAATTGTAAAAAGGATGTAAATAAACATGATGCAATATAAAATACCAAAACTGGCTATGGAGGCAACGAATGAGAAGGGGCCACGTGTATCCACTAGGGAGTGGTGAGGGGGTTGTGGGATTGAACCATAGGCTGCCGTATGTCACCTTGAGAACCCATTTGACTTACCTTGCTGACATTTATTTATGTTGTAAGGAAGTGGTTGAGGAATTCATTCCATGACTTCAATGGAGCATGGGCAGTCCAGAAATTCGTATGGCAGAGTATGGGCTCTGTTTTCTTGTACCACAAGCCACTCTACCTCATGGGAGTTGCTTCTTCCTCATCCCCATTCCATTGTGAAACTTACCAGCACCATTTTCCATCCAAAAACGAATTGCCAGCAGAGAGAAAAACCAGAAATCGCGACCTTGAGAGAACCCATGTTTTGAAGAGCCAAAAACGCCCAGATTTGGCATTGGACATTGAAATCCAATGGGGGATCCATTGGTATGAACCTTGGGGCGAATTTGGGAGCAAAGCTACCCCAAACTCCATGGAAAAACCCAGTTTTAACTGCCCAGAAAATCAGTGACGGATTTGGAGTTAGTTGTGACAGAGTTGTGAGAAATCCAAGAGTGGATGTATGAACAGAGGATGGGATTGATAAGTCCAGCTTGAATTGTATGTGGCTCTGGGATTGAGCTCAGTGGAATAGCATCCTCCTCCATCTCCTATTTGCATGCTTGAAAAACCCAACTGTGTGTTGGCTTAGCATGGCTGTTTGAGTGAAACCTTGACTGTGAGTGAGCCATCTAGTTCCTCCTTAGTGGATACACAGCCCAGCTCGGGGGTGATCTCTCAGCTGAAAGAATACAGGCTAGACAGAGATCTATGGTTGGGTGGAGCGTTTCTCTCACGTAGCTAGTCATTGGATATTGTGTTGCAAGATAAGTGCTCTCTGTGATTTTAATTTATGTATATATCTGTGTTCTGCAATGTGCTAAATCTGAATGTTGTTTATTCATGAGGTTGAAATGGAAATGAAGTCTGTGCATAGCATAAGAATGGGATTGAATCCCTGCATATGGAATCATCTTATGTTTGTGCTTATGTGTGTTGTTATGTTTAATTTTGCTGTGTTTTATTGAAGTTCGAATCTGCACACAGAAGTTTTTAATTATTATGTATTTTATGAGGAAAAATATTGGGGCTAAGTCTGCCAAAAGCCCGGTGCGTTGCCAATATTTCATTCCCTGCATTTGATGATGGAAGGGGACGTTACAAAGTGGTATCAGAGCTCTAGGTTCAACACTACGGCTGTTGGGCCCTCCACAGAGATATAAATCATTGTGTGTACATGCATTTTGTATTTGGAACTAAAATGCATTAAAGAAACCTCAAGATCACATGGCTTCTATTTGTTGGAATGAGAAATCATTTCCATGACTGTTTGGGGATTTTTGCAAGCTGCTTGCATTGATTGCATTCTATGAAATAGAGGAAGGAGCGAGAAAATTCATTTTCAGGTTGAATGCTTGCTCTAATTTGTCCCCAATGCTGTGGCATTCAGTTTGTATTTGTCTGTTTACCTCCATGGAGGAGAGAAAGGAGGGGCAACCTCTGCCATCCTATATTGTTTTGTTGTTGTTGTTGTTAATTGCTATGCATAGGAGATGATGCATCATGTGCTTGAGACCTTGATTAATGATGAATCCATGTTCCTTGAATGTCCATGATGCTTTGAATGCATGAACTTGAATGTTGAGCATGGCTGGAAATGAGTTTTGTTTGTTAATTTCCTGAGTAAAAACATGAACAGTCAGTTGTTACAGCCCCATGTCTTAATGATGATTGTTAATTACAATGAATCCACATTGTGTGGCCAATTGATGGTTTTCAGAAGTGAGGAAAGCCTGCAAATTATGCCCTTATGCTCATGAGTTTCCTTACCTGTGCTTGTTGGCTGCTTGGAGATTAATTGTGAATCCATTGGTTGGATTGCTGAATGTGAAATGAAAAGAAAATCCCTTCTTAGAGATGCAAGTTCTTGCCATTCTCTTACTATTTTTATGCAAGTTTTTATGTAAGTTTGATCTGTAGTAGTTCACCTCTGTAAGGGGATGAAAGGGCACATTCCAAAAAATTTTCTAACTGTTGTAAAAAGTTGCAGTTGCAGGCAAGAGACATAATGGGTTTGATGTGGAATTGGGAAGTTGGGGGTGAAATTTTGATTTGGGAAAATGAAAGGGACAGATTCCTCAGATGCAGAAGAAGATCATCCAATTGCATAGAGCTCTCCAAGATCTTTCCAACGGTACCCAATTCATCCAATTTGGTTAAGGGACGAGGGAGATATGACCTCCGCAAGCACGTAGGTTGCGTGCGGATTACGCGCAGGTCGCGCACAGATTGCGCGTGGATTGCGCGTAGATTGCACGCGGATTGCGTGCAGATTGTGTGCGGGTTGCGCGCAGGTCACGCACAGATTGCATGCAGGTCGCGCACAGATTGCGCGCAGGTCGCGCACAAATTGCGCGCGGATTGCGTGCGGGTTGCGCGCGGATTGCGCGCAGGTCGCGCACAGATTGTGCGCAGATTGCATGCGCATTGCGTGCAGATTGCGCGTGGATTGCGTGCGGATTGCGCGCGGATTACGCGCAGATTGCGTGCAGATTGTGCGCGGATTGCGCGTAGATTGCGCGTGGATTGCGCGCAGATTGCGCGTAGGTTGTGCGCGGATTGAGTGCAGGTTGCACGCAGATGGTGCATGGATTGCGCGCGGATGGTGCATGGATTGCGCGTGGATTGCATGCAGGTTGCGCACAGGTTGTGCACAGGTGGCACACAGGTGGAGCACAAGTTGCAAAGGGAGTTAAAAAGGAAAAGTAGTTAAACCCAGAATTTCATAGAAGATGAATGGTGCATCGAAATTGAGATCCGCGAATTGCTGAGTGTTCCTTGTTATATGGACTAACTTCACCCGATATAAAAGTTTTTGTGATTCTTCATAGATTTTCTTCCACGGGTGTCTGAAGTTGGCATTCTGGACCAAATACAACTGTGTAAAATGTGCAGAATTATTGGTAAGAGTTGTCATTTTTGAAACAACGTTGTTTCCGCACCTAATGTCGGAATGGAGCATGAAGACAGGCATTGGAAAGCTTGTCCAGCAAGGAACAATGATGCATGACCAGAGTTTGAATGAGGTCTACATATATCATAGATATTTAGTGCAGACGAGTGCCAACGGCTGGTTTGACAAACAAATTTTGTTGTCAATATGGGCAATTTCTACAATTGCATGATATGGAAGAGGAATTCCATGTTACAGTGAGGGATCGAAAAGGGAAGAATTCTTTAAACCCTTGTTTGTTATCATACTTATAATTATGAAATTGTCATATGGCATAAAAATGTTAAAATGTAAGGGATTACATAGATGTATATGCACTAGACGGCATCTTAACAAGCATTGCATAATGCATATGGAAATGCTTGTGCATAAATGGGATATTGCATATTGGTAGAATAATGAAGTCTGCATATGCAATGAACCACTAATGGAGAATATTGTGGTTGATAATCACTATTGATGTTGGTATTGGTTGTAGGACCAAAGATAACAAAGAGCATGGCTAAATGTGCTGAGGATGTTGTTGCATGAAGCCAACAACCTTATGCAGAAAGGATGGTGCAACAAATCTATGATCATAAAGTTGACAAAAGGATTAAGCAGCCTTGGTAAGAGGCCAATTGATCAGGTAACATCGGGCGATGTTAAGGGTAACCATGCAGGTAATGATTATTGGTGCCAAATTGCATAAATGTTGAAAGAGAATTTGGTAAGATCTCTTCAACTATGTTTGAGCTATGTTGAGTTAGTTGCATGTGATATTGAATACCGATTGGGACTGTTAACCTACTAAGCTTGGTGAGGTGTGGGTAAGTGAAGGAAATGATCCTTACACCCTATGACTGTTTAGAAATCTCAATGCATTCATATGAATTTATATCATGCCAAGTGTATGTTGGTTATGTGCTTAATAACCAAAGCAAGTGAGGACTGGTGGTCTTGATTATGGTAATGCAAGTTATATGAGATAGTCATGTTTCGATCATAATATGCTTGAATGTATAGTACTCATGAAATAATGCAAGGTGGCATTGAGTGGATGTGCATTAAGAGATTTTATAAATCTTGTAGTTAAGCATTGAGTGAATGCATATGAAAAACATGAGTAAATGTTGTGAATATGCATGCATGTGGGTACCTACACCTGAGGAGATGTATTGTGCGCATGCATGATTGTGATATATGTATATGTCTCATTATAATTGAGCAATAGATTAGATGATGAACTAATGATAATTCTGAGATCATTTCATGAGCTGCTATGAATGCAGGGGAAGAAATTGCATGAAGGCTCTAGGTAGAAATGTCTTGCGTATGGCAATGGGGATAAGACCATAGTAAAGACTGAGCTCTACCATGTGTAAAGGCCAAAGGTTATGAGAAGGTTCTCATGGTTGTGGAATTTAATTTATGCATGAAACAGATCTGAAAATGTTCCAATTTAAGTTTATGAGAATAATATCATGGCTGCAAGTCTAATTCCGTAGGGAGCAGATTTGCAAATTCGATTTAGAGCTTATGAGAAGGAATCTCATGGTTGAAAATTCTAAGCTCTGTTAGAAAGAAGAATTGTAAATCTTAGATTTGAAATTTTGCCTATAATTGCTAATGATTGTTGGGCTTATGAAAAAAAATGTGTCAGGAGGACATGCTGTAAGTAGATGCTCATGTATGGCAGCGGGCATAAGACCATAACGGGCAGAGTGGTGTCCCTTATAGGAGCCAAACAATATGAGGATAGCCTCATGGATAAGAAAACCAATTTCTGTAGTAGACAGAGCTGCAAATTCATACTAAATTTAATTATTAGTGCCATGGATTGGTTATGGAACAATAAGATTTGAATGGTACTGTTAAATGTTGATGACTATTTGGTTGTTTAATAAGTGTGCCAGGGAGACACATTGCAGTAAGACCAAGAGAGAGAGGTCCTGCAGAATCCAAACTTCATGGGAAGGGATTCCATGATTTGAAAATGGGTTTCAGGTGAAATGCCATAAGACATTATTAATGTCTTATCTGCACTACATGATTGGTAAACAATATGAGTGGGATGGTGAAGATTATGTCAGTAAGACATATGAAGGTTATGTAACATCAAAAGGAATTGGGATGGCAAACCGAGGGACTGTCAACTCAGAGAAGGAGCCCCCATTCCTCATTAAAGAAGAGAAATAACATCTGCAAATGGATAAGTGTTCCATAAACCCTGATTGATATATATATGTATACATACATGCATGTCTAATTATTAGATTTAATATGCAGAGCATGTTTTGATTTTATTTCCATTATGGCATACTGCTTGAAGTATGATTAGGACCTTCATAGTTCACATCAGTAAGGAGTGCACGCCTTTCTAGTGCTGAGTTATGTTAGGGATGTCAATATTGACTACGCCTTAAGGGAATGGACGCATTCCTGGTGTTTCAAGGTTGGATAGTGAATGTTATGAAATATGTTTACAGTTTAGAGCAGCAATACTAATGAACTTGCTTATCCATCTTGTGTTGACAGCCTAAACAGATTGTAATTGATGTTACACACTAAAGAATCTAAATAAAAGGATGTTGTGAGGGGTTGTGGTGGAAGGGTTAATATAAATAAAATGATGTTGTGGAGCTTGTGGGGATTTTGATTAAGGGTTGTGAAGTATTGATGAAAGGGCTATCATGTGCCTATGGCTCCATAGTAGAGCCTTGACCTGTATTGGTCGGTGGCGCAGTTACCTTCCATTGGCCGATGACCCAGACGTATGTGCTGGCTCGGCAATGGAGAGGGCCAACCAGGTATGGGACTGGTTGGGCACCACCAAATGCTTGGTAAACCCAGTCGGCGTGAAGGTGTACTGGTAGGGCATTAATTATTTGAAGATTTGGAGCAACCTGCGTGCTGGCCAAACATCCTAGTCCGCAGGAGGATCCCAAGGCTTATAAAGTAAAAGCAAGACCCTGTGGACTAGAGAAGAAATGCACAATACAGATAAGTATTCAATTTCATTTATTTCTTGTTTGGAGAAATGAAGATTACAAGTATAAGTCTTGTAACAGTTAAGCTGATGCACTATTGTTTCTTTGTTGGAAACCTTGGTCATACAGGAAGCAAGGACCCTGAAAGAACTATAAATTGCTTGGTAAATCCATAGAGTGGATGGTTGGGCAAGATTATTGATGATTTGGAGCAGCCTGCGAGCTGGCCAAACATGCAAGATTATTAATGATTTGGAGTAGCCTGCGTGCTGGCCAAACATGCAAGATTATTGGTGATTTGGAGCAGCCTACGTGCTGGCCAAACATACAAGGCTATTTGATGTTGAGGGGCAGCCTGCGCGCTGGCCAAACACCCAAATCCATAGACGATTCCAAGGCTTGTAAAGCAAAGAAGGACCCTATGGAATAAAGTGAAGACATCTAGTACATATAAGTATTTGGTTATCTTGTAATTTCTTGCTTATGAATATACATGTGTATATGATTTGGTTATGATTTCCTATGAAAATAAACTAAACATGTGAATTAATTCAATGTTTGCGTGTAGGTATTGCTGGAAGCAATGACTATGAAAGCATCTCAAGGATGCGTGTGGACATGTAACCACCCTAAAGAGCTCAGCATGAGCAGTAATGAAAGATGGGGCTAGTGGAACTGTATGAGTCCTAGCAGCCAAGAGTTAGACCAACCAAGTGGAGGAACTCCATGGTTGAGAGATCTGGATTAAACCAAAGACACTACGTGTCATAGCCAAGAAGGGCAGGTCGAGCATTCACGTGAAGTGAAAGAGGACAGGAGCATGAAAACCACAGTGGTGGTGTGGGTTCCAGAATGGAACAAGACTAAGAGGAGAAAACTCTTACTGCTCTCCCTCTTTCCTTTTTATTGATGCATTTATAGAATTAGAAAAAAATTGCTGAATGCATGCATGACTGAAAGTAAAAGTGTGTTTATTTGATTAAAGTGAATTGTGAATGCTAATTAATGAATTTCCTGTGAATGGATGAACATGAAGGAATTCATGTGTATGTTGGCAAGCATAAAAAGTGTGGGAGTCTCATGAGTAAAGCATAGACTATCCATGTCAATTGGGGAAAAACCATTGACTGATTTTTTTTTTTAATGTTTGGGTTATGCTTGGCCTAACGAAAATTGTAATGATGAAATTCACAGGTGGAAATTGAATCAATTGGTTGCAGCCGGTGCAGGCAAGTGTTGCTAGTGAGCAAGTGTGGTCAGTTGTTTCCATTGACCATGGCGGCAGACCAAGGGCTACTAGAATTGGTTGGAAGTCTTCTTCAAACAATTTCCAAGACCCAAGAAAATCTTGGAGAGATGCTCAAGATGCAAAAGCAGTAGAACGAGATGAACCACAAGGTCTTGCAGGACTCTAGTCGTCTGCAGAAAGAGGTAAAAAGCATTATGAGAGCAATCAGCAAGGGAAAGAAAAGTGGATCAATGAAGAAGCATTCATCCAATCGTCCGATTAAGAAACGCTCCAGGTGGGAAGACTCAAAGAAAATTGAGCAGGTAAAGATGAAGCAACCAGTGAAGTGTTGGAAATGTGGAGGGGATCATTGCCTCCGCAACTGCCCAACAAGAGAACCTCAAGAGGGTAGCAGCCATAAATTTTTCAGACTTATTGATGAGCTGGAAGATCCAAATCAGCAAGAGCAGCTCGTGAAAATCAAAGGACTTGGTCCTGAAAGTTCAAAGTAAAGAACAGAATGCAGGGCAGATCTGCAAAGTTTTTGAAGTTTTGGACATGTGTAAATTGTATATGTATGCCTAAGTCTTGGAACATCAAGGACGGTGTTATTCTAAGGGGGAGGGGATTGTAATACCCCATTCTGACTCTTAGGATGTATTAGCATTTAATGTAAATAATGTGTACATGTGATGTATGTTTTCCTAGCGTGGCGCTCAAGGCCAAGGCCCCGCTAGTGAAATCCTGAATTCTGATTTGAAAAGGAAAGCATTGATATTTTGATGCCCATGTGCTCTTAAGCCATGGAAATTGTAAAAAGGATGTAAATAAACATCATGCAATATAAAATACCAAAACTAGCTATGGAGGCAACGAATGAGAAGGGGCCACGTGTATCCACTAGGGAGTGGTGAGGGGGCTGTGGGATTGAACCATAGGCTGCCATATGTCACCTTGAGAACCCATTTGACTTACCTTGCTGGCATTTATTTATGTTGTAAGGAAGTGGTTGAGGAATTCAGTCCATGACTTCAATGGAGCATGGGCAGCCCAGAAATTCGTATGGCAGAGTATGGGCTCTGTTTTCTTGTACCACAAGCCACTCTACCTCATGGGAGTTGCTTCTTCCTCATTCCCATTCCATTGTGAAACTTACCAGCACCATTTTCCATCCAAAAACGAATTGCCAGCAGAGAGAAAAACCAGAAATCGCGACCTTGAGAGAACCCACGTTTTGAAGAGCCAAAAACGCCCAGATTTGGCATTGGACAGTGAAATCCAATGGGGGATCCATTGGTATGAACCTTGGGGCGAATTTGGGAGTAATAGCTACCCCAAAATCCATGGGAAAACCCAGTTTTAACTGCCCAGAAAATCAGTGACGGATTTGGAGTTATTTGTGACAGAGTTGTGAGAAATTCAAGAGTGGATGTATGAACAGAGGATGGGATTGCTGAGTCCAGCTTGAAGTGTATGTAGCTCTGGGATTGAGCTCAGTGGACTAGCATCCTCCTCCATCTCCTACTTGCATGCTTGAAAAACCCAACTGTGTGTTGGCTTAGCATGGTTGTTTGAGTGAAACCTGACTGTGAGTGAGCCATCTAGTTCCTCCTTAGTGGATACATAGCCCAGCTCGGGGGTGATCTCTCAGCTGAAAAAATACAGGCTGGACAGAGATCTATGGTTGGGTGGAACGTTTCTCTCACGTAGCCAGTCGTTGGATATTGCGTTGCAAGATAAGTGCTCTCTGTGATTTTAATTTATGTATATATCTGTGTTCTGCAATGTGCTAAATCTGAATGTTGTTTATTCATGAGGTTGAAATGGAAATGAAGTCTGTGCATAGCATAAGAATGGGATTGAATCCCTGCATATGGAATCATATTATGTTTGTGCTTATGTGTGTTGTTATGTTTAATTCCGCTGTGTTTTATTGAAGTTCGAATCTGCACACATAAGTTTTTAATTGTTATGTATTTTATGAGGAAAAATATTGGGGCTAAGTCTGCCAAAAGCCCGGTGCGTTGTCAATATTTCCTTCCCTGCATTTGATGATGGAAGGGGATGTTACAAACTACATGAATAAGATGAACAAGTCATTGAAGATGCCATTCTCAACAAGGTCACAATCAAACAAAATATTAAGGGGAATATGGCCATACAAGTTGTTGTTGTCAAGGTAATCCCTTCCCAACCCAAAAAGATTAAAATTAGAATGCAATCCCAAGAAGAGAACCTTTTTCCAGTCCCTAATAACTCCCCACCCTTGTCACTAACTCCATTCGAAGAAATACCATCCAAGAAAGCATATGTTGCGACCCTTCAAGACCCTAATTTTCATAAGTTTGTCGTTAATCTACTGAAAGCCTTCCCTAAGTGGAGAAACATTGTAATGAAGAAATTCATTAGAGAATCAAACACACCTCCAAAAATTCCATCTAGACCACCTCTTGGAACCAAACTTGCAAAGCATTCTTTAAAATAACCTAAGAAACCAACAGTGATAGGAGTAGACCAAGTTACAATGGAGAGAGTTTCATGAGAACCCATGAATCCACCAATTTTTACCCAATATAATGTCATCTTAGTTGCACTTAACCAAGAAATTCCTTCAACTACTAGTCTAGTCAGTACTTTCGCATCTTCATCTCTGTTGACACCAACTATATCACCTTATCCCTCCACCATCTCGACAGCTCAAACGACTTTGTTAAACATTCTGGATTCGACTGCACCTCTCCCTTCGATCTCTGCCTCCCTTGTGTTTTCTATCCTAGCTTCGTCTATCTCGACCTTGACTATTCCAACATTAACTATTTCGTCCTCTTCTACTCCAACCCCCTCCACCTCAACTATATCATTGATTACCCTATCTTAGCCCAGTCAACAGATAGAAAATGTATCTCAGGAGAAGAAGAAAAAGACTAAGAAGAACCAACCACAAGGAATTTCCTGGAGGATCCCTCTTCATCCTGTGGAAGATTCTTCATGCGACCCAATTACATTCAATCCTATCGTAGTTAAGGACCATGAACTTGAAGCTCTTATATAGGTCGTAATCAAAGAAAAGAAGAAAAGATGGTCAGTCGACAAAAGGAATATCGACAATGTTGATGTCAAGCAGATAGAAGTACTCAGGACTTATGAAAGCATGATAAGGGAGGTTGAACCAAATCTGCATGGAATTCCTACCAAGAAACCATTGGATTAGATAACCAGCCTCTTCAGATATCTAATTTCCATCTTGGAGGAAGTTTCTACCCTAGAAAATCAAGAAAATGAGCAGTACATAGCAATGTTGTTGACCAATCAGCACCAACTCTTTTTAGAACATCACAATAAGTTGAAACAATCTAATACAGAAGAAAAGAGGATGATCAATGTCTTAAATAACTGGTATTTACACTATGGAAATGTTTTTTTTAGAAATGAGCAAAGTTCAAAAGAACTTAGCAATTATTTTTCAACAAAATGCCACTATAGACCCAACAACTTTGCAAGATTTGGAGCAGCAGACTGAAATGGAATAGAATGGACTCCTAGGATATCAAAAGTAGTCCAAATAGTGGTCAAAGCAAGCAAATTCTGCACAAACAGTGGTCAACCGCTTACTAGCACAAACTGACAATATACTTGTTGAAAATGACACCCAACACTTGATCCTAGGACCTAATTTGCAAAATGTTAAGCACAATTTTCCCACTAAGAAAATTTCCAAACTCTTGGATCTCACCTCTCTAAGTTTGAACATATAGACAACACTACATGAGTGGGAGGACTTCTTGCAATGACTTGCCTCCTCTACCAAAGCTATAGTTTAAGCATGCTTTGAGCATGATCAATAGATAACCACATCTAGTCTGTCACAACCATAAGGAAATGTTGAATAAGTCCTTGTATTTACAGTTCTCATTTTTTTTTGCACATCTCCCTATTATCTTTGGGGCAAAGAAGTGTTTGTTGGTAGGGGAGATGTTGGAGGAGCCTAGTCAATCGACTAACTAGGTCCTCCAGCCAACAATAGTTGGGTTGGCCCAATCAGTCAGTTAGTTGATTGAATTGTCAGTTATAATTGAATAACTACTTGTAAATCACATATATAGGTTGTTGAGTCATGGATCCAGGGGTTGTTTTGTATAGTACTTTACCTTTGTTAATATGAAGACATGTTACTGATGTCCCACTTACTTTATTATCTTGTATCTTGTATATTGTGTGCTATGTGATCTTTTATATATGTTTATTGTACAATTGGAAATTCATGCGAAGCCTCGGACTACAACAAACCTTTATCTTATTTGCCAAGTTTTGTTTCTGTCACTATAGGTGTGGTTGCTACCTTGCAATTCATCATTTTAAATATTTTCAGCACATCAAGTGCATATTTTGTTTGACAGATAAAAATTCTAGAATCTGAATGATTCACTTCTATGGCAGGGAAATACTTCATCAAGCCTCAATATCTCATCTTAAATTCCTATTTCATGGTTGATTTAAACTGATCTATTCACAAGTTTCCTATGAATGTCATGTCAGCAACATATAAACAAACAATTAGAATTTTCCCTTGTTGATTTATCTTTGTATATAAAGTGGGCTCGTTGCTATTTCTAGGAGATCCATTGCTAATCAAATAAGAATATATCTTGATGTACTAGGATCTAGGAGATTGCTTAATCCCATCAAGAGATTTATTCAACCTATATACCTTAACTTCCTATCCTTTAATATCATATCCTAGTGGTTGTTTCACATAGGCTTCTTCTTCTAGAATATAATATAGGAATTGCATATTTCACGTCCATTTGGTATACCTTCCATTTTTTTGAGCAAATAATGCTACTAGTGCAAATTTTTCTTGAAAATCAATTCCAGGTTGTTGTGCAAACCCATTTGCTACCAATATTGCCTTGAACTTTTCAACTTCACCTTTTTCATTAAATTTGGTTTTATAAACTCATTTCACTCGGATACAATTTGTATCTTTGGGAAAATCTACTAGATCCCATGTATCGTTTCTCTCTATGAAATCTATTTCTTAATCCATTGCTTTAACTTGATGTTCTTCCTCAAAGAATGTAGGTTGGTATGTGTACAACTCAAAATATGAACGGACATCTAATTCTTCATAAATATCTTAGGCTTTTCATATTTCTAGTATTTTGGTCAGAAACATTACTTAACTAAGGAATAGGAGTGGATTGACTTATTGGCCTTGATGACTCACCTTGAATGGAATTTATTGTAATTCTCAAGTTGGAATCCTTGTTGGATTACCTCTAACTGGTGAGTGTGATTAGGGGAATTTTGAGGTCTAAAATGAGCCTCCTAAGAGATATAATTTAAAATATTATGAGTTAAGAATTTTGTGGGAGAGCTATATTTACAACTCACCTCTTACACTACAACCAATGCAACTATGATTAAGTTAAATTGAAAAGATGTGTAAAAAAAAATTAGTAAAAAAAAATTTATGTGATGTAACGCATAGGAGAAATACTTTTGACTATGGTTAAGTTAAATTGAAAAGATGTGTAAAACAAAATTAGTAAAAAAAAAATTATGTGATAACTCATAGGAGAAGTACTTTTGAATACATGAATTGTTTTAAAATATAACATGATGAATATACTTATAAAGTAAGTTACTCATAAAATAAAATAAAGTATATTAGTTTTGAATTTTGAAATATAATTGATCAATTATCCAATATTAAAAATATGTTTATAAAATTATGTATTTATAATTTATAATTTTAAATATAAATTAAATTTATATGAAAAAATTATCATTTGTTTTAAAGTATATATTTATTATTTAAATCTAACTTATATTCATTATCAATAAAAATCAATCATTTCGCTGAAAAAAAATAAAAATCAATCATATATTCATATAAATTAAACTTATATTTCAATAATAATAAAATATGTTAGCTAATTCTTATATAATTCTAACATATATTCATTAAACTAAAACCTAATCATATATTTATATAAATATTAACGTTATTTAAGTATAATAATCATCTTTACATAAATATTTATATTATTTTAAATATAATTATAAAATAAGTTGTTTATAAAGTATTTAGTTAACTAATACATACATATTGGTATCCATAACTTAGGAATCCAGTTATTTGTTTCACGTATTCATTTAGTAATCCATGCATTTACTTGTCATTTGATTTATTTTATCTATATCCGTAGCATTTTATCCATGCATATTATGTATTCATGGATTTAAAATAATATATTATATAATGAAGAACCTTTAGATAATAATTTAAAATTATATAATATATTGTTAAGTACTTATATGATTTTGATTTGAATAGAGATGTCAAGTGTTTTTTTTTTTTGGTATTAGTGATTTAAAATTTCAATATATATTATATATATTGAAAAGTAATTACATAGTTTTGATTTTGAATAGAGTATTTATTTTCTTGGTATTTGTAATTTATTTTATATTGAAATAAATTATATTTCTCTTTTTAAGTACTTTAAGTTATTTTAATACATTTATATTATAGTTAAAAGTAATCTATGAGTACTTTACTTATAACATTCTTATGGTTAACTATAGGTTTTCATTTGATGGTCAAAAAGAATGAAACTTGATGCTTTCTAAGAACTTGAAATTCTCCCATTCCTGTCCAGAGATGCCCTCTAGATCTTAGGGAATAGGAAACGAGATTGGTTGCTCAAAATGATCTACGGTAACTAGAAATTCATGGGTATTCATTTTATGGTGCTCTAAGATGGTGTTATCATAGAATGAAGGGGGTGGCTCGACGACTGGTTAAGGTTTTGATGTGTTTCCCTAGTGCAGGGGGATCCTGCATTTTCTAGTTGCCTTACTAGAATTTGTATGCAAAAGCTACAATTATGTCTCCCTTCCTAGGAGGCTTAGTACCAACCTAGTTATCAAAAAGTGGAATTTGTATTTCCTGATGTTGGGGTTTTATAATTTTCCATGATGGTGCACTATACTCTTTCAGGATTGTAACGGTTTAGTGGGGAAGCATCTAGAGGGGCGCAATTTAGACAACCATCTACTGCGATTAGTTCTAACCTAGTCGGTCTAGATGGAGACTGCATTTTTATCTCTACCTCAACCATCTGTTTGTATCCTAGGGTTTGGACTAACCCCAACTTCGAGGTTTTTTTTACCTCCCATATCAAAGGTTTGGATGGGAATAGGGTCCTGGATTATGACCTTCATAAGCAACCCTAGTTGATTATTGGGAATTTTTCGCTGCCTTTTTCAGTACCGGTTGGTATTTCTGAGGTTAGGGCTTCTGAAATCAATGATGTTGTTTTTCTGCCTAAGCGGAACCTAACGGGGTGTGTGCAATACAAAGTCGAAGGATGAAATTTGAAAATGTGAGAAAGGGTTGTTCCTTCTATGTGTTGGGGAAGGATGTTACCTTTGATATGGTCAATGGATTATCATCTAGGGCCTTGATGGGTAAATTTGAGTATGTCAAACTCAATCGTTCAAATATTTTGGATTGGATTTCTCACAATTGGAAACCCCTTATCAATTATGTTCCTCAGGTCATCATGCTGAGCAATGGTTTGATCTACTTTCTGTTTGTATTGGAGGAGAGCCTTCATATTATCTCTTCCAAATTATGGGTTATTGGCAATGGCTCTCTGGTGTTATGTAGATTGCATTCGGCATTCGACCCTTGGAAGGAGAATTTACTGAACTTATGGGCATTTATGGTTGTTGCAAACTCTATCGGTCGCCTCATCTTGGTGGAAGAAGCTACTCTTGTGTCCTCTGAATGAAAGGAGCTGAGGATTTTGGTTGAAATCAATACTTCAAAAGGCCTCCCTGATGAGGTCGAAGTGAGATGGGATGGTGGATCTTTCATCCAGCATATGTACTACTAGTGGATACCCTTTCACTACTTCTTGTGCCATTAGACTAGACACTCTCGTCGGGACTGCTCTAAGGTTTCTTGGGGGGTCGAATTTAGATTCTTTGGACTCACCTTCTTCTCGGGAGGATTCTGATGAATTGGATTCCAATCTCTCATTACCACCACCATTGGATTTGGAGTCAACATCGATTTTCATGGTTAAATTTCATACTTTTCTCCCATTGTTGTTAAAATCCCTCTCTGTGGAAAAAATATTGGTTCTTTGAAACTGTCTTCTCCTTCGATGAAAGGGGTTCCAGTAGGGGTGGTATCTAATTCCCTTGGTCCTATCTCGGAGGGTCCTAGTAGTAGGCCTTTAGGTGTTGGATCCTCTCCTCAATTTTCCTTATTCTATGAGAATGATGAACTTAGTTGCTCTTCTCCCAACCTGGCCTCATTACCTAATTTTATACCTCGGGATATTTTCATGCCTTATAGTGGTGTTGGTTTAGTGAAGGATCCTAGGGTCCACCCCTCAACAGTTACGTCATCACTTCAAGTTTCCATTTCTCCTTCCTCCCTTGGAGATCTTCCTTTGTCGAATGCATGTGTTTCTCCTACTTTTCCTATTTGCAACCTTTCTACTTTGGGGGGGATTCTGGGTAAGGATTCGATCCCGACGTATGTAGGTTTAGTTGATAGTGAAGGTAATGCCATCCTGATTTCCTCAGTGAAACATCCCTTTGTTACTACCGGGAAACTAAAAAATGGTAAGTCCAGTAAACCTCTTGAGATCCCCTCTAGGAAGCAGTCATGGGACTTGGCTCCTTGCATCAACCATAAGGTGTCATATTTAATTTTTGTTGCTACGGATCTCTCCTTTGATTCTTCTCCCTCTTCATCTCTTGGGGATCTTAGAGAAGGTATGCCCCAAAATAGTGGTTCTTAATGATTATTTTTATATTTTAACATTTGAGATATTGGCAGTTCTCCCAAAAGAACTTCCTTAAAGCGTTTTTTAGAGTATGTTAAACCAAATATTGTTATGCTCCAAGAAACTATGTCTTCTGGCATAAAAAATTGAGAGTTCTTTCTCAAAATCAAGCCACTTTGTAAATGTTATGGTTTTGATGCATATGGCCTCTCGGGGGGCATATTAATGGCTTGGAACCCTACTAATTCTTATTTTAATCCATTCCATACTATTGCAGGTATCCAGATTGATCGTCACCTTTGGGGTTTACAAAAATATTTGAGTATTTTGAGTATTTATGATCCTTACCACCACAGAAAAGTCTTTTGGGATAAGATTATTTTCTCTGGGGTTCTATAGAATCCATCCCTTGTTATTGCAGGTGATTTAAATTTGACTTTGTCTTTGTCCAAGGTGTGGAGGTCTGGTACTGTGACTGATCCACTTGCTTCATTTTTCATGGATACTTTTGAAAATGTGGGTTTAATGGATGTGGTGTTGAGCTCCTTGGTTCCTACATTGACTAATGCTCGCACTAGGCAAGCCAGGGTTACTAAACGATTAGATAGATTCTTAATGGTAGTTGGTCTTAGTGATTATATGGTAAAGTTCAGAACTTGGGTTATTTCTACTGGTGTATCTGACCACAAATCCATTTCCCTAGAAATGGATTTTGACAAAAAAATTAATTTCTTCCCTTATAAGTTCAACCGAACTTGGCTTGAGGAAGACGATATCTGCGATTTTGTTAAGTAGAAATGGTCTTCATTTTATGAGAGCGTCTCCTTCTCTCCTTTACAAGGCCTGATGAAAAAATTAAAGTTACTAAAGCTTGAGGTCTGTAAATGGGATCATGAGAAAAAAAGGCCAAATTCTAAAAACTTGATTCAGATTGAACATGAGCTTGCTTCTCTAGGGGAATCCGTGGATGAGGACTTATTCTCTCCTATCAGAAAGGAGAGACTGATTAACTTAGGAATTGAAAAGAATAATATTTTGTAGCAGGAGAAAGTCACTTGGAAGCTGAAAAGCATAACAGTCTTGGTTCAATAGGAAGGCCACAATACAAAATTCTTTCAGTGTTTTTCTAACCAGCATAGAATTTTGAATTCCATTTGGGAATTGAGGGATGCTACCAGGATGCTTCAAGATGACAATAAGTCTTTAAAAGCAACATCAATTTGCTATTTTAAGGAAATCTACAATCAAGCAAACTCTACCAATCTAGAAGATCAATAAAAGGTGTTAAAATATTATCCTATATTTTTCAGTATAGAGGAGGGTCTTAGTATTGGTTAAGAGGCCAGTCTAGAAGAGACTATAGATGTCCTAAAACAAATTGAAAAATATAAAAGTACCAGTCCAGATGGCTAGACCATGGAGTTTTTATTCATTTTTCTGAATTGGTTGGTCATGAAATCTCGATGGCTGTGGAGGAATCTAGGAAGAAGGTGTATATTCCTGTCAATATGAATGCAACATATATTGCTATGATACCTAATAAAGATAAGACAAAAAAATTTAATGAGTTCAGACCCATCAAATATTATATCTAACTGAATAAGACCGTACTTTGCCAAAACTATCTCTATGGAACAATTTAGCTTCTTATTTAACCATCAAATTCTAGATGCGGTTGGTGTGGCACAAGAATGTCTCCATTCCATCAAAGCAAGGTACATCCATGACTTCATTCTTAAGATGGACTTAAACAAAACATATAATCGAGTGGATTGGAAATTCCTCATGTTTGTTCTTTTACAGATTGGTCTTCTGGTGGAGGTGTCAAATTGTGTCATGGCATGTATCACTTCTGATAACTTTTAGGTGTTATTCAATGGATCTGATACCTCCTTCTTCCCTTGCAGCAGGGGCCTCAGACAAAGTTCTCCCTTATCACCATTATTTTTCCTTATAGTCATTGAAGGTCTCGGGAGAACCATCAACAGTGTCGGAAAGGACAAGATGTTCAAAGGTATCAAAGTCTTTCATTCTTGTATTATTACTCATATTTTTTTCATTGATGATGTATTGATTTTTGGGAGTGGATATGTAGATGAATGGGTGCATCTTCGGTCTCTACTTGATATTCTTTTCTCTGCCTTAGGAATTGTTATAAGTGCTCAAGAATCTATGTTTTTACTTAACAGTGGTGATTCTAGTATCTGAGATTAGATCGCCCTTCTTTTCCCTTACAAAATGGACAGGTTGGACATTATCTTTAAATACCTTGGGTATTTCTTAAAGCCTAATTTTTATAGGAAAGAAGACTAGCATTGGATTATTACGAAGGTGGATGAAAGAATCAACAATTGGACTTTCAGGTGGCTCTCTAATGGGGGTAAACTAATCTTAGTGAAATTAGGCTCGAAAGAATTCATGTGTATTGTTTTCTCTAGATATGGTTCCTACCTCTATTATCAGTTGTATTCGAAAGCATATATTTTTTTATTTGGGATGGTAACTTCCAGGTATCAAAATTCCATTTATCATCCTAGGAAATCATATATATGCCTACACATCTGGGTGGGTGGGGTCTCAAGCATCTGGATTGGTAAAGCCAGGAATTAAGTGTAAAAAGTATCTGGAGGGGCATTTTTGGTGATTGTTTATGGAGTAAAGTGATCAATTCAAAATACTTGAAGTCCTTCTCTATTAATTAGTGGATCTGGTATCCTCAATTGAGTATTAGCAATGCATCCATCATCTAGAAAGGTCTCATTAAAACTTTCCTCTACTAGGAGGTTGGATCAATTGGAATATTGTTCGTGGTACTCAAGTCTTTATTGGAATTGATCCCTTTGTTGGATCTGGGGATGACTATAAGTAATCTATATCTATGATTTCTCAATTACATAAGATCAACATTCAGGTCTTGGCCCAAATTCGTCGCATTAACATCTTTGTATCATCTTCATCATAATGGTATTTGGCCTAGGATCTTGGTTTATTGGTGGAGGTGGATGATGAATGGTTCAACTACATTATGCTACTTAACAAAGGGGGCATTACCTTATATGATGTGGAGGATACCTGAGTTTGCCACTAGGGAAAGGAAAATGGTGTTCTCATAGCCAAACATGCTTACGATTCCATCTCCTCCCAAAAGGTTACAAGTTCTCTAAAGTGGTAGGTTATAGCAGTTTGGAAATGGCGTATCCCTTTAAAAATCTAGTGTTTCACATGGCTCTATAAGGAGAATAAAATACTATTCTGGGACAATTTACTTGAACTAGGATTTTGTGTTCCTAGCAAGTGTTCCTTATGTGGGATGGATGATGAATTTGTTACTCATCTGTTCAACTGGTGTCTTTTCTTTAGGTTTGTTTGGTCAAACTTAAGGAATTTGTTGCAACATCAGGATGATTGGGCACAATCAAATTTTCAGGATAGTTTTTTTCCTGTGGTTTCATACCAAATTCAAGTATAAGGAACTTCCTTTGTTTATCTTTTGGGAGGTATGGAAAGCTAGGAATCGATCCATTTTTTATGACACTAGACCTTCTCAGTTCCATATTTGTTCTAAAGTGATTGGTTCCCGTCATGAATACTACAAAAAAGGATTGCACATAAAATTAGACATATGGCGCTACCCGAGGTTGAGGAATCCTTTTCTATTGGTTACTTCGATGGAGTTGAGCGGGGGAGGCTATGTGGGGTTGGTATGGTGCTACAAATCAAAAGAAACCATTAGTTTCATTTATTAATGAATGTTCACACTGGTATGAATAATAAGGCATAAATTTTGGTCTTTTGGTGGCTACTTTATATTGAAAAGCATTGTGGCATTCTCAATATTAATAATTTTGGCGATTCTCGGATGGTGGTTGATTGGGTTATACGTCATTTTAGACTTCAAGTACTCCATCTTGAATACTGAGATAGTAGGATTCAAGATCTGCTCAATGGTTTTCCCATGCTTTCAATTTCTCACATTTTTAGAGAATTAAATGGAAGACCATATCAGTTATCTAAGTTGGCCATCAGTCCTATGGATGGTTTCATACATTATGAGGACCTGATATAAAATCAAGTGGTGGAATCTGACACTTATTATGTATTCTAATATGTTATCCTTTTCTATTGGATGTCTTTCTTTTCTTTTGTTTTTTGTCGAAAGGACTTGGATCTTTCTTTGTAATTATTGAGCTCTATATCTTTTGTGATCAGTTCTAACGAAATGCATGTAGATTAGAATTCCTTTTACTTTTTGGTCGTTTTGTTGGTAGCAAGAATAGTATTTTGGTGATTGTTACACCAAAATATAATTATCATGAGTTATGTGTCCTTTATATGCCCGGATTCTTAAAGTACTTGGGTTAAAACATCAAAAGGGAATTTTTTGTTCATTCCTTTAACCTTGAGTTGTCACCCGGACACGCCCTTCTCTATGGCAAGGTGTGTCAAACTTAAGGTGACACGCACTACACCTTAGCGGAGTGCGTCCATGGCGCATGATTCCCTTCAAAAAAATGTGTCGACCTCCCATTGGAGTGATTTTCTCTTGTGCAAGGTACGTCCCTGTTGGTTAAAAAGGATAAAGGGAAGCTTCGAGTGACTTCACGAAGCTTGGATGGCATGGAGACTTATCCCTACATACCTGGGAAGGTGGAAGTCGACCCCCTTACCTGTTTGGATGATCCCTTAAGCCTCTCCCTGAAATCCTCAACCTATCTTATCCCTTTAACCCTATATATATATTATATGAACCCCCTCTCCATTTTTAGGGGAGGAAGGATATAGTACCTATATGCTAGTGTAATTTCTCTAGGTGATCCTCTTCATCCATTAGGAGGCTAAGCATTTGACCTTGGAGGCTAGTATTGTTGGAAGGAGGTTATGACATTAAAGCATCGGTCATAACATCCCTCTCATTGTACTTCTTATTATTACATCTAATGCAAATTATTTCTATAAACTTGTTGTGTTAATAATGTTTAGTATTAACTTCTTTGACGGTTGATCTAAATCAATTCACATTTATGTGCTTTTATTACTTGTCTGTTTCCACATGTTTTGTATTTTTTTGCAACTAAATATCTGAAGATCGGGACTTGGATTAGCAAAGAGAAAGGAACTTCACCTGTAAGATAAGCCATCTCTTTCATGCATCTCGCATTTCAATTGATCTAGGAAAGGAATTTGTATTATGTATTGTTCTTTTATAGGATCTGAACCATTCAGACTAGGGAGATCCGTTTGAGTCCACCCTTATAGATTGTTCGTAAACAAAATTGGATACCATACTGGGGAGAGTAGTCCATGATTTTGATTTCATTTCATTTTTTGTTTCCTTAATTTCTTTCCAAGTTAGCCTCTAGCCTCTAAGTTGCCTCTTCTTCTTGGATCTGACCATCATATAGTATTTGGACCATCCAAACTTTGTTTAGGATCTTTAGTGAGCCTTCTATCTTTTTATTCTTTGAGAGTTTTTATTTTATGTTGCTTGGATCCCGCCCGACACACCTAGGCATTTCATATCCCCCATCACTGTAATTCTGACATGTTTAGCCTTTTATAATTCTACGTCGCTGACGTTGTTTGTTAGTTTGCATCTTGGGTCACTAACGTGGTTTGTTAGTGAACATAATGCATCATTGGGACTCCCAACGCTTTGGTGCACCTTTGCAGGGCACATTGCCATTCATTATTTGGTACACAGTGAGAAACTCCCAAAGTTTATTTTTAGCTTGGTTTTTTGAGTTCTGTGTGATTGTCTTTCACTGCCACAGAACCTCCTAGGAACAACCTATCTCATCCTTGGCTTATTATTTGAAGTTTACGTATTGATTAGAGTCCTAGCTAGTCAAGCGGGTGTACCACTCGTAGTGGGAAATTTAAACCCCCCATGAGAACACTCAGTCTTGTGATGCCTTATCAAGCCATTTGATCTATTCGATCTAACTTTTAATCCCTCTGATATTTACTTGTTGTGATTTTGATCAATTTTGTGTGTTTTTCTGTGTTTTGAGATTTGGGTGATTGCATTTTTTCAAAGAGTTTCCAATCAATCAAAATTTGCAGTAGCATACATTTGTTGATTTTCTGAATATAGATTGAAAAGTGGTATAATTCTCAGATCTATGGGGTATATCAATTAGAAAATCAAAATTTTTTATTATCTTCATTCAAATTTCATTTTTGGAATTGTTGTAAAGAATTTTAGGCTTTAGAATGAGTGTTTAAAAAGACTTCGAAAAAGTTTACAAAATTGTTATTCGCTACATTTTCTTGGCCTTGAAAAGTCATTGATCATTTCCTTGAAAATTCTAAGGATATCTTAACTTTCTCAAAGCATTTCAAATATAATGAAAAATCTTGCATCTTTTAATTTTCTTCCCACTTTTTTATTTCTATTTCGGAATTAGGTGTTATTGCATTCAAAAAACAGAAATTCATCTTTTCATTTTTCGTAGATTCGCTTAAATTGAAAAGAGAAAAAGAAAAAACATTTGGATTTGGTGTGCTATATTTATTTTTGTTGGATTATCGAAAAGAGTGATTTTGAGCCTTTTTGGTTGACTTTTAAAGTATAGAGGTACTTGTTCATTTCATTATTGAAAACAAAAAATATTTCTCCATACTGTAACTAGTTTTCATCGAAGAGCAAAAAGAAAAGACTTGCATTTTCATGTATTTGAGGTTTGCATATTTTTAAATTCCAATTCTACACCTCATGCATACACTTAAACATCAAGATGAAATTTAATGATAGCTTAGGTTAAAATTGTATAGAAACTTGTGTGTTAATTTAGAGACATGTTCCGACATCTTTAAGTGTGGAAGCTGTCATTGTTTTCCTGCACTACATGTCGAGGGCTTGTAGTTCTTCCACGTACCAATCGGTATATCAAATGGCCTTTCACGTACCTTTGGGTATATAAAAAGGTACTTCACGTACTCTATAGTATATTAGAAGTCTCCTATCATATGGTTGTGCATTAGACAGCACCACTGTGGATTTGAGCTCCCACGTACCTTGTGTATATCGGGAGATCCCATTAGGATTCTTGAAACCTTCTGAGTTAACTTTTGGTCGTCTTAGCATGAAAATACACCGAGAATAGCACTCAGGGAGATAATACGCACGTACTACTAGGGAATCGGGTTATATGGCCATGGGTATGGTCCTAATCCTCCCTGATAGTGCTTTGAAAAATTGGGCCGAGTATAACGCTTAGAACCTGTGGTATATCGTGAGTTGCGACGCCTTGATAATCCTGTGAGGTTCCAAACCATTGAATCCAACCTACCCAATAAGTTTGTTTGCAGCTTTATCCTTAGTAGATCTTGGAGTGTATTTTTTCTTTTTGTATAAAACTTTTAAGAGAAATTTTGTTTCATCCATTTTGGCAGATCAACCTTTAAGAAGATCCCGTGGGATTTTAAACTTACCACCTGAATATCCCCTTAATTAGGAGGAGAACTTGGGAGAAACTATGGATCAACCTACGACATATGTTTCCTATGAAGAACACACTTCTACCTCAGAACCAGGAGTGAACTATTCATCTCCTGCAAACCCACCTATCACTGATCCTATGGGACCTCTGATTATGGAACAACCTACTTTATATGACACAAATTTTCATCATTCGATGGAAGGAAATTTCAGAGCTATGGACTAGATTTTCAGTCGGCCCCAGGAAGACCCCATAGCAACAGCGCTTGGTCCAACTGCATCATTTTGGGACACTTATTTAGGTCAATATGTTTCTGATTTTGGTTCACTTCCGATGGTGGAAACTCCACCTTGTCGGTTCCCTCCATGATTCTCGACGACGTCTTTCTCACACTAATTTAAGAGACTATGGAACGTTTACGAACGTTCGGTAATCATATTAGACGTCAGAGTTTCCCCCCTAGGTCCAATCCGAAAGTATCAATTTTTGAACAACATTCATGTATACATTTGTTTTCTTTTTCTTCACCGGGAATATCAACGCCAATCATGTCCCCTTACAAGTCGGGCCAACCGTCTTTCCCATATAGTACTCCTCCATACCATTTGACTGGATCTACATCTTATTCGACCCCAACCATTGGAGGGAAACCTTCAGCTACTATTAACTACGTCACTGGAACACTACCTCCACCACTCCCACCTCAAAACTTGAGGGGAGGTTATCATCTACCTGTTAGTTAACAGTTGAGTGGAGTTCATCTCTTAATTATAAGTCAACCAATTGGTTCAGTTCAACCTACTATTAGTGGAAAACACACCCATGTTGGCCATATTCCAATGAGTGGATATTTTTCAACTGGGGGGCAACCCCTAGTCAGCGGAAAAAAACTAACTAGAGTACATCATCTAGTTAGGGAACATGGCGTGAGAGGAGGACATTCTTTACATATGAAATCAGGTATGGTTGGCAGTTTTCTCCCAACCTTGGGACAACCTATGTGGACACATCAAATGGGGGTTTCATCCAATTGGAATCAACCCCCATGGGGCCATACATATTTGGGAAATATTTTTGTTGGATTACCATATCCTGGAAACATGAACACCCCATGGGGGAATCATAATGTTCCACCAATTCGACCTCCAGCTGGCGGACCACCCCCACCACATGTCCCACCTACTCCCCACCACCTATCCCACCTCCACCACCTCTACTCGGAGGACCCCCATACGGCGGCATCGTACCCCCTTAACCTGGAGGAGGACCTCCTGTTGTTCCAACTCCTAATTTGTGAGGCCCACCTCCAAAGGGCCAACCCTTTTCGGGAGGACCTTATCATTAGTCGATTCACGATCCTACTGGTACTCAAATGCCTTGTCAATACTACCAATATCTGCATCCAAACCAACAATTACCATTTATGGCTACACTTGATCTTCCAGACTTGTCTCCATTGACTAACGATCCCATTCAACATGGCATAAATTGGCCAATAATTCCTGTGAAGTTTCCATCAGATATTCTGAAGTTTGACAGAAATCCTGGTGAAGACCCTAAGAACCATGTTATGACTTATCATTTGTGGTGTTATTCCAATTCCTTAATGGATGATTCCATCCGTCTGAGCTAATTTCAACAAACGCTTACATGTACAGCCACAAAGTGGTACATTAAATTGCCACCACATTCCTTTGTTGATTTTTTGATCTTTAGCTATCATGTTTTACTCACTTTTAGCTACCGATCCGCTACAAAACCGGCACAGATATTTTGAATTCTCTCCGCCAACTTAAACATCCACCCATATTTACGATCATATTCATGAGTGGAGGAGGATAATACGTCTCACTAAAGCTCCCATTCAGGATCAACTACTTGTCGATTGGTTCACGAAGTCACTACTGCCCATCATAGATAAATATGTGGCTATGGGTGGGGCCATTATGGAAGAACAAGCCATATCTTGTGCTCAGTATTTAGACCCTGTCTATGCCCAATATGGCACCTTATATGATATTATTCCAAATTATCCCCGCCCTACACATGATCCAACCAAACCACCTATGGGATCTCATGCCGATGACATTATTGGTTTCGTTCATACCCATCATGTTACACAATCTGGTGGATCACAGAACCATCCTAGCTCGACTCCATCCTCGCCACAGGATGGAAACAACACCAAACGATCACCCAACCCTGCTTCCACTGAGAAAGTGAATTCAGTTCAATCTGCTTCGCCCCAAAAATATAGTGGAAAAAAGAAGAACAAAGGTAAATCTAAAAAGTCTTCTAACAAGCAGGAGCCAAAAAATAATCCCAAAGACACCTAACAAAAGAGGAAATTTATTTATTTGTGTTTACTGTGTGGTGACGATCACTTCACCAAAGAACTCCCACACCAGGAGGAAGTGCAAAATTTTATTAAAGGGAACCCCACACTTGCAGTTTTAACCAATCCCTTCCCCACACAACAACAACAAATGGTTTCACAACAACCTTCTCCAGCATAACCGTCCACCACCACTCATGTTCTCATGATGCAGAGTGAAACAGTCAACTTTTCCACTAGTTCGCAAATATATGACTCTTCTTCTCACAAGGAATCTAACGGAGGTAATACTAAAAAATCTTCTGCAACTACATCTAACATTCCTTCACCTCAAGGTCCCCTCATCATCGAGAAACCTTTATCGAATTCAATATTTCTTCCACAAAAGAGCATGATTAGAAAATCCATTTTCAATCCAAATGCTCGAGTTTCTCAAAACTACAATATTGTAGAGGACCTAGCACAAGCTCCTTATGTTATGTCGATGCTAGAAATCTTACAAAACTGTCCCAATCAGCGTAAGACCCTGCTATCCGCAATAGGATTTGTATATCATGATTCCTCTAACACCATCATGTTCAATCTAGAGTATTTCAAAATGAGGCTTTCCCACCAAATCACGTTTCAAATTGTTGCTAACGTTTATGGGAAAAGATCCATCATACTGTCTTAAATGAAGGAGCATCTACCTCGGTTATGTTGCTATCTTGCTGGAGAGCCATTGTCTCTCCTGAGTTGAACCATTACCCCACCACATTGAAATAATTTTATGGACGTGGATTTCAAACTCACGAGCTATTAAAATATTTGGTCGTCGATTTGGGGGTGTTGGAGGAGCCTAAGTCGGCTTGTCGACTAGGCCCTTTGCCCGACCTATTGCAAAACATGTCGACAGTTGCGTCAACCAGTACATGTCGATTCGGTCGGTTGAACCAAAAAGAAGTTACATATATGTATGTAAAACATATATATATATATGTTGGTGATCCGATGCATAGATTTAACTTGGATATGTTCATATATGTATTGTTCTACATATCTTGCTGAGTAATACAAGGCTTGTTCTTCTCTCCACATCTTGTCTATTGTATCTGTATCTGTGTGTTGCTTGATTATATATAATATGTATCACTAGTAACAATGTAACCCTCTCGACTACAACATTGGTTCCAATGAGATGATAGACACCGACAAGAAAGACCAGGTTGATGAGTACAAGATGAAAGAGATCCCCAACCAAGATGACCTATTTCTGGACGACATGACATGTCGAAGGACGTGCACCGACACCACACCAATGAAGAAATGAAAGAAAAAAGCAGTCATGAAGTACGACATGAACAAAAGAAAAGTCGAAGTGCACCAGACGAGGAGTCAGCAACCTGTCAATCAAATTTAATTCCCTCGCCAAACCAGCAATCAATGTGTCCATCTACTTCGCATTACACCATGTCGAACAGTTCTTCTAAAAATATTGGGCTCAAGGAATCTTGGTTATTATTTTTCCAAGATATTGAACTCCATAATATAGAAACCTCCAAACTTTTCGAGCCATTCCTTGAACTGGAGAACCTTGAAACCATAATGGCACCCAAGAAGGCTCAAGAGACAACCATGTCTGTAGCGACCAAGATCAGGGAGCTAGAAAAATCCCATTCCCATTTAGAAACCTGACTGCAACTTGTTCGAAACGCCAAGGTTTCGGAACAACAATGGAAGCTGATTTGGAACGACATTTTAGACTGGGGGAAGGAATCAAACGGTCAATGGAGAGAAGAGGCAGAGAAACTTTGGACCACCATGATTTTACAATACATACACGCACCTTTGTTATATAGCTTCGCCTGCTTAAAATACCTCATTTCCCAATTCATCATGAGTAGATACCATAATGGTAAGCTCTATTTCGACATCCCTGTCGAAATCAATGGAAACTTCATCCATCAGATTACCGGTCTCTCAAACAAGGGTAACATGGTGCCGATGCATCCAAACCCAACACTAGTTAAGGAACTCATAGAAACCATTGTTGGTAGAAACTCAAGAGGGTTGTTCAGAAACCATATACGCTACAAAACACCAAAGATGGCGGCATGAATTGTGTCGAACTCTCTCACGAGTTTTGCTCGAGGGTCCAACCTGAAGCTAGACATGGTGGTGGTCGTTCACAATATTGCGACGAGGGGTAAAGTGTATAAAAGGGAAGAACACCTAGCCGACATTGTAAGGAATGTCTATTACAAATGTCAAGAAGAGGAGGCGCACATCGTATATCTGTCCCTATTGATATGGATTGCAATGTCACACATTCAACCTAAGGGAAATAAATACTTTATAGCAGACAAGAGCGTAGTGATGGTATAATTCTATTGTTTCACACAAAGGGGATGTCGGTTCAGTGCAACAACAACCAATCTTTGGCTCGACGCTTGGTTCCACCACCTCAAACACAAGATGGATAGATGGAAAGTTCCACAAAATATCCGACGCAGTCTACCTCCGACTCCGCATATTCAACTTTCCCTTGACTATACATCGGTCTGGCATTTGCAAGGAGCAGTAGGGAAGGAATAAGCATTGGATTTTTATCCTGCGGTCAAAGACATATTTACCAAGTTGAATTTTCAATCAAATACAATAATTCCAATCCCTTCACATGCACAAAAAATCGACTTCACAATAGTCGAACCTCTGACCAACATCGAGAAGGAAGAAGATTATGAAGTCTGACTCCACTTGAACACCTTTACCTTCCAGACCGATCATGTTTTCGAAATGAATCCCCTTGGGATTTCAATGACAACTCATCAGGACCCTCCAGATGTAGCTGAACAGTCGGATGAGGGTACACAATCAGATAAGCCACTGCTGGAGCATGCTATCATGAAAGAAAATATCTAAAGGATTACCGGCAAGTTATCTCAAGCTTGACGAAAAAGGGAAACCAAATTACAAGGAAAGGGGAAAAGGAAGCTTATCATCCAAGAACTGATAGAAGAAGACGAAGTCGAGCTCCTTGATAGTGAAACACAAATTATAGACGACACAACTAAACACAAAATCCTTGTCGAAGATCAATTCAGGAAATTTTTGGAAGAAGAAAGATCCCACAATAGTCCACCACCCCAGAAGAAATCCAATATTATGGTCGAACCCCATGTCGGTGTAACTCTAATCGCACCTTCGCCATCCATGACCATTTTCAGGGAAGACGAAAATATTTCGACCCCCCCAACTACCATAGAAATTGCACCCCATTCATCCCTTGATCTTCCAGATATTGTACAAACACTTCCTTATCCATTAAGAGAAAAAAATTCAAGCTAATAATGACCTGAACCAGTTTATAGCTCAGCTCCCCTCTTTTTTTCCCCATTGGTGACAGTTAGTCACTAAGAAACCTGTCTTTGCTAAAAGTATCCCGACCGATTCAGTTCCACCTGACGCCTCTGCAACCAACCTGCCATCCCCACCAAGAACCGCAAAACCCCAAGTGGTTGGTTATCACCAAACACCACTAGAAAGAGACCTTGATCCATCTAGAAATATTTATGCACAAGAAAATTCATCATTCACGCCTTTTCTATTCAGCCCAGTGGTGGAAGAACCGACCTCACCTCGACACTTAGTCGATTCCCCAGAAATTCCACCAGAAAATGCTAACTATGTTGATGTCGAAACACATATTCTTGAAGTCTTTTCACCCCTAGTTAGTTGGTTCCATCAGGAAGCCCTTAACCCCCTCCATCACCACCTGTAGATGAGATTTCATGTTTGGCTCAAGTCGATCCTAGTCCTCCATCCCCTACCCCTACTGATGATTCCATTCCAAATTCAGCAGCACAGCAGATTGAATACCAAGCAGAAACAACTGGTGCAACCACCACAGAAGAAACCACAATCGTAGCACCAGAAAAAGCTAGTACAACAGTACCAGAACAAGCCAACACTTCAGCACCTAAAGGAGCAGATACGGTAGGAATAGCGCCAGAAACAGCAAGACCAGAGCTGACAGAAAAAGCTATAGCCGACATGCAAGAAGATGTAGAAAATAACTAGAGGAGGCCCAACAACAAAAAGGACTAGACCAGCAGAAAGAGGATGACGACAAAGCACAATGGAAGAAAAGGAGAAAGTAGTGGAAATAAAAGAGGAGACAAGAGAAAGAACTACAACAGCATAGGAAACAACAACATCTTCAGTATATTCAACAAGAAATATGTCTCTCTATACACTTGGACCAGTTTGGCCCAATTTCCACTTATGATCCACAAGAAGCAACACAGGAAGAGCTAGACCTACTTGTAGATGCACTTATCAGAGAACAGAGGCAGAGAATAATTGAAACATAAGAGCACATTCAGAAGCTGCAAGAGGAACAAACATCATTTTGGGCTAAGTGTGAAGACTTAGCATAACAATTCGTCATGCTGCGGTCGAGGTCTGACTCGATAAGTCCGCTTGACAAGGCATACAAAATATTTGAAAGTGTCATGTCGGCTTTACAAGACGAATTGACCAAGACTCGACAAGAACATGCCGCAGAAACCTCGACTTTAATGGAAAACCAATATGTAACATTCACCACAGCTCACAGCTTGCTAAGACAGTACACCAATCAAGCATCCACATTAGCCAAAGTCCTGAGTAACTTGTATACTCATTATGGTAATGTATTTAAAGAAATGCAGCGGACGCGTGAGATACTCAACAATTTGCACCAACAGTGACACAGTGTCGATGAAACTCTCACCCAGACTATCGACGAATAGATCATCATGGAAAACATGAATCTCAAAAAATTAGAAAAAAAGGAAGAACAATGGATGATCCAAGCCCAACTGAGCCTCTTCAAAGTGGAAAATATCTGACCATACCTTCAAATACTGCTTTCAACCATTGAATACAAAACAAAAATTTTTGGTCACGACTTAATTAATCTGCAAACCATGTATACTCAAGACAAAATGAAAAACTTGTCAAGCCTAACCTCATTAACTATAGAGATTCAGAACAAGCTGCTCACTTGGGAATATTTCCAACATCAAATCTCTGTCTCTGTCGAATCCATCGTTGAAGTCTGTGCCTAGGAGCAAGCAGCGTCCAGCTCCAGTCATGCATAGCAGTAACAACCACATCTATTTTTGCACAGTTAAAATTGAAACTCCTTATTTCTTCAAGACGAACAAATATTTTGAGGTGGGGGAGATGTTGGAGCCTAAGTCGGCCTGTCGACTAGGCCCTCCACTTGACCTATTGTAAAACATGTCGACAGTTGTGTCGACCAGTACATGTCGGTTCGGTCAGTTGAACCAACAAGCAGTTACATAACTGTATTTAAAACATATATATAGGCTCGTGAGTTGATGCATAGAGTTAACTTGGATTTGTTCATATATGTATTGTTCTACATATCTTGCTGAGTAATACAAGGCTTTTTCTTCTCTCCACATCTTGTCTATTGTATCTGTATCTATGTTTTGCTTGCTTATATATAATATGTATCACTTGTAACAATGTAACCCCCTTGACTAAAACAAGGGGTAAGACCATTTCCATCAACATGGAATTCGTCGATACCCTGTTGGTCGAAACTGGTTCTATGCCATGACTGCGGTTGCAACATCTATCTTCTGCATCATAAAATTTACCCACCAAGGGAGAATTGTCACTATCGACCAATTAGATTTGCGTACACCTAACACAACTACTCATCATGTAGATAACGTCCCTCTTTTAGGCCACTCTACGGAGATATATGAGAGTTTGGGGATAGGAATCCTTAAAGATTCATCCCTCATGGGAGTCTTTCCAACATCAGACCCCCCTGCCCATGTTTCCATGGTGAACATGATTTCCTATGTAATCCCATCGTCTTCCAACTCAATCGAGCAATGGGTTATGCCCGATTTTTTTCATTTGGATTTGATTCAAGATGTGATGCCTCTTAGCCTTGTAGAAGCTACATACAAGGCCATCCAATCAACACCCAATCTACTAGATCTCCACTCTTCAGTGGCATCTACCTCAGGTTCTCTACCATTACAACGGACCTCATCCATACCTGATCCTCTACTCCGGACTTTTCATTCTGACGAGTCAATCATGGAGATCATGATGTGGATGATGTGAAAATCCTCACAGCAGATCTAAGAGATGATGTATAACTCACAAGAGTAATTATGATTAAGCAGGAAAATAGAAGAAGAGTGAACAATACAGTATAATGAGCAACATAATAATACGGTACAGTAGAACTCAGGTAGAAGCAATAATACTTCACACACACTAGTTAATTAATCACAATATGGACAAATAAATAGTACAATGGTAGAGAGGATTCGAATGCCCAAGGTGGCAATTCGAATTAGCCTCTCAGAGTGATCATAAGATCAATAGAGTGTCATCAGAGCACAACTAGGTGTCCTCATGATCATCGGAGCACAACTGGAAGTCTTCATCATCATCAGTGGAGTCATCAATGCTCAAGTAACTATCAACCATTAGTCAAACTAACTCTGGTAGGTGTAACTCAGTGTAACTCAGTGTAACTCAGTGTAACTGACTGTAACTGACTGTAACTAACTGTAACTGACTGTAACTGATTGTAACTAACTGTAACTGAGTGTAATTGAGTGTAACTGAGTCTAACTGAGTGACAACTGGACTGGTAGGTGAAGAAGGGCGAGTTGCTCCCTAAAATCAAGGAAGAAGGGCGCATTAAGCAACTGGAGAAATAAAAATGAATAGTGAGAAGCTCCTGAGGGGTGGCTAACTAAGGGCTAGGTGCTGGACTAATGACTGGGATGCTTGCAAAATGCATGCAAACCCTAGAATGCATGCAAACCCTAAAGGTGCATGCATGACTGAAAATGTAAATGATCAAAATACTGGTGGGACTAGGATGGAGTATAGGAATATCCTAACACCCCCCCTTAATCCATCCTGGGCCCTGGTAACTAAGACCAAAGTTCACCCAATACAATGAATAATAACAATCAATAAACCAAGGAAGTGGGAAAATTTCATGGGAAACATACCCCCTCCTCAAAAAATAGACTGTAAGGCACACATAAAAATAAATGCTCCAAACTCAAGCATGTATGATGCTTGGTCATATGTCTAGAGGTATCTTCTTCTTGGGAAGAAGTGGATCATGCTCAAAAAGCATGTGCTTGTACTTGCTCTTCAGATCGAATGTGATGAGAACAAATCCAACAGTATGAGAATGATCCTTGAACCTATGATTCGAATCAGCTGAGGTAGGATCAAATCTGTGAAAGTGCATATAGTCTTTTGTCTTCTCCTTCGAACCACCATGGGTGAGATTATGCCAAAAATAACTATTACATGTTTGCTTGAAATCAAAATCACATTTAAGACTTAAAAGACAGTTTCTTGAGATCTCCTTTGAACCGGCAGGGGTGAGATCAAAACTATCATATGCATGAGAAATTATCCCAAGCAGTAATTGCTTAGAACCCAAATCAGATACAAGACTAATCATGGCTTCTTGAGATCTCCTTTGAACCATGAGAGGTGAGATCAAAACCAGTAGATGCATGAGAAATTATCCCAAGCGAATGGCCATGGCCATATTCTTCAATGACCTTCTGAAAGCATGAATTTATGATCATATAGTAGTATAAAAGAGGAGATAGCTAGAGAGGAGCGAATGCATTACCTTCAGTAGTTGTTTTGACCTCTGAAATAATCATGTGATCATGATGCAAACCAAAAGACTCTGGTGCAAGAGAGGATTTAGGACCTTCTGCAATATCTAGAGTGTGAGCTGGCACAGAAAGAGAAGAAAGTTTGAGCATGAGTGGAGAATCTGCAAGTTCTTTGTCAACAACTTCAATATGAGATGATACCCGTGCATGATCTGAGAGACCATCAAGAGGAGTGAATGCATCACTTTGTTTTCTTTCGAATGGGTTGGGACCAAGTCCTTCATTCTCTCTGCCAAATCTTTCATCTAGGTGAGCCCATAGCTCTTGTGAACTTTCAATATAAATAATGATTGGGAGCAATATGTAATCTGCCATAGTAAGCTTCATTCTTCCAATGTGCATGTCACCTTTATTCAACCAGTCAATCTTCTCTTCAGAGGATTCGAACTCTCTTTCAAAATAACAATCAAAGAGATCACGACTCTTCAAATATGCTATTATTTTTGGTTTCCATTCATCATAGTTGAATAGAGAAAGAGGAGTGATTTCTTCTAATTCTGGATACATTAAAGCTGTAGAAGACCTGCAAAAAGAATATAGAATAACTGCAACTGCTACTACTGCAAAAATGCAGAAACTGCTGCAACTGCTGCACTCGAAATCTTGGTAATATCCTGCAAAAAGCTCTCAAGAATGGAGATAAACAATACTCTCAACATGCTCTGATACCATGTGAAAATCCTCACAGCAGATCTAAGAGATGATGTATAACTCACAAGAGTAATTATGATTAAGCAAAAAAATAGAAGAAAAGTGAACAATACAGTATAATGAGCAACAGAATAATATGGTACAGTAGAACTCAGATAGAAGCAATAATACTTCACACACACTAGTTAATTAATCACAATATGGACAAATAAATAGTACAATGGTAGAGAGGATTCGAATGCCCAAGGTGGCAATTCGAATTAGACTCTCAGAGTGATCATAAGATCAATAGAGTGTCATCGAAGCACAACTAGGTGTCCTCATGATCATCGAAGCACAACTGGAAGTCTTCATCATCATCAGTGGAGTCATCAATGCTCAAGTAACTATCAACCATTAGTCAAACTAACTCTGGTAGGTGTAACTCAGTGTAACTCAGTGTAACTGACTGTAACTAAGTGTAACTGAGTGTAACTGATTGTAACTGACTGTAATTGAGTGTAACTGAGTCTAACTGAGTGACAACTGGACTGGTAGGTGAAGAAGGGCGAGTTGCTCCCTAAAATCAAGGAAGAAGGGCGCATTAAGCAACTGGAGGGCTAAAACTGAATAGTGAGAAGCTCCTGGGGGCTGGCTAACTGAGGGCTAGGTGCTGGACTAATGACTGGAATGCATGCAAACCCTAGAATGCATGCAAACCCTAAAGGTGCATGCATGACTGAAAATGTAAATGATCAAAATACTGGTGGGACTAGGATGGAGTATAGGAATATCCTAACACCCCCCCTTAATCCATCCTGGGCCCTGGTAACTAAGACCAAAGGTCACCCAATACAATGAATAATAACAATCAATAAACCAAGGAAGTGGGAAAATTTCATGGGAAACATACCCCCTCCTCAAAAAATAGACTGTAAGGCACACATAAAAATAAATGCTCCAAACTCAAGCATGTGTGATGCTTGGTCATATGTCTGGAGGCATCTTCTTCTTGGGAAGAAGTGGATCATGCTCAAAAAGCATGTGCTTGTACTTGCTCTTCAGATCGAATGTGATGAGAACAAATCCAACAGTATGAGAATGATCCTTGAACTTGTGATTCGAATCAGCTGAGGTAGGATCAAATCTGTGAAAGTGCATATAGTCTTTTGTCTTCTCCTTCGAACCACCATGGGTGAGATTATGCCAAAAATAACTATTACATGTTTGCTTGAAATCAAAATCAGATTTAAGACTTAAAAGACAGTTTCTTGATATCTCCTTTGAACCAGCAAGGGTGAGATCAAAACTATCATATGCATGAGAAATTATCCCAAGCAGTAATTTCTTAGAACCCAAATTAGATACAAGACTTGAATCATGGCTTCTTGAGATCTCCTTTGAACCATGAGAGGTGAGATCAAAACCAGTAGATGCATGAGAAATTATCCCAAGCAAATGGCCATGGCCATATTCTTCAATGACCTTCTGAAAGAATGAATTTATGATCATATAGTAGTATAAAAGAGGAGATAGCTGGAGAGGAGCGAATGCATTACCTTCAGTAGCTGTTTTGACCTCTGAAATAATCATGTGATCATGATGCAAACCAACAGACTCTGGTGCAAGAGAGGATTTAGGACCTTCTACAATATCTAGAGTGTGAGCTGGCACAGAAAGAGAAGAAAGTTTGAGCATGAGTGGAGAATCTACAAGTTCTTTGTCAACAACTTCAATATGAGATGATAGTGGTGCATGATCTGAGAGACCATCAAGAGGAGGGAATGCATATTTTTGTTTGCTTTCGAATGGGTTGGGACCAAGTCCTTCATTCTCTCTGCCAAATCTTTCATCTAGGTGAGCCTATAGCTCTTGTGGAATTTCAATATAAATAATGATTGGGAGCAATATGTAATCTGCCATAGTAAGCTTCATTCTTCCAATGTGCATGTCACCTTTATTCAACCAGTCAATCTTCTCTTCAGAGGATTTGAACTCTTTCAAAATAGCAATCAAAGAGATCACGGCTCTTCAAATATGCTATTATTCTTTGTTTCCATTCATCATAGTTGAATAGAGAAAGAGGAGTGATTTCTTCTAATTCTGGATACATTAAAGCTGTAGAAGACCTGCAAAAACAATATAGAATAACGGCAACTGCTACTGCTGCAAAAATGCAGAAACTGCTGCACTCGAAATCTTGGTAATAACCTGCAAAAAACTCTCAAGAATGGAGATAAACAATACTCTCAACATGCTCTGATACCATGTGAAAATTCTCACAGCGGATCTAAGAGATGATATATAACTCATAAGAGTAATTATGATTAAGTAGGAAAATAGAAGAAGAGTGAACAATACAGTATAATGAGCAACAGAATAATATGGTACAGTAGAACTCAGATAGAAGTAATAATACTTCACACACACTAGTTAATTAATCACAATATGGACAAATAAATAGTACAATGGTAGAGAGGATTGGAATTCCCAAGGTGGCAATTCGAATTAGCCTCTCAGAGTGATCATAAGATCAATAGAGTGTCATCGGAGCACAACTAGGTGTCCTCATGATCATCGGAGCACAATTGGAAGTCTTCATCATCATCAGTGGAGTCATCAATGCTCAAGTAATTATCAACCATTAGTCAAACTAACTCTGCTAGGTGTAACTAAGTGTAACTGAGTGTAACTGAGTGTAACTGATTGTAACTGACTGTAACTGACTGTAACTGAGTCTAACTGAGTGTAACTGAGTGACAACTTGACTGGTAGGTGAAGAAGGGTGAGTTTCTCCCTAAAATCAAGGAAGAAGGGCGCATTAAGCAACTGGAGGGCTAAAACTGAATAGTGAGAAGCTCCTGGGGGCTGGCTAACTGAGGGCTAGGTGCTGGACTAATGACTGGGATGCATGCAAAATGCATGTAAAATGCATGCAAACACTAAAGGTGCATGCATGACTGAAAATGTAAATGATCAAAATACTGATGGGACTAGGATGGAGTATAGGAATATCCTAACAGATGAACCCCCATGGGAATACCTTCACCATCAATCGTCCTTCCAGAAGGGGATTTTTTAGGTCTAAAATGGGCCTCCTAAGGGAAATAATAAAATAAGAGTTTTAATAATAAAATAAGATTTCTAAATTTTAGAGAGGAAAAAGAAAAACTACTTTTTTCTTATCATATTTTTGACATATATCCTCAACGGTTTACCCAAATTTCAAGTTTGGGCACTCGTTGGATGTGGATTTTAATTCCGCATCCAACCCATATCCACACTACATACTTACAAAACACCCATGACATGAAAAAATAAAAATTTCAATAAAAAAGTATTTTAATATTAAAATACGTTTTTATTGAAATTTTCATTTTTTTCATGTCGTGGGTGCCTCATAAGTATGCAGTGTGGGTATGCGTTGGATGCGGAATTAAAATACACATCCAACGAGCGCCCAAACTAGAAATTTGGGTAAACCATTGAGGAGATATGTCAAAAATATGATAAGAAAAAGTAGTTTTTTCTTTTTCCCTCCAATTTGTTTTACAATTTTTACCCTTATGGTTGACATCATAATCTTGAATCCTATTGGTTCTTATAAAGTGAATTTTTAAGGTACATTATTTTTTTTTAGGCCCATTTTTTACCTCAAAACTCCCCTAATGCTTCCAGTGTTAGATGCGGTAGAGAACGCTATTGAAACAATTGTTTCACCGGATATATTTCCTTACCCTCAACCTCATATTCTTATATATGATACGGTAACCGGGGGAAACATAGAAAACATCATGCCTACATTTCCGATCGAAATATTAGTAAAACCTAGAGTCATGGAACACATTCGCATAGGACAAATTTGTTCTTTAGAAGAAGTCACCATTTTCACGTCCTTGTTTAAACAATTCAGTGACATCTTTGCATGGACCTACGAGGAAATTCCTGAGATTGATCCTGCTATTGTCATGCACGAGATTCAAACATATCCCGATGCAAAACCTTCCTGGCAAAAAATCCATCCTATGCACCCTAGGAAAACTGCGGCCATTAAGGGAGAGATAGAAAATTTGTTGAAGGTTCGATTCATGTATAATGTTCCCTTAGCAGATTAGGTCTCTAATGTCGTCCAAGTTACAAAAAAATAGGGAACCATTGGAGTTTGTGTTGATTACAAGGATTTGAATAAGGCTTGTCCCAAGGATAATTAGCCTACCTCGTTTATCAACCAAATCAGAGACAACTATGTCGTAAGTTTCATCTTCTCATTCATTAATGGATTTTCCGGCTATAATCAGATTGAGATCCATCCTTCCTACCAACACAATACTTATTTCATTTTCCCATGGGGTACGTTTGCATACCGCAAAATCCCTTTCAGTATTAAAAATGTTGGTGCTATGTTCCAGTGGGCTATGTCATATGCTTTCCACGATGTGAAGGATTTTTTGGAACCTTACCTGGACGATCTTCCTGCTAATCTGAATCGTCTTGATTTCCACATAGATCATATGATGAATGTATTCCTCAGATGTCGGTGGTATAATATCCGTTTAAATCCTCATAAGTTCATTTTTTTTCTGTCGAGTCCGGACACCTATTAGGATTCATCATTTCCAAATATGGGATCCACATCGATCCCCTCAAGGTGGAGGCCATTGTTTCCCTACCACCACCCATATATATTACAGAACTTCAAAGTTTACAGGGGAAGGAAAACTACCTGCGACATTTCGTGTGCAATTTCGCAAAGAAAACACAGGGATACATGTAGTTGTTGACGAAGGACATCATGTTCATTTGGGATGACTACGCTAAAAAATCCTTTGACAACCTTAAACATGCCATCACTCATGCACCTGTGTTACAACCACCAAATTACACCAAGGATTACATCCTTTATCTTGATTCTTCTACTTCCACTATTGCTATGGTTTTTGTATAGGAAGATAGCGACGCCGAGGAGCATGTGATATATTACCTTAGTAAGGGTCTCATTGAATCTGAAACCCGATATTCGCATGTAGAGAATCTAACTCTCGCGGTATTCATTGTCGTTCAGAAGTTCCACCATTACATCCTTCTCTGCACTACCACTATTATCACCGACTCTAACCCCATGCACCACGTTCTCATGTGCCAGGTACTAGGGGGGAAATATTCGTGCTGGATTGTGATTCTACAAGAATTCGATCTCCAGTTTGAGAAGGCCAAATCAAAGAAATATTTGGTTTTGCGGAACTTATTGGCGATATTCCCCATATTGATAAGGAAACTGAGCCCATGGAATCCCTCCTCGATGAGTCCTTATTTCTCATCACTACTTTTGACCCATGGTATGAAGACATCGCATTGTATCTCCAAACCCAACGATTCGGTCCTCAATTATCTCTTGATGAACGTCATCGGGTCCATCACCACTCCAAATATTACCTCATCATTGGTGATACATTATATCGTCATGGTGTTGACTCCATTATCCGACGATGCTTAACTCATCTGGAGGTCGAGCATGTTTTGAATGATTTTCACTGGGGGGCATGTGGTGCTCATATTTCTGGCATGGCTACAACCGAGAAAATTTTACACACTGGATACTATTGGCCTTCCATATTCAAGTATTGTATCGAACCAGTCAAGAAGTGTCCTCCTTTCAAGATTTTTCATTACAAAAACTGCTCACACCCAGCCCCATTACATTTAGTTACCGTTATCGGTACCCTTTCCAAATGGGGCATAGACTTTATGTATTGTAATCCTACCTCATTGTTTTTGGACAATCTACCTGAGAGGACGTGAGCATGATCTCCCTAGTCCAGGTAGATCTAGAACAAATGGATGCAAAATATATACCTTCTTTCCTAGATCAATTAGAGATTGAAGTAGATAGATATTTTACCTTCAGATTCACGAATCCTTCTCCTCTTTGTTGCTCCATGCTCCATGGTTGTCAGATCTCAAGCTGCGAAACCTGTCAAATCACATAGAGACAAACAAACAATAAAAGCACATTTAAACACTAATTGATCTAAGCTAATAGTTAAGGAAAAAATCTCTAAATATCATTAACAAAAAGACATTTATGGGAATAGATTATATTATTGTAAATAAATGGAAAGTACATAGAAGAGTGATGATTACAACCGAGCCTCAATGCTGCAATCTTCCTCCAACAAGCCAAACGAAGCCAACCCTCCAAAGATGAAAGAAGTCTCTCAAGGATGAGTGATAGTCACCTAGGATAATTTCACCAGCATGAGAATAATATAAACCTTCCCCCCTTTGGAATGGGGAGGAGCTTCATATTTATAAGACCAAGTGGATAAAGTAGGTTGAATATTATGGGGAGAGGATTAAGGGATCAGCCCTTTAGGTTAGGGAACCAAAGGACAGCTCACCTAGGAGTTAGGGATATCCCTCCACCTCACCATGCTACGAGAAGTCGTTTGAAAGTCACCTTTATCCTTTTTAACCAACACCGGAGCATGCTAAATGAGGGAAACTTGCGCTAGGTAGGGAAAGCGGAGGCTCCACAAAGGAAACCTAAGCCATCGACACATTCTACCAGATGACAATTTGTGCCTAACCTAGTTGGGCGCTCCTTGCTAGAAGACAATCTACGCCATCCTAACTAGAACTTATGGAAAAAGGTCAACAACTTTCTCTAGTTGACTTTTTGATCAGGGAGACTTGAGGGATCAAGGGATTGAGTTGACATAGGTCTCATGATGACGAGATATAGGTGTAACAGAATGACCCCCAAAGCATGAAGCTGGTAAACTAAACATGGGTGATATGCTTTGAAAGATATATGGAAAGGACTTTGTTGTTTGGAAGGTTTTGTTGTAGTACAACTGAATCTGAGATACAAGTCCCATATGACGTACAACATGGATACCGACCAATACATTGCAGATCCATGGTAGTAAATATTGACTGAACACAATCATGGCTATTGGACACAATCGTAGATACATGATGAGATGATAACACAACCATGACCAATACAAAGTGGATCCGTGTAATATAAATCAAACAATCTCCATCGCGACCTGGGTGAAATATGAGAGAAACCCAGGGTCTTCAAGCCCAAACCGCAATGATACAAATCTATCCATGTGATTACAATGTCTTGGAGTCAAACATGGTAGAAACCACTTGATTACCGGTCATTAATGTATACCTTTAACAAGCACTAGGGAAACCACCATTGATGTCAATGATCCCCAAGGTATCATAGTACATACCATCGAACGTGAATTAATGAGTTGAGGTTGAACACTTGACGATATATTTCAATCAAGAGCCAATGATGTAAACTCATGTTGAAAGCGAGGTGACCTACCATTAATGCATGCAGGCCTAAGGTACTTGATTGGTTTCTAGATTCAATCCTTGGATGATGTGTTGAATTCAATAAGGATGAATCCATCGAAGGAGGGCCATGATGAATCCCCCATCATCGACATGAAATGCGACCACAGATGTTTGAAGTGAATCAGATGGTAGAGAGGTGTGCAAGATTGACTTAGGGTAGACCGAAAGGATGTAAGGTACACTGAATGCAGATAATGAATAATGAACATTTCTTGAACATGGGCATGAAATGACTTGACAGTATTGACATGATGAGAATGATACCAAACCCCAATGCAACTGATGATGGAAGCATTCTTTGGATGACCCAAAGAAGTGACATGACTCACGGGATCAGCAGGACTCAAACACAAATGGATTACCCAAGTACTGAATGCAAATGAAAACGAGTGCCATGTTCAAGAGTGACTAAGTACTGCCATTATAAAAATGAACACAATCTCATCCCTATTCCCCATCATGATTGATGAGTACCTCTTTTGTTTTTTAACTAGCTTAAGAAGGGTAATAGATGCTCGGTATAGCTCATCCCATAGATGAGTCCAATCCCAAATATTTTACGAACCTAGGAGAGGAGGGGTTCGTCCCATGATGGGCCCTTCAATGTCAAATTTTAACGAGTCCATAGAAGGTAAAATCGGAGTCATTTCATGTTTAGAGAGTCTAAAAAGAACTAAAGAAGACTCCAAAGGTCCTTTTTCGTAAAGTTAGTATCTTCGCCCAGAAAAGGGTAAAACAGCGTGAGAGAGAACTCTTCCAGTCATGATTGGATGGAGTATTCTTTTTTCCGTATATAGTTCCTCCTAGTCTGAAAAAGGGGTAAACTATCACCAGAAAGATGATCATTCAAATACTTTTACAAGCGTGAACACATCAAGTTTGCTTGGTGATCTTTTCATATTTCGAGAGCCTGAAAAGAGTTTAAAGAAATACTTCAAAGGATTCCTTTTTTGTGGAAGTTTAACGAGCCGGAAAAAGTGATAAACTATAACTCGGTGACTTATTCTCATTGTTTTACAAGCACAAGAAAGAACAAAGAGTTAGCTCGGTGTCATTAATAATTGAATTTAATGAGCGAAATAATGACATAAAAATGCTCAACGAGTCGTTCATACCTGATAACACGCGTGAGATGACCACAATTATGATAAAATAGTATTAATAGGGTACTTAAATTCACCTGCAAGCTTCGAGACTAGATCAAATAGGTCAACCGGGTATTCAAACATAGAAATAATCCCAACTATAGAAAAATAACCCATAACGGAATAAATTAAAAAAGGAATATGCTTTATTTTTATATAAAAGGGGTAAATAGTAAAAACTAATTACTATTTGTTTTTACCAAGTTGGAGAGGTTAAAAATACCATTTGGAGTTGTTTTTCCAGTGTTGATTCTAGGAGCTATGATCGACCATTTGCCACGCCGTCTGTGTCAGGTAACCCTAGACTCAACCCTCTTCCCTTTCAGCAGATTAATTTTTTTATTTTCTTTCATTTTGTTGGATTTTGGACTTGCTAAGTGGGGGATATTGCGCCCACGGACCGGCACAGTCCCTCTTTTTGGAAACTATGCCAAGAGTGTGTCGGCGCAAATCCTGAAATGATGTTTTGCGCTGGCGGTGCCCTGTTCGAAAGGACGGTTTGCGTCAGCGCAAACCCACATGGCATGCTCAAGATTCAACCAAATAAAAATATTTTGTATGGATTTGGAAGGTTCTAATGGTGTTTTTATGGGATTTTGTACAGGGTTCAAGTGATCAAAATGATCGAATGGCATGAATGGGAGCATGAGCTCGAAGATGCCCAAGCAAAAATCGACCCTCAATGCATGGCTGCATTGACAAATTACAGATTACTAAAGTACTTTCAGGTTCCAGGCATGAGGGCCCAAGTTGCACTACTGGAGTACCTAATCCAATGCTGGGATCTAGTGCAACAACATTTTCAGATAGGCGTGCACACTTTGACCATAGATATCGAGGGTATCTATTTCTTGATGGGGTTTCCTCGATGGGGAAATCCTATATCACTATCTAGATCACGAGGAGGTGATTGTACTATGGAGGATCTCATAGATCAGTGGTGCCATGCTGGCACACAACTGGTAGGTGGGAAGATTACCATCAAAGAGGTTAGAGATCGACCTCTTCGGACTGTCTTGTTTTCCATTGTGAGAGTGGCCAGAAGTAGATCCGCTCATCTAGCGAGCAATTCCCATATGATGTATGCTGAGGACTATATGGCCCCAATAATGTTCAACTGGTGTGAGGGGATTCTCACCAGTTTGTGAGATCAGCTGACCAAATGCCGGCGCAGGGCGCTGAAGCAATTTGGTTATGTTTATGTGGTAGTATTGTTCTTTCTGGAGTGGGTATCGTATATGCATCCACAAGTTGAGCTCAATGATTGGGATCCACGGGACCCTCACATGATCTGATGGTCGGAGGTGATTGTCCGCCATGGTGGCGGTGTTCCCATTATCGGTTTTAGTCCAAGTTTCTTCGGATCATTGAGGAGACAACTCCTCATGGTCAAGGATTACCCCTACGATGGGACCGAATTCAGAGGAGATCCTTACCTAGTGCTTCTTGAGGGGGCGTAGTGGGTTGATATCGGGAAGAACGACAAATTGACTGTGTTTTTCATTTTATATATTTGATATTTTTTTGGATCAGTACTGATAATTGACACATGTTTGATGCAGATGTGGGCCCATCACGACCGGTTGAGGTCTCTCTGATTGCATGGAGAGGAGCAGTGTGGGAGATAGATCCCGCAGCATGTGATGCTATCGAGGAGATGGAGGAGGATGAGTAGAACCTCCACCGACTGACAGTAGACATTCCAGAGCCGGGATTCCATGACCTACCCGGTAACTATTAGCGACACATAGTTGGCATGTCCGGGCACTTTGGATCACTGCTTAGAAAAGTAGCAAGGGCAGTGATATGCTACCACTAGTGTCGTGGAGACTAGACTCGTGTATATGTATATGTACTGAAAGCCATGAGCTTTAGATTTTGTATCGGGGGATATTTACTGAAATCTTTCATGCTTCATATTTTGTATTAGCACTACATTTTGTATTGTGTACCGAATTGATATATACAAACTCTATTAACGGATTTATACATATTGTGTTCTTATGGATTATTATAGGTCAAACCTGCACTTCTCTGTCCGTGATCACATTGCTCTGTCGATCACACAAAAGGACACTATGGATGGAATAGCTAGGTTGACCTAGATGACTTAGTGGTGGTAGTACACTCTTCAGCTGAGAAATTTGACTGTTTCTCCTGACTTCACCACTTGTGCACTACTCTTTGCATAGTAAACCAGCGCACACCTCAAAAGATGCACTACTTTGCTCAAGGACAACCAGTGCACACCTTGAAAAATGTTGCAAACACTTGTTGCAAATCACAAAATTTGCACACTGTGCGCTACTCTGGTTGTATGAAACCTGCGCACATCTTAAGATGAAGTCAAAAAATATATTAATTTTACGAATTGGGATTAGTTGAAGTTGGTTCTGCAACTTCCCCAACCTCCCAATTCAACCACCTCTCAAATTGAACTGCCTACCTTGTCCCATAAATACAAGGAGGATCCATGAGAGAGGGACCTAGAAGGAATGCTTTAAGTGCTGTTACGCTGGAGGAATTCCCAAGTCATTGTGAAGAGCAAGAGCCCAGGACTCAGTTGCAGAAGCATCTTGGCCGATCAGGTATATTTGTACTGATTCATGCTTCTTTGACAATAAAAAGGTGGAAACACCCTTCCTGTCCCAAACCGAATGTCTATTCGATTCTATGTTCATTTGGTGTAATATTTGATTGTAGTTGATGTTTAATTGCTTTCAATTTCATCATAATTATTGCATTCAAGATACGCTGAGGAAGGTTTCCTTTGTGTTGTAGGTTCATCATAGTGGAGGATCAAGCGAAAGCTAGGACCAACCGTCGATAAAAGGTACATCTTTTGATATCCCGATCCCTCTCCATTTGTAGGAACTAAATGCAATGCAATGAATGTATTTACCTATCACCCAAGCCAAGTTGGCAGTGTCTTCTCCTCACTATAAGGTATTAATCCTGCACAACAGACTGGCAGCCATATTGGGGAGTAACCATGTGTTTTTCTACTCTAGGAGACCTTGTTAGGTGTTTCTTCCAGTCTATTTCAGTCTATTTGTTCTCTTAGAGGTCTTATAGGTCATTGTTACCTGTTATTCCTATATGGATTCATCTCATTCCACTGCTGCAAAGCTCTTTTGTCTGCTTCTGATCCTTGTGCAATGGTTTTCCCTACTTACAGTAGCGCATTTTAGCTGCTTTTGAATCTTGTTTGCCTCTTTGAAGTCCTTTAGTTTGTATCTTCTTGCTTGAGTACTTCTTTAAGGTGTCTTTACTGTTTTTAAATCTTTTAAAGGTTGTGCATTGCTCCCTATTTTACATAGCTACACATTTATGGCCCTAGATGCTTGTTGCAGTCATACAGACCTGCGTTCTTAATGTTTGTTGTTTATGGCGACATTAGCACGCTTTTACTGTGTCTTGTCCTTTTGATTAATGGTTTGACCGCACGTTTGATTCCTTATGGTGGCTTTGAAAGTTTGTTTGGTCTAGATACCTTCTGTTTATCGTTTCAGTTCAGTCCAAGTGAGTTAGAGCTTTCTAGTTAGCTTTCTTTTGAGTCCGTGTGTTAGTAGGGTCACTTTTTGGTTTGCTTACCTACATCCTTGTTTGGAGAGTGTTTTCCTAGGGTTTTGGTGCTTTGGAGCAGCGTTTTAGGTTTCCTTTCCGTTGGAGCATCTCTTTTCCTTGTTTCTTTTACACTTTGTTCCAAGCTTAGATTTTTTTCCTTTGGAAACAACTCAGTAGGTGGAGTCTTTCTCAAGTCTTTTCAATTTGATTTGTTTTGAGCCATTAAAATGTTTTTGTCTTACTCACACTTTGCATTAGGTCTTACTTGCTCTTTCCCTAGTTCTTTTTCTTTTACAATTATCAGAAAAGACAAAAAGTGAATTCGATAGCGTAGTAGTAAGATCTGTCATTATTTTGAAGTAGCATAGTTTGCTTTGCTTTGAAATTTTAAAAAGAAAATACAAAAAGAAATTTGATTTAGGTTTTCTTAGTTTCAGTTTTCGAAAAAATATAAACGAAAAGAAAAGAGTTTTTGTGAAATTGAAAGCATTATTTCTTTACGCACTTTGCTTTCTGTCAAAACCATTCCACACACCACACTGCCCTTATTGAGTAACAAGTAGCCCTTAAAAAGAAATCTTAATAAAATTAACTAGCAACATTTTTATTTTTAGGTATACACATCATCAAATAGCTTAGGCTAGAGTTTCGGATTGAAATCACCTTAAACTATCTGAAACTGGATTCATTACTCAACAATCGTAGTATGACTATCCATTAGGTAAATCCATCTCTATCAAATATTCATAGGATGCTCTACTCAAACCAAAGTTAAGCATGAGGCCGTGGGAGATTGGAATTGTTGAGGATAACCCCTCACTTTCTTATCAACCATAAACTAGAGTTGACTTGCATATAGGGGTCCATTAGTGCTCTTGGATTTCGGGGTTTGCTACCCTGCCCATCTGTTTCGACTAGGCTAACGACTGTCTCCACAGGTTATTTTGTATTAGTGGTAGCCTTAGTATCATAACCTTTAGGGCTCTACACAAGTAGAGTGGGCGATTATTCCCACTTCACCTCGGACAGACGTGGAAGGTAACCCTTTGGCAGTAATCCCGGGAGGGCGGTTTGGTGATTCAAATGATTGCACCCAGAGGACCACCATTGGATGCCATGTAACTGACCATTAGTAATCTATTAGTCTGTTCTGGGCCCTTATCATCCCATACTTACTTCTGAGAGTATTTTCCATTGTTTGCCTGGTTTGATTACTTAGGAAATTTTTTAGTGGTATGATGTTTTCTCCTTAGTTGTAGTGGCCACTCGGTTTTTTACTTAGTTGATTTTTTATAGTTTTGGAGTACCAACATATTCATAGGTATTGGAGGTTGCAAAACCTTCCACCACTCACTGTGGAGCCTCCACCGCCACCGCAGCGCCGGAGGACGGATTCCCGTGGTTCTTTTGAATTTACGGGCGAAACAAAGGTTCTTGGAGAACCACAACCCAGAACCCTGGATCGACAAGTCTTTGATATTGTCGAGGTTGAGGGCCTTAATTCTAGAGAGTTCATTACTCTTTTCAACCCTCCTCTTACTGGACCCGATGATCCACTTCTGGTACCTGTAGGATTTCAACAACCTGAGTACAGTGCGTACTTGTTTACACCTAGTTACACAATGGCCAACCCAGGAGATGAGCAGGGAGTTCCTCAAACTCCCAAAACTTCTATGGCTACAAGGATTATTAATCCTTCTTTCACAAACACTGCCACACCAATTTTGTCACAGAATTCTTCTGCTTCAACTCCATCCTTTAGTTTTAATGCTGGTACTCTAGGCATGCCGAGCTCATTAGCTTCGACATCTGCCTCAGTTTCCACCCCTACTTTTGGACCCAATAATGTCCCTTTGACAGGGATACCTGCAGTGAATTCTACTCAGCCTCCTGTTACACAAGAGTTCTAGGGTGTAGCTCAAACTATTGCTTCAACTTTCGTTGTAGGATCGATCCCTTCTGCATCGATACCTGTTATGGGTATGATGATGGCATCGTCTGTTACTACTACACCTGGATTTAACCCCTATGTAGGTTACAATGTTAATCCATCAAATATACTTGCAGGAAGTATCCCTTTCTCTTTGTTTGTTGGAGGAGGGCGTAATATTATTAATCCACAATACGGCGGGGTTAACACCCATCCGCAATGGACTACTGACCTAGGAGTGAATCCGGTTTTTTTTTTGGTGGAGCAATTTTAATGCATTCACTTCACAACCGATGGATGGGGGAAACCCAAACCAACAATACACGAACCAAATAATGGGTGGTCTCCAATACCAGGTCCCTGTCTACCAAATTCCATCGCCATGACCGCGTTTACCATTTCTAGCAACTTTAAACTTGCCAGATCTTTCGACACTCACAAACGACCCCGTGCATCATGATCCTGCATGGCCACCTGTTCCCACTAAGTTTCCCTCATACATCCTGAATTTTGAAGGTAAGACTAGTGAGGACCTCGGTGACCATGTCATGACATTTCATCTTTTGTGCTCCTCGAATTCGCTGAACGATGACTCCATCAGGTTGAGGCTCTTTCAAAGAACATTGACAAGTGTGGCAAGCAAATGGTACATTGAACTCCCTGCAGCTGCCTATGGCACCTTTTGGGATCTAGCCACTGTTTTTCTGAACCACTTCCAAATTCCTGTCTGGTATGATGCCAGCACAAAACTTCTGTCGAATTTTTGACAAAACAAATCCACTCATCTATCTGATCACATTCAGGAGTGGTGAAAAAGGAAGAGGCTCATTAAAGTTGACATCCCTCCTGCTTTTTTATTAGAGTGGTATCTTAAGAAGTTGCAACTTCAGGGGTGTCCTCCAAAGAGGAATCCATTTTGAGAACCCAACAACTTGACTTGGTTTATGCTTAGTCTGGGCTCTCGTATGAAATTATTCCTGATGCGCCGAGGTCTAACATAGACTTAGGTAAACCTAATCCTGGACCACATGCTGATGGCATTGTAGGTTCAGTGGATTCTGCAGCGTTTGATGCTTTAACAAAGCAGGTTCACACCTTGTCAGTCAAACAGTCTACTGCAAAAGCAACTTCGGTTGCATCCTCCCCTTCAAAAACATAATCTGTACAACAGGTGTAGACAAGCCAAAAGGGCTCTCAGTAGCCCAACAACAAAATAAAGGTAAAGAAAGGGGAGGGAAACCAACAAAAGACCAAAAACACGCAAAATGTCGAGGAGGGTAAAAAGGAAAAAAGGAAGGTTAATTTCCCCTGCAAAATGTGTCAAGAGGACCACCTTACCCATCAATTCCCTCTAATGGAAGAAGCCCAGAAGTTGATCCGTGAAAAGAAACCTGGTGTCTTAAAAGACTCTTTCCCTCACAGACAGAGTTCAGCTTCTGGAAGCTCCAATGTTGGGGGCACCAACCGTGCCATCTCTACTAATTAGTCTTTCGTTAATATGGTTAACTAAAATGCTCTTCTATAAAATCGAGCTCGGAATTATACCCCCGATCCATAGCAGAAATATGTTCTTGAATCTTCCACTCCTCTCCACATTCTGGTGGATCCTTTTCCCAAGATCCTGAAAGGTGTCTTGAAATGGGATGCACACAATCCTAATGCATGGGTTGCTGCAAACTATAATGTTGTCGAAGATCTATCCCAAACCCCTTGTGCCATGTGCACTCTAGAAGTCTTGCAAAGTTATCCATTACAACGTAATGCACTTTTGGCAGCGATTGGAAGTGTGGAATCATCCAACTTAGCTGCTTGATTTGATATGAATGATATCAAATACCGGTTTCCGTATCACGTTTCTCTCCAGATAAAGGTCGTCCATGTTCCTATGACCATGCTATCGTAGATGAGGGAGAATCTACGTGTGTAATTTCAATTTATTGTTGGAAAGCTTTGGGTTCTCCCAAGTTATCCCCCTCAACACTCTACGTACTTCTTTTGATGGAAGAGCCTTCCGTCCACATGGAGTTTTACCATAATTTGATGTCGAACTTGCCGGTAAGACAGTAGCTGTAGAGGTTGAAGTTCTGGATGCTCCGCTTGACTACAATATGTTTTGAGGTAGGAGCTGGACGTATGCCATGTGATCCATTCCGGCTATTTTCTGAGTAGTAATTTTCCCGCATGAAGGCAAGATCGTCACAGTCGATCAACTTTCGTTCTCTTGGAGAAACAACCAGACTTCGTCAAATTCGACAATTCCATTGATTGATCAGTCTCACCCAGCTTGTGAGAGTTTGGGAGTAGGACTTTATGGGTCATTAATGGGCACTTATGGCCTACCTGCTCCCACCCTGTTTATTGGTTCTGACGAATGTTCATCTTCCGAGATTTCCATTGTCGGTTTAATGACAAATCCGTGGATTCTCCCTTCTGAATCAAAACCATTTGTGCCCCAACCTATTGCAGAGATGACTCACTTAGATTCACAACATGCTACAATAGAACATATTATGACTCTGTTGGTCTCAGATGAGTCAGATATGGACCATGCACCTGCACAGTCGTTAGACCCTACTCACTCTATTGGTTGTCTAGACACGGTTCTACCTTCTGACGAAGCTATGTTGGAAGCCATGACGGGCCTAAATCACCCTTGGGAACATTTGCACCCCAGATCCTACTTAATTCCTATTCTAGACCTGTTAGAGAGAGGTGAGTTCTCTACGAGACCCGGTGAGAATGTTGATTTATCCTCTATCCCTTCTACTTCACATTTTGTTCTTGCTGAAGGGAATATGGTGAATACATCAAGACTATCCCGATCAATATTTCTGTGATGAACCTGCAATAATTAATTAATGCAAATACACAAGATATCATAAATAATAGAACTCAGAATCACTTTTATATTGATCACGGGCCACTTTGAGGGGGAAAACTCCTTTGAGCAAGCTCAATACAATTAACTTCATAGTGCCTTCATAGGCCTCAACAAACACTTATATACTAAGTCTAGGTGTCAATACCATGGGTCAATACTATGTGTCAATAAAAACCATGGGCTAAGTCTAGGCGCCAATACTATGAGTCAAAACCATGGGACATATAATACTATGGGACGACTTACAAAGCATATGCATCCAATACTATGGGTCAATACTATGGGCTAATATAAACTATGGATCAACAAATACTACGGGACGACTTACAAAGCATATGCGTCCAACAACAATATACTAACAAAGTAAAGACATGGGTTCCTAACATCCCCTCTCCCTTAGAAAAATCTTTGTCCTCAAAGCTTTAGATGTGAAAATTGATGCAGAATCTGAAGGAGTGGGTCCCCTGTAGCATCCTCTGGTTGCATTCTGAGCCACTGGCACCTTTGGAGTTTCAGGAAGGATTGCATGGAAGGCTGTAGATGAAGAAGAACCATATCAGCGATGTGAAAAGTGTGCTCAGAACAGTGTTGGTCGGCTTGTTGTTTCAGTCGAATTCTTGCCATGTGAAAATTGTCCTGCAGAATGAGAAGAAGTTGATCACGGTTTCGAAGAATTGAGTCAATTTCCTAAACTGGGGAGCTGCTGAAGGTGTATGGAAGAAGAACTGGTGGTGCCTATCCAGAGACTGCTTCATATGGTGTCCTTTGAGATGTGGTACTACACCACTGGAGCAATTCTAGGAAATCCATAGAAATAGTTGTCCAAATCTGTGGAGGGATGGAAAAGGGTTCGAGCAGTCCCGGAAGGAAGGTCATTTCGCCCTTGTTGACCTGGAAAGTATCACAATCAACCACCATCTGTTGAATTGTCCTTTTGAGTCCCTACCAAAAGAAGTTACATTGTTCCTGGTCATACGTTTTGAGGAACCCATAGTGCCCTATTGATGAAGAAGCATGGAGTTCATAGAAGAAATAGCCCCATTGAAAAGATTGCAACCAATTTGGAACAAGCAGAGAAATAGCTGTAAGAGAAACCGGGTCATCAAATGTGCGAGGAGGAGCATATTCCACCATATTGTCCTTACCCTTCTGGTAAGTGGTCGCATAGTCATAACCCATGAGTTGGATAACCCATTTCAGGTGTGTTGGGGAGGAGACCCGTTGTTCCAGGAAAGTTTCCAGACTTTGGAGATCAGTCTTGATGCAGAAATAATTCCCCAATAGGGATGGTTGCCACTTTTGTACTGTATGCAAAATAGTCATCATTTCCTGCTGACAGGTAGATACGGCTAAATTCTTACCGGAAAGGTCTCTTGAAGGAAACAAGCTCATTAGTTCAGCAAAGACACCTGCATATCTATCCAAGGAAGTAGTGGAGACTGTTGATGGGTGCATCTGAATGGAATGGAGCTGAGCGATGACACCATGTGAATTCTTCTTAAGTATTTTGTCTAGGCGATGTGAACTGATGATGCAGAGAGACCCTGGTTGTAAGACCATAAATTTGTGTTGTGCCCCATTGACTGAAAACTACATCTATAGTTCAACAAAATCCCATAAGATGGGGCCAAGTGTGCGTAACCATTGAACGCCCAAAACCACATCACATCCGCCTAAGGACAAGGAAAACATGTGAGAGCGCAGGTTATAATCTTCCATAGAGATACGCACATTGTGACACTTCCCCTTGCAAGGTAAGGTGCCCCCATTGACAACCATGACTTCAAAGTTGGAGCAAGGATGGACAAAACAATCAGCCTGTTTGGCAATCCGAGGATCAATGAAGTTATGAGTGCTATCAGAATCAATGAGTATGGTAAGAGGGAGCTTCTTGAAGTATCCCCTGACTCGCATTGTTTGTGGGGTGGTGACGCTAGTTATAGCATGGAGAGAGATCTCGGGTGGGTCGTCCTGAGATGGGGTGTCAACAGGAGGGTGTTGAATGTCGACCTGATCATCTACTGTATTTGGAGCTTCTTCATCAAGTTCTGAGGTAGGCAAAGAATCCACATCCAAGAGATAGAGCTTTTGTTGAACACATCTATGTCCCTGAGTGAATTTCTCATCACAATTATAACAAAGTCCTTTTTCTCGGTGTGCCTGCATCTCTGTTTCAGACAAATGCTTGATAGGAGTTGGTTGAGGAGCAAGCGTGATGGGAGGTTGTTGGGAACCCATATTTTTGAAGGGAACAAAGGTGGGTTTGGAGCGTTGTTGAGCTGCCATCTTGTCCTCTGCCAACTTAGACAACCCTAGGACTTCCATCATTGTGTTGGGACAGAACATTTTGACCTCTGAGCGGATTTCATCCTTGAGACCACTGATAAAACAACTCCTGTAGAATTCATCAGACAATCCTTCTGTGTGATTGGCTAGTTTCTCAAATTCTGTCTGATACTCTCTCACTGTACCCATTTGGTGAATTTTAGTGAGTGCTCCTGTGAAGTCATCAAAAGTACTAGGACCAAATCGTGACAAAAGGAGTTGGCAAAAACCTGTCCAGTTTGGCTCGAGATGAGCTTTGATGTACCAACGGTACCATTGAAGGGCTTCCTGTTCCAAATGAAAGGATGCAAGTGGAACTTTCTAGACATCAAAAGTATTATGCAGACTGAAATATTGTTCTGCTCGGTATATCCATCCAGTCGGATCAGTACCATTGAAGCAAGGAAAACCAAGCTTTGGCCCATGAAAATTTCTGGAAGAAGAGAACTCGGTGGCTGCCAAATATTTTCGCTGTCGGTTATTGTTCATGGATGAATGCTGAAGATGGAGGCTGAGAAATGTTTCATCCAGATCTTGGAGTTTGGTTTGGATGGCTGCAAGTGCTTCTTCCATGGTGTTGGCTCCTGTGCGAGTGACAACCATAACCAGTAATTTTTTTTTTGTGGGGGGGGGGGGGGGGATGGATAGAAAAACACAAACACAAGCTTATTTAGTAAGGGGATATTTGGATTTGGGAAAAAATCGGAGGGGTAATTGGGGTTTGACTAGGTTTTCGACACTTTCTGAGGGACAGGGAAGCAAAAACAAAAAAAATGGGGATTTTAGAAGCAGGAACTCTATGGTAAAATTTGAAGGCAATCGAGTGAAAATTGAAGAAGTTATGGCAAACCCTAAAAATAGACAAAAGTGGGATTTCTGGTCTTGGGAAGTGGAATTTGGGATAGGGTCTTCAGGAATGAAATATGCATAATGGGATTGCAGGGATGTCAGTGAAGTTTCAGGGAAAACAGGGTTGAAACAAGGGAGATATGGCCGGAAAACAGTTTTTTTTTTTTTTTTAGAAATGGATCGGCAACAGCGGCGCGGAAGGGATCCGCAATAGATGGATCTGCAACAGCGCGGAAGGGATCGAAAACGGTTGGATCTGAAATGACGACTGGATCTGGAACGACTTTCAGAATAGATCTGAAATGGCTGGATCTGGAGCGGAAGTGATCGGCAACAGTTGAACTGAAAATAGATATGGACCCCAGGTATGTACGGCTTCCTAACAGTTCAGGTGTTTCACTCGGCCACCAATGTTGTATGACGGCTTGCGTATTGGGGCAGTACCCTTCACTCCACGGCTCAGGTAAAACTGATAACTGCTTTGCCACAAATGACAGCTCTTGGTTTACCTCACGGGTGGGAACCAGTTAATCAGGTAGGGGTCGTTTCCCTTTTCGCTGGTACGTCCTCTCAATGGGCCAGCTACTTTGGGGTTCCTGTGGTACTCCTCACAATGAGTTTTAGGGTTTATTCCCAAGTACTTACCATAGTTAAGCGGATAGGGATTATTCCCAAATCCGAAGCTGCAACAGATGCGAAAAAAAATTTGGCAGAAATTCCACCCAACGAGCCCAAGAAAGTGCTCTGATACCATATGTGATGAACCTGCAATAATTAATTAATGCAAATACACAAGATATCAGAAATAATATAACTCAGAATCACTTTTATATTGATCACGAGCCACTTTGAGGGTGCAACCTCCTTTGAGCAAGCTCAATACAATTAACTTCACAGTGCCTTCATAGGCCTCAACAAACACTTATATACTAAGTCTAGGCGTCAATACCATGGGTCAATACTATGTGTCAATACAATCCATGGGCTAAGTCTAGGCGCCAATACTATGAGTCAAAACCATGGGACATATAATACTATGGGACGACTTACAAAGCATATGCGTCCAATACTATGGGTCAATACTATGGGCTAATATAAACTATGGATCAACAAATACTACGGGACGACTTACAAAGCATATGCGTCCAACAACAATATACTAAAAAAGTAAAGACATGGGTTCCTAACAATTTCCACCGAACCTGGGGTCACAGAAAACATTTTTATTTGAGCGGACTTTTATATCAAAGATATCATTCTGTAGACCAATCTTTTTAACGAATTTCATGACATCATTACCTGGTCTCACGAGGAGGATCCAGGCATCAACCCTACTTGAAGAAGTACTACGCTTAGGCATCTGTGATTTTTCATGTATTATAGCTATACACTTTTGTAGAGTTAGCTTTTTTTACAGTTGTAGTTACGTCTTATGCATCTATTGCTTTGTGTTTCAGATGTCTACTAAACACTTCATAGGGTTTGTTGAGGGCATTAGTCACCACACCCATCAGTTGGTCGCAGCTGCTTGGGTTATTTACTCACCAACCGGCCAACTAGTTTCTTCAGGAGGGGCTTGTTTAGATCCCACGACGAACAATATGGCTGAATATAGTGCAGTCATAGAGCTACTCTGAGGTGCTATGTTCCATGGTATTTCACATTTGGAGGTACAGCTCGACTCACAGTTAGTTGTTTTTCAGTTAATGGGTGTTTATTAGGTTAGAGATCCTACTTTGCTACGTCAGTTTCTGCAGGTTAAGTTACTTGAGAGACAGTTTGATGATTGTGGGATCTTAGATATGTGTTTTTTTATGCATTATGTACATGTGCCATTTTTTATGATTCATGATTATTTCATGTATGTGCAATATACCAATCCAATATGAAATTGATCATGGAGTCAACAACGGTGTTCATGTCTCTTGGAATGTGCAGGTACTGAACAGATTCGAACGACCTCTCTAAGAGACATACTCGTCTGAAAAGACGGAGTAGCGTGGGATCACGGATGGTGTAGACTCGGTTGAGATGGGAGACCACTAATTGTGAGTTAAGGTGGACAACAATGTGGTCCATACCCAAGGAAATAGCATTGGTTAAGACTCCAATCACCATGTGATACTCAACAGCATTGTTGGTTGCGTACCCTAGATAACTCCCTCCTGAACTAATGAGCTCGCCGGTAGTGGAATAAAGTACCTAGGATTCTGAGGGGAGGTTGCAAGTATGCTGAATGGCGTCATCTGCGAATCCAAAGTAGGTTGTCATCTGCACACGTAGGTAAGACATGACGTAGGTGTAAATCCAAGATCCTAACACACTAAAGCAAAGTATCACACCACACAAAACACACACCATGTATAGTATATACAAGATACTAGTGCATGAAAAAATCAAGCATAGTACCTCTTCAGGTAGAGCCCAATGTGAGCCTCCCCCAGAGATATTCCATCATAATATTCAAGCTCGTAGGCTTTCTTCTCCAAGAGGTGTTTTACAACATATGGCCCATGCCACATGGAATCAAACTTTCCTTCCCCTAGCTTATCATGTTTTTGGTGATAGGTGAGGACCAAATCCCCCTCATTAAAGACACGAGGTTTTAATAACTTAGCTTACTAGGATTTAATGCATTTCTTATGCGTTTCGTTGGCTAGAGCATCATTCTGGTGGGTTTCGTCGAGTTTTTCCAAGTGAAGGAGACGTTATTCCTTGGTAGTAGTGTTTGGGAGAAGTTCGACTACAAGTTTCATTGATGGAATGTCACACTCTATTGGTATAACTTCCTCCAATCCATAAACTAGTTGGAAAGGTGTGAAACCGGTGGCAGTCTTAACGGAGGTCCTGTATGCCCATAGGGAAGAAAAGAGCATGTTTTGCCAGTTTGATTTGTGTGTACCCACCATGCGTTGAATCATGGTTTTCAAAACCTTATTGATGGCCTCTACTTGTCCGTTAGACTATGGGTAGTAAGGGGTTGAGTTTTCATGGTGACAACACAGTCTGGTGCTCAATTCATCTACCATCTAGTTTTGAAAGTGAGATCCGTGATCGGTAACGATGGCTTGCAGGACTCTGAATCACGCAATGACATGGTTAAACACGAAGAGTACAATGGTTTTTTCCTCTTAATTATGTGTAGGCATAGCCTCAGCCCATTTAGTAAAATAGACAACGACTACAATGACGTAACCATGCCCCCCAGCCGAGGTAGGTGTTAGAAACACAGGATCGTAGATCAATAAAAATAAACAAAAATGCAAATATAATCACACATACACATTACAAGAGAGACACAGATATATCGTGGTTCACCCAACTTGGGCTACGTCCACACTGAATTTTCTAGTCCTTATTATTATTATCGTCCAGCAAGGTGAAGGGATACAACCTGCAGCACAACCGCTGCACTTCCTCTTATCAGTTTCACAGTCTCTCTCCTGATCTCATAGATCTTTACAATGCATAAAACCTAATACATCATCATCCCTAGCCGTATTACAATGTCTTTATTTTATAAGGGAAATACCATGGGAAAATACCACAGGATACCCAAAACCATGGGCCCACAAAACAACTGGTGCAAACAACCCCAAAATTTTTCTTTAGAGGCGTTGCCCCTGAACCCCCGAACCCCCTAGCCAGGGGGGATGGTCCCCCCTGGAACCCCATGGGGGGTCGATGCCCCCCCACACCCCCCCGCTGGGGTGACTGTACAGTCCACCTACATATCATATAAAACTAGGGTACAAACACGGCTGATACAATATCATCTATGAGACTAGAAGATATGGCTCCACAACCAACAATAGGTTTACAGTGTGTGAAATCAATGCCCCACTTAGCGAAGGGGATGGAGGTAGTAACCAGATGTAAAGGCGTTGGATGTCAGAGATATTTTTGAATTGAAAAAGATGGCATGGGGAACACTTCTTAACAACCTCAACACAGTCTTTGAATATTGAAGGCCAATAGTATCCTGCACGTAGAATTTTCTAGGCTGTAGCCATCCCAGAAATATGACCACCACAAGCCCCAAAGTGACAATCATTCAGTATGTGTTCAGCCTCTTCGTTTGTTAAACAACTTCGAAGGATGGATTCAACGCCACGAAGATATAGGGTATCTCTAATAATCAAGTAATACTTGGCATGGTGGCGTATACGATGACGGTCATCACGAGATAGTTGAGACTCGTTGAACCATTGGGTTTGGAGATATAATGTGATATATCCATACCATGGGTCAGACATGCTGATGAGAAACAACGACTCGTCTGGAAGAGAGCCGTTGGGCTCAGTTTCCAAATCAACATGAGGAATATCGCAAATGAGCTCCACAAAGACTAAATATTTATTTGACTTGGCCTTCTTGAAGAAGAGATCAAATTCTTGAAGTGTTATGATCCAACGTGAATACTTGCCCCAGAGCACTTGACGTGTAAGAATGTGGTACATGGAGTTTGAATCAGAAATAACAATAGTGGTGCTGAGTAATATGTAGTGACGAAAATTTTGGACAGCAATGATTGTCGTGAGAGCGAGTTTCTCAACATGTGAGTAACGGGTTTCGGAGTCAATAAGACTCTTACTGAGGTAGTAGATCACATGTTCCTAAGCGTTATTGTCTTCCTGGACCAAGAACATGGTGATCATGGTGGTGGAAGCAGAAAGATAAAGGATGTAATCCTTATAGTAATTGGGGGGCTAGAGTAAAGGGGCATGAGTAATAGCCGACTTCAAATTGTCGAAGGATTGTTGGGATTGGTCATCCCAGATGAAAGGGACGTCCTTCTTCAACAAACTCATATAACCCTGTGTCTTTTGAGAAAAATTACATACAAAATGTCATAAGTAGGTTTCCTTCCCTTGCAAACATTGTAGTTTCGTGATATCAGTGGGATGTGGTAGAGCAACAATGGCTTCCACCTTCAAGGGATCTATACGGATCCCATCTTTAGAGACGATGAAACCTAGGAGGAGTCCTGATTCGACGGAGAAAATACACTTGTGAGGATTCAGACAGATGGTATATCGCCTGCATCTGAGGAATACTGTCGTCAGATGGTCGATGTGGAACTCGCGATGTTGTGAGTGAACAGGGAGATTGTCGAGATGGGGCTCCACAAATTCCTTCATGTCATGAAAAGCATATGACATGGCCCACTGGAATGTAGCATAGCATTTTTTAGGCCAAAAGGGAGTTTTCGATAAGAAAACGTACCCCAAGGGAACATGAAAGTAGTCTTGTGTTGGTCGGTCGAGTGAATGTCAATTTGATTATAACCATAAAAGCCATCCATAAATGAGAAGATGACTCTCCCGGTGCAATTGTCAATGATATGATCGATGAAGGGGGTAGGGTAGTTGTCCATAGGAAAATCCTTGTTCATATCCCTATAATCGACACAGACTCGGATGGTTCCCTGCTTCTTGGCCACAGGGATGACATTGGAGACCCATTTTATTAAAGGAACAAGGTAGATAAAGCCGACCTTCAAGATCTTTTCAATCTCAACTTTAATTATCACAGTTTTTCGAGGGTGCACTGGTCGTAACTTTTGGAGGACTGGTTTAGCGTCGGGATAGGTTTGGATTTCATGCAAAACAATGGAAGGATCTATCTCGGGCATTTCCTCATAGGTCCATTTGAACACATCGCATAAATGTTTGAATAAGGTCGTGAATGTGGTGAGCTCATCAGGAGAGAAGTTTTGTCCAATGCAGACATGTTCCATGACGTCGGGTGTAATCAATATGTCAATCAGGATGCTGGGCGTGATGTTTTCCATGTTTCCTTCTATAACCATATCAAAAGTGAGGATTGGTGACTGCGGGAAAGGATAGACATCTGGTGTAAAAATGGTAGAGATAGAGTTCTCCACATAATCCAATGAGGGTAGGAAAGATGATCGATGGTGAAGGTCTTCCCATGGAGGTTCATCCATGCTCATAATCTCCATCATGGACTCTTCAAAATGGAAAGTCTGAAGCAGAAGATCTAGTGAGGATGACGGCCATTGCAAAGAACAAGATGTAGAGGCCACATACAAGTGGTCCTCAGGGGTTGACTGGATAGCCTGATAAGTATCTTCAATTGGTGATAGAGGCATGGTGTCTCCAATCAAATGCATGGTGGCCTCATCGGGTACGAGCCATGGATCTGGAGATTTGGAAGATGATGGAATCATGGAGGAGATTATGTTCACCGTGGAAACATGGTTAGGGGATCCGAGGTTGGAAATATGCCCATAAGAGATGGTTATTTTATGAGGCATACCCCTACACTCTCATATAGCTGCGAATATTTCCCTAGCAAAGAGACATTATCACCGGGATGACTAGCCGTGTCCAGTGTACAGAAGTCCAATTGGTCGACGGTGACAATTTGGCCATGATGGGGGAATTGCACAATGCAGAAGAAAGATGACGCGACCGCAATCATGGCGTAAAATATTTTACGACCAAGCAAGAGATTATAATCCAAAGGGGTAGTGACCACTTCCACGTTAAAGGTTACAATTTCCCGCCCCCTACTCTACTGCTAAGGCTTGTAGGAGTTCGGGAGGTTGGAATCCACGACCGACGAATTCTTTAAGGGTAGTAGGGGAACGGTTTAACTCAGGAGAGACGATGGCTTTCCAAAAGGATAATGACATGACCGAGGTGGAAGCACCTTCTTCTAACACAATACGATGGATTGTATTCTGAGCAACCTTCATGGAAAATTGGAAAGCCAGTTGGTGGGAAAGTCTCGATTTAAATTACTCAAGTTTAAACATGATCGTATTTGAGGAATCTAGGTCTACCGCGTCGATGGCAGCGAGAAGATTCATACGTTGATTGGGACAATTCTACAAGACTTCTAGCATCGACATGGAACAAGGAGCTTATGCCAAGTCCTCTACAATGTTGTAATTCTGAGATGCCCGAGCATTAGGATTGAAAACTTCTTTTCAAATCGTGCTCTTGGGAGGATGAAACACTACATCTAATGAAGGTTTCTCAATGGTGAGAGAACCTTGCGGAGCAGAAATATCCGAGGTATAGACGGAATATTTTCAGTATTACTTACGGCAGGTTCCTTAGGAGGGACTGAGTCGTATGATCATGACCGTGTATTCAGGTTAACCGTTTCACTACGCATCATGAGAACATGCATGGTGGAGGATGTTTTTCCTTGAGAAGGAAAGGGTTGGGTGATCATTTGTTGGTTTTGGGTGGGGAAGGGATCATTGAGAACTGCGGGTGTAGATTTTCCCTTAAGAAACTTCTGCACTTCATCTCTGTCTGGGAACTCCTTAGAGAAATGGTCACCACCACACAGTAAATAAGGATACTTGAGCTTTCGTTTATGTATTGTGCCTTCGGGAGGGTTCTTATGTTCCTACTGATTGGAGAATTCTTGGGTTTACCTTTGGGTTTCTTCTTGCCACCGGATTTCCGAGGCAGAGCTGACTGAACATAATTCACCTCTTCAATGGGAGCAGGCGTGGATTACTTGGTGGTGCTACTACCATCTTGTGGCGAGGGTGGGGAAGAAACATGTTGGTTCGATGATCCACCAGTTTGAGTATAAGAAGGATGGGAATGGACAAAACCAACAATGTCGTCGACATGAGGTCCTGGGGGCGGTTTTGCAGAGTTGTAGGTAGGACGGGGATCATTAGGAACAATATCATACAAAGTGCCATATTGAGCATAGACAAGGTCTAAGTAATGGGCACGAGCGATAGTCTATTCCTCGGTGATGGCCCCACCCATGGCTATGTCTCTAGATATAGTGGGTAAAAGAGACTTTGTAAACCAATCAGCTAATAATTGGTCTGGAATGGGAGCCTTAATGAGATGTCATCTCCTCCGCCACTCATGGATATGGTTGGATATATGAGTTGCGGGTGGTTTGGCGAAACGAATTAAGTAGGTCTGTACTAGTTTCATAGCATATGGGTAACTGGAAATGAATCAAAAAAGACATAGCTAGAGAGTGGAAATCAGGAACTGAGTGCGCTGTTAATTCAATGTACCACTTGGCAGCTATACCAGTGAGGTTCCATTGAAATAACCGTAGACGAATTGAATCATCCATCAAGGAATTGGATGAGCACCACAGATGGTAATTCATCACATGTTTCTTTGGGTCTTCACCGGGCTTGCCGTCAAACTTTGGAATATCAGAAGGTAACTTAACTGGAATGGGTGGCCAATTATAACCGTGCAGGATGGGATCATTGGTCAAACGAGACAGGTTGGGTAGGTCTAAAGTAGCCAAAAATGGAAGCTATTGATTTGGATGCGGATACTGATAGTATTGATATGGAATTTGTGGACCAGTAGGACCTTGAATCAACTAATTATAAGGCACTCCCATAGGTAATTGGCCATAAGGGGGTGTGCCACCTGGTTTGGGTGGTGGACCGTATGGGGGTCTGCCGCCATAATAGGGTGGTCTGCCGCCGGAATAAGGTGGTCCCCCACCGAAAGGGGGAATTCCACTGGCACTGCCGGAATAAGGTGGCCCTCTACCTCCACCATCGGAATAGGGTGGCCCTCCACCTCCACCATCGGAATAGGGTGGCCCTCCACCTCCACCACCGAAATAGGGTGGCCCTCCACCTCTGCCAACAGAATAGGGTGGCCCTCCACCTCCCCTGCAAAAATGAGGTGGGCCTTCACCTCCTCTACCAGAGTAGGGTGGGACGCCTCCACTCGAGTGAGGTGGGCCTCTGCCAGATGGTGGAGGTACGCCCCCTCCAGAATGAGGTGGGGGGGAACTGCCTACGGAAGGAGGTGGAGGTTGACACAATGGTGGTGGGGGTGGTGGGGCTTGATGGAATTTTGTTGGAAGTCTAATTGGCATAACATGGTGATGTCCCCATGGATCATTTGAGTTACCTGGATAAGGTATCCCGGGAATTATGTTCCCGTGAGGGTATTGTCCCAACGCAGGATTGAAATTTCATGGATACATATGACTCCATAGTGATTGAGTTAGGTTGGATGGTCCCCCACCATGAAGTAATCCCATGGTAGGTGATGCGAATGAGAAAGAGCTTCCAACGGAATGACTAGTTGGGATCCCTCCACTCATATTATGGTTGGGGAACAAGGGTTTCCCCCCAATAACAATGTTTTGACCACTTGTTTATGGTTGACTCACAATAGGTTGTCGGTGACTTACTAGTGGAGGAACATTACTTACGGTGAAATTAGGAGGTAAAGAATATCCTCTGCTCGAATTTTGGGGTGGGGGAGGAGGTAGTGTTCTAGTAGTCGTATGTGGGGTGTTGGACAATTGTCCTTCAATTTTTTGAGTCATATGAGGTATGGAACCGGTCTCCTGATTAAGAGGTGTACTCGCAAGAAATGAGGGTTTACCAGGTTCATAAGTGGTCATATTGGGTGTGGGTGTTTCCGGTGAATCATAAGATAAAGAACGAAATGGGGTATTTCCATATATGGGTACGTCCGAGGCATGATTTTTTCGTGAGAGACTTTGTCTTCTAAGTTCATCGCCAGTTGTACGTAGCTGTTTAAGGAGGTCACGAAAGGGTGCCAGAAGCTCGTCATTGGAAGCCCAATTGGGAGGTGAGATGGAAAAATGAGCCCATTGTTTCCCTAGAGTGGTTTCCCAAAAAGATGCAGACAGACCAAAATCCGTGGATACAGGTTCATCCTGGGGTTGTTGAACCATTCTATAGTTCCAGGTTCTCCTTCCATCGAATGGTGGAAGGATGTGTCTCATGAAGCAGGCGGTTCCATGGTCATAGAACTTGGAGGTTCAATTATGGGTGGACTTAAAGGAAGTGAAAAGTTCATTCCCAACTCCATGGTGAAGTTTCTTCTTTAAGTGAGATGACTGTAGCAGGTTGATCCAGGTTTTCCCTCCAAAGTACCTCTGGGTTAAGGGGATATTCGAGTGGCAACTTTAAAATTCTACTACGGGACCTTTGCAAAGGTTTTTCAGCCAGAATGACCGAACCAGAATTTCTCCTAAGTGTCTTTTTTACAAAAGAAAAAGAAATCCAGAAAATGTACTCAAACTAAGGCCGCAAGCCAACTTATGTGATAGGTGTGGATTCAAAAGTCTAGAACCTCATAGGATTTTCAAGGCTTCGCAACTCGCGATATACTCCAGGGTCCAACAGTTATACTTACCCTAATTTTTCGGAGCACTTAATAGGGAGGATTAGGACCGCACCCTTGACCATATAACCCGACTACCTGATAGTACATGTGTAGTAGCCCCCCGAGCATTGTTACCGGTGTATTTCTCTACCAAGATGACTAAATGGTTAGCTCGGTTTGTTTCAGGAATCCTAGGAAAGTCTCCCAATATACTCAAGGTACGTGGGAGCACAAATCCGTAGTGGTGCTTTCTAATACACAACCGTACTACAAGAGCCTTTTGATATGCTACCGAGTACGTGAAGTGCCTTTCGATATACCCTAAGGTACATGAAAGAGCCTTTGATATACCGGTTGGTACGTGGAAGAACTACAGTGCCCCGGGATGCAGTGTAGGAAAATAACGACATCTGCCACATTTTATGACGCTGGAGCATGTCACTAACTTAACACACAAGTTACTAGTAAATTTTAACCTAGCTCTACCAGTAAATTTTATCTGGACGGTTAGTTTAATGCATGAGGTGAAGACAGGAATTTAAACATAATGCAACCCTAACTACATGAAAGTGCACTTTTTCTTTCGATGAAACCTATGTAAAGGAAGGAGAAATTTCTTTTTCCAATGATTTCAATAAGACAGAAATCCCAAAAGTTCAAAATCTACCAAAGATGATTAAAGCACTCTTTTCATTTTTTCGAACAAAACAAAAAAAATAATAACACACCAAATCAAAACTTTTTTTTTTGTATTTTCCAACTAGAATAAACTAAATACTGATGAAAAGGAGAACTTCTACCTAGCATGCGTGAACTCTTAATTTTCATGATAATAAACTAAAAAGCATAAAAAGATCAAAAGTGCATAGAATGCTTCAAACTTAGAACCACTTTGCAAAATCTTAAATTCACTTGATTTTTCAAAAAGATGGATAACTCAAAATTTAAGAAAAATACAATCAACTGATTTTCTTTTCAAACTTCTCAAATATTGGTAAAGAATGAATTCCCATGCATGAAACAATCCTACAACAATTTCCAAATGACTTTGGAAACGAAAGGAATGAGGCACTTTCGATTTTTCCATTGTGTATATCAAAACAAGATCTGATAACAAGTATGCTTTTTAGATGTAATAGCAAAAAACAAGAGACTAATCGCAACACCCTAGTAACTCATAAATTCTCAAAGAAAAATGACAAGCACTCAAAGGAACCCAAAGACACTCGAGTCACTCAAAATCAATCAAATGCAAGCAAAACTAAATGGCTAAGCACAAGAAGGGTTTGGAATCAAATCCAACGGGTTGAATAGATCTAGTAGGGTCATTAGGGAATACAAGATCGATCAGATGACCGTGGGGGATTGAAATTTCCCGCCACCACCTGATCTCTCACTTGACCAAATGGAACCCAAAATTCAACGCAACCAAAATCCAAACACAATTAATGTTGAGTAACCAAGTCTATGACTGAAAGGTATAGCCCAAAGAGGTGTGTTGGTCAGACCAAAATCAAAATTTGGAGAGAGGATAGACCGAGCACCAAGCTTGAAGGTCCAGCGCAGTCTGTGGTTAGGCTTAGAGTGCCCGTCGCAGATTGTATATAGGGATAAAGTGTTGATGACGCAATATGTCAAAAAGGAAAATGCGTCGATGACGTAGAATTCTAAAAGGAAGTAAGTGCTTGAGATGGAACGACGCACTAGATACACTACCCACGTGAGTTGGGAAAATAACCCAATGCAAGAAGTAAAAAAATCCAAACATTGAATAAGTAAATGGATTGATAATGATCCAAACAGACTCAGAGAAGGTCAACAAACTCTCCAATAAGAAGATCTGATAAAAGGAGGGGCTCAGGAGGCAAAGAAATGGTTCACTAAGAAATCAACGAAGAGATTAGGGGATTTTTGAGGTCTAAAATGGGCCTCCTAAGGGAAACAATAAAATAAGAGTTCTAATAATAAAATAAGAGTTCTAAATTTTAGAGAGGAAAAAGAAAACTATTTTTTCTTATCCTATGTTTGGCATATCTCCTTAATGGTTTACCCAAATTTTAAGTTTGGGCACTCGTTGGATGCAAAACTACGATAAGAAAAGGTAGTTTTTTCTTTTTCCCTCCAATTTGTTTTACAAATTTTACCCATATGGTTGACATCATCATCTTGAATCCTATTGGTTCTTATAAAGTGAATTATTATGGTACATTATCTTTTTTTAGGCCCATTTTTACCTCAAAAATCCCCTAATGACACATTCAAAATGAAATCAAAGCTAAGTACTCCCTAGTATGGTCGCGAGCAGTTTTCGGACAATCTACTCGAGTGGGTGCGAGCATGATCTCCCTAGTCCAGGTAGATCTAGAACAAATAGATACAAAATATAGACCTACTTTCCTAGATCAATTAGAGATTGAAATAGATAGATGTATTACCTTCAGATTCACAAATCCTTCTCCTCTTTGTTGCTCCAAGCTCCGTGGTTGTCAAATCTCAAGCTGTAAAACCTGTCAAAGCACATAGAGAAAAACAAACAGTAAAAGCACATCTAAACATTAACTGATCTAAGATAACAGTTAAGGAAGAAAGCTCTAAATATCATTAACACAAAGACATTTATGGGAAGAGATTATATTATTGTAAATAAATGGGAAGTACATAGAAGAGTGATGATTACAATCAAGCCTTAATGCTACAATTTTCCTCCAACAAGACAAACCAAGCCAAATCTACAAAGATGAAAGAAGTCTCTCAAGGATGAGTGAGAGTCACCTAGGATAATTTCACCAGCATGAGAATACTATAGGCCTTCCTCACTTTGAAATGGGGAGGAGATTCATATTTATAAGACCAAGTGGATAGAGTAGGTTGAATATTATGGGGAGAGGATTAAGAGATCATCGCTTTAGGTTAGAGAACCGAAGGACAACTCACATAGGAGTTAGGGATAGTCGTCCATCTCACCATGATTCGAGAAGTCACCCGGAGATCACCTTTATCCCTTTTAACCAACACTGGCGCATGCTGAATGAGGGTAACTTGATCCAGGTAGGGAAAGCGCATGCTGCACAAAGGAAACCTGAGCCACCGGCGCAGTCTTCTAGATGACAATCTACGCCTAACCTAGTTGGGCGCTCCTTGCTAGAAGACAATCTGCGTAGGCCTAACTAGAACTTGTGGAAAAAGGTCAACAACTTGCTCTAGTTGAATTTTCGATCAAGGAGACTTCAAGGATCAAGGCACTGCGGTTGACATAGCTCTAATGATAATGATCTTTAGGTGTAACACTTGGCTGGGGTTCATGGTTATGTCATCGTCGTCGTTGACTACTTTACCAAGTGGGCTGAGGCTATGCCTACATACAAAGAAGACATTGAAACTACCGCACTCTTTATGTTCAACCATATCATTGCGAGATTCATAATTCATCAAGCCATCGTCACTGATCATGGATCACATTTTCAGAACAGGATGGTGAATGGACTAAGCACTATATTGGGTTTTCGGCATCAAAACTCAACTCCCTACTACCCTCAATCAAATGGACAAGTAGAGGCTATTAACAAGGTCTTGAAAACCATGATTCAGTGTATGGTAGGAACACACAAGTCCAATTGGCATGTTATGATTTTTTAATCCCTATGGGAATATAGGACTTCTGGTAAAAATGCCACTGGTTTCACACCTTTTCAGTTGGTCTATGGACTAGAAGAAGTATTACCTATCGAGTGTGATATTTTGTCACTAAAACTCTATGTCAAACTTCTACTGAACACCACTTCCAAGGAAGAACGATTTCTATACTTGGAAAAACTCGATGAAATCCACCACGATGTAGATCTGGCTAATGAAGCACATAAGAAACGCATCAAGGCCCAACACGATAAATCCATGAAACCTCATATCTTTAACAAAGGTGATTTGGTCCTTACTTATGACCAAAAACATGATAAGTTGGGGGTAGGAAAACTTGAGTCCATGTGGCATGGTCCATATGTGATAAAACGTGTTTTGGAAAAGGGATCCTATGAACTAGAAGATTATGACGGGATATCTTTGGTGGAACCTCGCAATGGACTCTACCTAAAGCGGTACTATGCCTAAATATTTATGCATTAGTACTTTGTATATATTGTACATGACATGTTCTTTTGTTTGGTGTGACACTTTTATTTAGTGTGTTAGGATCTCATCATTGTGCTTATACCATGTTCTTCCTGGATGTGTAGATGGAAACTTGCTTTCGACTCGTAGACGGCACTAGCCGGCACACCCCCAACCTCACTTCGATGGCATGGGTACTCTATTCCCCTACCGATGAGCTAATTATTTCAGGAGGAACTTGCCTAGGTTTTGCAACCAACAATGCCATCTAGTATCATGTGGTGATTGGATTATTGATCGACGCTTTTTCCTTGGGTGTGGACCACCTTTTTATCTATCTCGATTCACAATTAGTAGTATCTCATTTGAACCATGTCTATGCTATCCGCGACTCCACATTACTCAATCTATTCCAACGAGTATGTTTCTTGGAAAGGTCCTTTGAATCCATTCAATACCTACATATCCAACATCCATAAGATCCTAAATTACCATATAATACATAGTATATAGAACCGCCAAATAGTGTTTTGTATATATATCATCATGTCTAGTAAAATACAAAAATGGTACTGATACAAAAAACCCAAAGATCATAAGCTTTCAAGTAGAGTCTATCTACAAAATTTGAGGCCTATGGCCTTCAATACATATATCATACATAAGAGTTATCCCTATGGATGTTCGTGATAACAAATAATAGCCCGAGCTACTCGATGAAGCAACCGACCAAAACGTCCTGAAACTCTAGTTGTATGATGTTGGTAATGGAGAGGTAAGCCATCAATGGATATGTCTAGAATATCCAACGCCAATATCTGGAGGTTCTCCTCTAGCTCTCCTAACTCCTCTATTGCATCCTACTGAGCAGCTTCCATCTCTCGTACCACTCCTCTCCTCTCAATCGAAGAAGAAACTACTAGTCGAGACGAGCCAACATCTAAATGAAACGTGTGTGAACCATTAGTACTACCCAAAAAAATTAAAAAACCATAAAATATGTAAAAAAAATATTTCTGTTCTTACTAAGGTCTCCCCACTACTCCCTCACTGGAAGAGCTAGGTTCGGGTCTCCCCTAAAATCGGTACCTTCATACACATAATCCTCGATCATGACGAGCTTCCTACGGAGCCACTTGAAGAAGGTGGGACCATAACTGATAATAGGACCTCCACCTCCATGGTGGGCCATGACCTTCGACCATCAAACCATATGAGGATCTCACGAATCGAGATCATCCAACTCTACCTGTGGCCTCAGTAGTGGAATTTTCTCAGGAGGAATGAGACCACGATGGATCCATACCCGAACTGCTTCAGTTCACCCCTGCGACACTTGGTGAGCTGATCCTTTAGGTTTGTGAGGAATACCTCACACCAATTCAAAATGGTGGGTTCCATTCACTCGATGGCATATAGCATGTGGACCTTGGTGGCTTAATGAGCATCCATGCTTCCCGCCACCCACTCTATGGTAAAGAGAACAGTCATTAGGGGTCGATCTCAGATGTTCTTGAGGGGAATTTTCTCAGGAAGCATTTGTGTCCCTGGTGTACAAAACTATGCCACCAAGATCTTTGTTGGTTGATCACTACCTCATGGACCAGATAGTGAAACTGGGGCTCCCCGCTTTGATAACCCCGTTAGGAAATAAATGTATTCCGCAACCAAGGTAAGGATGTGGGAACCTACTAAAAAATGTTATTGATCCAGATCCCATAACCTGATCAGGTAATATAGTAATTGTACTTGGCCCCCATGCCCTGTACATGAAAGAATTTCAAGAGTCCGCATCCTTGTAAAGCATTCATCGAATGTGGATCATTTTCCACTTGGGAATCTTCGATTTCGTGCTCTTTTTCTTTCCACTCGACCATGGTATTGGTTGGAACCTGCATGAACAACAATTAAACTAATATTAGAACCTTTTCATGGCTTTGGTTTGGGTCCTTTTCACCCCATTTTCTTTTTCTTTTTTTTATTATTATGGATCTGCGCTGACACACCCCGCTTTTGTGGATAGTGCATCGACGATGCACTTTCCCCATGGATGAAGCACATTAGAACCCTCTCGACGCACTTCCCACAAGGGGAAAGCGTGTCACCCAGCGCGTGCACAATCCTCGTCTTTTTTAATCCAAAAATCCCAAAAAATGATAACTAAACCAAAAAATAATCCACTGAAAAGGTAACAATCAGGGTTAAGGCCTACTTGTGATTGCCAAGGCGTGAAACAACTTACCGTATCTTACACAATCAACATTTGAAAAATGATCTCCAAAGAGGTGTTTTCACTATTCAATTTGGTAAAAAACAATTGTTAAATATTTCTTTACTATTTGACTTTTTTATAAAAGAAATAGAATATTCCTTTTTTAATATTTCTTTTATGGGTTTATTACTATAGTTGGTGACTTTTTGACGTGTTAACACCTGGTTATCAAATTTAACTTAGTTTTTGGAGTTCTCAGATGAAGTAAAGTGGTGTTCTAACTTTTTTGGCAACCATTGTTTCATACTTTTTATCAATTGTGAATGAGTCTTCGAGTGTTTTTTATGCTATCATGACGCTCGTTAAAATAAAGTATTAATGGCATCGAGCTCACTTTTTTCCTTTCTAGTGCTCGTAAAACTATGAGAATAAGTTACCGAGTTACATTTATCACTTTTTCAGGCTCGTAAAACTCCCACGAAAAGGGAACCCCTCGGAGTTCCTCTTTAATCTTTTTTCAGAGTCCCTAAATATGAAAAGATCGCCAAGTGAACTTGATTCTTTCGCGCTTGCAAAATTATTTGAAAGGTCGTCTTTCTAGTGATAGTTTACCCCTTTTCGGACCAGGATGACAATTTATGAAAAATGAGCACTCTGGTTAATCATGACTGGAATAGTTCTCTCTTATGTTGTTTTATTCTTTTTCGGATGAGGAAACTAACGTTTATGAAAAAGAACGATTTGGATTCTTCTTTAGTTCTTTTTAGACTCTCTAAATATGAAATGACGTCGAGTTTTCCTTCTCTAGACTCGTTAAAATATGACATTGAAGGGCCCTTATTGGGACAAACCCATCCTATCTCAGGTTCGTAAAACATATGAGATCGGACTCATCCGAAGGATGAGCTATACTGAGCATTTGTTACACTCCTCAAGCTCGTTAAAAAAAAAAGAGGTACTCATCAATCATGTTGGGGATAAGGAAAGAGTTTTTGTTTCATTGTAAGTATAGCAGTACTTAGTCACTCTTTAACATGGTACTCATTTGCATATGCATTCAAACACTTGGATAATCTGCTTGTCTTCGAGTCCCACCAATTTCATGAGTTGTTCCACTCCTTTGATTCATCCAAAGAATGCTTCCATCATCAGTTGCATTAGGGGTCAGTGTCATTCTCATCATGTCAATGCTTCCAAGTCATGCCATTCCCATGTTCAAGAGAGGTTATTTCATCGAGTCAATCTCTGCAGTATTTATACCTTCTATCATGTCAGTCAATACTGAGTCAGTCTCAAGTGTCACTCTATAGTCTGATCTACTCCAAAACATATTTGATCATGTTTCATGTCAATGATGGGGGAAACATCATGGCCCTCCTTTGATGGATTTATCCTTGTCGACATCAACACATCATCCAAGGATTAAATCTAGAAACCAATCAAGTACCTTGTGCCTACATGCCTCGATGGCAGGTTACCTTGCTTTCAACAGTAAGTTCATGTTAGAAAAATAGGATCGCAGAGCAATAACAATAAACAAAAATGCAAATATAATCACACATACACATTGCGAGAGAGACACCAATATATCGTGGTTCACCCAAGATGGGCTACGTCCACACTGAAATTGCCAGTCCTTATTATTATGCCATCCAGCAAAGTGAATGGATACAACCTGCAGCACAACCGTTTCCCTTCCTCTTCATTGTCTCATAGTCTCTCTTACGATCTCAGAGATATTTACAATGCATAATACCTAATACATCAACCCTAGCCGTGTTACAATGTCATTCTTTTATAGGGAAAATACAATGGGAAAATACCATGGGTTACCCAAAACTATGGGCTCGTAAACTATTGGAGAAAACAACCCCAAAAAAATTTTCTTGGGGGATTTGCCCTTAAACCACCACTGGCCCCCGCACCCCACTCCCCCGACCCCCCTGGGGATCATGTCGGGATCATAACCAAACCTGGGGTACAAACAAAGTTGAATCGTCATCTATGAGACTGGAATATCAGGCTCCACAACCAACAATCTCCCACTTGGAGAATGATCACAACAACTCCACTTCTGTTGTACTTGTTGGACCTTGGACTTGGAAAATTTCTCCTTTTCAACTTCATTCTAGAAGGCCAAATGAAACCGAGCAGGAACTCAGTTTCTCTCTGGTCACTACCTTTGTGAACATGTCAGAAAAATTCTGGCTAATATGTATCTTTTCCAACTTCAACAGTTCGTCTTCCAGAACAGAGTGTATGAAATGGTACTTGAGCTGTATATGTTTAGTACTGGAATGGAATGCTAAGTTCTTTGCAAGATGAATGGAACTCTGGCTATCACTATACAACCTGCTATCCTTCTGCTTCTTACCCAATTCCTCCATAAATCTCTGCAACCAAATCATCTCTTTACTTGCCTCTGTAACAACAACATACTCTACTTCCGTTGTTGAAAGTGAAACAACCTTTTGCAATTTCAAAATCCAACTTACTGTTGTTCCACCTACAGTAAACACATACCCTGTGGTGCTCCTCCTGCTATCCTTATCACCTTCCATATCTGCATCAAAATATCCATATAGAACAATGTCTGAACCTCCAAAACCTAATGCATGAGTGGTAGTACCTCTCATATACCTGAGAATCCATTGTACTGCCTTCCAATGTTCTTTACCTGGATTTTTCATATATCTGCTCACAACTCCCACTGCTTGTGCAATATCTGGTCTTATGCACACCATGGCATACATCAAGCTGCCAACTGTTGATTGATAGAGAATCTTGGACATGTAATCTATCTCTTCTTGTGTCTTGGGACTCATTTACTTACTTAGATTGAAATGGCTGGCCAAAGGTGTACTTACTTGTTTTGCGTCGTGCATTATGAACCTCTCCAACACCTTTTGTATGTACTCACCCTTAGACAATGTCAATTTGCGATTTTTCCTATCTCTTGTTATTCTCATACCAAGGATTTTCCTTGCAGCACCCAAATCCTTCATCGCAAATGAATTAACTAACTTCCTTTTGAGCACATTTATATCCTTCATGTTAGACCCTGCAACAAGCATGTCATCCACATACAATAACAAGATAATATATCTTTCATTGTCTAGCCTCTTGAAAACACAGTGGTCAGAATGGAATCTACTATAACCTTGTTCTGTCGTAAACCTGTCAAGTTTTAAATACCAATGCCTTGGATCTTGCTTTAAGCCATACAAGCTCTTCTTCAACCTGCATACCAAGTCCTCCTTCCCTTTGACCTCATACCCTTGTGTTTGTTGCATATATATCTCTTCCTCCAAATCCCCATGGAGGAAGGTTGTTTTTACATCGAACTGTTCAAGATGAAAACCTTCTACCGCCACTAGACTTAAGATAGTCCTAATTGAAGTCATCTTAACAACAGGAGAAAATATTTCATCAAAATATATACCTTTCTTCTGTGCAAACCCATTTACAACAAGTCTGGCCTTGTACCTCTTCTTACCTCCTTCTTCTTCCTTCAAACTATAAATCCATTTGTTCTACAATGCTCTTTTACCAGCAGGAAACTAAACCAAATCCCAAGTCTGGTTTCCTACCAATGAGTCCATCTCTTAATTCATGCCTTGCTCCCACTTCTTTCTAGTTTATTGCTCCCACTTCTTTCTAGTTTCCATCTGTATTGTTTCTTCATAACATTTTGGTTCACCAGCATCAGTCATCAATAAATAATACATTGAAGGAGAGTATCGTTCAAGGAGTCTACTTAACCTGGTATATCTTCTTACACTTACAAAAGTTTCAGGTAATTGTTGTTGTTCTTGATTTTCTGGCACCTTTGGAACTTCATTTTCTTCAATTTCATCAAGTACTGTGTACTATGTGTTTTCCTTTTCCTGTTTCTTTCCCTGCAACTGATCTTTATATATGACCTTTTCATTGAATGCCACATCTCTACTCTTATTCATTTTGTTATTTTCATAATCCCATAAGCGATAACCAAAATCATCAACCCCATATGCAATAAAGGTACATTTATTGGATTTAGCTTCAAGCTTTGTTCTATTTTCTTTATCAATATGGACAAATGCTTCACAACCAAACGTTCTCAGACATGAGTAGTTTACCTTTTTACCTGTCCATGCCTCCTCTGGAATACCACCATCCAAAGCACTTGAAGGCCCTCTGTTTATTAAATAAACAACAGTATTTACAGCATCTGCCCAAAACTATAAGGGCAACCCTGCATGCAATCGCATACACCTACACGCTCCATGATCGTTCTATTCATCCTTTCTGATGCACCATTTTCTTGTGGTGTTCCTAGGACTGTCTTCTCTCTATTAATCCCATGGCATGAACAATAACTATCAAACTCCTTGCCGCAATGCTCACCTCCATTATCAGATTTGAGACACTTCAACCTTTTTCTTGTCTCATTCTCAACCAAAGCTTTCCACTTCTTAAAAGTAGCAAACACATCATATTTCTGTCTAATGAAATAAACCCAAGTTTTCCTAGTTGCATCATCAATAAATGTAACATAATAATGAGAGCCACCAAGAGATTGTACCTGAGTTGGTCCCCATACACCTGTATGCACAAGTTCTAACTTTTCATTCTTCTTCTGTTTTCAAACCCTGAGAAATATGACTCTCTTTTGTTTTTCATAAACACAGTTTTCAGAGAATTCCAAACTTACCTGCTTCAAATCTGGCAGCAACTTCCTTGAGTGGAGAATCTGCAACCCCTTCTCACTCATGTGACCAATCCTATGATGCCATAATGTTGTATTTTTTCCTGTGGAAGATAAAGAGATAGAATGGTCAGTATTATGAGGACATAAATACAATGTACCTACCCTGTCTCCTTTTACTATCACCATTGATCCTTTAGTGATATTCCACCACGTTTTTCCAAACGTAGATAGACAACCGCCATCTCCAAACTGCCATGTTGACATTAGATTTCTTTTCATAGAAGGAATATGCCTAACATCTTTTAGCATCCAATAAGTTTCATTCTTAAATTTTATCCATACCTTACCCATTCCAACAATTTTACATGGCTTCATCATCACCCAGTAAAACATGTCCAGAATTGCCTGGAACATAATCATGAAAATATTTCCTATGTGGTGTAGAATGACACGAAGCCCTGAATCTACTACCCAATAATCACTTGTATTATCTAATGCAAGAATCAAAGAATCTTGTAACACATCACCTAATACATTTGCTTCCTGTGTATTTTACTCCTGTCCATCTCTTTTCTTCTTTAGAGATCTGCAGTCTTTCTTAAGAGCTCATTTCTTTCCATAGTTCCAGCACTCTATTTTTCCTAGTTTGGACTTGGATTTGCCCGTTTTAGACTTGCCATGATTACCTTCACTCTTTCCTCTCTCCTTTTGTCTTCCCTTGCTCTCCATGGTCAACGCATTACCTGATGTCTCACCTGTGCTTTTTCTTCGCATTTCCTCGCTAAGAATAACATCATCAAATTTCAAGGTGTTTGAACCAGAGACAGAGTTACTTACAACCATGACCAAGCTATTCCAGCTTTCTAGCAATGAACACAATATTAGAAGAGCCCTAACCTCATCATCGAAGTTCACACTTACATAACTTAGTTGATTTGTAACCGTATTAAATTCATTTAAATGATCTGTAACAGATCCACCTTTAGACATCTTCATATTAAATACACACTTCATTAGAAATACCTTGTTAGAGGCCGAGGGTTTTTCATACAGCTTACCCAATGCACTCATCAAATCCTCTGTTGTATTTTCTTTTGAGATATTGAAAGCCACCAACGAAGCCAGGGACAGTCGTATTGTCCCCAATGCCTTTCTGTCAAGAACCTCCCATTCTTCGTCCTTCATAGTCGCGAGTTGCTTTTCTCTTCCTCCCAATGGTAGGAATAGATCATTCTGGAACATATAGTCCTCCATTTGCATCTTCCATAACTAGTAGTTTTGGCCATTAAACTTCTCGACCTTAAACTTTATTTCTTCCTCCATTGCTCCCACTTGAACCAGAAACCCTAGTTTCCTGCGGGTTTATCTGCCAAATAGACCTTTGGCTCTGATACCAATTGTTAGAAAAACAGGATCGCAAAGCAATAACAATAAACCGAAATGCAAAGATAAGCACACATACACATTACAAGAGAGACACCAATATATCGTGGTTCACCCAAGATGGGCTACGTCCACACTGAAATTGCCAGTCCTTATTATTATGCCATCTAGCAAAGTGAAGGGATACAACCTGTAGCACAACCGCTGCACTTCCTCTTCATTGTCTCATAGTCTCTCTTATGATCTCAAAGATCTTTACAATGCATAATACCTAATACATCAACCCTAGCCATGTTACAATGTCATTATTTTATAGGGGAAATATAATGGGAAAATCGGGTTACCCAAAACCATGGGCCCGTAAATTGTTGGCGAAAACAACCCCAATTTTTTTTTCTTGGGGGCATTGCCCTTGAACCCTCGTCGGGGGCCCGCTGGACCCCGGACCCCCTGGGGATCGTGCCGGGATCATAACCAAACCTAGGGTACAAACACGGTTGAATCATCATCTATGAGACTAGAATATCAGGATCCACAACCAACAGTTCATGTCATTGACTTCTAATTGAAAGATCCCATTGAGTGTTCAACCTCAACTCATTGATTAACATTCAGTGGTATATACTATGATACCTTTTGAATCATTGAGATCAATGATGATTTCCCTCGTGCTTGTTAACGGTATACATCAATGACTGGTAATCAAGTGGTTTCTACCATGTTCGACTTCAAAACATTGTAATTACATGGTTAGATTCGTATCATTGTGGGTTCGACTAGAAGACCCTGGGTTAAGTCATGTATCTCACCTAGGTTGCGATGGATTTTTTTTTTTTTATTACATAGATCCACTTTGTATTGGTCGTGGTTGTGTTATCATCTCATCATGGATCTCTTATTGTATATAGTAGTCATGATTGTGTTCAGTCGGTCTTTACTATCATGGATCTACAATGTATTGGTCAGCAACCATGTTATGAGTCAGTTTGAGACATGTATCTCAGAGTCAGTTGTGTTGCAGGAGATATTTGTTCATCACTCCAATCGACAATCCTTACTTCGATTTTTTCCCTATTACAAACCATTTAACCTACCTTATTTTTCCAACTTCATGCTTTGGGGGAAATTATGTTACATCAAAATATCGTCATCATGAGTTATGTGTCCTTTATATGCCTTGATTCCTAAAGTACTTGGGTTAAAACATCAAAAGGGAAGTTTTTGTTCATTCCTTTAACCTTGTGTTTTCACCACTATGCACCCTACTCTCTAGCAAGGTGTGTTAGAATCAAGGTGGCATGATCTGCACCTTATTAGAGTGCGTCGGTGGCACATGATTCCCTTGCACAAGGTGCATCGACCTCCCATTGGTGCAAGTTTCTATTGTGCAAGGTGCGTCGTTGTTGGTTAAAAAGTATAAAGGGAAGCTTTGAGTGACTTCTTGAAGCTTGGATGGCATGTAGACTTATCCCTACATACCTGTGAAGGTGGAAGTCAACCCCCTTACCTAGTGGGATGATCCCTCAAGCCTCTCCCCTAAATCCTCAACTTCTCTTATCCATATAACCCTTTATATATGAACCCCCTCTCCATTGTTAGGGGAGGAAGGATAGAGTACCTATATGCTGGTGGAATTTCTCTAGGTGATCCTCTTCATCCATTAGGAAGCTAAGAGTTTGACCTTGGAGGCTAGGATTGTTGGAAGGAGGTTATGACGTCAAATCATCGGTCGCAACATCCCTCTCATTGTACTTCTTATTATTACATCTAATGCAAATTATTTCTATAAACTTGGTGTGTTAATAATGTTTAGGATTAAATGTTCGGGTACACAGGGTACTCCCAAAAGATCGAACACCTAGAGCAACCACTTCACACAAACAAATCACAGATCGATACACCGATGTTTTGACGTGGTTTAAACCCTCGTGAGGGAAACACTCCACGGGCCCGATCAAATAGCTTCTACGGGACAATTTATTATGCAAAGAAAGAAAGTTACAAATGATATTCTCATAATCAATCAACTAAACAATGACCCTCCATGCTCTTTAAATAGAGATCATGGACCAATCGGGTGTTAAGCCATGGATCAAGGTTAGGTATGATCTAAAAGAAGTTGAGCCGTCGGATCACTCTATGTCGGGAACATATTGTGACCGTCGGATTAAGTATTTACAAATTCATACTAAAGAAACACACTTTCCCTAATGGATATATTACACAAGTTGATCTTAACTAACTCCTAAGTGTCTAAATATCCTAACATTAAATTCTTTGACTATTGATCTAGATCAATTCACATTTATGTGTTTTTATTACTTGTTTGTTTCCACATGTTTTGTTCGGTTTTGTAGCTAGAGACCTGAATATTAGGACTTGGATAAGCAAGGAGAAATGAGCTGTACCCGTAAGGTAAGCCATATCTTTCACTTATCTCACATTTCAATTAATCTAGGAAAGGCATTTGTATTATTTACTTTTTTTGTTCTAGATTTGAACCATTCAGACTAGGGAGATCCGTTTGAGTCCGCCCTTACAGATTGTCTGTAAATAATGATCATTATGTAACTTTGATTTTCATATAAATAACAAGTTACAACTTTTCATTTCTAAAAAAAAAAAAAACTATGGGTTTTCATTCATCATTTAGAATTTGAAAAATAAGCATCTTTAACTCAACCAATGCCACCTCAACCATTATGGATGATGTAATCCTCTAGAATGCGATTGGGTCTTTGAAAGTTGATAGTACATTTTTTGTTTTGAGGCCCATTTTTTATGTCAAAATTCCCCTAATAAGTTTGTGAATCTTGTTGTCCACACTGTTCAATCTGCTCGTCCATTGTTTCATCTTGTGCTTGAAGTATGGTTGCTCCAACAATTATAAACTTGTTTGTACTCTTGTCCCATGTCTTTTCTTCATTAAACTTTGCATATCTGCTAATGGTCACTTTCTTGGTTAATAGGCTATACAACTTGTATGCCTTAGACTATTCATTGTACCCAATGGAGATGCACTTGTCACTTCTTCCATCTAATTTCTTCCTCAATTATTTAGGCACATGAGAATATTCCATGCAACCAAATACTCCAAGATGTGTTATATTGCAACTCATACATGTCCATGCTTCTTGTGGCACCTTTTTCTTCACACTTCCATTGGGAGATATATTTGAAACATAGATGGAGCAGGGTACTTCTTTTCCCCAAAATTTGTTAGATAGGTGTTTTCCTTTCAACATACTTCTTGCCATGTTAAAAATGGTTATGTTCTTTCTTTCTACTACACCATTATGTTGAGGTGTACACATTGTTGTAAGATGTATTTTAATACCATGCTACTTACAAAAATCATGAAAATCACTTGAGTCATATTCACTTCCAATATTTGATCTTAATACTTTAATATGATAGCCACTTTGCTTCTTAACCAAATCTTTTAATTCCTTGAGTCTGTCAAAGGTTTCAAATTTCTTTCCAAGGAACCCAAGTTTTCCTATTGTAATCATATATAAAGGTTAGAAACTAATAGCTTCCACTAAGTGATTGGGTTTTCATTGAGCCACACAAATTAATATGAACCAGTTCGAGGGGTGCCTTTGCTCTGTAGGATGCTCCTTTAGAAAACTTGTCCATGTGTTGTTTTTCTAGGATGCAACACTCACATGTACTAGTTGGACGTTGAATGAGAGGTAAACCGTTGACCATCTTTTTATGTTGCAGCGATTTTCGACCAACAAAATGTAGATGATTGAATTTGAAATGCCATAACCAAAAATCATTCAAACATGTTTCCTTTTGGGAAAATGAAGTATCCTGTGTGCCATAGTTCATGATACGAGGATACATTCTATTCTTGTTCATCTGTGTCACATACCCAAATTTTGTGAAAATAATGTAATTATTTTATCATATTTCTAAGACATTATGTTAAATGTAATGCTTAGTAGAAATTGATGACTTAGCAGAGTCACTGGAAATGGAATGTAATTCTGAATATTTTATTATTAATAAATAAATTATGGAGACAACAGCATGGGAGAGCTGTTAAAAGAGGTTACTGGTCTAACTGGTGGAGGGAACTAGGTGGAAAGGCAAAAAGACAAGTGGCAGCATCCTCAAACACTTCCTAAGTTGCAGGTGGCAACTTCCCTATATTTTGGGGTCATGATTCCCCAAGAAAGTGGAATCTGAGCAGGTGGCTCATTAATGACAGTTAACCCAACAAAGACCTAGGCAATCTTTTAAATAGTACTCAATGAACTGAGCTGGGGGTTCAGCATTGTTCTGGAGGGAGAATACATTCAGGTGAATGCTATTCAGGAGTCCCATTGAGGAAGAGGGAAAATACAGTAAGGAAGTGGTTTGAGAGGGATGCTGCAGTAACTTGGTTCCAGTTTAGCTGCTTGGGCTGAGTGAATTGTTTTACTGCACCTAGTTCCAACCAGGAAGACCAGAGCAAGCTCGGGGGTCCTGAGAAGTGTTGTCTGGGCACTCTCCAGGAGTTGGAAGGGAGGAACAGCCTTCCATTGCTGTTGTCGTCCTTAGTTTGAACAGGTTCTGCTACTTATTCCTGTTTGTTTATTAAATATAAATGATTATAAGTTATGTTTATCTTCATTATGTCTAAGTAGTATTTAATTCATTATAAGTCTGCAATCCCTGATTTTTAGCGGTAGATTTAATAAGAATTACTGTGTTTCATCATTCTTTCATACTATTATTATCTTGCAGATAAAGAATTTACAATGCAAGTTATACAGTGGTAATATAATGCATGCTATACAGTAGTAATACTGTAAGCTTTAGTTAATGGTTGTAATTTTTAATCTAGTTTAATTATTGTAATCATCGTTAGCATTATGATTATCTTTGCAGGACATTTATAGCTACAGTTAGGGTATGTTTGTCAGAGTATTGACCCTAGCTAAAGATTAACCTTCTTTATCTTTCAACAAAACGATTATGCAGTAAACCTTATCAGAACAGTATCATATAGATTTTATTGACAGACAAATAACTAGTTATTGTTTTAGGAACTTGGAATTAACGGCATTATTTTTAGCTCGATGTCGAGCTTAACTTATTTAGTCTTATTTTCTGTAGTCTCCATATTACCCACAGAATAGTAATCTGTTCAACTGAGTTAATAGCTAAACAATATCATGACAGGGGATGAATCCTATCGCCCTAGTTCTACATTACTAATTCATTAACAGAGGAATAAACCTAATTACTGTTTTAAAAATGTAATAACTACAGAAAAGTATTTTAGCTCAGTTATCGAGCTCATCTATTATTTTCTTTATATCTTTTACTTGTTTTCTCAGTTACTAACAGAAACATTTCAGAACAATAGATTAACATTTAAAAACAAAAATCGTAAACATAGATTTCAACATCTAAATCAAACCACTATTGTCATTTCGGAAACAAACTCTACCACTTTAGTTTATTAACAATAAGAAGTTTATTACAGTTGTTTAAACTTTGAATAGAAATACAATGACTATACCACAGCCGTAGCTTCTTCTCACTAACCCTGGGTAAAAATCCCAAAGTGAATTAATAGTTTAAAAACAGAACTCAGGTATGTAAACCTACAAATTGGTTCTATCTCTGAAAATTTATCAATAGCGAGATAACCTGGTTCGTATTTCTTAACACAAATAGAACTATTATACCACGGCCGTAGCCAGATTTCAGTTTAGTTAAATTTACAATTAAGAAGTCGAAAATTATGCCACTAACATTAACTTAAAAAAAAATACAAGAGACTCGTAACAGGTCGTATTTTCACCCATTAAAACTTTTACAACAATTCCTATCTACAGCCGAGATCACAAACCCACTGTACCAGTGGTTTTAAAAACCAAAGATCGATTTATTATAATTTAGAGCATTAAACTAAAGCACACACAGACATAGAACAAGCCTCCGCAAGACATAAGTCATATTAAGGAATTTTCCAAAACCCTGGGTAATAAAATCCACAAGCAAAGTACAGGTACAGTATTAACCTGGAGGCCGTAACCCCATTTACAAAACAGGCTCTCAAGCCTTGATTCTTTTCTAATTTCTACATTACAGCCCTTCTGTATAAAAACAAACCAAGTATCGAAAGGAGTACAATAGCCACATTTCTAACTGAAGCCTTATATCCAAACCAACGCAGGGATTAAAACCCTTATCTAATCATCTAAATCATACAGTTACAAGATTTTGCAAGGGTGTCGTGACTCTCAAAGTCAAACCAAAAACCCTATCACCCAAACAACCACAAGGAGGACTTGCCATGGTAGAACCAGGCTTACCCGGATATGCAACCAACAGCCGAAGCCTAAGTCATCCACAATGCGAAGGGAGTCCGAGCCTGCAACAAAATAACAACATTATCAATACTCATATTCATATATATAAAAAGGAACGAGTCTTAAAAAAACCACTGTGGTGTTCAAAAAGACAAGAATGAACCTATAAGCTTACCCGAGTTTGAATGCAGACATGTACAGTAGGTAGGCTGATAGTCGAAAGCAACAGAAGGGTGAACCCCTCTCGTTTCACCAACACGAACACGTTGACTGCTAACAAGAAGGATGTGCTACCGTGGAAGCATAAAAAAGAACCAAGCAAAATGCAAGGCCACGCCGTGACAGAAGATTTCACAGATAACAAAATTTCAAACCCTGGACTCTTGACCAGTTACAGTTTCCAAGCAATGAATACCAACGACGCTCAACAAAGCTTTGGACAATATAAAAGATGAGGCAGCATGCAAACTGTTAACGCATTGTAACAATGGCGGCCAGACTGGTAAATGAACGACAAGGATAAACCCTAGGCACTATAACACTTCCACAACTGTCAGCAGTAAATTTTAGAGACTTGCAAACGAAATCATCAAGAAAAGGAATGATAACAGTCTGAGAACTGTAACAACAATGCCATCACATGGCTCAACCCAGGAGAGATTGCAGAGAAGGACCCGAGCCCGAAGGCTTCGGGAGAAATGACAATGTAGGGTTTCAGTCAACGTTTTAATATCACTTCTACTTGGCGCAGATGCAACCACGTAGCCCTTTAATATAACCATGGAGTGGGTCGAACTTCCATAGTTCCACAACGGAGATTCCCATTAATAGATTGCAAATCAAAATAATAGTATGGATATTCCATTAGGTCGCGGACTATAGTTTAAACTGCTAATTATATCCCATGATTCAAATCATTGCCAATCGAACTTTGTATTATCAATTTTGTTCTATAAAACAATAATTCATGAAATTGTTTAGTGTCCATCAATTGCGATGAAGATATCTTCCTTTGCTGCCAATACAATCACAATAATGGTAACCAAATAAAACATGGTGATCTTAATGATGGCATTAATGTAGTTTAATTACCATATAGTTAACACATAAAACATTGCAATAATGTTTAAAATTCTTGTCTAGTGTCACTCTAAACTTGAGTTATCAATCCATGGCAATTCAACCTCATTTAAAATCCAGCCTTGGATTGTTCAAGACACAAAGAAATGTGTTAGCTTTAGAAAAGTTGATAAAGATAAAGAATGCAATGCAAGCGTTTTTTTTGTTCTATTTGATAAAAACCAGCTACGACATTTCCAAATTTTCATAACTTCATGTGCAAGACATAGAACTTCACCTTAAGTTGCCAGTAATGAATTGAGATGTTAACATTAGTCCTTCTCGATGTGATTTTCACTTGAAGGATTTCAGATACAATAGATTCTAACTTGGGATCAGAACTACGCTAGATCATCTCACTTACCATGACGATAAAATAACAAGTATTGAAATAATTCAGATTTCTTATAAACATTTATACAAGTCCACTCAAGATAAGCTTATAAATTGGGAATCATTGACATAGAAATAATTTGTCCAACTCATACAAGCCTGAGATGTTAGAAGGAGACTTGCATAGGTTTGAATATCTAGCTAAGGAAGAAACCAGTAGGTTATTTTTCGCAGTACCAATCATGAGGCGATGCTGTAGTACAGTCACATCATCAATAATATCTATTCAACAGATTGTTTTCAGGAATACAGTTACCTTTTTCTTTATTAAGTTCTAATTTAATAACAGTAAGAACAGAGAAGTTGTAGGCAGAATGCTACCTTCAGACACCTGAAAACCGAGTTAGCATGCTTAGACTTTATTTGAGTGACATTGGAACTGCTAATTCGTTTATAATTCTTTAAAGATTTAATTGTTGCAACCGCGCGTTACCTGTATATCTGTAAGGAGAAGAACAGTTCGATGCATTAGCTCGGAAGCTAAGTAAGCCCAGTCTGCTATGACAACTCCCCCTTGAGGTTGCAAACAACAAAACAATCAGCAACAGAAAAGAGAAAATCATAAGCACATTTAAGTAGAACAACAAATCATTTTTAGCGCGTTTAAATTCATGAAATTTAAATAGACAGTTAAAGGAATGCATTTCATAACATTTATTGCTATCTTAAAAATTTTAAATTTTTCGAAAATTTTTGGGTTTTGACAATCTAAATCCTAGCGATTAGCTTTTTACTTGGGTTTTTGCCATATATAAAACACTCTTCTCCCTTGAAAACTACAATATACCCTTTTCGAATGAGTTGACGAACACTCATTAGGTTATGTTTCAAACCTGGGGGATAGAACACATCTTGAATACATTTTTGTTGGCCTTGTTTGGTCTATATGTCAACCACTCATTTTCCTACAACATTAACAACAATATATATATATTCCTGGTTTGACTTATGTTTTAATTGAGTCATCAAGATATGCAATTAGCCTTTTTATTGTTTGGCATGATTGCTACAACCACTATCTAAGATCAAACATCATTCAAGAATTCTTGAGTAGCATGGAAAATAAGAAATAAGAGATCTTCAATGTTCTCAAATGTATTAGAATAGTTTGCATTCTGTTTGCTAAGATCAACCTTCTTCTTCCTACATTCACTAGCATAATGACCTAGCTTATTGCAATAGAAACAATTAATCTTGCATCTATCATACTTTTGATTTTTTTGTGAGCTTCTGTTGTTGCTCTCCCTTTCTTGTTCTGAATATTCATTACCATCTGTTTAATCACCATTACTATTGCATCTGCCCCTACCTCTTGATCTTGATTTGCTTCTGCATCTCGAAATAAAGACCTATGTTTTGAAAGCATTCTCTAGAGAAGAATCGTCATTCTTGTTTAGTCTAGATTCGTGGGTTAGAAGAGATCCCATTAGCTCGTCTACCGATAATTGGCTCAGATATTTAGCTTCTTCAATGGTTGCTACCACCACCTCAAACTTTATGAGTAGGGTTCTGAGAACCTTTTCAACTAGATTTTAATATGTTATATCTTCATCATAGAAATATTTAACTAATTTACGATGACCATGACCCAAGTATACTAATCTATTAACTCTAACACTATCATATGTAAACTTGCAATTTAATCCTTTCTTAAATTTTATAGTTTTATAATCTTTACCTTTACAAACTTACTCTAAGATGTTGGCAAAGATGCTATCATTTTTGTATTAGATGCATTGCCTTTGCATATTTGGTTGTGTTCTTTTAACCGATTCTTTTAGGCATTCGTCATGGTTTGCTAGATTACTTCATTAGCCAAATATGTATATCCATAACCTACATCTTCCCAAACATGCTAGGCACACAATAAAATCTTCATTTTAAGGAACCGGATTTCATAATTTTATCTAATAAAAATGGAGATCCAAGCATAGCCTTGAGTGCTTTGAGGCCATGTTAACCTTAAAAAAAACTTTTCCTCGTAACAATATATTTTATAAAACCTTTACCCTTTCATAAAACCTGTATTGATTTAAAAATACGCTTTTAAGAGATGACGTATTCTCCCCCTTAACTTTCGTAAAATACTCTCATAAAACCTTTGATAAGAGTTCCATTGATTTAAAAAAACCTCCCTTTTTTTACCATTTTTTTAAGATGGGGTGATCTCCTTTTAAAAACTATTTTTTTATTGTTTTAAAATAGTTTAAATTAGAAAAATAAAAATAGATGGTCGCGATTTGGTGTGGTATGTCCGCGACCGAAATGGCAAATTAAAAATTTAAGTGGGGATCTTGTCGCGTCTTGCAAACTGATCACCATTGGTCACGCACGCCTTGGTAGACTTGGCACCAACGATGGACACGACATTCGTCTGGATTTCTTTTGTGATAATCTCTACAGGTTTATGCTGAACTTGGCTTGGAAAACCTTCAAGCTTCTAAATTACTTCATAAACTGATAAAAACTTAGGGGAAAGTATTCTAGAAAATTAGCTACTAGCACAGTCACAAGTAATGAACATCGATAGGATAATCAACTATTTAGTTTTGCGAAGATAAATAATTGTAGTTACAAGTAGTGAACATGGATAGGATACTCAACTATTTAGTTTTGTGGAGATAAATAATTGGTTCTTAAACAAAAACTAAACATTAAACTAATTAATATAAACATAAAACAAATACTATTTAATAAACATACCCCTTTTCTTATATTCATCATTGCTCTTAGGCTTAAAAGCCTATGGAGATGTCTGTTCGGAAAAACCCTCTGGTCTACTCTTATACATTGCAAATATGTTAAAATGGATGTTCTCTGCTGGATTAGAAATCCCAAACTATCAAGCTGGAACTTCTCTCCAATATGGCGTGGATTTATGAAGATATTTCATTGGATCAATAAGGATCTTATATGGCAGGTGGGATCGGGTGAATCGATCCATGTTGGGATTGATCCCATTATCGGAATGGAGGACTGTTATATTCTTCCTTTATCCATTACACGGTATCTACAGATATTAGGTTTATCCACATTAAATAAAATATTTCTTCACAAGATTAGTGACGAGGATTCTACAAAGTGGATGACTACAAGAATTCTGGGTTTATCTGGTCATTTAGCTCGTGCTTGGGATGCTTACATTTGCAATTTAAACTCTGCTGGTGTTAGTTTGAATCATGAATCCGATCAGTTGGTCTGGGGCGGGAACCCTGCTACAGGATTTGTCACGGCACAATCTGCCTATTTCAGAATTATCCAAGACAGGTTCATCTACCCATAGGATTGGTGGTACAAGAGACTTTGGCATTGGGACATTCCCTTAAAACTAAAATGCTTCACCTGGCTCCTCCTGCAAGATAAATTAAAGACCTGGGAGAATCTGTGTAAACAGGGTTGGACTGGCCCTAGCTTATGTGTGCTATGCAAAAATGAAACTGAAACTAAACAACACCTCTTTGTCAAGTGCAGATTCACTTCCAGGATTTGGGAAGTGATTTCTTCCAAATTGAATATTACACAGTGCTGGGACGTGGGGGATTTTAACAATTGTTTGCTTAATTGGTTCAGACACTGTAAGAAACATTTCTACATTGCTATATGTATCTCTTGGGAAATTTGGTACTACAGGAATTGTGCCATATTTAGGAATGCCACTCCAGGAATTGTGCCATATTTAGGAATGCCACTCCGGATTTTCTGAAATGTAGCTTGACTGCTCTGAATATGTTTGCTACATGCAAGGCAGATGATCTTATGATGAAGACTGACAGAGTCAGTTATTTCAATTTCAAAGTAGAACAACCTGTTCTTTTTTTTGATGGAGCTTCACAAGCTGGTCTATGTGCTATTGGAGGAGTCATCTACCTGAACGAGTCTCATTATTTCACAATTAGACTCAACTGTGGAGCTGGAACAAATATGAAAGCGGATTTAATGGCACTCTGGTGTATACTGAAAGTTGCAAACATTTTTGGTTTGGTTAATCTAAAGGTTTATGGTGATTCCAGGGTTACCATAAAATGGGCTGCGGGTGACTTCAGGCTTAATGTCATGCATCTACGTCATTGGGCTCTTCAGGCATACACAGAAATTACTAAGCATCAGAACATCACATTTGAACACATCTTTAGAGAGCACAACTCACTTGCTGACAAGTTATCCAAGCAAGCTCTTACTGGTTTGGAAGGTTATCTGTTATGGGAGGAATGGTGTGATAACTCCTTTCAGGACAGTGGTTCCATATATTTTTTTGACTGATCTTTCGGAGTATTTTCTGAGCTGCAGGCTACTTGATTTTGTTTTCTGCTCTCATGATTTACTAATTTTGTAAATTTTGTAAGTAATGCTCTATAGCTTCAGGCTATATTGGTGGCATGAACTTTTTGAAGGGATCTTGATCTATTTGGATGTAATTATGCTGTACTTGATTCATCTGCTGAATCGCGATCATCTTTGTACTATTTGATTCATACTATGAATATCAATAGTAGATTTTTTTCGCTGGAAAAAAAAAAACATACCCCTTTTCTTAACCACCTATAGTTGGTTAGTAAACAAAAGCTAAACATTAAACTAATTAATATAAACATAAAACAAATAATATTTACACCAATAGGTGTTTAGATATTATCTAAGATTGTAGACTTCCTTGAGTGGATCAACAAGATTAACCTGAGTGTAACAAGTGTATAGTGGGGATTCATTTCATGGTCATCGTATCTTGTTATATTCAAATGCATCTTGATTAAGATTTAAATAAGTTTCAGTTAAGAGGTGGTTAAGAAAATGAGTATATTTATTATATAGTATTTGTTTTATGTTATATTAATTAGTTTAATGTTTACATTATTAGTTTAATGTTTATCCTTTGTTTAACAAGCAACCATCTCCACAAAACTAAGTGGTTAGCTAGTTAATAAACATACCCCTTTTCTTAACCACCGCTTAACTTGGCTTATTTAAATCTTAATCAAGATGCATTTGAGCATAACAAGATACAACGACCATGAAATGAATCCATATTGTACACTTGTTACACTCAAGTTAATCTTGTTGATCCAGTCAAGGAAGTCCAAAATCCGCGATAATATCTAAACACCTATCGATGTAATAAAAAACTTGTGGATGTGTTAGTTAATAAACATACCCATTTTCTTAACCACCGCCTAACTTAGCTTATTTAAATTTTAATCAAGATACATTTGAGCATGTAACAAGATACCATAACCATGAAATGAATCTCCTTTGTACACTTGTTACACAATCTGGTTGATCCACTCAAAAAGGTCCAAAATCCACTAACTTCAACTACCTACAACAAAAGTAATTACAGTATTTGACAAATTTAACTTCTTTCTTACCTATAATCTCACTCTTCTTATCAATTTTAATTCAGACATTCTATGAAATAATAAAATCCTAGTGAAATTGAACAAAACCGTCTAAAAGTGCGACCATTTCGCCAGATTGGGCGATATGAAATCTAAAAATTCTGCGATTTATGTTGATTAATTCTGAACATCTAGATTAATTCAACACCCTCCAAAACCCCAAGGACATCCAAATTATGCAGGATTAAAACTGTTTTTTGAGATTTTAAAAATTCTATCCTGGATTCCTGCACATTCGTGTCTGAAAAAATGATTTTCTGCTAGAAAAATCATAGCAGTTTTAGACAACTCGAAATTGAACCATGAGGAAGATTCTTTTTCCATCAAAGACAGCTTAGAGTCATCCTCAACCGAATCATCTTCCATATTAGTTGGTTCCGAGTCATATTGCGCACTAGTAATGAACTGTCAAGCATCTTATTACCAAACACATTTATGGAAAGTTGTTCAATTACCAACGACTTCTATCAAATGAGCTTACATTTTCTTTTCGTCTTGATTAGACAAGCCATTACCTTTGGACCAGAGACTAGTAACTTAGATGCTTGAAAAATGCAGCAAGTACTTCGCCGTAGATGTCATGCTCCGATTTGGTCTTTCACATAGATAATCATGATAGCAACCATAGCTCCAAGACCTAAATTTATACGTATTTTTTGCAACTTGCACAAAGTGTTTTCAATATGTTCATCGATTATTTAGGTCTGATGGTTGTTTTGAAAGGCAATTGCAGATGCAGCATAAAAAAGCAGGTTCAATATCATTTGTGGTACGCGAAAGGCAAAACAGGATCATTATGATGGACGAGAGCCGAAAGGCGAATAGAGAGGCGGCATCAAAAAAGGTTGATCACCATTTGTTGAAGAGTGGTGTGGGTGGCTGATGGACGACACTTCACAGACTTGCAGTACATCAAATCGGAACAACCATTAATGAGACGATTTCATGGCTTTCTTACTATCAATAGCCCACCGACACATTGCCTGTCCTTCGATTCTCATTCTGTCACCCGTCATGCTCTCCGCTGCTTCATAGCTATGCCACTTTTGTTCCCGCCTTATCGCATCTACTAGCTGCCCCTGTGGAATTGGCTATCTATCTATCTCTGGAATCCCATCACATCATCTTTATTAGATCATGGAATACACGAGTAAGCATCTCGGTGGTGTTTGATTTCGGGCATTGCGCTCCCTCACAATATTTATTCGGATGAAGATGATATTTGTGTTGTATTGATTGCTGTTGATCATAATGAAGAGAAGATGCAGCAGTCGCCGTGTTGCAGACGAGAATATGGTGAATACGAGCAATGGCAGTAGGAGATACTCAGGTGGTTTCAGCTACATATGGTTGTTCATCAAGGCTTTTATTATTAACAATCATTCTCAGCCTTCGTCAAACAGTGTGGAAGAAGACGATGGAGGAGGAGAAACATATGAAGAAAGCATCAGAAATATATGGTTTGCCAACGACCCTACCATGGAAGAGAGGAACTACCTCGCTGTTCAGAGTGGCATGAGATACGCTATTTACATGTGAACAATGATTGAGCTATTAATATTTTAAGGACTGTTATTAGCACAGTCACTTAATTTGTGGTCCGGAAAGAAGTTGATAATTCATAAGTTAAGTGTTATGAACAAGTTATCTTGCTCTCCATGTATGGTTATAATTACCTTCACTCATTGTCTATGCCTCAACTCACTTATCATCCACTTTCTTCTGGTTAAACAGTTATCTATGCCTTAACTAAAGTACCTGTTATCACTTATCATCTACCTTCTTTTAGTTAAAGGAGTTGTTTATCACCATCCATTATTCGATCAAATGGGACAGTACACTTATCTCATCCTCGAACAATCTAGGAAAAGTGCTACTCCACCCTAAATTCTAAGATATAAACACCTATCGATGTAATTATTTCCATGTATACAATAATTTGCATTCCAGTTAAACAAAGTCATTATGTATTGATATCAAGAATTATGTAGTAGTTTATGTGATTTTAATGTTGCTACTCTTAGTATTCCAAGGGATGTTTAGTAATTATTTTCATGTATATAGTAATTTGCATTCCAGTTAAACAAAGTCATTATGTATTGATATCAAGGATTATGTAGTAGTTTATGTGATTTTAATGTTGTTGTTCTTAATATTCCAAGGGATGTTTAGTGATTATTTTCGTGTATATAGTAATTTGCATTCCATTTACAAGACGTCAGCATGTATTGATATCAAGAATTCTGTAGTTTACTTACTTGATTTTAATGTTGTTGCTGATTTTGTTGAGATTTTCATTGGGTTGTTAGTTTTTCTTAATTCTTTTGGAATAATAGAAAAGTGATTTTTCAGCTGAAAAAAAAAAATGTTGCTGCTGAACTTACAATTTAAAAGTTTTTAAAATGGTGAAGATTTAATCAATTTGAGTTCTCAATTATAAAAGATTATGTGTTTTACATCATTTTTTTAAATATTTAAATTACATTTATTTATTACTATTTTAGTAAGCCTGTAAACATTTCAAGTGAGGTAGTGAGGTAGTTTAAGTTGAATAATAATAACAAATAAATCTAAATTAACCATTAATAACTATCCTGGTTCCTCTATATGCATTGGAAATGGAAAAACACAAATTTCAGTACATTCCAAAACAATTAGATTTAGTGCAAAATTCTATGCTTCCTTCTCTGCGAGATGGAGTCATCGTTGTGTACGAAAAAAGCTTGAATCCGTCCATCATGTGTCTTGTAAATTTCTTCAACGATCAAATATGCAGAAAAAGGCATCTGCTAGTACAATCAATGGTCTAGGATATTTAGAAGGGATAGCTTCTAAGATCTGTCTTTTCACAATCTCTATCAATGGTCTAGGATATTTTGGAAGGATAGCTCCTAAGATCTGGCCAACTCTCTTTTTGAGAGAGAGAGTTTGAACTAATGGTGTTAAATCATTAATTTAATTGATGAATTTTGAAAAAAAAAATCACATTTGTGAAAAAGCAATTAGATATGTTATTTAAGTTTTTTTTCCAGAGAAATATGTTATTTAAGTTTTTTTTCCAGAGAAATATGTTATTTAAGTTTTTATTAAATTAATTGTTAATTTTATTTAACTTTAAATGTTGTAATTTATTTATAAAATTAAAATTTGAAATTATTTATAGTTAACTTTTGAAAAATTATGAAGTTGGTGAGAAAGTAACTAGAAATATTTTTTAAATCAGTGTTTAACAAGTTAATTGGTAATTTAAACCAGTTTTTAACGGTTGATTGGTTGATTTGATTGATATTTATTTTTAAATAATTTTTAAGAAAATAAATAGTCAATTGAATTTTTTTGGGAGTTTTATAGTGAACAAATTATTTTGTTGACCACTTATTTTTGGGGATGAGGTAAATTTTTGTTTTGTTTGTTATTTGTTTTTAAAATTTTATAATATAGTGATCAAAATTTTATAACGCAAAGTTTATAATAAGCATTTTTACTCATTAATAATAATTTTAATTTTACAAATAAATTTTAACTTTTTTTTTAAATTGAATTTATATATTTTTTAACTTTCTCATTTTTAAAATCTTAATTAAAAATTTCCATTCTTTAAAATCTTGCAAAACTCAAAACTCAAATCTTGATCATTTTGATAAACCTTAAAAACCTCCAAAATACACCTCTAAATGGATGAAGGTGCAAATTTATATTTTTAAATGAATTTTTAAAAAATTTAACCTTTTATTCAATGAAAGTAAAAAACTTGAAAAATGATTATTCAATTAGCATTTATCTCTACTCATTTTTAGGAAGCTTTAATTTTTATATTTTAAATAATCTTACTTAAGTTAATTGTAAGTCGAAAAGCATTCTTATTTATATATCAATTTTTTTTTTTCAATAATTTTTTTAATTTGATATTTATAAAGAAAAATCAAAATATAAGTTGAGTAACTTTTAGACTCAAATTCATATTTCCATAATGACTTTAAGAGTAGATTATATATATATAGAGTACTTCCAACTTGGTGACTATAACTCATATCATATTTGAATCTTATTGTAAGTGGTCTCCTACTAAAAGAGTAAACCTCATTGCACCGAGTGAAACGAAGTGCTCTACAGCCCACTATGGGGGAGATGTTTTAATGTGTGTCCATGTAACGTTACACACGAGTATGAGGGAGATGTTGTAACCTTTGTCCAGTAACGTTATTATTGCACCGAGTGGTATGGGGGAGATGTTGTAACGTGTGTCCATGTAACGTTACACACGAGTATGCCATTAATAAATTCATGTCCACTCATAAAATAAAAATTTATGGAAAGTATTTAAAAAAAAATCCATGTTGGCTCATAAAATAAAATATTATGAAAAGTAATTAAAAAATCGATGTTCGTTTATAAAATAAAACTTAAAACTTAAACCCGGATCTATCAATCAAGAGATATCAAATTTCTTGAGTTTAAATTTAAAAAAAGAAATACACCTCAAGAAATTGGATCCCTCTCGGTGCTTGATAGATACAGGTTTAAGATGGATCTATGCTGGTTTTTTTTAGAGTTTTAAACTACTTTGAAATTGAAATCCTTATAGGCATGTTTATTATTTTATTCTTCACACTTGTTCAATCCATTAATAAGTTTGAATCCCCTAAAAATTGCAACCTACTTACATTCTTATACCTAGCTACTTTCAATGGAATTCAAAGAGCATAAAAATCTAATCTATTATTGAATTGTTTAGAAAGAGGATACGTGCTCCACACAAACCTAAAGACCCTTGCAATCTATCTATCAACAAATGCCCAAGGATTTGTCCTATAATGTCCTTAGACCTTTATGCTTATGTTTTGTAGGCTTCCATCCTACACAATATGAAATCCGTATTTGATGTGATATCAATCCAAAGTATTCCTCCTTTCCTTGAAAAAAAGAATTATATTTCTAGCTAACCATATGACCCATATAATATAACATGATAATGATCTAACTTATCTATCTATTAACTAGGTTTACAAGCATTTTAGCAAAGAAAATTTACTCCATAGATTTTTGAGAATTAGAATTTTCAACACTTTTTTCCAAACAACCTTGGTAGATAAATAATTTACAAAGAGATAATTCACAACTCAATATCTTCCTTACACACAATACACCATCAATGCCCTATCCAATTCCATTTGTTTTTCCATTATCCTCTAGGCTAGAACCTTATTAGCTAGAGCTAGCCATAAAATGATTCTAGTTTTTAGAGGAATTTCTAACTTCCATACCACTCCACCACCACAATCTTTCTTCCATTAATCCTTCTTAAATTTTACCTTCATAACCTAAATTTATAGCGAGTACACTTGTAGCTGTATTTCTGGACCATTTTAATTCGTCATCATGATCTTTAAGACTGATGGAATTGTGCTTTTGTATATTAATGTATTATGTCCACTATGTAGCCTAGTCATCCTATAATTCCAGCTAAGTCTTTTGTTGATTTCCAAGGATGCATCCATCCTCCCTATTTGCACCTACTAAACTTGTGATCCCTTTGGCATGAACAATCTAAAGGAGACGAGTTGACAAGTTATAGTTTCCATTACTTCCAATCCAAGGATCCTTACCAATTTTCAATTTATTTCCTAGACTAATTTTCCAAGCAATCCAATTTCCCAAAATATCAAATGATTTAACCATGTACCTTTCCATACACTTGATTCTCCTTATGAGGAATTTCTTTCTTATATAATCCAATTATCTAATTCTATTTTTCTCTAAATAGTTTTCCTATATTGAAGAGAAGCCTCCATATACATTTTTCTTCTAAAACCCATCCTAATGCATATATATTCTTCATACCCCACCCCCAACCTCCCTTGATTTGGCTAAGATTGACCATTTAACCAAGGATATACTTTCCACTTCTCTTTTTCTAGTCCAAAGAAAACTAAAACATTTTCCCCTAATCTTTTTGAATATTCTTTTCAGAATATGTGCAATAGATGAACAAAAGACATTAATTCTTTCTAGAATTGACTTTACTAGAATTAGTTTTCCTCCCGAAGAAAACCACCTGTAACACCAAGTAGTCTCTCTTCATTTTTCTGTATAGCCATAGCCAATTTGTAGATTTGAAGTCATTTGCAAGGAAAATTTTGGGGGAAAAATTCACCCCATAGGCTATTTTTTGACCTTTTTTCCAAAAACATATTTGCCAATTTGGCGTTTTTTCAAAGATGATTTGCCCAAATTCCATGGGATAATTATTTTCACTTTATATATCACCAAAATTGTCCAAAAACTATATAAAGTCCTTGAAAATTTGAAAAAATTGCCAAACATTTTATGCTTGCAAATTTGAGAATTAGTACGATTCAACAAGATTTCTACACATCGGAGAAAATTATGGATCCTTAAAATTTTCCTTGATCATTTGGATTTAAGTAAAAACCAATATACTTAAATCCTTTGTCAATAAATTCATTTTTCCTAAGAAATAACTATGCATTCCTCCTTTCCAGACCTATTTATATACCAAATCTATCTTAAGCACATATATGAATATGATAAACCAAATGTTTAATTTTTATATTTCATGCAATGAAAACTAATCTAATCCTATTCCGACAAACATTTGAATATGGTTGAATAGAGTCTAACTTATATATGAAATGCACTTAAAATATGTTTGAATATGATTACACACAACCTAAATATTATAGCACCAATATTTCAATCACATTTTTTTATATTCATTTTAACTTTATATTTAGATGGAGGATTTGATCTCTCTACATTTTGATACATCTAAGGTATTCTTTTTGGAAGAAGCAAACAATGGTTGGTGAGGTGTGTGTAGACAACTTGATGGGAGATAATTTATGGTTTTTTAGAAACATCCCTACAATAACAATGAGGTGTTACTTTTATGGGTCAAATTTGTTTAAGATATTAATGGAAACTACTTTGAAATTGTTGGATTACAATGTGTAGGTTGTGGGTTGGTGATAAAATGCTAGGTGTGACTCATTAAAAGGGTCATTCCTTCATAGGTGGATGACTAAATTCATTTCCCAATATATTGAGTTTGCAAAAATATCCATGAGACACAAAATTTGATTTCCACCCTGGCATGTAGTTTATTTCAACATAGCCCATTTGTTGGTACATATTAATAGGAGGAATCTGTAGTGAATTTGCAACTTGAAAATGGAGGGCTAATTATTTAGTTATCTAGAGAACAAAATGAAGGCCACGATATAAAATGGAAACACATATATAGATATTGCAAAGAGCACATAGTTCAATAGAAGCCGAATTCTATTAATGAATGAAATAGTAAAACATTGAAACTACAAAGTAATACAAGCGAGGGTGGTAGCTTATCTCTAAAGTGATATGTGTTGTTTATGCTCATTCCAAGAAGACATTACAAAAGGAAACAATTCCTTTTAACATAATGTATGATACCTAGGATAAGATAACCTAAATACCCAACATTTAAACCCTAGGAAATGACGTGGAAAAAAGAATGTGGGCCCTAAGAAAGCTATTTGATATGTCAAAAACCTGAGGGAACAACATTTACGTACAAACAAGGGAAAATTTTATGGGCGAAATTTCGCCAATTGGCTTTTTTGGGGGGTTTTTTTCGAAAAATAAATTCACTATTTGGTCATTTTAAGTCTCTAATATCGCCTATATTTACATAAAATACATTTTTCTATCATAATATTCGCCAAAATTTACAATTTTAAGTAGTAAATTGTATGTTTCATATTTAATATTCGCCTACCAATCTATATATATGTATTTTCCAATCCAAAATAATCGCCTAGAATACTATACATGAGTATAGTATTATAATCCTTAAAAAATACCCTACAAAATCCATTTAGTGAATTTCTTAGACTATTACAAATATTAACTCATGGTAGATGAGTTTGGTAGGCCACACTATCACGTATTTTAGGGGCCACTTCCACTATAAACAAATGCAAGGGAAATTCCAAAAAAATGCACCATAATTTTGAAACATGGAAAACTAAAGCAAAGATACCAAGATGTGGAACCATTATGAATCAGTGTAATAGGTGGGTAGCCACTGGTATCCACCTAAGTCAATAAACCCCCTTAATAAGTAATAGTGACCATTGTGTCGAGTTCATCTACTAGATAGGGAAGCTTCTACTGAATTCGACTTCTAGTGAGCCATTTATCATAGTGGAGGAGTTTCCATGCTTTTACTACTCCATATAGTTGGATGTTATTTTGGTGAGTTTCTTTCATATTGGTGTCCATGAACTAGTTGATTGTCACCTACTCATTGAAATCAAGATTGACTTATGTAGGGGACACCTTTGAGGTGTCCATGAGAAGTGGAAAATATGGATAAAGTAGCTCCACAATTAAATACATAGTGTAATCCAAAGAAAGGTGGAATAATTAATTCAAAATTATTCTCACCCATAACCTTGGTGATGGTGTAAGGCCTTTATAAGAGTGTGTAAAACTTTTGATGGGGTCTTGTGAGGTGTTATTTCAACAAATGAAACCATTCCATATCTTGCACCTGAAACTTGTGTCAAACTTAATGTTAATCATGGTGCTTATTGAACATGGAATTGGCTATCTGTAAAATATCATGAGCTATTTATTGGATGTGTTGGATCCATTCAACAAATTTGGTTAGTCCATTGACCTTGGTTTGAGCATGGGGACATTATTCTTGTGTATATTTAATGGTAAATGCTACATCAATTGGGACTAGGGGATGAAACCAAAAACACTCCTTAAAAGGGTTATGGCCAATAGATATATGAAGTGATCTATTTTAGCTATGATGAACATAAGGAATGCTCTCATCCCATGTACACATATTTTAATATTTTTTATTCTTGGGATATGCACATTCATCCTATTGACCACCTCTATCTATCCATTATTTTGAGGGTGGAAGGTAGTCAATTTAGTTAGCTTGGTGTCCATTATTGACCATTGCATGCACCAAAAATTACTCAAACACCTACTTCCTTGATCTGAAATAACTATCTGTGGAAACCCAAATGGACCCAAACATAATCAAAGAAGAGCTTAGCAATGGCCTCTATTATAATTCTCTTCTTGCAAGGCATTAAAATGACATCTTAGAGACCTAGTCAAGAACCACAAATAAATAGTTGTTTCCATGCTTAGTTGAATGTAGGATATACATGTAGTCCATGGAGAAAAACTCCCAATGTATGTCTTAGGTAGCTAGAGGAGTGCAAAATCCCTAGTTCTTAATGGTAAGTCTAGTGATAACATAGATAGTGCACGATTTTGATATATCTATGAGTGCCATATTATAAATTAGGATAGTAGATGTACTCTTAAAACACTTCCATTGTCTTCCCCACATTGAAGTGCATTTCCACCCAACTATAATGTTCCTCCCAAATAATCTTATCATGTGCAGTTGAGGGAACATAGAGATGACCTAGATGGGCCATAAAAATTCATCCTAGAGATGAAATTCTAAGATTAGTTTTCCTACACATCGTGTCTGATAGGTAAAAACAAGTTCAGGTTGATCTTCATACAACTAAGGATTCCTAGAGATGTCATGTCCATAATATTTGAGAATTGTAGTTAGCACTACATCCAAAGGTCAGCTGAGACAATTTTGAATGCAATTTGTGCTACCCTTATTCTACTTGATGTTCATGTGGAAATGTTTTAGATACGTGGACCACTTCTAATGGTTGTTGTTCTACAACTTTCCCTAGGTTTGCATGAACATTTGGGGAGAAGAGGGCACACTAACTAAATTGGGGCCTCTAAATTTCACCCTATAACCATAATTATTGATTGATAATAGCTAAATGCATGTGCGGATACATTGGGAATAAAAACACATAGTGGAATAAATTCAATCCACACAAACAACATGCAATTACAAGCATAATTATTACAGGCATATAAATAAAATAATTGAACATCAGATACAGAAGAATACTTATCTTTAAATAAATAAGATCCAAGCAACTGGTTGTGTAAGATCGATTTTCCACCCAACCGTAGGCACTCTATCCAACATATATCCTTTATGTTGAGAGTCCACCCCCAAGCTGGGCTATGAGGCCACTTGGGTGAAGAAAACACCTATAGGATTCTCTCTCTCATCCCACAACCCACTCTACTCTCTATGCTTATACAAAAGCTCAACCAGAGTTCTACAAAAGTCTAACTAAGCCATCACAGCCATGGCACACCTTCCAACTACCCCACACAACACAAGGAAGTAATTTACCTTCACTAATCCCTAGTTCCCTTAGGAAATCCAACCCTTATAGTGCTTACTAGTGTGCGCAGTAAGATTCCAACCTATTATATGTTATTGGAGAGCCTCTTGCAACATTAATTCATGGCTTCCCAAGCATCCAAAAGTAGCAGAACTCAATGGGTAAAAGTTCCTAACTTTCCTAACCTCTATGCCCACCTAAAGACATCTATTTTCCCTTCAAAATTGCAGATTTGTCTCTAAATTCGAATTTTGGGGTTAAAAACAATATGGTAATGGACATGAACATCAATGGAAAACTCTATTTAGTGTGTATATTTGCATGAGAGAATGATCAAAATAGTGTTGAATCCAAGGGATATGAGGTAAGGGTTAAAATACAACTGACATAGCTTTTGACCCTAAAAGAAAGGACTCCTGGTAGCTGTTGGGTGCTAGAAATGCCCTATTTGCATACTCCTATTTAGCCCTTTTCCCTTGATTTTGTCTTTCATTTTACAAACCAATTCATTATATTTTCCAAAGACAAGCATGTATTCGAACATGTATAATATATTATTATCTTGTTACATTAATGCTTAAGAATGCTTGTGATTATGAATTTCATTCCTCGTATTTATTACTTGTGATGAATTTATGAGAAGTGAGTAAAGACTTCAGGGAATCCGAGACTCTCAGCTTACTGATACATGTGGGCACTGAAGCACTTGGAAAACAATTGCACATTTCTAGGGCTCAGTTTTGATCATTGTTGAAATAGCTCAATCCATTCCTCTACGCGGCTAGCTGAGACTCATTTGGCGCTGGGTCAGTTCCATATTGTAAAGGCACAGTTAATGATGAAATACAATCTATCCTGATGTAACATATATTGTAATTGTTTCTATTTTCTGATGTATATTGGGCAGCCTGAAGAACATAGATCTTCATTGCTGCCTGAATTGAGGAACCTGAGTTGTCTTATCCAAGTATATATAGGAATATGATATGTTACATAATGTTAGGCTTATTTTTAAGAGAATTGTACCAGGAGTTGGGAGTCCTCTGTAATCGACTTATCCATTAATGAAAGAAGCAGTTTTTTCCTGAATTGTTATTTGCCGAGTTAGTTTGGTAGCCTCCAACGACATCTCTGTTGGAAGGCCAAGGCCCGCCTTCTCATAGATATTGATGAGTTAAGTAGATGTTTTAGTTCTTATTTATTTCTGTTTAATGTGGATTTAGAGTAGGAGTATTTACAGATTGTTGCAACATTAGTTAATTGGGTAATTGGGTAATTGCATAATTCTAGTTTTCCTTTGGCTTGTTGCAACAGTGTGGTGTGAACAGTCGACTATGTAGAATAGTTTCATGTCTTATGCAAGTGTATTAATTAATATTTGATGTTACAGTCAAGCTCAGCTCCTACACATTACTGTTATTTATATTTCTTAGAACTTGCTTAATTACATAGGCCATGGTTTGAATTATGATATTTTTAGGATTTAACTTCTTGCAAAAGCAATTCTAGTTAATTCATTCTTAGATCAGTTGTTACAGGATTGATGTTGTGAGAAAATAGGAATCCCTTGATTTCTTAGATTGATAATTTAGATTAGATTTCACAGTGAGTTGAGTTTGGCTTGGCAATTAGGTAGTATGAACGTTCTTTATTTATTTAGTCAGCTACTGAAGTGTTTAAGCATATACTTTGCTTAATTACTTTTGAAATAATCAGACTTTCCTAGGTTGACAATTTATATTGAGCACTCTATTTGTTAACTGTAATTAGTGAGCATATAGGGTGACATAGATGGTAGTTGATTAATTTGATTTCATTAACTATGAAATATTTGAATCTTGCATGAATACGAGAAGAAAAATTCGGGAATCCCCCAAAATACTAATCCTGCAGGTGGAAGAGGTCGTGGCAGTAACCAGGGTTTAGAAAGATGGACATTCATTGATGAATTGATCACCAAATCTGATTCCTCTACCAGACTACCGCGAACATCTTCCAGAAGAGGAGGCTCCATTCTCCCTAAGCTTGAAACGTCTGCATCAACCGTGGAGAATGCAACAGGACCTTCAACTCCCATTATGGAGAAGAGACCTCTTGAAGATAAGGGAAGTGTTGTGGGTGCTGAGGATATTTATCGGATCAACAGACACAGAGTTACGAAGGAAGAGTGGTTAGATTATCGTCAAGAACTGGAGTAAGAAAGAAGGCAAGAAGAGGAGGAAAGAAGAAGAGAAGAGGAGGAAGGAAGAAAAGAAGAACGGGAGAATCGGGAAAACATGGATAATGAAGAACATGGAGAGAATCAAGAACGTCCCAATAATCACGAAGAGAAAGTGGGGGATAATCATCAGGGAGACATTGTTGCCACACTTTAATTCCCTATCCGAAAAACATCGAGGGAAGCTCCCATGAAGAATATCTCACCTTCAATTTTGCCGAATTTCCATGGTAAGTCCACCGAAGATCCAGATGAATTTCTTTTCGAATTTGATATCCTCTGTCGGAGCTATGATTACACCTCCAGTGCATAGAAGTTGAAACTATTTACAACCACCCTAAAGAGAAATTCCCTGCGTTGGTTCATGAGTTTGGGTCATGAGACTATTACCACTTGGGAGCAAATGAAACAAATTTTCCTTTCCAAATATCAAGACTATTGTAGAACTAAGGATAGGAGGGAATACTTGTTTAAGATTGTTCAAAAAGAAGAGGATATTTTGGAGGAATTTGTTGAAAGATTGTTATATAATTTGCAGAGATCTGGTCACACTGATATTGGGAAAGATGTCCTCAAAATTATTTTACTACGTGGAATCAGAGAAAACTGCCTGGACATGCTTAATTTGTTGGGAAAAGGGGATATCTCAAAAGAACCTTTTGAAGATATCATCGAATTATTTCGAATATACTCGAGGGGATCCTCTAGAACCAACACTTGAGACAGAGATCAAGACTGAGATGTCCTCACCAGGGAACAAAAGTCAGCCAGTGGAGGGGCTACTCGAGAAGAGATAGGTAATCTTCTTGAGAACTTTCAAACTGACATGATGAGTTCCATTTCCTCGCAGTTGGATATTTTGAGAGAAAAATGGAGGCAAGCAGAAGAAGATCTGGCACTAGGTGTATTTTGTGCTAAATGTAGGAAGAATCACTTCCAAAAGTCAAATTAGTCCTTTAGGCATCCACCTTGGATGTAGAGAAAGCTTACTTTATCTCTCAAAAGAAGCCTTGGCAACCTCGAAATCTAGGTATGAATCCATATCCCTCATCTTTCAACTCTTGGAATAATATGAATAATCAGTTTCCGTCATACTACTCATATCCTAATAACCAATGGAAGCCACCCCAACCTACAATGCAATATCCTGCTCCTTGGACGCCATGGGATCAACATTCAAACCAACAAGCTCCTTGGTATCTTGGTTGGAAAAAACCTTATCCAGGAAATCAGTTTCCTCACAATCAAAGTCCTCATCCACAGTATCAGTACCAACAGTATCAACAGCCACAACTACAACTCCAAAATAATGCCACACCAATGAACATACCACTACGACCATAGTTTCCTGCTCAACCTAAACCCAATCATAATAATAAGGCAGTACAACAATTCAAAACTGCCAACATGCCAACTTATTGCATTTCCCCTATCCCTTGCAATGAATTACACTTACGATCAGGGAGGGTAGTGGAGCCTATTGTCATCGAGGATGTTCCATCCTCTGTGACCGAAGAGAGAAGGAATCAACAATTTGAGAACCCATTCAGTACAACAATCCCCATTATTCAGTATGTTGAAACACTTATTCATACACCAGCTGAAACACTTGCATAAACACACACTGAAACTCATCCTACACAATTTTTGAGAGATCCACCGTATCCTAAACGTTTGGCCTTACAGAAGGCAGTGTAACAACCTCGTTTCAATCTCCTAGGAGATTTGAAGAACCTTTATGTTAAGATTCCACTATTGCAATCCCTACACGATGTACCTATCTACGCTAAAACTATTAGGGATCTGTCTGTAAAACATATAGGAAGGAAGCCTAAGGATCCTCCCACTATTCATGTAGTGGGAAAATTATCTAAACTAATGATGGGAAGGGCTCCACTAGACAAATATGATGACCCAAGAAATCCCACTATCACAATATATATTGGGCATACCCAGATCCCCAATGTTTTGGTTTATTTAGGTGCAGAGATAAACTTTATGGCCATTGAGACTGTAAAGAACTTAGGACTCACTAATATCAGGACTACCCCTACTATACTAGAATTAGTTGATAGATCTACAACCAGACCTAAAGGAATCTTGGATGACTTGGTGGTCTATGTGGACTCATGGGAATACCATGCAGACATCCTTGTTTTGCATCCTAAAACACAGTTGGGGGGACACCCATTAATCTTACAAATACCATGGTTAGCCACAACAGATGCGTGTATCAGCTGTAGAGAAGGATTGATGACGATTTATGATGGAACTGATATCAAAAGGCTGACCTTATATCCTCTAGCTCGACCAAGATTAGATGTTGAAACTCCATTATGGATGGATATGGAGGAAGAGGAAGGCACTTAGCCATTGTTAACAATTGGGAGAGCCTTGACTTTCAAAAACGAAACAGAAGATGTCACTATCAGTAGTTTTATTAGTGAGCCTATGCCTGTCACCAAAACCGCATATCAAATCTTGAATATTACCTTAAGCGGATAGGAACAAGAAGAACTTATCGAAAAGACCCTAGTTAGTAATGCCGAAATAGTCCTAGCAATTGAGAACTTAAAAAGCACCCCAGTAGAAATCGAGCCTGGAAAAACCCTAAATATTAAGCCAAATCTTGCGCCCGATGAACTGGAATGTGTGGTTACATTGCTAAAAAGCATAGGGGGCCTTTGCATGGGAGAATATAGACATGAGAGCTATTCCCTTAGGTCTGTGTACTCACCACATCTATATTAAAAATGATTCTAGGCCAGCATGTCAACCACAATGCAGAATGAACCCAAACTTAAGAGATATTGTGAAAGAAGAGATTCAAAAACTCTTGGAGGTAGAATTTATCTGTCCTATTTCAGACAGTGAGCGGGTTTCTCCACTGGTGATCGTACCTAAGAAAAATGGGAAGTGGCGAATTTGTGTAGACCATATATATTTGAACAAGGCAACACAAAAAGACCATTTCCCTTTACCCTTTACCGATCAGGTTTTGGATACCTTGTCTGGAAAAATATTATTTTCCTTTTTGGATGGTTTTAGCGGATATAATCAAATCCATATCACCCCCGAAGATCAAGATAAAACCACTTTCACTTGTCCTTGGGGCACCTTTTCATATAGGGTGCTTCCTTTTGGGTTATGTAATGCACCAGCTACATTTTTAGCAAGCTGTAATCGGAATCTTTTCTGAAATGGTTAATGATTACATGGAGATCTTTATGGATGATTTTACTCCATATGGTAGTAGTTTTGATGAAGCCTTAAGAAATTTGGAAAGAGTTTTAGAACACTGTGAATAGACCCAACTATCCCTGAGTAATGAAAAGTGTCACATGATGACGAGTGAGGGTATAGTTCTTGGGCATTTTATCTCTACTGCAAGAATCCAGGTAGATACAACTAAAATAAAGGTAATTGCAAACATTCCTACTCCTAGAACGCAGAAATAGGTACGTATTTTGCTTGGACATGCTGGTTATTATAGACAATTCATAGAATTTGTTACTAAATTAGCATCTCCTTTATTCACTTTGTTAATGAAGGATGTACAATTTAATTGGACAGATGCATTCCAGACTACGTTTGCAAAACTAAAAATAAGTTTTTCGACAACACCTATTCTAAGAGGGCCTAACTGGGCCTTAACTTTTCATATTTCCTCTGATGCTTTGGATACTGCTATTGGAGCATTGTTGGCACATCAAGAAGTCCATAGTCCATATGATATCTATTATGTTAGTAAGAATTTAGCCCCTGCTAAACTAAACTACACAGTGACAGAAAAAGAATTCCTTGCTACTGTTTATGCCATTAATAAGTTCAGATACTATATCACTGGGTATTCTACTTTCGTGCATACTGATCACTCATCCATTAAGTATTTAATGAATAAACCTATCACTAATGCTCGACTGACTAGATGGTTGTTACTGTTACAAGAATTTGATATTACTATTGTGGACATACCAGGAAAAGAAAATGTCGTTGATTTTCTTTCTCGACTTACTAAAAATGGTGATAATTCACCAGTTGAAGATTCTTTTCCTAATGAGCATTTGTTTTCAGTCTCAACACACTCCCCATGGTATGCATATATCGCTAATTATTTGGCTGTAGGTAAGCTTCCAACGCACTTATCAAAAAGAGAAAAAATAATAATTATACAACAAAGTGCGAGATACTATTGGATAGAAGGACATCTCTTTTACACATGACCATATTTGGAGATCAGACGATGTGTGAGAGAAGATGAGATTCACAGCATCTTGAAAGCATGCCATGATGAGCCCTGTGGGGGGCATTTTTTCGATAAGAGAGCAGGTCATAAGGTATTGAGAATGGGATTTTTTGGCCTATTGTGTTTCAGGATGCAAAGAAATATGTTCAAGCCTATGACAGCTGCCAAAGGATGGGTCAGCCAAATAGATTGGATGAAATGCCTCTTCAACCACAGTAGTGGTCGAACCTTTTGATAGATGGGCACTGTATTTTGTAGGGCATATCAATCCTCCCTAAAAAAAAATTTATATCCTAGTTTTCACATATTATATGACCAAGTGGATGGAGGCTGTGGCTCTCATAAGAGCCAATGATCAAGCCGTGATAGATTTCTTATATGAGGATATCTTCACCCACTTTGGGGTACCCAAAGAAATGATAACCAATGGAGGACCGCAGTTTGTGTCCCATAAGATTGAATCCTTGTTGCAGAAATATCATATTCAACATCGGATAACTTCACCATATCATCCATAGGCCAATGGCCTGGTGGAAAGCATGAATAAGGTAATTGAGGCTATCCTTACAAAAACGGTGAAATGTCACCGCAAAGATTGGGTTGAAAGAATTCCAGAGGCATTATGGGCATATCGTACTACATGGCGCAACAATACAGGTTTCTCTACATATGAACTGGTGTATGGGAAGAACGTTGTATTTACTATTCAATTCGAGATCAAAACTCTGAAGATAGCTATGGAAGCAAATCTGGACTTAATGGAGGCTCAAAGGAACCGGTTGAATCAGTTAAATGAATTATATGAGAAGTGCACAACTATTGTACATCATATAGCATTAACCCAACAACAACGCTCCAGATGGCATGACAGGTTCATAAAAATGTAATGTCTCCATATCTTGTAAAAGTTTTAATTATTCATTTTTTTGCTATCTTATGTGACGACACTAGCTAAAACCTAAACTAGTTCCCACAATGCAACCTAGAGTGGAAAAAGGGCATGGAGAGCCACAAGGGGGAGAGTATTTAAGTTGTTAAGGTCGTGGTGTTATTTGACTTGGTTTAGCTTTTTAAACTTAAGTTAAAGTTAATCTATAATATATATTGTTGTACAGTTATATCCAGTAATTAAAGGAGCATCCTTTAAAGCGGTTTCAAGATTAATGTCTCATAACCGGTAATTAATAAATATGCAGATGTATTAATTAGTGTAAGTTTATGTGCATTATATGAGAACATATATTTATTTATATGTTTATGCATTTATATAAAAGCAGATATTTTATATGAGTATACTTTTTATATCTGTATATGCATATATTTTAATTATGAATTTATGCTTTTATCCAACTATGCAAAATTGTATATATATATATATGTGTGTGTGTGTGAGAGAATATATATATATATATACTCTTTTAAATATGAATGTTAAATTTAATTTTTATATTGCATTTTATTTTCATTTATATGTTGAAATGCATATAATTGTGTTTATATGCTTATGCTTTTTTAAAATGCATCCATCGTATTTTACATACATATATTCTTGGTTATGCTTCTCATATAAGAATATATATATATATATATATATATATATATATATATTCCTGGTTAGGTTTTCTATAAGAGAACATATAAATATATTTATGGGGGCATCCCTTACCACACACACAGATATATATATATATATATATTCCTTGTTTGAAGCTCTTTGGTGGGGGCACATACACATGTTTTTTATTTTATGAGCATATATATATGTATAATTTTTTTATTGATGCTTCTTCTAACCTAGCGAGGGGAGGACCTCATAACTCTCTCACACTTTTGTATTGGGAGAGGGGTTTTTTGTTGGGAGGGAAAATGAGGAGGAGGGCGGTGGCAAGGGAGACAGGGGATGAACCTCTGCAAGAAGGGAAAGCCCTACATGAGCTTTGGTAAAAAAGAGGGTGGTCTCGGGAAGAAGGGGATTCTCTACGAGACGGCTGGGAGAGATCAGGGAGTGAGCACCCAACTTGCCAATTCTCGGTCAAAGTAGGGTTACCATGTAAGAGTGCTAATACCCTTCCTTTTATTGTTTGATCTCAGTGTGATCATGGAGAGGTTGGGTGTTTCAATTGCCGAAATAGACCCATGCCCTTGTTTTATTTTAATAATTGTGATCATGGAAAGGCTGGGCATTTCACTTACTGAAATCGACCCATGCCATTGTTTTTTTCTTATATTCATAATCCTGGAAAAGGCTAGGCGTTCCCTTTGATGGAATCGACCCATGCCAGTGTTATATTTTTTTATGTTTATAACCTTGGAGAGGCGGGGCGATCTCCTTCAATGGAATCGACCGCTGCCACTCGATGAAAAACCCTTCCCATAGGCTTTTTCTCAGCCACGATTGTGTTACTGCCGAGATAAAGTGGGCGTGGATGTTTAGAAGAGAGTGTTGATTCTCTGCTCTATGGGTATACTGATGCATAGTTTATATATTGTGTCTTACGATGGGAAACGCCTCTGTCAGCCATTGTGTTTCACCTCTGTACAAATAGAGACACCGAGTGGTTACCTTGGTTTACTTATTGGATTGCTGGACAACGTAGTGCTCCATTATGCTAATGCCTATGGTTTCCACCGTCATACTTGCATTTTTTTATGCTGCTTTAGATGGTTAGATAACTCTACGTTTACTTGCCATCGAATCCTATATTTTCTGAGTATGCATTTACCTTACGGCCATTTCACACATTGTATGCTAAAGAGGAAGGCGTAATGCCTAAAGTCTATCAATCGGCGTGTAGATACATGCTGAGACAACATTGGAGAGGAGAGTGAAGCTCTGCATCCCTCCTAGTCCTTTTTTTTTCTTTCTACGAAAACGTTTATGCAGAGACAGGGCTTGAAGGTTGGATCCCTATGTAGCAAATCGCATTGTGGGTATAAATATATCTTTTCTGAACTATATCATAACCTCCTCCTTTGCTGACAGCGCAATTGCTGGGAAAAAAATCCCTAGTTGTATATATATAACTTTCTTCCTTTTGATGACAGAGCATTGGGAAAAAAATCCCTAGTTGTATACGCAAAGTTTGGGAGGCCGGTTGTATTGCATATGGTTTATGTATATATATTTTATACCATGGCTGTGTTATATGTAGTATACAAGCAGTGGTATTGCGTATGGTTTATGTCTCTCTATATATATTATGTCGTGGTTGTGTGATAGGTAGTTTATGCAAATAGTTGTATTGCATATGGTCAACTAAAACCACGTGATGACATACCACTTATGGTGTTCATCTAATTCCTTAATAAACGATTGAATTCATCTTAGATTGTTTCAAAGGACTCTCACTGGTTCGGTTGCCAAGTGGTACATTGAGTTGCCACCCCACTCTTTTCCTGATTTTGGTTATCTTGCCATGAACTTTTTGAGACATTTCCAGCTGCCCATACGGTATGAAACTGGTACCGAGCTTTTAACCTTTCTTCATCAAAATACCACCACTCATATTTCGGATCATATCCACGAATGGCGAAGGAGACAACATCTCATTAAAGCTCCTATTCCAGATCAGATCCTAGCAGACCGGTTCATAAAATCCCTCATCCCTACCATAGCAAGATATGTGGCTATGCGAGGTGCTATCACTGAAGAACAAGCCATCGCAAGTGCCCATGTGCTAGACCTAGTCTACACTCAATCCGGTACTTTGTTTGATATTCTTCCTGATGCGCCCCATGACGTTAATGACCTTGCGAAACCACATAAGGGACTCCAAACTAATGGAATCATTGGTTCCCTTAACACCCAGCATGCTGCTGGCACTGTTGGATCATCCAACCTGACTCCGACTGGCCACAGCACCACCAAGTCAACCGCTCCTGCTGTAACTGAAGAGGTGAATTCTATCCAATCAGCTTCATCTCAGAAGTCTGGCGGTAAAAAGAAGAACAAGGGGAAACCCAAAAAGTATTCATCCCAGCAGGAACAAAAGAGCACTCCTGACGATACCAAGCAGAAATGGAAACTAAAGTATCTTTGTTTACTGTGTGGAGATGACCATTTCTCCAAAGAATGTCCCCATAGAGACGAAGTACAAAATTTTCTTAGGGGTAAACCAACTCCCGCATTCCTCAATGATCTGTTTCCTACTCAAAACCAGCATATGATTGCTCAACCCCCCCCATCCCAGGGGGAACCATCCAATACTGCGCATGTTCTCATGGTGCGTAACGAGACGATCAATTTGAACACTCACTCGTGATCTTACGAACCGGTCCCTTCGAAGGAATCCACTGGAAGAAATGCTGAAAAAGATTCCAACTCCTTAACTGATGTCACTATACCATCAACTTCTCTTACCATTGAGAAGCCCTCCTTAGATTCTATATTGCGACCACCCAAGAGTATGATTCGAAAAGTTGTTTTCAATCCTAACGCTCGAGCGGTACAAAATTACAATATCCTAGAAGACTTGGCACAAGCTCCTTGCGCCATGTCTACCCTGGATGTTTTGCAGAACTGTCCTTATCAACGCAAAACTCTCCTTGTGGCCATCAGTGCAGTCGACCCCGATTCCTCGAATACCATCATGTTCTGACTCAACAACTTTAAGTCGAGGCTCCCACACCAGCTCACATTCCAAGTTTCTGCGAACATTGTTGGGAAGATTTTCCATCATACCCTTTTGGACGAAGGCGCCTCCACTTCTGTTATGTCAATCTCCTATTGGAGATCCATTGGCTCCCCCAAATTGAATCATTCTCCCACCACGTTGAAAGCATTCGATGGGCGTGGCTTTCAACCTCATGGGCTCTTACAAGCTCTTGCAGTTGAGTTGGGCGGAAAGACCATAACCGTTAATGTGGAAGTGGTCTTGGCCCCAATAGATTATAATCTCTTACTTGGTTGCAATTGGTTTTACGCCATGCAGGCGGTAGCCTCTTCAGTCTTTCGCATAGTACAATTTTCCCACCAAGGATGAATTGTTATTATCGACCAATTAGATTTTTGTACACCAGACGCTACTACTCATCCTGGTGACCATGTTCATTCTATTGGACACATGTCAAAATAGAATGAGAGTATAGGGGTTGGCCTTTTGAAAGATTCATTTCTCATGGGTGTTTTTCCATCCGCGGACCCCCCTAATCATGTTGCTACGGTGAACATGATCTCCATAGATATTTCATCTCACTCTAACAATGCTTGGCTTGTACCAGATGAAGCCACAACACACCTGCTTGCATATATAATGCCTCTGTCACCCGTTGAAAATATTTACGAGGCTATCCAATCAGCATCGGAGGACCATTTAACCATGGCCTCTCCATCCTATTCTCTACAACAGACGTCATCTCCACCTGATCTCTTACTTCAGACTTTTCATTCAGACAAGTCCATCATGGAAGTTATGAATGTCGACGACAGTCCGTGGGATGATCTCGACCATAGGTCATATTTTCTTCCCCCTTTGGAGTACATAGAAGACAACATTCACACCCTCTTTTCACCTGATATCTACTCATTCCCTCATTCCCCCATCCTTACATGTCTTACGGACACAAAGGGAAACTTGGCCAATATAGAGCCAACCACCCTAGTAGACATCTCGATGAAACCTGGTATAGTGGAACACATTCGCATAGGTCAGATGTCAAAACCCGGAATTTTTTGAAAAATTTAAAAATTTTATTATAACAATAAATGTTAATTAATTTGCATTCCTGGTCCTGTTTATTTTAATTAACTAATCATGATTTTGTTTAAAAGGTTCTATTATAATACTAATGTGAGTTTTGATTTTTTTTTATATTGACTGTTTTCGTTTTTAGCTTCAAAGGGAGAACTAGCCATAGCTGACTGGCTTACTTAGCTTACGAGCTAATGCATAATTCGTCTTTTGTTCACAGGTACCTAGCCATAGCTGACTGGCTTACTTAGCTTACGAGCTAATGCATAATTTGTCTTTTGTTCACAGGTACACCGGTAAGGTATGGACCACTGTAAATTAATTTTTATAAGCATCAAATTCCTTTCCCTGCACTGTAAAAACTCAGAGAAGATGTAAATATTATTACTGGTTGTCGTATAAGACGGGAGAGTTCTTTTCATGAAATTTATGCTTGATGTATGGTTGATAGTCTGCATGATATGATTTCTCTTATTCTGGATAGTATCATTAGGCATTTCGATGAATTACAATCTCATAGGCATATTCATTGCGTTGTGACTATGACTCTTTGTTAATGATGTATACTGTCACTGGAACAAGTTGTTGTAACTATGTTCATCGTATGCATAACGTGACATTAGCATTATGTGATATTCTGTCAACTATTAGCTGCGATTACAGCTGTGATCACGTATTATTTGCATGAGGTTGGAGTTGTGATAACTCTAGTGATGTACTATTATATTCATTTATAATTTAAGATCCATTGTCTACTTAGTAATTTTTTTTTTGATTACGCCAAGTTTAACTTATGCCAAAATCTTTGTTCCTTGTTTTTATGCTACGTCCAATGCATGGAATTATAGATGATTTTATATGGATACTTCACAATATTAAAGATTACTATCCTCATCGTTGATTGTTAACAATAGTATTGGAAAATTTTTGATAATAAGAACTTACATAACCACGGTGTATCCAATCATATTGCCAAGGTAATATTTCAATGTTTAAATGATGTGGAGCTCTCTTTTGAAATTGACTACATCGCTTACTACATCACTTTTCAAATGATTGTAGGGGATATATTATGTAACTTGGGAACTAACGATGGCTCGGTTACAAAATATGCACTATACGATGATTGTGTATCAATCATAGGGAATATCCATACTACGAATATGACTTTTATCCATACCATGATATAAAATTGATGAGCAATAACTCGAGCTGCAGCTGGACTATAGGAATTTGACCCATGGTAGGTTGATAATTTAAAGGGCTACGTGGATGGCTCTCATCCTTGCGTTTGGTGATATATAAGCCTGTCTTGAAACCCTTACCTGGTCATTTTCTCTGCCTTCGGGCTCGGGTTGTAAGAGAGAAACCCTTCATGTCTGAGTTCGTCAGTAGGGCACTGTAAATTGCAATTCTCTTATGGTTATGGTCACGTAGTTTTATTCTCTGTTGGTTTAAAAGTCTGTGGACTCTGCTACTGGCGTCTGCTACAGTTCATTGGGCATCTTGGTATCGTTGCTGTCACTGTATTTAAGTCACATGCTACTTACAGTCTTACACTATTGCTGGAGTGAGTTCGAGGCAGGGTTTTTCTTTGTTGTTTTTATCCATGAGATGGTCGTGTAATGGGTTTTAAATCTTGCTCCCCGACTGGTTCATTCACATCTTAAGGGTTTGTTCAAAATATTACATGTCACGGCTATCAATAGAGAGGAACTTGAAGTTTTCCTTGCTCATCCTTCTGACGAATATGATGAGGTTTTTGCTACCTGGCACAACTCGTGGATACCAAGTTGTCCACTGGGTTTGCTTTCTCCGATATCTCAGGTAAGAAATCTCAAGGGTTTCGTAGATTTCTGTTTTGCAAAAGATTGTTTATATTTTAAATGAATGTTGACATTACTCGTCACTTTGTAGTGTGCAGGTCATAACCGTTCCTGAAGGTGTACGAGGCTTCCTTTCCAGCGCTGGCTCCTCCGGGTAAGCCTGGTTATACCATGGCTGTCTCTCCCTTTGTTGGTTTTGTTTTGCTAAGGTTATGTCTGGAAGGACCTCCTTTGTAACTGGGTTGTTGTCGTTTTTGTGAACATGAATACAGTCACATGTATTAATCTTTTTGCTTAAAATAGATAGGTTTTGTATACCCTGGCATGTTTACGAGGAACAATCTAAGGCTCAGTCTGTTATGACGGCCCTGGGGTTGTTAATTGTCATTATATTTTGAATATATAGGGTTTTACCCAACCCTGTAGAAGTTATATAAATACTGTAATGTTTGGCCTGTCAAGTGGCCGTGTATTATCTGCATTTTTATTAAATGAACAAAATGTTTAAATATAGGATTGTTTAGAGTTTCTCAGATGTTCTCAGAGAATGATATCTCAGCTGTAGGTAATGGTAATATATTAGTTCTCTGCGTTTTCTTTGGTTTTTGGGTGATAAATGATAGTGATGGGGTTCGCTATCCCTTACTGTGATAGACGGAGAAATATTGTTAACCCTGGCGGATTGGGGTTCTCTCCATGGTTAAAATATATATATAAAAAGTGTTTAAGTTCTGTTGTGGCTGGGAACGAGTTGTAAAAGAAATTTGGTTTATGTTTATATATGTGGTGACAAATGTCTCCCTGTCAATAATTAATAATAGGGTTTGTAAAAGCCAACGATGGCTGAGTTCGATGATAACTTCTCTGCGTGTGTTATGATGTTTGACTATTGTTATGAAAACACCATAAAAATGCTGTGTATTACATGTAAAAATGAGCTCGATAATGAGCAGTAACTTATGCTTGAGATAAAGGAAAGATTTGGATAAAGGAACAATGAAATTTCTATGTTGTAAGACTCGGCTTCGACCTAGTCGATGTGTTTGTCTTTTAAATAGCTCTTGTAACTCTGTTGTAAACATTCTGGATATAATAACTATAGTGATAGGTTTTAGATAAAACAACTCTTACCACGATTCTTTGTTTACAGTTTACTGGTTTGTATTCACTAAGATTTTGTCGAATAGGATTGTATGGAAAAGTTTAAAAATGAAAACTTATTGCAATCCACAACTTTTGGATAATCGATAACAGTCAATTATGTTCTGAGTATAGATAAATTTACTGATATAAGTTTTGTTTACCTTTAGCTTGATACAGAGAATAACCTGTATTCTAGTTTGACTAAAATATGAAGCAGATATAAATTGGTATATTTGCTCTAATAGAATTTATACCTGTAAATTTCTCTATGGGGATATTTCACTGGAATTCTAAAATTTATCTATGGGTCTGTTCTTATAATTGTTTTTAATAAGTGTATTTACAGGAATAACTACTGTATAAATATTCTATATTTTTATTTAACTATTAATAATAAACCTATATAAAATCTCCATAATATTTTATTACTGTAATAATCACAAACATATCCTGTATAAGCAAATTACTCGATCTGTATGATAAGTAGGAAAATTCTAAGACATATAAATTCTGCAAATTCTATCAAAGGACGATACAGAGAGGCTACTTTACTGAAAATAAATACTGTTCAAACACAGATGAGATAGTCCATTCTACATTTAAATTTATTAAATAAACAGCAGGAAAAGTGGCAGAACCTGTATCAATGGTAGACAATAACAGCAATGGGAGGCTGTTCCTCCCTACCAATTCCTGGAGAGTGCCCAGACAGCACTTCTCAGGACCCCCGAGCTTGCTCTGGTCTAACTGGCAGGAACTAGGTACAGCCAACAATTCCCTCAGCCAAAGCAGCTATACTGGAACCAAGTTACTGCAACTTCCTGACTCAAAACACTTCCTTACTGTTTTTCCCACTTCCTCAATGGGACTCCTGAATAGCATTCACCTGAATGTATTCTCCCTCTAGAACAATGCTGAACCCCCAGCTCAGTTCATTGAGTACTATTTAAAAGATTGCCTAGGTCTTAGTTGGGTTAACTATCATTAATGAGCCACCTGCTCAGATTCCACTTTCTTGGGGAATCATGACCCCAAAATATAGGGAGGTTGCCACCTGCAACTCAGGAAGTGTTTGAGGATGCTGCCACTTGTCTTTTGTCTTTCCACCTAGTTCCATCCACCAGTTAGACCAGTAACCTCTTTTAACAGCTCTCCCATGTTGTTGTCTCCATAATTTATTTATTGATAATAATTATTCAGAATTTACATTCCATTTCTGGTGACTCTGCTAAGTCATCCATTCCTACTTAGCATTAAATTTAACATAATGTCTCAGGAATATTAATAAAATAATTACATTATTTTGCAAAATTGGTGTATGTGACATACACACCCCCTTAAAATGTAACATCGTCCTCGATGTCACTTATTCTTCTTCTTCAGCCACCTGCTGGAATAGATGTGGGTATGCTTCCCGCATCTTACTTTCCAGCTCCCAGGTAGCTTCTTCAGGACTAAGGTGCTTCCATTGCACCTTCACTTGTCCAATTATGCGGTTCCGTAGAGTAATTTCCCTCCTCCCGAGGATACAATCCGGTTCCACCAGAACTTCCCCTTCTGGTTCTACCTGTACAATGTTCCAATCAATAACATGAGTAGCATCATGAACATATTTTTTTAAAACAGAGATATGAAAAACATTGTGTACTTTTAAATTTGGTGGTAATGCTAACTGATAAGCAACTTGACCGATTCTAGATAAAATTTCAAATGGACCACAGTAACGTGGTGCTAATTTTGCACAACTTCCTAATCTTAGGGAGCTCTTCTTTGGCCTTACCTTGATGAACACATGCTCACCTACCTGGAACTCTTTAGGAGTTCTTTTCAAATCTTCTTGACTCTTTTGCCGATCTTGGGCAATCTTCAAGTTTTCCTGCACTTGTTTCACAATCTGTTCCATTTCTTTCAATAAATCCGGTCCTAACACTAATCTATCTACTGGATTACTCCAAGAGATAGGAGTGTTACATTTTCGTCCGTACAGAATCTCAAAAGGACTAAACTTAGCTGATGATTGATAGCTGTTATTGTATGCAAATTCTGCTAAGTGTAAATAATCCTCCCACTTACCTGGTTGATCTTTAACGTACATCCTTAACAGATCTTCTAATACCTGATTAACTCTTTCAGTTTGTCTGTCCGTCTGAGGATGGAAAGAGGTGCTGAAATTCAGAGTGGTGTTTAATCCTTTGAATAAAGATCTCCAAAAATTCCCTGTGAATTTAGGATCCCTGTCTGATATAATAATTTTTGGAATACCGTGTAACCGAAAAATCTGTTTTAAAAAGATATCTGCTATGGTTGCAGCAATCCAGCTGGATGTTGATGTTCTGTTTTCACTTGTTGGCAGTCCAAACATCTAGCTATATACTCAGCTGTTTCAGATTTCATATTAGGCCAAAAATATTCTTTTCTCAACATGGTGACAGTCTTTTGGTAGCCTGGATGCCCGGAATAAGGGGTTTTATGAATTTCGTCTAGAATTAACAGTTTAACTTTAGGTGCATTTGGAACATACAGCCTGTCTTTAAACAATAAAAATCCGTTTTCATTTAAACTATACCCTTTTATCAAACTTTTTGTGGGTGGTTCTTTGGCTGCAATTTGTAAATGCTGATAATTTTCGTCTAATTTTATCCCTTCAGCCAGCTGTTCATTTAAATCAGAGGTGTAAGTGCTGCTAGCTGATATAAAATTTAGCTTTGCATTTCTGCTCAAGGCATCAGCCACCTTATTTTCCTTCCCTTTTATGTGTTGAATTTCAAAATCGTATTCACTTAAGAATGCCAACCACCTGGCTTGTCTTGCATTTAAATTAGGCTGATCTAGAAGGTATTTTAGACCTTTATTATCAGTCAGTAAAGTGAATTTTCTGCCTATTAAGTGGTGTCGCCACATCTTTAAAGCATGAATTACAGCAGCTAATTCTAGGTCATATGTGGCATAATTCTTTTCATGGATTTTCAGCTTCCTAGATTCGTAAGCAATGACATGTCCTTCTTGAGTCAGCACTCCGCCTAAACCATCATTACAAGCGTCGGTGCAAACTACGAAATCTTTATTTGGATCCGCTATTCTAAGAATAGGTGCAGTTGTCAATAAAGTCTTAAGTTTCTTGAAGCTTTCTTCGCACTTCGCATTCCAATCAAACTTCTTGCCTTTCTTTTGCAAAGAAGTGATTGGGTTGGCTATTTTTGAAAAGCCTTCAATAAATCTCCGGTAGTAACCGGTAATTCCCATGAAAGATCTAACGTCCGTTACATCTTTTGGTACTGGCCATTCTTCAATCGCCCGAATCTTTTCAGGATCAACTGAAATCCCTTCCTTAGTGACTACATGTCCTAAGTACTGGATTTCGTCTTTGAAGAAGTCACACTTACTGAATTTCGCAAAGAGCTGCTGTTCTCTTAGTTCTTGTAAGACTATACGTAAGTGTTCTTTATGATCCTCCTCACTCTTAGAATAAACTAAAATGTCATCGATGAATACGACAACAAATTTATCTAAGTACTTATGCATTATGTTGTTCATTAAGCACATAAAAACAGCTGGGGCATTAGTAAGCCCAAATGGCATTACGACAAATTCGTAATGTCCGTACCTTGTTCTAAAAGCTGTTTTGAAAATGTCTTCTTCTTTAATTCTCACCTGATGATAACCCGATCTCAGATCGATCTTAGAGAATACCATAGCTCCACGTAGCTGATCAAACAGATCATCTATACGAGGTAACGGATACCTGTTTTTAATCGTCATCTTGTTCAGTTGACGATAATCTATGCAAAGTCGCATAGTTCCGTCCTTCTTTTTAACAAAAATCACTGGTGCCCCCCAAGGGGATACACTGGGTCGAATATAATTCTTGTCTATTAACTCCTTTAACTGAGTTTTCAACTCGTTAAGCTCCAAAATATTCATACGATACGGGGCTTTTGAACTGGGAACAGCACCTGGTACCAGCTCAATTGTAAAGTCTAGCTCCCTTTTGGGAGGTAATTCTGGGATTTCCTCAGGAAAAACATCAATAAATTCATTGACTACAGGGATGTTCTCTACTGTTTTCTTGTTGTTTTCAGACTTATCTGTCTCATCTGTAATAGTTACAGCATAGGTCTTGCACCCTTTTCTGACTGCCTTTTTAAGTTGTAAGGCAGAAATCTGCCTAACTACTGTTTTCCTAGGAATACCCCTAACAGTTACAGGCTGTCCATTACTGTTTACACATCTAAAAGTTTTGTCAAAACAGTTTAAAACTACTATGTGCTGTTCCAACCAGTCCATTCCGATAAGTATGTCATAAGAGCCAAGTGGCAAGACGTTTAGTTTAACTGTAGTTCTAAAATCATTCATATTTAAGATACATTCTTTTACATAACAGTTTACTTTCCTTTTTGCCCCAGTAGCTAGTTGTACAGACCAAGAATTATCAAATCTTTCAACAGTGAAATTACATTTTTCTACTAGCTGGGGTGAAATATAACTAAGACTAGCACCCGGATCTATTAAAATAGTTACAGGGGTTTTGTTAATCATACCTCCTACTTCCACCATGGAAGTTTGATAGTCTGCTTGGCGGTTTTCCAACGCTGCATTGATTCGGGGCATAGTCCCTGCAAAATCTCCAACAGTCATTTCATCTTGAACAGTATGAATATTGCTGATTTGTTTCTTTCTGTTTGGGCAAACTGAAGCATAATGTGGGCCATTACACTCCCAGCACTTGACAGGTTCCTTTCGCTCAAAGTTTTTGGTGTAGTTTCCATGATTGTTAGGAGCCTCCTTGCTGCTTTTGAAATTATTGGAATGACTGGCAGCTCCATTTTTGGTTCCCTGGAAGCTTTTACCATTAAAATGGTTTCCATTCTTGTTATTCTTGAAATTTTTCTGAGGTACAAACTCCTTTTTCCTGTACTCATGCTGATGGATATTCTTTTTAGCCTTCCAGTTAGCTATCCCTTCTTTCTTTTTATTCTGTTCAAAACAGAAATTTTTCTTGCGCATAGCCTCTTCCAGCGTTTTGGGGTTATCATATTCGATTATGTCCTTGATATGATAGGGCAGACAGCTAAGAAACCGCTGTATTTTTGGTTTCTCCTCGATAAAATACGGCACATACCTTAACAGGCTCAAGAATTTACTGTTTAAATCCTTCATCGTCATAGATCCTAGTTTCAGCCCATAAAATTCCTTGGCCCTCTCCTCATAGTACTGTTCGGACATAAATTTCTTCTTGAAGTATCTTTTAAAAGTACTCCAATTAACTTCTTTCTCTTTAATCCCCTTGACTCTTTTCAGATCTTGCCACCATATGTCCTCCTTTCTAGAAAGGTTATAGATGGCCATTCGTGCCTTCAGCTGATTTGAGTAATTATAGATCTGAAAATATTTTCTCATCTCGGATAACTAGGATTCTGCCTCTTCTCCAGTTTCAGATTCTCCATTGAAAGTTGGAGGTTTTATCTTTTTAAACTCCCCGAAAATCTCTTCATAAGGTCTGTACCTTTTCCTTCTGTTGTGCAGCTCAGCTTCACTGCTGTCACTGCTAGTGTGATAACTGTGTTGTCCCTTTCTTTCTTCAGATGATGAACTACTGTCAGATTTAGTTGGTTTCGTCCTTTTAGACCCTCTTTGATGACTAACTTCTTCTGAGTCAGCTCGTTTGCTCCTTCCTTCTGTCTGAAATTTTTCTATCAATAGCTGATTTAACTGCTCTTGAGTTTTTATAATCCTTTCATTATCCTTCTTGATTGTTTCTATCTCTGTCCTTAAACCTTTTATGGTCTGCATCAGCTCAGTGGTGGGAGCAATTACCTCTTCTGTCTCAGGTTCTCTTGACATCTGTCTTGTCACAGTGTTTGGAGATTCTTGCTCAGGGTATTCTCCTAGTTTTTCCATACCTGCCTGTAAAGTTTAGAAAAGGAAATTTTCTGCTCTGTGTCATGAAACATAAATATAAGTTAGTACTTTATATGTATATTTAAATTTTCTTTTATGGTCACTATTTTTGCGGAAGTTAGTGGAGTCACATCCAATCCTAGTGTCTGAACCATGCTCTGATACCACATGTCAAAACCCAGAATTTTCTGAAAAATTTAAAAATTTTATTATAACAATAAATGTTAATTAATTTGCATTCCTGGTCCTGTTTATTTTAATTAACTAATCGTGATTTTGTTTAAAAGGTTCTATTATAATACTAATGTGAGTTTTGATTTTTTTTTATATTGACTGTTTTCGTTTTTAGCTTCAAAGGGAGAACTAGCCATAGCTGACTGGCTTACTTAGCTTACGAGCTAATGCATAATTCGTCTTTTGTTCACAGGTACCTAGCCATAGCTGACTGGCTTACTTAGCTTACGAGCTAATGCATAATTTGTCTTTTGTTCACAGGTACACCGGTAAGGTATGGACCACTGTAAATTAATTTTTATAAGCATCAAATTCCTTTCCCTGCACTGTAAAAACTCAGAGAAGATGTAAATATTATTACTGGTTGTCGTATAAGACGGGAGAGTTCTTTTCATGAAATTTATGCTTGATGTATGGTTGATAGTCTGCATGATATGATTTCTCTTATTCTGGATAGTATCATTAGGCGTTTCGATGAATTACAATCTCATAGGCATATTCATTGCGTTGTGACTATGACTCTTTGTTAATGATGTATACTGTCACTGGAACAAGTTGTTGTAACTATGTTCATTGTATGCATAACGTGACGTTAGCATTATGTGATATTCTGTCAACTATTAGCTGCGATTACAGCTGTGATCACGTATTATTTGCATGAGGTTGGAGTTGTGATAACTCTAGTGATGTACTATTATATTCATTTATAATTTAAGATCCATTGTCTACTTAGTAATTTTTTTTTTTATTACGCCAAGTTTAACTTATGCCAAAATATTTGTTCCTTGTTTTTATGCTACAGCCAATGCATGGAATTATAGATGATTTTATATGGATACTTCACAATATTAAAGATTACTATCCTCATCGTTGATTGTTAACAATAGTATTGGAAAAATTTTGATAATAAGAACTTACATAACCACGGTGTATCCAATCATATTGCAAGGTAATATTTCAATGTTTAAATGATGTGGAGCTCTCTTTTGAAATTGACTACATCGCTTACTACATCACTTTTCAAATGATTGTAGGGGATATATTATGTAACTTGGGAACTAACGATGGCTCGGTTACAAAATATGCACTATACGATGATTGTGTATCAATCATAGGGAATATCCATACTACGAATATGACTTTTATCCATACCATGATATAAAATTGATGAGCAATAACTCGAGCTGCAGCTGGACTATAGGAATTTGACCCATGGTAGGTTGATAATTTAAAGGGCTACGTGGATGGCTCTCATCCTTGCGTTTGGTGATATATAAGCCTGTCTTGAAACCCTTACCTGGTCATTTTCTCTACCTTCGGGCTCGGGTTGTAAGAGAGAAACCCTTCATGTCTGAGTTCGTCAGTAGGGCACTGTAAATTGCAATTCTCTTATGGTTATGGTCACGTAGTTTTATTCTCTGTTGGTTTAAAAGTCTGTGGACTCTGCTACTGGCGTCTGCTACAGTTCATTGGGCATCTTGGTATCGTTGCTGTCACTGTGTTTAAGTCACATGCTACTTACAGTCTTACACTATTGCTAGAGTGAGTTCGAGGCAGGGTTTTTCTTTGTTGTTTTTATCCATGAGATGGTCGTGTAATGGGTTTTAAATCTTGCTCCCCGACTGGTTCATTCACATCTTAAGGGTTTGTTCAAAATATTACCTGTCACGGCTATCAATAGAGAGGAACTTGAAGTTTTCCTTGCTCATCCTTCTGACGAATATGATGAGGTTTTTGCTACCTGGCTCAACTCATGGATACCAAGTTGTCCACTGGGTTTGCTTTCTCCGATATCTCAGGTAAGAAATCTCAAGGGTTTCGTAGATTTCTGTTTTGCAAAAGATTGTTTATATTTTAAATGAATGTTGACATTACTCGTCACTTTGTAGTGTGCAGGTCATAACCGTTCCTGAAGGTGTACGAGGCTTCCTTTCCAGCGCTGGCTCCTCCGGGTAAGCCTGGTTATACCATGGCTGTCTCTCCCTTTGTTGGTTTTGTTTTGCTAAGGTTATGTCTGGAAGGACCTCCTTTGTAACTGGGTTGTTGTCATTTTTGTGAACATGAATACAGTCACATGTATTAATCTTTTTGCTTAAAATAGATAGGTTTTGTATACCCTGGCATGTTTACGAGGAACAATCTAAGGCTCAGTCTGTTATGATGGCCCTGGGGTTGTTAATTGTCATTATATTTTGAATATATAGGGTTTTACCCAACCCTGTAGAAGTTATATAAATATTGTAATGTTTGGCCTGTCAAGTGGCCGTGTATTATCTGCGTTTTATTAAATGAACAAAATGTTTAAATATAGGATTGTTTAGAGTTTCTCAGATGTTCTCAGATAATGATATCTCAGCTGTAGGTAATGGTAATATATTAGTTCTCTGCGTTTTCTTTGGTTTTTGGGTGTTAAATGATAGTGATGGGGTTCGCTATCCCTTACTGTGATAGACGGAGAAATATTGTTAACCCTAGCGGATTGGGGTTCTCTCCCTGGTTAAAATATATATATATAAAGTGTTTAAGTTCTGCTGTGGCTGGGAACGAGTTGTAAAAGAAATTGGTTTATGTTTATATATATGGTGACAAATGTCTCCCTTTCAATAATTAATAATAGGGTTTGTAAAAGCCAACGATGGCTGAGTTCGATGATAACTTTTCTGCGTGTGTTATGATGTTTGACTATTGTTATGAAAACACCATAAAAATGTTGTGTATTACATGTAAAAATGAGCTCGATAATGAGCAGTAACTTATGCTTGTGATAAAGGAAAGATTTGGATAAAGGAACAATGAAATTTCTATGTTGTAAGACTCGGCTTCGATCTAGTCGATGTGTTTGTCTTTTAAATAGCTCTTGTAACTCTGTTGTAAACATTCTGGATATAATAACTATAGTGATAGGTTTTAGATAAAACAACTCTTACCACGATTCTTTGTTTACAGTTTACTGGTTTGTATTCACTAAGATTTTGTCGAATAGGATTGTATGGAAAAGTATAAAAATGAAAACTTATTGCAATCCACAACTTTTGGATAATCGATAACAGTCAATTATGTTCTGAGTATAGATAAATTTACTGATATAAGTTTTGTTTACCTTTAGCTTGATACAGAGAATAACCTGTATTCTAGTTTGACTAAAATATGAAGCAGATATAAACTGGTATATTTGCTCTAATAGAATTTATACCTGTAAATTTCTCTATGGGGATATTTCACTGGAATTCTAAAATTTATCTATGGGTATGTTCTTATAATTGTTTTTAATAAGTGTATTTACAGGAATAACTACTGTATAAATATTGTATATTTTTATTTAACTATTAATAATAAACCTATATAAAATCTCCATAATATTTTATTACTGTAATAATCACAAACATATCCTGTATAAGCAAATTACTCGATCTGTATGATAAGTAGGAAAATTCTAAGACATATAAATTCTGCAAATTCTATCAAAGGACGAGACAGAGAGGCTACTTTACTGAAAATAAATACTGTTCAAACACAGATGAGATAGTCCATTCTACATTTAAATTTATTAAATAAACAGCAGGAAAAGTGGCATAACCTGTATCAATGGTAGACAATAACAGCAATGGGAGGCTGTTCCTCCCTACCAATTCCTGGAGAGTGCCCAGACAGCACTTCTTAGGACCCCCGAGCTTGCTCTGGTCTAACTGGCAGGAACTAGGTACAGCCAACAATTCCCTCAGCCAAAGCAGCTATACTGGAACCAAGTTACTGCAACTTCCTGACTCAAAACACTTCCTTACTGTTTTTCCCACTTCCTCAATGGGACTCCTGAATAGCATTCACCTGAATGTATTGTCCCTCTAGAACAATGCTGAACCCCCAGCTCAGTTCATTGAGTACTATTTAAAAGATTGCCTAGGTCTTAGTTGGGTTAACTGTCATTAATGAGCCACCTGCTCAGATTCCACTTTCTTGGGGAATCATGACCCCAAAATATAGGGAGGTTGCCACCTACAACTCAGGAAGTGTTTGAGGATGCTGCCACTTGTCTTTTGTCTTTCCACCTAGTTCCATCCACCAGTTAGACCAGTAACCTCTTTTAACAGCTCTCCCATGCTGTTGTCTCCATAATTTATTTATTAATAATAATTATTCAGAATTTACATTCCATTTCTGGTGACTCTGCTGAGTCATCCATTCCTACTTAGCATTAAATTTAACATAATGTCTCAGGAATATTAATAAAATAATTACATTATTTTGCAAAATTGGGGTATGTGACATCAGAAGTGTTCCCCTGAAGAAATAGTTGCTGGCACGGCCTTATTCAAGCAATTTCGAGACATATTTGCTTGGTCCTATGAGGAGATGCATGGGATAGACCCTGTAATTGTTTCTCACGAAATAAAAACCTATCCCGACATCAAACCTATATGCCAAAAGTTGCGACCGATACACCCTTAGAAGACTATGGCAATTAAGGCAGAAATTGAAAATCTCTTAAAGGCTGGTTTTATTTATCCTATCCCATTGACGGATTGGGTCTCAAACATCATCCCTGTGAACAAAACGCAGGGTACCATTCGCGTCTGTGTCGATTATCGGGACCTTAATCGGGCTTGTCCAAAAGACAATTACCCGACCGCCTTCAACGACCAGATTATCGACAATTGTGCCGGAAGCATCATCTTGTCATTTATGGATGGCTTTTTTGGTTACAACCAGATTAAGATCAACCCAGCCGACCAACATAAGACATCTTTCATCTACCCGTGGGGAACATTTTCATATCGCAAACTCCTGTTTGGCCTTAAAAATGCTGGCGCCATGTTTCAGGGAGCTATGTCGTATGCCTTCCATGATATTAAGGACTTTGTGGAACCTTACCTAGACAATCTCCCTGCTCATTCAAAGCAGCGTGAGTTCCACATTGATCATCTAACGTCCATTTTCCTCAGATGCATACGGTACAATATCCGTCTGAATCCTCATAAGTGTATATTTTGCGTTGAGTCCGAACTCCTCTTAGGATTTATCGTTTTGAAGGATGGGATCTGCATTGATCCCTTAAAGGTGGAAGCCATCATCAACCTGCCACCCCCAACTGATGTGACAAAAATTCAAAGTATCTAAGGGAAGGAGACTTATTTAAGACGTTTTGTTTGCAATTTCATGGAGAAGACTCAGGGGTATATGAGACTGCTCAAGAAGGACGTCCCATTCATTTGGGATGACCAAGCTCAAAAGTCCTTCGACAGTATCAAACATGCCATCACGCATGCCCCCATGCTCCAACCGCCCAATTATTATCGAGATTATATCTTATATATCGCCGCTTCTGTCACCACTATCGCCATGGTTTTGGTACAGGAGTATCAAAATGCCCAGGAACATGTAATATACTATGCAAGTAAGGGTCTTGCTGACACTGAAACTCGATATTCACATGTAGAAAAACTCGCATTTGCGGTGGTCATCGCCATCCAGAAGTTCTGGCACTATATCTTGCTCTGCACCACCACCATCATCGCCGACTCGAACCCCATGTACCACGTACTGACAGGTCAGGTGCTTGGGGGCAAGTATACACGTTGGATCGTGATACTGCAAGAATTTGATCTTCTTTTCGAGAAAGCTAAGTATAAGAAGTCTTTGGTGTTTTCCGAGCTCATTTGCGACCTTCCCCGTCCTGATGCAGAAGTCGAGCACAATGACTTGTTTCCCGACGAATCATTGTTTCTCATCAGTACGACTGATCCATGGTATGGAGATATCTTATTGTATATTCAAACCCAATGCTTCAACCCTCAACTCTCTCGCGACGACCGTCATAATATATGTCACCATGCGAAGTATTATTTGATCATCAATCATACTTTGTATTGCCGTGGCATTGATTCAATTATTTGACGTTGTCTCACTCACAATGAGGCTGAACGTGTTCTCAATGACTGTCACGTTGGGGCATGTGGCGGTCACCTCTCTAGGAGGGCTATAGCCCAGAAGATTTTGCGCGCAGGCTATTTTTGGCCTACAATCTTCAAAGATTGTATTGAGTCCGTAAAAAAATGTCCTCCTTGCCAACACTTCCATATGAAGAAGCGCACCCATCCCACCTCGTTACACCCAGTTATTGTCGTGGGCCCCTTCACAAAATGGGGCATCGACTTTATGCATTGTAAGCCTACCTTGGTCGGGGGGCATAGTTACATCATTGTAGCTGTGGATTACTTTACTAAGTGGGCCAAATCTATGCCTACATACCATAATGATGGAAAAACCACCGCACTCTTCATGTTCAATCATGTAATAGCGCGGTTCGGAGTTCCTCGGGCAATTGTTACCGATCATGGTTCCCATTTTCAGAACCATATGGTTGATGAACTGAGCGACAGGTTGTGTTTTTTCCATGAAAATTCAACACCCTACTACCCGCAGTCCAATGGACAGGTCGAGGCCATTAACAAGGTCTTGAAAACTATGGTCCAAAGGATGGTAGGGACACATAAGTCCAATTGGCACAACATGCTCTTCTCAGCATTATAGGCCTATCGAACTTCCATCAAAACCGCCACAGGCTTCACTCCCTTCGAATTGGTATATGGATTGGAGGCTGTCCTACCTATAGAGTGTGAAATTCCATCTCTATAACTCACTGTCGAACTTCTTCCTAACACTACTGCCGAGGAAGAACGTCTCTTGCACTTATCAAAACTTGACGAGTCCCACCGATATGCCGCTCTTGCTAATGAAGCGCACAAGAAACGCATCAAATCCCATTACGACAAGTCAGTTGAACCATGTATCTTTAACGAGGGTGAACTTGTCCTCACTTATGACCAGAAGCACGACAAATTAGGAGCAGGAAAGTTCGAACCCATGTGGCATGGACCTTACATTGTCAAATGTGTTTTGGAGAAGGGAGCTTATGAGCTTGAAGACTATGACGGAATCTCTTTGGGTGAACCCCGCAATGGGATTTACCTGAAGAGATACTATGCTTAAATTCATCACGCTTAGACTTTCTTGTATATACTGTACATGGCATGTTTTTTGTGTTTTTGTGTGTGTTGTGACGCTTTTATTTTTGAATGTCCTCAAATCTTGTTTCCGCTCCTTATACCATGTTCTGTCTACGTGTGCAGATGGAAACATGCTATGGATTCGCGGATGGCACCAGCCGGCATACCCGTAACCTTGCTTCGGTTGCCTGAGTACTATAATCCCCAACAGGTGAGCTCATTAGATCAGGAGGAAGTTTCCTGGGGTTTGCGACCAACAATGTCATAGAGTATCAGGCAGTAATTAGAACCCTAGCGAATGCCATTTCCTTGGGTATGAACCACATTGTCATCCACATGGATTCTCAATTAGTGGTTTCCCATCGTAACCGGGTTTACGACATCCGTGATCCCACCTTAATCCATCTCTTTAGACGAGTGCATCTCCTGGAAAGGTCATTTGAATCCATTCAATACCTACACATTCCACGAGAGTTAAACACAGTTGTTGACTCGATGGCCAACTTCATTTTGGATTGGTACATCACACACACATAATATTCATAATATGTAAAAGCATTCACAACATGTAAATAATGTAATGTATAAAAGAAAACATGTAAACAAGATCACATCACTCATCATTTTAAAAAACATGATGTATAAATCGTCGAGAATGTCTGTATATATATATATATCGCTCAAAAGTAGTGCTGGTACAAAATCTGAAGCACGATGGCTTTTAGTTAGTCTCTACAAAATCTGAAGCATCATAGCTTTCAGTAGTACAAAATCTAAGGCCTCTAAGCTCTCAGTACAAGTATAATAGTGTCATCACGCCTGACGCCTGACCCGTACACCACCCCTAGCATGGACAGCACGATGTTGTTGAGTGAGGAAGCAATCCAAGGTCCTCGCTATCTTATGGAGTAGGGAATTGAGGCGTACAGATGCTCCAACCCCAAACCTCTGCATAGGTCTCGGTAGGTCATCTATCGCTAGCTCAGGAACCTCCACTATCAGCTGGGACAAGTTCCTGTATACCTCCTCCATCTCCTCGATGGCAGCATGAGCACCTGGGGGCACAACTGCTTCCCCACCTCTATCTCTCCTCGCCAGGAGAGAAAGTCCTACCGGACGTACGGGCCCCACTTCTACACACACATGTTATATACTTGTCAGCACCGCATCAAAAAAATGATAAATATTCAAAACTAAAAGTACAAGGCTTTTTTGTTCTCACCTATGTCACCCCATGCTGCACCCTCGGGCAGCATCAAGTCAGGATCCTCTCTGAAATCCGTACCATTGTACGGGAAGTCCTCAACCATGAGTAACTGGCCTTCTAGCCAGCTAAAGAACTCAGGACCAAAGCTGATGATGGGTCCTCCACCATGACGAGTCATGACCTCAGTCCATTTGAGCATGTGGGGATCTCGAGGCTCCCTGTCATCTAGTACCACCTGTGGGTGTAAGAGAGGGATCCACTCCAAGAGGAACGATACCACGATTGACACATAACCAAACTGCTTGAGCTCTCCCCGTCAACACTTGGTTAGCTGAGCTCAGAGGTTTGCGAGGAGACCCTCACACCAGTTGAAAACCATGGGGGACATGCAGTCCTCCGCATAAAGCATCTGGGTCTGAGTAGAAATGTGTGGGGCTTAGCTACCTGCTGCTATAGTAATAGTAAGCAATATTGTATGTAGTGGACGGCTCACCACATCCCTGATAAGAATCTTCCCACTGGAAGACCGAGAAAGAGCAGTACAATGCTGTGACGCCATGTCATCAATTGTGTGGTCACTGGCCCATGTTCCAGTAAGATGTACAGGTTCCCCTCTCATGGACAGAACTGTGAGAAAATAGATGTCCTCGACATCTATTATGAGGATGTGCTCACCAAACACGAAATATTGTTGGGCCGCATCCCAACTCTGGAGCATTTGTGATAGTAATGGGATTTGGGATCTCATCCCTTGAATCTCAAAGAACTTGAGAAAACCACAGTTCCTCAAGGCATCCACACATTGTGGATCATTAGGAACTTGTTCATCTTCTACTTCATGTTCTTGTTCTCGCCACTCTAAAACCATGTTGGCTAGCAAGCAACCTACCAAGAAGGGCATTTAAACACTATTAGGTCCTACTTCAACCTCTGCAAGTTCATTTTTTGGATTAAATTTGATTGTTGGAAAGTGCAACTCCGTCGTCGCACTGTACGTTTGTGTACAGTGAGATGTTGTCACACTTCATCCATTTGGGACTTGCGCCGAGTAGGTCTCGTCGCAGTTCCCAAAAGGGCGAACTGCGACGAGCCGAGAGCGTAGTATCCCTCCATGAATCCATCAAAAAATCCAAAAATTGAACCTAAAAACAAAATCTAATCCACTGGAAAGTTGTTGGATGAAGTTTAGGCTTACCTACTCTTGACGGTGGGTGAAATGGCGGATCGTAGCTCCCGAAATCGGCAAAGGAATTTTTGGCTCCAAATTGGTACTTTTCCTCCCAAATTGACAATTGAAACAATAAAATCTATTTTGGCCCATTTTTCTATTTATAAATAGAATGGAATATTCCTTTTCAAATATTTTGATGCTTTTGGACCATTTATCATAGTTTTTTACCATTTTTGTCATATTTGAGGCTATTTGACACATTTTCTAGAGTGCAGAAGTTGTAAGTGGTTTTTTGTGTCGTTTCTCGTATCACAACAGTCATCACAGTATGAACACTACCTTGAACGTTTTTGTCGTTATTTTTGCAACGATTAGTCTGTAATTATTGTGTGATGATGAGTTTACTCTTCGTTTGTTCTCATACTCACGAAACCATGAGAACAAGTACCTAGTTATGATTTATCACTTTTTCCGGGCTCATTAAACTTCCATGGAAAAATACACCCCCCGGAGTCTACCGTTAACCTCTTTTCAGGATCTCAAAAAAAATGAAAAGATTGCCAAGCAAACTTGTCACGTTCACGCTTGTTAAAGTATTTGAATGGTCATCTTCCTGGTGGTAGTTTACCCCTTTTTCAGACCAGGAGGCACTAATTATGAAAAAGGTATACTCCATCCAATCATGACTGGAAGAGTCCTCTCCCGCGTTGTTTTACCCTTTTTTCGGGCTATGACGCTAACTTTACGAAAAAGGACTGTTGGAGTCTTCTTTAGTTCTTTTCAAACTCTCTAAAAATGAAATGACGACCGAGTTTACCTTCTATGGGCTCGTTAAAATTTTCACATTGAAGGGCCCGTCATGGGACGAACCCCTCCTATCCCAGGTTCGGAAAATATTTGGGATTGGACTCATCTATGAGATGAGCTATACCGAGCATCTAGTTACCCTCATCAAGCTCGTAAAAAACACATGAGGCACTCATCATTCATGATGGGGAAAAAGGAAAGTGTTTGTGTTACAGACCTTATTAGTGGTAGTATGTAGTCGTTCTTGAACATGGCACTCATCTGCATTTGCATGCAGTACTTGTATCATCCATTTGTCTTCGAGTTCCACTTATTTCCCGAGTCTAGTTACTCCTTTGATTCATTCAAATAAAGGCTTCCATCATCAGTCGCTTTGAAAATTTGTGTTTCACTCGTCATGTCAATACTGCCAAGTCATGCCATGCCCATGTTCAAGAATATGTCTATCATTTATCATCTGTAGTCAGTATACCCGCCATCACGTTGGTCTACTCTAGATCAGTCTTGCATGTTACTGTACCATCCTATCTACCCTATACATCTTTGTCATGTTTCATGTCGATTGATGGGAGATTCATTATGGCCCTCCTTCGACGGATTCATCCTTGTTGACTTCAACACATCATCCGATCATTGAATCTAGAAACCAGTCAAGTACCTTGGCGCTGCATGCCTCAATGGCAGGTTACCTCGCTTTCATCATGAGTTTGCATCATTGGCTCTTGATTGAAATATTTCATCTTGCGTTCGACTTCAACTCATTTATTCACACTTGATGATATGTACTGTGATACCTTGGGAATCACTGACATCAATGGTGATCTCCCTCGCACTTGTTAATGGTTTACATTAATGGCCGGTAATCAAGTGGCTTCTACCATGTTTGACGTCAAGACATTTGTAATCACATGGATAGATTCGTATCATTGCAGGTTCAGCTTGAAGACCCTGGGGAGTCATGTTTTACCCAGGTTGCGATGGAGTATGTATTGAGTTATATCACACGGATCCACTTTTGTATTGGTCATGGCTGTGTTATCATCTCATCATGGATCTATGCTTGTGTCTAGTAGCCATGATTATGTTCAGTCGGTCATTACTACCATGGATCTGCAATGTATTGGTCGGCAGCCATGTTGTACTTCATATGAGATTATCAGTTCAGAGTCAGTTGTACTGCAGCAGTATCCTTCGTCCAACGAGTCTATTTACATTACTTCTATCAAATCACTTCACCTATCTATCTTCAATAGCTTCATGCTTTGGGGGGCATTCTGTTATACCCAAAATATACACATCAAAGATTCAGTGTATACACCCCTAAAGATACTTGGACTAAGTAATCATCCTGGGAGGATTTGTTCCCAATTGTGCTAAGTTTTGAAGGGTCGTCGCAAGCTGCACACTAGCAACATGCGACGTTGCACCTTGCTCCATTACAGGGTGCGACAAAGACAGTTAAGTTGGAAAAATAGCTTCTTCGAGGTCCATCTCGAAGCTTGCTGACTTGGGACCCTATCCCTGACCTCTTGGACGAGTTGGAACTCGGTTCCTAAACCTTTGGAGAGATCCCTTAAGCCTCTCCTACCATCTCTCAACCTATCCTATCCATACCCTATCCATTTATTCCTATATAAATGAAACTCACTCCCATCCCAAGTGGAGGAAGGCTATGGTATCTACATGCTTGTGAAATCACTCTTAGAACATCTCCACTCACCTATTGGAGAACTCATACTTCATTGGAAGGATATGGAAATTGGCTTCGTCGAAGAAGGGCTACAGCGTTAAGACTTGGTTGTGGTTTTATATCTCTATTATGTACTCCTCTATTTGCAGTAATACAAATGCTTTCCACCAATGTTGTTCATGTGTGTAATGATATTGAGTAGTTTACCTGCTTAACTGTTTACTTAGATCTCTTATTGTATAGATGTCTTTTACTGGTTTCTCTTGTTTCTTATCTTGATAGGTCTTGCAGCTTGGATCTGACAACCGTGAGATGTGGAGCAGCATTCAAGGGAAAGGATTGCAAAGTCAAAGGTAAGACATCTAGTACTCGATCCTTAAGTAGATCTAGGAAATGCATTGGTAGTCTGTTCTATTTGTTCTAGACTCACTTTGAGCTAGGGAGATCGGGCTCGTGTCCACTTGAGTGGATTGTCAAATAACACACCTTGATGCGGTCGGCCCTGTAAGAGTCATGTGGGTCAAAGGGTTATTAGACCACCCTAGTAGGGGTCGGCCCAGTCAGCATTATGTTAAGTGTTTAAGTTGAGGCCGACCTAGTTGAGTAAAGGTCAAGTGAAAGTTAGTGTATAAATAGAGAGTGTGTCTCTCTCATTTTACACATTCTATCATTCACTCACTTTGCATTAGTGAGAGAAGAGGAAGGTGCACACAAGTGGAGGAGGAGCATGCTGCTGAAGATATCTATCTCTGGGGTTTGTTCATGGTGATCCTTATACTGATGCTTATTCTATGTCTGAGGAAGTTGTGGGGTTTTTCACCTTCTTGGTTTTCCCCGGTGAAATGTTTTGTGTCTCTTGTCTCCTGTCTCTTATGCTTGATATGGTGTACATTTTGTTCTTTCAGTTAATATCCTAGATCTATTGAATTAAATGATGAAAAACTAACAGTTTCAGTCACATTCTTTCCGATATGCATTATATCAAATAGATGAGCAATTTGTAGGTGCTCATAGTAGGGAAACCTACTAAATTGTCTAGGATAACTTTTCATTCCTCATGGAATCCCATTAATGTCTTCATGATCACATGAACGACCATCATGAATCGTAGTTTATAAAGAAATTACATAAATCAATGTCAATTATAGTAAACAACACACAATAAAAAAAATACATAACATTTCATATACAATGATTCATACATACCTTGACGATTTCTATTATATTGCAACTTCCATAGGTGAGGTGTCATTCTCTGCGGTTTGAATGCAGTCTCTTAATTTCCATTGAACAAATGTTTTTCGGTAGTTCAATACTTGTGATTCTTACAGAGGAAGTGCCTATACTCATCAAACACCTCCTTTCCTAATCTTTTTGAACGACGAGATTTGATCTTAGGACCACAAACTAGACATGCAAATTTCCCCTTTGTCTGAAGAACTACATAAAGAGATAGAATATCTATGTCAATTATAATTATATAAAAAATGAATGGATTATTTATAAAAACATGCATGCATAGTTTATTAACTAGTTCAAAAAATTAAATGCAAATAAAGTGGAACTTATAATTACAAACCGCAAAAATGGGTTAACCCTGGGGCATCATGTATTGTTCATACAAGCATTGCGTGGAATTGAAATTTCCTTTGCCGTATTGGTCTAGATACATCATACATAGTGATGCCATTCCATAACTTTAGTAGCTCGTCAATAAGAGGTTTTATATATACATTCATATCTTTGACTTGGTACTTACCTGATTGATTTGAACATATAAAAAATATAATTATGAGACATACGATTTAGATATATAAACCATATTGCACAAGAGAAAAATAAAATATATATATATATATATATGACATTATGCAACAAAATACGACAACTGAGATGCCACTACATTAAAAAAAAAATTGTAGACACAATATAGTTACTGTTGGAGAATACCTGTCGGATATCCGACATCCGCGGGCATAATATAATGTTGGATATCCGACATTCGTAGGCATAATATACTGTTGTAAATCTGACATCCAAGGGAATAATATAGGGTCGGATATCCGACATCCGCGGGTATAATATTATGTCAGATAGCCGACGAAATTGGTCACTATTCGACACACATCTTCGGATATCCGAGGGCCGTCAGATATCCGACGAACCCTCTTATCAATTTTTTAAAAAATCATCAAATTTCGTAATTTTGAAGGTGAAATCCGATGACACAGTCCTTTTCGTCGGATGTCGTCAGATTTTCTCGTTGGATTTTGGGTCATAATTACCTAGTGCCAAGATTGAAGTGGCTCTCTTGGATCTCTTTTCTTGTCTTCCATCATCCTAGCTAGTTTTTTCACAACTTGTGGTTGTTGCTTTGGCTGATTTCTGAAATGAGGCAGCTTGAACCCCTTCTTTATTTTGTCAAACTTCTCATTCTTTTTGTCCTTCGTTGTCTTATGGAAATATGGCTTGTTTTTGGCTTGATCATAACAATAATTGGTTTTTCTTATGGTCTCATCTAGATTTTGAGGTTCATCCAACGCAATTCTATCTTTGTAGGACTGAGGCAACCCACTTAGAAAATGTTAAATTTTGACTTTATCATCTTTGATGTACTTGATATATCTTAGTATCTCCAAGAATTTATTTGCATATTCATCCATAGTCATTTGACCCAATTTCAGCTTATGGAATTCTTTAACTTTTCCATCATAGTACCTATTAGAGAGGTACTTTTGCTTGAAGTATTTCTTGAATTCCTGCCACACAATATTACTTTCATTATTGGTGGCGTTGGAATGGATATTCGGAGTGCAAAAATCCAACTGATCAATGGTGACAATTTTCCCTTGATGAGGAAATTGGACCAAACGAAAAAATGGAAGAGGCTACAATAGTCATGGCATAAAACAAATTACGACCTAGTAGGATGTTGTAATCCAATGGAGCATCTACAATTTAGACATGGATATATATGGTTTCTCCCCCTATTTCTACAGCGAGGGATGGCATAAGTCTGTAAGGTTGGAAACCACAACCGTCAAAATATTTTAGAGTAGTGGGAGACTGAGTTACCTCCAGCGAGCCAATAGCTCACCAACAATACAAGGACATGATAGAGGTGGAAGCACCTTCGTCCAAAACGATACGATGGATGTTGTTTCCACAAATATTCGTATGAACCTAAAAATCCAACTAGTGGGAAAGTCTAGATTTAAAGTATTCAAAATTAAACATAATCATATTGGAAGAGTCTGGGTCAATAGCTCCAAGTGATGACAAAAATGTTCTATGCTCACTAGAGAAATGCTATAGAACTTCGAGGGTAGACATTAAAAAAGGTGCTTGAGCTAAATCCTTGACAATATTGTAATTTTGGGAAGCTCGCGTGCTTGGATTGAATGTTGCTTTTCGAGTTGTGTCCTTTGGTGGGCACAAAACGCTGTCAAGAAGAGGTATTTCAACGTGAAGAGGTCCATTAGGAGGAGGAGTTGAAGGAGGATCTTCCATGGGAGATTTATCTTTTCAAGTCCCGGTTTTGTTTGAACTTGGAATAATATCATAGGTTTTTGTCAAGTAGATAAGTGCACAGTCTCGTTACTCATCATGAGAATGTCGCGATGTGCGGATGTCTCTGGTTGAGTGGGATCATGTGGAGTGCCCCCTTGCGGGGGGGTTTGTGCGACCATTCGTTGTTGTTGAGACAGTAAAGGGTCAGTTAGAATTGTCGGGCGGGAAGATCCTTTGAAAAATTTGTTGACTTCCTCTTGATAAGGACATTATTTGGTATAGTGGTCTTCCTGGAAAATAAGGCAGGGGAACTTAGCTTTCCTTTTTGGTTTTGTATCAACATTGGTTTGTTGTGGTTTTGGATTTTCTTGCTAAGGAAAATATTTTTTGGATTTCCCTTTGTTATTCTTCGTTTTCCCTCCGGATTGTTGTGAGGAGGATTGAATTGCATTAACCTCGGAGGTCTAAATAGGAGAAGTAGTGTTTTTGGATGCAACCCGGGTTGGAAGTGGAGAAGAAGTGTTTTGTTGTCCACTAGATTTCGCTACAGGCTGTGCCTTCACGGAACCAACTACACCATCGATAGGAGGTTCGATAGCAAGCCTGGATGGGTCATCAATGGGGAGGAGGGCATGAGGGACCAGTTCATAGAGAGTTCCAGATTGGGATTAAACCAAGTCCATATAGTGAGCATGACTGATCACCTGCTCTTCTGTAACAACCTCTCCCATCACAACATCCCTAGCAATAGGTGGCAGTAATGACTTTGTGAACCAATCGGATAATAATTCATCAAGGATGGGATCCTTAATCAATCGTTGGAGTCTCCTCCACGCATGAATGTGATCTGAAATGTGAGTGGAAGTAGATTGGCACAACAAATTCAATAGGTCTATGCCAGTTTCATATCGAATGGGAAGCTGTAAATGTGTCAGAAACTGCATCACAAAGTATTTGAAGTCACGGAAATAGTATTGTGGCAGCTCAATATACCATTTAGTTGTCGTCCCAGTGAGAGTACGTTGGAAGAGCCGCAAACGTATGGAACCATCCATCAATGATTTCAAAGAAGATCAAAGATGGAATGTCATAACAAGATTTTTGGGGTCTTCCCTGGGTTTGGCATCAAATTTTGGAATATTCAATGGTAAATTGGAAGGGATAGGTGGCCAACGCGGTTCATGCCAAATGGGATCATTAATCAATCTTGACAAATCAGGCAAATCCAATGTTGTCAGGAAGGGAAATTGTCTATTCAGTTGCGGGTATGAATAGTATTGATGGGGTGTTGGGACTCCTATCGGGCCCTGCATTGCAGATTGTGGCATATGATACCCATTCATATTTCACACGGGGTAATATTGGAAGTTCTGCATGTTAGGGACTATTGGGTTAACCGATGGCTAGTTAGGAATCATAGGATTAACTAATTGATTCGGAATCGAATTGTACACTGGTTGTTGGAAATATGGATGGGTGGGATTGAATGGGGTGGATATAGGGGGCGGTGGGACCCACTGTGTGGTTTAGAAATCCTTGATTGGGTTGATTCATTATACCTTGAGTAGGAGGAGGTGTCTGGAGGGGTGGATCCCAAGGATTGTTTGCTCTGCCTTGATTAAGGGGAGGGGTTTGTGGAGGGATCCATTGATTGTTTGAGACACTAGGATAAGGTATCCCAGGAATCCAATTAGGGTTAGGGGGGTAAGCTACTTGATATTGGTTTGTGTCCCCCCCAGTATTTTCCTCCAATAGATGGGATTTGTGGTCCCCATGAAGCAAATGGCCCTAATGGAGGAGGTTGGTTATTGGTTCCACTTGGGATTCCAACAAAAGGTTTTCCTCCCATAGGTAGTATTTGTGATCCCCATGAAGCGGATGGTCCTAATGGAGGAGGTTGATTGTTGATTCCACTTGGGATTCCAACAAAAGTTTGTCCTCCAATAGGTGGGGTTTGTTGTCCCCATGAAGAAAATGGTCCAAACAGAGGAAGTTGGTTACTGGTTCCGCTTGGGGTACCAATAAAAGGTTGTCCTCTGGAAATGGTATAGATTGTGGCTGAAGATTGACTTCCAAGAATAATGGGTGTTCTTACAGTAGGAATAGACGACCTTCCAATGGGAATATTGGAAGAGATTGGTTGTGTAGGTTGTGTGGTTGCACTATTAGTACCTACTTGTGAAGATGGGTGGGCACGAGTTCCATATGATACATGAAACTGAGGTATGTTAGAGTTTATCCCCTAGCGATAAATATCCCCTATAGAGTAACCAAGAATTTCACTTGGTAAAATAAGCGGAGAAGGCTGAGGGGGCGTTTCTGGTGTTAACTGCATAGGTATTGGAAAAGTACGGAAATTATTGAGGGCTTGGTGCAAAGTTGTGTTCCATAATGAGGAAGATGGATCGAAAATTTTTCCCATTCCTGAATCATCGGGTGGAGGTTCGAAATAGATCCAATATGTGGGCGCGGATTGTAATATCCCGATTTTGACCCTATTGCATTAAAATTGTAAATGATATAAATATCGTTATTGAATCATGGTGAGAGCTCAAGGCCAAGACCCCACCATCGATTTATCGTTTTATGTATCGGCAATTAAAAATCGATGCATATGGTTCTTGTGCTAGCCACGCACGATAGAAATTCTGACATCATGTAAATATAAATTTTAATGAAAACCCACAACTAGCTATGCAATGCAACAAGAGATGGAGGCATGATTTTCACAAGGAATATGGATGGAATATTAAAACCCTTGAGCCAATAGTGCTAAGCCAAATTTCATTGAGATAACCCATAAACCCGAACTACCCATTTTGACTTATGCACCCAGTCATTTAATTCTTCCAGGAGTTGGTTGAGGTAGTTAATGCCTTGGGAATTGAGAGGTATGCCAGCCAATTTTGTGTATGGGAAAACATATTTTTGCTTCTTGGGCAAGAAAAAACCCACAAAATGGTGCCCAAAGACATTCTTCACCCAGGGTCTTTGCTCTCTCACGCAGTCTGAGCTAGTTGGGGCTTTCTCCTTCATGTTTTCCATATTTTTCCTGCATTTTCCATAGCTGGGAACTCGTTTTTGTATGGCACAGTGGCTGGGAGGAAGGGAGTCATGATTTGGGGGTTTATGGAGGCTGTTTCTGTCCCTTGAACTCCCATAAACGTTTTCTAAAAATGGTTTTGCTCTCCTAGGTTTGATTCCCCATTTGCCATTTCATTTTTGGTTTCCCACGTTTTTACTGAAACTAATGGAAACCCATTCTGGGCATCCCACTGTCAAAATGTTTCTCTTCATGCCCAGCATTTGTGATTTTGTTGTTATTTGAATCCATGTTTTGGTTTGAACTTATGAGCAAGAAATTAGGAGTGGAAGTGGACTAGAATTGGCTTGATAAACCTAGTGAGGAAAGTAACCTCTCAAGAAGATCAAAAGGGTTGGATACTCTTCTATGCACACCTTGAACAGTACGGGATTGGAAGGTATGGATTGAGGGAGTGTTTAGTAGTGAAGGGAATACTTCCTTGTGTTGGGTGTGTAGGCATTGTGGGGAACCATGTTGGATAGATCTTGTAGAGGTTTCCTTAGCTTCGTGGTTGACCTCACTAGCTTAGCAATTCTTCCTTTCCATTGCCTTAGTAGCTTGATAAACCCAACTGTAGAGTGTCTTGGCTGATTTTGGTGTATATATGGTTATGTGTGAGTCTGGTGTTCCCTTTTTCCTTGTAGAAATAATGCCCAACTTGGGGGTGGCAGTTGTGTTGAGAAATCAATGAGCACAACTGGCCTATGGTTGGGTGGAACATTGCAGTGACATAGCTAGTTTCTCGGGACTACTTTGTTTTAAGATAAGTACTCTCTTGTGTTAATTCTGTAATGTATTTATTTGATGACTATCATGAATATCTTGAATGTATGCTAGATGTGTAATAGAATTTACTTCCTCTATGTTTCTTGCATATATATATACATCTGCATATTTCTTTTTATATTCCAATGGTTTTTGTTAATAATCATGGGGCTAGCTGCCCGGATTTGGTGTCATGTTCTCTCTCTTGCTCGGTCTTATGGGAGGGGACGTGACACAGATCGTTCTAGAAACTAAATCCCATAGGTGGAATCATAGGAAGTGGATTGGGGGATCACTGAGTCACGAGGGTTCACCACTTCGGAAGTGGACGAAACTGTTGAGTTTGCAGCCATTCTTTGTGCAACTTCACGTCGAAATCTATCTATGGTCCTGCGTTCTTGGGATAGACTAACAAGTTCATCTCGTATGGATGCCATGATTTCATGGCCCGTAAGAAGATCGGGAAAAGGAATTCCAAATGTTATGTTACTAGAAGATCCATATTCGTAGTTGGGCATAACTGAGGTATTAGGATTGGTAGGTAGGGTAGCCACCTACACTAAAGGTTGGAGAATATTTTCAACTAAGTGGATCGTCATAGAAGGGAAGGGATCAGATTCCTCAATAATCTCAATGTATCCTTCGAGTATATCATTTAGCAATGGAATTTACAGAGCTATGCTAGTTTCTGGAGCAATGATAACTTCCTGCGAAACGTCGGCTTATGGTGTGACAAGATGTTCTAAGACAATGCTAGGTCAATGTGTTACATTAACTTCAGATGATGTACTAAATTCTGGTGCTACACTAATATCTGGGAGTGTGGAATTTGGCAATGTTGTATCAATAGGTGTTGTCACACTAGTTGATTCTAGGACAGTCCCTCGACCAGCTGGTCTGATAGTCGAGGGAGTGGGAATACGTGAAGGTGGTGGGCGACTGGTTCTAGGAACTAATGGTTCCAGGATCATCCCTTGTTGTCTTCATGATTTTCTTTGATCCGCCATAGAACATAATTAAATGATATGGACAAAGTATCACTAAAAATAACGCAAAAACCATCAAGCAACCGAGCGTACAAAGGGGGGAAAAGAAAAAAGAGGCGCAAAGGACAAAAATAAAGCTCTAATAAATTTACTAAGACTAATGTCATAGCAAGTGAGCTACAACAAAGAGGCCAAAAATCCAACAAGCAACACTAAAAATTAAAAGATTCTCTACAAGGTATAAGAGTAGGAAATTCTCTTATCTAATATCCGAAGACCTCGACAGATTGTATCCTCCAAAAGGTGATGAAATCCAAGTCAGAAAGTACAAAGTGAGAGACCAATAAAGATGATGGGATATCCCTCTACTAAAAGGAATCCTAAGTAAAAGATCCATAGAAGGAAGGTCACTAGGATACCTCGTTCATGACATGTCTGGGAAGGCTTATTGGAGCTTCTTCCTTTTGGCCCTTGTACAACTAGTATGGAAGCCAGAAAATACAAAGAAGAAAATGGATTGATGTCCTTAGGAACTAAGTGGAGTGTAATATTCCACAAATTCTGTCTGGAACCAGTCCTTGTTTCTTACCCCCATAGAAAGGGAGGCCCCCAACAAATTTGTGTATAACAGTGTCAAAAAATACAAGAGGATTTGAGCACCCTAAAGGAAAAAAATTACGTCTCAAATGTAAAATGACAAGGGGGAATTAATTTGGTTCATATCCCTGATGTCCTAACTAACTATGCAATTCTTTTATGTCCTCAAATGAGGTTAATGTGTGTTTAGTTAGGTATGAATTTTAAGGGTTTGTTGTTTTACTCAAAGAGTAGCGGAAGTGCAACTTGATGGTGTTAAGACTTGACTCAAAGCATGCATATATGGATAAATCAATGCAAATATTCCTTTCAATGAATATCTAGTTATGGGAAGGAGAGCTCCTTTTTATTCCCAAAAGAGAGAGACACACAATGCAACTTTATGAAAAATAAAAATATTGACTTTTGTATTTACTTTTCAATTTTGTATGTCAAATCAAAATATGAAATATTCTTTCACAAAAATGTATCCAAAAACAAATAAAAACACAATTTTTTTGTTTTCTTTTCTACTTCAAATGAGCTTAAAGATGACAAGTAAATGAAAAAAGTGTTCTATGATTGAAAAAATATTTTAATCATTAAGTGAAGAGGAAAAAGAAATCTTGAAAAGTTTCCAAGCCAATTTGAAAAAAAAAATGCAAAGACTCTTTAACAAGCAATAAAATTTCCAATAAGCTTTTTCAAGGATGCAAATGAGTGTACAACAGTTCCCTTGAACTGAACGAAATAGTTACTTTTGCAATGTAAAACCAAAAGAATCCAAGCAAAAATATTTACTCTTGTCACTTCAACTCAAAAAATCCAAACCATAAATGAAATAATCAAGAAAACCAAGCCAAACTTCTTAGACTTGCAGATCGGGAGCATAGTGAGTTATTAGACCAAGCATAGAGGTTAAAGAAGGTTATGAGAATGGTATAAATGACTATGATAGTCCTCTAATTTCCAATCCACTAACAACTTCACTCTACAATCCAAGCAAGGGTCAAAAAGAAAATCTAAATATATAAAAGCCAAGATGAGATCACATAGACCTGATCAAGATCAGAGGGCTAAGATCAAGCCAAAAACCAAAAGCAAACTTCAAGCAAGCAAAAAACTAAGTTTCAAAGTGAAACACAAGGAATTTTCGCTCCCTGTAAGGCCACCCACACAAAAAAGGGGATTTTCACGCTCTAAATCACTGCAGAGGCACGGAAATTCAAGTATTTTCACTTTGTGGTATACAGGAAGGGCATGAAAATTCACTGTAGGGAGGTAAGGGCGAATGTCTGAGAAGAAATTTATGAATTTCTAAGGTTTTCATACTTAGAGAACTTGATGATGAGGATCAAACTGATAAATAAAGGTCAAAAAATTGAATAATAGCAGAGACAAGAGATCAAATCTTGAATATTTGGTGGAAAAATGAAACCTGGGATGTCCCCAATGAGGTCGTCAATTTATGTTTTAGAAGATTCGTCCTACGGATAGTTAAATCTACTCAAAGATTAAACTAAGTCTCTACAAGATTAATCTAAGACAAAATCAAAACAAGTGGTTGTTTACTCTCCTAGATCTAACACATCACATAAACTTGCAAACACTAAGAGGGAAGGAAATTGTGACATTTACCTCTAATTTTCCAGTTGTCCTAGCTCTAGCTTCAAACTTATTCTCTAAGGGATGAACCTGTTAGAGAAAGACAAGAGGAAACACCTCCAAACACTAGATGTATTGGTTATAGATCTAATTTATAAAAAACATATCATGCATCAAAATAGATAAGAAACAAAATATGGGAGAATAATGCAAGTTCTATTAATGAAAGCTAAAGAAAACTATTACAAAGTTACCCTTGATGTCCAAGCAACAACTTCTCCTTCCAAGTTTTTCCTCTTGCTATCTCTGCAAAACCCCTAGGACCATAGGTTTGATGCCTCCCAAAAGTTCTCCCATAGCTCAAGGATTCTCTCCTTCTTATAGATGTGAGAGGCCAACCACAAGGAGATGATAATGGATCTAATTGAGTAAAAGGTGGATCAAGGAGCTGAATCATACCAAGGAAGGAGGGTGAGGAGAGATTCGAGAGGGATCTCTATCCCACAAATATCTCTTTCGAATCCAATATCCAAAATCCAAGTGATAAGGTGGTTGAGGGATTTTTGCGCCCTCAAGGATGAACATAGCGCGAAAAAGGTGTAATTTTCGTGCCCCCTACAAGCATGCAGAACACGAAAATGTTGTATTTTCACACCTTGCACCACTATCAAGGAGCAAAAATATGGGTAAAGTGGTCTCCATGAGGTGGCATTCGACCATGAGGAGTTGGATTTACCTCCAAATAATACTAAGGAGGGGACCAACATGGTGTAAATGAGTCTCAACACTTGCTAGGAGGTACGATCATTAGGTTCTGCATGGTGATATGACACGGAGACTCGAAATGATGCTCAAAGTGATAATTTGAGGTATAACAGTGACCAGTGAACCATTTTTCCTGGATAGGGGTATGTGTTTTGAATTTGACACTCGAGTTTTGTTATGAAGATGAAAATTTGATAACCGATCATTGTTGGGTGATGATTGTCTTGTAGAAACCATAATTGAGTTACCAGTGAAATGTTGAACTATGTGTGAACTTTCCTCGGTGGGAATTTTGGGCATTGGTTGACAATAGCATCCTAGTGTAAGGTATTTCACTATTGTGTTTTTAGAAGAGAAACCGAGGAGGGACTACACTATTTAGTGTGGACCTGGTTGAAGCCAAGTTCTTGGAACTAGAAAGAAAGAACCATGTTATTGGTGTGAAATTGGTGATTGCCAAGCTATGAGAGATAACTTGGTTGTCGGGAAATTTCTATGTACCTACCCATTTCATTTTTCTACCAACCTTGAGCGTTCTCCTAGTGGATTCATAGTCTCAGCTCAGGGGTGGTACCTTGCTGAGAGATTTATGAGTAAGGAAACCTATGGTTGGGTGGAGCTTGCCTCATACATAGCCAGTTGTTCAAGCTGTTAAGTATTCAGATAAGTGCTCTTCCTTTGTATTAGCCATTTTATTATTGTCTATGGTTTAATGAATTTAGTGATTTGTGAAGGAATGAATTATTGTTGCATTGAATTCATCTAGATAAGTATTATGTTCTGTATCAAAATGAATTATCTTTAATTGTACAGTTAATGAATGGAAAGAATAACTAGAGAATTGAGCTATGTATTGTGCATGGTTATGTATGGATGTAGTTTGCATGTTTCTACTTGAAAATGTGTATGCATGTAACTAGTTTTATGAATATCTAAAAAGGGAATTGGAATGCTTTCCTATTATTGTTGTTATGTGTGCAGGATGACTAGGAACCTATTTATGGTCTTGTCTCCATGTGTGTCATATATGCATTACGATGTGAATGTATGATGTTTAATTAACAAATGAAATATATGTTAAAGGCTCGCAGCCTGTAATAGTATGGTTTGTATTGTCTTTAAGTGAATTTTGATTTGTATTATTACTTGTGTTGGGTATGGAGAATTGCAATTGGAGTATTTATACTTAAATTCTATACAATTGTTTACGCATATTTTCTTGCATGAGTAACAAAGAAGTATGCATATGAAATTATTGTTTTGGGTTTATGTTGTCAACAATAATGGTAATTTATTGTAAAGGAACATACTAAATGAAATTTATGCCATGGTGAATACATACTTCCTATAAGAAGTCATTTCTATTTCCTATAAGTCGATTTGTTTTAGATTTGTTTGAATGCAGTGAATCGTCTCTGCCTGGGACTCATTCACCATAGGCCCAAAAATTTCCTATTGGTATACACGTAGACTTCGGGGTTCCTTGGATCTTCCAGGGCGGTTAATGAGGTTTTTAGTGTAATGGGGTACATTATAGAGTGGTATCTCTAACATGGCACGTTATAATTGATATAAATGATTTTCTTCTTTATGATAATATATTCAAGTTGAATTGTGAATGTGATTACAATAAACTTAGAATGAAAGAGAAACCTAGATTCAAAGAGGACATAATAGATTATGGTTAGAAGAAAGTGCAAAAAAATCAATAATAACAATGAAGGAAGCTAGAAACCACAAACATTTTTTTCTCTTTTTGTTTATCCACATAAAACAACCCCCCACCTACAAAAAGAGAAATCCAAATGCAATGACAAGATTCCCAGCTAAAAACCAAAAAAACATTTTTCTCTATTTGTTGTTTATCCACACCAAAAAAAAACCAAAAAAAAATCCTAATGTGACTTAATGTGACTCTTTGTATGTAGCTCATTGGGCTTGACACTTCCTATCCATGTGGTTCATTTGTCTTATAGGCTCTTGTAAGCTCAACCTGGTTGCAAACCCACAAGCTCAACCCTTATCTCCTGTGGATGCGTTCTATTTCTTTCCTCACTTGTTCCAATGTTATGACCTCATTTTGAATTTTCTCATCACTGAATGACTTGTAAAGTTTGGATTAATTTAAACATCGAATTGGAAACCTTAAAGGCAATAACCCAAATGATCGCTTGGTTGGATTTGACCATGTTCCTATGTATTATAAACGTTAACGCTGACCTTCTTTATAGCCATTGCAAAGGTTTTATTTGTGGAATTTTCCAAATGATTGAACCATATTGTTAATACCATTTTCATTTGGAATTTGCCATGCCATGTCTCGATTGATTAAGGTACCAAAAATAATTTTTAGTACTAGGCCTAGGCCTACCTTATTTTATCACAAACAATTGATTGTAGCATCAATAATACATGTTTTTAGTATATTGGTTTGTGGAAACAATATAACTAGTATAGATCTATCTTAAATCTGGATCTATTAAACATCGAGAGGGATCCAATTTTTTGAGGTGTAATTTTTTTTGTGTCATCTTAAATTTTTTACACATTAAGAAAAAAATTATCCCTCAAAAAATTGGATCCCTCTCTTTTAATTTTTTAATTATTTAAATTTTTTATTTTTGATAAATTATGAGTGAACATGAAATTTTTAATTGTTTTTTTATTTTTATAAGTTATGAGCTGACATGGAAACGTAACAAATGTGACAAACGTTACAACATCTCCCTCATACTAAGTTGTAACGTGATAAACGTGACAAATGTGACAAACGTGATAAATGTGACAAACGTTACAACATCTCCCCCATACTGAGTTGTAAGCACCTCATTACACTCGGTACAATTATTCATACACAACCAGTGTTCTACCTCACACAAAAGAAACATATAAATTCACATTCAAATTCAATATTGGCAAAAGGAGAAAGATGGAAACGACGACTCTTAATTACACTTTGGCCCGCTTGCTCTGGTGTGCGCATGGTGGCTCCCCACAACCCATCCGTGCTTTTTTGGGGTTAAAAGTGGAAAGAAAAAGAAATGGGAATATGTGCATCTCTAGCTGTCCTATAGTGAATTCAATGAAATATCAAGGAGAATATGGTTTAGTGAACGGAAAATAGTAGGATATTACATGATTGAGAGAATTTAAGATATAATAATGGAGTTGTTAGAAAATACTTTTGATAATGATTGTAAGAGGTTTTTAATTTTGAAAAAATGATTATTTTTTTCGAAATAAAAGTTTTCTTTGGGCAATACAATTGTACATATTATGTTAACGGAATGTTTTTGGAAAAGGTTCTCTTTAAAATTGTTTTAAAAATCAATTTTTTTTATTTGTATAAAATAATAGTTTATGATAAAATTGGAAGTTAAATTTACTTAATTTATGAAGAGTGAAAAAAATTCCTTACTCAGTGTCGTTTTCTCAATGTAAAAGATTCCCAAACTTGGATTTATGATTATTGGGGTACTTTCCTTATGGATACAATATTTATTCACTTTGTGTTTATGATTATATATATATGCTTTTGTTGAAGTAAGTCCTCAGCTTATAAGTAAGGTAATTTATTTCTCTTTTTTAACCCAAAAAACAAACAATTAATTTTGTTTGTATTAAAAAAGGTTGAGGAAATTCTTAAGTAACCTAGGAATTAGTACATTTCAATTCATGAAAAAATTCATTGTTTTGAGAGATCAAGGATTTTTAAAAAGCATCAGCTATATGTACCCAAACAAAATTTTGATAGTTTAATAGTGTCTTACAACTATATTTTCTAACAAATTGGCCTAATAACATAACATATTGATGTGCATAAGAAATACCAAGAGATAGCAAGCCAAATTGTGAATTCAAACAAAAAGCTTTTCTTCCCCTCCTTCTAGCAGTGGCATTCTAGAGTCCTCAAATTGAACCGTTTTTGTTTGTGCACTATTTCCATATCCAATTGTCATGAATTGGAGGATTCCCCTACACATGACTTATTACCATGGGTGAGGTCTTGAAGAAGAGAGTGATGCATTTGACTGTCCAGGGACAACTTTTCTAGTTTCCCTCCCTACATACCAACCTTAGCTTCTAGGAGATCGCAATGTTGTTCCACCAACTTGAATTGATAACTGAGGTGCTCCATAACCTACTCAATGCCATCCAATTGCACCTTAACTTGGTGGAGAATTTTCTCGAGACCAACATTTTCAAGCATAACACAACCAACATTGAACCTACAATCTTGATTCTCCTCCATAATCACCCTTGCGATTTCAAAGGGGAGATTTATACCTCTTGATTGAAGCAATCTGAAACCAATTTCTTACAACCAAGCCTTAACCTCCTTAATTCGATCACCCAACGGCCACTAAGAACAATCCATAGTTATCCCACCCATGTTTCCTGTGACTACAAGAATCACCATAATAGCTTGAATACAAACAATGTCAAACAAGCTATGTGGGGCTAGAGGCACGATGGGGTGTAATGTTTCATTTGAGAAGAGTAAATGGACTGTGATATGTATGCACTCGAGCGATTTTGGGGCCATGTGTGAGGAAACCCTCATGCAAATTACAATTTCTTTCCATTATTATTTCTTTTAATAATTTTAAATACCCTCATTTCATGGTGCTTGGAGTGCAGTTTTTCATGTTTGTCTCTTGCATTATTGTTTCATGGAATCCACCTTCTCAATGGGGGTTGAACATCCTTCACAAACAAACCTTTATCTAGTTCAACGACATCATTAGCGAACTTGTTAGAAAGATTGTTGTTCTACCTTTGTAAATGCAAAAAGTTGTGTTTTTGAGGCTCTTTAAAGATTGCTAGCAATCCTATCAAAATTTTGATATTGTATCTTATTGTTCTTAATGACACAATTGCGAATCTATTTTATAACATGAAGAGAATCACCATAAATCATGATCTAGGAAATTCCTATAGACATGACACCTTCCGATCCAAGATTATATAAAATATACAGTTTCTGCATAATTGATTATTGTGATTCCTAATACCCATGAGTACCAAGTCACATTTTTTCCACTAAGGTCAATGAGAACCCCTCCTACTTCTGCCACATTTAAAGCAATTCACTTCTTGAATAGGTGATTTGTACTTTTAATTCACATTTTGAATTCATTTCATTGGTTCAAATATGGATAAAATTGTCAAGTTCCTATTTTGAATTTTTAATTAAAAATATTGTCATGGCCATTATAATACTATGTTTGAATTCTAGCATGGTCATGAGCTCACAATGATAAAGCAAACTAATAAAGAATGACAACCTAAGCCTTAAATATTTGGATGTTCCAAATTAAGACTACTACGAACATGGGATCCATCAATCCGATTACAAGATCAAGATAGGTTAACTAAAGTGAATCAATCCAGGCTCTATTTTGTTATAGCAAAAGAACCCTCTCTATAGTTTCACTTTCCTACCTAGGGACTTAGGCTCTGACTTCATAAGTCTAATGGCCCAAATTCCATTCAATTTGGCTTCTTGAGTAACCTTGGAGCTTCTTCCAAGTGTTGGTTGTGGAGCCAGATCTTCTAGTCTCATAGATGATATTGTATCAGCCGTGTTTGTACCCCAATTCTATATGATATGTAGGTGGACTATACACTCACCCTAGTGGGGGGGTCTGGGGGCCAGCGGTCCCCCGGCGGGGGTTCGGGGGCAGCGCCCCCGAAGAAAATTTTTGGGGCTGTTTTCGCCAGCTGTTTTGCGGGCCCATGGTTTTGGGTATCCCGTGGTATTTTCCCATTGTATTTCCCTTATAAAAGAAAGACATTGTAATACGACTAGGGTTGATGTATTAGGTTTTATGCATTGTAAATATCTTTGAGATCGGGAGAGAGACTGTGAAACAGAGAAGAGGAAGTGCAGCGGTTGTGCTGCAGGTTGTATCCCTTCATCTTGCTGGACGGTAATAATAATAAGGACTGGCAAATTCAGTGTGGACGTAGCCCAAGTTGGGTGAACCACGATATATCTGTGTCTCTCTTGTAATGTGTATGTGTGATTATATTTGCATTTATGTTTATTGTTATTGCTCTGCGATCCTGTTTTTCTAACAATTGGTATCAGAGCCAAAGGTCTATTTGGAAGTTAAACCCGCAGGAAGCTAGGGTTTCTAGTTCGAGTGGGAGTAATGGCAGAAGAAGGAAAGTTTAAGGTCGAAAAGTTTAACGGCCAAAACTTTGGGTTATGGAAGATGCAAATGGAGGACTATCTGTACCAGAAGGATCTATACCTACCGTTGGGAGGAAAAGCAAAGCAGTCGACGACTATGAAGGATGAAGAATGGGTGGTTCTTGACAGAAAGACTCTAGGAACAATACGGTTGAGCCTGGCTTCGTCGGTGGCTTTCAATATCTCAAAAGAAACGACAACAGAGGGTTTGATGAAAGCATTGGGTAAGCTGTATGAAAAACCCTCGGCTTCCAACAAGGTATTTCTAATGAAGCGTTTATTTAATATGAAGATGTCTGAAGGTGGATCTGTTACTGATCATTTAAATGAGTTTAATACGGTTACAAATCAGCTAAGTTCTGTAAGTGTGAACTTTGATGATGAGGTTAGGGCTCTTCTAATCTTGTGTTCATTTCCAGAAAGCTGGAATAGCTTGGTCATGGCTGTAAGTAACTCTGTCTCTGGTTCAAACACCTTGAAATTTGATGATGTTATTGGTGTTATTCTTAGCGAGGAAATGCGAAGAAAAAGCACAGGTGAGACATCAGGTAATGCGTTGACCATGGAGAGCAGAGGAAGACAAAAGGAGAGAGGAAAGAGCCAAGGTAATCGTGGAAAGTCTAAAACGGGCAGATCTAAGTCCAGACTGGGAAAGATAGAGTGTTGGAACTGTGGAAAGAAAGGACATCTGAAGAAAGACTGCAAATCTCTAAAGAAGAAAGGAGATGCACAGAAGGAAACTACCCAGGAAGCAAATGTAGCAGGTGATGTGTTACAAGATGCTTTGATTCTTGCATTAGATAATACTAGTGATTATTGGGTAGTAGATTCAGGAGCTTCATGTCATGATACACCCCATAGGAAATACTTTCATGAGTATGTTCCTGGCAATTTTGGACATGTTTTATTGGGTGATGATGAGCCATGTAAAATTGTTGGAATGGGTAAGGTATGGATAAAAGTTAAGAATGGAACTGATTGGTTGTTGAAAGATGTTAGGCATATTCCTGCTATGAAAAGAAATCTGATCTCAACAGGGCAGTTGGGAGATGGCGGCTGTCTATCTACGTTCGGAGAAAAGTGGTGGAAGATCACTAAAGGATCAATGGTGATAGCAAAAGGAGACAGAGTAGGTACGTTGTATTTATGTCCTCATAATACTGACCATTCTATCGCTTTAGCTTCCGCAGGAACAGATACAGAATTGTGGCATCATAGGCTTGGCCACATGAGTGAGAAGGGGATGCAGATTCTCCACTCAAGGAAGTTGCTGTCGGATTTGAAGCAGGTAAGTTTGGAATTTTGTGAAAACTGTGTTTATGGAAAACAGAAGAGAGTCAGATTTCTCAGGGTTGGGAAACAGAAGAAGAATGAAAAATTAGAGCTTGTGCATACAGATGTATGGGGACCGGCTCAGGTACAATCTCTTGGTGGCTCTCATTATTATGTTACATTTATTGATGATGCAACTAGAAAAACTTGGGTTTATTGCATTAGATAGAAATCTGATGTGTTTGCTACTTTTAAGAAGTGGAAAGCTTTGGTTGAGAATGAGACAGGAAAAATGTTGAAGTGTCTCAGATCTGATAATGGAGGTGAGTACTGCGGCAAGGATTTTGATAGTTACTGTTCATACCATGGGATTCGTAGAGAGAAGACAGTCCCAGGAACACCACAGGAAAATGGTGTGTCAGAAAGGATGAACAGAACGATCATGGAGCGTGCAAGGTGTATGCGACTGCATGCAGGGTTGCCCTTACAGTTTTGGGTGGATGCTGTAAATACTGCTGTTTATTTAATAAACAGAGGACCTTCAAGTGCTTTGGATGGTGGTATTCCAGAGGAAGCATGGACAGATAAAAAGGTAAACTACTCATTTCTGAGAACGTTTGGTTGTGAAGCATTTGTCCATATTGATAAAGAAAATAGAACAAAGCTTGAAGCTAAATACAAGAAATGTACCTTTATTGGATATGGGGTTGATGAATTTGGTTATCGTTTATGGGATTATGAAAATAACAAAATCATCAGGAGTAGAGATGTGATATTCAATGAAAAGGTCATGTATAAAGATCAGTTGCAGGGAAAGAAACAGGAAAAGGAAAGCACAGAGTACATAGTGCTTGATGAAGTTAAAGAAAATGAAGTTTCGAAGGTGCCAGAAAATCAAGAGCAGCAGCAAGTGCCAGAAAATCAAGAGCAGCAGCAAGTACCTAAAACTCCTGCAACTGTAAGAAGATCTACCAGGTTAAGTAGACTCCCTGAACGATACTCTCCTTCAATGTATTATTTATTGATGACTGATTCTGGTGAACCAGAATGTTATGAAGAAGCAATGCAGGTGGAAACTAGAAAGAAGTGGGAGCAAGGCATGAATGAGGAGATGGACTCATTGGTAGGAAACCAGACTTGGGATTTGGTTAAGTTTCCTGCTGGTAAAAGAGCATTGCAAAACAAATGGATTTATAGGTTGAAGAAAGAAGAAGGAGGTAAGAAGCGGTACAAGGCCAGACTTGTTGTAAAGGGGTTTGCACAGAAGAAAGGTATAGATTTTGATGAAATATTTTCTCCTGTTGTAAAGATGACTTCAATTAGGACTATCTTAAGTCTAGTGGCGGTAGAAGATTTGCATCTTGAACAGTTAGATGTAAAAATGGCCTTCCTCCATGGGGATTTGGAGGAAGAAATATATATGCAGCAGCCGCAAGGGTATGAGGTCAAAGGTAAGGAGGATCTGGTATGCAGGTTGAAAAAGAGCTTGTATGGTTTGAAGCAAGCTCCAAGGCAGTGGTATCTAAAGTTTGACAGGTTTATGACAGAACAAGGTTATAGTAGATGTCATTCTGACCACTGTGTTTATTTCAAGAAGCTAGACAATGGAAGATATATTATCTTGTTATTGTATGTGGATGACATGCTTGTTGCAGGGTCTGACATGCAGGATATAAATGTACTCAAAAGGAAGCTAGCTAATTCATTTGCAATGAAGGATTTGGGTGCTGCAAAGCAAATCCTTGGTATGAGAATAATGAGAGACAGGAAAAATCTCAAATTGACATTGTCTCAAAGTGAGTACATACAAAAGGTGTTGGAGAGGTTCAGAATGCAGAATGCAAAACCTGTAAGTACACCTTTGGCTAGCCATTTCAGTCTAAGTAAGGAAATGTGTCCCAAGACACAAGAATAGATAGATTACATGTCCAAGGTTCCCTATCAATCAGCAGTTGGCAGCTTGATGTATGCCATGGTGTGCACAAGACCAGATATTGCACATGCAGTGGGAGTTGTGAGAAGATATATGAACAATCTAGGTAAAGAACATTGGAAGGTAGTACAGTGGATTCTCAGGTATTTGAGAGGTACTACCACTGAGGCATTATGTTTTGGAGGTTCAGACACTGTTCTACAGGGATAAGTTGATGCAGATATGGCAGGTGACAAGGATAGCAGGAGGAGTACCACAGGGTATGTGTTTACTATAGGTGGAACAGCAGTAAGCTGGATTTTGAAACTACAGAAGGTTGTTGCACTTTCAACAACAGAAGCAGAGTATGTTGTCATTACAGAGGCTAGTAAAGAGATGATTTGGTTGCAGAGGTTTATGGAGGAAGTGGGTAAGAAGCAGAAGGATAGCAGATTGTATAGTGACAGCCAGAGTGCCATTCACCTTGCAAAGAACTCAGCATTCCATTCCAGGACTAAACATATACAACTCAAGTACCATTTCATACGCTCTGTTCTGGAAGATGAACTGTTAAAGTTGGAAAAGATACATACTAGCTAGAATCCTGCAGACATGTTCACAAAGGTAGTGACCAGAGAGAAACTGAGTTCGTGCTCGGTTTCAGTTGGCCTTCTAGCATGAAGGTGAAGAGGAGAAATTCGCCAAGTCCAAGTCCAGCAAGTGCAGCAGCGGTGGAGTTGTTGTGATCAGTCTCCAAGTGGGAGATTGTTGGTTGTGGAGCCAGATCTTCTAGTCTCATAGATAATATTGTATCAGCCGTGTTTGTACCCCAGTTCTATATGATATGTAGGTGGACTGTACACTCACCCCAGCGGGGGGGCATCGCCCCCCCACGGGGTTCCAGGTGGGCCCATCCCCCCTGGCTGGGGGGTCTGGGGGCAGCGCCCCCGAAGAAAATTTTTGGGGCTGTTTTCGCCAGCTGTTTTGGGCCCATGGTTTTGGGTATCCCGTGGTATTTTCCCATTGTATTTCCCTTATAAAAGAAAGACATTGTAATACGACTAGGGTTGATGTATTAGGTTTTATGCATTGTAAAGATCTTTGAGATCGGGAGAGAGACTGTGAAACAGAGAAGAGGAAGTGCAGCGGTTGTGCTGCAGGTTGTATCCCTTCATCTTGCTGGACGGTAATAATAATAAGGACTGGCAAATTCAGTGTGGATGTAGCCCAAGTTGGGTGAACCACGATATATCTGTGTCTCTCTTGTAATGTGTATGTGTGATTATATTTGCATTTCTGTTTATTGTTTATTGCTCTGCGATCCTGTTTTTCTAACACCAAGCTCCCAAGGGCCTAACTTACTTTTTTTAGAATTCATCAAGTCTATTTTGGCATATGAGGGCGAATTCCTTCAATTAGGTTTTATTCTACTTGTTCTTAGGGTCCCACATTGCAAGTTAGAGTTGTGGAGTGAATCTAGGTAGTTTACTCCACAGTTCAGGGACTCCATGCACCTTTTTTTAGCTATTATGAGATAGTAGTGGCCTCCTTGTTTAGTTTTAGGTATTTTCTCATCATGCATGTGCATTCACTTAGTTTCATGTGCATGCACTGAATTGCATGTGCATGCACTGAATTGTATGTGCATGCACTCAATTGTATGTGCCTTATTCAATTAGAACTATTGTTTAGGAAGTCATGAGAGTGTGCATGGATAACTAAGGGTCCTTGGCTCTAGTTAAGCTTCACTAGCATCTCATGCATTACATGAGCAATTTGAATTACCTCCTATCCTATTTGAATTGCCTTGCCTATTTTTTTTCTCTTCACTCCATTCATTGAAGCTTGATGCAATACAAAATTCTTTCATGTTTTTTACTTCTCTCTTTTGCGTAATGATTAATGTTTAGCACATTTATTGCACAAATTTGATTGATTGTTGATCTCTCTCACAATATCGATATCTTATTTAGTATCTAGATCTATATGCTCAAATTCTACATATTTTAGTGGTGAAATTTTGTTAATATGTTATTTTTCACTTTTTTTTCAAAAAATGCATTCACAACTCAGTCATTTCCTGTTTAAAAATTTGCCTATTGTTTAGATAAATTACAGTTATATTAATAATATTCTTCAATATTTACGAATTTTAATAATAATTATATTTTTTTCATTAAATATTCATCTACATGGCTATATGTATGATTTTTTAAAACCAAAACAGTCACCTGGGATACTATACTTAGGTATAATATTTGAAGTCTTGTAAAATACCTTGCTTATCAACTCGATCTTGATAAATCCAATGCTTGTTTTAATGATTATAGTTGTTTATCTTTTATGCTTCCATAACATATTTTTGATATTTAAACAGATGATTTATTATGCATAATTAATTATGACATGCGCACAAAAAATTAATCTATGTACACTAATAATTATGCACCGACATCCACCCTAAGATTGACTTGGAGTTGAAGGGAAGGTTCAAGGAGGGATTACATGCTATCCATCAATAATGTCAAATTTATTAATCCTTGCAAAGATTAGAGATTAATGAACTTGGCTTCAATTAGAGGATTAGTAAAAGTATTTGCACCCTTTAAATCCTTTGAACAACAAAATGTCAAGTTAGGAACCTAATCATGAATAAGTTGTTGTATGTGCATATGGAGTACCTCAATGTGTTTTGTGTGTTAGTAATCAAATATATAGAATACAATGTGAATCACATTCTAATTGTAATACCAAAGAGTAGTAGGTGGATCATGGGGAAAATCAAAATGTGCAAGAAGTTGTTGAATCCAAAAAATTATCAAACAACATTAGCATCTCCCCTATACTCTACCAATGTAGTAGAAAAGGGAATGACATGTAATTTCTTGTTGGACAACATGAGGGATCTAAACCAAGGTGGAAAATATATCAAGTGTTGGTTGTGAAGCCCGATCTTCCAGTCTCATAGATAATGATTCAGCCGTGTTTGTACCCCAGGTTTGGTTATGATCCCGGCACGCGCAACAAGGGGTCCGGGGGAGTGGTGCACTCCCCTGTCTGGGGGGGCGCGGAAGACAGCGAGCCCTCGTCAGGGTTTCGAGGGCAATGCCCCCGAAAGAAATTTTTGTTATGGGTTGGTTTTTCACCAACAAATTACGGGCCCATGGTTTTGGGTAACCTGTGGTATTTTACCATTGTATTCCCTTTTATAAGAAAGACATTGTAATACGGCTAGGGTTGATGTATTAGGTATTATGCATTGTAAATATCTTTGAGATTGTGTAAGAGAGACTGAGAGAGTGTAAAGAGGAAGTTGCAGCGGTTGTGCTACGGGTTGTATCCCTTCACTTTGTTGGATGGTATAATAATAAGGACTGGAAATTTCAGTGTGGATGTAGCCCATCTTGGTGAACCATGATATATTGGTGTCTCTCGTGTAATGTGTCTATGTAATTTATATTTGCATCTTGTTTATTGTTATTCCTCTACGATCTTGTTTTTCTAACAATCGGTATCAGATCCAAAGGTCTATTTGGCAGATAAACCGACAGGAAACTAGGGTTTCTGGTTCGAGTGGGAGCAATGGCGGAAAAAGGAAAGTTTAAGATCAAGAAATTTAATGGCCAAAATTACCAGTTATGGAAGATGCAAATGGAGGACTATCTATATCAGAAGGATCTATTCCTACAGTTGGGAGGAAGAGCAAAGCAACCGGTGACTATGAAGGACGAAGAATGGGAGGTTCTTACAGAAAGGCACTGGGAACAATACGGCTGTCCCTGGCTTCGTCGGTGGCTTTCAATATCTCAAAAGAAAAGACAACAGAGGGTTTGATGAGCTCATTGGGTAAGCTATATGAAAAACCCTCAGCCTCCAACAAGGTATTTCTAATGAAGCGTTTATTTAATATGAATATGTCTGAAGGTGGATCTATTGCTGATCATTTAAATGAATTTAATACAGTTACAAATCAACTAAGTTCTGTAAGTGTGAACTTTGATGATGAGGTTAGGGCTCTTCTAATTTTGTGTTCATTTCTAGAAAGATGGAATGGCTTGGTCATGGTTGTAGGTAACTCTGTCTCTGGTTCAAAAACCTTGATATTTGATGATGTTGTTAGTGTTATTTTTAGCGAGGAAATGCGAAGAAAAAGCATAGGTGAGACATCAGATAATGCGTTGACCATGGAGAGCAGGGGAAGACAAAAGGAGAGAGGAAAGAGCCAAGGTAATCACAACAAGTCTAAAATGGGCAGATCCAAGTCCAGAATGGGAAAGTTAGAGTGTTGGAACTGTGGAAAGAAAGGACATCTGAAGAAAGACTGCAGATCTCTAAAGAAGAAAGGAGATGGACAACAGGAGACTACTTAGGAAGAAAATGTAGCAGGTGATGTGTTACAAGATGCTTTGATTCTTGCATTAGATAATACTAGTGATTACTAGGTAGTAGATTCAGGGGCTTCATGTCATGCTACACCCCATAGGAAATATTTTCATGATTATGTTCCCAACGAATTTGGACATGTCTTATTGGGTGATGATGAGCCATGCAAAATTGTTGGAATGGGTAAGGTATGGATAAAATTTAAGAATGGAACTGAATGGCTGCTGAAAGATGTTAGGCATATTCCCGCTATGAAAATAAATCTGATCTCAATAAGGCAGTTGGGAGATGGGGGCTATCTATCTACGTTTGGAGAAACATGGTGGAATATCACTAAAGGATCAATGGTGATAGAAAAAGGAGATAGGGTAGGTATGTTGTATTTATGTCCTCATAATACTAACCATTCTATCTCTTTATCTTCCACAGGAACAGATACAACATTGTGGCATCATAGGTTTGGCCACATGAGTGAGAAGGGGATGCAGATTTGAAGTAGGTAAGTTTGCAATTCTGTGAGAACTATGTTTATGGAAAACATAAGAGAGTCATATTTCTCAGGGTTGGGAAACAAAAGAAGAATGAAAAGCTAGAGCTTGTGCATACAGATGTATGGGGACTAGATCAGGTACAATCTCTTGGTGGCTCTCATTATTATGTTACATTTATTGATGATGCAACTAGAAAAACTTGGGTTTATTGCATTAGACATAAATCTGATGTGTTTGTTACTTTTAAGAAGTGGAAAGCTTTGGTTGAGAACGAGATAGGAAAAAGATTGAAGTGTCTCATATCTGATAATGGAGGTGAGTACTGTGGCAAGGAGTTTGATAGTTACTGTTCATACCATGGGATTCATAGAGAGAATACAGTCCCAGGAACACCACAAGAAAATGGTGTATCAGAAAGGATGAATAGAACAATCATGGAGCGTGCAAGGTATATGAGATTGCATGTAGGGTTGCCCTTACAATTTTGGGTAGATGCTGTAAATACTGTTGTTTATTTAATAAACAGAGGGCCTTCAAGTGCTTTGGTTGGTGGTATTCCAGAGGAGGCATGGACAGGTAAAAAGGTAAACTACTCATTTCTGAAAACTTTTGGTTGTGAAGCATTTGTCCATATTGATAAAGAAAATAGAACAAATCTTGAAGCTAAATACAAGAAATGTACCTTTATTGGATATGGGGTTGATGATTTTGGTTATCGCTTATGGGATTATGAAAATCACAAAATCATTAGGAGTAGAGATGTGATATTCAATGAAAAGGTCATGTATAAAGGCCAGTTGCAGGGAAAGAAACAGGAAGAAGAAAACACAAAGTACATAGTGCTTGATGAAATTAAAGAAGTTCCAAAGGTGCCAGAATATCAAGAACAGCAGCAAGTACCGGAAACTCTTGCAAGTGTAAGAAGATCTACCAGGCTAAGTAGACTCCCTGGACGATACTTTCCTTCAATATATTATTTATTGATGACTGATGCTGGTGAACTAGAATGTTATAAAGAAGTAATGCAGGTGGAAACTAGAAAGAAGTGGGAGCAAGGCATGAATGAGCAGATGGACTCATTGGTAGGAAACCAGACTTGGGATTTGGTTCAGTTTCTTGCTGGTAAAAGAGAATTGCAGAACAAATGGATTTACAGGTTGAAGGAAGAAGAAGGAGGTAAGAAGCGGTACACAGCCAGACTTGTTGTAAAGGGGTTTGCACAGAAGAAAGGTATAAATTTTGATGAATTATTTTCTCTTGTTGTTAAGATGACTTCAATTAGGACTATTTTAAGTCTAGTGGTGGTAGAAGATTTGCATCTTGAACAGTTAGATGTAAAAACAACCTTTCTCCATGGGGATTTGGAGGAAGAGATATATATGCAACATCCACAAGGGTATGAGGTCAAAGAGAATGAGAATTTGGTATGAAAGTTGAAGAAGAGCTTGTATGGTTTGAAGCAAGCTCCAAGGCAATGGTATTTAAAATTTGATAGGTTTATGACAGAACATGGTTATAATAGATGTCATTCTGACCACTGTATTTTTTTAATAAGATGGATAATGAAATATATATTATCTTGTTATTATATGTGGATGAAATGCCTGTTGCAGGGTCTAACATGCAGGATATAAATGTGCTCAAAAGGAAGTTAGCTAATTCATTTGCAATGAAGGATTTGAGTGCTGCAAAGCAAATCCTTGGTATGAGAATATCAAGAGGCGGGAAAAATAAAAAATTGACATTGTCTCAGGGTGAGAACATACAAAAGGTGTTGGAGAGGTTCAGAATGCAGAATACAAAACCAGTTAGTACACCTTTGGCCAAGATTTCAATCTAAGGAAATGTGTCCCAAGACATAGGAAGATATAGATTACATGTCCAATATTCCCTATTCATCAACAGTTGGCAGCTTGATGTATGCCATGGTGTGCACAAGACCAGATATTGCACATGCAGTGGGAGTTGTGAGCAGATATATGAACAATCCATGTAAAGAACATTGGAAGGCAGTGCAGTGGATTCTTAGGTATATGAGAGGTACTACCACTCATGCATTATGTTTTGGAGGTTCAGACACTATTCTACAGGGATATGTTGATGCAGATATGGCAGGTGGTAAGGATAGAAGGAGGAGAACCATAGGGTATGTGTTTACTATACGTGGAACAACAGTAAGTTGGATTTAGAAACTGCAAAAGCTTGTTGCACTTTCAACAACGGAAGCGGAGTATGTTGCTGTTACAGAGACTAGTAAAGAGATGATTTGGTTGCAAAGGTTTATGGATGAATTGGGTAAGAAGAGAAGGATACCAGGTTGTATAGTGACAGCCAGAGTGCCATTCATCTTGTAAAGAACTCAGCATTCCATTCCAGGACTAAACATATACAGCTCAAGTACCATTTCAAACTCTCTGTTCTGGAAGATGAACTGTTGAAGCTGGAGAAGATACATACTAGCCAGAATCTTGTAGACATGTTTACAAAGGTAGTGAACAGATAGAAACTGAGTTCCTGCTCAGTTTCAGTTGGCCTTCTAGCGTGAAGGTGAAGATGAAAATTTTTCCAAGTCCAAGGTCCAACAAGTATATTATCGGTGGAGTTGCTGTGATCAGTCTCTAAGTGGGAGATTGTTGGTTATGGATCCTGATCTTCCAGTATCATAGATGATGATTCAGCAGTGTTTGTACCCCAGGTTTGGTTATGATCCCGGCACGTGCAATAGGGGGTCTGGGGGAGTGGTGCACTCCCTCAGCTGGGGGGCACGGGGGATATTGCCCCCGAAAGAAATTTTTGTTATGGATTGGTTTTTCGCCAACATATTACAAGCCCATGGTTGTGGGTAACCCGTGGTATTTTACCATTGTATTCCCTTTATAAGAAAGACATTGTAATACGGCTAGGGTTGATGTATTAGGTATTATGATTTGTAAAGATATATGAGATTATGTAAGAGAGACTAAGATAGTGTGAAGAAGAAGTTGCAGCGGTTGTGTTGTGGTTTGTATCCCTTCACTTTGTGGGATGGTATGATAATAAGGATTGGAAATTTCAGTGTGGACGTAGCCCATCTTGGGTGAACCACGATATATTGGTGTCTCTCTTGTAATATGTTTGTGTAATTTATATTTGCATCTTGTTTATTGTTATTCCTCTGTGATCCTATTTTTCTAACAACAACAAAATGTCAAGTTAGGAACCTAATCATGAATACGTTGTTGTATGTGCATATGGAGTACCTCAATGTGTTTTGTGTGTTAGTAATCAAATAGATAGAATACAATGTGAATCACATTCTAATTGCAATACCAAAGAGTAGTAGGTGGATCATGGGGAAAATCAAACTGTACAAGAAGTTGTTGAATCCAAAAAATTATCAAACAACATTAGCATCTCCCCTATACTCTACCAATGTAGTAGAAAAGGGAATGACATGTAATTTCTTGTTGGACAACATGAGGGATCTAAACCACGGTGGAAAATATATCAAGAAGTAGACTTCCTGCAATCTATGTATACAAAATAGGATCAACCTTAGATGGTAAGCACTTGGAATAAAGTTCCACACCTAATTGAAAATGAGTGGGGGTAGGCTTGTGGTCTTGCAAGTGAAACTTTGAAGAAGTTAAGGAACATACATAGGTTATGAAAGGAAAAATTCCTTCCTTGATTCTTGGACTATAATACCAAGGAATCAATGAAAAATGCCTAAGTTGGACATTTCAATTGAGTCATAGTGCTATAGTGTTAGGAACCCATGTCTTTACCTTGTTAGTATATTGTTGTTGGACACATATGCTTTGTAAGTTGTCCCGTAGTATTTGTTGATCCATAGTTTATATTAGCCCATAGTATTGGATGCATATGCTTTGTAAGTCGTCCCATAGTATTATATGTCCCATGGTTTTGACTCGTAGTATTGGAACCTAGACTTATCCCATGGTTTGTATTGACACGTAGTATTGACCCATGGTATTGGCGCCTATACTTAGTATATAAGTGTGTGTTGAGGCCTATGAAGGCACCGTGAAGTTAATTGTATTGAGCTTGCTCAAAGGAGGTTGCCCCCTCGAAGTGGCCCGTGATCAATATAAAAGTGATTCTGAGTTCTATTATTTTTTATATCTCGTGTATTTTCATTAATTAATTATTGCAGGTTCATCTCATCTAGTATCAGAGCACTTTCTTGGGCTCGTGGGGAGGAATTTCTGCCAATTTTTTTTTTTTCGCATCTGTTGCAAGTTCGGATCTGGGAATAATCTCTATCCACTTAACTGTGGGAATTACTTGGGCATAAGCCCTAAAACTCATTCTGAGGAGTACCACAGGAACCCCAAAGTTGTTGTCCCATTGAGAGGACCTGCCAACGAAAAGGGCAACGACCCCTACCCGATTAACTAGTTCCCACCCGTGACGTAAACCAAGAGCTGTCGTTGTGGCAAAGCGGTTATCAGTTTTACCTGAGCCGTGGAGTGAGGGGTACTGCCCCAATACAAAAGCCTTCAGACAGCATTGGTGGCCGATTGAATCCCCTGAACCGATAGGAAGCTGCACATACCTGGGGTCCATATCTATTTTCAGCTGAACTGTTTCTGATCACTTCCGCTCCAGATCCAGCCGTTTCAGATCTATTCTGAAAGTCATTCTAGATCCATTCGTCAATTCAGATCCAATTGTTTTCGATCCCTTCTGCGCCGTTGCAGATCCATCTATTGCGGATCCCTTCCATGCCGCTGTTTCCGATCCATTTCTGGAAAAAAAAACAAAAAAAATCCTGGTTATGGTTGTCACCCATGCAGGAGAAAAAACCATGGAGGAAGCACTTGCAGCCATCCAAACCAAACTCCAAGATCTGGATGAAAAATTTCTCAGCCTCCATCTTCAGCATTCAGCAATGAACAATAACCGACAGACAGAATCTTTTGCAACCACTGAGTTCTCTTCTTCCAGTAATTTTCGTGGGCCAAAGCTTGATTTTCCTCGCTTCAATGGCACTGATCCGACTGGATGGATATACCGTGCAGAACAATATTTCAGCCTGCATAATACTTTTGATGTCCAGAAAGTTCCACTTGCATCCTTTCATTTGGAACAGGAAGCCCTTCAATGGTACCGTCGGTACATCAAAGCTCATCCCGAGCCAAACTAGACAGATTTTTGCCAACTCCTTTTGCCATGATTTGGTCCTAGTGCTTTTGACAACTTCACAGGAGCACTCACTAAACTTCACCAAACTGGCACAGTGAGAGAGTATTAGATAGAATTTGAGAAACTCGCCAATCACACAGAAGGATTGTCTGATGAATTTTACAGGAGTTGTTTTATCAGTGGTCTTAAGGATGAAATCCGGTCAGAGGTTAAAATGTTCTGTCCCAACACAATGATGGAAGTCCTAGGTTTGGCTAAGTTGGTAGAAGACAAGCTTGCAGCCTAACAGCGCTCTAAACCCACTTTTGTTCCCTTCCGAAATATGGGTTCTCAACGACCTCCCATCCCGCCTGCTCCTCAACCAACTCCTATCAAGCATTTGTTTGAAACAGAGATGCAGGCACGCCGAGAAAAAGGGCTTTGTTATAATTGTGATGAGAAATTCACTCAAGGACATAGATGTGTTCAAAAAAAGCTCTATCTCTTGGATGTGGATTCTCCACCTGCCTCAAAACTTGATGAAGAAGCTCCAGATACAGTAGATGATCAGGTTGACATTCAACACCCACCTGTTGACACCCCATCTCAAGACGACCCACCCGAGATCTCTCTCCATGCTGTAACCGGTGTCACCACCCCACAAACAATGCGAGTCAGGGGATACTTCAAGAAGCTCCCTCTTACCATACTCATTGATTCTGGTAGCACTCATAACTTCATTAATCCTCGGATTGCCAAACAGGCTGATTGTTTTGTCCATCCTTGCTCCAACTTTGAAGTCATGGTTGCCAAGGGGGGCACCTTACCTTGCAAGGGGAAGTGTCACAATGTGCGTATCGCTATGGAATATTATAACCTGCACTCGGATGTGATGTGATTTTGGGAGTTCAATGGTTACACACACTTGGCCCCATCTTATGGGATTTTGCTGAACTTTGGATCCAGTTTTCAGTCAATGGGGCACAACACAAATTTATGGGCTTACAACCAGGGTCTCTCTGCATGATCGGTTCACATCGCCTGGAAAAAATACTTAAGAAGAATTCACATCATGTCATCGCTCAGCTCCATTCCATTCAGATGCACCCATCAATAGTATCCACTACTTCCTTGGATAGATATGCAGGTGTCTTTGCTGAACCAATGAGCTTGTTGCCTTCAAGAGACCTTTCCGATAAGAATTAAGCCACATCTACCTCTCAGCAAGAAATGATGACTATTTTTCATACAGTACAGAAGTGGCAGCCATCCCTATTAGGGAATTATTTCTGCATCAAGATTGATCCCCAAAGTCTGGAAACTTTCCTGGAACAACGGGTCTCCTCCCCAACACACCTAAAATGGGTTATCCATCTCATGGGTTATGACTATGCGACCACTTACCAGAAGAGTAAGGACAATATGGTGGAAGATGCTCCTCCTCGCACATTTGATGACCTAGTTTCTCTTACAGTTGTTTCTCTGCTTGTTCCAAATTGGTTACAATCTGTTCAACGGGGCTATCTCTTCTATGAACTCCATGCTTCTTCATCAGTAGGGCACTCTGGTTTCCTCAAAACGTATGACCAAGAAAAATGTAACTTCTTTTGTCAGGGACTCAAAAAGACAATTCAACGGATGGTGGTTGACTGTGATACTTTCCAGGCCAACAAGGGTGAAATGACCCTCCTTTCGGGACTGCTCGAACCCTTGCCCATCCCTCCACAGATTTGGACAACTATTTCTATGGATTTCCTAGAAGCGCTCCAGTGGAATAGTAGCACATCTCAAAGGACACCATATGAAGCAGTCTCTGGACAGGCACCACCAGTTCTTCTTCCATACACCTTTAACAGCTCCCCAGTTCAAGCAATTGACTCAATTCTTTGAAACCGTGATCAGCTTTGTCTCATTCTGCAGGACAATTTTCACATGGCAAGAATTCGACTGAAACAACAAGCCGATCAGCACCGTTCTGAGCACACATTTCACATCGTTGATATGGTTCTTCTTCTTCTACAGCCTTCCATGCAATCCTCCCTGAAACTCCAAAGGCGCCAGTGGCTCAGAATTCAACCCGAGGATGCTATAGGGGACCCACTCCTTCAGATTCTGCATCAATTTCCACATCCAAAGCTTTGAGGACAAAGCTTTTTCTAAGGGAGAGGGGATGTTAGGAACCCATGTCTTTACCTTGTTAGTATATTGTTGTTGGACACATATGCTTTGTAAGTCGTCCCATAGTATTTGTTGATCCATAGTTTATATTAGCCCATAGTATTGACCCATAGTATTGGACGCATATGCTTTGTAAGTCGTCCCATAGTATTATATGTCCCATGGTTTTGACTCATAGTATTGGCGCCTATACTTAGCCCATGGTTTGTATTGACACATAGTATTGACCCATGGTATTGGCGCCTAGACTTAGTATATAAGTGTGTGTTGAGGCTTATGAAGGCACCGTGAAGTTAATTGTATTGAGCTTGCTCAAAGGAGGTACCCCCTCGAAGTGGCCTGGGATCAATATAAAAGTGGCTTCATAGCCAAACTTCATGGTGGTATCCACATAGGATACCTATAGTTGGGTGGAAATTGCTCTTATGTAACCTATTTCTTGGACTATCCTCTATTAAATGATAAGCATTCAATCTTTTCTTATGATTGGAAAATATTGTTATTTTATGTTAATGAGTATACTTAAGCATGATAAATGAAATTATCAATATATGTGAGAGAATAGTGTGCACCAATAAAGGAGGGAGTGGGAAATGGACCAGTAATATCATGGTCAAAACTTATATCATGATGTACACTTTCCATGATTGTCTTAATGGAAATTTATCTCGGTCATGGTTACTAGCTATGAAACCATAAAAACACCATCATTAGAAGAGGTGAGAGGAATGCCACACAACAATGATGCTTGGAAACATGGTGCAAGTAGTGGTAGTTCAAACAACGAAGACACTCAATTCAAAGTTAGATTGGGCCATCAACATGATCAATGAAGACATTGGTAGGCGATTACAAGATATGGATCATTGAGATCTGAAATCACAACATTGTGTAGAAAAATCTCAATAATTTTTACATCAACTAAATGACCATTTTGTTAAATTGAAAGAAAATTCGATGATAAAGCATGAAAATAAAATAAATTATTGATTTTCCCATTGTCTAAATATATGGTTCTTACTTCTAAAACATATAATGAGGAACTATCACCAATGGCAAGTACAATCATCAATGCTAGAAAATAAAGTCCTATTGTCGACCATATGATGAGAATCCCTTAAGTATAAAATCCACTCAATACTATGAGTAGATGTTGTAGAAAAAATTGCATGCCACTTAGAAGTTGAAGAAGAGGAACAATCTAAATGTTGGATTTCTTCATTGTTGCCTCCAAAGCTTGCATCTTTTTCCAATAGTAATTATTAAGATTCCCATCCTTGTCACAAAATAAAAAAGTCCATGAAGTCTTTGTATCCTTTTATTTCTCTCCCTTTGATAATTTGGTGGAGTAATTGAAGTGGAGTGGGTGTTTTAGGCATTTTGTATACTTTCAACTATTTTTTAAAAGGCTTAGCACCATTTTTTTTAACCATAAAAATTATATGTTTTGAACATGTTTCAAGTGTGCCAATTTGGAAGATATTGTTTTTTCTTTTTTAATTTTTTTACACAAAATTCAAAAAGAGGGAACCCATCGCTTGTAGAATAAAGGGTACTATTAGAAAATATCAAATGATTTTTTTAACTTTTGGGAATAATAGAAATAAAGGTTTGATCATCAATATTAAAAATGTCATAATTATCACGTCATTAACAAATTGATATTACAAAATCAAAGACATATTAATTTATCATCAAAAATTTACAATAGAATTTTATTTATAAAAATTTCTTACAACATCACAATGTTATTTCATTAATGATTGGAAAATTTCAGATACCACAAAAAGATTACATAACTCGGCATATTACATAACTCACAAAATGAATGACAAACCAGTCAATTAATATCTTGAATGCAGATAATAAGTAAATATAATTTCCTAAACCTCTTCAACTTCTTGCATACTTATATACTAGTAAAAGTAATTTCCTAAACCACCACTTTTGCATATTTCTATACTACTAGTTAATGAAGCATTGTACTTGGTGTGTGGCTTTCCGTTTGTTAAATAAGGGATATATTTATATTGAAGTTAAGATTTTTCATTTGATTTATTGATGTTTTTCTCAAAACTAAATATAAAGAGTACGTAAAAGTTTTTAATAATTTTTTTTTAATAACCTAACTTGAAAGTGATTGGATCACCTTAATTTAACTAATTGACCAACATCTAGAACATAGCTAAATTTGAACCATTGAAAAAAAAATACTCGAAAATGAATAAAGAACAAATATAAATATATACGATACCCTGTGCAATAATAAAATACCAAATTTTGTACCAAACTGATATTTTAGTAGTACATGACCCTCCAAGATGACTTGTTGCGAAATGGAAATGCATTGAATAGGTGAATCTTTTTAGCATATGGCTTTAATTCTTGTTGTGAATTTTCGATCTTCAAAATTTCGGCTTCTTGTTTCATCATATTCAATTGATTTCACAAAAGAAAAGGTGGATGTGATTAGATGACTCCAAATTCTAACTTCAATTATGATAGGAATGTCAACACATTCTTATCATGTATTGCCTACTTTTTTTAAGCATCTTATGTATGAGGAAAAGATAGTATTAATGGGAATACATACATGTTTAGTACATTTCAAAATGAATATAATAATGGAATATAGGTTAGTGAAAGGGAAATATCAAGGAAAATAGTAAAGATAATATAAGAATAAGGGAATTTAGGAATACAAATAATGGAGGTTGAAAAATGCAGGTCATAATGATTGCAACAGACATTTCATCTTAGAGAATGATGGTTTTTTATTTAAATAAAGGTTTTGTGAGTAACATAATTGGAAAGTATATGTTAAAGGAATGTTTTTTCTGTGTTTTATTGTTTTGTTTCGTGGAAGGGTTCTTCAAAGGAATGTTTTTTTCTATGTTTATTGTTTTGTTTCGTGGAAGGGTTCTTCAAAGGAATGTCTTTTCAATGTTTTATTGTTTTGTTTCGTGGAAGGGTTCTTCTCTAAGGATGGTTTTTAATTAAGTAATTCCTTAATTATATATCTTTGTGTTTTTAATTAAGTAATTTCTTAATCATATATCTGTGTGTTGTAAAAGTTATTTTTTTTCAAGTAAAGATAGATAAAAATTTATCTATCCATAGGTAGTTTTGCATTTTTAATAGTTTACAATTAAAGTTGAAGACCTACAAGCTTAGTTCTATTATAATTGTGGTGCTTTTCATATGGTTAAGATATTGATTCACCGTGTACCAAAGTTTTCCTTATTTTGGAATATATCACATAGACATGCTTTTTTAATGTTCATGAAGCAAGTCCTTGGTTTATGCACAAAGTGGTTCTATTATTTAGTTGGGGATTTGGGGATTTGTAGCTTTAGATCGATTTCATTAGTTAAAATATGGATATAATTACTTGGTCCCCCTTTGGAATTTGAATTAAATTTTTTGTCATGGTTAATAACTCTAATGAACAACAAGCTAATTCTAAACTAATTAGATGTTTCAAATTAAATTTATTTCCAACTTGGGATCCATAAATGCATGATAAAATCAAGATAAGTTAACTAAAGTGAATCAACTTGATCTTGACAATGTCAATGCTTGTTTTGATGATTACAATGCTTATTTTGTTATGCTTTCACAACTTATTTTTGATATTTAGTAAGCTAAATTATTTTCTATAATTAATCATTATGTGCACAAATAATTAATCTGCGTACACAAATAATTATGGACCAACATCCTCCCATAAGATTTATTTGCAGTTGAGAGGAAGTAATGAGAGATCATACATTATCTCTGCATAATGACAGCATCCTTGAACCTACACCTTTTCAAGGATAAAAAATGAAAAACTTTGCTTTAGTTAGAGGCTTAATAAAAACATTTGCATGACATTCTTATGAATGAAAAAATTGCATGTTAGAACATGATCATGAAATAGTTCATATATGTGCATATGGACATTATTGTGTTTAGTGTGCTAGTACTCAACTGGATTTTGGAAAATACAAATCATGTTGTATGTCACACCAAAGAGTCGTAGGCATATCATGGTGAAAACCAAACTATGTGAGCAATTGGCAAATCCAAAAAATCTTGAATGCATTAACAACCCCCTTGTACTTGTAATACCCCAATTTTTTACTTGGAATGTATTTAATCAAAATTATGTAAATGATGTAAATTTGCTAGTATGGATTCCTAGTGCATAGCTCAAGGCCAAGGCCCGACTAGAGAATGGCTAGGCATGTATGATGTATATATTTTTATTTAATATGATTGGCTTATCATGCCAATTCAAACTATATGTAAATATTATGTTGAAAATTAATAAAATGGTCCAAGATGGCTGTGTAAAGAGCACTAGAGGGGCTATGATTCCACTAGAGGGGAAGAGGAAGGGGGCATATGGGGATAACAAATCCTATGTTTCCAAGTGTCAACCTTAGAACTCATCCAAAATCTGCCATATGGATTAAATGAGTCAATTACCTTCTCTTGACTATTAAACCCAATCATTGAATGCATATGTGAGGTTGGTGGCAAAAGTCACTTCATGTAGTTATTAAAGCATGGGGGGTGTGAAATTTATGTCAGTTGTCAACAGTCCTATTTCTTCTATGGTCTAAAGCTATGTCAGTTCTCTTTTCACCCTTACCTCATATCCTTGGAGTCAAGACTCTTTTTATCATTCCCTCATGCATTTTCCTACACTACGTAGAATTTTCCATTGTTGTTCATGACCATTTCTAGACTTTGTTTATGTTGGTAATCAAGTCTGTAAATGAATAAAAATAACAATAATATGACAATAATATGGACAAATAATAAAACATCTAACACAGAGAATTTAACATGGTAAAACCCCAACACTTGGGGAAACATCCACCAGGCAAAGTATTGACATCTTATTCCTTTCAATAATGGTGATTATATACAAAGCAATCCTCACCCACCGATTCTCCTCGGTTACATCCATCTCCTCTCCAAGATTACATATAAATATATACGTGAAGGAGTTATGTATATGAAGAACTACCACCAGTTAGAGGAACTGCCAACCAACCAACGGTTAGACAAACCATTTTTAGTTATAGTTATTGTTAATTAGTTGTCAAAATTTTAACAATCTCCACCTTGACAACAAATTGTCTGATACTGTGCCGGAAACTATTCATCACTTCTTTTTCAAACCAAGAGAAGCCACACACCATCATAACTTCTCTAACAACACTGGTTTTGTAAACATATCTGCAGAATTTTCTCGAGTATGAACCTTTTTCAGATCTACTCCACCTTCACTAATGGCTTGTCTTACAAAATGATACTTTACATCAATATGTTTAGTCTTACTATGATAAACAGGATTTGTAGCCAAATGTATAACACTTTGGCTATCATGGAAAACAGGCACATTGTTCTGCAACCTTCCAATTTCTTCAAGTAGACCTTTCAGCCAAATTGCCTCTTTGCAAGCATGTGAGGCAGCAATGTATTCAGCCTCCGTAGTGGATAAAGCAACTGTTTCTTGAAGCTTTGACATCCAACTTATAGATCCACCTGCAAGAGTAAAGACATATCCATAAGTAGATCTTCTCTTGTCCAAATCACTTGCAAAATATGAATCAACAAAACCACATATAGAATCATTGTTATTATTAAAAGTGATACAATAGTCACTTGTGCCTCTTAGATAACGAAGCACCCATTTCACCGCATTCCAATGTTCTTTACCTGGATTTGCCATGTATTTACTGACAACACCTACTGCATGTGAAATATCAGGTCTAGTACACACCATCGCATACATTAAACATCCTACTACATTGGAATATGGAACACGAGACATGTAATCCTTTTCTTCGTCATTACTAGGACATAAACCCGAAGAAAGCTTAAAATGGGAAGCTAACGGAACATTCACAGGTTTTACCTTATTCATTCCGAATCTTACAAGTATTTTCTCAACATACTTCTCCTATGAAAAACTAAGCTTACCATTTCTTCTGTCTCTGTGTATTTCAATACCCAAAATTTGTTTTGCGGCTCCAAGATCTTTCATATCAAACTCCCTAGCCAGCTGAGCCTTCAACCTATCAATCTCGTTCATGCTTTTACTCACAATAAGCATATTGTCAACATACAATACTAAGATAATGAATATGTCACCCAAACTTTTGAAGTACAAACAATGATCATATTCACTTTTAGTATAATTGTGGCTCACCATGAAAGAATCAAACTTCTTGTACCATTGCCTAGGTGATTGTTTCAAGCCATACAATGATTTTTTGAGCTTGCAAACTAATTTTCCTTTACGATGCTGCACAAAACCCTCTAGTTGTTCCATAAAAATCTCCTCATCTAAATCTCCATGTAAAAATGCAGGTTTAACATCTGGTCGCTCTAACTCCAAATCAAGCAATGCAACAACTGCTAACACAATATGAATAGATACAAGCTTAACTACTGTTGAATAATTCTCATGATAATCAACACCTTCCATTTGAGAATACCCTTTTGCGACCAATTTGGCTTTGTACCTTTCAATCTTACCATCAATACCTTTCTTCAACTTGAAGACCCACTTACATCCAACAACTTTTCTATCTTTGGGAAGTTCAACTAGATTCCATGTCTCATTCTTGTTCAGAGAATTCATTTCTTCTTCCATAGCCATCTTCCATTTAGCATTTTCAACACAATCAATGGATTCCTGAAAACAAGAAGGTTCTCCTTCATCAGTAAATAAAGCAACAGACGAAACATAATCTGAATACCTTTTACGAGGATTTCTCTCCCTTGTAGATCTTTTTGGTGTAGGTTGTGGAGTTTCCACAATTTCTTCATCTTCTATGACTTATTTATCACTAGAAACTTCTTCTTGTTTCTTTAAGTCATTAGAAGATGGAAACTTCAACTGAACTAGTTGTTTTGACGATACCTATTCTTGTTCCACATCAACTTTTATATTTTCTGATTTAGTAAGAGAAGATTCATAAAAAATTACATCTCTGCTAATGACAATTTTTCGGGCAGTAGGATCCCATAACCGATAACCTTTCCTCACATCATCATATCCTACAAAGATGCACTTCTTTGATCTGGGGTCTAACTTAGAATGCTGATTTTTAGGAGTAAGTGCATAAGCTTCACAACCAAAAATTTTCAAATTTGAATAACTACAAGGATGACCAGTCCATACCTCTTCTAGAATTTGACAATTTATTGCGATTGAAAGTGATCGATTTATTAAATAACAAGCAATAGAAACTTCTTCTGCCCACAACTCTTGACCCAAATTAGCATCACTGAGCATGCACCTTGCTCTCTCTAGAAGAGTCATGTTCATGCGTTCTGCAACGCCATTTTGCTGAGGAGTGTATACATTTTTTTTATGTCTTATGATCCCTTCTTCTTTGCAAAAATTTTCAAACTCTAAAGGAGTAAACTCACCTCCGTTATTCATTCTTAAGCACTTGATCATCCTGCCAGTTCTTTTTTCAACCATAAATTTAAAACGTTTGAAAATATCAAACACATCAGCCTTTCTTTTTAAAATATAGACCCAAACCTTTCTTGAAAAATCATCAACAAACAACAAAAAATATGTTGCTCCTCCATAAGAAATAGTAGGGGATGGACCCCATACATCAAAATGTATGTAATCAAGTACACCTTTACTTGCATGAATCCCTACTTTGAATTTTTGTCTATCTACACTGCTTTCCAAATATACAATGTCTACAAAACATCAAATGTAAATATTTTAGATTTGGAAGTAATTTACGATTCACTAATACCTATAGTCCTCTCTCACTCATATGACCAAGACGTTGATGCCATAATCGAGTGGATTCTAATGCCACTTCAGATACCAATGCCGTTTCATTAACTTGAGTTTTTCCAATCAGTTTGTAAAGGCTTCCTACTCTCAATGCCTTCTTAACCACTAAAGCACCCTTAGATACTTTCATTACCCCATTTAAACCTGTAAACTTATGCCCACAAGAATCCAACACTCCCAAAGATATTAAGTTCTTCTTTAATTCAGGAACATGTCTAACATCTATTAGTGTTCTTATAGATCCATCAAACATTTTAATTTTAATACTTCCAAACCCAATAGTCTTACATGAAGAATTATCTCCCAAAAGAACTATACCATCATTAACTATTTGATAAGAAGTAAACCATTCTTTATGAGGAAAAACATGGTGTGAAGTACCAGAATCTCACAACCATTCTTCATTGTAATCAGAAATATTACAAATGGACAACACCTTATCAACCATACATGAATCAGTTTCAACTTAATTTGCTTCAGACTTGGAGTCTTCCTTCTTAAATTCTTGTCTTTTCCAACAGTCCTTCTTGAGATGACCATTCTTGTTGCAGTACCAACATTTTAGTTTGCTCTTTTTTCCCTTTGATTTAGATCTAGAAAAACCTCTTGAATTTTCCCCTCTTTCTTTGGATCGACCTCTAACAAACAAAGCTTCTGGTGTAGAGGATTCAATTCTGGCTTTATTTCTTAACTCCTCAGACAACAAAGCTCCAACCACGGTGTTAAATTCCAAATATGTGATAAGACTAATAGAAGATACTACATGATTCCAAGACTCAGGTAGAGTGACTAAAAGATTTACCGCTTTATCTTCATCTTCAATCTTAACATCCATACTACTCAACTGGCAAGTAAGAGTATTAAACACATTCAAATGTTCTGCAATTTTCGTACCTTCTTTCATCTTCATGCCGTATAGTTGTCTCTTCAAGTAAATTCTATTTGTCAAATACTTCGTCATATACAGGCTTTCCAATTTGCACCATAAACTCGTTGTTGTCTTTTCTCCAGCGATATTAAATAAGACATCATCCGCAAGGCATAACCGAATTGTGCTAAGTGCTCTGGCATCCAACTCCTCCCATTCACTATCTATCATAGATAAGGGTTGTTTTTTCTTTCCATCTAAGGCATTTTGCAACCCTTGTTGAACTAAGAGATATCACATCTTAAGTTTCCACAATTCAAAATTATTATTGCCATTAAACTTTTCAATCTCAAATTTAGAACTTGTCATTTTTGCCATCATTTTTTTTTTATAAATTACAAACTTCATAGACTTGTCAAAATGATATATATGACCAGAATCTTTTCTCAACAAACAAACAAAGTATACCTCTATTCACATGTAGAAAAAATGTAGATACTATACTGCACAAATAATTGACAGGCTCAGCCACTTCACCACAGCTTCCAACGTTCCAATTTCTTTAACGTTGAACTTGACATCACTTCGCCTTGATTCTGGACATACACTCGGCCCTCACTTCTCCAGGAAAAAACGACCCTTCTCACAACGAGTCTACATGACTACTGGTCTCGACGTCTTTGCATGAGAACAGGTCTCTCTTTTGCGACCTTGACGAACTGATTCTTTTGGCATTGAAATGGAGACTCCTCCCACTCGAATGGTGGCTTGGTGACTCCTCCACACACAGTGGATTGGATATACCAACACGCGGGACAACGACTCTCTTCTCACACACGCAAAATTCTTCACATGGACTTGGACACGGATCTCTGCAGTTCCTTCGACACAGACTTGGACGGATCTCTGCAACTCTCCAACTACACCAGCTAGCACCTGCACGGTCTCTACTCCTCGGCGGCTGGCTCCTGCTTCACGGACCAACTACAGCCTCCTTCCTTTGGTGTCCACAGGATCCTCTACGAGTAATTTCCTCCACGATGGCTTCTACACAATGGTTGTTGTTGGACAGGTGACTCTCTTCCTCCAACGCTGGAGCTCCGACACTCCCTCTCAAAACTGTAATGGCCTCTCCTTCTGACGCAACGAATCTGGAGACTTCAAACTTCCTTCCATGGACTCAGATCTCCAATGGCTCTCTTTCTGGATCTGGCTCTGATACCACTTGTTGGTAATCAAGTCTGTAAATGAATAAAAATAACAATAATATGACAATAATATGGACAAATAATAACACATCTAACATAGAGAATTTAACGTGGTAAAACCCCAACACTTGGGGAAACATCCACTCGGCAAAGTATCGACATCTTATTCCTTTCAATAATGGTGAATTATACAAGGCATTCCTCACCCACCAATTCTCCTCGATTACATTCATCTCCTCTCCAAGATTACATATAAATATATACGTGAAGGAGTTACGTATATGAAGAACTACCACCGGTTAGAGGAACTGCCAACTAACCAACGGTTAGACAAACCATTTTTAGTTATAGTTATTGTTAATTAGTTGTCACAATTTTAACAGTTTAATCCATAATTTCGAATTTGGAGACAGAGCTACATTTTTGTAAGGGAAATTAGATGGTTGTAGGTGAGCATGGATGTTGGGAAAGTTAAGAACCTTTACCCCTTAACATCTACTACTTTTGTATGCTTGAGAAGCCATGGATTAATGCTGCAGGAGTTTCTACAATAGGTTGGACTCTTACTGCACACACTGGTAAGCATTGTAAGGGTTGGATTTCCTGAGGGAACTGTGGTTCAATGAAGTGAAATTATTTCCTTGTGTTGTGTGGGGCAGTTGGAAGGACTTCCATGGATGTGAAGGCTTAGTGAGATCCATGTAGAGCTCTAGTTGAGATTTTGGCTAAGCATAGTGAGAAGAATGGGTTGTGAGCTGAGAGATAGAATCCTATAAGTGTTTCCTTTTCCTTGGGGCCTCATAGCCCAACTTGGGGGTGACCTCTCAATTGAAAGAGAGGACATAATGCCTATGGTTGGGTGGAAAATCGCTCTTACACAACCAATTGCTTGGATAATCTTTGCTTAAAGATAAGTATTATTTTGTATATGATGTGCAATGATTTTAAATTTATCTTCCTGTAAATTGCATGTTGTGTGTGCGGATTGAGTTTATTCCATTGTGTGTTTTTATTTACATGTCTGTACATTCATTTTAGGAGTATAAATTCATAATTGTGGTTATGGGGTGAAATATTTAGGCCCTGGTTTAGTTATTGTCCCCTCTACTAGCCAGATTGAGGAATGGGGATGTTACAAAGTGGTATCAAAGCTTCTGGTTGCAATACTGAAGCTGTATGGGTCGTGAATGTGAAGTTATAAGGAAAAATATGAGTTGCAGATGAAATAATCCTGTAGATGTCGGGTTTTGTTAAATGATAGATAAGGGCCAAAGTCAATTTCATAATAATCCATTATTCCCAAATTAAAATTTCATGTAATTATGATATTTTGAAATTTTGGGAAATTTGTAAATGGGTCCCACCCATGCCACATGGACTGGTGACATGGAAGATCCACATGAGCCAGAGGTATGATGTGGGCTTGCCAAATCGAAATCACATGTAGAAGGTTTCCTAGGATGAAGTGTGGGGAGGACAAAGATCTTACCATTAACTGCTAGGCCAGATCAATGGTTGCAGTTGATTGCACATAGGAAAATTGTGTGGTGGTTAGCAGTGGGATGATGCAGATCTAACCATTGGATGAAGACGAAGATCGACGGTTGGGGAGCACCATGCCTTGGGAACATGCATGGTGATTAATGGTAGGAGGGAAGATATTTGATTGTCAGATCTTATGGAAGATCAACGACATAGACTCAACGTGCACCAATAAAGTGCACAAAGGATAAAATGGAATGAGCGAAGCGTTATGCCCAAAATTACTTGGGGCGCGTGTCATTTTTTTATTGACAATGCCTCCCCAAGAGTATTTTTCCAAAACCGCTTCATGGGGGCGCGTTACCGCTTGTGGTAAAGGAGAAAACCGCTGACGCGCTCCCGCTCAAGGTTGGATGGTATGGCAGCGTGGTGACTTGGTGTCTAGTAGAAGGTGACATGGCCATGTCATAGGGTGATAGGTCAGACATGTATGACACCTTAGGAAGGACGTGCCAGGCCACATCAAGACCTTGCTAGGTCAACGAAAATCTGTAATGAACTTATGTGCCATATTGCACAAAATTGATTAATTTACAACAACAACAAAAAACGAGGGCGCTTCCCTCGACTCGTCTTGCAATGGAACAAGGAGTCCACAAGGGGGAAAGCTCCATTGACCCCCATTTTATTTTTTTAATCAACAAATTTCAATCTGGATTTTAACAGTGTCCATTGGAGCAGCACAAATTTGGGGTAAAATTTTGGATTGTGAGGGTGTATTATAGAATTGGAGGATTTTCTAAGTCTGAAAGAAAGTTGAGAAACACAAAAGTAGTAAATTCGAGAATTTTATAGTTGGTGATTGGAGCATCAGGTCAAAGATATGGAAATTGCTAAATAATCCTAGTCACATCTATTACCTAAGCCAATGGGGAAGTTGTTCTAGATATCCATAGGTGATCTTCTGTAGGTTTCTGAAGTTGGCCTTTTGGGTTAAATGCACCTACAGGAGAACTGTATAATTTGGGCCAAATTGACAATTTTGAAAGACTCTAAAGTTGTGCTTAGGAATCAGAATTGAGCATGCTCATAGTCATTGGAAAGCTTGTCCAAAGGGGAACAATTTTATAGAGTTAAATTACAAACTAGTCATTCATATGGTTCTATAATTTGATAAGAAAAGTGCTTATAGCCATAATTGACAAAAACTGCCAATATGGGTAATTTCCAGAATATATGAAAATTGATTTTTGATTTCTTGAGTGTCATGTCCCCTCATTGATGATTACTGGATTGAGTTCCTAACCCAACCAATCCCTTCGGTTTAGGAGAAAAACTTCATTTATTTGGGGTTAATTTTGAAAGTTTGGGCATTTAATTAATCAGGAGGTGTGGTTTATTTTTCATAAAGTTTGATATGCACTTAATAATAATTATTTTTCATCGAATAATTTTTTTTGTTTGAAATAAAGTGGATAATGCTCCATAAGTGTGCCTTCGAGAATAAGGTTGACTAAAGAGGTGACTTGCAAGAAAATATAGGTGAAAGTATCCAAAGCTAGAAAATCAGGAAAAAGAAAGAAAAGATGGTACAAAGCAGAAAGGAAACAAAACTCAAGAAAAACAGCATAAAGCAGAAAGCAGCATAAAGATAGAAAAGCAGTAAAAGGAAAAAAATAGGATAAGGCCAAGGATAATTTTAGGGGCTAAATTTATCCCATGGGCTATTTTTCCATGTTTTTTTCCAAAAAAAGATTCGCCAATTTGCATTTTTTGAAGCCCCATTTTGCCCAATTTTGATGGGGTAAAATTTTTTCACTCTAAAAATCGCCAAATTATTATATAAACTATATAAAATCCTTGGAAATTGAAATAATTTTAGAAAAATATCGCCGAATATTTTATAGTTGTCATTTTAATAATTGGTACTTGATTCGCCAAGGTTTATACACTTTTAAATAAGTATGGGTTCTTAAAATTATCCCTGGATAAGGAAAAAAGAAAGAAAAAACAGTCAAAAGCAAAGCAAGATAGAAAAGGTAAAGCAGAAAAGGTAAAATCAGAAAGCAAAGCAAAAAAAGGAGAAATGGATGAAAGCAAGACTTCCTTATCCATCCATGAGGGATCATTAGCCTAGGATACTTGCTCCTCAAGTAATTTTCCATCTATAAAATAAGCAGAGCACACCACTATCACATCTTTTGACAGTTGAAGAATTGGATTGAGTGCAATTGTGCCTTAGTGACTTAGGAGATGTGCCCTTGATTCATGTGAGAGGATGATTGCATTCATCCATTTTAAATGAGTTTATTGTAGGTCCTGAAGTATGAACTATTGGATTATGATCTTATGACATAAATTTGACAGCTCTCCATGGAGATCTATGAGTATTTTCCTAGTCTTTCTAGATGGAAGAACTCGTTCTTGATGTATCTCTTTCCCGAGAACTATATGGACCTATGATGTCAATTCTGAAGTTTTACTGAATAAAAATCTGATTCCAATACCTCTTCTTGCACCTAGTCTAGATTTCTATGAAAATAAGCTAGTTTCCAGAACTTGTTTTATAAATGAATGATTATAATCCCAAATTAAGTGATTTATATTTCCGATGATAATTAATATGCCAAATGAATCACTCCAATCTTAAAATCATAATTATGTGAGTCTCTTTGACTGTTTGGGAATTTATGAATTTGGCCTAGTTGTGCAATCCTAGAAAGCAATTTTTCTTGTATGTTTGTGAGACTTACTTAGAAACTTCCAAAAAATTTTGTAGAAAAACTAGGCTTATAATTGAATTATATTTAATGTTATTGATCTTTCCTAATTAAAAATCCCTCACCTTTGGTTATCAGGCATTGCTTAGTTGAAGTTCTAGTTTGCATATGTTGGGGTTTCCACGAGCCTTGGAGTAGACTTCATCCTGGATAATGTTTGAAAAATTAATGGTACAAATACATTATGCAAAGGTTCTATCAGCTGGAATGAGCCTCATCCCTTCCATATTCCTTTTATTTTGCCTTCTTATAGTCAAACTAGTCACCAGAGCTCACTGTTTTTTCCTTGAGTCTTGTAGGAGAGTTAGTTAGTGTATCATCAATCCTGGTTGATACATTACGGTGGAATCAGAGCATGGTCCTTTTAACCTTCTATTGAAATTTTCTATGAGTCCCAAAATACATTCAAATTCTAAGAAGAAATATCCTCTGACAGAGGAAGAAGAGGGAGAATAAATCATTTCTACTTAAGGAAAGTTACAAGGAGAATCATATATGTATCACAATGAAGAGAAATATCGTTCAAAATATTTATGAAAAGAATGATGAAGGGTTTACAGGACATGTCCCACAACATTTTCCAATCCGGGAAAGAGACTAGAGAATTCTTACCTCAGCAGTTAGGAAACAAAAATGGAGAGGGGAGCAACAATGGTTCTCAACATGATAAAAGGAAGATCAATGGTGGTTCTATTTTCTCAAGAACTGGGCCTCACAATCGCCGTGATGAATTCAAGGTGGAGTCTCAGCCCAAATCAAGTCCTACTATGCCCAAATTTACTGAAGCGCAAAGTGAGGAACCCGAGGTTCAAATTGAAGGTCTTGCTTCATAGGAGGATAAGTATGTTGAGTACCTTACACTGAATGAAGAATGCAGAAGAGCCTTTCCATTCAGAGATTTTTGTGATCTTCAGTACAAGACCAATTCAAGAGGAATTTTTTGGATTCCAAATCGGAATTATGAGTTAAGAAATGCTATTGGTGAGATTTCTTTGCCTTACTTTGATGCCTCACAAAACTACATTGCTAGTTCTTGGATTCAAAAGCTAGATACATATTTTCAGTTGAATCCAATGGATGAGAGAGATTCTGTCAAGTTGGATACTCTACACTTAGAAGGTGAAGCCAGTGATTGGTGGTTTCATGGCCTTAAAAAACTTGGACATGATCAAGTGACCACTTATGAAGAGTTCACAAGAATATTTACTGAAAGGTTCAAAAGAAGAGATCTTGAAATCACCTTCAGAGAACTAGCGCATGTGAAGCAGACTGGAAATGTTGAAGACTACATCTCTGAGTTTCAAAAATCAGCTATCATGGTCACTAATATCTCAGAATCTCGATTGATCTTATTATTCATTGAAGGATTAGAAGAACCTTTGAAAGGTTTGGTGAAGGCCTACAGACCCTCTACCTTGCAAGATGCATTGAGAAGAATAAGATGTTTGGAAGACTCTATTCCGAGGACAATATGTCCTCCTAGAAATGTTTGAGGACAATATGTCCTCCTAGAAATGTTGTTCCTTCTCATTTCAAGGATCAAAGGCCACCCATGAAGAGTCATTCTAAAAATTTCAAGAAGGACAATTACTCCAAATATCAAGATGAATTGAGAAGAAGGAAGTTGTATTTCACCTGTCAGGAACCATGGGTTCCAGGACATAGGTGTGTTAAGCAAAAATCACACTATATTAAAGTTTATTCAAAGAGCGAAGATGAGGAGGAAAAATAAGAGACCAAAGCAGATGCTGAAGTGGACTATGAGACTGCTGAAGAATAACACACCCCCGAGGTGAGAAAAATTGCAGTATTGTCAGGAGTACCTCTCTTCCACACTCTCATATTCAAAGGAGTGATTCAAGGGAAATCAATCACTATGTTAGTGGATGGAGGAGCAACACATAACTTCATTGATTCATCTTTGGTTGAAAGAAGGAAGATACCTACTGAGAAATTTGGAGGCTTCACTGTTATCGTTCTAGGTAATCGTTCTATGGATTGTTCTAGATGGATTCCTAAATTGCAAATCACTATAGGGGATCACACTATTATAGATAGATTTGATGTTGTGAATGTGGCTGATACTAACATTTTTTTGGGAGTACAATGGTTGTATTCCATTGGGAATCACACAATAGAATACTAAATTCCTGAGATGACTTTCCTAGGTGAAGGTGGAAAGGAGGTAGCGTTGAGAGTAATCAACACCTACCCAAAGCAAGTGGTGAGTGCACATAGTATGAGGTCCCTATTTAGGCATGGAGACATTGAGTGGGATGCAAAACGCCTAATAACCACTAAAGGCACCTCTTTAGAAGTAGCACAATGTCCATAATACATTCAAAAATTGCTCCAAAATCATAAGAGGATATTTTTGGACCTTCCTCATGGTAGGCCACCAGATAGAGGAGTGGATCATATAATTGAGTTGGATATAGGCACATCACCTATCAAATTCCATCCTTACAAGAGCCCAAAAATATTCAAGGATGAGATAGAGAGATCCATCAAGGAACTTCTTGATTTGGGATTCGTTAGAACAATATCAATTCCTTTTGCATCATCTATAGTCCTTGTGAAGAAGAAAGATGGGACCATGCACATGTGCATAGACTATAGAGATCTCAACAAGAATACTATCAAAAAAATATATCATATCCCAAGGATTGATGAGCTGAAGGGTGAACTACATGGAGCCAAATACATCTCAAAGATTGACCTTCGATTTGGTTACCTCAAATCAATATGCGGGAGGAGGACATTCAGAAGACAACTTTCTGGTGTCATCATGGCCACTTTGAGTTCCCGGTTATGCCTTTTGGCCTAACTAATGCACCTGCAACTTTTCATTCTTGCATGAACATAATGTTTAGCCGATAGCTACGTAGGTTTGTTCTTGTTTTCTTTGATGATATCTTAATCTATAGTAGAACTTCGGAGGAGCATTTGCACCATTTGGATGTTGTACTAACAATCTTGGCAGATCAGTCTTTCTATGCAAAGCTATCCAAGTGCGAGTTTGGAATGACTGATATTTTGTATCTTGGTCATGTGATTGGGAAATGAGTTAAGGTTCACATGGAGAAGATCCAAACCATTTCGGATTGACCAAGTCCTAAAAATCTCACTGAATTGAGAGGATTTATTGGGATATGCACTTACTACCGAAAGTTTGTCAAAGGCTTTTCAAATTTGACATCTCCATTGACAAACCTTACTAATAAGGGAGCCTTTAATTGGTAAGAAGAGGTTGAACAAGAATTCAATAAGATGAAGGATGTAATTAGGAGTTTCCTTGTTCTTGCACTTCCATATTTTTCTCAACCTTTTGTTCTTGAATGTGATGCTTCAGAGAATGGGATTGGAGCAGTCTTGATGCAGAACACGCATCCCATAGCCTTTGAAAGTAGGAAGTTGAATCCCCATGAGAGTTTATATTCAGTTTATGATAAGGAGATGCTAGCCATCATGCATGCGCTAGTCAAGTTTAGACAATATCTTGTGGGTGGTAAGTTCATCATCAAGACTGATCATAATAGTTTGAGACACTTCCTGACCCAAAAGGAGTTGAATTATAGGAAACAAAAGTGGATAAGAAAGGTCCAATCATTCAAATTTGGCATTGAATATAAGAAGGGTAATATGAATACTGTAGATGATGCACTTTCTAGAAAACCAACCTTTGCATTGACGAAGTTTCATGATGACTGGAAAGCACAGCTAGGGATAGAGTATGCAAAGAATCAATTTGCTTGTGATTTATGTGATGGAATAATTCATGATGATACTTACAATATTCTCAATGATATAATCTATCATAAGGATATGATCTTTTTGGTTCCAGAATTCTCATTAAAGAAGAATATCCTAAAGGTTGTTCATGATGTGCCCCTAGCAGGACATCCAGGGTTTGTGAATACATATAGGAAAGTGAATGAAATATTCTCTTGGAAGGGCCTAAAGAAGGAAGTGATCGAGTATGTTAGATCATGTGTGGAATGGCATCATAAAAAAGTAGAGCATACTCATACATATGGACTCTTACAACCACTTCCTATTCTTGAATAGAAATGTGAAAGTGTATCGATTGATTTCATCACTAGGCTCCCCAAAATCCAAGGTAAAGACAATATTGTTGTTGTGGTTGAAATATTGACTAAATATGCACATTTATTTGCTTTCAAAACTAATATTGCATCTATCCAAGTAGATGAAATTTTCATCAAAGAAGTATTCAAACTTCATGGCATGCCTAAGTCCATCATCAATGATAGAGATAGCAAGTTCACTAGAAATTTTTGGCAAGATTTGTTGAAGTTAGTGGGGGCAAGTTTGTACATGAGTACAAGATACCATCCACAGACTGATCGGAAAAAAGAGGGAGTGAACCAATGGCTGGAAGGGTACCTGAGAAACTATGTTACTGGCTAGAAAAAGTCATGGAATACATGGATCCATTTGGTAGAATTTTGTTACAATACTACTTTTCATCTTTCAATTGGAATTTCACCATTCAAGGACCTATATGGATATGATGCACTCAATTTTGATGAAATAATATTTGGTGATTGCAAGAAACAGAAGGAAACAAATTGGTTCCAAGAGAGTCAAGACATACTGAGAACTCTCAAGGACAACTTGTGGGTAGCACAGAATAGACAAAAGGTGAATGCAGATAAGCAGAGAGTGGAGCGAACCTTCCAAGTAGGAGATCTCGTATTTGAGGTTGCATCCCTATAGAAAATACTCATTTAAGTATAAAGGGGATGAGAAGCTGAAACCAAGGTTCTATGGTCCCTACCAAGTCCTAAGAAAGATCAGTGAAGTGGTTGTTGAGATAGAATTGCCTCCGATTAGTAGGATTCACAATGTTTTCCACGTGTCTTGTTTGAAGAAGGAAATAGGGCAGGAAGTTCAAGTTTCAAAAGAGTTGGATCCCCTTGATGATGAATGGAATTTGGTTTTAGTTTCAAAGAATATTTTGGAGTTTCGAGAGAAGAATCTAAGAAGCAGAATAATTAAGGAATTGTTGGTGCAATGGGAAGGACTACCTAGTGAGGATGCTACTTGGGAAGGATAACACATCTTACATCATCCCAATTTGAAATTGCTTGAGGAAAAGCAATTTTGGGAGTGGAGGACTGTCATGTCCCCTTATTAATGATTACTAGATTGAGTTCCTAACCCAATCAATCCATTGGGTTGAGGAGAAAAACTTAATTTACTTGGGGTTAATTTTGAAAGTTCAGGCATTTAATCAATTAGGAGGTGTGTTTTAATTTTCATAAAGTTTGATATGCACTTAATAATAATTATTTTTCATCAAATAGTTATTTTTATTTTAAAATAAAGTGGATAATGCTCCACATGTGCACCTTAGAGGATAAGGTTGACCAAAGAAGTGACTTGAAACAAAATATAGGTGAAAGTATCCAAAGCTAGAAAATCAGGAAAAAGAAAGAAAATATGGTACAAAGCAGAAGGGCAACAAAATTCAGGAAAAGCAGCATAAAGTAGAAAACAGGATAAAGATAGAAAACAAGGATAAGGAAGAAAAGTAGGATAAGGCAAAAAAGCAAGAAAAAACAGTCAAAAGCAAAGCATGATAGAAAATCTAAAGCAGAAAAGGTAAAAGCAGAAAGCAACACAGAAAAAAGGAGAAACTGATGAAAGAAAGCTTTTATTATCCATCCACAAGGGAAAATTATCCTAGGACACTTGATTGTTACAACATAATCTTCCACCCTGTGAGCATCAACATTCTTTGGCCTGCAGGATCCATTTCACTTACTCAGATCCACTTATATCCTTCAGACCTATTTTTCCCTATTTTTATTCCTACCCACATGCTACATCACTATAGCATGCGTACCCGTGAGTTGCATCACTATAGCCCACAGGTATCAAGTAAAATGGTAAAAATCACTAGTTTATTACTTTTTACTCCCAAAAAGTGGTCATTGGGTAACCTTTGGCTCTCCATGTTCCCAAGTAACGTCTTGATGTGTCCTTTCACTTACCTTTGAGAGGACTATATATTGAGCACATATGGCTTATGGACGGGAGAAAAAAGAAGAGCAAGAGAACTCTAGCATATTTTTGCCCTATTTTGAGTCTACACTCAATGATCCTTGTAGTTCTGAACCCTTTATGTTCACCTTCCAAACTCCTATCTAGTTTGAGTTTTCCTTTCATGGAGGATTGAAGTGGTGGAGGTGCAAGTGGATTGATCCAAATCTTGGTTCAAAATGGTTGTTGGCAAGAGGTCGTGTCACTTTGTACTTATTTTTGTTTATTAATGGAAATACTCATATTCTCGTCCATTAATGTTGTAAATGTTGTTTATCTTACATTGGGTTGCATTTACTTGTTATATCATGGGCCATTGCTATTGATGATATTAATGTCGTTTATATATTATATGTACTTGTTTTATATTGGCTATCAAGACTAATTTGCAGATTCAAGTGCACGGATTGAAAAGCTCCAACGGGGATCTACATCAAACGTTTGGATCGAGGTTGGTTATCTTCTTCATTATCTTAGCATTGTCATTTATATAGCATAGTTCTGAGAATTGAGTTGATTTCTGGTAGTCATCTGTCTGTTGTGGTATACCCCAAGCCATAGTGAGTTTTCTCCAACACAAAAATGGCGACTCCACTGGGGAAAACATCCATCTTGGGGATTTTTTGAGCATTAGTCCATAATTAGAGTTGTTGATTGTCAAAGCTCTATGTCACTTATCTGTCGTTGAGATACACTATAGAAAACTTGCTTTTTCTGAGCCATTGGAATCTTGGTTTGCCATTTTACCTTTCCTCACCTACGGGCTAGCTTAGCTTTGCCCGTGTACACCTGCTTTTGTTTACTCTACTGCTTGCAGGTACCCATAGGTATTCCTTCGATAGTAGCATACAAATCCGGCTTTGGTTGATTCATGACCTTTGGTTGTTGCTGGGTTGGTTTTGGTTGATCCTAAGTCTTTGTTGGCATGTTTCTTGACTGTTCCATGCCTTGGTTGTAACTAGAAATATTCATTTCTCTTTGTTGAGCCTTGTTGGTTTTTTACCCATCTTTGGATTTAACTTTGTTGGTTTTTTCCTTTTGAGCTCATTCCTTTGGCTAAGTCTTACTGTTTGGTATCTGCCTGGTTGTCTTAGTGATCTCCTTGGCATATCAATGACTGGATAGTAGGATTTTGCTTACATTTTTCATTTCCATATATTGAAAAATACAAAAAATACACAGTTTTTGCATTTTCCTTTTGTTTATAAGAGAAAATAATTTTCTTTTTTTTGCTTTTATGTATTGCATCTTGCATTGAGTGCTTTTTGCCTTCATTTAGATTATGATTGTGCATTGAAAGAAATATAAAAGGATTGCATATTTATTTCAGAATCGTTGGTTTGATTGTGCATATTAAAGGCATTGTTTTCATTGGATAGATGAGTCTAGGATTTGACGATTTTTCATACCATTGAGTCTTACACATCACTAGTTTCACTTACACATCCCTAGTTTCACGATCATATCCCTTGAGTAATCACAGCCATTAAAATTAACGCTTAATCTTAAAATTAATTAGACCGATTTTATTTATAGGGTACACCAACTAGCATAGGTTTAGAGTCTTGGAATAGATCATTGTGAGTTAACAATCCAAGACTACTAGACGAAACATTAGGTGTCTGACCAGGGAGTGGAGGAATCCATGGTATAGATAGTGTTCTTAGGAAGCTCTACTCAAGCCAAAGTTAAGCACGAGGTCATGGGAGGTTGATTGAAGGGATATCCCTCTCATACCAGCTGAACGTGGGAGATATTTCTAGGATTTGTTCGTATCTGGGGACTCTTGGGGGATTTGACCCTCATTGAGTTTCGGGCTCAGATACCCTGCCCATACGACAGATCCCACCTGCGACTATCCCCCTTAGCATTGGTTATATTGCGGTGACCATAGTTTCCTTACCTAGGTATCGCACAGGGTACTTGCAATGGTTATATTGTTTGTGCCCTGAGTCAAATAGGGATTGGACAGCACAGTTGTGTTTGTGTAGTGGACTTGACCCTGTACACGCAGTGAAGCCTGGGTGTCTCTATAATTGATTATGTTACCTTTGGCTATAGTTTGGGAGTCTCAAGCCTCTCCTAGGAGAGACATACCGGCTCTAGTGTCGGCAGCTCATTTAGCCACTCTGTTTGTCTGCTCTTGGTTGTAGTTTCTCTAGGTGTGTGCTTTTGATTTACTGCTTTTTATCGATAGTTGGCCTTTAGGGGATGTTTTGATTATATATTCTCTTTGGATATATCGTGGCGCGGAGCCCTACTCTCCACCAGTCCCATCGGTTGGCTGGTTTAAAGCCGACCGAGGTTACACGCCGTATTGCTAGAGGGCGCCAGAGGGCTCCCTCTAAGTCTTCAGATTCTTACGAGGCTTACGTCCAAGATGTCATGACTGCCACACATTCCAATACTGAGGAAAAACCTTCGACTCCATTGGGTAGAGTTGACCACACTTCCGATCCCCATACTCCTTGTGAGGAGTGGGGAGGTGATCCACCTGAGACTCAACCTAGTTCTATTTGGCCTAATCCACTTGAACGAGATCCATTCGATCCTTCAAATCTAGATAATTATCTTTACGGAATGCCGACCTTACTCGAAGACGAGGAACAAGACGACACGTTCATTCCTTCATTTCCACGCAATTATAGACACGGGATGCTAGAGTTACATGACGACACTTGCCCGACGATCAACCTGACAGCACTCTCTTTTGGTATGCCTAGTCATAGTACTGTTGAACCTTCCACAACATTTGGTAGTCACGCTGGCGCTAGTCATGGTGTGAGCCATAGTATACCCACTGGGGGCACTACGTTGTCCACCCACACACATAGTATGGGGGTTGGTCATGTTCCTCCTAACGATGCTAATGTTGGAAGACGACCACCTCCTAGGATTTCCCAACCTAATAGGAATGTTGTTCGAAACACGACTCGCCATCCACCACCTAATACACATGCCACTACTCGTCAACCCAGGACTACTTTTATGGATGTTAATGCTCCTCCCAACCACGAGGGTGGACATATATCACATACTTTCGCGTCCACTACCGCCACTAGTAATGCTAATGTAGGGTGTGGGAATATCTCCTATCCACATGGACATCACACCACCATCCCTGCTACTAGTCACACCAATATTGGGGATGGGAATATATTTCATGCTTCTGGTCACCACACGACTGCTCAAGCTAATCCTAATGTTGGGGGTGGGAACATACCATACATTATGGTCATTACAACACGGTTCCCGCTATAAATAGTAAATATATGCCCCATACTCTTGGTGGAAACCCTTACTACAACACAGTCGGTGTTGGCCACTAGTATAAACCACCACCCCAATATGGTTTCCAAAACACGCACATACCTGCTTACTCTCAAATGGGTTAGGCAGGAGGAGGTTATCAATCATATGGCCATGGGAAAGCTTTTGGTCTGTCAGGCCCTTATTATCAGTAGTTTAATCCTCATGGTCAAACTTTTGGTCCATCTTACAACACGGTTCCGTTTAACCAACCTTTTATGGGGGCTTATAATCAATCTTTCTAGCCTCAGCTCTTGTTCCTTGCATGCTTGAATCTTCTGGATCTTTCGAAGCTCACGAATGATCCGATGTGTCACGACCCTACTTGGCCCCCAGTTTCTACCAAGCTCCCTTCGGACATTCCTAAGTTTGAGGGGAAAGGTGGTGAGGACTCGAGAGATCATGTCACGACATTTCACCTTTGGTGCTCCTACAACTCATTGAATCATGATTCCATTAGATTGCGACTATTTCAATGCACCCTCACGGGGGCAGGCGCGAAGTGGTACGTCGAGTTGCTTGGAAACACCTATAGGGGTTTTAACGAGATCTCTTTGGTTTTCTTAGATCATTTCCAGTTATCGGTTCGCTATGATATTGGAACTAAACTTTTATCTACCTTCCGTCAGAACAAGGCCATGCATATTTTTGACCACGTTCAAGAGTGGCGTCGGCGGAAGAGGTTAGTGAAAGCCAACATTCCTCTAGAGTTCTTGTTGGAATGGTTCCTTAAGTATCTACTCCCATACATTGCTAAGGATGTTTCGATGTCTGGCATTGTGACTGAGGAACAAGCTATCTTGAAAGTCCAGCAGTTAGACTTATTATACTCTCAGTCTGGCATTTTGTATGACATCATCCCCGATGCACCGCGTACATGTCATGAGCCTACATCAGTTCCTGGACTGCATGTCGATGGCATCGTTGGATCTGCAAGCACTCTCCCTGTAGATTTGGTAGCTAATCAAATGCATAATTTGTCGCTAAACCAGTCTACTCCCAAATAGGTTCTCACCTTGTCCACTTCCACTCCATCCTCCGATGTACATAGTGTGCAAACAACGAACCAGTCAGGTAACCAGCAACCTGGTGGTAAGAAAAAGGGGATAAATAATCGTAACGGTGGAAATAATAGGAATAAAAATAGCAATCACAATACCCCCCGTAAGGATAATGCCAACCCTCCTCGGGAAGGCGAAAATGCTGGTGAGGACCATAAACCTAGGCGTAAGGTGAAGTTTCCTTGCAAGCTCTGTGGGGAAGACCATCTTACTCACTTATGTCCTCGTATTGAAGAAGCATCGAAGCACTTGTCACAGAGCCCAGCTGTGTTGAAGGATCCCCTACCTCATCACCAAAACATGGCTTCGCATGCTCCCACCACCGGTTATGGACCTATTGAGATGGCAACGTCTTCTTCCAATACTAGTGGTTATGGATGTTTGAACATGATTCAGTTAGAGGTTAGTGTTGCCACTCGTCAACGTGATTATGATGCACCACAACCCAATTTGGGGAGTGAGCCTCCCCCTCCTCCTAAAAATTCCTTGCATATCGAGAAGCCATCTATTATGCCGCAGATACCGAAAGGTGTTCTTAAGTGCTCTACGCATAATCCTAATGCTCAAGCCACCCACAACTACTCCATCATAAAAGATTTGGTACAAACTCCATGTGCCATGTCGACTCTTGAAGTTTTGCAAGCCTGTCCTTATCAGAAGCATGCTCTTTTGAGTGCGTTAGGAGTTCAGGATGGGGGAAGTCCCACTGTTATCAAGTTCGATACTATTGATGTTCAACCTCACTTACCCTACCATGTGGCTTTTCAAATCTAGGTGGTGTGCCTTTAGAGTTTTTTCAAATGTACTATGGTTGACGAAGGGGCCTCTGCATCAGTAATGTCATTAGCTTGTTGGAAAGCTCTTGGCTCTCCTCCCCTACTCGTGTTTAGAACCACACTCACTGCATTCGACGGTCGTTCATTTAAGCCGCATGGAATTATCCCTTCCCTTGTTGTCTCCTTGGGAGGTAAGTCTGTGCCTATTGAAGTCGAGGTGGTTGATGCGCCCATCGACTATAACCTTTTATTGGGTCGAAATTGGATGTATGCCATGAAAGTTGTCGCATCCACTGTATTCAGAGTTATCTGCTTTCCTCACAAAGGAAATATTGTGACCATCGATCAGCTGGATTACGTTAACTCCTCTTCCACAGCATCCACGGGATCCATAGTCCCGTAGGTTACTCATTCTCAGCCGGCAATTGGGAACATGGGTGTTGGCATGTACCCTTCATTGATGGGAACTTATGATTTTTCCACACCTACGAATTTTATTGGAACCATTACCGGCAATGTGTCTCCTCCTTCACGTAATATGTCATTCCGGACTTCTTATTTTGATGATCCATGGACTTTACCGTCCACGAGTTCCATGTCTAGAAACATTTCACATGTCGGGATGTCTATGCCATTGTCTATAGCTGAGCTTGCTTACCAGCATATTCAACAAGCCATTGCAGAGCCGGATCTCTCTTCTTCCCAAATAGTCGAGGAGGATCCCATTACGCTGCCAGTTTGGGCAGCCAACTCGTCTTTTTCACATGAATGCCTTGATGGTACTCTACCTTCGGATGAAGATTTTATCGAGTCCATGCATGGTAATGATGAGCCTTGGGAGGATTTATATCATATATCTCATTCCCTTCCCACCCTCGGTCTTATTGAACGAGATGAGCCTATAATACAATTTGCCACCCATTTGGATTTGGATCCAATTATAGTCTCGTCCAGCTCTGGTTTGATGTTTGAGTTTGATGAGTCTTTGAGCTCTCCTATAGATCCGCAAATCAGTGCTCCTGAAGAGTTTGATTCTATTTCTAGAATTTCTAACTCTCGTGATGATGAATTTACTCTTGCAGATTCCTTCACATCCTTTAGCTTTGCTCTTCATTTTGATCCCTCGGGTATTGGTACTATGGCACCTTCAGTGGTTAGCTCTACCTGCATGTTGTCTGAGGTTAACAATAGTGAAGTTGAAAATGTTTCTATCGCAGTGACTTGTATCAGATTTTTCTTTACATACGTTTTAGAGATGATCTTGGTACTTATGTTTCTTAGAGACAGGATTCTTAGCTGGACTTATACTTGTTTATCGGTCATTTTCGACATTTGCTTCGGTCATGGCAGGCATATTCAGAACCTTGCATATAGGTTTAGGCCTCCCCATTGTTATGATGCATTTGAACCTATTACTATCCAAATTTGGAGACACCCCTTGAGTGTCCTTATCTTGCTCATGTTCCTTGCATTATGCATAGCTTTGTCCCATGCACTTGGAACTAATCTCGCATGTCCCTAACACTTGTTTGCTCTCATTACGAGCATTCTTCCATATCTCCTTTGAGCTCGTTAAAAACAGTAAGGAGGTCACGAGTTTACTTTTTCAGGCTCGTTAAACCTTTACGGAAAAGATTTTTATAAAGTCTTTTTTAAGCCCTTGTTAGACTTTTTCAAAATCAAACAAGATTGCCGAGTATACTTGTTATTTCAGACTCATTAAAGGATTTGAAGCGACATCCACTTAGGTATAAGTTTACCCCTTTTCCAGACCTTTGTGGATTAATTACAAAAAAGGTATACTCTAGTCATACGTGACTAGAAGAGTTATTCTCTCATTGTTTTACACTTTTTCGGGTTAGGAGACTAACTTTATGAAAAAGGACTTCCCTTTTATGTCAAGTTGTGATTGCATTGCATTATCCTACTTGCTGCTTGAGCCTTGTGTCGGCTCCCGCTTACTCACTTATTAGCCATGTTCCTGAGCACTTTACCTTCCGATCCAAGCAGAGCCTTAATTTATCTTTCACAGCTTGATGACCCTTTACCCTGAGGGAACCCCCCCCCCCCGAGTGTCCACATCCTGCATGCACTTCCTTGCATTGATCATAGGTATGTTCCACTGCTTGGAACTAGTCTTCTTGCTCTTTGACACTCGTTCCCTCACTTGTTGTACTATAAACAATTTTATTCTTTTTCAAGCTTTTCCCAAATATGAAAAAGACCAAAAAAATCAAATATTCCAAAAAGCCGTACGGGATTATGGTTACTACTTCTTGTTGGCAGCTGTTATGTCGCCTTTGAACAGAGCATTCATTCCACTCCGTACATTATGAGTCGGGACTATAGTTGGACCTTAGGAGCTGTACTTGTTTCTTAGTTCTTTCCACCAATTGGTTAAGATTCCAGTCATTATGGAGCCCTCTATAATGCCTACTGCATTGCACAGTTTATGTCAAATCTATGCTACCTAAGTCTATCCATCTGCTCATGCTCTTGTTTAAAGGAAGTCCTGAACTAGTGTCGGCCACTCCTCAAATATCTTGACTATTGCATGTCGGCCATCCTTATTGAGTCAGTCTGTTTCACCCGAGCCCTTCCAAATCTTTCAGCGTAGGTGGTATCTTGTGCTGGTTGATGGAGGATGCCTTAATGCCCTCCTTCTAGCGAGTCTCGTTCTGTCAACTTCAACTTATTTATTCTGGGACTTGAGGCTTAGAGTTCGGTTGAGCACCTTGAGGCTTGAAGTCATTAGTGGCAGGTTCTCTCGCCATCGACAGATTTGGGAATACATCAATGTTCCCTGATTGATGGATTCATCCTAGTGTTCGACTTCAACTCATTTATTCACACTCCAATGATTGTACTCTGTGCCTTGATTCCCATTTTCATTATTGGTGGGTTATCTCGCGTCTGTTAATGGTATACATCATTGACCGGTAATCAGATGATGTCACATCAGGTTCGACCCCAACTCCTTTATTCACTTAATGGGACTTGCACCGTCGAAGACTTGTGTAGAAGACCCCAGACGATAGTGGCATTCAGTATGCTACTTATGACTTTACATCTGAGATATCACCTCTCAGATATCAGTAGTTTGTACCTCCAGTTTGCACCAATTGTTTCCTTTTCAGCAGAAGACCATATCTTACTATTGAGGGATCATGGCTGTGATCACTTATGACATGTATTCACTATGTACTGCCTATTCATGGCAATTGTATCAGATTGTTGTACTCTCGACATGTATTCAGGGATACTATTGTATTATGACGAGTGAGCTGCTCTTTCCACTTGTGTCTCCATCACTCCACTTTTGAGTTTTATAATGTATTTTGGCCATCGTAGCATCAGTCTCTAACCTCACACATTAGGGGGCATCTGCTACAACGTAATATTCCACCCTATGAGCATCAACATTCTTTGGCCTACAGGATCCATTTCACTGACTTGGATCCACTTATATCCTTCAGACCTATTTTGCCCTATTTTTATTCCTACCCACATGTTGCATCACTATAGCATGTGTACCCGCGAGTTGCATCACTATAGCCCGCGGGTATCAAATAAAATGGTAAAAATCACTAGTTTATTACTTTTTACTCCCAAAAAGCGGTCATTGGGTAACCTTTGGCTCTCCATCTGCCCAAGTAACATATTGATGTGTCCTTTCACTTACCTTTGAGAGGACTATATATTGAGCACATATGGCTTATGGGCGGGAGAAAAAAGAAGAGCAAGAGAACTCTAGCGGATTTTTTCCCTATCTTGAGTCTACACTCATTGATCCTTGTAGTTGTGAACCCTTTATGTTCACCTTCCAAACTCCTATCTAGTTTGAGTTTTCCTTTCATGGAGGATTGAAGTGGTGGAGGCACAAGTGGATTGATCCAGATATTGGTTCAAGTTGGTTTCCGGCAAGAGGTCGTATCACTTTGTACTTCTTCTTGTTTATTAATAGAAATACTCATATTCTCATCCATTAATGTTGTAAATGTTGTTTATCTTACATTGGGTTGCATTTACTTGTTATATCATGGGCCATTGCTATTAGTGATGTTAATGCCATTTATATATTATATGTACTTGTTGTATATTGGCTATCAAGACTAATTTGCAGATTCAAGTGCACGGATTGAAAATCTCCAACGGGGATCTACATCAAACGTTTGGATCGAGGTTGGTTATCTTCTTCATTATCTTAGCATTGTCATTTATATAGCATAGTTTTTAGAATTGAGTTTATTTCTGGTAGTCATCTATCTGTTGTGGTATACCCCAAGCCATAGTGATTTTTCTCCAACACATTGATCGTCAAGTCATACTCCATATATAGAATAAGGAGAGTGCACCACTATCACATCTTTTGACAGTTGGATAATTGGATTGAGTGCAATTGTACCTCAATGACTTGGGAGATGTTCCCCTAGTCTAAGCTAGGATATGTGCCCTTATTCCTATGAGAGGATGATGTAATTAAACCATTGTAAATGATTTTATTGCAGGTCTTGAATTCTGAACTAGTGGAGTACAATATTATGACATAGATTTGACATCTCTCCATGCAAATCTATAAGTATTTTCCTAGTCTTTCTTTATGGAAGAACTTGTTCTTGATGTATCTCTTTCTTGATAATTGTTTGATGAGTGAATCAGATACTGATGGATTATATGAATTTAATAATGGACCTATGATTTCAATTATGAAGTTTTACGGAATACAAATTTTATTCCAATACCTTTTCTTGCACCTAGTCTAGATTTCTATGAAAATAAGCTAGTTTCCGGAACTTGTTTTATAAATGAATGATTATAATACCAAATGAAGGGATTTATATTTTTGATGTTAATTAATATTCCAAATGAATCACTCCAATCTTAAAAACATAATTTCATGAGCCTCTTTGGCTGTTTGGGAATTCCTTAATTTGGCCTAGTTGTCCAATCCTAGAAGGAAATGTTTCTTGTATGCTTGTGAGACCTCTTCTGAACCTTCCCAAACTTGATGGATAAAACATAGTATTATAATTGATTGCTATTTAATGTTATTTAGCTTTCCTAATTCAAAATCCCTCACCATTGGTTATCAAGAAATGCTTAGTTGAAGTTTTAGTTTGCATATGTTGTGTTGATGTATATGTAACTTCATAATGTATTTCATCCATGTATTTCATTTATATATTATTGTACTCCTATGAATATGTGCCATTCCTCTATATGGAAGTTTCGTCATGTGTATTGAAAAGTGTCGCAAGTGTGTTAACTTGCCGATGGGTTATTAGACCACCATGTGTGGGGTCGACCCTGATTTATGTAATATATGATTGATGTACCTAGTTAGACAAGTTGGCCCCATAAGGTTATTGGGAAAATAGAACAAGTATAATAGAGATCGGGAGATCTCTATTTGGATCACTCATAAACTCATTCTTCCTTCACTCGGAAAGTGGCGCACTTGTGAGGAGGAGGTTCAACTGCTAGGAGGAGTCTATCTCTTGTATTTTGGTTTCACTTTGGTTGAGCTATTCCTCTATCTATCTCTGAGGAAGTTGTGGGGTTTTTCACCTTAGGGTTTTCCCCACTGAAACTCTATGTGTCTATTGTCTCTCATGCTTTTGATTATTGTGATGATTGACATGCTTGATATGATTGATATGCATTGATATACTGTACATGTTGTTCTCTCAATTTAAAGATCCTAGAGTGTTGTGAATTAATGCTCAAAATTTAACATGTTGGGGTGCCCAGGAGCCTTGGAGTAGACTTCATACTAGATAATGTTAGAAACATTAATGGTCCCAATACATTGTGAAAATTTTCTATTAGCTGGAATGAGCCTCATCCCTTCCAGATTCCTTCGATTTTTCCTTCCTATAGTCAAACTAGTCACCAGAGTTCACTATTTTTTCCTTGAGTCTTGTAGGAGAGTTAGTGTATCATCAATCTTGGTTTGTACATTACACTAATAAATTAATAAATCTAGAAAATGTGATTATATCAACACTTTTGCATATTGAGAATCATATCAGTGGTTGTTAAAGGGTCAAAAGTGAGTATAGTGTAGTTGAGAAACCTGTGATCTTGGTTGGGCCAACAAGGTCGTCATCATGGATGATGCACAGGATACTTATGAAGTTGAGGCAGATGTAATGGGAGAAAATATACATATTGAGAATGAATAGACATAATCCAATAGTAGTAGAAACCAAGTGACTCCCTCAGACATTGCAGAAACCATGAGGAACCTAAGGTTGGAGCTATAGAGTTATAGAGAATACAATGAGAGGTTTCCTAGAGCTCAAGAAGAGGAGAATAAGTTGAATGAAGATATGCTCCAAATTCTGATAGACATTCAGAGGAATATTAATTTTGGACATCATTCTAAAAATCAGGAGAAGAGTGGGAGAAGATCAAGAAGGCATTCTCACAAGAGGTCCCATAGTTCCAGAAGGATTTCTAGAGGTAGGTCATATACTCCATAAATCTCTTCTAGTGAGTCACCTAACTCTAAGGATTCCATTGAAGGATCAATCTCTTCATCTCATAGGAATAAGAGGAAGAGGTCTTCGAAGAACAAATATCGTGAAGAATTTAGGAAGGCCAAACCTCCCACATTTGATGGTGAGATAAAATATGGTCAAGAAGCTGAGGCTTGGCTTCTTGGGATGAGGAAGTATTTCCAAGTACAAGACTACTTTGGAAATATGAAAGCAAGAGTGGATATATTCAATTTGAATGGAAGATAGTCTATATGGTGGGATCACCTTGGGCAAGTCAATAATATCAATGAAAGGAAGATATTGTGGAAGCAATTCAAGAAATACTTGAAGCAAAAGTACCTCTCTGATAGGCACTATGATAGAAAAAATAAAGAATTCCATGAGTTGAAGTTAGGACAAATTACTATCAAGGAATATGCAAATAAATTTTGGGAGATGCTGAGGTATGTCAAGTATATTAGGGATGATAAAGTCAAAATTCAATGTTTTCTAAGTGGGTTTCCTCAGTCCTACAAAGATAAAATTAAGTTTGATGAGCCTCAAACCCTAGAGGAGACCATAAGAAAGGCCAAGTATTATTATGATCAAGCCAAAAGCAAGCCATATTTACATAAGGCATGGAAGTACATGAAGACTGAGAAGTTTGATCAAAGGAAGAAGGGGTTCAAGCCTCGTCATTTCAGAAATAAAACAAGGCATGCCCCACAAGTTGTGACAAAGACAACTAAGATGATGGGATACAATCTAAGAGAGCCACTTCAATGTTGGGTATGTGGAGGGGACCATTTGCTTAGAAATTGTCCACATCAGAATGGGAGTGGAAAGAAAGTTCACAACATTCAAGAGGATGAAACTGTGGGTCAAGTGGCAAGGACTGTCGCTAGGATTTATGCTACACTAGAGGACCGCTAAGCACATCATCAATAAACTGTGGGTTATATTGAAGGTAAGATTGCTAAGCAATATAATTATATTTTGATTCACCCTATATATACTCACAATTATATCACTCCTAAAATTGTTGAGATTTGTGCTTTTAAGAAATTAAAGCATAGTAAATCATGGTTAGTCCAACTAGCCACAGGAACTAAGAGAAAATTTAGTGAAATGGTGGAGAAATGTCCATTAAAAATGGGTGGACTATCCACTTGTGCATATTTGAATATTTTACCACTTGGATCATATGATATTATCATTGGAATGGATTGGTTGGAATCCCATAGAGTTAAAATTGATTGCTACAACAAGAGTTTTAAGTGCATTGATGATGAAGGAAACCCAAGGGTTGTGAAAGGAATTCTAAAGAAAATTTCAGTTAGGCATATTCCATCCATGCATCTAGAGAATTTTTGTAGGAAAGGTTTTCAATTGTATGCAGCCCATATATTGGACAAAAAAGAAAATGAAATTCCAAAATTGGAGGACTATCATGTGCTTCAAGAATTCAAGGATGTGTTTCCCAGGAATTTCTCCCGAGAGGGACATTGATTTCATAATTGATTTTTTGCTAGGAGTTGCACCAGTGTCTAAGACACCCTACAGAATGAGCACACCAGAATTATTAGAGTTGAAAATGCAATTGCAAGATTTATTGGAAAAAAAATACATAAGGCCAAGTGTGTCTCCATGGGGAGCGCTTGTATTTTCAAAGATTGACTTGAGGTCTGGTTACCATCAGGTAAGGATCAAGGAAGAAGACATTCACAAGAAAACCTTTAGAACAAGGTATGGACACTATGAATTTATAGTGGTTCCATTTGGTCTCACTAATGCACCAACTACCTTCGTGTGTCCCATGAATAACATTTTCCACAAATATTTGGACAAGTTTGTTCTTGTTTTTCTAGATGACATCCTTATTTATTTTAAGAATGAAGGGGAGCATGAAGAAAACTTGAGAATGGATTTGCAATTATTAAGGGAGCATAATTTGTATTCAAAAGCTAAGCAAATGTGACTTTTATAAAAATAAAATTCATTATTTGGGTCACAACTTTTCAAAGGAGGGAATATCAGTGGATCCATAAAAGATTGAATCCATTATGAATTGGACAACTCCAAAGAATGTGATAGATGTGAGATATTTTATGGGTCTTATTGGTTACTATAGAAGATTCTTTGAAGGATTCTCCAAGGTTGCACACCCCATAATTTATTTGCAAAAGAAGGGAATGAAATTTGAATGGACACAAAAATGTGAAGAAAGCTTCCAACTGTTGAAGAAGCTTCTTACAAGTGCTCCAATTCTGAAAATTGCAAACCCATAAAAAGAATTTGTGGTGTGTACAGATGCATGTAAACATGGACTTGGAGGAGTTATCATGCAAGAAAATCATGTTGTGTGTTATGAGTCTAGGAAATTGAAGGAGGATTAAAAGAATTATGCCACACATGATCTAGAAATTAAAACCATATTGCATGCCTTAAAAATGTGGATACATTATCTAATAGGCAGAAAATTTGAGTTAAGGACAGACCATTGTGGACTAAAATGTTTATTTGAGCAACCAAAATTAAATGCCAGGTAAGCTAGATGTATGGAATTTTTATCTGAGTTTGATTATGAGATCAAACACATAAAAGGAAAAGAAAATAAAGTGATTTATGCACTCAGCAGAAAGGTGCATGAAATGCATGTGGCAACCATCACAACTTGCCAATCAGATTTAAGACAACATGTTGTTAATTATCTTGCTAAATATGAATTATATGTGCAAATAAAAGAAAATTTGTAGCAACAGAATTTCGAAAAGAGGTATGAAGACTATCATTTAGAAGAGGATGGACTTCATGTTTATAAAAAATGAATTTATATTCCAAATTTGGTAGACTTGAGGGAATTGTTATGGATGAAATCCATAAAATACCATATTATGCTCACCCGGGATATCAGAAAACAAATTCTACAGCTAGGAAACAATATTTTTGGCCGGGGATGAAAAATGATATTGTTGAGTATATATCTAAATGCATGAAATGTCAGTAAGTTAAAACAGAGCATCAACACCCATCAGGTTTGTTGCATCCTTTTCGAATTCCAGAATGGAAATGGGAAGTAATTTCCATGATTTTATTACAGGATTTCCAATGACAGTGAAGCGACATGATTCTATCATGGTTGTTGTGGATAAGTTTTAAAAATCAACACACTTTATACTAGTTAAATGTACATATAAAGAAGATGCCATTGCAAAGATTTTCATGAAGGAAATTTCCAGATTTCATGGATTTCCTAAGGTAATAATTTCAGACAGAGAAACCAAATTTACTTCAAATTTATGGAAAAGTATTTCTGTATATTTGGGAACACAACTAAATTTTAGCACTTCCTACCATCCACAAACACATGGGAAAACAGAAAGAGTAAATCGGGTTCTTGAATACACACTTCACATGTATGTGATGGAAAAAACCATTCAAGTGGGAATATTATCTAGACTTGATAGTGTTTTAAGGTAAAAATGGGCAGCAAGCTTCATTGGACATGAGTCCATTTGAGGCTTTACATGGTAGAAAGTGCAGGACACCAATGACATGGGATAATCCAGTGAACATATTTGTAATTGTGCCAGAATTGCTTAAGGAAATGGAACATGAGGTTGCAAAAATTAGGAAGAATTTAAAGGTATCCCAAGATAGGAAGAAAAACTATGCAAATAAGAATAGAATGCATAGATAATTCAAAGTTGGGGATCATGTCTACCTTAGAGTGAGGGCAAGGAAGATTTATTTGAAGCTTGGAAGTTGTGCCAAGATGTCTCCAAGATATTGTGGGCCATTTGAAGTGCTTGAAAGAATAGGGCTAGTTGCATATAGAATTGCATTACTTGCTAACACTAGATCTCATAATGTTTTTCATGTTTCTTTGCTTAAGAAATATGTACATGATCCTAGCCACGTGATTGATTGGGATGTGATTCAGGTGTAACCTGAGGGAGAGTTCCAAACCGAGCCACTATGCATCCTAGACAGGAAGGTAACATTGGTCTGGAACCGAGCCAACAGACAGATAAAGGTGCAATAGAAACACTTCGGGCCCGATGAGGCTACATGGGAGCTAGAGGATACCATGAAAGAAGCATACCCATTTTTGTTCTGATTTTGAGCAAACACCAAGGACAATGTTACTCCAAGGGGGAGGGGATTGTAATACCCCCAGTTTTGACTTGAAATGTATTTAATCAAAATTATGTAAATGATGTAAATATGCTAGTATGGATTCCTAGTGCGTAGCTCAATACTAAGGCCCGACTAGAGAATGGATAGGAATGTATGATGTATATATTTTTATTTGGACCATATGATTGGATTATCGTGCCAATTCGAGATGTATGTAAATATTATGTTGAAAATTAATAAAATGGTCCAGATGGTTGTGTAAAGAGCACTAGAGGGACAATGATTCCACTAGAGGGGAAGAGGAAGGGGGGCTATGGGGATACCAAATCCTATGCTTCCAAGTGTTAACCTTAGAAATCATCCAAAATCTGCCATGTGTCTTAAATGAGCCAATCACCTTCTCTTGACTATTAAACCCAATCATTGAATGCATATGTGAGGTTGGTGGGAAAAATCACTTCATGTAGTTATTGAAGTAGGGGGGTTGTGAAAGTTATGTCAGCTATCAGCAATCCTATTTATTCTATGGTTAGAAACTATGTTAGTTTAGTTTACACCCTTACCTCATATACTTGGAGTCAACACTCTTTTTATCATTCTCTCATGCATGTTTCTACACTACGTAGAATTTTCCATTGATGTTCATGACCATTTCTAGACTGTGTTTAATCGAAAATTTTGAATTTGGAGACAACGCTACATTTTTGGAAGGGAAATTAGATGGTTGTAGGTAAACATGGAGGTTGGAAAATCTAAGAACCTTTATCCATTGAGATATGCTACTTTTGGATGCTTGAGAAGCCATGGATTAATGTTGCAGGAGGTTCTCCAATAGCTTACAACAAGTTGGGCTCTTACTGCACACACTAGTAAGCACTGTAAAGGTTGGATTTCCCAAGGGAAATGTGGATCAATGAAAGGAAATGCCTTCCTTGTGTTTTGTGGGGCAGTTGGAAGGAGTGCCATGGCTGTGAAGGCTTACTGAGATCCTTGTATAGATCTAGTTGAGATTTTGGCTAAGCATAGTAAGCAAAATGGGTTGTGGGCTGATAGATAGAAGCTTGTAGGTGTTTCCTTTGCCCTGGTGTCCTCATAGCCCAACTTAGCAGTGGCCTCTCAAAAAAAAGAGTATATGTTGGACAGGGTGCCTATGGATGGGTGGAAAATCACTCTTACATGACTAGTTGCTTGGATCTTCTTTTCTTAAAGATAAGTATTCTTTTGTATCTGATGTGCAATGATTTTTAATTTATATGCCTGTGAAATTTATGCCTGTAAGTTGCATGTTGTTTGTGTGGATTGCGTTTATTCCGTTGTGTGTTTTTATTTACATGTATGCAAATGCATTTTAGTTGTATAAATTTGTAATTGTGGTTATGGGGAAAAATTTTGAGGCCCTAGTTTAGTTAATGTCCCCTCTACTGTCCAGATTAAGAAATGAGGATGTTATAGTACTCTGCCTATGTAGAAAAAGGGGAAATACCATGTTATTTATTGCTATACAATGTGAAAAGACCTAAACCAAGGTGAAAAATATAGTTGGAAGTATACTTTTGATCATTAACAACCTCTTCTCATTCAAAACATGTAAAATAATCTAAGAAAGAAGAGCCCCTTAAAGTAAAATTATGCCAAATTGATAAGTAGACTAAATATATCAAAGGATGCTCTTTTCTAATTTCCATTTACTCTCATGTGGATCCCACATGAAATTATACACTAAACCAACAACAAATTACTTGTCTAATTGGGAATGGGTCAAGTAGAGAAGACTTATTACCATCTATGTAGCACCCCTAGTCTGATTATGGTCATATGTAACTATGGTTTATGAATGCATGCAAAGTTGAACATATTGTATTTTGATATTATTAATATTAAAATCCACAACTGGTTGTGTGAAGGAAGTATACTGAAGAGATCGGGGACTTGTGTATTCACCAGAGACAATAATGGGTTTTAAGTGTCCTAGGGGAAATTATGCTATGACCCTTTTATATCCTTAGACCCTTAAAATATCTTAAGTCTTGTTTAAACAATAATACAATTTAACTAACCCAAAAGTTATTTTTAAAATCATAATTACTATTTAATTATGATTAAGTGGACTTTGGAAAAAGGGTGGCTCATGGGATAACCCATGTGGTTCATGTTTCCATACATTAAATTAATGCATGCAAAAGGTAATTCATTCCTTCATCCTGGGAGAATCCATGTTTATGAAGATTCTGAGCGAACAAGGGAGGTAATAATTGTCTAATAATTTAATTTGATATGAATTCCTATACCCATGAACCAAATTGTTGGAGAATTTTTATTGAAAATCTGTCCATTTTGTCTCTTGTCATTCTAGTAAAGTGGAAAATGGTGTCGCCAATTATCTTGGTGGAATTATGAGCATAGAAGGAAGTGAAGTGTCTCACTGTTGTGCAGTCAGAAGGAAATGAAGGAAGTGAAATGCATTGTTTGGCATGGAATTGGAATTAATTCAATTTTCCTGATTGCCAAGTGTTTAATCCTGAGAAGTTAAGGGATTGGCAATATGTTTGTCTAGTGAATGCATGAGTCTCAATTCGAGCATGGCATTTTCCTAGGAGATTAATGAGAAGAATTTCCTACGGTTGGGTGGAGCGTACCTCACACGGAGCCAGTTTCCCATTTCAAGCTTTTTGCAGATAAGTTTTAATTCCTAGAAATTATGTATTAATTTCTCAATGTTGTTTATTTAATGAATGGTAAAAAGAATTCCATGGTTTTCCTGTTTTAATATATGAAATTAGATATTAAGAATGAGTTTATGTGTTGCTTGGTTGAATTCTTGTTTAGGGAATGAGTGTAAGTTTAATTATGCACTATGATTGATAATAATGCATAAACTATTCAAATGAAACTAAAATTTCATGAATACCCATTCATTAATTAAGTCGAAGTATGGGAAATTCATTTCCTGTAGAAATTTATAATTTCAAGTTCATAAATGAAATGTTTATTCAAATTATTTTGAAGGGTTTTTAAATTCATGATTTCCATATAATTGGAAGAAAATAGTCGTTAAGACAATTATTATTGCGCAATACTTACTACTCAATTAATATTCTTAATTGGGTGAAAATAGTTCCTAAAAGAATTATATGAATGTTTGAAATAATTATTCAAAGAATTGTATATGCATGTGTCGTATATAATTGGGAGTGATTAGTTCCTAAAGAGTTAAATGAAATGTTGGAAATAATTATTCAAAGAACTATAAATATTTATGTCAAAGGTGGGTTTGACCCATTTTTGCATAAAAGAGTTATATGAAATGTTTGAAATAATTATTCAAATAAGCTTATATGCTTATGTCGAAGGTATATAATTGGGAGTAATTAGTTCCTAAAGAGTTAAATGAAATGTTGGAATTTATTATTCAAAGAAGTAGAAATATTTATGTCGAAGGTGGGTTGGACCCATTTTTCAATAAAAATGTTATATGAAATGTTCAAAATAATTATTCAAATAAGTTTATATGATTGTGTCGAAGGTATATAATTGGGAGGAATTAGTTCCTAAAGAGTTAAATGAAATGTTGGAAATAATTATTCAAAGAAGTATAAGTATTTATGTTGAAGGTTTGTTCGACCCATTTTTGCTTAATAGGTAAATTGTAAATAATTACCATGTGATAAGGCTTGTTTATCATGCCTTGTATTGAATGGTATTATTGTTCTTGAAAACCATGGGCGGATTTTGCTTGTTCTATTTTATAATTACCATGTGTTAAGCCTTGTTTACTATGTCTTTTTTTTTTGTAAGTTGCAAAGTTCTATTAGATAGTAAAAATAAAAAATACAAATGGAGGAGCTGTCTTTGGTGGTCTAAGAATGCGGAACCACCAACCCAGAAAATAAAAAAGATCACAGTGGCTGAAATTGTGGTTGCCCGACCTCTTCTCGGGGAAGGGAGAATCAAAATGTTCAGGGCAGGAGCAGAGTTTATACAAACCCATATAGAAAAAGCTAAAATGTACAAAATTTGCGAGCAGACTATAACAAAAAACTGAAAGTCACAATTTGCCTCTGGAACCTTTTTAGCTTGTTGTAGTTTCATTGGGATGGTTCTCTTCAAGAATCAGACAACTGAAATTGTCCTCCTCTGTCACGTTATGCTCCGACCGCTTAACCGATTGGGGCTCTACCTTGCGCCAGGAAACAACAGTCTTCTCGCTTTCACCACGCACTCTTTTGACTTCTAACTATCCAATTGTGGAGGGGATGGGAAAGGTGTTGGTGGAAATCTCCTTTCCATGTGGATCCAAGAGAACAATATTAGTGGCACCTCCCCCTACAGCAACAGAGTGCTCCCCTGGGCCTACCACAACACCCATGTTGTTGCCACGGGCATGGCTTCCCCTAGCATGGCTGCCACCAGCGTGACTACCTCCAACATGGATCCCGTCCGCATAAGTCTGGCCCCTGAAGGTGGTATCCAAATTACCTACCAGACCTTCCATTTGAGCCAAGTGGGACTTCAAGGTCTGAGTCGTGTTTCTGGCCTTATCCCAGTTATTCTTAGTGTCCTCCACGAGGGCTCCCAGCATATTTTTGACCAGCCAATAATGGTTGATACGTCCCTCATTCTTCCCAGAAGACAGGTGGTTAGCTAACAGATGAACCTCCCAATTTTCAATGAGCATCCGAACTAGGATAAAGACGCCCTCCCTGTATCCATCTGTGGCGACCTAGTCCTGTTTATTGACGGTGCGACCTGCTCTTCCTTTGCGCGGATTCCCTCTCTGTATTGACACGGTAGCTATGTGCCAGGGACCCCTACCAGAATCAAAGTTCGCGGAAGGAGACGAGGTTCCAAGGAGCGCATAAATTCTGCTTGGAGTTGCAAGCCCAAAATATTTGATCATGCCAAAGTGATCCCGTGCAAACATATTAAACTTATGCCCATAGGAAACCATTAGAGCCACATGCGTGAGCAGCATGGTGGTGGTACTCGGAGGCCTGAACCAGGTTGGCCGATGCGACAAGAAGGTCACTGAATTGAATGCACCGGGTGTAATCCCACGACACATTAAACTCTCATCGTCTCTCATGTCGCGGGTCCATATCCTGGGTTGGCTAGTCAGGTGCTCGCCATACGTCCTGGTAACCATGACACCCGCATCCGAGTGTTGTTTACTATGTCTTGCATTGAATGGTATTTTGTATTTAGAAACCATAGGTTGGATTTCTTATTCAAATAAGATTAAATTTTTATGTTGAAGCTTAAATTAATCCTTGTTTGTTTTTCTTTGCATGGAATGGCTGAGCTTGCTTGGTCTATTTTATGGGTGCTTTTCCTTGGTGGGTAATTTTGCATTAATTAACCACAGGTTGAAATTGTTTGTCATATTTACGAATACCATGGGCTAATAATATCTGGTATTTGTTTTTAATTGAGAATAATTGGAATCGTATTGGTTGCAAGCAAATTACCATGGGTTGGATTAGTAAGGAATTTGTCATTACTTTCCATGCCTTAGAAATATTGGTAATTGTTATCCTAAATAATTTATGTGAACCCTACAACATAGTTCTTACTACACAGTAAGTTTAAATGAATACATTGGAATATAGATTTTCCTTGTCATAATATTATGGAAATTACATAACATGAGGAGTGTTTACATATGCAATTATAATTTCCTTTGTTTCATTTTTGTGAAACATAGTGGGAAATTCTTAAGTCAGGGTTTATTGCACAACTCTTACTACACAATTTGTACTACGTAGTTTATAAGCTAAAGTTGGAAGTGCGGCCTTCCAAGCCTTAGTTCAATTTGATCCGGTATGTTGTATATTAATAGAAAATTCATTATGTGTATAAAAATGGTGCAAAATTCATGTGTTAAATATGAGGCACATGGAAATACATATGCTTCTACAAGTATGAATAAAACTATTTTGTATGATTGTTTTTATTATATGTTTAATAGAATATTCTATGCTTCCGCTAAAATACTTATGTCTCTTATGCATTTGTTATACATTATTGTGCATTGGTTATAAGAATGTACATATGCATTATGCATGTAATATTTAAAAATATATATTATTGATGTGTTTTAAGTCTAGTGTAACACTGGGTGCATTACAAATTGGTATCAGAGCTAAAGCTATAGCTCTCGAAGCTTAGGGTGATTTGTTTTCTTTTTGGAGGAAAGTGTATGCATAAATGTACCTATTGTATTATCGAATGAGATAATTAATAGTTCAACTGAGTCAAAGAGTAGCCGAGGCTACAAATCTCAGTCTTATTGAGTTTGCAAAGTAAAGGAAAACCTTGTATGGTTATCTTGCATGGAAAAGGATAACTTAGTTTCGATCTGGTTAATCTTGGCGAGACAAGATGTTTGAAAATTTTGGGAACTTCATCATAAGATTTTCTTGAAGTTTAAGATATTTTATGTATTATGTTCCTATATAGAAATATAATTTCTAAGTTTTTGAAATTATGAAACAAGACACTGCAGGAAGAGAGGAAACAAGAGTTTGGCCCCTTGCTGGAATGTTATGTACATTCCCAACTTATCTATTAATTATATAAATAGCCTATGATGGTTCACGATTATACATGTAATTGTATTATGGGAATTTAATTCCAACTATAATATTGTTTGTCTCCTAGAGAGTGTGAATTTCTAGACCTATCTATAACTGGCAAGATGATTTTCTCAAGTGAGAAATTGTTGTTTTATGCTGTATGGTTTTTTATTAACAATATGAAAATGACTGTATAGGGGATTTATCCTTAAAGCCTAAATTGTATGAGACTTGGTTGCTGAATAAAGTCTCTAGTGGACCCTTGTCTTGGGTTCTTTATAGTGAAGGATTTTTCCTTAATATTCCTTGGTTAAAATCCCCTTATGATCTTTGATTATTATGTATGGTCACTGTTTTTGTATGTTGTCTTTGGTTTTTCTTGTAACCGTATTCTTGAGCCAATTAATTGTTTTATGTTTTATGTTTGTTGTTTTTACCAAAATTAGAGTTGATGGCTAGTGACATGGTGAATGGTGTATGCATCGACCCTGATGGAATTCGTAAGCACTAGAAAATAGTGATGTGCTTCACTATTGTGTTTACAGAAGGAAACCAACAAAGGGAAATCCATTTTTTTGGTGTGAATTTGGTTGTATCCGATTCCTTGACATGATGAGGAGAATGTGGCTCTTGTATTTACTTGTCTTACCAGCTGGATAGCTTAGATCGGGGAGGTATGCACAGATTGGATAACCTGTGGGATCATATTTAAATGCTTGGCAGTTACATTTAAATTCATAAGAAGGCTGATTGGTTTGTTTATTTGAGGCATGTTAGGCTAGCCTTAGTTTTCTGTGCATTGTTTGTATTTCTTGTATCCCTGTATTCCCTCAAGTCAAATGATTTTCAATGACTAGTTGAATGATTGATAGCTAGTTGGTGTGTGTGTTTTGGCATTCTTTAGAGCATATTGATGGATGAGTGTGTCAAGCATGATGATGCTTGTTTATATTATTCCATGTTGAATTAAACCTAAGCTAGATGATCATGGATATTTATCCTAATCAATTGTGATCGAGGTGTATGAATATGTAGATCTGGTGATTGATTGGTTACATTTGTTATTAAATTTTTAAATTTATTTCCTAATGTAAATTATTCAGTAAAATAGTTAATTACAACTGGACTACTCATGTGCTCTATTTTAGAGTAATGTCAAATTTGCATTGCGGGTCCAACAGGTGTTGGAAAATGCCTTCAGTGATTTATGCATGAGCTGCATACACTTTAAAATTTATGATTAAAGAATCATTTTCATGGTATTATGCTCAATTAGAATAATTCTTCTAGATGAGTATGAGTGCATATTAGTACATGCGTTTAGAGTGGTATCTCTAGCTAAATTGTCCGGTTTTGCTATGTATGGATTACCAAATGGTATGTTGAATGTAGAATGGTGTATGTCTATTTGACAAGGTGTTCTTGTCATGTTGAGTCTTTGGTGACTGCTTGTGGCTTGTGCATGGACTGTTTTTTATTATTTGATGACAATATGTGACTTGTGTTTGGATTATATTGGAGTCCTCATGGACTATTTGAAGCTTACACATGGTTTGCATTTACGTTCGATGGTAGATGGCCATATTGGACATCTAGCTAAATTATTTGGATGGGACTATGCCTGAGTCCATATGTGCAAGAATGGTTTATGTTGATACAACATTAGAATGTTGTTGTTTAATGCCAAATAGTGTAATTGTAGATTATATATTCAAATGAAAAATTAAATATGCAAGAGACTCTGAAAAAATAGTAAGTATTTGAATTTTGTTGGATGTTTTCTTAATAAGAATGGTGCACGAGTCACATGTTTCGGTGTAGGTCTGAATTCTTGAATTATTGTTCACCTCATTTTTGTGAGATGTAAATGAATTGTTAATACTTCTATACTTATGCTAACTTATGAAAAGTTAAAACTAAGAATATGTTACTAACTGAGATAAGTGGTCAGATTATTATAAATTGTTAATTGTTGTTATCTAGTAAAGTTGTTAGTTGGTTATAATTTGTTATTGGTTGTTAACTGAAATTATCTGATATGATTTATTTGTATGTATCTAATGCTATTACTTGTAAGTGATGCAGAGGATGAAACTGCACAACTAAAACTTTGGATGCAGAGAAAGAGAGTGTAGTATTAGAGTTATTTGGGGTCATCGAAGAGGTTCTTCATCATGTTTGATTGAAGAGTGTCGCACAAATAAAGAAATTAAAATTTTGTTCAAGCCATGAGGAGGAAGGGAGATATATTTACCCTAACCTCGATTTAATATTGAAAAGGATGTTTACAAGAGATAATATTCAAAAAATGTTTTTACTTTGAAAAGATACTTAAGCAACAAGTCCAATCAACATAGCACACACCTGGAAGGAATGGATGCTTTCCTAGTTTTGTGTTGTGTCATGGTTGTCGACATTGATTACAGCTTAAGGGAATGGATGCATTCCTGGTGTTTCAGTGATGAAAATTCAATCGCATAAAATGATATGTTTTTAGTTTTATGATAATACATTTTGATAAATGTATGATACTAATGAGCTTGGATAACCATTTTATGTTTATCACGTATACATACAATTTGGTGCTTGCATATTGAAGAAGAGAAGTGAAGTGAAGTAAGAAATTAAATCTAAAGACGATGATTTTGCAAGCCTAGTATGAGTTGTAATCTCTTTCAGGTGTCCAAATTTTGGGTGACCTTTCTACGCACACACCAAAAAGAACCAAAGGGTGTTGTGTGTGGAGATGTAATGTGGAACCCAAGCTAGATGAACCTGATTGAGGAATTTTGGGAAGTATTTCTACTCACATACTGAAAATCACTAGAGGGTTTTGTGTGTGGCAATGTAATGTGGACCCCAAACTAGAAATGTTTCTTTGAGGATGTATCTCCTCTAATTAAAATTTTGCAATTCGAGCATTTGCATTTCAAAGAGAAAGAGACCAAGGAGAAAACAAAGCCACAAATGTGGGACTCCGGATTGGAGTATATAGAGAGGGGGAACTCTTACATTTCTCTTTTTACTTATGTTATTACTTTCTAGAAAGAGAAAGATGTTAAAATGCATATTACAGCTGAAAATTTGTTGTGTTTATTTTTGTTTGAAATAGACAATGATTGCTGAAATAGTTAAATGTATGTAAAATAAATGAAGATGACTGGATTCATCGATATGATTATGTAGGCATAAATGCATGATATGTATAAAAGAAATCGGAATGAGAATAGTATAATTAGTCTTTTCATAAAATTATGGCTTGATTTGTAGTATGTTGGTCTAAGTAATTCGTACAAATGAATTGCAGAGGAAAATATTTCATTTGGGAGTTGTTATTGCTTCCTTAAGGAGTAAAGAGGACTGAGGAAAGATACAATTTGAAGATGGCAGTTTATCAAAGAATTCTCCATCTTGCTAATAAATGTTTCATATCATGGTAAGTTTTCAAGAAAGCCTTGGAAAAATCATGAAACATCAGGAGAACAAAATAAAGTAAATTTTCAGATTCTACAAGATTCAATCTGTCTGCAAAATGAGATAAAAATATGTTTTGGTAGCCATCAAAAATGGAAAGGACATCGAACCTCTGAAGAATCATACACCTGATAAGTCAACCAATAAATGCCCAAGTTCAGAGGAATCAAAGACGGTCGAGCCTGCAAATAAAAAACAACCATATCAATTGAAATGTTGGAATTGTGGAGGTAATCATTTCCTCAAGAAATTCCCAACAAAAGGTAACAAGAAAGATGGCATCCACACAGTTTCCAAACCTACGAACAAGTTGGAAAGTGTTACACCTTAAAATGTCACATCATTTGTTGTTTGTGGTCTTCATCTCATATCACCATGAGAAACGTGATGTTTATGCCTCCTAGAAAGTGTTAGGACCCTTCATCATTTTGTTGGTCCCTCCCCTAGCCAAATTTGGAAGCAAATCCAACCAAGAGGGGTTTGAAAACCACTTTCCAAATCATGCTTTTTGAGCCTTTCAGGAGATTTTATCTCCCTATCCTACCTTAGGGGCGCGACAATTCTTAGTTTCTAGTGTTAGGGGAGTGAAAATATCCTTATTTTCACTCTCTACATGCTTGTAGGGTTGCAAAAGTCTCCCTTTTTTTTTCTATGTACACCACTTTGGGGGAGCGAAAATTCTTCTTTTGACCAAATTCCTTGATTTTTGGATTTGGATAAGAGCTTGATTTTAGGGTATATCTTCCTAAACTTTGAATATGTGCTCAATATCTATTCAAGGTAATCTAATATACTTAGATCCACCTTATTCCCATATAGATCCATTTCCTTCTCCAAGTAGTTGGCCTCCCAAATCCTACATAAGGAGGCTCATCCTTGGGTGAAAGGAGGAGGGAAACACTTAGAGAGGTGGAGATTATGATCCTAAGAGTCTGGAAGGGATACTGAATGAGAGATGAAGGAGTTAAAATCAAGCATAAGTCAGGTATAACACATGTTGTATGGCTTCCTTATTGCTTTCTTTTTAATACAACTAATCCCATTCCTCCCATTTTCATGTCTTTAATGGTGAATGCATGGAATTGTCTATATTTTCATAGTTAGATATTTGTTTATACATATATTTATTTGTAGAAGGTGTTGTATTTCATTTGTGAATAGGTTCATAAGCCCATGGTTGAATTCTAGGATTTGGAGCAACTTAGGAGCAGTGAGGACAACCATCAAAAGTGAGGTAGGCCATCTACCTGTTTTCATTTCCATAGCTTTCTTGTTTATGTATGAGATAGATATAGGAGGACTATAGTGTCTATTTGTTACCTTTTTGTCTTGGGTTAGTTGTCTAGGGACCTTTCTAATCCCATGAGAGAGTTTAACTATCCGTAGGAGTAATTCTCTAATATATAAATTGACGACTCCACTAGGGATTCTTTCCCTAGTTTAAATCCTTTCATTGCTTTCTTGATTGCTTTTTTAGATCATTAAATCCTCTTCTAAGTGTTGTTTCTCATCACCTTAGATCCAATTTGATCATCATTGACGGCCATTTTGAACCCAGGACTTCATCCCTTCTCGGATCTAGGAAAAACATTTCATTTTTTAACCCTACAGGAGAACCCCCCCCCCCTCTTAACTGATTACAGAGCGAAAATTCTTCATTTTTGCACCCTGCTAGTGTCTCTAGGAGCGAAATTTCTCTCTTTGATTGCTTATAGGGGAGCAAAAATCCCTTATTTTTGCTCTGTACATGAATGTTCAGGGGTGAAAATCCCCCGTTTAAGGATTTTTGGGTGCCTTTTGCTAGGGTTCACCTTTGTCTCCTGGTTCAAGGTTGTTTTCCTGATATTCTACTTCCTATTGGGAACTTCAATTGCTCTTGGATTCATAATTTGGGTGCCTCTTAGGAATTTTTTGTGTTCTCTTTGATTTTGTTCCGTCTATGAAGGTTTAAAGCCAACATAGCCTAACTGGATCCTATGTTGATTGAGCCACTTCCCTTCTTTGATTTGTTTTTACTAGTGGTACCTAGACCTATGTTAGATTATGTTGGTTACCCCCAATCCCTATTTGGTAAAATTTGGGACCCTTTTGTGGTGTTTGGGAATCAAGGTTTGTTTAGTTTTTTTTGCATGCAATTTTTTGTTTTCTTTGTTTTGGGTGAAGTTAGCAATTCCTAAAAAGTCCAGAACTTTGTGACCCTATCCTAATCCTTCCTGATAATCTGACTGAGTTTGGATTAAACATTTAAAAGTATTTCAAAGGAAGAAAACAAAATATTTTTTAAGTGCATGTTTTGTTTGCATTTTTAGGATTTTTTTGCATTAGATTTGGGGGCCAAGGATCATGCATCCTATAGTCTCTTTGATCTATATTAAAGTTTCAAAAGAATCTTTGGTTTGGTGTGGAGTGGTTTGGTTTATAGACTTTGAAAAATGTGGCATATCCTTGTCTTTTGGAGTCATTTTTGTTGGGTTGTACATTATGTTTCTTTTACATTCTGAGCTATCTATTGATCATTGGAGTATATTGATTCCTTGTTTCCATTTTTGTTTAAAGAAAAGCTTCATTTTTGTCTCTCTTTTCCTAGATTTACAAGCTTGAAAACATAAATTCCCTTCTTGCATTAGTTTGATAATTTTCCATCCTTGGTCTTATATTCATAACAAGAAGAGAAGATTGTTTCAATTTTTGCATGCATTTGAGTTATTAAAAGATTATTGAGTGCTTATTCTTTGCATTTCACTTGATTGGAAACATTCATGGAATTTTTCTTTCCCATAGCTTAGATGTGTATTTTTCATTTTGTAGAAAGATAGGAAGCAAACTAAAGCTTCTGCATTTGTTATTGATAGAAAGATCTCTTTTGTCACTTTAGGATAGTTTTGGGTGCATGATTTTTGAATTTTTGGCTTCTTTCTATCATTTTTTTAAAAAGCTAGAATTGCATTTGCATTGGGTTGTGCATTTGGGAAGAAAAAATTTCTCTCTCCTTCTTGAGTAGGAATTCATCTAAAATAAGACTTGCATGGTTTTGAGTCAGATCCAAATTCCATTTGTCCACTTAACTGCATAAGATAAAATCAAGCGCTAGTAATTTTCTCTCTCCTTCTCCGTGCTTCTCTAAAGAAGTTACAGCCCCAAACTTCACAACCATATATGATACTAGGAGTGATGAGTGTCTCAAAAGAAGAGTTTCTTCTTATCCCAATGCCAAAGGTCTACTAATTTGCCACTGTTTGCAAGTCTATAATAAGATTTACATGCTTCATTTATCCTTTTATCAATATTATAGTTCCAATTAAGCTTGTGATGAAGATCGATTTTGAGATATTACAATGAAGTCACTTCCTCCAAGTTGTTCTTGTTAGACATGAATGCTACGAATATAAAAATAATAAATAAAAATACAAACTAATATAATAATAACTAATAAATATTAAACCTAAAAACTAAAAATATGTGACTCTTCAATATCGGTGCCCAAACTATATTTAAAACGAGCTAATCATTGTAATAGCATCATCTATTCATTCAATATTATTTATATATATAATTATTCTGGACTCCCTTCATTAATAAAATTGAATTCAGTTGTAGCATTGGTATCAGATCTTTTATGTTTCTCGCCTAAGTCCTCTCCAAACTCCACCTCTCATTATCATCCTCCTACAACTCCCTCACCTTCCCTCACACTCCTGTGCATATTTCCATTCCACCCACTCCACCCCCTTACAGCTCCCCGCACCTCCTTCACTATGCCTCTGTCTCCCACACCATAGCTCCCCTCTCTTGCACACTCTCACTCCCTTCTCCCTCCTATTTCCCCAGCCCCCATCCATCTCCATGCACCCTCCTCCCACCCTCCTCCCACCCTACACTCTCACCTCACTCGTATCTCCTTCTTCATCAACAAGCGTTCTCGTATATTCCCTCTTTTGTTTCAGCTCATCACTCAACTTCTCTCACTCACACCCTCCATGTCATTACCTTCATCCTCTCGCACTGCTACCTCGCGCCTTTCAACACTTCGTCCTCCCCTCCACTAGCTCCACCTTCGCGACCTTCCTATCATATTCTCTATGCTTCCATCCCCATCCTCACCCACGCACACACCATTGCTATCCCCTCCTACCACCTTTTGCGCATACCTCCATCACCCATCTTCACCAATACCTCCACAACTCCATCTTCTCCTCACACTCCGTCCAACTCACCACCTCCGCGCACTTCCTTCCATCGCTACTTCAAACCCTGAATCCATCCATTGCTCAAACAAAATATATATATAATGTAATAATAAAATATTATTATTATTATTATAGTTTCAAACTTTATAATAAAAATAAAAATATAATAATATTATTTTAAATAATTATTATAATTATATTTTTTTTTCCATCCCCATATAAACCAAAATTGGGTCTAATTATTCACATTGGCATTACGACAGAATTAAAAAACCAGTCTGATAAATTGGAGAAGGACTTTCACGCCCTCAATGAAATAGTCATCAAGAACCAAGAAAGTTTAAGAGAAGAAATAAAAAATAACAATGTGACGCTTAAAAATGAGATTGAAGACAAAGTAATCCCAAACGTGGAGAAAAGGTTGAACATCAAATTGGACACTATCATGAAGATGATGGAACATTATAAGTCTAAAAAATGCCATAGACAATGAAGCAGTTCGGACATGTCGATCGCCTCCTCTCGCAGCTCCGCGTCACCACCGCTCAATAAATCAAAAGGCACACAATATCATCCTTTTATAATGTACCCACCTAGAGGAAAAATAGAGTTGTTGAAATACAACAAAAGTGAAGACCAATGTCTTGCCAGGTTGAACAAATCTAAGGAATACTTTGATATATACACCATTACAATAGACAAGAGAAAATGAAATATGCATCGATGCATTTAGAAGGAAATGCTTATAATTGGTACATGTGGTGGAAAGGGGAAAACTTTTCCTACACCCAAGGATAATTTTAGGGGCGAAATTTAGTCCATGGGCTATTTTTCCATGTTTTTTTCCAAAAAGAGAATCGCCAATTTGCATTTTTTGATGCCCCGTTTTGCCCAATTTTGATGGGATAAACTTTTTTCACTCTAAAAATCACCAAATTATTATATAAACTATATAAAATCCTTAGAACTTGAAATAATTTTAGAAAAATATCGCAAAATATTTTGTAGTTGACACTTTAAGAATTGGTAAGATTCGCAAAGGTTAGTATACACTTTTAAATAAGTATGGATCCTTAAAATTATCCGTGTTTACACCTAGAAACTGTTCAAAACTGTTTTTTTTAAGGTTTCAAGGAATCACTGAGGACGAATTCTTTTTGAAGCTTACTAGGTTACAACAGAGAGGAAGCGTCGAGGAATTCACACATCAATGGGAATCCTTTTCCACACGAGTGTCTATATTATCTAACAAACAAGTACTCGAAACCTATTTAGGAAGTCTTAAACCGCATATACGAAAGTATTTGAAGATGCATGACATATCGAACGTAGAAGTAGAAATACATAAGGTGAAAGCAGCCAAATTCAAACTAGAAGAAATATCCAAAACAAGATTTGACAAAAAAAAATTACAACAAAAAGAGACTCAATGTAGATTCTATGGAGACAAATGGTCACTAGGACATCAGTGCAACAAATCCCACTCATATGGATATCAAGCTGAAAAGGAATCAAGACCATCCATAAGTCTTCCCGACAATGACAAAAAAAGGAAAAACGTGTGTCGACAATGTGGTGAAGATTGGATCCCAGGTCATAAATGCATATCGAGTCAAACAACGTACTACAAATCATAGATGGGAGAGAAGTACTTTTTCCTACCGAAGAAGATATAACATCCAATTCTGATTCTGATACAAACTCACCCGAGGTATCAATAGTGACAATTACATGCATCCAACAAAATTGTAAGGAAAAAGACTCAGCGATGCTTAAAAAAGTTGCCACCCAAATGCAAGAAATTCAATTACTTACCAATAAATATATTCCACTCCAGTTGAGAAATCGCGACAACAATAAGGATGAACAACTCATATTCTAGGAAAACAAATCAAGAATGTTAGGGCCAAAGAGATTACAACTTACAAGGACAATTAAGAATAAGGATATCACATTTTTAGTTGATTCAGGAAGTACACACAATTTGGTAGATATAAATAAAGAAAAAGAATTGAACCTCTTTGTATACCCCGTGAAGAATCTCAAGGTATCAACTATTGACGACCAACATGCAAAAGAAGTAGGAAAATGCCATAAGGTTCCTGTGCAAACACAATATTTAAATCTACAACTCAATTGTTATGCTTTACCACTCAAAGGAGTAGATATGATGGTAGGAGCTTAATGGCTAACGTAGTTAGGCACCTACAGTACCAACCTTCAGGAATAATACATGGAATTCAAATGGAATGGAAGCAATTACAGGTTAAATGGATTGAGAAACTCGTCATTCAAGCAGGGCCACGTCAAGATAAAGGAACCAATCTAGACTACACATCTCAAGTTGGCGCTTCATCGCAAATCCATAATAACGTTGACATCAAGAAAATCAACTTTGAGGACAACACTTCCCTTAAAGGGGGTGGCAATGTTACAAATATAAAAATAATAAATAAGAAGACAAAATAATAATAACTAATAAATATTAAACCTAAAAAATAAAAAAGATGCGACCCTTCAATATCGATGCCCAAGCTATATTTAAAGCGGGCCAATCATTGTAATATCATCATCTATTTATTCAATATTATTTATATATATAATTATTTTGAAGATGGACTCTCTTCATTAATAAAACCGGATTCGTTTGTATAAATTCATATAAGTGATCATTTTGGATTTGATTATCATAACCTTTGTTTTTCACTGTTAATGGTCATACCCATACTAGAGAAAAAATCCTTGAAAATTTTTAGTTGCTTGTTGAGATCATAGGGAATTCTTGACATAAGAACAATATCATAAGTATAAAGAAGAAGGATGATGATTGTACCAACAAGATTTGTGCCAATACAAGCTACTTTTTCCAAACAACCCTCTAACTTGTTAACACGTGTAACAAAAAGGGTAAGGGATATGGGAGAACCTTGGTTAACTCGTAGATTACAACTAATTTATTAACTAACCCTCAATGGTCCTAAACTTGGCAATACCATTACCATACAGTATTATCTAAACACATGAAGGATAGATAGATAGATAGATAATGTATGTAACAAAAAGGGTAAGGGATATGGGAGAACCTTGGTAGACTAGTAGATTACAACTAATTTCTTAACCAACCCTCAATGATCCTAAACTTGGAAATACCATTATCATACAATCTTATCTAAGCACATGAAAGATAGATAGATAGATAGATAGATAATTTATGTAACAAAAAGGGTAAGGGATATGAGAGAACTTTGGTTGACTCATAGATTGCAACTAATTTCTTAACCAACCCTCAACGATCCTAAACTTGGAAATACCATTATCATACGCTCTTATCTAAACACATGAAGGATAATATATATATATATATATATATATATATATATATATATATAGAGAGAGAGAGAGAGAGAGAGAGAGAGAGAGAGAGAGAGAGAGAGAGTAAACACATTTATCAAAGGTTAAAACATCTTCAAGGAAAATTTTAGGGGCAAAATTTAGCCCATGGTCTAATTTTTTATGTTTTTCCCAAAAAATATTTGTCAATTTTCCATTTTTTTCTAAAACAATTTGTCCATATTTCATATGATAAAAATATTTTACTCTAAACATCCCTGCTTTGTCTAGAAATATAAACTATATAAAATCCTTAGAGTTTTGAATATTTTTACAAAAATATCATCAAATGTTTTATGATTAGAAATTTAAGAATTAATAATATTCACCAAGGTTTCTACACTTAAAGAATATTATGAATCATTAAAAATTTCCTTTAACATCTCTCTCCTAGGTTTAAGAATCAATAATATTCACCAAGGTTTCTACACTTAAAGAATATTATGAATCATTAAAAATTTCCTTTAACATCTCTCTCCTATGCCACTCACATATTGGGAAAGGGGAAGTGAAAGTTATTCGGGGGCTTCTATAAGCTTCAATTAATAATTAAGCCTAGATGCCACATAAATAACAACAAATATGGGTTATTTTTTTGGGAAGAGAACTACTAATAGTAACGACTCATAAAGTTACACGAGTTGTCTAAAGAAGCATCTATTTTGACCATTTTTCCATTTTGTTTTCCTATCATTTTTAGCTGAAATTTGACAAGAGTTATTGGAATTGTAAGTATAAGTTATTGAAATTGCACAATCTAGGCACACTAAAGGTATGCAAGGGTGTTGAATCCATTTTTGCAATTAAAAATTGATTTTGATCAATGAAAATCCTTTTTTTTCCCAAAGATTAGACCATTAGAAATTATGTTAATAATGGCTCGAAAAATCAAAATCATTTAATCTTTAGACAACTCCAAAGTTATGTGCTTATGTGTATCTATGGTATTTAGTAGTGATACAAGGTGGCGATGCCAGTCATAGTTGGGATGGGATCCTTGGATGGGCTTGGATACTCTCATTGGCCACTATAATTGGCTACTCCCCAAATGGGGGAATACTCGGGCTGCGCTACTGGGCTGAGCTACTCATACAAGCTTGTTTACTTTGATGGGACACTAATCTTTAGACAACTCCAAAATTATGTGCTTATGTATATTTATAGTATTTAATAGACACATTTATATCATGTCATATAATTTACTATAATTATTAAATAAATAAAGTTTGCAAACTTATAAATTATAAAAATTATTCAACCAAAACAATGTAAGTGTCAACCTCATCCATTTATAAAAAAAAATTCCCCAAATAACATCACAAAACATTCTCTCACTAATAATGCATTGGGTTCTTCACTAATATTGCATTTGGCTCTTTGATTCTATGGCATAGATAAACAACCTATAAAATTATGGCATAGATAAACAACTTATAAAATTTAGTAAAGTTTAGATAAACAACTTATAAAATTTAGTAAAGTTTAGATAAACAACCAAAAAAGTTAAATGATCATCCCAAACATTACAATTGGCTTTTTCTTTTTTCTTTCTTTTATTATGGATAGACAGGAAAACCAGACAATTATAGCTTCGTTCAAACAGAGACATTAAGTACAACAACAAATATGCAATGGGTTTGGAAAATAAACATATATGCACTTGCAAAATTCATTTTAAATAGCCTACAGAAATAAATAATTTATTTTTTTTGTAAATCACATTTATAATTCACTATCATCAACAGTGAAATATTTTTTTAAATTTAAATAAAAAAGCATTGTTTTTCCAAGGTGGGCGATGACGGTGCCATTACCTGATGCAACGTGACACGTCAGGCATCTTTCTATGGGTAAAGATAAGGTCTGCTGTGAGCCGATCCACGTCATAGATGAAATGCAATGTTAGGCGTCAACGTGAATTTTAACTTGAGTGGGCGCGGGGGAACAATATGGACATGGAAAACGAGCGTGTTACAGTGACAATACCGAGTAAATAAAATAAAACGAGGTCGTTCTCAATGCTCATGTTATTTTCCTTTACCTACCGTCTCTACACGGCCGCCGACCAAATCCAATTCCAAGTTGACAGCCGCCAGTGACATGCCATAGAGATTTCACACACTACAATATAACTCACTTCTATTTCACAAATTTCACACACTACAATATAAGTCACTTCTATTTTACAAATTTCTTTTTTTTTCAGCCGAAAAATCACTTTCTTGTTATTTGGAAGGAATCAACGAAAGCTAACAACCCACGGAGAATCTTAAAATCCAACCAATAATTCAACCAGATAAATGGAATAAAATCCAGCTAACACCACCAACCATATCCTTGACAATTCTATTTCACAAATTTCACACACTACAATATAACTCACTTCTATTTCACAAATTTCACACACTACTTCTATTTCTATTTATGGGTGTGGTTTAATGTAATAAGTTGATAAACCAATTGTGTTTGATTGAAATTCTTTCTTAAACTGGAGAACAATTTTCTTTTATCCACATATTAAAATTCTTTCCTAAATTGGATCAGAATTTTCTTTTATCCACATATTATCTTGGTCCTCACTCCGTTTCATTATTCCCCACACAAAAAGCTGAAGGGACTCTTTCTCTGATTGGAATTTTGTGGGCAGCCTTATCACCAAGGGTGGCACAGGATTGGCCACGCATGACATAAAGTTTTTTGGGGAATCCCATGCCATAACCTTTACATTTCTGAATGGTATTTCAATTCAGGGCAGTGCGCTCCCTAACTATATTTATCCACGACAATTCTATTGTTTTTTCAGGCTGTAATGTCAGGTTTCTTCGATATAATGAAGAGAAGATTGCAGTTGTGGAAGAAGACTTGCCAGTCGCGTGTTGCAGATGAGAATATTGGACGATCAGAAGAAGTAGAAGACAATAGAGGTGGAGGTAGAGGGGGTTTCAGCTTCTGGTTGCTAATGAAAGCTCCCTGGTTGGCTACTGTGATTAGTCACACACAGCGTTCTTCAAACAATGGCGAAGAAGAAGAAAATACATCTAGAGGCCGAGCAGATGAGAGGAGAAACGCACAGCTAATATGGTTTGCAAACGATCCTGCCATAACAGAGAGGAACTACCTCGCTGTTCAGAGCAGCATGAGATATGTTATTTACATGTGAAGTTGAACACGTAAAAAACCTGCACAGTGAGTTTGTTTGTTTGTTTTAATGGTGTTTCTAATTTCTCACAGTCCCTTTGTTTCTAGAAAACGCCAAGACTATTGTAAATACTTCCTCAGTCTTTGCTTGACAGAAGATCTTACAAGTTTCTTCTATGGGCATGAAAATATCTGTGTCACTTTTGAACAACTTCTATGTGAAAAGAATCCAATACAATGTGTTTGATAGCAGATGTAAACCAATGGATCTTTTAATTATGATATACATTTGATTCTACATAAACTTTGTAAATACTTCCTCAGTCTTTGCTTGACAGAAGATCTTACAAGTTTCTTCTATGGGAATGAAAATATCTGTCTCACTTTTGAACAACTTCTATGTGAAAGGAATCCAATACAATGTGTTTGATAGCAGATGTAAACCAATGGATTTTTTAATTATGATATACATTTGATTCGACATAAACTTTGTAAATACTTCCTCAGTCTTTGCTTGACAGAAGATCTTACAAGTTTCTTCTATGGGCATGAAAATATCTGTCACTTTTGAACAACTTCTATGTGAAAGGCATCAAGGCATCCAAGACAATGTGTTTGATAAAAAATGTAAACCAATAGATCTTTTAATTATGATATACATTTGATTCTACTTTTATGTAGAATTACCCAATATCAGGTAACCTTCACGGCCTGTTTTATTTCTATATGGGTTGCACTTTTGGTTGGGAATATCTATGCTTCTGTAAAAGAAAATAAATAAATTGTGATTAGATGATGTATAGCCATATTTTATCTATGCAAATATATTAATGAATAAAGTGATATTCTATTCATGAATGAAGTGACTGCACTATTCTATTCATGAATGAAGTGACTGCACTTTGTCTTTGATATTATCGTCTACTTATTTGCTATCCACTCAAACAGCTGTCATGTTGTATTTAGAAGATGTTGGTATATTTTATATTGTGTTATTATATTAATGACTAAAGTGATGTTACTTTGATGAATAAAGTGACTTGCACTTTGTCTTTAAATTATGTTCTGGTCCTTTTTCATTATTTCCGGTCTACTTGAGGTATGTTTATAGAATTTGGTGTTAAATAACTGTAATATGAGTGTTTTATTTAATGTAGTTGAAAGCTTATTGAAGTACTTTATAAAACACATGTATAAAGACAAGACATTGGAATACATTTAAAGTAAAGTATTTGAAATTAACTTGTACTACATAGAGAGGCAAGGAGGCAAGGAGGAGCAAAGCATAAAGGCTCGCTCTCATACACAAAGGAATGGTCAAACCAATTCAATTAACTATTGAAATGAGATTACAATATATAGGTATAGATAGTCACAACAAACCAAACCTCAGATCCAAGAAGTGTGGATCTCAAACCTCTACATGCTAAATATAGAAAGTACACATCAACCCAATCCCACATACTAGCCTATCATTTCTACATTATTCCAACATACCCCCTTAATGTAGAAATGGATTTTCTACAACACCTAATTTCTGCCTAAGGATCTCAAAGTGAATCTTGCCAATAGGTTTTGTAAATATATCAGCGACATTATCACTTGAGTTGCAATACATAAGTTTAATTTCCTTAGATTCAATCTTTTCTCTAACAAAATGATGTTGCAGCTCAATGTGTTTTGTCCTTGCATGATAAACTGGGTTGTGTGCCAATTTGACTGCACTTTGATTGTCACAATGTACTTTTGTGGGTTCTGCTTGCTTTTCTCCAACATCTTCAAGAATCCTCCTCAACCAGACAGCTTCACATGTAGCATTGGAGATAGCTTTATATTCAGCTTCTGTGGATGATAGAGAAATAGTTGGTTGTTTCTTGCTGCTCCATGATACGACCCCAGATCCAATGTTGAATGCATATCCTGTAGTAGACCTTCTGTCATCAACGTTTCCTGCCCAATCAAAGTCAGAAAATCCTGCCAATTGAACATCAAACTTATTAGTATATAAAAGACCAAACTTCATTGTCCCTTTCAGATATCTAAGGACCTTCTTTGCAGCCTACCAATGGCTTTCATTTGGCTTAGCCATGAATTGACTAAGAATACTAACTGCATATGATATATCTGGCCTTGTAGTAGTGAGATAATTCAGACTTCCCACCAACTGTCGATACAAAGAACCATCTGCATCTTTTGTTCCATTTTGACTGCACAGCTTCACATTCTATTCTAAAGGAATTATTGATTCTTTGCAATCACTCATATTGAATTTGTTCAATATTTCCTTCACATACTTACTTTGAGTGATCATAGATTTACCAGATTCTTTCCATACTTCAAGTCCCAAACAATAGTGAAGTTCACCAAGGTCTTTCATTTCAAATTCTTGTGACAATTGATTTTTTATTTCTGTAATCAACTTACATGCATTTCCTGTAATGATGAGATCATCAACATATAAAGATATTAAGCAAACATTTCCTTCCTTATCTTTCTTCACATAAAGGTTAGGATCACTTTTTCTTTTCACAAAACCTTTATGATTAAAGAAGGTATCAATCTTTATATACCATGACCTAGGGGCTTGTTTCAATCCATAGATAGCTTTCTTTAGCTTACATACAAGATGCTCCTATCCTTTTTGTACAAAGCCTTCAGGCTGAACTAGGTACACTTCTTCTTTTAGTTCACCATTTAAGAAAGCAGATTTTACATCTAATTGATGGATTTTCCAATTATGTGTTGTAGCTAATGCAACCAGAATTCTAATTGTGTTTAGTTTTGCTACTGGTGCAAAAGTTTCCTCAAAGTCAATTCCCTCTTGTTGAGCATAACATTTTGCAACTAGTCTTGCTTTAAATCTGTCAATACTACCATCTAATTTAAGCTTATGTTTAAACAGCCATTTACATCCTATGGGTGTTTTGTTCTCTGGTAACTCTATTAATTCCCAAGTCTGATTCTTCATAATAGAGTTATATTCTTCATTCATAGCTTCAACCCATTCTTCTTTATCTTTGGCTTGTTTATAATTCATTGGTTCATTCATTGCATTGGTCATTAAAGCATAGTCATCATACCTTGAAGGAGGACGAGTCTATCTTGATGACCTTCTTAGGACTACATTACCTGTAGGGGTTCCATCCATTATCCTTCTGCTTTTTGCTGCCTCATCATCTGAAATGATAGAAGAAGTACTCATGCTGCTTTCATTGCTTCTGTTGCTTTGACTCTGTCTCTGCTCCTTCTTTTGTGGCTGATCCAATTCATGCTCTTGAACTATAGGGTTTAATTTAACATATTCATCATTGTTAGCAAGAATCTTCCCTTGGTCAAATTTATCACTTGTATCTGCATGTTCATGGAACGCCACATCTCTGCTTGCAATTAACTTATGAGAGCTAGGATGAAATAGATTATAAGCTTTATGATCATTGTAATATCCAACAAAGATACATTCAAAGGATTTAGCATCTAGTTTCCTTCTATCATCTTTTGGTATATGTGCAAAAGATTTACAACCAAAAATTCATAGATGCTTAACTTCAGGTTTATATCCATGAAGGACCTCAAATGGTGTTTGCAGGTATAATTTTTTTGTTGGACTTCTATTTTTCAAATATACAACAGTATTAACAACTTCAGCCCAAAAACCATTCGACATGTTCTTACCTTGGAGCATGCTGCGAGCACATTCAACTAGTGTCCTATTCTTTCACTCAGCTACCCCGTTTTGCTAAGGGTTGTGTGATACTGTAAATTGTTTCTGGATTCCATTCTCCTTACAGTATTTATTGAAAGATCCAAACACGTATCCACCCCCATTGTCTGATCTGAGAATTTGAATGCATTTTCCTGTCTGCTTTTCGATCATCATTCTGAACTCCTTGAAATATTCGAAGACATCTCCTTTTCTTCTTATAAAATAGACCCATATGTATCTAGATCTATCATCAATAAATGTTAGAAAATATGATGCACCTCCTAATGATTTAGTCTGCATAAGTCCGCATACATATGTATGGATTAATTCAAGCAGATCAGTTTGTTTCTTCTCTGGATGTATTGGGAATGCATCTCGATGTTGTTTACTAAGTGCACAAGCACTACATTCTAAATGCGCATTCTTTATTACAGGCAGACCCTCAATCATATATTTATTCTGAAGCAGTATAAGATCATGATGATTAATGTGGCCATACCTTTGATGCCAAAGTTCCTTTGTGGTGATAATGATGGATGCTAGTGCTAGATGATTGTCTTTGCACACATCCAGCTTATATAGTCCTCCACATCTTGAACCTGTAGCAATAGTCTTGTAGTGGTCTCGAATGTCTTTGATATGACACTGGTACTTGCCAAATTCTACCTTTAGGTCATAATCGGTTATGGTTGAAACAGAGATAAGGTTCTTTTTAATACCATGCACATACATAACATTATGTATCTGTTTCAATTCACCATTAGATAATTTCACCTTTACTATTCCATAACCTTGAACCTTGAGTGACCTATTATCACCTAAATAGATGTGAGTGTCATTAAGCTTTTCATTGTATTCATCGAACCATTCTCTCCTACAAGACATATGTGCAGATGCACCTGAATCTATGAACCATGCATTCTTATCATCTGTCTCAGTAGACAGAGCATCCTCAGAAATAAATAATCTCAGATTTCTAAATTCATCAATTTCTAGAGTGTCTGTGTTTGCAAAATTCACATTGTGATTTGCATTGTGACTTCCATTGTAGTAATGATTTCTATTGAGGTGTCCTGGTTTGCCCCAATAATGACCATCTACATTATTTCTAAAATCATCAGTCTGAGCCATGCCTTTCTATTTTGAGTGAAATTTGCCTCTATCTCCATTCCACGATTTGCCTCTATCTTGGTTCCATGAGTTGTCTTTATCTCCATTCCAGGGTTTTCCTCTATCTCCATTCCATGAGCTGCCTCTGTCTCCATTCCATGGTCTACCCCATGGTTTGCCTCTATGCATATATCGACCTCTTGCCATTAGTGCGAGATCTGAACCCTGAGCATTGAGTTCAAAATTCTTCATCCTTTCTTCTTCTTGAAGAAGAATACCTATGAGTTCTACAAAATTTGGGGGTTTTTCTCTTGCTGCAAGTGCTGAAATAAACTCTTTGAAATCTGGATGTAAACCTTTCAGGGTGATAGTTACTTGATCAATACTATTTACTGCTTCACCTATGGCCGCCAAGTTATCACTCAAATATTTGATGCGAGAAATAAACTTACTTACCCCTTCATTTGCTTCCATCTTGATTGACATCAATTTGGTCTTCAGAAACAAGATCTGATTTGCATCAGTTATTTCATATAGGCTTTTGAGCATATCCCATGTCTTTTTAGACATGTCATAGTTTCTGATGTGAGGGATGATCTTATCTTGCACAGACAATCACAGAGTCACCTTGGCTTTGGCTTCCCTCTTATTCCGATCTGGAAGTAACGCAGGATCTGCGGGCTTCAACTCAGTGCCATTCATGATCGTCCAGACATCGAATAATTCCAGAACAGTTTGCAACTTGAATTTCCAGTTGACATAGTTCTCTCCATTCAATTTGGAGGCCTCATTGATGTATGTATCAACCAACTGTTGTTGAGCGGTGGTGGCCATTGCACCCAGTCTTAGGGAGAGAATGCACGACTAATCAAATAAAAAAAATTCAATTGGTACCTTTACAACAGCCACAGAATGCAGTACTTCCCTCAAATAGCCAGCACCCACGCGACAGTTTCAAGCCACGGTCTTATGATTCATGAATATTTTGGTTATTGTAGGGTTAGAGAATATGGGAGGCTTATTTTATGTATAAAATTTTTTATTATACTCCAAATCCTTAAAAGTTGGTAAAGTTGATGCTCTGGGTTTGAAAGGTAGGAGGATATAAAGAGTTTCATGTATCTTAAAATGATTTTCCAACTCTCGTCAGCTCCATGAGTTGAGGTAAATTTAATGTTCTCATGGGGCATGGGGTTAGAAGACATAAAAAATTTGTCTTTCATTAAAATGATTCAATTAATTGAACTCCAAGATGTGAGTAAAGTGCCAATATCTCACTATAAAGAAGTAATTTCATTTTGGAATTATTGGTGTAATCTATATATGAGGATACAACCCATCCATATTTATCATTAAAATACTTGTAATTATGGCATATACCATACTTTATGCTTTTATTGTATTCCTAGGTGTGGCTAAGACTGGCCTAGTAAAATTTGATATGTGGGCTCAATAAATATTTTGGGTAGTGCACCCTACTTATGTGGGCCCATAACCCCTTTTGATAGGATACCCTACTTGATTTTTGTATAAATATATATAGATCCATTTTATTTTCCTCCCCTTGGTGTAGTTGGGACCCCTTTGTTGGCCACATTGAGCTTACTTGGGCTTACCCTAGGCATACCTATTTGTTACCTCAACCATCCGTAACACACCTTGTCTTTAACTCCACCTACATACTTAGTCTTTACTCATGTACAATCTTTAATTAACCTTAAGTATCCATCCTATACACTCAATCTAGAACAAAAAATGTGGCTAAGAGCAAGAATAATAAAAGGTGGGGTACTACTATTTTTTAGCCAACTATGACCACTCTAACCATCATGCCGACTTAGGTTGTACCTTATTGTTCTCTTTGAAACATCAATGCCCATGCCATTAACAAGTTCCCTACAATCCTAAAAATGCATAATATTCTTCAGCCATAAGTGATAGCTTCAATTGAATATCATGTTTCTTCTAAGACACAATATCTATATCACTTTTTAACAACTCCTATCACGAAGCATCCCATACAATGTGTTTGATAGAAAATCTAAATCATTTAGTGTGATATTGTGATATATATTTGATTCAAAATCTATGTAGAATTACCAAATACCAAGGACATCTCATTGCTTATTTTCATTTTTATATAGGCTGCACTTTTTTTTTGAAAATATCTATACTTATTTCTGATAAAAAAAATGTATTTAGTTGTTTTATTATAGTAATAATGACTAAAGTAACTTTACTTTGGGGGGACGCAGAAATTTGGGGTCTAAAAGATCAACGTGACCCTCTGGTAGAGTACTTCAACAGACAGTAAAACACACACTCTCTTAGACACACCTCATATTCAACTGTGACCTACATGGTGTAACATGAGGCTAGGAGATGCTTACATAGCTAAGCGGCTTGACATATTAATCATTAATGAGGGTTCTCTCAGATCTAGATCCTCTATGCATCAATGGGTAGGAGTTAGTGGGGATTTAGACCACCACCCTATTTTTCTCAAGATTGTCCAAAGAAGGAGGAAACCTCCTAGCCCTTTTAAGTTCGATGTCAGATGGTTATGGGACCCAGATTTTCAAGATATGATCCATAAGTCATGGATACCTTACAACAAGGATAACCAAGAATCAGTTTCTATCCAAATTAACAACAATATTAAAAGGTCAAAGGACTAGCCATTCCCTTGATCTCACAGAAGAGATTGGACGAAGATATAGAGATAAAATCTATTGAAGAGAGGCTTGAATACTTTCACAACAGTCATCTATGTTAACTTTTTATATTTAACTCGGAAAAAAATAGTACTTGAAATTAAATAACAATCATAAACATAAGCAATCACATTCGACACACGAATTGACCCTGGGGAAACCCTCTCTGACTTTAGGGAGAAAACCCCAACAAAACCTTCCTTAGTATATTGATAGATAAAAGAGAATGTATTTTACATAAAGCACCCCTGTTGCAATTACATAGAAAGAGATATATATATATATATAGAAGAGAAACTTGGAAGAATAATTATCCACTCAACCAATTCGCTATTATTGGTCACATGCACAAATTTACTTCATATAAATTCACTCCAACCTTGGAGACATCAATCTTGCATGGAGAAGTGTGGCCCACTTCTCATGCAATGCATTAACTCATTGAAATGACTTGAGGATGAACTCGCCCCTTTACAGAAATATTTCCCACTTAGTTAGGTGGCTAACTTAAGTGTCATCATGCAAGTGTTGCAACTCAAGTGTCATATTTTAGTTTAACATAAGTGTCGTCATGCAAGTGTCGCAACTCAAGTGTCATATTTTAGTTTAACATAAGTGTCGTCATGCAATAACACTTAGTTAACTAGATCTTCTTTGTTATCACTTAGTTAACTCTCTTAACTGGAATCTTTCTTGTTAACATCACTATAGTGATCAATTCGAGTTCTCCTTTGATTGACCAAAGTCTTATTTGTTAATATCACTTAAGTTTAAAAATTCAAATTCTCTCTTAATTAATTCTTTATGTGTAATTCGAATTCTCTCATATCGTATCACATCTTATCTTTATCTATTGTCTTATCTACATGGTCCACATGTGCCAGATTAATTATCATATCAAATATATGAAGGATATTTTCCCAATGATGTGATCATATTGTTCTACTATCGTTCCAAGTGGTTATATGCTAAAATAATTCACACTAGAGGTGGCCAGTCTCTAGAGGAGACTTAATAAATCAACCATGGTTAGCGGTGCATCACACACCATAGATGATTCAACATGCAAAGCATCATCTCAACACATGAGGATCTACATTGACACATAAGAACTTATCCTTAACTATCAATATTGTACAACATCATCACTTTGACATACAAAGAACTTGCCTCAACACATGAAGCTTAATCATTCTTGAGTCCAACTCGAGATTCTTCTCCAAGTTTCTTGAGTCAAAATCAAGCTCCTATAAGGCACTACCTCGACACACGAGGCTCAATATTGACACACAAGATTGACTTGGAGAATGAATCATGATGTTGTAACTTTAACACTCCCTCTCAGTGAGGGAGGCATTCTCTTCCATGCCAAGCTTGTATTGGAAGTACCTATACTTCGTCACGGATAGAGTCTTAGTCAACATATCTGCAATCTACTCACCAGTAGCAATGTACTGAAGTCTTATGTCACCTCTCTTGACCATGTCTCTGATGTAGTTATAATTCAACTTAATGTGTTTCAATCCGTCATGAAACACAGGGTTTTCTGATATCTTAATGCATCTGTAATTGTCAAAGCAAATGACAATAGTCTCAAGCTTCTCACCGAACAACCCAAAAAATAGATTCCTAAGCCACGTAGCTTCTCGGAAGGTGGTACTAGCTGCAATATACTCTGATTCTATAGTACTTTGGGCTATGTATCCTTGCTTCATACTGGACCAAGATATCATAGTGGATCCCAAGATAAAACAAAATATGGATGTACTCTTTCAGTGCACAATACTACCACCCCAATCAGATTCAGCATATCCAAGTAACATCACTCCACAACTAGAAACATATCTGAGTCCATAAGCAATAGTACCTCGAAGGTATCTAAGCACATGCTTGGAAGCAACCCAATGTCTATTTTTTGGCTCAAACATGAACTAACTAAAGATACTCACTGCATAACATATGTTTGGTCTACTATGTATCAAATGCATAAAGGAACCAATGATTTTTTTGTACATGGCAGGATCCACTAGATCCGATCTGGAATTTGACTAATGTAGCTTCTTTAGATTAGACACCATTGGAGTAGACATGGAATCACATTCCATCATACCAAATCTCTACAACACATCAACTCTGTACTTTCCTTGTGAGAGGAAGATCTATGAATCTTTCCTTTTCCAAACTTCTAGACCAAGAAAATAGTGCATAAGACCTAAGTATTTCATTTCGAACTCAGAAGTGAGCTCCCTCTTGCACCAAGATATCTGATGCTCCTCTCCAATAAGGAACAAGTCATCAACATATAGAACCAATATCAAAGGATGGTTCTTCACAAACTTGAAGTACATGTTGTTGTCAACTTCACTTTTGGAGAATCCCAAGCTTTGAAGATAGTTGTCAATCCTCAAATACCAATCCATTGGAGCCTGCTTAATCCCATACAATGATTTATTAAGTTTGGATATGTGGGATGCCTTCCCATGAACTACAAACACTTCAGTTTTTTGTATGTAAACCTCTTCCTCAACTTGACGATTGAGAAAGGAAGTCTTCACATCCATCTGGTGAAGTTTCCAACCCAAAACAGAAGCAAGGGAAATTATGTTTTGGATAGTAGTGTACCTGACCACAACAATGAATGTATGATCATAGTATATCACTTATTTATGTGAGAAAAAATGGGCCACAAATCTCGCTTTATATTTTTCAATACTTCCATCAGCTGCATGCTTGATTTTATAAATCCACTTGGAAGTTACTGCAGACTTCCCTTCTAGTTTAGGAACCACTTCCCACACATCATTCTTCATGATAGATTTGTATTCTTCCACCATGGCATCTTTCCATACTTGCTTCTAAGAGGATTCCTCATAGGTAGAGGGTTCTGAATCACTAGTTTGACCCATCTATGTTACATATCCTAAAAATATTTTAGGTCTCTTTCACTCTCTAGATGAGCCTAGTGGTGCACCATGCTTTTCCGCCTCTTGCAGAATGTATCGACACCATGCATATCTCCTCTTAGGAGGAGGTTCATCAAGAGATATTTATATCATATCTACTGGCTCTTTAGTATCAAGAGGATCTACGGACTCTGCTAGCTTCTCCCTCTCAACATATGAAAGGGGGGAATCAAAATTTGGATCCTCCATCATGGGAGTCTCATGCTCCTCCATATCTAAATCACACTGAAGTTCTTTGGAGCAGTTGAAGGAAGTCTCTTCATGAAATATTACGTCTCTACTGACTTCAATGTTTCTTTGTCTTGGAACATATATTATGTGAGCTTTGGAGGATTCCTTATATCCAACAAATCTTCTTTTCTTTTCAGATGGCTCCATATTTGTACTCTTCTCTTTTGGTACATGAATGTAGACAACACAACTGAAAATATTCAAGTGTCCAACATCTGGTTTTTCACTAGTGAAAACTTCTTCAAGAGTCGTTTCTCCCAGGATACCATAAGGGCTTTTATTCTGAATATAAACATTAGTGCTAGAGGCTTTTTCCCATAAGGAAGTGGGAATATCCTAATAACACATCATGGCTTTAGTAGGATCACATATTGTTTTTTTGTTTCTTTCAACAAACCCATTTTGCTGGGAGGTGTAAGGTATAGTCAAATATCTTTTTACTCTTGCATCTTGACAGAAATCATTGAAGTCATGGAACTCAAAATCTCCTCCATTATCATATCTCAAAGCAGGAATGTGCTTTCCAGTCTAATTCTCAACTAGTGCTTTAAACTCTTGAGATTTGTTGAAAGTTTCACTCTTTAATTTCCTTCAAATAATAGATCCATGACTTGCGAGAGAAGTCATCTATGAAAAGCACATAGTACAAATAACCACTCAAGGAGGGTGCTGACATAGGACCACATAGATTAGAATGTATCAAGTCTAGGATCCCTTTGGATCTTTTGGTATTGCTAGGAAAACTCATTTTAATGTTCTTTCCAAGAGAACAACCTCTACAAACACTATCAAATTCATATTTAAAAATAGGCATACCTTTTACCATCTTCTACAATCTAGGTAGCGCTTTGAAATGGAGATGACCAAGCCTTCTATTGCACAACTCACAAGGAGAGGACTGACTGTGTCATGGATCATGGCTTGAATGAGTTTTCCAAGAAATTTGTAGAGACCTCCCTCTCTAACTCCAATCACAGATGCATATTTCAAGTCTCCATGCTTAGGACATAGGATGGTTGTGTTGTCCATAAATATAAATTTGAATCATTTATATTCTAGAACCGGAATGGAAAGGAGGTTTGTCTTCGATTTGAGGACAAACAAAATTTCATCAACATGCAGTACATATCTTGAATCCAACTGAAAAGAAGTGGATCCAACTCCTTGGATCGAATAGGTGGTATTATCTCCTAGATTTACCTGTCAGGAGAAATTCTTTTCCTTCAGATCTGTGATAGAGCTCCTATATCCAGTCATGTGCTTAGATGCACCATTTTCCACCAGCCATGTCTTAGCACTAGTGGCAATGGACCTAGATAGGGATGATACAAGATACTACTCCTTCATCATTTCCTGATCATCGAAAGAGTTCTTTATTGTAGGTTCATCTTCTATAGTACTAGAAGCATGAAACATACCCTTGAACTTTCCTCTTTGTTTTGCATGACATTCTCTTGCATACTGACCCTTCTTATTGCAATTAAAGCATTTGAATTTAGAATTATCAAAGTTCATGTTATAATCATTTTCCTTTTGATGAGAGAATTTCTTGTTAGATTTCTTACCTCTCTTCATCTGTGCCACAAGAGAAAGGTTCTCTTCCTTGGATGAAACATATTTTCTCTATATTCTCCCTTATTCCTATAGGAAATCATGCCATAGTCTTTCAAAGTTTGGTTGCACTTCTCGAACATTTACTGCAGCCAAGAATGTCTCCCATGAATATGGAAGGCCATCAACAACAGTTTGTATGAGATCATCATCATCGACCGTCACACCAATGCTCATGAGTTGATCTCTTACTTGAGAGATATATTTGTGAAGAAGGAAACAATAGCTTTGTCCTTCTCCATCGTCAAATTTTGAAGCTTACTCTTCAATGCTCTCTTTTGACTAGGCACCTTCTTCTCATAAAGATTTGTCAAAGTGTCGAAGCATTCCTTTGCGTTCTTCAATGGAGTAATCACATGCATCAAGGTATCTTTCAAGAAATTATAGATGATTCTCTTTTCTTTGGATTGATTCTTCATGATGGTAATGCACCCTACATTAGATGAAGTAGGCTCTTCAATAACAATGGATACATATCCATTCAAATCATTCTCTTCTAGGATATTCAGGATCTTGGCCTTCCAAGTATTTAAGTTCTAAGTTCCTTCAAGACATTCTTCTGGTATTATTGATATTGAAGCCATAATTCTTCAAGTATTGTTCTCACTCAGGATCTATGTATGCTGAATATTGATTGTTGAACTTATCTCTCTCATGCCCTGAGCTCTGATACCATTTTAATTTTTTATCTTTAATTCAGAAACACAATAGTACTTGAAATCAAATAGCAATCATAAACATAAGCAATCACATTCGACACATGAATTTACCCTGTGGAAACCCTCTATGACTTGAGGGATAAAACACCAACAAATCCTTCCTTAGTATATTGATAAATAAGAGAGAATGTATTTTACATCAAGCACCCCCAGTGCAATTACAGAGCAAGAGAGAGATATATATAGAAGAGAAACTAGGAATAATAATTCTCCACTCAATCAATTCGCTATTATTGGTCACATGCACAAATTTACTTCATAGAAATTTGCTCCAACCTTGGAGACATCAACCTTGCATGGAGAAGTGCACCCCACTTCTCATGCAATGCATTAACTCACTAAACTGAATTCAAGATGAACTCACCCCTTTACTGAAATCTTTCCCACTTAGTTATGTGGCTAACTTAAGTGTCGTCATTCAAGTGTCGCAACTCAAGTGTCATATTTTAATTTAACATAAGTGTCGTCTTTTCTAGTTTAACGTAAGTGTTGTCATGCAATAACACTTATTTAACTAGATCTTCTTTGTTATCACATAGTTAACTCTCTTAACTCAAATATTTCTTGTTAACATCAATGTAGTGATCAATTCAAGTTATCCTTTGATTAACTGAAGTCTTCTTTGTTACTATCACTGAATTTTAACCATTTGAGTTCTCTCTTAATTAATTCTTTATGTGAAATTCGAATTCTCTCATATATTATCACATCATATGTTTATCTCTTGTATTATCTGCATGGTCCACATGTGCCAGCTTAATTATCATATCAAATATATGAAGAATATTTTCCCAATGATGTGATCATATTGTTCTACTATCATTCAAAGTGGTTATATGTTAAAGTAATTCACTCTAGAGGTGGCCAGTCTCTAGACGAGACTTAAAAGCTCAACCATGTTTAGTAGTACATCACACACCATACATGCTTCGACATGCAAAGCATCACCTCAACACATGAGGCACCACCTCAACACATGAGGATCTGTCTTGACACACAAGACCTTATCCTTGACTAGCAATATTGTACAACATCATCACTTTGACATACATAGCACTTGCCTCAACACATGAAGCTTAACCATTCTTGAGTCCAACTCAAGATTCTTCTCCAAGTTTCCTGAGTCCAACTCAGGCTCCTATAAGGCACTAGCTCGACACACGAGGCTCAATATTGACACACAATATTGACTTAGAGAATGAATCATGATACTATAACTTTAACAATCCATAAGGGTTCTCATCAGTCCCACAAAGACAAGAGATTTTGCAATTGCAGAAAAGTAAAAGACAATACCTCTTAGATGAAGAGGCCTCTACCAGATTAAAAAGTAGATCCCTCTGGTTAAAGCTAGGCAAAAGCAACACTAAATATTTCCATAATTTTATTCAACAATGGAAAAACACTAACTCAATTTGGTAGTTGCTTGATTAAGAAGAAAATGAACACTCGATGTTTCATGACTTAGCCGGATTAGGTGTTGATCAACTTAAAATGATTTATTCAGAGAATACAAAAGTTTCTATGCTTCAAATGGTGAGCTTAACTTCAGACTTCCAAAATTTCATTTTAGAGGAACAAAATGACCTCCTTCTCTGCCCGGTCTCCATGGATGAATTAAAAGAATCAGTAAGCAACATGTAGAACGATAAAATCCCTGGGCCCGATGGGTGGCCAGTTGAATATTTGAAAGTTTTATGGATTTATTCGAAGAAGATATCCTTGTGGTCATAGAGGATTCAAGGGTTTAGGGAAGGATCCTTACAACTTTTAATTCTATGTTCATCACCCTAATCCTAAAAAAATACAAGGGTCACTCTTTTAAGGATTACAAACCTATTTCGCTCTGCAATTGTATCTACAAGCTCATTGCTAAAGTCATAGCCATGTGGATCAAGAATATCTTATCAAAGGAAGTGTCAAAGGAACAATTTGTTTTTCTCAAAGGGAGACACATATATGATGCAGTTGGAACTTCCCAGGAGGCCCTTCATTTTGCAAAGATAAAGAAAATCCTAACAACAATTTTTAAAGTTGATCTTAGAAGGGCCTACGACTAGGTCAAATAGACATATCTATAGTTAGTTCTTTTACATGTTGGTTTCCATCTCTCAATTGTAAATTGGATTATGTCTTGTGTACAATCGGTGTCCTATGCTTTATTGACCAACACTTCTACTACTTATTTTTTTAGACTAGCTAGAGGGATCAGAAAAGGATTCCCTATAGCTCCCCTCCTCTTCATCTTGGTCGTTGAAGGTATTAGCAGGAGCATACGTAAGGTAAAATCAAATGGTTCCTTTAAAGGATTTATGATAGCAGGAACCATAAGAATCACTCATCTACTTTTCATAGACCACATCTCGATCTTCAACGATGGTTCTAGAAGAGACATTACAAAGATAAAATACATGTTGAACTTCTTCACTAAAGTTACATGTATGACTATAAATGATTCCAAATCTACAGTCTCTTATCTGAACCTGGACCTTAAATCAGAACAGTGGATTAGTACTCAGTTCAATTTCTAACAATCGCATGTGGATTAGGGTATTAAATACCTAGGGTTCACCATAAAACCAAATGATTATGGGAAAAAAAACTGGTCTTGGTTGGTTAGCAAAATCGAGAAGAAAATTCATCTATGACGCATTATCTGGCTCTCAAAGGGATGAAGACTGATTTTACTGAAATCGATTCTTGAAGCTATTTCGGTCTTCTGGGTGACCCTAGCCCATATTCCTCATGGTATTCTATACAACATTAGGAAAATCTGCTTCAATTTCCTGTGTAATGGGAACTTGGTAAAAAAACCATTTACATTGGGTTGCTTGGGAAAGGATTACAATGCCAAAGTCCCTCGGAGGCTGGGGTCTTAAGCATCCATTATTTTTTGCAAAATACCTCGCTGCAAAATTTTTTTGGAGGTTATTAAAAGGTTTAGGTAGCTCTCTATGGACGCAAGTTGTTTACCATAAATACATCCATCCACTAAATTTAGAAGATTGGTTCAGAAGAAGGGAAAAACAATACAAAAATATTTCAAATTCATGGAAATCTACCTTAGATGCATTTGACATAGTGGTGGACTGGCTCCAATGGAGTATCGATGATGGTGAAAAAGTATCACTAGGTATTGACCCATGGATAAGTTGTATGAATGGCCACTCTTTACCCGACCATATGATTGATTCACTACATGAGCAGGGTTTATTTTTCCTATCTCATATCTCTGTTGTTGACAACTAAAACTTTCCCAGTCAAAGGTGGTTACAGGAGGATTAACTGGAATTTCAACATGAGGACAATATTGTTTGGGAAAATTATATTCGTTCCTTAAAAACTTCTCACATCAAATTAAAAAATCAAGATGATGAAATTATGTGGTGTAGCAATCCTATTGATGGCATTTATACCCCAAAATTGGGCTACTCAATAATGAGAGAGGAAGTTGATCCTCCTGATATTCACTCGTGGAATACAGTAATCTGGAAGGTAAATTGTCCTCTAAAAATCAAACTATTCTCCTGGGTTACCTTGTCTAACAAAATACCAGTATGGGATTTCATACAAAAAAAGCTATATGAGGGACTAGGTAGATGTCCACTCTGCCAATCAGAAAACAAATCTATCTACCACTTGCTCATAAATTGTTCCTACATACACAACATGTGGTCGGTCATACAACAGATCAAAGGTTTTATTTTTTATTGGAAAGGTGAATATCTTTAGGAAGCTTTCAAGTCGTGGTTTGATGATCCTATTTCCTTTGATCACCAGTCCCTTCCCTTTCGGATGATTTGAAATACCTAGTTAGCCCGGAACGACATAGTCTTTGAGGACCTCTTTATTTAGCCATGATTTTATGTATATAAATCGGTTGCAGTGATGAACTATATTCCCAAGGTGAAGAAGAAAAGAAATATCAGGAAAATCTTAGATGCTTAGCTGGATCATTCCTATCCCTCGTGCCAGGGTAATTTTTAGGGGCGAAATTTCGCCAATTGGCTATTTTTGTGTTTTTTTTCAAAAAATAAATTCACTATTTGGTCATTTTTAGTCTCTAATATTGTCTATATTCACATAAAATATGTTTTTTATCGTAATATTCGCCAATTTACACATTTCAGTAGTAAATTGTATGTTTCATAAATAATATTCGCCTTCCTATCTATATACATGATTTTTGCAATCCAATTGACTATGATACTATAGTTAAGTATAATATTAGAATCCTTAAAAAATGCCCTGCCTGATGCTTCTTCGATAGGGCACCTCAGGGTAACCTAGGTTTGGGTGGAGCTGGAGGTGTCATCTTCTCCTCGAAAAACGCATGGATTAAATTTGCAGTGGGACTAGGTCATAACACAAACAACAAGGCATAGCTCATTGCCCTGAAGATCACTTTACAACTAGCCCTCTCCAAAGGTATCCAACGCCTTCAAGTCATTGATGACTCCATATTGATTGTCAATTGGATGGAACATCTCCGACCTCCAAAGTATATTTTCCTAAAGCCTATTTTTGAGGAATTGTCCTGTTTGGTGGCTCTCTTCCAAGAGATTAGTTTCCAGCACATGTACTAAGAGAAGAACCACTTAGTTGATGGGTTATCCAAGTTGGGTCTCAATTTTGGTGATCATAGCTGACAAAAGTGGGAATGCACAAATAACTTCATCATGGAAGATAATCTAGGTCTTATTGCTTTTTAATTATTCCAAATAACCTCGCAAGAATCATTTTTTAAACATCTAAATCTTGTGAGGTCTCTCCCTCGACTCCTTTTGTGCAATTGTGGTTGAAGTCCTAGTTTTGTTCATCCTCTCCTTTCATGGATTGGAGATGTAAAGCCTATATATGGAACTATCAAGATGTTAGCATTATAAGATCTTTTTTGTATGGAAGTGACTAATTTTTCAGTTTTTTTTTAAAATCAGAATTATCCTCCCTTTATTGAGTACTGATATGTATGTAAAAGTGACAACTTTTGTCTAAAAAATGTGGTTAATTAATATAATGGTTCACGATATTTTTTTTCCTTAAATAAAAAAGAGATTTTACTTTCATGAATAAAGTGAAGTGCACTTTGACTTTGACATTATGTTCTTTTTCCTTTTTCATATTTAGATGTTATCCAGTCAAACAAGCGACTATGTCGTCGTTGTTCTCTATTTTAAAGATTTATAATTAGCAATAATCTACAGCGGATCTTCGGGGTTTGAATCACGCCTTCTAAACCTATTATCTAAATTCTTGAGTCACTTGTCGAGAGAAAGGGAGATTCGATGGAGATTTCCATTGGTAGAGCATAATGAGGGCATTAAATACCATTGGTATAATAAAGTATTTTATAATTACATTTTAAAGGCTAGTTTAATGAATTGTTATTAATGCTGTTGTCTATTTGATAAGTTTTATGTCGAAAATTTTCCAAAATAATCATACTTACATTTAATTAAATATATTTTTATAAAAGCAATGAAAATTTTCATATTTACATATAACTTTTAGAAAAAGGGTTTTTTTTTTAATATATGAAAATGAATTCACTTTTTTTTTTAATAGAAACGGCTAAATGACTTTTATATAAAAGATAGAATAAAGGTTACAAATTATTACAGTGAGGCTGAGGATGCTCTCCATGGAGAATAAGAGACATTATAGCCTACTTGTTTCCTGACATTTTGGGATATTCATGATAAAATCCTATTATATGAAGCTTGTAGCTTTTGACAAACTGGTCTAATAACAAAACAAAAGAACAGAGCATTGCTTATCCCATGGACATGTACAAAAAGGATCCCAACTATCATCTAGCCTATACTTCTGAGATATCCCATTGCTTAACATAACAGAGTTAAAAACTGACAAAAAAATTCTAACCTGAAACAAAGGCATAAGAGCTAAGAGCAAAGTTCGAACTGAAGATGAGTGGACTCCACAATATTTCTTCCCCCTACTCCTCTAATATCCTCGAATAGGTTTTTGATTTCTGTGCGCATGCTATCGATATTACCCTCCACCACCTTGGCGCTGTTAATAACTGCAGTGATCCTTTCTTTCAGATTGTCGGAACAGGGGCATCCTTTTTCAAATTTTTTGAATCCAAGCTATTAACTTGGCCAGAGATCTTGTTACTGCTACTTCAGACTTCAGCATTGGTAGTTTGAACTAGAGAGAATATATGAGTGAAGGAATGCTTGAGCTCGTAATCCCCCCCCGAAGGGTTCGGATTTGAGCTTCCAAATCTTTAAGGTAAGTTTGAACCTCAACTGGAAAACTGGAGAACCTTGTCACAAAACTACTGCCATCATCATTCATCTTACCGGAGAGAGCATTGATTCCTTGCCCAAGAAAGCTAGCCTTGCAGGGATTAGTCGTATTGCATTGCTCCATGCCCATTCCTTCCTTAGTCCTGACCTGGCCTGCTTCATTTGGCTGAGGATTCTTCAGGGCTTCATAGCTTATACCTCCATGGGATGTTATTTTTTTCCTGCAGAGAATACATTGGAGCGTTGAAAAATTGGGAGCAGGGGAATCTTCCTCCATAATAACATAGCTAAGAGGATCCTCGCAGCCGGGATTACGCTTGCCACTGTACATTGTTCTTCCTATGTTCTCGCGAATGCACCAGACCGTGGGCTTGCCTCTATTCTTGCGAATGCACTAGACAGCGAGGTTGAATAATGGAATGATGAAGTCCCCTCCTTCCTTAATAACAAAGGTGCCTTGAAACTCAGTCGAAATTAAGCGTTGTATGGAGGCCATGTGGGTTGAGCGTGCGAGAAGGTTCGGAGCCGTCGAGAGGACGTATGAGGTGGCATCAAAAAATAAGTTGGAGTTGTAATGTGGAATACCCTTTCGAGTATAGTGTAAACTTGTGTTTTTAGGAAACCAACATTGCCACTTCCAAGAGTTTGAGGAGGTGCTGTGTCTATTCATAAGAGTCAAAGAATGAACAAGTTACGAGACCCAAGCTAACTCGTGAGATTGTTGGTTGCAAACCAAAACCCCACACTCCAATCTGACTCCCATGTTGGCCATCTTGTCCGTGTACTGATTGTTAGATCTCAAGAGGTGTAGGAAATTGATTGTTTTGTATTCCTTGACGATGTTGTTCAGCAGGTGGTGCATCTTGGTGATAGGGGTCTTTCTGCTCATGGATAAGCTTCTGGATTCCCTGATGATCAGCATAGAATCACCGAAGACGATGAGGTCCCCAATTCCGTCATTTTTTGCTAATTCCAGACCCTTGATCAGGGCTAGCCATTCAACTTCATTATTAGAACTTTTGCCTATCTCCAAACATAGTCTTTCGTCTTGTTTCCTTCAGAGTCGAAAAGGACTCCTCCTGCACCTGCCAACCCCATTTTTTCTACACCCCCCAAAAATGAATTCACACTTGAAAGATATTCTAAACTCAAGTAGATCTTATGCAATTTAATTTAATTTCTTACTTCTCTATTATGAGAAGTTTATTAATTAAATATATGTGAAAAGTATATTATAATCGTTTTTTATAATGTAAATGGAGGTTGATAGAGTGTAGTGTTAAAATGTTGCCGCGTAGCTTGTACTTAAGATATATAAATATAGTTGAAATATTTAATAAAATAGTTTAAGAATTTTTATTTGCTCAAAATAATAAGACAATTGAATATATTTAAAATAAAATAGTTTGAAGTAAAATATTAATATTTAAATGATATATAATATTATGTTTTAAATCAATTATTATAAATATATAGAAAGATTCAACATATGAATCTGTATATGAATGTTTTTGTTGGACAAAATTTTTACTTACACTTTATTAAATATATTACTAAATCACTTTCGTAATGAAATTTTTTATTCAAATATTATTTAAAAAAAAACATTTTTTTTTAATATATCAAAATTACCTTACAATTGAAATATATTTTAAATTTATATAATTTAATTTAATTTCTTATTCTTCTATTATGAGAGATTTATTAACTAAATATCCATGTAAAATATACTATGAATAGTGTAATTTGTGTTTAAGATATATAACTATGGTTAGAATATTAAATAAAGTAGTTTAAGAAAATATTTATTCACAATTTTTTTAAATAAAAAATTAATTAAATATATTTGAAATAAAATATTAACATATTTTTTTTTTATTTTTAATTTTTTTTTTAAACCAACCATGAATATGGAAATATGTTTTACATAAGTACATGCTCTGATATGTATATGGATTTGAGAAGAAGGATGTGGGTATTTGCAAGCGGTAACTATGCCAAATGGTTTTTAGTGGAGACCAGGGAAATCACAAAAGATTTGGTCTTTACATAGAGACCAAAGAAGATACTATTTACATGGAGATAGTATTTTGGGTTTTGTGGGGTTAGAGGAGATGTGAGGTTTATTTTTTATAAAATAGTGGGGTCGAGGTTTATGTTTTAATAAAATATTCTTAAACTTTCCACTGTAAGAGTTGAGATAAAGCTAATATTCTTTGAGCTTGCACGATAGGAGGACATAATGAGTTTCGTCTATGTTAAAAGGATTCTCAAACTCTTGAAAGCTCCATGAACCGAGGTAACGTTAATGTTCTCACAAGGTATGGGGTCAAAGGACTTAACAAGTTTACTCTATGTTATAAAGGGACTCAATTGCTTCAGCTTAAAGAGGTGAGTAAACTATTATATTTCACTAAACAGTTAAGCGATTTCATGTTGGAATTATTGGTGTAATATTTATATGTGTTCATGGCACATTCATACATATTATCATTGCTAGTAGTCATGGGTAAGATCATACTTTAATATTTATTGTATTATTAGTCATGGTTAAGGATGATCTAGTTAACTTTGATATGTACACTCAATAACTTTATTGGGGAGCGTACTCTACTTATGTGCACTTATAAACTATATTGAGAGGACTCTCCAATTGATTAGTGTATAAATACACCACACAAAGTGAGTCATATGTAAATAATCCTTTTTTATATCATTGAGTTAAGGATCTCTAGATACAAGTGTTTTAGGTCTATGGGCACTACATCTTTGGCATTCTTTTATGGTTTTCATATTTTCCCTTTTATGTATATTTGTGCATCTCATGTAGTCCACACATGTTTGGCCATATTTCTCTCAAATACACTAATTATAGACACTTTCCCATAGATTAGTGCACCTAGCATTACGGTTCACTTGTTCATTTATTTCAACATTTTTTATAAACTATTTCGGAGACATTTGGTTGATGGCATCACCTTTTTGCGATTGTGGGACTTTATTTTTAGATATATTTTTACGACGATATAGTTTGTAGACTTTTTGTTACTAGTACACATTTTTGTAACTATGAAATAGGGTTTTTAAATTTGATTTTTTAGTACTATGTTTTTGGAGATTTTTAGCTAGTGGAATTTCTTTAAGGGCTTACAACAAGGGTTTCTAGATTTTAATTTTTTTACATGTGATTTAAAGCTTTTTTTCTTTGAGGCATAACTTTAAAGGACACAAATATAGGATTTTTCAAAAAATCTCTTGTTTAGGGTTTTTTAGGGTTTTAAGTAATTATTTTTAGATTTTCCCTTTTTAGGGCTTATTTTAACATTTGGCTTGAAGTTTTCACATCACAATCTATGAGGTTTTGGGTTCAAATCTCTTCTTTTAGGGTTTAATCCTTTTGTAAGTGTTGTACTTATATTTTAGAGTTACTTAAGTATATATAAAGAAATTTACCCTCAATAGAAGATCATTTCTTTCCTTCTTTAGTTTATTCCCTCTTTAAAAAATCCTCTTGTTCATTTTGAAACAATATTTTATCTTGAGATGTGAATTTTGGATATGGCTTGTATTGCCCTATTATAGAAATAATAAACTATAAATTTATTGGGAGAGTTGGTACTATTCCTTCTTGGAATTATATAAGGAATTAGTTGAATATTTATGGAGACATCTCCTTTGTTGAGCCTAATGACCTAAATATTATATTTTCCCTATTGAATGGGGCCACTTATTTTGGTAGATTTGAACCAGATGAACTCTATATGTAATATATGTCATATGGACAATTGTTTATTCAAGTCTTGCGTAGCTTGTCTCTAGAGGATTGAAGGGTCAAACCATGATTATGTGTCATATTTGATGGTAAAGCATGGGAACAAATTATGAGATAGACTCTTCATTGAGATTTTTAGTAAACTCTTAGTTGAGAGTCATGTATTGGTTAAGAGTTTGAAAAAATAATATCTCAATCGAATTTAGGTTAGATTATTATACAAAATTGTCTTGACTAAGAGATTAGTCATATATATGATTTCTTTTTATAGACCTCATTTTGACACTCAAGCCTATAGGTTCTCCTCTCCACATAGATGGCCCCCAAACTTTGTAGGTAGCATCAAAATTCCTCTACTTGCTTTCTTTTCCTACGATATCGTTCTATGTATTCATTATTTCCTTCTTAAATTCCTTATAAACCTCTTCACTCGAATTCTATTGTTTCTTGTCCCAAATAGATTCTAGATACTATGATTTACCACCACCCTCAACTCTTCATCCTCTTGAGGGCACTGAATACATTCCTTTATGAAGCATGGATGCAATATTGCTTAAATCCTAAGACATTGGATCTAATTAATATTGTTTCACGGGGGATCTAACTTGAGGATTGTTCATATCATTTCTCATCTTCTTTGCACACAAAAACCATGTAACACATCCAACATTACACTAGACTTAAAACACACTATTTTATTTTTTCTAAAATGTTAAATGCATAGTGGTTATATGCATTCTTATAACAAATGCATAACAAATATAACCATTTAGCGGAAGGTTAAAATATTGCGTGAAACCCATATTCACATGCATACATACATAATAATATTATGCATAATTGCAGAAGCATAAGTATTTCCATGTGCCACATATTTAACACATATGAATTTACACAGTTTTTATACCTCATAATAGATTTTCTATTAATATACATATATTATACCGACCAAAAATAAACTATGGCCTAGAAGACAACATTTCCAAATGTTTCCTTATAAATTCATTCTTGCGAACTGTGCAAACAGTATCATAACTGAATAGTAAGAACTCTCCTAGGAACTACCCAACATTGTTCACATAAATGGAACAAAGCAAGTTATAGCTATATACATATACAAATTTCAAGTTATGTAATTTCCATATTATTATGACAAGAAAAACAATATTCCAACATATTCATTTAAACTTACTGTGTAGTAAGAATGGTCTTAGGAATTGCGTAGTAGGGTTCATATAAATTAATTAGGATAACAATTACCAATATTTCCAATGCATGGAATGTAATGAAAACTCTTTACTAATTCAACCCATGGTATTTCACATGCAACCCATACGATTCCAATTCTTGTAAAAAAATACCACTCATTATTGGCCCATGGTATTTGTAAAATGAACAAGCCTGAATTTAGACTTCGACATAAACATTTAAACTTTTTTGAATACCCAAATTCAGGGTGTGGTTATTAAATACATAATACCATTCCATGCAAGGCACAATAAACGTGGCTAAATTTAAACTTTGTCATAGACATTTAAACTTCTTTGAATAAGCAAATTCAACCCGTGGTTTATTGGTTTTCAAAAACAATAATAACATTCAATGCAGGGAACAATAAACAATCCTTCGCACATGGTAATTGCTTACAACTTACCTATTAAGCAAAAATGGTCGATCCCATCTTTGACATAATCATTTAAACTTCTTTGATTAATTATTCCAAACATTTCTTTTAACTCTTAAGAACTATTTTCTTCCAATTATGTCATTATTTTATTAATTATTTCAAACATTTATTTTAACTCTTAAGAATTATTTTCTTCCAATTATATATCTTCCACATAAACGTTTAAACTTCTTTGAATAATTATTTCAAACATTTCATTTAACTCTTTAAAAACTATTTTCTTTCAATTATATGGAAAATACGAGTTTAAACTCTTTGAAATAATTTGAATAAACATTTCATTTGGGAACTCAGAAATTAGCAATACTATAGGAAATAAATTTCCCACACTTCAAATTAGTTAAAGAATGGGAATTCATAAAATTTTAGTTTCATTTGTGTAATTTATGCATTATTATCAAGCATGTCGCAGAGCAAACTTGTACTAATTCCATACATAGGAATTCAACCAAGCAATGCATGAACTGATTGTTTATATCCAAAATTTAGAGCTTAAAACATGAACCATCGAAAATGTTTACCATTCATCAAATATATATTACTAAGAAATTAAAATGCATTTTCTAAGAATTAAAAACTTAGATGTAAAAATACTTGAAATGGGTAACTTGCCGTATGTGAGACTCTCTCCACCCAACCTTAGGAAGTTTTGCTCATTAATCTCTCACCAAAATGCCACCCACGAGCTGAGACTCATGCATTCACCATGAAAACATCTCACCAATCCCATAATTTCTGAATTTCACACTTTGGCAAACAAGAAATTGGCTTAACTTCAAAATTCATGGTCTAAACAGTGCATTTCACCTCCTTAGTTTCATTCTAACAGCAAAACATCAAGATGTATCATTGTTATCATTAGTCAGAAGTTCACCAAGTTTGATGTCTACACCATTTTCCATAATTGCATAGATGATCAAAGGAACAAATGGACACAATTTCATAATTGGTTTCTCTCACTTAGACTTCAATTTTAGATTTTTCTCTCCCCGAGAAAAAATTCACGCCTTGTTTTCTCAGACTCTCCACACACATGGGCCCATGTAGTCATGGATTATAACCAGGATGAAGGAATGAATTTACTTTGGCATGCATTAGTTTAATGCATGGAAAGATGGAAACAAGTGGGTTCTCCAAGAGACCCATGTTTCCCTTTTTTTAATTAAACATTATCTTTAATCCCACTTAAATCACAATTATGATTTTACAATAAGTCTAAAGTCATTTAAAAGGGATTATGGCTTAGCTAAGACTTAGGATATTCTAAGGTTCTAAAGGATACCAAAGGGTCATGGAATAATTCCCCCTAGGACATTTTAACCCCCTTATTGTCTCTAGTGAATACATGAGTCCCCGATCTCTTCAGCATACCTCCGCAACATAGCTAGTTGTAGATTTTAATATTAATAATTGTAAAAATACAATATGTTCATCCTTGTAGGCACTCGTAGAAAATAGTTACATATTCCCATCATCGGGATAAGGGTTTCAAACCAAGGGTGTTACATTCCCCTTTGTCACATACCCCAAAATACCTATATTAAAAAAATATAAATTAAAGGATAAAGGCATGTATTCTTTTGTACTTCTAGTATTGTGGAAAACGAAATACTTTATTTGATTACATACTGAACTCTAATCCAAAGTTATAATCATGTCAAGGTTCTCTTCTTGAATAACATCCAAGGTCTATGACTCAATCCATTTGTTCCATTTGTTACATTTGTATGCTAGGGTAAAATCTCTAAGCCTTACTTCGTTTATGAGCATCATTACATGAGTATTTGGCTTAGGATTAAAGCATCATTAATAAATTTTTAACCTAACACAATTAGCATGATGAGGGTTAAAACCTTATCCAAAACCTTGCGGATCTCCAAATATCCTATCATTTATTTTTAGGGTTCTGTAATCTGACTTCCGCATTGCGGATGTGGGTTGCACAACCCCAAATCTGATTATTTAAATTAACGGTTCTGCAATCTGACTTCCACATTGTAGATGCGGGTTGAGGAACCCCAAGTCTGTCTGTTTAAATTGACGGTTCCACAATCCAACTTCCACATTGCAGATGCGGGTTGCGGAACCCCAAGTTCAATTGTTTAAATTGACGGTTCCGCAATCTGACTTCCTCATTGCAGAACCCCAAAATTTCAAGGGTTAAAAACAACGATTCCGCATTGCAGATTTCGGTGGGTTCGACGGTTTGCAGAAACATTTAAGCGGTAAGATAGAAATTAGATAAATGCTTGAACTTGAAAGTAATTACAATTTATTATTCTAGAACTAGGGTTTGACTGTGTAAAATTATACTTCCGTTCTATTATAAGTTACTCTAAATAAATCTATGTAACAGAAAAATGCCTAAATCCAGTCGCCTATGTCCTATACACATATGCTTCTGTTATGGACTCTTAATCCTTTAATCCATTCAGCTTTGTATAAGCTTTGAGAGTATAAATACTTATCTATTTGTCTCTGTATAAGAATATAAACATTCTGTTCTATATTTATTTACATTTAAATCTATATAAACCTAGTTTTATATATATAACAGAGTTATAGATCAAACGCCTATTCTATAATCCCATTGGAAATAAATCATGTACATTATTTTGCTTATAATAGTAAGAGAATAAATAGACATTGATACATTATTTGATGCATAAATATAAATTCTGCATAGAAACTAAAATAAACTTACTCAAGTGTTTGAATATCTTATATGCAGGTCTAGAAATATAATTCTGAATAAGAATACTTATAGTAAACCAAGAATGTACAGTAAAACATTATATGAGAACATGCATAAGCAAGATAATCATTTCTGATAACATGCATAAGCAAGATGAAACATTAATGTACAGTAAAACGTTATATGATAACATGCATAAGGAAGATAATCATTTATGATAACATGAATACGCAAGATAAAACAATAATGTATGGTAAAACGTTATATGATAACGTGCATAAGCAAGATAATCATTTATGAATAAAAAAATACCTATCATTTCAATAAATAGACAGTTCAGAAATAAATAAAATAGAACCTGAACTAAGCAATGCAATCTTTTTGCTTAACAGATCAGATATCATTGATAGTAAATAGACAGTTCATAAATAAATAAATAAATCTTGAACTCAACAATGGAATCATTAGACATAATTTACAGTAATAGATCTTGAACTATGCAATGCAATCGTTAGATATCATTTACAATAACAGATATTCAGAAATAAATAAATAGATCCTAAATTAAGCAATGCAATCATTAGATATCTTTTACAATAACGAATATTTAGAAATAAATAAATAGATCCTGAACTAAGTAATGCAATCATTAGATATATTTTACAGTAAACAAACATGTCATGAAATAAATAGAACCTGAACTTGCAAAGGAAAATCAAAACTGAAGGTCGTCGTTCCTCCCAACCAACTTCCAAAACAGCCAAACTACTTGCTCTGAAACCCCCGAGCCTGTTTGCTAAACCACAAGGACAAAGACTGGTCACAGAGTTCCTCTGGAATAATCTAGGTTACAATCTCACTTCATCATAAGCATCCTGCTCATTGGATGAATCAATACTTAGAGTATTCTCCCCTTTCATCATAAGCCTCCTACTTAGTGGATGAAATCGATGCTTTATAGATTTTTCCTAGGAGTTAGGTCATTCATGAGCCACCTACTCATAATGCTCCAATATGAGTCATGACTTGAATTTTAGGGAGGATTCCTCCTACATCATTTGCACCTTTACTAGGTTGTCTTTCCATGATGGGTTTCCTCTTGACACTTGTCATTTCTCCTTGTGGGCCATCAAACACTCTTCAACAACGCTTTCAGTTTTGATTCCCTTAGCTATTTAATAATTTAAAAATAATAATTCTTTTACAATGCCTTGACCTCACTTGGTCGATAATGTCAAATCAAATAATAACATAAGGTCTTATAAAACAATAATCATTGGGGTTCCTAGGTGTATTAGATACACCCCCCTTAAAGTCTACCGTCCTCGGTGTTACTTTTAAAATTCCTCTGAATTATTTTGAAACAAAATTGGATATGCCTCCCACATAATTCTTTCCACTTCCCAAGTATCCTCTTCTGGGCTAAGGTGCTTCCATTGCAGCTTGACTTGTACAATGGTGCAGTTCTGGAGTAAAATTTCTCTCCTGCCGAGAATACATTCAGGTCCCACCTAAAATTCTCCTTCGGGTTCCACCTGGGTAGCATTCCATTCAACCACATGAGTAGCATCATGGACATATCTTTTTTAGAATTGAAATATGAAAAAAATTATTTAATTTAATTTTAGGTGGTAGTGCTAATTGATAAGCCACTGGCCCAACCTTTTCCAATATCTCAAATGGTACACAATACCTGGGTGCCAATTTTGTGCACTTTCGCAATTTTAAGGAACTTTTTCTGGGTTTCACTTTCACATAAACATGATCCCCTACCTGGAACTCTCTTTGAGTTCATTTCAAATCAACATAGCTCTTTTGTCTATATTGAGCTATCTTCAAGTTGTTTTGTACCTGTTTCACTGTTAGTTCCATGTCCTTCAACATTTTAGGACCTAACATTAGTTTATCAACTGGACTACTCCAGGAAATTGGAGTATTACATTTCCGTCCATAAAGTATCTCAAATGGAATCATTTTTGCAGAGGCCTAGAAATGATTATTATATGCAAAATCAACAAGATGTAAATACTCTTCCCATTACTTAGGTTTTTCCATTACATACATTCTAAGCACGTCTTCTAAAATTTGATTCACCCTTTCAGTTTGTCCATCGCTTTGGGTATAATATGCAATACTGAAATTTAATTGAGTATCCAAACCTTTAAATAAATATTTCCAGAAATTTCCCGTAAACTTTGCATCCCTATTAGAAATCACAACTTTAGGTACACCATGCAATCTGAAAATTTCTTTCATAAAAATATCAACAATATTAATAGCTTTATAAGTAGATTTGACAGGAATAAAATGTGTTGTTTTACTAAGCTTATCTACCACAAGCATAATTGAATCATTATGTTTAACATTCTTAGGAAAACATGTTATAAAATCCATGATAATAACTTCCACTTCCATTCTGGAATGGGTAAAGGATGTAGCAATCCGGCTGGGTGTTGATGTTCAACCTTAACTTGCTGACATTCGATGCATCTAACAATGTATTCTGCTACTTCATTTTTCATATTATGAAAAAATAATTATTTTCTTAACATAGTAATCATTTTCTGATATCCAGGATGTCCTGAATATAGTCTTTTATGCATTTCATTCATGATTAATGACTTGACCTCCTCTGAATTAGGTACATACAATCTATTTTTACATACCAACATTTATTTTCTGTTAAGACTGAATTCTGATTTTACTTTATTGGTTTTTTTTTCTACTATCATTTCTTTTAATTTTTTATATTCTTTATCAAATTTTACTGATGTTATGATTTTATTTTCCAGATCTATTTCATAGCTGCTACACTTAGTTACATACGACATATTCGCAGATGACTTAACACATCAGCCACTTTATTTTTCTTTCCTTTAATAAGTTTAATTTCAAAGTCATATTCACTTAGGAAAGATAACCATCTAGCTTGTCTAGCATTTAAATTCTGTTGGTCAAATAAATATTTTAAACTGATATTATTAGTCATTAGTAAGAATCTTCTTCCAATAAGATAGTGTCGCCACATTTTAAGTGCCTGTATAATGGAAGCTAACTCCCAATCATGAGTAGCATAGTTATTTTCATGTTCTTTAATATTTTTTTATTCATAGGATACCACATAGTTTTCTTGCATTAATACTCCACCTAGATCCTCTTTGCATGCATTTGTGCATATAAAAAAATATTTATAGGGGTCTGCTATCTTTAGGATATGAGCCGTTGTTAATAAATATTTTAGTTTATTAAAGTTGATTTCACATTTCTCATTCTATTCAAATTTCTTTCCTCTCTTTTGCAATGAAGTTATAGGATATGCAATTTTTGAAAATCCTTCAATAAATTAGCGATAATATCCAGTGATCCCCATAAAATATCTAACATCAGATACATCTTTAGGAACATGCCATTCCACGATAGCTTTAATTTTATTTAGATCCACTGATATACCATCTTTAGACACTACATGTCCCAAGTATTGAATTTTATCCTTAAAGAATTCACATTTACTGAATTTAGCATAAAGTTCTTGTTCTCTTAATACTTGTAAGACTATTCTTAAATGCTATTCATGCTCTTGTTGATTTTTAGAATAGATTAATATGTCATCAATGAATATGACTAAAAAATTATCCAAATATTTAGTTAATATACTATTCACTAAACACATAAAATACGTTGGAGCATTTGTCAGCCCAAAAGGCATCACGACAAATTCATAGTGACCGTATCTGGTCCTAAAAATTGTCTTATATATATATTCATCTTTAACTCTGACTTGATGATATCCAGATCTCAAGTCTAGCTTTGAAAATATCGTTGCTCCTCGAAATTGATGAAATAAGTCATCGATCCGAAGCAAAGGATATTTGTTTTTAATTGTCATTTTATTAAGTTGTTTTTAGTCTATACAAAACCTTAATGATCCATCTTTTTCTTCACAAACAACACCGGTGCTACCCAAGGAGAAACACTTGGTCGAATGTACTTTTTATCAATCAATTCTTGAGTGTGTGCTTTTAATTCGTTAAGTTTCAATATATTCATACGATATGGAGCTTTTGATGCTGGTACTGCTCCTGGTACTAAATAGTAAAATCAATCTCTCTTTTAAGAGGTAATCCAAGAATTTCTTCCAGAAACACATCCTTAAAATCTTTTAAAATTGGAGTATCATCTATTTTAATTTCATTGTTTTTATCACTATCATCAATTATACTAACATCATATACTTTATAGCCTTTTCGAACATACCTTTTCATTTGTAAAGTATAAATTTCTCTAATAGTAGTTTTCCTTGGAATTCCTTTAACTATTTTAAGTCTACTTTATTAGTCTATGCATGAGAAGGTTTTATCATAACAGTTCAGAATTACTCTATGCTTTTCTAACCAATCCATTCCTATCAATAAATCATAGGATACTAAAGGCATAATATTTAAATCAACATGCGTCATAAGACCATTCATATTAAATTCACATTCTTTCACAAAACTAATGACTTTTCTTTTCATGTCTGCAGCAAGCTGAACTAACCAATACTTTTTAAATTTAATTTGCTGTAATTTACACAGTTCTACAATTCTTGGTGAAACATAACTTAAATTCGGGCCTGGATCAATTAATATAGAGATTGGTTTATTTTTTTAGCATACCTTCAATTTCTACCATTGATGTCTCATGGTCTACTTTCCTGTTCTCCAATGTTGCACAAATTATAGAAATGCTCCTTGCTACATCTCCAACCGTAGTATCTTCTTGAACATTGTGAACATTGTTAAAACTTTTTCTTCTAATTGGACAGTCTTTAAAACAATGTGGTTCACCACATTCCCAACATTTTAAAGGTTCCCTTTGAATATTATTTTTATTATAGCGAGCAAATGTTTCTCTTTCTTTTATTACTGTAGGATTTTGTGGCTTAAAACTTATGAAATTATTTCTATGATAGTTTCGATGATTATTTCCAGAAGTGTTATTAAATATCATAACTTTTCTTTTGTGCTCAAATCTTTCATGTTTTCTTTTCTTCCAACTTGGTACGTTATCTTTTTTGTTCTTATTTTGATCATAACATAAATTTTCTTTTTTTATAGATTCATCCAATGTTTTTGGATTGTTGTATTCAATTCTTTATTTGTAAATTGTTGGTAAATGACGGAGAAAATGTTGTACTTTAGGTTTTTCATCAACAATATAAGGTACCTAACGTAATAAACTCAGAAATTTATTGCACAGTTCCTTCATTGTATAAGTTCCTAGTTTTGAATCATAAAACTCTTTAGCTCTTTCTTCATAGTATTGTTCCGACAAGTATTTTATTTTAAAGTATTTATTGAAACTTTTCCAAGTTAAGTGACGTTCTTTAATTCATTTTACCTTCTTGACATCTTTCCACCAAATGTCGGCCTTTCCTGTTAAATTATAAATTGCCATCTTTGCTTTTAATTCATTAAAGTAGTTGTAAATCTAAAATTAATTTATCAATGTTGATCCCTTTTAGTCCAAGTTTTGTAACCATGCTCTGATAGCATTATGTCACATACCCCAAAATACCTATATTTAAAATAAAAATAAAAGGTTAAATGCATGTATTCTTTCGCACTTCTAGTATTGCGGAAAACAAAATACTTTACTTGATTACATACTGGACTCTAAGACAAAGTTAGAAGCATGTCAAGGTTCTGTTCTTGAATAACATCCAAGGTCTAGAACTCAATCCATTTGTTACATTTGTATGCTAGGGTAAAATATCTAAGCCTTACTTTTTTTATGAGCATCATTACATGAGTATTTGTCTTAGGATTATAAGCATCATTAATAAATTTTCAACCTAACACAATTAGCATGATGAGGGTTTAAACCCTTACCCAAAACCTTGCAGACCTCCAAAAATCCGACCATTTATTTTTACAGTTCTGCAATCCGAATTCCACATTGCGGAACCCCAGATCCAACTGTTTAAATTAATGGTTCCACAATCCAAATTCTGCATTGTGGATGCGGGTCGCGGAACCCCAAGTACAACTGTTTAAATTGATGATTCCACAATCTGACTTTTGCATTGCGGATGCGGGTTTCGGAACCCCAAGTCTAACTGTTTAAATTGACGGTTCCACAATCTGACTCTTGCATTGCGGATGCAGGTTGCTAAACCCCAAAAGTTCAAGGGTTAAAAACATCGATTCCACATTACGTATTTTGGTGGGTTCGACGGCTTGCAGAAATGTTTAACCGGTAATCTAGAACTTAGATAAATGCTTGAACTTGAAAATAATTATAGTTTATTATTCTAGAACTAGGGTTTGACTATGTAAAATTATCCTTCCGATCTGTTATAATTTACTCTAACTAAATCTATGTAACAGAAAAACACCTAAATCTAGTCGCCTATGTTTTATAAACATATGCTTTTGTTATTGACTCTTAATCCTTTAAGCCATTCGGCTCTGTATAAGATTTGAGAGTATAACTACTTATCTATTTGTCTCTGTATAAGAATATAAACATTTTGTTCTATATTATTCACATTTAAATCTATATAAACCTAGTTTTATATATATAACAAAGTTATAGATCAAATGCCTATTTTGTAATCCCATTGGCAATAAATCATGTACATTATTTTGCTTATAACAATAAGGTAATAAACATACATTGATACATTATTTGATGCATAAGTATACCTTCTGCATAGAAACTGAAATAAACTTACTCTAGTGTTTGAATATCTTGCATGCAAGTCTATAAATATAATTCTGAATAAGAATACTTATAGTAAACCAGGAATGTACAGTAAAACATTATATGATAACATGCATAAGCAATATAATCATTTCTGATAACATGCATAAGAAAGATAAAAACATTAATGTATAGTAAAACATTATATGATAATGTATGCATAAGGAAGATAATCATTTATGATAACATGCATAAGAATGATAAAACGTAAATGTATAGTAAAACGTTATATGATAACATGCATAAGCAAGATAATCATTTATGAATAAAAAATTACCTATCATTTCAGTAAATATCATTTACAGTAAATAGATAGTTCAAAAATAAATAAAATAGAACCTGAACTAAGAAATGCAATCTTTCTGCTTAATAGATCATATATCATTCACAATAAATAGACAATTCAGAAATAAATAGATAGATCCTTAACTCAGCAATGCAATCATTAGACATCATTTACAGTAATAGATCCTAAACTAAGCAATGCAATCATTAGATATCATTTACATTAACAAATATTCAGCAATAAATAAATAGATTCTGAACTAAGCAATGCAATCATTAGATATCTTTTATAGTAACATATATTCATAAATAAATAAATAGATCCTAAACTAATCAATGCAATCATTAGATATATTTTACAGTAAACAGACATGTGAGGAAATAAATAGAACATGAACTTGTAGAGGAAAATCAAAACCGAAGGTCGTTGTTCCTCCTAACCAACTTCCAGAACAACCAAACTACTTGCTCTGAAACCCCCGAGCATGTTTGTTGAACCACAAGGACAATGACTGGTCCCAGAGTTCCTATGGCATAAGCTAGGTCACAATATCACTTCATCATAAGCCTCCTTCTCATTGGATGGATCAATACTCAGTGCATTCTCTCCTTTCATCACAAGCCTCCTGCTTAGAGGATGAAATCGATGCTTTATATCATTTGGCTAGGACTTAGGTCATTCATGAGCCACCTGATCGTAATGCTCCAACAGGAGTCACGACTTGAATTTTAGGGAGGATTCCTCTTGCATATTTTGTGCCTTTACTAGGCTATCTTTCCATGATGGATTTCCTCTTGACACTTGTCATTTCTCCTTGTGGGCCAGCAAACACTCTTCAACAACGCTTTCAGTTTTGATTCCCTTAGTTATTTAATAATTTGAAAATAATAATTATTCTACAATGTCTTGACCTTACTTGGTCAATAATGTCAAATCAAATAATAACATAAGGTCTTATAAAACAATAATCATCAGGGTTCCTAGTTGTATTACACCCTCCCCCATAAAGTACACAACATCCTCAATGTTCTAATGCTTATAGACACACATATATCAAAAAATTTGAAAATGTTGCAGGTGAGTCTCCTGCATTACCTCTTTCAAGTTAGATTTTTAGGGAAAGGTCCATGAAACCCCTTGATGTTGCTCCTACTGGCTTGGACCTTCCATCTCAACATGCAGATTGTTCACTTCAACAATTCTTTCTTCTAATCTACTTTCCAACTTAGTCAAAGGTTTGGAAACTTTGTGGATGCCATCTTTCTTGTTACCCATTGTTGGGCATTTATTGAAGTAATGATTACCTTTACAATTCCAAAATTTTATTTGATATGGCTGCCTTTAATTTACAGTCTCAACCATCTTTGATTTCTCTGACCTTGGGCATTTCTTGGTTGATCGATCAGGTGAATTCTTCTTTAGAGGGTTGATGTACTTATTGAACTTTCATTGTAATTGATGTCGACTAATGTCAAAGAGGAATCAATATTCCTGTTCCAGTTTCAAGAAGTATATGGTTTCCATGATAAAGAAGTATATCTTGAAGTACATCAAGCATATCTAGTTTAAATAAGTACATAAGGAATACATCCTACAACATCCACCCAACCCATGGATGAATAAACACTTTGTCTCGATGATCCATGCGGGATGTGGTTAGCCACCTTCTTCAAAACTAAATCTTCTTTCCATATAGGAAGCTCATGAGGTATCACTTTCAAGGCATGCATTCCAAACAATTCCCTACAAATGCAAGCAATACTTATGTATCCTTGGGCCTCCATCTCAGTGATGTACTTTTCTACCCAATCCTCAGATAATCAATTACTAGATCTTGCAGACTTAATTGGTATGTCCCCAACTATTTCTCCCATAGTTGATTCCTTCTCTATGCCCTTCTTAATACCAACAAGTGCTTGGCCAAAAAATATTCTAAATCTATGTTCTCCTTAAGAACTTGCAAATATAAATTTACCTCATGTTCAAATCTCACATGAGATTCCTCCATCAAATCCATTGTTCCACCTATAATGTGAACATGATTGTCTTCTATGCAAGATGGATGGTGTGACGAAATCAACTTATTTAAAAGTTGATCATTCTCCATTCTTGATTCTTGAAGGGCCCTCTTTGTGTGCTCTTCAATGAATCAACAATGGCCTCTAATTCACTAGTGAGCTTTTTTAATTCTTTTTATTCCTCCTTGAGCACACCATGGTACATTTAAACCATAATGAGGAGATGATCTCTATTTAAAATTAAGTTCATGTAAATCTCGTTCATCTTTATCATTGCTTCTTTGAGTACCATGAATTATTCCAAAAAGGTTTCTCCCTCCAAATCTCCTCCTGAAGCTTTCCAACAACATCTTGTCACTAAGGTATTGGTGTCAATAAATTTCTTCATGGCTCCCATAAGATTCTCTTGGTTCTCTTTCAATGATCCAATCAAATGATGTGGCTCACAAAATAATATCCACCACCAATGAGCCTTACTCCCATAGATAAATTTCATAATCCTCTTGGTGTGAAACAAGTGCTCTTCCATCATCTTGCAATTCAATGACTCCTTCAAGCACTTGTAAATCAGAAAAATCCTCATGCTCACTTTGCACATGAGGCTAATCCAATATTCCATGTGTGAAATCAGCCACACACCTCTAATCAAATGTAATTTTGGGAAAGGACTATGACTCTCCCAATGCCATGTTCATTTGCTCTACTTCTGCTACCTTTTCTTCTGCAACTTTGAGAGCAAGATCTCTATCCATAAACAACTGCAATTATTATTCTCTCATCATCCCCAGTTGTATTTTAATGATGCTTAGTTCGGAAGTAGAGACTCTTTCTACCATTCCTTCTTGTTCCGCTTCGATCAGATTGTCATTGATTTTTTGTACTCCATCATTTCTGGACAAGGTCTGCATTAAATTTTCTTTTGTGATTAAGAGTTGGTTCTCTAAGTCACTCAATGGCTCCTTAAGAGCACTATGTGGGATTCCAAAAGTGTGCTCATGCAACTCTTGATATCAATGTAAACTCTCCTATAAAAATTCATCCTTCTCCAAATTTTGATTCTTAGAACTAGAAGGCTCTACTATGCCAATATTCTCACTAGAAGTGGCTTCCATCTCAAGATGAAACAAAGGATTACAAAAATTAGAATTGTAGCAATACCTTTGCATCACATGTTCCTCTTCATGTGGTAGAGCTATGGTGGTATTTTCTTCCACCAAAATTTCTATTTCACCCTCCACTAATGTGGGGTTGCCTCTTGATCCATGATGAATTTCTAAGGGTGCTTAAAGGGATTCACTTTCCTCTTCCTCCAAATATGCTCCACAAGTGGTTTCCTCTCCAACAACCCTATCTTTCGTCTCCCTTGTAATGATCTCAAACTCACCAATAAACAAGTTTGAATTTCCATGAGTGGATTCATTCTCCACATTGTCAACATCCTCTTGCATGGTGGCTTGACCTCCCATCTTACCATGTTCTTTATCCTTCTTTGTGGCTAACTCAGTGAGATGTTCATCATATTCATTTGATGAGCATCCTTTATTGGGAAGGGTTATATTCATGATTTCTAAGGGATACAATGCAATTTACAATTACTTGTGGTATTCATCCACATCTTCACAGTCATTCCACTAGTACAAAATGAGAGATAAGTGACAAAAAAAAAAACCAAAATCCACATATAAATGACCACTTTTGAGTTTGTGACCATTGGTAGCAAATTAGTGGCCATATATCACGTGATCAAAAATGTGGTCATATTTAGCTTGGTCATTTATAGCTTATCTTGTGGTCATATATTTGGTTGTATATTTGGTCATTAATTTGGTAATATATTTGGTCATTAAATGTCACAATTAATGGCCACATTTTTTGTCACGTGATACATGACCGCTAATTTGCTACCAGCGATCGTCAACTCAAAAGTGGTCATTTATATGCATATTTTGGTCACTTATCTCTCATGTTGTACTGGTGGTCATTTATATGCAAATTTTGGTCATTTTTTTAGTCATTTATCTCTTTTTAGTGGTTTCAGGATATAAATAGGGCACAGAGGAATCGAACCACCAACCTCCTGCCTATAAGGCAAGTGCTCTACCATTGAGCTAGCACCCTTAAATGTTTAACACTATATGTTGGACTTGCCTCAATACTCTTAAGGTAGGAATTTCTGAGCTTTCTGTTGTTCTTCAGTTGATATTCAATTGTTGGCTAGAAGTTTTTTCATTGCTTGAATTCCCCAATTTAGCCTTCAATGCAGTTATGCATAGATTAGAACCTTACAAAAGGTCTCGCATATAATGCTATGAAGAAAGAATGGCTAAGCTTCCAAAAACATGACTTCACACAAAAACAGAAGCAATGATGTAGACTTGATGAGTTAGAAGAATTGATGTCTCGTTGTTGAAGCCCATATATTAAGAAATGAAACATCCATATGTGAGCATCTCACTAAAGAATTATTTTCAATATTGTTTAGAGGTCAAGATCAGGCAACTGAAATATGTGCTCATCATTTGCAAAAATATGGTGGAAATCTATGGTTATAATGTCACATTCGTGACAAATTTTATCATGTTCACAGGACATTGAATCTTAACATTTGTGGTGAATGGAGAACTGACCCACAAGCTTCCACATCTATGGAGGTCAAAACTATTGCACCTCTCTTTCCATAGAATTTTGCTCTCGAATCTTTAATTGTTGAAATATTGTAACTTCTAATAATATTATATTTGTATTATTCCAGAGATGTTTCATTCCTCCAATGAATTGTGCTAACCAGGGTTATTAGATCCACCATGTGGGGGTCGGCCCTGAGTTAATTTATTAGGGGTTATTAGACTCTCTTAGAAGAGGTCGGCCCCATAGGGTAAAAAGTCAGTCGGGAAACAAGTATAACTAGAGGAGGATGTTCCTCACTTATCTCACTTTTCCATCACTCGAAAAGTAGGGCACAAGTGAGAGAGAGAGGTATGCATAGGAGGTAGAGAAGGAGCTCTAGTCTTGGACTACATCTTGTATTTGGTTGATCATATTATTAAGGAAAGCTTTGCTGGGTTTTCTACCCCATGAGGGTTTCCCAAGGTAAAATCTCTGTCTATCTTGTGATTGTGTTTCTTTCAGTGATCTTGCTAGTCAAATTAGTATAAACTTAACATGGTATCAGAGCTAGCCTAGATAGGAAATCTTTCACAAGGTGAAAATCTCTCTCTCTCCTCCTCCAGTGAAAATTAGGGTTTCTGCAAAAGTTGGTATTTTTTTATTCTAATTGCATGGCTGGATAGCCCTCCTCAAAATCAAAGTTTTGAGCCCTGGATCGAGGTTTTTGGTTGGGTAGAACTCTGGGAAAGTCAAACCCTAGTTTGACCAAAAGTGCAGAAAACCAGAAAACTAGAGAACCAGAAAAGCTGCGCACCTGTGCACCAGTAAACCAGAAAATCTGTGAACCTGTGCACCAGAAAACCAGAAAAGAGAAGACCAAAAAACTAGAAATTATGTTGCAGATCCGGAAGGTGAAAAGTTGAAGTCTCCAGAAGCATAACACACGAGATCTTCCAATTCAATCAAGCACAACTCCTGGTAAGTGTTATTCTATCTCTTGAGAAACTTCAATCTCTTTTGACCCCTAGAGAAGATGGCTCCAAGCACTAAGCTTGAAGACAAGCTAGAGGGTATAGAAAATTTTCGGGCATGGAAATATAAAATTGGCCTCGTTCTTGAAGAGAATGACTTTGCCCAGTATATCAAGGATGAGATTGCAGAACCTGGAGAGGATGAAGCCAAAGAGAAGTATAGGAAGGATTTGATTAGGGAAAAGAGAATCATTGTTGATTCTATTAAAGACCACTTGACTCCCCAAGTGGCATCCAAGAAGACTCCAAAGGAAATGTATGATGCCCTTTCCATAATGTATGAGGGAAAGAAAATCAATAGGAAGATGAATCTGAGAGCTTAATTAAAGAGCACAAAGATGAACAAAGGAGAATATGTTCAAGACTATTTCTCAAGGATCTCTCAGCTCAAAGAACAACTACATGCTATTGGAGATACCCTTGATGAAGATGAACTAGTCATGACTGCTCTAAATGGTCTCACTAGACCATGGGAGTCATTTATCCAAACCATGTGTGACAGAAAAGAAAGCATGAATTTTGATGTGGCATGGGAAGATTGCATCCAAGAAGAAGCTAGGGTTTCCAACAGAGAATCCCTGCTCAAAGAAGATGACGAAGCCTTATCTACACACACCAAGCGAAGGAGGAATCAATCTTACTTCAAGAAGGATAGTCACAAGGAGTCTCAATCTCCACAAAGATTTCAGAAGAGAGGAAGAAGAAAATACTCTTCTTTCCAATGTTTCAATTGTCATAAAGAAGGAAACATTGCTAGATATTGTCCCTCAAAGAAGAAGAAAAATCTTCACCATAAAAGACATCAAGCTCATCTTGCAGAAGATGAAAGTGAAGAAGAAGAAGAAGAGGAAGAAAGGCCTCACAAGAAGAGATCTAGAAAAGAAGAAGAAGAAGAAGAAATGCCCCTCCTCAAGAAAAGATCTAGAAGGAATGAAGAAGAAGATGCAGAAGAGTATGTTCTATTCTCTGCACTCTCATGATCTATAACACCTGGAGAAGATACATGGATGATTGATAGTGGTGCTTCAAAGCATATGACTGGACAAAAGAAAACTCCTTCAAAACTGGAAGAGAAGACCTCCCCACAAAAGGTTTCATTTGGAGATGACTTTCAATATCCCATCAAGGGAATTGGTGAAGTAAGCTACAAGCTTGATTCTGGAACACCATTGAAGATGAAAGAGATATTATATGTCCCAGGATTGAAGAAGAACTTACTTTCTAGCTTAGCTCTAGATAAGAAAGGTTATAGGGTTGCATTCATAGATGGACAAGTACTCATGTGGTCTAACGAAAAATCTATTGAGGATGTAATTGTTATTGGTGAAGAGGAAGGAGGTTTATACAAACTCAGGGGACATCCAGAAGCTTCCCTTGTTCATGAAGCCACTAGCCCTAATGAACTATGGCATAGGAGGCTTTCTCATATTAACTACAAAGCACTACCTCATGTGAGTAAGGTTGTCATAGGACTACTAGATTTGAATATTGATCATGATGGCACATGCAAGGGGTGTGCAAAAGGAAAGAATATCAAGAACCCATTTCCGAAGAGTGAAACAAAGACCAAGAGTATTTTGGAATTGATTCATTCAGATGTATGTGGACCAATGCCCTCCACATCTTTGAGTGGATATGAATACTACCTTAAATTTATTGATGACTAATCTAGAAAGACTTGGATTTACTTTCTAAAGGGGAAGAATGAAGTCTTTGGAAAGTTCAAGGAGTTCAAAGCCTTGATAGAAAATCTTTCAGAAAAGAAGATCAAAATACTCAGGACAGATAATGGTGGAGAATACACTTCAAAGGATTTTGAAGTCTTTTGTAAAGAAGCTGGAATCAAGAGGGAGTTAACCACTCCCTATAATCCTCAACAAAATGGTGTTGCGTAAAGAAAGAATAGAACCATCATGGAAGCTGTGAAGACAATGATACATGATCAAGACATGCCTATGTATCTATGGGCTGAAGCAGCTAGGACAGCAGTCTATGTGCAAAATAGACTATCCCACAATGCTCTTGATTTCAAGACTCCAGAAGAAGTGTTCAGAGTGAAGAAGCCTGAGGTAAGTCACCTCAAGATATTTGGATGTCCAGTATACATTCACATTCCAAAATAAAACAGGACTAAGTTAGATCCTTCCGGAAAGAAGGGAATATTTGTTGGATATTGTGAAACATCCAAGGCATTCAGAATATACATCCTAGGATTTCACCATATGGAGATTATTAGGGATGTGACATTTGATGAAGAGACAGCTCTCAAGAAATCTAGGAAGTGCCAGTATGAAGAAGTAAATGAAGAAGATGCCCCTCCCAAAATTACAGAGATTGCACCCATATCTGAAGATGTAACACATGAAGACCATGATATGATAGAACCACAAGAACCCCCCCTTTCAAACATTTCAAGGAAAAGAAAGCCAGCATGGGAAAGAGATATTATACTAGGAGCAGAAAAGTATGGAGCTCCTGAGGGCTCCACTAGAGTAAGAAAGAAACCAAAGCCATTCTCCAACTATATGGCTTTGTTGTGTGATCTTATAGATCAGGAACCTACTAGTTATGAAGAGGCAATTCATAAGAAAGAATGGGTAGAGGCAATGACAGAAGAATACCAATCAATAATGAAGAATGATGTTTGGGATATAGTTCCCAAGCCAAAAGACAAAAGTGTGGTATCTTCCAAATGGATATACAAAATAAAGCATGCTGCGGATGGTAGCATTGAAAAATACAAAGCAAGATTTGTGGCCAGAGGATTCTCTCAGAAAGAGGGAATTGACTATGAAGAAACTTTTTCCCTAGTTGCAAGGTACACTTCCATTAGAACCATCATGGCACTTGCATCCATGACGAAATGGGATCTACACCAGATGGATGTAAAGACAGCCTTCTTGAATGGTGTAATTGAGGAAGAAGTGTACATAGAACAACCACAAGGATTTGAGGTAGAATATGGAAGAACCCATGTATGCAAACTGAAGACGGCCTTATATGGGTTGAAACAAGATCCTAGAGCTTGGTATGGAAGAATTGACAGTTTCCTGACAAACTTGGGCTTTACCAAAAGTAAAGCTGATCCTAATATTTATCTCAAGGTTATGAATGATGAACTTGTCATATTGTTACTATATGTGGATGATCTATTTCTGACTGCAAATGAGAAACAAATTATCAAATGCAAAAAGAAGCTCTCATTAGAATTTGAGATGAAAGATCTTGGATTAATGCACTACTTCCTAGGTTTGGAAGTATGGAAAGGACCAAATGGAATCTTTCTCAACCAAGGTAAGTATGCTATGGGAATCTTGAAAAGATTCGATATGTTGAAATGCAAAGCCATGGCCACTCCCATGGATTCCAACTTAAAGCTATTAGTTGATGACTCTTCAGAGTTAGTGGATGTGACTCTATACAGACAGATTATTGGGTCATTAATGTATCTGACAAATACCAGGCCAGACATATGCTTTGCGGTTAACACTCTGAGTCAGTATTTAGTGAAACCGAGACGAGTTCACTTAATTGTTGCAAAGCATATGATGAGGTACCTAAAAGGTATGATAGATTTTGGTCTCTATTATCATGGAGATCATGACTTCAGATTGTATGGCTAAACAGATGTTGATTGGGCAGGAATTGTATCAGACAAGAAGACTATATCAGGTGGATGTTATTGTATGGGATCTGCCATGATCTCGGGGTTTAGCAGAAAGCAATCAAGTGTGGCTCTCAGCACAGCTGAAGCAGAATATATAGCTGTCTTCTCTGCTAGTTGTGAAGCAGTATGGCTTCAAAAAATATTATCAGGATTGTTTGACTTAGAGATGGACCCCACTGTGATTCTATGTGACAACCAGAGTTGTATCAAGATGACAGAGAATCTAGTGTTCCATGATAAGTCAAAGCACATAGAGATCTGATATTTCTATATACGAGATTTGGTGCAAAAAGGAACTATAAAGCTCGAATTTATAGGCACTGATGAACAAGTTGCTGATGTATTGACCAAACCTCTATCTCGAGTAAAGTTTGAGTATTTTTGAGACAAGCTTGGGGTAGTTCAGAAGGACCCTCCTCGAAAGGGGGAGTGATATGATTGATAAAGATATCTTTGGGTACTAGTATTGATATGGATACTTGTATTGATGATATGTATACTTGTATTGATGAGGATACTTGTATTGATGATATATATTGATGAGGATATGTATTGATGAGGATACTTGTATTGATGATATATATTGATGAGGATACTTGTATTGATGATGTGTACTAATGATAATTGTATTGATGAGGATACTGTATCGATGATGTGGCTACCTATTCCAACGATGAGGTTGATGATGAGGTTGCTTGTTCCAACGATGAGGTCGATGAAAATGGTCCTTAGACTTTGTCTAAGTGGACAGTATGGGGATTGTATCATCCTTGGACTTCAGTCCTAAAATGAGCCGCAGACTATATGTCACCGAGAGTGGGGATTGTATCATCCTTGGACTTCAATCCTAAAATGAGCCGCAGACTGTATGTCACCGAGAGTGGGGATTGTATCATCCTTGGACTTCAGTCCTAAAATGAGGCGCAGACTATATGTCACTGAGAGTGGGGATTGTATCATCCTTGGACTTCAGTCCTAAAATGAGGCGCAGACTGTATGTCACCAAGAGTGGGGATTGTATCATCCTTAGACTTCAGTCCTAAAATGAGCTGTAGACTATATGTCACAAAGAGTGGGGATTGTATCATCCTTGGACTTCAGTCCTAAAATGAGCCGCATACTATATGTCACTGAGAGTGGGGATTGTATCATCCTTGGACTTCAATCCTAAAATGAGCCGGAGACTATATGTCACCGAGAGTGGGGATTGTATCATCCTTGGAATTCAGCTCCAAAATGATCCGCAGACTGATGTCTCTGAGAGTGAGGGGATTATATCGTCCCCGGACTTCAGTCCCTGAATTGATCCATAGACGTATGTCTCCGAGAAGTGGTCCTTAGCCATTGTCTAAGTTGATGAGTGGGCTGCATCGTCCCTAGACATGATATGGTGTCTTAAATGGATCATGTGTGTTGTAGGGTATGCTGCTATGATGCTGATGATCGTGTGATGATGATGCTAATTATCATGTGATGACGATGTTGATGATCATGTGATGACGATGCTAATGATCGTGTGATGACGATGCTAATGATCATACGATGACAATGCTGATGATCATGAGGATCCAGATGTTGATGTTACTATAGTTGTTCGAATGCTACAGAAGATGAAGACTCAGTATTGAAGATGTTCCAGTAACTGCTTGAGTTACTGATGATGTTGAGAAATCTTCCAATGATTTATAGATGTATCATGTATCATGTAGTCGATGACTCCTTGCTCCTGCAGATGTTGTTATAATATCCTTCTTGTTAAGGGGGAGTGTTGAAATATTGTAACTTCTAAGAATATTATATTTGTATTATTCTGGAGATGTTTCATTCCTCCGATGTGACTTTATTATGTATCCAGAGATGTTTATTCCTCCGATGTGACTTTATTATGTATCCAGAGATGTTTATTCCTCCGATGAATTGTGGTAACCAGGGTTATTAGATCCACCATGTGGGGGTCGGCCCTGAGTTAATTTATTAGGGGTTATTAGCCTCTCTTAGGAGAGGTCGGCCCCATAGGTTAAAAAGTCAGTCGGGAAACAAGTATAAGTAGAGGAGGATGTTCCTCACTTATCTCACTCTTCCATCACTCAGAAAGTAGCGCACAAGTGAGAGAGAGGTCTGCATAGGAGGTAGAGAAGGAGCTCTAGTCTTGGACTACATCTTGTATTTGGTTGATCATCTTAGTGAGGAAATCTTTGCTGGGTTTTCTACCCCATGAGGGTTTCCCAGGGTAAAATCTCTGTCTATCTTGTGATTGTGTTTCTTTCAGTGATCTTGCTAGTCAAATTAGTATAAAATTAACATTAACATGCCCACTTGAGACAAAGGAAGCTTATTTGGGGCAATCACTGAACCCTAGCGAGCACTTATGCCCATACTTTGATGAATCGAGCTGCAAAGAGCCCAAGAGTTAGAGCCTCTCCAAATGAACCATGTACCCAGACACAATAATACTTGGCCATAAATATATTTATCTTGTCCCACGGAGATGCATGAAACTTACAAATTATCACCATGGTAATTAATGAGAACGAGACATAAATTTGCAATTAAAAAACACTTTGGTACACAGAAGTTAGCTGGGAGTTGCCAGAGGACACTTACATTGTGATTTTCATGAACAAAGTCGATCAGAAAATTTCCAATGTGTAGAGTTAACAAGGAGAATAACTGTCATCAATAATATGTCAGTAGATAAGATTGCAATCCTCCTCTCCATGATATATCCATCACATCGCTTTGAAAGAAAACACAAGTGTGACATTCTCAAAATAATTGTTAAGGCCAAAAATACTTACCGCGCAAGTTAAGGGAAGAGTCTTCGATGCAACAAATGCACACAAAAGAGAATAAATAACTATTACACCATATCTTACAACTTCAGATCCTCTCTTTGTACCAATCCTAACCTGCTTTTGTTATAGGTCAAAATGATGAAATTGGATCAGATGATAGGAATGTGGTTGTCCATCAGAGCCATCTCTTCATGAGGCATTACACTGGTAATCAAGATATTTTGTAAAATATTTTGAACGATGAAGCTAGCAAAATCAAGTATCAAAACAATATTCTGACAATTCTTAACTCTAATTTTGTTTTCACTGGCCTGGTTCTACCTATCCTTTATATTTTACAGTAAATTGCATTTGGCTCTATAAAGGATATGGTAATCACCAGGGGAGACATTTTTCCAACCTCCCGATCTCCATCAATCTAACCTATTCAAAACAAGTGTTAGCTCATATCGCTTTTAATTTCATTTTTGATAGAATATCAGCCAACTGGTCATTATTGCAAATAAAATCAATGAACATCGACAAATAACAACTTTTGAAATAGAATTAACTACATTTTGAACCAGGCTATAAGAGTGAATCTGATGAAAATGACTGCAGAAAAGGATCAATGTAGTTGTAACACCAATAAGCACATATACAGATAGAACTGTGCTGCTAAAGGGAAGAATGCATGTTTGACTAAGGCATACAGGATATCCTTTATCTTTTTAAGTTTCAACAGTAACACACAAAGTAACAGAATGTTAAACAAAAACATCAACATTAGACTTCTAGAATATAATTACCTTTTACTTGCATGGGGAAAGTAGAATGCACTCATGGCAAGGGGTCCAAATGTTGCAAAACACAATGGATCTCCCAATCCACAAACAATTGATTTTAATCAAATAGAGAGAGATCGGAAGAAAACATAATGCAAAGGCAATAAAAAATTCAACTCTCAAGATCTGATGAGTTCTGCCCAAAGTCTTTCACAAGATATCAGTAAAATTTTCCCACCAAATTAAGAAAACATAATTCAAACAGTCCTGTTAACACGACACTTATGGGGAAAGAGTTTCACATGAGAGGGAGTATCAACAAAATGAGGTTTCCCAATATGACAAAGATACTGTAGATGTGAAATTATGCAATTCTAAATAGTTGAGTTGCAGTGATTGTGGCCACGCTTTGCAGTCAGATAGTCAAAACCCTTTCCAACAACTAGACTGCAGATAAATTTGACTCAATGTGAAATTATTCTGTTCCATTCAAGGTCAAACATCAAAATTTTGAACATAGAATTAGCACACAACTTCTCTACAAAAAAACCATCAAAATCCAATATCTTCCACCTCATATTTATTTTGTTTGTATTCTCATGATCTGGTAAGTCCAGAATTTTGTCAAGGCACCAAATCTATTAATATATATATTCTATTGTATTTTGTAACTTTACTAGGTTTCCCATTTCATTAATAAAGTATTATTCCATTTATTTGAAGAACACCTCTTCATAAACATAAACTATTCAACATCTTTGTTGGTAGAATGATAGAGCTCCGCTTTCATAAACTGCGCTTAGAATATTTATCATGATATTGCTATTTGTTTATCTATAATAGTAACGGGAATTTAAATCTTTATATGAATAAGCCTGTGTCTAGACACAGTTTCTTTGCATATAGAATTACTTTGTAAAAAATCTTGCTAAAATACACATGATTATGTTAGGTTTGAGTCTCAAATCTCGATCAAATATATACATGATTATATGCTGCTACAACATCCTGATCAAAATGTTCTGCTTGCAGCGTGGGGTGTACCCAGAACAAAGCAAAATATTCCCTACTAAATATAAACATAAACTATTCAATATCCTGTGTTGGTAGAAATATAGAGCTCCACCTTTCATGAACTGGAACTCATAAAGTTTGTGTGATATTGCTATCTATTTATCTTGATATTTCTATCTGTTTATCTGTAACAATAATGGGAATTTAAATCTTTATATGAATAAGCCTGTGTCTAGACACTGTTTCTTTGCATATAGAATTACTTTTCAATAAATCTTGCTAAAATATACATGATTTTCAGTCTCAACATCACACAGAGACAATAGCAACAAGAGGATACTAGGCATCTTTCCATTCTAAAGAATACTATCTTGAACTGTTAAATTGAATACATAAATCCCTTGATAAGGCATTTTTCTCTCACAACCTTCTGCTCCAGCCATCATTTTTGAAATAATCAAGATTGAGGTGGGGCCATGTCTCTTGATAATATTCAGATTAGAGGATGATAGACTTTAGGATGTCAAAGGGTCCTGTTTCAAATCATGGGAAGCAAAAGAGATTATGGACATATGTTAAGGTTACCTGCCACTTCATACTATTAAGCAATCAACCTTAATAATGATCTCTCTTCAGTACTTTAAGTTCACATCAAAGGAGAATACTTTCTCTTCAAAATAATTATAATGACCTCAAGCTGAAAGCAATTTAATCTACACTATGTGAAGTATGAATTAAGCCATTCCAGGAGCCTTTCAGTGCTATAGTTTTGAGAGTATTCATGAAGTAAGAATTAAGCAAGTCTAGGAGCCTTTCATTGTTGGAGTTTTGAGAGTATTCCTCGGCTGGAGATCTTGGAACATTAGAATGCAGTGAGTGTGATTCAAATTATGGACAATGAATGAAAGCTGACTTGTTGTGATGAATGGTGGATCGATAACGTAGAGCCTCATTCCATGGTCTTCAATGATGGTTTGGGCCACCAGTAGGAAGCCCTAGCATGCCCTGGTAGAACAGACGTCACCTGGGCCTGGGTGAGTAAGGTAACCCTAAGAGCTAGCATGTATGGAAACATTGGTATCTATGGTTGAGGATTTGTATCCACACATTCTAACCAGGATGCAACGTGCAAGGGATATAAATATCATGGCAGTTACAACTTCAGTCTATACCATCTGCTCTACATACCATATATGTGCTGAATTGCATGGTATTCACTAGCAATTCCAAATCACTCCATGTTGTTATAAGACTCAATGTTTCATGGTACCGCATGGGGAGGGACCCACAATTTAAATTGACCTACGTCCATACACAGATCACTCCTTTATATTGATTCAACGATCTTTATCAGTCATACTGGAACCTTCAAGTAATATTATTGGTCATCGACTTTAATAGTGGAAAGCAATAAAGATATCCATCGAAATCAAATGTGCATACTGCAAAAAAATTAAGAATATCAGACCACAGGGAAATTAAACTAAAATTTTTATTACTTTGGAGCTTTGAAAGGAAGATAGGTAAAAAATTACCAACATTCACATCATCCAGATAACTGTTATGGAAAGTGGACCGTTGATGGTGATTGTGTTCTTTACTCCGACAGTTATGTCTTCAACAAAAATGTTGAGGTCGTTGGTGTTTATGTCAAAGTAGACATTAATGCATATCAATCTATAGTATTTTTACAGGAATCTTGCAAGCCTTCCACACTAAAGTGGCCATTATCCTAGGAAGTATTATTTGAATCATATAGTCTCAGGCTTCAGCAATACCGGTTTATGTTTTTTGATTTTATAGGGATTATGAGAATCCATCCATTACAGAAATCACAGAGGGGGTAAAGATGTATATCTGTTTGAGCCTTTGGGTTGTCCACAATCTGTAGCCATATCGGCCGTCCAAAATGTGCAGCAGGCTAACATACTTTTGTTTTGAAAGAAATATTCTGCAAGTGGCGTAATTTTCGGTTCCAAAACACCATTCAAGATTGTACGATTGTATGAATCAAGATTGTTACAAAACAGTTGTGTTTAATATGTGCAAGATTGTATGAATCAATCCTATAAGCTTATCAACAAAAAGATGAATAGGTGGGAATACATGTATTGATCACTCTTGTAGTAATTTTACAGGAAGCAAGTGTCACTCCCATAGTATTTTTATAGGAAGCTAATGCTTTGCATTGTTACCCCAGGCTTGAGTAGTGGGTTACAATAGCTATTGGAAATAGTCTCTGGAAGTAGGGGATGACATCTATTCTTAATCTGTAGCTAAGATATATGAAGTCGAGCATTCTCGATTAGCTATATGGAAGCTATTGATTGAAAGGAAACGGAATTTTTGGTTTATGTAATATGGTCAATAGGGAGATAATCAAGGTTTAGAGTTGTAAATGAATCCGATCCAATTTCTTGCAATAATTTGTAATTTTAGGTTTTCTTTTCTATTTTGAAGGTGTAATCGTTTTGTGATCTATAGAGTGTGTTTTGATGCACGCAATATCTCCAATATGTGAAAAAGGGTATGCTGTCATTTTCAAGTAGGACCATTTTGAAGCGGCAAAGCAAATAATCTCTTTGCTCTGATTTGGAACTAAATCCACTAGAAAATAGTTTCTTGATCTGCCATTTACCATTTTATGGTCCATCAAGGCCTCATGGATCTATGAGTGCTTCAGAGCCTTTTGAATTTTCTTCTTGTTTTTTAATTGTTTCATGGCCGTCATCAGATGGTGCACCCAGCTCTCAAATTCCTGTATCAGTGTACTGTGGTTTCCAATAGACTTCAAACAGAAGAAACTATATATGTATATGTTGGTTCTTTGTGAAGTAGAGGTATGCGTATTGTACTTTTTAATCACATTTGTAAGTATCATAGCATTTGTCATATTTCCAATTCCCTATATAGATCCTTTGCTTCTAGATCGCCTTAATTGTTGATTCAGGCATGCATATTTTGGGTTGTATTTTGTGAAAGTACAAATCTACAACAGATGTAGCATCATCATTTGAGTGGGAGTTTAGGTTATCACATTGGAAATTGTTTTCAATTTCTTTGGACAGACTTCAGAATGACCCCAAATATGATTTTCTCCTATGCCTCTTTAGAGCGGCTTTTAGTTAGCTGCATGGCCATATGTGTCCCGTTTTGGTATTTCTTCAAGTCAGCGTGCCTCTCTTTTTTGGTCTTACTTCAGGTGAGTGTGAGAAGATAGTTGGATAGGTGCATTACTATCAGATTGCAAAGCACTTTACAAAAAGTCTTCCTCAACCTGCTGCAATTAATTGAATGAGTTGGTATTATTTTTACCTCTAGCTTCCCCTTGTGGCATTGTCTTTGGATATGGCCTTCAATACTTCAGAGTGGCTTTTCTGATCATTCTGCAGGTGAGTGTGAGAATATGATACTAGACGTGCATTACTATTAGATAGTAGAGCATTACAATGAGGAAAAATAACATGAATACTGCAGGACTGCTTAGTAGATATATCATAACGACTTATTCACCCTGAATGAGTTGCTATTTTTTTAACCTCTGGATTCTTGTGGCATGTACTATGGTCTTCATTTTATCTGGATATATTCTTCGAAACTTCAGAGTGGCTTTCTAGTCTTCCTTCAGGTGAGAGTGTGAAGATGATTCGTGACACCAGAGCTGCATTACTATTGGATTGTGGAGCATTTTATCTAAAGCCTCCTATGTGTTTAGATTTATTAAAATAACTTTCTCACCCTGGCTGCATTGAAGTAGATGAGTTGGTATTTTTTTTTTTTGCATTTACTACATCTTCACCGAATGGCACGCTTCCTCTTCATCTTTGGTACATCTCGACATGGTCTTCAATACTTCAGCGTGGCATTCACGATTGGTATTCATTCAAGTGACCCATGCTGGCCTTGTATTTGATTTTTAGATGAATGGTATGGCCATTTAAGATGGACTTTTGTGCAATATGTGGTCCGCTTTGGTATTCTTTCAGACGAGCGTGTCTTCTGTCTGGTCTTTCTATAGGCGAGGGCATGGAGGTGGGGATGCTTAATACAATTAAAATTGCAAGGCACTTTGAGGAATATAACAACATCAATTTGCAAAAATGATTGTACTTCAACTAACCAAAGCTTACCATGATATCAGCAGGATATATCAAATTCTCTCACTCATTTTATAGGTGTAATGAAATGTTTTGAGATCTGCCTCTTCATATGAATTCATATCTGCTATACACCTTCTACTTATTCAGATCTTCCTAATGAGATGTTGGATTTCCCTTCTGTGGTCGAAATCACTACCGATGTCTTCAAGAAATCACTTCATTAAGAGTCAAGTAATATTATTCTAGTGAGTCTGACCCACATATCTCCTTGATCCGTGTACTGAACTACAGGTTTGCTACACGGTTTTTAACTACTTACATTTGACAAGATAGGATATCCACGAGGGAGTAGAGCCAATATTATGGGGTTTCTTTTAACGCTAGAGTACTGTAGTTGCAGTTACAAACATATTTGAATAGATCTACTATTTGATAGGAACTTCATTTGTTTGTCAAGGGATTTGAATCGTTTTACCACTAGATTTGGAATTATTCTTGGTTTCATTTTACAACAAAAATTATATTCCACTGGTAATAAGGTTTATTCCTTTTTAAAACAAGGTTAAAAATGGGATTCGATCTCTTATAGGTGCGCACAACCATAGTCCCAAAAGAAGGAGACGTGATGGAGAATTTGTAGGAATCGAATAAATAGAAAGAGGTATATAAACAAACAAATTATCTGCTACATTGTTGGAAAAACCGCTGAATGAAACCACCCACAGCAATCATAGAAGCCTTAGAGTGCAATTCGCAAACTTTATGTCTACCATGGTAGTGTTTGGCAGTGCTCAAGTTTTCTTTACTACCCTCTGCCTGGAATTGGGGTATCTGCGAGCCTGCACATGGTGATATTCCTGTCTTGCAAAAATGATTTCCATGACCGGTTTCTTGGGAAGGGATGCTGGAATATGTCCGGCCCAACTAGGTTAAGACCCATTCTGGCCGGGAAGAAATCCAGATCTTTTTCCTCCTTAATGAAGAAGCATCTGTGGAATAGCTGGCCTCTCTTCTCTATTACACCATGGGGCTTCTCAAGGGCAGTGTGATCGCTACTACACCCATAGCTTCCACATTGAACAAGGGTGAACAAATTGATCTTCAAGTGTAGACCAGGTGAATCGAAAAAGGTTGAAGAATTTCGAGACAAGGCAGACGTAGGAGACCCTTTTGGTTTGCATTTCAAGATGAATCTAGAGAGATCACTACTCTACACTCCGGCTTACAGCTTCGACATTTGCAATAGATTCTTTATTAAAACCCTAAAACAACTGAGCTGAAAACAAACAACACTGGGAGGGTTAATTGTTCCAACATTAACCCTAAATCCATTAAACTACTCAATCATAACCACTCAAGGGTGTAAAAGGGATCCATAGCTTTTAGCTTCATTGCTAAATTGTTCATGAGAAACTCGGAATTGTCTGGCAATCACGAGAGCCTGGTGAGTAACCCAACTTCTGGTTATTTTTGTAATCTTCATCCACATCCAGCATGCCCCCAAGTCGATTTCCCATAGCCCTCAAACCCTTCTCCAACCACCACCCAAGTCGTTTCCCCATAGCCTTCAAACCCTCCTCCAACCACCACTCAAGGGTGTATACAAGTAGCTTGACATAGACAGGGTTAATTCCTCAGTGGCAGGGTTGAATAATGGAGTCCATAAACAACAACAAAAATAAAGATATTTAATCTAAGGACAAATAACAAAAATTGAGAGAAGCATTTTCATAATTTTCCAACTAGAATGAGAAGAGGGTAAAAGGAATCAACTTGTTGGTAATTTTAGAGTACAAATTTGAACAAAAGGGAAAAGCGCACCTTCTTGGTCCTTCTTAGAGGCAGATTCACGGCGGCAAAGAATCACTGCTTTTACCCAGGTAACTTGGCCTTCTGAACTCTTCTATAGGAGCTGCAACCTTGTGTAATTAGACATTTTTGGCTGGCCTCACAGTACGAAGTGAAGCAGATCGATGTTAAACTATGTAAAAACAGACCAAAAAATCCCAAACCTAGATCTCCATACAACCCGGCAAATTCGTTGTCTAACCCGACCATTTTGAGCTTTTATGCAAGAATTCCATTCGAGCTTGTAGATCCATTGGAGTTTCCCTTTGAAAAATAAAATTTTCATTTACCTTTTTTCCCTCTCAATCTTTTTTCTAATCCATCCATTCCCGCTCATTTTCTTTTCTCTATTTTATCTTCTTTTAATTTATTTTCCTCCTGTGTCCTATATTTATTTTAATTTTTTCAAATTTATTAATACTAATATTAATATATTAGATATAATAACTATATTATATTAGTATTATATATTATATAGTATAATAATATATTAACTATACATAATATTATATTATTATTACATATACTATATTATATATAGTATATTAATATATATATTATATACTATATTAAAATATTAATTATATGATATATATATATAATATATATATATATATCTATATTATATATATATATATATATATATCTCTCTCTCTCTCTCTCTATATATATATATATATATATTAACATATTATATTATTTATTATATATTGGCTATTTTTTTATAGGGTAGGGACTCTGAGGACTTTCAAATAAAACTTTTCAAACTCAGGTGCAAGGAGAACCATGACCAATGGATGCATATGGATAATTAATGGAGGTTGTGAAATTGAAAATTTTTAAACTAACATGACACAAAATACACAAACTTGCCGAAACTTTAACAGACTACCGAGAGGGTCAAACGACAACGATTTTCTTCAAACAAAATATGAACGCGATGAGTGTGACTAGCCAAACACAATGACACTAACTTCATTGCATGAGGATTGCTATAGAGAAAGATGATAACTATCCAAGACTCAACCACACTATGATATAATAGTACTGTTACAAATTTACTAAATTATAACGTGTTGTGATTCAATGAAGGACGATGGTCAAACTCATCAAGCTCATGATTCATCGCCATCATCATCTTGATCCATGGATCATATCTCTGAATCCAAATATATTGACTAGAATGTTACAATTTACTAAATTCTAACACTGCAGATGGATTCTGAATCCATATGCAGTGTTAAAATTTAGTAAATTGTACAAATTCATTGTCAAAATTGTAATTTTCCATTGTCGGAGTGACACAACTAAAAATGACCAATTGCTATGTGGTCATTTTTAGTTTAGTTCTTATCCCATGACCAAATTGGTCATTTTTAGTTAGCTCACTTAAAATTTCTCAAATGTTGTCATTTAATATCTTGAAAAAACTATGGCGACCTGATATTTTGGTCACCTGGTCACTTATCTCTCATTTTGTACTAGTGTTCTTAACCTCCACACTATCATTAGAAAACTCTATGCTCTCATTTTCATCACTTGAGATGGAAAATTATTTTGATTGATATGAGAAAACATTTCTACTACAAAAATTATATTTACCTTCATCCCTTAGTTTGATGTTTTCTTCTTTTCTGCAATCACCTTGCAGTGACTTGCATTCCTCCTTGAGTGTCTCTTCTTTTGATGGAATTATTCTTTCAAAAGAAGCCTCTTCCACATCCTTAGGAAATAATCCATACTTGTAAGTGAAATAATGTTTGAAATATAGGATTGAACAGGAATCCTTACTCAATGCAATATATTCCTAATAACAGTCAGGCATGTTGGCACTTCTAATTTTCTTGATAATTCCTCTTCATGGATAGCCATTGGGAGATCTGATTTTCTGTCTTCTATAAATATGATGGGACATAAGGAGTCATGTTACTCATGTGAAATGTGAAATATTCCATCTATATAGATGATGTTATTTTCTTGGATCTGATATTAGATGATATTATCTCAAATACAAACTTTAAACCAGAAATTTTGCAAGCAATTACTAGTTCTCAAAACTAGTGAAGAAGGAACTAGACTAGGTCAGTGAATAACCCACCTAGAGCTTGATAGGAGAACACTTTTGGATCTGCAAAATGTACTGGGGAGTGTGCAAAATAAAGGAAAACAAAATCAAGGCCAACTTTTGAGTTCTATAAACAAGGCACTGGGACCATTTATGTTTCGAACATCATCCAGGATGAAGTATACTCCAAGGCTTCCTGGGCACACCAACATATGCATACTAAACTCATTAACTTACACTTGAGATCAACCAGAGGTGTAAAACAGGTCAATCAATCCCTAAATTGACAATGGAAAATATTTTCTGAGGTTTCTGGAATGTTTTACTGAGTTTGGGGGCAAAGAGAGAAAGTGCGCTATGGTGTACTACTCCACTATATTTCTTCCAAGATCTTCAAAACATGCAGAGAATGCCATGAATTATCATTATAATGGTGGTATGATCTTCATAAATTTCTCAGGGACCCAACATGACTAACAAAATCGATATTGAACATATAGAGAATTTTTAATTAAAGAAACTGCAAAACTAGTCAAATAGAAGTGCTCAATGAGCTAGTCTTGATAAATATGAATACAAGTAGTCCTAAAAGGTCACTAATATATGATTTATGAGTTGGGATATATTATTCAGACAAATGAACACCTACATAAACTTACATAAATAAAAATAGATTTACATAACTCAGTATATTGCAAATTTCTGGAAACTAATCAATAAAATTGCATAGAGAGCTAGTCTTGTGAAAGGTGAGCACAATCAACCTCTAAGGCTCTAGAATTATCCTGATGAAAAATATGGCTCATATACATATAAAATGACAGCATCATACTATATTATATAATACTAAGAAGCAAATGAATATAGTTTGATCTTAGACTTTACAGAGAATCTATAACCATGGAATTCTTACAATACTGGGTGTAGAAGGAGTTTGAGAAGAGAAGATGAAGCAGGCTCTTCTTTGGATCTAAAATAGAGGTGAACACAAATAATATTCCTTCTCATGAATTCACACCAAGTATCAATAGGTTATCATGGGTGCATTCACCAAACTATATAGAAAAGCAAGGACGTGTTCTTCACAGCTGGAATCCCAGATCTAGTAAAATGACCATAACTTGCTCATCCGGACACCTTTTCTGATGAAACAAAAAGTGTTTCCTACTAGAAACAATTCTATGGATAAAATTTAATAGGTATAAAGGTCCAAAAATTCCCATAAAATTCCAAACCAGAACCTCCATTTCGGCCCTTCAACATTATTTCCACCAAATGAGAAGAATGCTCCAGAAGATAGAAAGAAGAGAGGATGTAATCACAGAGCTGGATCAGATCTGAAAATTGGTCATAAATGGATGCACTAGATCATATGTATAATATTGTAACATGAACTATCGGGAACATCTCCCACGGGTAGCTAAGGGTGCATCACCAAATCCTAGAGAAGCTTGAGCTTTCTCACATACAAATAATCAAATGTCAATTTAATATTATCCAAGTGGTGCACCCTCCTTATTTTATAGGTGAGATGAATTTTTGATCAATTTAATTTTATAAAGGAAAACCTTATCCTCATCTAATTCTCCTTCCTTGATTGAGTTGGTACTTTTCTACTTTTCCTTTGACTAGCTTTTGATCTCTTTTGGAAATTGTGCCCTCTAGCTTTTCTGGATGTTTCCTTCCTTTCACAACTAGATGGATTTTAATCATTTTGGAAACTGCACCCTCATATTTCTGGATGTTTCCTTCTTTGTGTGCTTTTATGTTTTATCCCTTGCTTTTGTCAGTTTCCTTCTTTTTTTCTGACACCTTGCTTTGTGTTGCTTTCCTCCAGTTTCCTCTTTTTTTTTTCTTTCACTTTCCTCTTTGGTTGAAAACTCACTGAGCCAACCTTATATCCTTATGAGCCCTTGTCATCATCAAATAATCATCACATGTAATTAATAATTAAATACAAACATAACAATTACATCACCTTCAATTTAATTAATTACAACAACGATAGTCTAAATTTTATTCCTAGTTAATTTAATTTCGTAGGGTAATTTACCAATGTTATCCCCCTCATCAATTAATTAATTGAATTTCACTTGGATCCATGCATTTTTAAAGAGACATTGGTTTCTTCCTGGGGCTTGAAAAAATGGGAACTTGACAGCACTCCCCTCCCAAGCTTGCTTGTCCTCAAGCAAGAAATCAACTCCAAATCCAACCAAAAGTCCACCATGTTTCTGCTACACCAATCTGATTATAGTCATTCTCCTGATGACTAAATATTCTTCAAAAGAAATTTCAACCCAACTAATACATTTGAGAAGAATTCCTAGATCCCACTGTATGTGCTGCATGTCTCCCAGTGGCATTGTTACTTGTGGAAAATTGTCATTCCAAAGAATTGCAGGATCCCACTATCTCAGCTGCATCCTTCCAAACATCAGGATCAACATGAAGAATATATCATCATGGAGGATGTCTAGATCACTCCAACATACTATAAGTTCAACACTTCTAATGAAAAACCGAACTTCTGTGATTCCCTCCAACCAAGTATGAAAATCCTTATGTTCCATATGCAAACCAACACATAGCCTCATATCACTTCTAGAAAATTGACATAGGTGACAATCCCATGTATTCAAGGCATCGCATAACAGCCATAGATGTTTCTCAACAAACTGGTCAGGGACTAGTGTGCTTGTAAAACCCCAAGGTCTAACCATCAAGTCATCAAGTAAGAGTGTGGGAGCCTCCTGCTCCTCATGTGGCACCAAAATAAGGAATCCCTTTACACAACCATCCCTATGTGTGATGGCTTCCATATGTATGCGGGGTGAAGTAAAGTGAACCAACTCTTGGAAACAATTATCCATCAATATTGTGGTTGGCTCAACTAAAATGAAGTCATGTGCCTCCTCCAAAACTGTGCAACATCCTCCATGAGGAAACATATGATCTTTATGACAATGAATAGGTGCTTGGTCTTCATTTTGCTTAAATCCAAACTCTCCAAGAACATGCAAATAAGATTGTACTCCATGTTACCAATGCACGCAAGTACCAAAGATCAAAAAATTGTTGTTCAAATGACAAGGGTGAAGGTCCCATGTCCAATCACAAAAATGGTAGGCATCATAAAAAATCCATGGATTCCCATGTTGCTCACAAAAACTGTAAAGTGTATCAAATATTTATCCATATATCCAAGCAGGAATATCACTCATGTGTCTTCTCTCCCAAATAGGAAAAGAAGAGACACTCCAATGCAATGGCTCAAATAGAAATCAAGGTGCTTCCCCATGTGAAGACTCCCAATGGCTCAACTCTCTACCACTGGTCAAAGTATGCATGCAATCACAATATGTCCCACTCAATGAAGTCAAATGGGAACCATATGCACCTTTATGTGAGGTGGCATCAAATATAGTAATGAGATGCCTCTGCAACTGTTGGGTAGGAACTGGTGCCAATATTAAATCAACTTGAGCGAATGTGGGAGCCTTCTATTCCTCTTCAGGAACCATCAAAAAGAAATTATTGACCCAAAATTCATCCTCAAATGACACGAAATAAGTATAAGGGTCTGATGTAGGATCATGGACCAAAATCTCATCTCTGCAAACCTCATCCATCAAGCTAATGGATGCATCAACTCCATCGAAGGCTGGTCCATCAAACATGATCTCTTCTTATTCCTCAATGGAGGAATGACTCACTCTAGGAAGAAGCTCAATTTCACTGTGGGGAACAATATGTGCTTGGAACCTATCGTCTGCATTCCAAATATCCTCAAGCATATGTATGCCATAATGCATCTCATGAACCACCATATCATGAGGTTCCTCCATAGAACTTCGAATACAACCAACCATAAGAGACTAACTGACTGGTATGAGTGATCTTTGCAACTTTTGATGAAGTTTCTCTATCTGGATCTTGGATTCTAAGAGGGCACTTTGAGTGATTCTCAAAGAATCTTAGGTGGCCATCAACTCATCATTGAGCTTGTAAATCTCCTCATCGTCCTTCAAGTATGCTCCATGAAACATATGAACAAGCTCATGCAAATAATCTCTGTCGCAAATCTAAAAAATTACCTTAGATTGTAGACATTGCTTCCTGAGTATTCTCCATGGCTTCAAGGAAGGATGAATCTTCTAATGAAGCAACTCTCCAACATGATTGTGACACTGGCACATGTGTATTATGGAGAATGTGAAAGGCATCCTTGATCTTCCTCTTACTCATCTTCAAGGGCCATGCAAGGAAATGAGGTTCTTGAGGATGAACCTACTCTTCTTCTTCGGTGAGTTCAACTTCACAATGTGGTTCAAATGATGGCTGAAAAGTTGACTCTGGAATACCTCATGCTACTACAAGCTCTTCATATTTATGCTCAAGAGAAGTTTTGATTGTGGAAACCTCATCAAGTGGTATCTCTATGTCACCAACATAGAGAGATGGACATCCATCAGTAGATGTCTCCTCAAAACTTAGGCACCCATCAGTAGGTACCTCATCACAACATCCATCAGTAGATGCTTCTTCAGTACTTGAGAAACCATTAGTATATTCCTCTTCTTGAAACCCATTATTAACTACTCTCTGATCCATAATTGGATGATACTTAACAGAACTTGTGGTGGTTTCTTCATGCTTATTGTTCGGTCATTTAACCTATAGCTAAGGTGAGACTACCAATGTACTGGGGTAAAAGATAGACATATGAGGTTTTGCAAGTACAATTATTAAGCAAAGAGATCAGGGTTAGGAGGATATGTACCTTATTCAAAAGATTGATCCAAGCCTCTCTTCTTTCTATCCAATGCAACAACCTGCAAAAACATTCCAAAATACCTTCCTCAAACCAATTTTACTACAAATAAAAGATTGATATTTATAAGAGAATAAAACATCAAATTGTAATCATATCTGAAACATACATGAACAAATCATATTTGGGAAAGGAAGAATGTGTGATATTTATTAATGAATGAAGCAAGCACATCAAATTACCTTCCTTCAAGCATGGCACTTCATGAAACCAAGATTCAAGGTATTCTATCCCTCTTCTCCAAGTCCCAACCTCTGATTAGATGTGCTAGGGTTTATAAGAAACTAGGGCACAAGTGAGGGGGATGTTAATCTAAATTCATCCAGCATAACACTATAATGGGCTTGATCTGCATTCATGGTCCCTCTCCCTCTCTTATATAGAAAATGAAGAAGATAGGGTCGAGGAGGAAGTAGTTACAACTGAAGAGGAGGTTCCAAAACTACCCAAACCAACCATTTTTTGTGATTATATATATATATATATATATATATATATATAGTATTTATGAGGTACCTACGACTTTGAAATGGACAACTAGCGGATGCCCGTGACTTTTACCATGTGCAACTTGCATTTTTTTGGCAAACCAACGGGTGTATGAACCTTCAACCTGAGTTTTTGTGGAAAAAATGTCAAAAACAACCTTTTCTAGGGGTTTTCAAGAGAAGTTTTGGTCTCCAAAAATGTTCCTAAGGTTCCTATCTATCAAATGGGCCATGAATTAGGTAATTAAATCCATCTAAAGTACCAAATATGGCTCTTCCATCAACAAATGTCCTTTTGTGTGACTCACAGTAATCTCATGAAGTGTCGCCAAGCGACCAAAAGATCTAAGTGTCGTCACGGAAGGAGAATTGCCAATTTTGGCTATAACAATGCTACATCCTTGATATGATCTACTTGAAGAAAACTCAAACAATATCATAATGCTAGAAGATGCAATTGGTTGATTTTTTTTTCCTTCTTCTTTACTCGCAGAGGTAGAACAACTTGGTTCCTCCATGGGTGGTTTGTTGTTATCCATTGAATCCAAATATTCACCCTTTACCTCAAATCCAAATCTGCAATAAAATTAATCTTTGAAAGAAATGGCCTTACCAATATCTTCTCCCAAATCTAGATACGCCTGGTAGTGGCAGGGAAAATTTTTACTTGTAGATATCCTCTTTGCTAAATCCTTAGTAGGATTATCCATAGGTGGTTTATCCTATTGGTCTCTGTACATATGGTCACAAATTTAACCATCCTCATCTCTTGGTAATCCTCCATCAATGTAAATTATTTCTTCTTCCTCGTACAACTCAAAGTCTTCATCTTCTATGGCTCCACCTAGTTCAACAATTGCAACTTGAAAATAAATATGAGATATATTCCACTGAGAATTAATTTCCATGGGTTAAGCCAAGGAAAGTGCTATGATACCACTTTAATATCCTAGATCTGATATCATATGATATTTTCTCAAATACAAACTTTAAATCAGAAATTTTGCAAGTAATAACTAGTTCTCAAAACTAGTGAAGAAGGAACTAGACTAGGTCAATGAATAACCCACCCAGAGATTGATAAGAGAACACTTTTGGATATGAAAAATGTACTGGGGAGTGTGCATCAGCAAGGAAAATAGCATCAATGCCATATTCTGAGTTATATGCACAAGGTACTGGGGATATTTATGTTTCGAACATCAGCCAGGATGAAGTCTACTCCAAGGCTTCCTAGGCACACCAGCATATACATACTAAACTCATTAAATTAAACTTGAAATAAAACATAGGTGCACAAAATTTCAGTCAACCCCTAACTTGATTATGGAAAATATTTTATGAGGTTTAGGGAAGGTTTGATTGATTTTGGGGGCAAAATGAGAAAGTGCGCTATGGTGGACTGCTCCACTAGCTTTCTTCCAGGCTCTTCCAAACATGCAGAGGAGGAAAAGGATTCTTATTATAATTTTGCGATGGTAGTCATAAATTTCTTATGGACCCAACATGACTGACAGAACATAAATTGAGCATACAGATACCTTTTAATTAAACAAATGGCAAAACTAGTCAAATAGAAGTGCTAAATGAGCTAGTCTTCATAAATATGAATACAAGCAGTCCTAAAGGGTCACAAATATACGATTTATGATTTGGTATGGATTATTCATAAAAATGAACACTTACATAAACTTACGGAAAGGAATATGTATTTATAGAACTCAGTATATTGCAAATTGCTGGAAACTAGTCAATAAAATTGCACAAAGAGCTAGTCTTTTGAAAGGTGAGCACAATCAACCTCTAAGGCTCTAGAATTATCCTTATGATGAAATATATGGATAATATAAATATAAAATAATAGAAAAATACTATATTATAGAATACTGAGCAGCAAAAGAATATAGTTTGATCTCAGACTTTACAGAGAATCTCTAACCATGGAATTCTTACAATATTGAGTGTAGAAGGAGTCTGAGAAGTGAAGAAGAAGCATGATATTCTATGGATATTAAATCGAGGTGAACATATATTATATGTATTCTCATGAGTGCGCACCAATTATCGGTATTTTCTCATGGGTGCATTCACCAAATAGAAAAACAAGGACACGTTCTTCACAGTTGGAACCTCAGATCTAGTAAAATGGCCATAACTTGCTCATCTGGACACAATTTTCTGATGAAAAATAAAGTGTTTCCTAATTGAAATGATGCTTTGGTAACAATGTAACAGGTCTCAAGTTCCATAAATTCTCAAAAAATTTGAAACCAGAACCTCCATTTCAACCCTTCAACATTATTTCCACCAAATGAGAAGAATGCTTGAGAAGATAGAAAGAAGAGAGGATGTAATCACAGAGCTGGATCAGATATGAAAATTGGCCAGCACTATATGAAACGGATCACATATAAAAGAATGTAAAAGGAACTATGGGGCACATCTCCCACATGTGGCTAAGGGTGCATCACCAAATCCTAGAGAAGCTTGAGCTTTCTCACATACAAATCATCAACTGTCAAAAGATTGTCCAAGTGGTGCACCCTCATTATTTTATAGGTGAGATGAATTTTTGAGAAATTTAATTTGTTGAATGAAAAACTTATCTTCATCCAATGCGCCTTCCTTGACAGAGTTGGCACTTTCCTTCTTTTCATCTAACTAGATTTTGCTCTCTTTTGGAAACTGTGCCCTCTAACTTTTATGGATGTTTCCTTCCATTTGAAACTAGATGGATTTTGTTCTTTTTGGAAACTGTGCCCTCCTTATCTTTTTGGATGTTTCTTGCTTTTTGTATTTTCTTGCTTTGTGCCCTTATTTTATCAGTTTCCTTATTTTTCCCGACACCTTGCTTTGTGCTGCTTTCCTTTAGTTTCCTCTTTTTTCTTCTTCTTTTCTTTCATTTTCTTCTTTGGTTGAAAAATCACTGATCCAACCTTATATCCTTATGCGCCCTTGTCATCATCCAACTCATCATCACATGTAATTAATAATTAAATACAAACACAATAATTACATCACCTTCAATTTAATTAATTACAACAACTATAGCTTAAATTTTATTCCTAGTTAATTAATTTCCTAAGGTAATTTACCAATTTTATCCCCTTCATCAATTAATTAATTGACTTTCACTAGGATCCTTGGTGTCTTAAAGTGACATTGGTTGCTTCCTGTTGCTTGAAAAAATGGGAACATGACAAATGACTTTCTATTCATACTGATCAACCCACTGGTATGAGCTTCATTCTACAACTTTGAAGATGTGATCTACAAGAGTTCTTCAATTGAGAGTTTAAGGAGAATGATATTTATTCTCATTGGTGTAGAGGACCATGCTCTGATACAACTATAATATCCCCACTCATATTTATGGATGTATTAACTCAATTACAAAAGGCCAAGTCAGAAAAATTCAATGCAACTTTGAGAGAAAGGTATCTATCAATAAACAACCACAAGTATTATTCTCTCATCATCCCTAGTTTTCTTTTAATGATGCTTAGTTCGGAAGTAGATAATATTTCTACATTTCCTTCTTGTCCCCCTTCAATCAGATTGTCAATGAGTTTTTGTGATCCATCATTCTGGGACAAAGCCTGCATTAGATTTTCTTCTGTGACTAAGAGTTGGCTCTATAAGTCACTCAATGGCTCCTTAAGAGCACTAGGTGGACTTACATAAGTGTGCTCATGCACATGGATGATTTTAAGGACCCATACTTATTTAAAAGTGTATAAACCTTGGCGAATCTTACCAATTCTTAAAATGTCAACTATAAAATATTTGGCGATATTTTTCTAAAATTATTTCAATTTCTAAGGATTTTATATAGTTTATATGATAATTTGGCCATTTTAGAGTGAAAAAAGTTTGCCCCATCAAAATTGGACGAAATGGGGCTTCAAAAAATGCAAATTGATGAATATTTTTTTGGAAAAAACATAGAAAAATAGCCCATGGGATAAATTTCACCCCTAAAATTATCCTTGCCCATGCAACTCTTGAGAGTCATGCAAACTCTCCTCTAACAATTCAACCTTCTCCAAATTTTGATTCTTAGCACTAGAAGGCTCTACTATGCCAATCTTCTCACTAGAAGTGGATTCCATCTCAAGATGAAACAAAGGATTACAAAAATCAGAATTGTAGCAATACCTTTGCATCACATCTTCCTCTTCATGTGGTAGAGATATGGTGGTATTTACTTCCACCAAACTTTCTATTTAACCCTCCACTAATGTGGGGTTGCCTCTTGATCCATGATGAATTTCTAAGGGTTCTTGGAGGGCCACACTTTCCTCTTCCTCCAAATATGATCCACAAGTGGTTTCCTCTCCACCAAGCCTATCTTTCATCTCCCTTGTAATGATATCAAACTCACCAACAAACAAGTTTGACTATCCATGAGTCGATTCATTCTCCATATTGTCAACAACCTCTTGCATGGTGGCTTGACCTCCCATCTTACCATGTTCTTTATTCTCCTTTGTGGCTAACTCAGTGGGATGTTCATCATATTAATTTGATGATCAAAATTCATTGGGAAAGGGTTATATGCATGCTTTCCAAGGGCTGCAATGCAATTTCCAATTACTTGTGGTTTACATCCACATCTTCATAGTCATTCTTAACCTCCACACTAGAATTAGAAAACTCTCCGCTCTCATTTTCATCACTTGAGATGGAAAATTATTTGGATTGATATGAGAAAACATTGCTACTACAAAAATTAGATTTACCTTAATCCCTTAGCATGATGTTTTCTTATTTTCTACAATCACCTTGTAGTGACTTGTATTACTCCTTGAGTGTCTCTTCTTTTGATGGACTACTTCTTTCAAAATAAGCCTCTTCCACATCCTTAGGAAAGAATCCATACTTTTAAGTGAAATAATCTTTTAAATATAGTATTGAACATGCCTCCTTACCCAATGCTAGATACTCATGATAACAATGAGGCATATTGGCAGTTCATGGTAATCTTCTTGCTAATTCCTCTTCAAGGCTAGCCATTGGTGGATATGGTTTTTTGTCTTCTCTAAATATGATGTGACATAAGGAATCATATTCCTCATGTGAAATATGCAAGCCTCCATCTATATATATATGACTTCCTCTTCATACTGATCAAGGACTTCTTCACCCACTGGTATGAGCCTCATTCTGCAACTTTGAAGATGTGATCTACAAGAGTTCTTCAATTGAAATTTTAAGGAGATTGGTCTTGCTTCTCATGGGTTCCGGGGACCATGCTTTGATACCACTATAATATACCCATTCATATGTATGGAGATATTAACTCAATTACAAAAGCCCAAGCCAGAAAAAAATAAAAAACTTGTAGCTAGGGTTAAACTAGAATTGATAGAACTAGTGTTAAGCACAATTAGACCTCCCAAATTCTTACCAATATGGACTTTAAAATATAATAGAATGCAATCAATATTAAAAATAGACCAATAATTTGACAGTGGCACATTTATGGGTGCTTCACGCAGGGGAATATTTCCTTGGCAAAGCCAGGGCTATCATTGCACATTCCCTAAGGACTTTTGTGGAAACCCAAGGATTCTGGTTCTCACTTAAAGTAATCGGACATGGGGTAGGATAATTCGATTATACCAAACCTTCTACAAAAATGATACAGAGGTTTAGAATCAATTTGACATTGATTTGGAGTCCAAACAAGCAAGTGCGCTACCCAGGACTGCCTGACTAGTAAACTTCCATACTTTTCCAAATGCCCTCATAGGGTCATGAATTCCTATATTGAGGTCAGGGATGGATTCAAAAAATTCTTAAGAAACAATATCAACTTACAAACCGAGAATTGGACTTACAAAGAAAACATTATTACAATTTCTGGAAAACTAGTCAAATTTGTTATGCTAGGGAACAAGCATTGAAATAGTGAATTACAAATATCCTCAGAGGCTCACAAATTCATCCATAAAAATGATATATGAGATCATATAAATGTAATTGAACATAATAAATATCATATCATATTCTTGGATCAGAAATTAATGATCTATTGAAGAAAAATCAATAGGAAGTCCATAATTCCTAGGATTTTACAATGTAGAATTAAGGTTGTTCAATATGGGAGTGAAAGGAATCAATTTCACCACTGGATCAGAAATATGGGAAAGAAATGATCATAACATATATCAATGGAGTTTCATGAACAATATGGGGCCCTTACACAACTCGAAAATCCATAAATACCAAGATAGATATGAACGGGTGCGTTCTTCAACATTGAAACCCTTAGATCTGGTAAAATAACCGTATCTTGGTCATCCAGACACCTTTTATGATGATAAAAAAGGTGTTTATTACTGGAAATGACCCTACATATGTAATGGTGTAGGTATTAAAAACCAATCATTATCATAAATGTCGAAACCAGAACCTCCATTTTGTCCCTTCAACATTGTTTCCACTCAATGAAGGGATTGAACTGCACAACAAGAACACCAACCACTGAATCAGAACTATAATTCAGACTCTAATGGTTGCATTGGGACTGTAAAGAATAAAGGAACAAATGTTTCTAAGGGGCACATCACCCAAAACTGGATAGGGGCACATCACCCAAGCCTTTGAGAGCAATATCTCAAGACAAATATCAAAATGACCAAAAATTGTGGGAGTGATGCACTCCTCTTATTTTATAAGCATGATTTGAAATCTATATTCATTCAATTTGGTCACCTCCATCATTAATGCGACTTCCTTGACTCTTTTTAGTATCTAAGATTTTGTATGCTTTTATCCCTGCCTTGTTGCCTTTCTGCTTTGGGTTGCTTTTATGATTTTGGAAACGTCCTTGTTTTCTTGGATTTTCTCTGCTTTTCCTGTGCTTTTGCTTGCTTTTCTACTTCTTTCTAATTTATGGAATTTCCTGCATTTTCTGCCAGCTTTCTACTTTTTTGAGTTTGTTGCTTTCTATGTTTTTGTGGCTTTGTGAATTTTTCTTGGTTTTCTTCTAGTTGTCATTTTGAATGACAACTCATTGGGTCCACTATACATCATGTGCCCTAATTGGCCACCTATCACATCCACTTAATTACAAAATTTAAATATTATAAAAAAATTCACATTTTAACATAGCATTTTAATCTTAAGTCTAAAAATTAAACAATTGGGTAATTAATACATCAAAATTGACCCTTTCACTTGTTAGGATTTGGCCAAAACTTTACGGGTGGGATAAGTAGCAGAATAGTCATGGATTCATCATACTTTTAATGCATATTTCCTATTCCACATACATTATGGTGGTATTATTTTCCCTTTTTTGGATCCTAGGATCAACAAATTATCAACCTAAATCACCACCTAGGTGCGTAATCATGAATTCGTGTAGGTGACTTAGGCAATTGTGGTACAGGGTTGATGAGAATGGTAATCCTTCTTATTCATTTCATGAGAATGAAACTATGGATCCTTATCTTCCTCCTCTTGTTTAGTTTATTGATATCTCATCTCCAATTTCTCCTCTTCCAAAATGAGTCTAGAATACTAGGGGTATTATTGGTACTTTAATCCATGATCCAATTGATCCTTCCAAGAATCACTCTCATTTTTTTTCTAGTTGATTCAATTCTTATTTCCAAGCACACCAAGACTAAATATGCTCAAACTCATAATTAAAAATAAAGTGGTAATAAATAATCAAAAGAATCTATGGAATAAGAAATGCATTGCTTATTTAAGAATGACACTTGGGACCATATTCCTCTCCTGTATGAAGATTGCAAAGTTGTTCATTGCAAATGGGTCTATGAACTAAGATTTTAGTAGATGGAAATTTGTACCAATTTAAATTCGGCCATCTTTCCAAAGGTTTTGTCATAGGCTGAAGGAATTGAATACTTAGATACCTTTGAACATTTCACATTGCCGATAGAGGAACTTATTCCAACTTATTCTTTCACTTGCTTCTTCACAAGATTGGGAGTCACATCATATCAACATAAAAAATTCCTTTTGCAAGGGGAATTGAATTAATAAATCTACATGGAACAAACCTGCCAATTTTTAATGAAGGTAAATCCTCCTTTATTTGCCTCTTAAAGAAGTCACTTTATGGTATCAAGAAATTTCCTAGAGCTTGGCTTGAAAATATGGAAAGTTTCCTTCTTCATTATTGTTTTTTGAGGTGTTAGTTAGATCATTATGTCTACAAAAAATATAATAACTAATGGTTAAGTCATAATCCTTGTGTTGTATATCAATGGCCTAATCATCACTAGTAGTGCTCACTATCATATCAAGCATGCGAAATCTAGTTGTATGATTCAATTTGCAATGTCTAACTAAGGCCCTCTTCATTACTTCCTTGGTTTTATGTCCAAGATTCCAAGAAGGGGTCTTTTGTTTCATAGCATAAGTATGTTCCTAAGATTATTCAAGAGTTTCACATGCAATATAGCAAGTGCACCCCTATTACTTTTCTATCATGTGTGAAACTCATTTGCAAGTGTTCAATATCTAAGTTCATCCTACTTTGTATGCATAGATGGTAGGAAGTTTTATGTACTTGAACCATACCTTGCTAGGCATTTCCTTTATTTTTGGTTTAGTGTCTCACTTCATGAAAGAATCACATGAGAGTTCTTAGAAAGAAGAAAAATGAAAGTGCACCCTTTGATACATTTTGGGTAATTATTGGTTTGACATCAATTATAGTATAGACGACTCATATTCCTTAATGGATTTTACATACTCATATTAGGTAGGGGCCATTTCTGATTGGAAGCCTCCATTTAAATGTATTTTCTACCTTTTTTTGAGCCCTTCCATATGATCTATGTAAAATCCCTACTATGCAAAGTTCTTGAATTCACCCAATTTCGAATCTAGGAATGATTTGCCCAAACTGTTCCAAAAGATTCCAAATGTTTTTGAATGGTGCAAGGAGGGAATTTGGAGGTAATATCAAAATATAATACACCCTTTATAAATCCAAACATATTCTATAAACATTCATGGTCTGCAAATTTCAAGGAGAGAAGAATTGAGACAAAACTAGTCAATTCGATTCGTGAAAATCTCCCTTAGGTCTGCCACTGTTTTCCCTTCCAAACATTGTATGAGCTTCCCTAATATTCAATGTGAGACTTGTATATGTTATATTAAATAACGGAAAACATGTGTGCAACATTATATCAGTTTTTAGGGCTGGATAGGTCTCCCAAAGGGACAACAGCTTCTAAAGCATATAATTTATGTGAAAATGGTAGACAAGGGGTTATGAATTAATGTCACGAACTATAGTAAGACTTGAGGGGTTTGCATAAAATATTTTGGCCATACATTTAACTTCCATTTTAATCTTAAATCATATTAACTACCTCCATAAGATTCTGATATCATATTGATACAAAACATTCTACAATCACCATGAGAATACAACGAAGGAAATAGCTCGAATATCAATGTTTCTTGGAAAAATAATACATAAAGTGATTAGTATTTTGAGATGTGGCTCTCATGATATATACATTACTATGTTATTCAGCCATTACCGTGTTCATAATTTCTAAACAACATCATTCCATTAACTATATGCAACAAGGAGTGTGCTATCACACTTTATATGAACATTGAGAGAAAGATGAGAGAATGAGAATAGAGAAGAAAGAGTGAATATGAAATTGAACTCGGATGGGGATTGAAACTGAATCAAAACATATACATGAATCTCTATTGAGAGTCTTGAATGGCCTCTCCATAAAACAACTTGGATGAGAATCTTGCACCCTCGAAATTGGTTCTAAGGTAGGGAGGATGAACATCCACCATGCAAGGACAAGCTCAGCTCTTCAAATGTGCCAAATGAGAAATAATAAAAATATGCTCTCCTTCTTCCCCCTCATATTTTATTAGCCTCCAATGGCCTCCATAGCTCTAATTAACTTCAATATTCTACTCCCATCTTGAGTTAGGGGGATATTCTCATGAATGACACTTGTCCATCAATTTCTATCCTTCCTCTTCCATCAATTCGAATGGGGGAATATTGGCTTCCATAACTCCACTTGTGCACCCTCTTGGAGGTTATTTTTATCCCTTAAATTTCATATGTGTCATAGGTTAGAAATCAGGTATGAACCTGTCATGGGTGTCATAGAATCTCCATCATTGTTTTCATAGAGATTAGGGAATCTAGCTCCAAGTGTCACATGTCTTCTAAGATGCCTCTTCCACTCCAATTCAACCTTCCTAGATTCATGCCATGAATAATTCCTCTCCAACTCCTCCAAGAAATTTATACTCCACCTTGGATTTGAATGGGTGAGGGAAGGATGCCACATGGGATGGAGAATCTTGCCTTGTGTGGGTCCCATACCACCTATGTTCCCTCATGACCAAATGCCACCTTATTTTTCCATTATTATTATTTATTTATACCCTTTAATGTGTATTTTCCAATCTAATTTTAATTCAGGGTCTTATATCTCCCTTATTCCAAGTCTAAATGTTTCCACCCCAACCTAGGGAACTAGTAGATTGGTGGAGATTTTTTCCTTCATGAGGTTTATGTGGATGGGGACATTACATTCCTCCCCACCCAATATTTCTTGTCCCCAATCAATTCCAAATTTGTATGCTACAAAATTTGTTCCTCTTCCCATGTGGAATCCTCACTTGGAAAATATTTCCATTGTACCAAATATTCTCTTATGGTTATGCTCCTTAATTTCCTTTCCTTTGATTTCAAAATTTTTTCTGGAATGAGTATGAGTTGTCCTTCATAATCTAATGGAGGGAGTGTTTCTAAAATATAATTTTTTTGTCCAATCACCTTATCAAGGCATGAAATATGAAACACGTTATGGATTTTTCTTCCTTCCGGAAGTTCTACTTCATAAGCTACCTACCCAACCTTTCGAATGATCTTATATGGACCATAAAACCTTGGTTTGCGATTTTATGATCCTCTTCCTTTTAAGGTGGTTTGTTTATATGGTTTCACCCTCAAATAAACCAAATCATTCACTTGAAATGTTCTTTCTTTCCTATGTTTATCCACATATTATTTATTTTGCTGATTTTGGGCAACCTACAAATTGTCTTTTAGGAGCTTCAAAATATCCTGACTTTCCTCAATCCAATCCTTATCTTTTGGGGCTCTACTATCACCAAAAAAGTGATAAAAAAATGTGATTTATTCATAACCATAAAGTGATTTTAATGGATACATGCCAATGGACATGTGAAAGGTAGTATTGTAGCAAAACTCACCCAAATTTAGCCATTTAACCCATGCCTTTTGCTGCCCACCAACATAGTTTCTCAAGTATCCCTCCAACCATTGCTTCATAGTTTCTTTTTGGCCATCAGTTTGTGGATGATATCTTTCACTAGCATTCAATTGTGTTCCCACCAACTTGAAGAGTTCTTTCCAAAAAGCACTCATAAATCTGATATCCCTGTCACTCACAATGTTTTTGGGAAGTCCATGCAATCTGAAAACATATCTAAAGAATATGTAAGCTACTTGTGCCACAGTAAAATATGAGGCAATACACAATAAATGAGCAAATATGGTGAGTCTATCCACCACAATATAAATACAATCCTTACCAAGATCCTTGGAAAAACCTATGATGAAATCCATGGAGATGCTTTCCCAATTTTGTTATGGAATAGGAAATGGTTGTAAGAGACCAGCAGGATGGGTGTAATAAACTTTGTTTTGCTGACATATCTTTCATTCATTCACATAATTTAAAACATCTTCCTTCAACCTTTCCAAAAAAACCTTTGTCTTAGCTTCCTATATGTTTTAAAGAAACCAGGATGGCCTACTAAAGGAGAATCATGAGTTGCATTCAAGATATTTTTGTTTAAATTTGAACCATGAAATAAGTATATTCGGTATTTATAATATATTAGTCCATTCAATACCTTGTACCTATCATATATCTTGGACCCATCTAAAAATTCACAAGCAAATCTATCTTTGGCATACTCTACTATTAGTACATCTTTCCAATCTTTTGAAATGTTCATAAGGGAAAGTGAGGGCCTCCTCGACAATGCATAAGCTACAACATTCTTCTTCCCTTTAACATATTCAATGTAAAAATCAAAGGCTTGAATCTTACTCACCCACTTTTGTTGCCTTTCAATGATATATTTTTGTGTAAGGAAGTGCTTTAAACTATTATGATCAATTTTGACCACAAATTTGTTTCCCACCAGATATTGTCTAAAATTGGCCAAGGCATGCATGATGGCGAACATTTCCTTATGATATATGGAGTATATCCTCTCATGTGGCTGCAATTTTTTGATTTCAAAAGCTATGGGGTGTTGATTTTGCTTTAGTACTACCCCTATGCCTTTCCCTGATGCATCACATTCCAAAACAAATGGTTTAGAAAAACCTGGTAATGCAAGCACATGACAACTACTCATTACCTATTTCATTCTTTGGAAATCCTTTTCAGCATCTTCATCCCATTGGAAAGCATTCTTCTTGGTCAAATTAGTGAGAGGAGCAACCAATTTGGAAAACCCCTTCACAAATTTTCTATAGTAAGTGCAGATTCCAAGAAAGCCCCTCAATTCAATGATATTCTTGGGTGATGGTCATTCAATAATAGCCTTTATTTTCTCCAAGTGAACCTTTACCCCATATTACACAATGATGTTCCCAAGATACAATATTTTTTTCAACCCAAACTCACACGTGGAAAACTTAGAAAACAAATATATTTCATGCAATATTTTCAATACAACTTCTAACTGATGCAAATTGTCATCCCATGTCTTACTGTAAATCAAAATATCATAAAAAAAACAAAACAAAATTACGGATCTGCTTGCAAAAGATTTTGTTCATGCATGATTGGAAGGTTGTTGGTGCATTGGTCAAACCAAAAGGCATGACAATAAATTCGAAATGTCCATAGTGACATCTGAAAGCATTTTTTTGCACATATTCCTCCTTTATTCAAATCTGATGGTAACCAGATCTAAGATAAATTTTGGAAAATAAATTTGCTCCAAATATCTCATCCATGAGCTCATCTATCCGAGAGATGGGATATCTATTCTTTATTGTCTTTTTGTTTAAGGATATAAATTCAATGCATGTCCTTAAGGTTCCATCCTTTTTCTTCACGAAGACCACTGAAGAAGCATAGGGACTTGAGCTTGGCCTGATAAGCCCCAACTACAAGAGTTCTTTAATAGCCTTCTCAATGTCATCTCTGAACCTTTTTGGGTTTCTATATGGGGGTATTTGTATATATTAAGTACCTACCTCCAAAACAATGGTATGTTCAACTCCTTTGTCAGGTGGCTTTCCAGGGGAAGGTCTCCAAAAATGCTCTCATACTTGTGTAGTAGTTTCCTTATCTCCCTTGGATGTTCTGCAACTTTTATGCTCGGTTTGGGGGAAGTGATTAAACATTATGCAGCCCATTCAATGTCCCCATGTCTCAATATGGACCTTATAATGTGGAAAGACATCATTTGGTTAGGATAGGTGTGCATTCCCCTCACTAAAATTGGTTTTCCTTCTTAATATTTGAGTTTCATATCAGGTATTTGGTAATTCACTGTATGTTCTCCTATAGAGTACAACCATTGTACTCCCAAAACCACATTTGTATCAGCGACATTCACCACATAGAAAATATCAGTAAAGGTGTAATTTCCTATGGTAAGTTGTATCTTTGGAATCCATGTGTTACAATCCATAGAATGGTTACCTGGAATGATGATTGTGAACCCTTCAAATGCTTCAATAGGAAACTTTCTCCTCTCCACCAAGGCTGCATCAATGAATTTATGAGTTTCTCCTCCATCTACTAATATTGAAACCTTCTTCTCTTGTACCACTCCCTTGCATCGGAGGGTGTGAAAAGGAGGCACTCCTGATAGTACTGCCATCTTCCTTGTTTCGGGTGATGGATGATCTTCTTCTATTTTGTAATATCCCTCTTCTTGGTCTAAATGTTGTGCTTCTTCCTCCATGTCCTCCTCATTATCAGAAAAGACTTCAATGAAGTGTGCTTTCCCGTTAGCACATTTATGCCATGGTACCCATGGTTGATGACATGTGAAACATAGTTTCTTTCTTCTAAGTTCTTCCTTGCTTGGTACCTCTTTCTTCATGTCCCTCCCAAATGAATATTTTTTCTATGGTCTCTTATCATCTCTGAACTTGGAAGGAAAATTGGGCTTGGGAGGATACTTTGTCTTGACTAGCACATTTTGCAGATTTCTTGCCATGTTAATGTCATCTTTCAATGAAGTTGGCTTGTGAGATTTAATAAAACCTTTCAAAGGTTCAACCAACCCTTCAGTAAAGAGAAATACCAATCGAACCATAGAGATATCAACAACCATAACTGACAATTTTTGGAATTTCAACATGTACTCCTAAGGGGTTCCAGTTTACTTCATCTGCACTAGTTCCTTGAAAGGAATAGCAGGGTCTTTTTGATCAAATATTTCCACTAACCTGTTCAAAATTTATTCATATGATGTGATTTGATCATGTCCCAAGGTTTTAAGTCCATGGAACCACCAATCATTTGATTCTCCCTCAAGATTCATAATAGCCATTTTTAAAGCATCCTCTTCAACCATTGGATTTAGCTGAAAATACACATCTAACTTATGTACCCAAGTATTTGCAGAACTTTTTGGTGAGCCATCAAAGGTGGGAAGGGGCACTTTGACAATGGTAGACTTCAATTCTTGATTTTGGAAAGGGGTTCTGCAACCTCCTCTAGTTCTGATCTTGTTTGAGACATTGAAGAATTGTTCAAATTGTAAGGTCCTCCTACACTGTTCACTCAACTGATGCCATTCCTCTAGAGATTCCTTTATCCCAAATTGAGTGTTAGTATAGTCTTTGGACTTGAGAAACCTGGTTATGGTGGCTGTTGTTGAGATCTGGAAGTCATTAGGTCAATTATGAGGCCCGGTTCTTGAGAAATTTTTTTCACCAACTATCTTTTTTTCCTTGAAATGAGAACTACTACTGCCTCATGTTTCCAATTTGACTAGACATCAATTCGAACCCTTGCATTATCTGCCTTGTCATGTACTCAAAAAATGGTTTCATGAATTTCCTAAACTCCTCTTCCTCCTCCATCTATGAGGTTCCTTTGTCATCCCTAGCCATGGATTCAATAGAATGTACCTCTTCTCCTATTTCTTCCTCTTCACTAAAGCTACTTTCAGTTTCGGTTTCTAGTGATGGGGGGTGAATTCGTGACCTCATCAATGGTCACACAAATCATGTGCAAGGACCATGCTCTGATACCACTGTGACATCCCTGCTGTGTAAATTTCTTGAATTCACCCAATTTCGAATCTAGGAATGATTTACCAAAATTGTTCCAAAAGATTCCAAATGTTTTCGAATGGTGAAAGGAGGTACTTGGGAGTTCATAGGACAATATATTGCACCCTTTAGACATCCAAACATATTCTATAAACATTAATGGTCTGCAAATTTCAAGGAGAGAAGAATTGGGACAAAACTATTCAATTGGATTGGTGAAAACCCCCCTAGGTCAACCATTGTTTTCCATTCCAAACAATGTACAACCTTCCCTAATATTCAATATGAGACTTGGATATGTTATAGGACATAAAGGAAAACATGTGTGCAACATTATATCAGGTTTTAGGGTCGAATAGGTCTCCCAAAGGACAAAAGCTTTTTAAAGCATATAATTTATGTGAAAATGGTAGACAAGGGGTCTTGAATTAATGTCACGAACTATAGTAAGACTTGAGAGGTCCGCATACAATATATTGGAAATCCATTTTCATCTTAAATCATAGGAAGTACCTCCATAAGATTCCAATATCAAATTGACACAAAACATTCTACAATCACGATGAGAATACAATGAGGGAAATAGCTCGAATATCAATGTTTCTTGGAAAAATAATACATGAATTGCTTAGTATTTCGAGTTGTGGCTCTCATGATCTATCAATTATTGTGTTATGCATCCATTAACATGTTCATAAGGTCTAAAAAACAACCTTCCATTAACTATATAGGCAACCAAGAGTGCACTATCACACTTTAAATGAACATTGAGAGAAAGATGAGAGAATGAGAATAGAGAAGAAAGAGTGAATATGAACTCGAACTCAGATGGGGGTTGAACCTGCATCAAAAAATCTCCATGAAGCTTTGTTGAGAGGTCTGAATGGCCTCTCCATCAACCAACTTGGATGGGAATCTTGCACCCTTGAAATTGGTTCTTAGGAAAAGAGAATGAACATCCACCATGCAAAGACAAGCTAATCTCTCCAAATGTGCCAAATGAGAAATGATCAAAAGCTTCTCTCCTTCTTCCTCTTCACCTTTTATTAACCTCCAATGGACTCCATAGCTCGAATTCCCTTCAATATTATTCATGAGATGCACATGCAACAATTAATTATTAAGAATATGCGAAATAGCAGAAATAATAGAACAGAATCACTTTTATATTGATCACGGGCCACTTCGAGGGGGCAACCTCCTTTGAGCAAGCTCAATACAATTAACTTCATGGTGCCTTCAATGACCTCAACACACACTTATATACTAATTCTATGCCCAATTCTATGAGTCAAAACCATGGGACATATAATACTACAGGACGACTTACAAAGCATATGCGTCCAATATTATGGGTCAATACTATGGGCTAATATAAACTACAGATCAACAAATACTACGGGATGACTTACAAAGCATATGCGTCCAACAACAATATACTAACATAGTAAAGAGAAGGGTTGACATAGGTTCCTAACATCCCCTCTCCCTTAGAAAAAGCTTTGTCCTCAAAGATTTGGTTGGAGAAATTACTGCAAAATCTGAAGGAGTGGTTCCCCGGTAGCATCCTCGGTTTGCATTTCGGGCCACTGACGCCTTTGGAGTGTCAAGGAGGATTGCTTGGAAGGCTGTAGATGAAGAAGACCCCTGTCAGCTGCATGGAAAATGTGCTCAGAACGGTGTTGATCGGCTTGTTGTTTCCGGCGAATTCTGGCCATGTGAAGATTGTCCTGCAGAATGAGAAGAATCTGATCGCAGTTTCAAAGAACCAAGTCAATTTCCTGAACTGGGGAGATGCTAAGGGTGTATGGAAGAAGAACTGGCGGTGTTTGTCCATAGACTGCTTCATATGGTGTCCTTTGAGATGTGGTATTGTACCACCAGAGTGCTGCTAGGAAATCCATAGAAATAGTTGGCCAAAGCTGTGTAGGGATGGGAAAGGGTTTGATCAATCCCGAAAGGAGTGTCGGTTCCCCCTTGTTGACTTGGAAAGTATCATCGTTAGCCATCATCTATTGAATTGTCATTTTTAGTCCCGGCCAAAAGAAGTTACATTGTTCCTGGTCATACATTTTGCAGAACCCAGAGTGCCCTGTTGATGAAGAAGCATAGAGTTCATAGAAGAGATAGCCATGTTGAACATATTGCAACCAACTTGGAACAAGCAAAGAAAGAGCTGTAAGAGAAACTGGGTCATCAATTGTGCGAGAAGGAGCATCTTCCACCATATTGTCCTTACCCTTCTTGTAAGTGATCACATAGGGATAACCCATGAGTTGGATAACCCATTGCAGGTGTGTTGGGGAGGAGACCCATTGTTCCAGAAAATTTTTCAGACTCGGGAGATTAGTCTTGATGCAGAAATAATTGCCTAATAGGTATGGCTGCCACTTCTGTACTGCATGCAAAATAGTCATCATTTCCTACTGAGAGGTAGATGTGGCTACATTCTTACCGGAAAGGTCTCTTGAAGGCAGCAAGCTCATTGGTTCAACAAAGATACCTGCATATCTATCCAAGGGAGTAGTGGAGACTGTTGATGGGTGCATCTTAATGGAATTAAGCTGAGCGATGACACCATGTGAATTCTTCTTAAGGATTTTTTCCAGGCAATGTGAACTGATGATGCAGAGAGACCCTCGTTGTAAGCCCCTAAATTTGTGTTGTGCCCCATTGACTTTAAACTGCATCCAAAGTTCAGCAAAATCCCATAAGATGGGGCCAAGTGTGCGTAACCATTGAACGCCCAAAACCACATCACATCCGCCTAAGGGCAAGGCAAACATGTCAGAACGTAGGTTATAATCTTCCATAGAGATATGCACATTATGACACTTCCCCTTGCAAGGTAAGGTGCCCCCATTGGCAACCATGACTTCAAAGTTGGAGCAAGGATGGACAAAACAATCAACCTGTTTGGCAATTCGAGGGTCAATGAAGTTATGAGTGCTACCAGAATCAATGAGTATGGTAAGAGGGAGCTTATTGAAGTATCTCCTAACCCGCATTGTTTGTGGGGTGGTGACGCCGGTTACAACATGGAGAGAGATCTCGGGTGGGTCATCCTAAGATGGGGTGTCAATAGGCGGGTGTTGCATGTCGAGCGGATCATCTACTGTATATGTAGCTTCTTCACCAAGTTCTAAGGCAGGCGGAGAATCCACATCCAAGAGATAGAGCTTTTGTTGAACACATCTATGTCCCCGAGTGAATTTCTCATCACAATTATAGCAAAGCCCTTTTTCTCGGCGTGCCTGCATTTCTATTTCAAACAAATGCTTGATAGTAGTTGGTTGAGGAGCAGGCGTGATGGGAGGTCGTTGGGAACCCATATTTCTGAAGGGAACAAAGGTGGGTTTGGAGCGTTGTTGAGCAGCGATCTTGTCCTCGACCAACTTAGCAAACCCTAGTACTTCCATCATTGTGTTGGGACAAAACATTTTGACCTCTGAGCGGATTTCATCCTTGAGACCACTGATAAAACAACTCCTGTAGAATTCATCTGACAATCCTTCTGTGTGATTGGCTAGTTTCTCAAATTCCATCTGATACTCTCTCACTGTGTCAGTTTGGTGAAGTTTAGTGAGTGCTCCTGTGAAGTCGTCAAAAGCACTAGGACCAAATCGTGGCAAAATGAGTTGGCAAAAATCTGTCTAGTTTGGCTCGGGATGAGCTTTGATGTACCAACGGTACCATTGAAGGGCTTCCTGTTCCAAATGAAAGGATGCAAGTGGAACTTTCTGAACATCAAAAGTATTATGCAGACTGAAATATTGTTCTACTCGGTATATCCATCCAGTCGGATCAGTACCATTGAAGCGAAGAAAATCAAGCTTCGGCCCACGAAAATTGCTAGAAGCAGAGAACCCGGTGGCTGCAAAAGATTCTGGCTGTCTGGTATTGTTCATGGCTGAATGCTGCAGATGGAGGCTGAGAAATTTTTCATCCAGATCTTGGAGTTTGGTTTGGATGGCTGCCAGTGCTTCCTCCATGGTGTGTGCTCCTGCACAGGTGACAACCATAACCAGGTTTTTTTTTTTTTTTGGTTGACTGGGTAGGAAAACAAAAACATGAACTACTTCAGTAAGGGAAAAGTTGGATTTGGGAAAAAATCAGAAGGATAATTGGGGTTTGACTAGGTTTTGGACACTGTTGGATAGACAGGGAAGCAAAAATGAGGATTTCAGAAGCGGGGTGAAAGAATGGGAAAATTTGGCAGAGGGAAACAAAGAAGCAAAATTCAGAAAGGAACTTTGTGGTAAAATTTGAAGGTGATTGGGTGAAATCTGAGGAAGTTATGGCAAACCCTAAAAATAGGAAAATGTGAGATTTCGGGCTGTAGGAAGGGGAATTGAGGATAGGGTCCTCAGGAATGAAATATGTAGAATGGAATGACAGGGGTTCCCTGAAAATTTCAAGGGAAACAGAGGTAAAACAAGGGAGATATGGAGGAAAAACTGATTTTTTTATTTTTATTTTTATTTTTATTTTTTATTTTTATTTTTTCTAGACTGGAGCGGCTACGGCTCAGAAGGAATCTGAAACAACGCCGAACGGCTGGATCTGGAACGGCTTGCAAAATGGATCTGAAACGGCGCAGCAGTGATCGACAATAGTTCAACTGAAAGTAGATATGGACCCCAAGTATGTGCGGCTTCCTAACAGTTTAGGGTTTTCACTCGGCCACCAATGCTGTCTGACGGCTTGCGTATTGGGGCAGTACCCCTCACTCCACGGCTCAGGTAAAACTGATAACCGCTTTGCCACAAACGACAACTCTTGGTTTACCTCACAGGTGGGAACTAGTCAATCAGGTAGGGGTCGTTGCCCTTTTCGCTGGCAGGTCCTCTCAATATACCCGCTACTTCGGGGTTCCTGTGGTACTCCTCACAATGAGTCTTAGGGCTTATGCCCAAGTACTTCCCACAGTTAAGCGGATAGGGATTATTCCCAAATCCGAACCTGCAACAGAAAAAATTTGGGCAGAAATTCCACCTAATGTTCAAAAACCGGATCTATATTGCTCAGAATCGCTATTATAGCCTGTTTTCGAAATTGGAACAACCACTTTGCTTCTACCCATGAAAGCGGAATAGAAATCTGGGCACTCGGTCAAAATATTTTCTCGCCGCAATTTCTGCGGCCATCATCGAAATTCTGAAAAATTGCTGATTTTAAATCCGCGATATCTCCACTTTTAGAACTCCAAATGAGATGATTTTTTTTTTTGAAACTGCATATTTTTGAAAGAGGAATTCAGATATGCAATCGGTTTCTTCTGATTTTGTGCAGAAAGTTTCAGAAATTGATCTGAAAGTTGCCGCCCAAAAAAAGAAAAAAAAATTCCCACTTGTGCCAAGGAAAGTGATTTGATACCAAATGAGATGCACCTGCAACAATTAATTACTAAGAATATGCGAAATAGCAGAAATAATAGAACAGAATCACTTTTATATTGATCACGGACCACTTCGAGGGGGCAACCTCCTTTGAGCAAGCTCAATACAATTAACTTCACGGTGCCTTAAATGACCTCAACACACACTTATATACTAAGTCTATGCCCAATACTATGAGTCAAAACCATGGGACATATAATACTACAGGACGACTTACAAAACATATGCGTCCAATACTATGGGCTAATATAAACTACGGATCAACAAATACTACGGGACAACTTACAAAGCATATGCGTCCAACAACAATATACTAACATAGTAAAGAGAAGAGTTGACATAGGTTCCTAACATCTCCCAACTCGATTTAGGGAGAGATTCTCATGAATGACACTTGTCCATCACTTTCTATCCTTCCTCTTCCATCAATTCAAATGGGGGAATCTTAGTTGCCATAAATCTTCTTGTGCACCCTCTTGGAGGCTATTTTTAGCCCTGACATGTCATATGTGTCATATTTCAACAAGCAAGTCGGAACTTGTCATAGGTGTCATAGAATCTCCATCACTGTTGTCATAGAGATTAGGGAATCTAGCTCCAAGTGTCACAATTCTTCTAAGATGCCTCTTCCTCTTCGATGGGAGTTACTCCTCCACTCCAATTCGACCTTCCTAGATTCATGTCATGAATAAATCCCTTCCAACTCCTCCAAGAAGGTTATACTCCACCTTGGATTTGAATGGGTGATGGAAGGATGCCATGTGGAATGGAGAATCTTGCCTTGTGTGGGTCCCACACCACATATGCGCCCTCATGACCAAATGCCACCTTATTTTTCCATTATTACTATTTATTTAGCCCCTTTAATGTGTATTTTTCAATCTAAGGTTCATTTGGGGTCTTATAGCTCCCTTATTCCAAGTCTAAATGTTTCCACTCCAACCTAGGGAACTAGTAGATTGGTGGAGATTTTTCCTTCATGATATTTATTTGGATGGGGACATTACAATCTAGCAAGAGATAACATTCAAGTTCCCTTTCTTCTACATAGTTAGATTATGTGTATTTTTTAATCTTGAATGATAATTTTTTGGATTCAACAATTGTTTGCATAGTTTGATTTTCCTCAAGATTCACCAACTACTCCTTGTGCAACAAGCAAAGTGCCATTCACATTGCCTACGATCTAATTGAGTACCAAAACACCAAAGACATTGAGGATCATAGGCACATACAACTGGAATACTTATATAATAATATTTTAATTTAATAAATAAAATGAAATTTATTTTTGTTGTGTGTTGTTGGAATGAGTTTTAATGACATGGAATATTTTTTTTTATCTTTGAACACAATGTATTTATTTTATATGTATGAATGACATATATGTAGACTTAAATTTCTATTGATAAATAAAACTAAAATACTTAATCTATATTTTACTCAAAAGTGAAATCTAAATATCTAATCCAAATTTTATGTTTCAAACATGAAATCTAAATATCTAATCCAAATTTTATGTTTCAAACATGAAATCTAAATATCTAATCCAAATTTTATGTTTCAAACATGAAATCTAAATATCTAATCCAAATTTTATGTTTCTCTATTAAAAAAGTAATATCAAATTTAATTATTAAAAATTAATTTATATAACGGTTATTTGATTGTAATTTAAATATCTTTCTTGATGGTGTTCCCTTCATTTTGTATAAAAAAATCTAGTATGAAAAGGCTTCCCGATACACTTAAAAAAAATCTCACTTAGAATACTTCAAGCATATTTTATTAAAAATATCTATTATGAAATCTTAAAATTAATTTTATAATGTATACCTTTTCAAAAAATTATTTTTATAATATGTACTTTTTGAAATTAAGTCTAAAACATAAATATAGTTTATAATAATAAAATAAAAATATTAATAAATTAATAGTAAATTTCAACATTAAAACTAATAAGCTCACCTTATCTTCATCGAGTAATTTCAGTTTTCTTCTAGCCAAACGAGTGACTTATTTAATTGATGAAAGCATACATTTTAAAAATCAGTTACAATTTTGAAACTTCTAAATGTGTTGAGGAAACCTTTCACCTCCACAAAGAATTTATCCAATGGAGGTAGGATTCAACAAGAGAGAGTTTACAGAAACTTTCAAACTATATAATAACCCAGAGAAATTGGAGATAAATTTGTTTTTACTATTAAAATCGTTATTAAAACGCAGTTAAATTAAGATTTTATAAAATATAAAAATTTCTCTAGGAACCACTATTGTAATAAATATTTTGAAATTTAAAAAAAACTTTATAACTGTAATTTTGATAACCTAATTTTTTTTTTTTGAAATTTAAGAAAAACTCTATATTAGAGATAACCATTGAGATTTCCAATGCCTTAGCTTTGAACCTTTAACAGAAACCCCAACTTTACTTTGCCAAAGACTTCACTTTCACAGAAATGAGATATTACTTTGATATTTCACTTTTTACAAAGCTTGAGCTCTCAAACACATCTCAGATATATTCTTCTTCTCCTTTCTTTCACACATCTCTTTCTACATTTCTGTGTGAATGATTTTCATTTAGCTTCACGTGGAAATTACCAAGTTACATTAAAAACTGTAACTAATTTCTACCTAAAAATTTGACTTCCAAAAACAAACGCTACTAAATAAATACAAGAAAGTGTAGACTAAGCCACAGACTGACTGACTGTTGTATTGATACCGCAATCTTTCTGTTTATCTATGTAATGTTGTTTGCCAGAGTGGGGCTTCACACAACGAAACACAAACTATTCTGAACAATAAGCTTATTTATGAACTCATCACAGTGAGAATTTTACAATTTTACAGTGGCAGAGTCGATGTTCACATGTGAATAGCGTATCTCATGCTGCTCTGAACAGCAAGATAATTCCTCTCTGTAAGGTCAGGGTCGTTGGCAAACCACAGGCGCAGCCGCGCGTTTCTCCTGTTATCTCCATATATTTCAGCTCTGTTCCAATCTCCGCCTTCCTCTTCTTCTTCAGTCATAGACGAAGCCTGCGAGTCATTATTAATAAAACAAGCCGAGATAGCTAACAGAGGGGCCTTCATCATGAACCATAGGCAGCCGAAATTAGCAACGGAATATCCCCTATTGCCATTGCCCTCTCTCCTATTCCCCATATTCTCGTCTGCAACACGGCTCCTCCTGCTTCTTCTCTTCATTATCAGGAAGCACCCGGACATTATAATAAACAGAATTCAATAGTACAATACAACGCAAATTAATAAACAGAATTCAATAGTACAATACAACACAAATTATCATCCCAACGCCCGAATTAATATAGCACTCAGATACGTCCTCGTGTCCTCCAACATCTAACAAAGATTATGGGATTCTAGAGATCATTGAGCACACCGGCAGCTGCAGGCGATAAGACGGGAGCAAAAGTGGCATCAATTTCCGTAGGGAATGATGATGTGCCATGGATAAGAAGCAGCGGAGCCCAGGGTGGGTTACTAACCTACTGGGTTTGTTTATTGCGGCTGCTTATGGGATGTTTAGTCACCCGCGGCTGCCAGTTAGATAGTCAGAATCCCGGGCAAATAATATCATGGCCGATCCGTCGGTGGCCTGGGAATAATAAGTGTTAGGTAAAGTAGAAAATGAAAACGACGTCGCTTAATTTATATTCGATTACGTGCCTCCCCACGACCCACCTGGGTACTTTTTTAGGGTTAAAAATGGAAAGAAAAAGTACACGGGGAAGTGGGAAAGATCTCTGCGCTTTTGTTTTCTAGGGTTTCTGGCACCTTCCTTTGCCTTTTCTTTGGAAAGCACACTGGAAACAGTTTCTGTGAATTACAGAGTGCAGATAATCATAGAATATGGTCCAATTATGGCGCCATCTTGACATTATGGGTCAATTCCAAATCGGGTTCAGGATCCCTACTGTCAATACAAGGTAATGTAAACGTACCAGATCATATCAGCTGCATAGTACTAAGTGACCTTTTGACCCTCAAATAGCCATGGCCCATTATCATAACTACACTATAAATAATGTTCAGTGCATGGTGAAAGGATGTTTCAAGGTTTGATTCAATGTTCTCGAAACGTTTTAAAATCAATCAGAAATTCGAGATCAGTGAAAATTGTGACTTCTTGTTTTGTCAAACTCTATTTATGTGGGAGCAGAAAAACAATAAAAAAATTGATTTCCAACAAGATTAAATTAGGATGAATATAAAAAAACGTTAAAGATGATACAAGGTGGGAGGTGGGAATAGGACAACTAATGAGAAGTTTACAGATGCATCATGATTTAGAAATTTAGATCCACTTCAACGCTCATGAGCGAGATTTTACAACCAATGCTCCAAACCACAAGTATCACAATCAATGCTGCCAACCACCCAATCTATGTTTCCACTTCCATGGTCTTGAGCTAGATTTGAACATGGTGGGGAGTATTACAACCAATGCTCCAAACTAACCAAGTATCACAACCAATGCTCCCAACCACCCAATCTAAGCTATGTTGACATTTATCTATGCATGATAAGATCAACTAAAGAAAGCAAATTAGATATACATAAATTTCTATGCAATTTTTTTATAATTATAATGTTTATTTGCTATGTTTCCAATGTTTATTTTTACATATATAATTTATTGTGTTTGCACAAAGAATTATGTAACATCATTTCCCATATGATTGAGGTGGAGTTAGGGAAAATGAAGGATGGATTAGATGCTATCCCTCCTTAATGACAACTTTGTTTACCTCTAGCAAATATTAGAGATTAAAAAACTTGGTTTTAATGATAGGCTTAGCAAAAATATTTGCACCCTCATCTCTTAACAATAAAATAGCAAGTTGAGAGCCCAATCATGAATGAGTGGTAGGTGGAAACACGAAGGTGGGTTACATTTTGGTGAGAATCGGCCGTCGAAGAACCATAGCGAAAGTTATTCGGCCGAATAACTTTAACTATTCGGCCGAATAATTTAATTATTCGGCCGAATAATTAAACTTATTGGGCCGAATAACTTATTATTTATTCGGCCAAATAACAATTAAAGGGCCACTGTTAGACCTAACGGTGGCCTCGATGTGTGTGCGAGGTTTTAGCCGGACGGAGAAAACGCATAGCGATGTGCAATTATTCACCCGAATAAATATTCGGCCGAATAAATATTCGGCCGAATAATTATTCTGCATAAAAGCTCGGCCGCGGCCATTGTTTGTCACTTTCGGCCGATTCCATGGACCCCTTTGGTGCTGTTGGTGGTCCCGCCTCCACGTCACTAGTCTGGTCCGTCACCTGTCCACCCGCTGTTTGTTCTCGTCAAACTCCTCCACCAGATTCCTCGCTGCTGTGTGTCACTTCTCCGCCACCCTACGCGTCAGTATTTGCTCGACGTTTCGTCGTTGCTGGAGTGTTATTCCGCCAGCTTCTGCCTCTGCCATTCGCTCGTCCGCCACCTTCTGTTCCCCCCATCCGCTCGTATGCGAGGTTCTGCCTCTGCCACTGGGTCGTATTTCTGTTTGTACATTTGGACGCTCTTTAGTGGAGTCTACGTCTGGACATCTGCAGGTTTAGGGTGCATCTGCACTTCTGTTGGTGGAGCTTTGGCTTTTATTAAATTACACTATGGTCCCATCTTCATCATCATCATAAAATACGAGTGGAGTTCGTCTATGAACTAAAGGGTGGCTAGAGTGGTGTTCCTCTATGAACTAAAATGCACTTGGGGGCTTAGGAGAACAACCTACAATCAAGGAAAAAATCGCATTCTTTGGGATCTCTATTCTATTGTTTCACTAAATTAAGTCACTGATGGATTTTAGAGATTCCTACCTAATCATCGACCTTGATAGGAAGAAAAATGAAGCTAGTGCATGAACCCACCTCGTAAGTTACAAAGAATTTATAGTCTCCTATCTTCTTTCAATTTAGTAATGTAGACTTAACAACAAACCAAGCAACATACTTGGACAATGGCATCTTGGTTAAGAATGGGTGAACCCACAAGATGTTTTGGATACCTTAGTTTCATGCATCGTATGTCATCAATCTTTAATCATCTTCATAAACACATGAAATTACATCATTTAATTCACTTGCATGATGGGATACACGTGGAAATCAATAGGTGTTTAAGGATGGGGATTAGGAGGGAGGAATATAAATCTTCCTCATTCCCTCAATGCTCTCTCACACTTGAACCTGCCTTGACATGATTGGGGAATTAATCCATACATAATGGAGATTAAATGCGAAGGTGGGATAATGCTATTTGCAAGGATGGCTTCAGAATATTTTCTCAAGGATGCATCAAGGTTCCATGTCCCCCCCCTTTTTTTTTGGTTCAATTAGTGTGAAGATTTTGATAGCATCATCTCTCCATGTGAGGAAAGACCAGTTTTGCAAGAGCCCAATAGACCAGCTTGTGGGAGCCATTTCCTTCATCAGTATATATAAGATATGTATTAAGAAGTTAGGTACTTCAACTTTTGTCTTCATTATAAATCAAACTCCATCACCCAATATCTATGCAAAACTTCTAGGGAACACTCTTCTTTGAAAATTTGTTTTCGTTTTTGCTAGTTGTTTCCATTCAGGTCTTGTGTGGTGGTTGTGGTTATTGGAGTATTTAACCTACTTCATTGATATGGAAAGTCACCTAGGTCATCGATGTAATACTGGGGATGAACTTTATCAAATTAGGAAAAAGTTGAGACATTTAGCTAGTCAACATGAAGGTATGCACCGTGCCATTCAATACTTAAGCATTATATGAAGAAGCGGGTGTCTAAACAGGAAGGATTGGAATTCTATCTTGAATAACATAAGTTAAAAATAGAGAAATGGCTAGTGATATTGAGATGCATTAGAACGGTATCCTAGGATATGCATGGAGATCCCAAGTCACTTGTTGGACCCCCTATTTCTATTGGCTCATTTAAAATCAAGGCGTTGATGAGGATAATATATAATAGTTAGAAGCAACCCTAGAAAGACATCATAGGACCCTTAAATATCGTGTACTTGGAATGGGTTATATATCCATGGATGAATCCCATAGAGACCATGTATTTGTTCAAGAATATATTATCATTTTGATGTTTACTTGCATTTTTTTTCTAATCAATTTATCAAGAAATATAGCTATAGATATTTCATGATTGAACTAGTTCTTACATGTAATAGGAATACTTTTGAGTAGGATTATAGTCTTCTAGTTCAGATATATAAGATTATATTAAATTGTCTTATGATCCGTGGACACATAAGTGGATCAAATCCCATCCCCATGTCCTTTTTTTAGAAATCCCAAAGGGGTTGGATCCATCGTTGTGGAGCAAGGAGTTTCTCATGGGTGGGAAATAGGTTCAATTCTCGTGATGTCCAAGTCTAGAGCCATAGGGGCACCTTGCGGTAGTGGTCAAATGTGTGGCTCCACCCAGAGATATTATATTAAATGATCTCTATTATCACATCCATAGTAGTCGGGCTACCATGATTGCAGAGTAGTTAATTGTATATATTTTTAGCTTGGCCTTTACACAGTTTTGGTGAGATCGACCTATGATGAGCATTATTGTTGATGATCACTCACACATCAGAGCAACCTCATATTAGACATGCAATGAACCTTATTTCAAGGCTGAGCCTTTTGACCTCAAATTTGATGACCGAGATGACCTTTTATCCCATATAGAGTAGTGCAATGCCCACAGTTTCAACAACAGTGTTTTCAATGGTTACAGATGATCTAGATAGCAGGTACATGTATATGGTGTGCATTGGTTTTGATTATCTTACTCTTTTGGTCATTTTGATAGCTTGACTTAGTATCTAGTGATCATGATCTGGAAGTATATATGTATCAAATGAATATTGTTATTATTGGTTATCTAAATGGTATTATTACTTATATTTATATGCTCTTGTTTTATACTCATTGGTTTTACCCTCTTAGGAGTGTGGGCATGATCATTCCCACCTTTATGGCTTGCTAGCTTAGGAATCACCTTCACTTTTCCCATCCATTCATTATCTCTCCCTTGATTGGTTTTTACCTTGACTTACACCTCATCCTATGATATGGAGGACCTCCCCACTTTTTCCTCTATGTTGGATAACATTCCTATTAGTTTGTGTCTCGTCTCTGAGTTGGAAACAAAACTTACTGAAGCCTTGATCCTTCTGGGCCAGCACTACCCACTGGTGTTGGTTCTTGAGATTAGGTGAGTTGTATTTGATACCTTGATCACTCTAGTTGGTTTCCCTGATGTTTGGTCCTAATTGTGGAGAATCCCCTAGTTGCTTGAGTTGTGTTGGCTAAAACCTGAAGCAAATTGTACTACCATCATTACATGCATATGGAAACTATTGTTATATCTCTTATGAAATACTATGGAAATACTTTAAAAACTGTGCTTTTGAGCACAATGAAAGAGGGTTGTGAAGTTAAATGGAAATTGAAATGAAAAACACCCTGGATGCAAGTTGCGATTAGTTGTGCTTCTAAGCACATGCAAAATCCCCAAAAGGGTCATAAAGGCCTAGAAATAGTGGTTAAATATATGCTAAATCCAAATACTATTGGATAGGAAATTAAATGTAATGATTAATTCCTCACAGACCCTATGGGTTGTGATGTGCGATGGAGTAAGGGACAACTAATTCTAAGTGTCCCCTAGAATCTCAACTTACGGTTAGTTGGGCACCCAACCATGGTGGTTCTAGAAAAGATCCTCATAGAGTTGTTTCATATTGGATGTGAGTTGTAGACATTTTCCAAAGTTGAATAAGCTCTCCTTGGAACAACTTATTCCATTTGTGAGACACTTCCATTCCCTGTGTGTTTATTATCCGACATATGCTTAAGTGTGTATTTCCCTTTTCCCATATCCAAAGTATCACAGTGTTGCGTCATTGAAGTCGTCCCCTTATCCTAGCCTTGCAATCTTCACCCTCACCCTTTGCTAGAAAAATGTTCATGTCTACAGAATGAGTATCTTCCCGAGGTTCTATTGTAAGTAAATGATTATTTAAACTTGTATTCGGTATAATTATCTATTAACTGCCAGCGAAATGATTCTTAATACTTTAAGTCTTATTATGAGAATGATTAACAGAGCATGCTTTAATCATTTGCACTTGCAACATCAGGTTTTTCTAGCCTGGTTCATATTTTGATCAATCTTGACTTGGTCAAACCTAGTTTGACCAAGTCAACCTTGGGATCCGTGATGAGTTGGACCAGTGATTTTATATGATGATGATTTATGGTTCTATGATGCACCTTTGATGATTCCATATAGTGGATACAGGTTTCATATGATGGTTGATATACTTTTTTATGATTATTATTATTTCCAGACCATTATTTTATTATTGTCCGGGTATGGCTGAGGCTACAGATAATCTTACAGGTTTCCATAGCGTGTGTGGGTACTCATCTCTACTATATTTGGACCTTATGAGTCCACTGAGACACTCAGTTATTAGTTTCAAGGACTCTCAATGATGATATGGTCATATTTCCACTTTTGTCTAGTTTTGCCATGCAAAAATGGCTTGTCCAACAGTTGCATTGAGCTAGCACGTTTCCCTAAGGCGCTACAGAGGATATGGGTGGTCCAACCACTTGTTATTACCATATGACCCCATGTCCATACATGATGGTACAATCATATTTTGTGCATAGGCACCAGATAGTGAGTTATAGGCATTTTGATGGTTTTCAGGTAGAATAAAACTGGGATAAAAAGGCCAATGAGGAAATCACTTTGGGCTTGTGAGGAAAGGGTTTGGCATGAGTTTTGGCATGAGGTTTGTTCAGAGGTAATTTGTGATGTATCCCACTCCTTCCATATCAGCTTGCAGCATCCAGTGGGGTCCACACACTCTCTGGGTTGTGATTTGATATATTATTCTCTCATTGAGGGGGCCACGATTTGGTCATTTGGTCACTTTGACATGTCATTGAGTCATATCTTATTTTATTGAGTCATGTCATATGTAATTGTTCCAGGGGGTGATGCTAGTGAAGGATTATAACACCTCCTAGACCCACCATGTGCTCCTTTCACTTGTCCTAGTCATCTTTATGTGGTGTGACCCCTTAGGGCCTCTTTTAGTGAGTGTGAACCCCTCTTAGTGATTTGATCCATGTTATATTGTTCTGGCTCATCATAGTCATTGATTGTATTGTATCTATCTTTTCATATCTGCCACTCATTCATAAAGTGGTTTATGGTGTTGGTCTCTCTCATTCCTATTTAAGGAAGAGACCCCCCTATTGTAAAGGCACCTTTTGGGCTCTGGAAATACTTGAATAAAATACTATTTTTGCAGATATACTTCTTTATCTTTGATGGATACTCTTGCAAGTTGAATATACAATATTTTCTCTGTGTTATCATTATGTATCTTGTTGCTCCAAATGTTTTCTTTGCAGGGAGGTCATGTGGTGGAAGTGGAGGACAACTTGAGGGGACGCTATTATGAGGAAACCCCATATCTTACCTTTGGATTGTTCTTTGTCTCAGGGAGTATCAGTATTGTATCCTCGTGACATATTTGATGCTACTTGTTTCATCTTTTCCACTTTATAGTCATTTTCATGCTAGATCGATTCTCATAAAGATCATTTTTGCAGGGGAAGGGCACCCTTGTCACCTTGGAGGGATAGCTATTTTACTTGGAGGAGCTGGATCTCACTCTTGATTTCCTCACTTGGGAAGGATTATCAATTTTCAAGGTATCCGCAAGATTTAGAGGTAACATCTACAAGGTACGTATCCATTTTCATGTATTTTACCCATTGGTCACTTCAAACCCTCATTGTTAAAACCCTGGATTTTTAGATATGATAGATCTGGTGATTATTTGGGATTAACATATAAAACCCACCTCTAAATAAATTAAAGAACATCATTGCTAAAGTTTGGCTTCATTCCGACTCCATTTGACCCCTGATCTAAGGCACTGATAATCTCTTGAGGGGGACGCACTTGTGGGTTTTATGCATCTTTTTGGAACTATCACATGGGTTGTGCTAATTATTCCTTTAAACATTATATCTACTACTTAGCCAACCTCCTAGTTCCATTTGGACCTTAATTTCACCTTGTGGATCCCATCTTAACCAACTTCCTTGATTTAATGGTGGGCCCCACTTAGGTTTTCTTGATTGACATTAGATCTATCTAGATCTACTCAATTAAACTCATAAGTGGCATTTTCATTCCTTGGTTGAGAATTTGTTTTTCCATAAGCCTACTCAACCAAGCCCTAACTTCATGTGTACTTATAATCCCTAGATCTAGATCCATTCACTCTTGATCTTCTCCTCTTTCAACTTCACATTTCCCTAGGAGGTCTAGAGTTGGTTCGCTAACTTTCATTGGTTAGCTAGGGTCTCCCCCTTGGTCTTGCTTAGGCTAGATCTAAAGTGAATATTGCCTTGGTTAGCGTGACAACCATTTACCTTGGGAACTATGGCATCCCTTGGGTCACCTCTTTAGTTGTCCAATGCATCTACACTCCTGGATAGGATCACTTTTTGGGACAACTACAAGTTGTGTGATAACCATCTCATCACCCGTGGACACATAAGTAGATTGAATCCCACGCACATGTCCTCCTTTAAGAATCCCAAAGGGGTTGGATCCATCTGTGAGGAGCAAAGAGTTTCTCATGGGTGGGTGTAACACCCCTGGTTTAAACCCCATTATTTGTTAGTATAATTTTGTAAAAGAGTAGGAGTTCCTATGAGGCAAAACTCATGTGGTATTTTTCTTTGTTAATATAAAAAAATTAAACTGGAAGTGGTAAAGGGGTTGGTGCAAGCTAATGCTGGCCACTCATGGCGCATTAGTCGCATTGAACTCCTCGAAAAATAGAAATATGAACGTCAAAAAAAAATATTAGAGCTACCTACACAACTTTTTGGAATATGGCGCAAGAATATGAAACATAGACAATCGGATTACCTTCCGGAATATATAAATATTATTTATGGAAATTAAGTATAACTCCCCAAAAATGGGGTTTTCCTAAGGTTGATATGTTATTTTTTTACAAAAACATAATGAATATGTTTGCGTTAGTCCCCTGGTTTGGTATGTAAATGGTGGAATTTTGTGAAACAAATTATATACAGTTGTAGATAACAGGTTGTTCTAGTGCAGCACTATTTTTCCATATTTATTTATGCTAATTTTATTTATTTTTAATTAAGGACGTCAGCCAAGCCCTAAAATGACTAGTTCAAGCATTAGTCCCCGTCATCATGGTCTTAACATAATCAATGCACTTTTTTTTTTAGGATGTAGGTCTTTGTGTGTACTTGTGCGGGTTCTTTTTCGTTTTCAAAATAGGTGAGCCAATCAAAAGTTATAGACGAAAGAAATAACCTACTTTTTGTGTAAGATTGACATTAGTGCAATTAAAATTAATAAAAAAATAGAAACAAATAATAGATTTAATAAAAAATTACATATTCGGAATCTGCACACATAGTTCTACAAGTGTGTGAAATTTCATTAGCAGTGGACAAGTGTAGCATACGCAGAATCATGCTCGAAACAAAAGAAGTTATAGAATAAGATGTATTTTGTTATAACATAGTCCAAGACACTTGTTTGGCAACCCGAAGCTAAAACCAAAGTGGCCAAGTCATCCACCACGTTGGTGGGAAAGGAATTGAACGCCAAAATTTAGAAATTTAAATGGCGAGTACACATTGTTTTAAATACACACGCACGCACTAAAAGCGTGCACGTGCTAATAGCAGGCACAAAAGTGTGTGCACGCATTTGTTTAGTAATCCGAAATGTAGTTTTGATTGTGTTTATTATGGTGTTGGTATCCCATAAAAAAAATTTCTGCCAGGATCATAACCAAACCTGGGGTACAAACACGACTGAAACAACATCATCTATGAGACTGGAAGATCAATCTCCACAACCAACACTCTCCCTCTCACTCCTCCCATCTCTTCCTAATCCCCCTCTTTCCCCTCCCCCCTCTCTCACTATCTCCTTAACGATGCTCCCCTCTCCCCCTAAACCTCATCCTCTCACTCTCTCTCTATAATCGTTATCTCTCTCTCTCTCTATCTCTGTAACCCCCCTCCACTCTTCTCTCTCCTATGTCCCTCTCTCTCTCTCTCATTAATATTTCTCTCTCTCTCTCTCTCTCTCTCTCTCTCACTACAAGGTAAATACCTTGTAGCAGAGGTTGCCCTCAAATTGTGTAATATCCTTGGAGAATTTCAACCAAGATATTAACTCAACTTCAAAAAATTTATGAACTTCTCTAGTTAAATTTCTGATAATTTCTCCGAATGGAGCAGGAGGTAAGTGAGGGGTATTAAGGCAAGGAATGAGGATGGTGGGATGAACATTCAATTCTGGAATTTTTATGGGGTGTGTGCAGTAGCAACCAGTCAGATTAGAGAAAGAGTACTAAGCACAAAGCACTGGGGCCATTTATGTTTCGGACATTAGCTACCGCTGAAGCCTACCGCAAAGCTTTCTAGGAACACCAGCATATGCTTACTAGATTGGGTGGGTTATTGAAGTTAATAACAGAGTTTATATCAGTAAAATGAATTCTGGTTATGTTTAGGAAGGTAATTTAGCATACTTGGGAGAGTTTGGGAAGAATTGGAGTTTTTTGGGCTCACCCAGGATTGCTGAGCTAGTATTTTTCTTAACTTTCCAAGAAAGGTCTAAAGGCTTTCAAACTCTGATTTTTTGGATTGATATGGATACTATATTGAGTTAAGGACCAGCTCCAACTGACAGAATGTAAAAATATTACTTAGAATGGATTTGGCAGTAAAAGTGGTGAAACTAGTCTAGAATAAGCACCCAATTAGCTAGTCTTGCATTTTAATCCATCAAACTACTCCAATAAATGGTAAACTCTGTTATGATATTAAATAAGGATCTAATATAATATAATGAATAGATATAGGTCAAAAATAATATATCATAAATCTTCTTCTATTGATTTAACTTCCTTCCAAAACAACAGTGCCTCACAGGCTAAATATTCATTACATTTGATGGAGAATGAAGAGAAGAATTAGAAGATTACTGTGGCTCTACTATGGAGTTAGTATTAGGTCATCTACAGGTCATATGACTATAATTATCTGCTTATTGAGCTTTTGAACTTGATTGGGGTGCATTCACTAAGTAATCCCTCTCCTTCAGGGAAAACTCCTCTAGATTTAGCTGTGAATGTGAGAATGAGTGAGAAGAGAAGTATGGATCTGATCTGAAGCTAGTTACTGATCTTGTAAACCTATGATGTCTGCAAAAATGGCTATACCAACTCTCATTCAGCACTTGGGCGCACTCCCAAGATCTATCTTCTTCAATGGATGAATCTTCACCAAAACTAGCTGTAGAATCACTGCTGGAGGAATCCTGTTCTCCAAATAATTGAGGATATTCAATGGAGGATGGAAGCATATGTTAATGGCTGCAATATATTGATATGGACCTGAACAAAACTCACTAGAAACTATGGGCCTTGGGGCACATCACCCAAGAAGCACAGTTGAGGCACATCACTCAACTAGAGAAGCATCAAAGCTCTCATGAGAAAACATAAATGATCAAAAGTTGTCAAATGGAATTGGTTGGATTCTTTTATAAACTTCATGATGACCTACTGAGAAAGTTCTTGGCTTGGTGACCTGTGAGAGTAGGTTACCCACTTTCCCATTCTACTCCAAAGCCATGAAGGTGCCTTTCTTGAGGAGAATATCAACTTCTGAGCTTTCAAAACTTTATTTCCTTCACCTCCTTCACTGAATTTGGGCAAGTGCGCTTTAGATAGATTTTCTGGTTGTTGCTATTTTATTTCAGAAAGCTTTTCTAAATCTTTCCACTTTCTTTACTTTCCTCTTTCCTTCTTTTGTCTGATTTTTCTAGCTTTTGTCAGTTTCCTTTCTGGGTTCATCTTGCCAACTTGTCTCCACTAAATTCCTTAGCTTTTTTGAGACTTTACCACTTAGGCAAGT